>OW799236.1:58269615-59762115 GCA_941918925.1 Phyto melanocephala
TTATGACGTTTTTGTTTTTAAATATACCGAAAAATACACTGTGCGGTATAAATTTTCGTACATTTTGATCGATAACTCCTCTTCTAATGCATAGATTTAGACAATTTTCGGGGAAAAATATTGTCTTTACCCAGGAAATATATATTCGAAGTTTCATGAGTATACGTTGAGGCGTTTGGACACAATTCCATTTTATTCGATGTTCGAAGGACACGGTTTTTTCGACCTACTCTTGCTTTTCGAGCTATAACTCTCTTCTTAATATTCCGATTTAGCCCATTTTCAATACCAAACAAACCTTGTCTATAAGAAAGATCTGGCAAAATTTGAGCCCCCTAGCCTTTTCGGTGCGACCTCTATCGTGCTTTCAACAGACGGACAGACGGACGGACATAGCTAGATCGTCATAAAATAAAACCACGATTTAGAATATATATACTTTATGGGGTCTAAAATGGATATTTCGATGTGTTACAAACGGAATGACAAAATGAATATATCCCCACCATTTTTTTGGTGGCGGGGTATAAAAACAAAACCTACATATGAAACATTGTTTCTGCCGGCACCAAATATTCGTAAAAAAATTGTGTATGCATTTAGGTATGTATGTCGCAAAAAATTAAAAAACAAGTTGCCACAAGTGTTAACCTAAGATTCTTTACAAAATTCTCATAATAAAATTTTAACAAATTTATTTTTATTTATTTATTTATTTATTTAATTTATTGTCTATAGATAATAATCCTTACAGACTAAAGTATGTAAAATAACAAAACAAAATTAAGGTTATATATAAAATAATATTCTATAATAATTCAACGATTTAAATATAAAATGATAGTTCTTTTAACAATTTCTTTACTTTCATTGAGGCCAATAAGGTGATAATAATTATTAAAGTTTTCACATATACGACGAAGAGGATCATTATTAGCATAGTTGGTTCTATAGTATTTTAAGTTAATAAAACGGAAATTTCGAGTTGGTCTGGTTGGAACATTAAAAGTTATTTTACTTAGCAGGAATTCTGAGTCGATATCGCCTTGAATTAGGCCCAGCACAAAAGAAAAAACTCAGCATTGAACGACGACTTTTTAAAGTTGGTAATTTTATAAGACAGAGTCTGCTTTCGTATGAAGGTAGTAAAAACGAATTCCATCCAAGGCCACGAAGACAAAATATTAAAAACTTCTTTTGTACAGACTCGATACTATCAATATGAATATTATAGCAAGGATCCCAAATAATCGATTCATATTCAAGAATAGGTCGAACTAACGATGAATATAATTGTTTCGTAATATAAGGATCTAGAAATTCCTTGCACCACCTCTTCATAAATCCAAGTACACCATTTGCTTTGTTAACAATTAAAGAAATATGGTCACGAAAATTTGATTGGTGATCAAGCAAAATACCAAGATCAAGAAAATTCAGAACTTTATCAAGTTTACACTCATTTATGCAATAAAATAAATCCAATTTCTTAATTCTGAAAAAGGACATATGCTTACATTTTTTTATATTCAGCTCCATTAAGTTGATTTCACACCAATTTACCAATTTGCCAATATCTGATTGAAGGAAAAGTTGATCTTCGGGATTATTAGAAGAACGAAAAATTTTGACATCATCGGCATACATCAAAACTTTAGAGTGCTGAATAACTGAAGGTAGATCGTTTATGAATAAGGTAAATAAAATAGGACCAAGGTGGCTACCTTGCGGAACACCAGAAGGAACTTTGATAGCATTAGACGTAGCACTTCCATACTTAACTTGTTGAGTTCTTAAAGACAAGTATGATCTTAACCATTATATTGTCATATCCGTAAATCCCATTAATGACAATTTGTTAAGCAAGAGATCATTTACCTTATCAAAAGCTTTACTAAAATCTGTGTAGGTAGCATCAGTTTGCATATTATTTATAAAACCATCATTTATTGTAGTAGTTAGCTCCAAAATATTAGTCGTTGTAGAGCGATGTTTACAAAAAACCATGTTGTACGGTGACAAAATCGAAGAAATTTGATAGTATAAATTATCAGTTAAAATTTTTTCAAAAAGTTTGGGAATATCACTCAGCTTAGCAATGCCACGATAATTTGATATCTCAATTTTGCTTCCATTTTTAAACAACGGAATTATATACGATAATTTCCAAATCAATGGTACGTATCCAGATTTAATGGATTTGTTAAAGATAGCAGTAAGCGGGGTAACATAAATTTTCTGCACAATTTTTTAGAACGCAATTTGGTATTTCATCTGGACCAGCATTAAACGAATTATTTAGTGATAATAAATTTGAAAGAGTCGTTTTATAAGTAATAAAAGAGAATTGTACACCAGATGATTGAGGTATATTAAACGGGTAAGATGTTATGTTATTATATACTTTTTTAGAGTAGGTAGTTGAAAAAAAATCAGCAAACAAATTGGAAATAGAAACGTCATCATCAGCATCATTTGATCCATATTTATAGTATTTAGGATTAACGGACGATCGCCGTTTAGAGTTCACAAATTTATAAAACGATTTAGGATTTGATCTCATTTTCGACTTCATACGGATTATATAGTTGTCGTATGCAGATTTATTTGCCAAATTGTAGTAAGAACGAGCAATACAGTATTTGGTATATTCTACAGATGATCCGGTCCTTTTATATTTCTTATATAACTTGTTTTTCCTGTTTTTAATAGTTCGGAGATACTTATTATTCCAGGGTGGCCCAATATTGTTGTTTCTAATTGTAATTTTTGGGACAGTTTCAGAAATGCAGCGGCGTAATGTTGAATAGAAGAGAGAAACAACATCATCTAAGTTTTCGATAGAGATTATACTATTCCAGTTAACGTTTGATAGCAAAGAGTTAAGCCTCTGATAGTTTGCACGAGAAAAGCAAAAAACTTTATGGGGTTTAATTTTGTTAGGAAGTAAAACAGGTAAGCTTAATAAATTAAATATTTCCAATTTTAATGTAGGATGATAACGATCTTCAGGGTAAGTAACGGGAAGTGTTTTATGTAAAAATATATCCATCGGCTGGTTGACAAATGCAAGATCAAGAAGTTTTCCATTAATATTGTTTTCATAATTAATTTGAAAAAGTCCATAGCTTGTGAGTAAGTGAATAAATTCATTTGAAACTGTAGGAATTAGATAGTTTATTTCTGAAGATTTATTCCACGATATGTTAGGTAGATTCAAATCTCCCAAAACAATAAATAAATCAGATGGAATAGATTGTTGCAAAACAAATTCAATGGCAAAGATGTGATTATTGTATATATCCAGAGAAGAGTTTGGAGGAATGTATGAGCATGTAATATATAAATTTGTATTTCTCAGTCGAATTTTTACAGCGACAAATTCGATGTCATCGTTAAGTATAACATTGATTTCTTCACAACGAAAATTGTTATGTGCGGCAATGAGCACACCTCCACCCAACTTATGTGATCGATCATGTCTGAATATTTGGTATTTTGAAGATAATATTTCGTTGTTATTAATACATTTCTTATCGTTTAACCAGGTTTCAGTAAAGACAATGATGTGGTATGAAAAATCAAAACTATTTGCATAAAGAGTGGTTAATTTCGTATTAAGGCCACGGACATTTTGGTAAACAATATTAATAAGATTATCGGTAGAAAAATTATTTAATTTTTTTGGGTATTATTTTGAGTAGGTAAATAAACGATATCAGAACGAGAAGCATTTCTATATTCATATTCGCGTATTATAGCATTGGGTGGCCAAAACTCAGGATTGACAATAATATTAAAATATTCCTCTGGTACGATGATTTTAAAAGAAGATTTACTCCGTTTTTCCGAATAGTTGAATTTAAAAACAGATAATTCACAAACGTATCCAAGCTTTAATTTAATGTAGTCAGCAACAGCGTTAGAAGTAGTATCAGATGAAAAACGAGCAGCAAAAATTGTTTTCTTTGGAGAAATTCTTTATAAAAATATATTAGTCATATATATTAGCATTTATTCATCTTACACTGCACCATTTATTGTACTGTAGCTAAATATAAGATAAAGATGATAAGATAGATGACTCTACTATCAACTACTAGATGGCATGCTAACAACTTATGCTTATGTTCTCCTGAAGTTATGCTCTATTAAAAATGGGAATTTAGGAAAATTTTGACCTAAGTAAAAAAAAATTGTCTCTAAACATTATAAACAATTTATTTTCATGTACTAATGGCTAACAAATTTTAAAATTATACAAAACTTATTTCGTTTGAAAATCTTTTAAAAGCAAAATGTTATAGAAGTTTAAAAATCAAAATCTTACTAATAAATTTTCCGTTTTAAAAAATGCAGAGAATGTATATTTTAAATCACCCTGTGGCCCTTAAAATTTAACCTTAAATTCACTTTCTTCCTTTTAAATTCATGTAAATTCTCTATGAATAAAGATTTTAGAATACTAAAGGACTATATTGAAATATCTAAGTTATGTTTATTAGCAGAAACTTTATTGACACGCGTATTTTAACGGCCATTTTCATTGAAAGACTAAATTTACGAAAACATTTTACTAGCATACCGAAGTTACAATGGGTGGTTTTATTTTAAGGGACTATGTTGACTTTGAATAAAATTATTATGAAATTACTATCATTTATTTTTTTAATGATAATATTTGTATGCTTCAATTATGTATGGAACAAAATATCGGCCAAATGGGCCCCCAACCTAGGCGGCACACCACGATCCGATAGTCCAAATTTTCAATGACACTGTTGATGCTCGATTGTTGGGCACGATGATGAGTCGAGGTTGCTTGCTCTTTTGCCACGTTATCGTGAAAAACAGCAATGTTTCCCATTCAACGAACTAAGATGGCATTCACAGATGTTTTCACATTTCATACAGACCTGCTTTGCAGACATTTAAATATTTTTTACAATTCTCACGATTGTGGACGAATTCGAACGATTATGTTGACCAAAAGAATCACGAAGTGCACAAAATGCATTTTGATTTGAACGCCCATTTTTATAAAAATCTTTAATATTTAAAAGCGTTGCTCGATTGAGTATCTTTCCACGGTTCAAATTGAGTTAGTCTGAGATTGAGAAATGTCAAATGAAATACAAGAAAAAAGTTGAAGTTTAGATGTGGTTTACCTTAAACATGGGCCCTTAAAATTTAACCACCATCTACAAAGAAAGTGATACATATTTTATTATAAAGAGATTATTCTATAGCGATTAACAAAATAATAAATATTGTGCTTTAAATGTACACAAAATTGGTGGTGGGTATAAAAGATTCGACACAGCCGAATATAGTGCTCTTACTTGTTGTATTTCTTGCATTCATAAACGGAATACTTTGTTATAGTGTGTTGGGTTTTTAAACTGCTAAGCGGTACACAAACATCATACTTACAAAGATTGCACGTATACAGTCGTATTCGGGTAAGGGAAATTGATAATTGAAGGATTTATATTTTTGGCTTATGCAAGATATTCATTAATAAAAAACTTTGGATAAATTGAAACCATTTTGGTTAAATAGATTTTCTACTTTATAAAAAGCAATATAAATTGCTTTAAACAAAATAAGAGAAAATGTTGCACTACAGTGCAACAAATTAGCTGTAGCATTGTATTTCGTCGTGTATTAATAAGAAATTTTTTCTACTAAGCAGTGTTTGCTTTATTGATGTTTGTAGCTTTAAAAACATAAAAGCTGTTAAACTGATTTTCCCTTAAGCGAACTAATTTTCTTCAAAATATAGTAAAAATATTTAATTGTAGTTAAGTGATTTCTTAAATTAAACGGCGGCAGCTTAACCGAATCCGACTGTATTACATATTTTTCTGTACACACATTTTTTTATGTGGCGCCAAAAAAAAATCTTGTGTTGTATTCCTTGCAAGGGATGATTTTCACATATATTGATGTCGTTTGCTTTTTAGGTATTGTTGTTGTTAAAAGAGGCATTGGGTACAGTGTGACACACAACTTTTTACCTATAGGCGCTTGACATATGCTTATATATAATGTAGCTTTTATACCAAGTTTCAATTTAAGACAAACAAGGATTTTTACTTCACTGAGTAAAAAAAAAATAGAAATATAATGAATTTTCTGTTTGCATTTTCAGGTATATATGTTTATATATGTGTTTTGCTAATACGCATATCCTTTTAAGACTTTACCTTTTTATATAAATGCCTAATTATTTTATTAGACCTATAAAGTTGTTTTTCTTGCCCGCATCTTTAAATCAATTATAATTAAATTTATGAGGATAAAAATATTATATATGTATGTATGGATATATAAAATATAATATTTATACACGATACAGCTATTTATATACATACTAGCTAATACCCGGTGTGCTTCGCCACCCCCATCGTAATGAAATAAAAATTTTATAGTTCAAAAATATATTTATTTTGCAATTAAAATCTAAAATTTTTCTTACAGATTAGTATTACTCTAATATTGTGTGATATGCAATATATTTACGGCCTTATTCATAAACGACTTTTAAATTTATCAAATGTTTATAATGCAAAATTTTCGTATAGAATTTAATTCATAAACCTTTGATAAATTTTAAAATCGTTTATTAATAAGACCATTAGTCTACATCAACAATTTAAAAATAATAAATTAATTTACTTAGTTGCTAACATTACTGCAATAAAATAGAAATGTTTATAATATAAAAAATTTTTACTATTAATTAATTCTTATTCTAATGCCTTAGGATAAACGATGTTTTTGGTTTTTCCACCTGGTGCATACACAGAGAGATCTGCGGGTTTTCCAACTCGCGAACATGCAACGTAAAGCTGTCCATGTGAGAAACATGGATTTTCTAGGTGAAGACCACAAACTTGCAGGGACTGACCTTGAGCTTTGTTTATGGTCATTGCAAATGCTAGGCGAATAGGAAACTGCAAGCGCTTAAAATCGAATGGCATTTCCGATGTTGTCATGGGAATACGTGGCAACAATACATCAGTTCCCTTAAACTTTCCAGTAATAATGGTCGCCTCGATTAAATTGTTCATTAATTTTTTTACAAAGTCGAGGCGGATCAATGTTCCTGAGTAAAATTATGGGAACACCAATTTTCAACCGTAAATCATTTGGTGGAAAAACCGGTAAATCTAGCGAATTTAAAAATTCAACTGGATAATTCACGACATCCTCAATATTTGTTACTGTGTCTATCGATTTATAAGTTTTCAGGTCACCATCGATTTTGTTCAAAATTTTGCTGTTGATGGAATTAACGTCAATATTTTTGGCTGCCAATAGCGCACGTTCACATAACCATTCATTGTTTTTAAAATTTTGTCCGATGTTGGGAAAAACACAATTTATTAACTCTTCTATAGATTGTGTCATCCTGCAAAAGTCAGATGGAAAACTTATATATTTCGTTGTAGGATCCATTGGAATTCTCCCGTTACCTAAATCAAGTAATTGTTTGGAAAAAGTTGTAGCTGAAGCATCACGTTGCAACTGAACACGCATATTAGTCGTAAGTTTTAAACTGTGAACATATTGCCAAAGGTGTGATGATTTCAGACACGCATTTAGCTCATCAGCTGGTGTTGATCCCGGTATAACAGGAAGTGTTTGGCGGAAATCGCCAGCCAGCAAAACTAAGGCACCTCCAAAAATTCTATTATTGCCTCTTAAATCCTGTAAGGTACGATTAAGGGCTTCCAAAGATTTCTTATGTGCTATTGTGCACTCATCCCACACTATGATTTCACATTGTTGCAGTACTTTACCCATTGAAGAATTTTTCTTTATGTTGCATGTGTAGTCTTCGAAAAATTGAGGCTTTAAGGGTAATTTAAGTGCAGAATGTGCTGTTCTACCACCGTCTAAGAGTGTTGCTGCAATACCGGATGATGCAATAGCTAATGCAAT
This sequence comes from Phyto melanocephala, assembly GCA_941918925.1. Lineage (NCBI taxonomy): Eukaryota > Metazoa > Arthropoda > Insecta > Diptera > Rhinophoridae > Phyto > Phyto melanocephala. The sequence goes on from OW799236.1 coordinate 58,277,566, forward strand.
ATTTTTTTCCGAACGAACTTTTGCTAATATTAATGAAATCAAAAACGTTTTTCCAGTTCCTCCAGGTGCGTCAATAAAATAGAGGCCTCCATGTTTGTTTGTTATTGCTGCCATTATAGTATTGTATACAATACTCTGCCCTTGTTGCAAATGTGGTAAATTTACTTCTAGTAAATTTTCCAAATTTTGGTGATCATAGTCTCTCTCACGTCGTAGTTCCTGATCGTTTGCATGGGTTCCTGATCTGATTGGGGCTATCATTCCTACTTCAATAAGTGTCACACTCTTTATCTCCAAACATTTGTCTTCCAGTAAAATTAATACCTCATTGTACATAGTTTCATTTAGTTCAAGCGTTGCATTATTGGTGATAACTCTCTCTCTGTGTAAAATATCTTCAGCCATATATGTTTTAAATTTGTAACAAAGATCTTTTGGATTAGAAGGTGAGCACGATACCAATATTATCGAAAATAGCGATCGTATTTTCCATGGATGGTTTATTACTGAAGCATCTTCAAGCGTTGTTTCCCAATGACAATCGTTCTCTAATAACTGCAGTTTCTGACAGGCCTCACGATTTGTTGCACATACTTCCCCATCAACAGTACGCAAGTTCTCGAAAGATATTGGCCCCCGAACATTAATAAGAAGCATTCTTAAATAGAAGCATTCTGCATTTTGAGGATGGACGGTATACACCCTGCCCAATGCATCGGTTGAATATAAATTTGGCCATCCTTCAACAGGTTTCCCTTGCTTACGACGTTGAAAATTCTTTGATGACGCGTTCCACGTATAATACCTTGGAATTTCGGAATACAACAATGTTTTAGCAAACAAATCATTTCTGCAAAGATTAAAAAAAGATGTTAATGTTGTAGCTGAGGGTGCTGTTGCTCTCTCCCGCGCATTTCTTTCTGTAAAGTAAACACGTTGTCCATTTTCCAAGTGCACTGATAAATGAACAACAGTTGGATGGCGTTCATGAATTGTAAATCCCAAAATTCGCCATACTGCTTCATTGCTACTGATGTATCTGGCCATTTGATATTGCGTAATTTCATCGTTTGGATTTTGTAATGAAAATACAGCCATATCTGACTCTTTAGTAACATATTTGCAGATGTATTTGATAGACTTTACTGAATGACAATACTCTACATTAATATGCGCTTTAAATGTTCTTGAAAGCAATGGACAGTAAGGTACTATCCACCGATTATCAACATCAACATCATTTCCACGTACCTTAATTGAAATTGATCGTCCACTATTATCCACAGACCGTCGACGATAAAGTGGGTAGCCATCGTTTCCCGAGATTGTTTCTTGAATCAATTGCCGTGGATATTTCTTTGTGCATTTTCCATCCACCATGCATGGAGAATTCGCATTAATGGTTCCACATGGACCATGAATCATATTTTTGATAACAATTTCGTACAGGCTTGGATCAACATTTGAATCGGGTATCTCTGCAGAAATTATATCATCAATAAGATCTGGAGTAATTTTTTCAACCAACCAAATGAGAATATGGGCATGTGGCAATCCACGTTTCTGCCACTCGACGGAATACATCCAGCACCGTGTTTCTCCAAATACATGAAATTTTACAATAAAATCCATAAGGGATTTTAATTTTTGTTTAAACACGCGTGCTGTTATATCGTGCCGATGTATTGGTGTTTGACCAGTGGACAATTCAGATAGTATTTCATCCCACTTTGGATTACAGGTAAATGTAATGAACAAATCTGGCCGTCCATATGATCGAACATATGTCATTGCATCTTGACAGTACTCCTGCATATGCCGTGAGCTGCCAGTAAATGTTGCTGGAAGAATAATAGCTTGGCCAATTTCAGTGGGATTGATGTCATTATGGCTATTTAATGCATCCCGAAGATGAATATAGTTATCCACTCGTAATTTTGCTTGGTTAAGTCGTATGTATAATAGACGTTCCGTTTCAATTTTCGCGTACATATCGACAATATACTGGTGAAATAATTCGCGGCAATTTAGAATGTGATTAACGGAGTTCTGACGTATCATTATTCGATATGCATAGAAATCCATTGCACTCATTTTTTTCCTTGTTGATTCATCTGAAAGTAAAAAAGGCCAAAATAAAAAAAAGTATAAAATTAGATTTTAAAATCTGAACTTACTTGTTTCTGGATTAATTTGCCGTAATTCAAAGTGATATCCATCTTCACCAAATGGAAAAATAATTGGATACTGAAGTGCATCATACGAACGATGAGTTTCAGCTATCCTGTTGATCCTTTCGTTACGGCGGCGAATAATTATATCTCGTGGTACCACTGGAGCACCTACCATTAAAATGGCTACGTCATCCATTGTAGGTGCATTGTATCGTCCTTGGTGTTGTCCAGATGGTGTTTTATCAGCATGAATAGCGATAATATGGTCATCTGACCTCAATCGTGGGTCATCTTTGGCTTGCTTAAAGATCCTTACTAATTCGTTGTGTTCATGAAACATCACTTGTAATTCGGCCACTATCCATTGTTTTGTGTCAGGGTTATAATGCTGTCGGTGTTGCACTTGGTCATTGTTATCCGCTTCTCCTATGAAATAAATTTGTAAGAACTTAGGATCTTCATTTGGAACTGGCAACAATGACCCCATTTTATGGTAAATTTGACCTTGAACACGAAAAGTGGTCATAAAATTGTGTCGAATTACTTTGGTAGCACCAAACGATGTCATTTGGAAAGACGAATTATATTTCCTTATTTTACTAAGAAAATGTTGTGAATCCACATTCGTTCCTAAAAATTTAATTTAATATTTTGGTTATATGATAGATTTATATATATCTAAGGCCTAATTTATAAACATCTTTTAAATTTATCAAAGGTTTATAAAGCAACATTTTAATACTTATAACATTTGATTTGTAAACCTATGATAAATTTCAAAGTCGTTTATGAATTAGACCATGAATGTCTTACCTGAAATCAATGACTGTAAAGGTTCTGGTGGAGGAAGCAATTCAGGCAAAACAACTTTACCGTTTGCACAACACATTCCAGGTGATTCATTTTTGTATTTGAGTGCACTGCAATATTGGCAAACTTTATTCATGCCAGCTATTGCCACTAATGGGTCTTCGGCATAATCAATATCAGTCCTGTAATTAAATGCAATACGTGCATATGTGTGAAATGCATTCCGATGACTAACCATTCGATTTCGATTTTGTTCACGGCGTAAGTTCAATTGTTCTATCCTCTCTGTTGCTCTCCTTGATGAGGTTCGAATCCGCTGAGCTTCTAAACGTTCTTCACCTTCCAACGGTGTCTCGGTGGCTCGTACTGTTGTGGCGTGACGTCGAATATCTTCAAGGCGTTCCTCACGCTGTAAGAAAGTTTCTGTGGCTCGTGATGATCTTGTACGATTTCGCTGAGTTTGAATACGTACTTCACGTTCCAACGATGTCTCGTTAGATCGAACTGCTACAGCATGATGTCGAAGACCTTCAAGGCGTTCTTCGTGTTGTAAAGGTGTTTCAGTGGCTCGGGATGTTGTGGTATGACTTTGTTGACTTTGAAGACGCCCTTCCCGTTGTGACGGTGTCTCATTAGCTCGTACTGCTTCAGCATGATGTCGAATACGTTCTAGGCGTTCTACGCGTTCTAAGAATGTTTCTGTAGCTCGTGATGTTGAGGTACGACTTTGCTGACTTTGAAGACGCCCTTCCCGTTGTGACGGTGTCTCGTTAGCTCTAGGCGTTCTACGCGTCCTAACAATATTTCTGTAGCTCGTGATATTGAGGTACGACTTTGCTGACTTTGAAGACGCCCTTCCCGTTGTGACGGTGTCTCGTTAGCTCGTGCTGTTACAGCATGATGTCGAAGACCTTCCAAGCGTGTTTCGCGTTCAGATCGTGTTTCAGAAGCTCTTGATGTTGATGATCGTGATCTTTCTCTTTGAAGACGTTCGTTATGCTGTTCATATGTTTCGGCAGCTCTAGAGGTTGAAGCTCGACTTCTTTCAGTTCTAAAGCGATCTTCACGCTCTTCTGAAGTTTAATTTTCTCTTTGCGATTGCAATGATTCTGCAGATTTGGTGCGTTTAGAAAGGGATGTTTTTTTTGGAGGCATTTTACTTGTAATTTTTTACAGTATATATTCACAAAAAAAAAAAACTTGTAACTTGTTCAGAATCAAAGATTCAATTAAATTATAAAATTGAATGTACGTCAAATTTATAATTTTTTAAATCTTAGGTAAGAAATTTCTTACCAGGTCAGAAAATTTTCTTTAACAAAAAATTACGGATAATAAATGTTTAAAAATGATTTTTTGAACCGATCACAGGTAAAAAAATTATTCACTTGCGTTGCAAAATTTAATGGGTTGCAAATTAATATTTTTGGAATATTAGGTAACAAATTTTATTTCAGGTCAAATAATTTCTTATACCGAAAAAATTACAGGTAATAAAATGTAAAAACGTTTGCGGGGATCACAGATTTGGTAATTACGGATAATAAATCTTTAAAAATGATTTTTTGGACCGATCACAGGTAAAAAAATTATTCACCTGCGTTGCAAAATTTAATGGGTTACAAATTTATATTTTTGGAATATTAGGTAACAAATTTTTTTTCAGGTCAAACAATTTCTTGTACCGAAAAAATTACAGGTAATAAAATGTAAAAACGTTTCCGGGAATCACAGATTTGGAAATTACAGATAATAAATCTTTAAAAATGATTTTTGGAACCGATCACAGGTAAAAAAATTAATCACCTACGTTGCAAAATTTAATGGGTTACAAATTTATATTTTTGGAATATTAGGTAACAAATTTTTTTTCAGGTCAAACAATTTCTTATACCGAAAAAATTACAGGTGATAAAATTTAAAAACGTTTGCGGGGATCACAGATCTGGCAAGTGTCACGCCTACTATTACTAAATCAAACATTTCTTATTCAAATAATCATATAGACATAAAATTGTCTCTTGAAAAATTTGGGTACTTTAACTATTATCGCTTCCTTTATATACGATTTCTTGTATTTAATTCATATGAAAAGTGCCACGCCCACTATCACTAAAGCATTCGTTTCTTAACAAAATAGTCATATAGATGTCAAAGCTTTTCGTGCAAAAATTTGGGTACTCTAACTATTATCGCTTCCCGAATATACGAATTTTAGTATTCAATTGCTATGAGAGCTGCCACGCCCACTATTTCTAATGTACCCATTTTATTCCAGAAATGTTTATTTAGGTGTCAAAGTTGCACTGGCAAAATTTTAGTACTCTAATCGATATCGTTTTCCAGATATAAAAATTTTAGTATTTAATTCATATTGCAGGTGCCACGCCCACTATATCTAATGTACCCATTTTTTCCAAAAATGTTCACTTGGGTGTCAAAGTTGCATTTGTAGAATTTTAGTACTCTAATCGATTTCGTTTTCCAGATATACAAATTTTAGTATTTAATTCATATGGCAGGTGCCACGCCCACTATTGCTAATGTACCCATTTTTTACAAAAATGTTTATTTGTATGTCAAAGTTGCCCTTGCACAATTTTAGTACTCTAATCGATATCGTTTTCCAGATATACAAATTTTAGTATTTAATTCATATGTTGGTGCCACGCCCACTATTGGTAATGTACCCATTTTTTCCAAAAATGTTTATTTGGATGTCAAAGTTGCCCTTGCAAAATTTTAGTACTCTAATCGATATCGTTTTCCAGATATACGAATTTTAGTATTTAATTCATATGGTGGGTGCCACGCCCACTACTGATAATGCACCCATTTTTTCCAAAAATGTTTATTTGGATGTCAAAATTACTTTTGCAAAATTTTAGTACTCTAATCGATATCGTTTTCCAGATATAAAAATTTTAGTATTTAATTCATATGGCAGGTGCCACGCCCACTATATCTAATGTACCCTTTTTTTCCAAAAATGTTCATTTGGGTGTCAAAGTTGCTCTTGTAGAATATTGGTACTCTAATCGATATCGTTTTCCAGATATACAAATTTTAGTATTTAATTCATATGGCAGGTGCCACGCCCACTATTGCCAATGTACCCATTTTTTCCAGAAATGTTTATTTGGATGTCAAAGTTCCTCTTGCAAAATTTTAGTACTCTAATCGATATCGTTTTCCAGATATACAAATTTTAGTATTTAATTCATATGGCAGGTGCCACGCCCACTATTGCCAATGTACCCATTTTTTCCAGAAATGTTTATTTGGATGTCAAAGTTGCTCTTGTGAAATTTTACTACTCTAATCGATTTCGTTTTCCAAATATACGAATTTTAGTATTCAATTCATGTGGCCACGCCTACTATTCCAAGTCCGCCCATTTTTTACCCAAATGTTCGTGTGGATGTCAAAGCTTACCGTACTTAATTTGAAGACTCTACCTGCATTAACTTTCGTGATATATAATATTTAATACTTATTCTTTAATAGGGCGTGGCACCCCGCCCACTTACAATTTCAAACGAAAGTATAGCCTATAGTTCCTTCCAGACATACAGAAAGATTCTGTGAAAATTTCAAGGAAATCGGTCCAGCCGTTTAGCCGTCTATAAAGCACAAACAAACATACAAACATACAAACATACAAACACACATTGATTTTTATATATATAGATAGAAGATAAGCAAAATCCAATCTGTTAAGAACGCATTGTGTTGTTTAAATTATTATGATTGCTACTGTACATTAATTAATGTTAAGATTTTTTTCATACCACAAACAACAACAAATAAAAAAAAAGGAAATTTTTAAAACAAATTATTCGTTTTTGATTCATTTTGCTTAGATTGAAATATATTAAATTTGTGAGAGGAATGAATTTTAAAAATAAAAATTGTATTGCAAACGAAATCAATAAAAAAAATATTTTTATATTATTTGCGAAAAGAATGAAAAAAAATAAAAATACTAAATAGAAATTGAGATCACAACTTTTATCTTTTTCAATTCAGAGCATAATCCAAAAAACAAGCGAAAAAAATGAAATTGTATTCACAAACATAATTTTTTGCGTACTATGGCTTAAACGACTCCTCTATTCATAAGCTTTCAAAAAATATATAATTTATGGGGTCGGAAATGAAAGTTGTAGAAGTTACAAACGTAATGACAAAGCTATGTATAACCCTGTGCACCAAAAATGGCACCGTCGCACTATGCTTCGTCCCATAGACAAAAATCCTAAAGAAATGTTCGTTTAAATACAAATTTTTTTAAAGATAACAAAGTGTCTCAAATAAATACTTACAAAAATACTTTTTCTGTTTGCTTTTACCGCCACGAGAGTGTGCTAAACTCAGAGAATTTTATGTTTAAATGACTTAACAGAGAAATGTTTTGTAGTTGTTTTGCAAAAAGTATTCCTACAAATTAATTTTTTCAAAACCTGGTAGGAAATTTCGTTTTCAAGTACATATTTTGTTATATTTGTAGTTAAAGGAAAATAAAGAATTTAGTATATGTTTTATTGCTTCGAAAAACTAATTATTTTTGTTAAAAATCTAAAAATTATTAAAGTTTGATGGATGTAGCACAGAAATAGATTTAAAAATTTTTTTTGATTTATTCCAAGGTATATCACAAACACAACAATAAACAAGAAAGTGTGCTATAGCACACTCGGCCATGTCGAATCTTATATACCATTCACAACGTTTACTTACGCAATAACAATAGTTTGTATCACCATTCATCTCATATAAGATACGTACATACATATAAAAAACATCCCATTTCAAAATTATATATTGTAAATTATATATGAATTGGCCTAAGGCATATCCATAAGGTATATGCATCGCGGCAACAAATACAACAATAAAAAACACATGTATTTTGTTTTTTTATATATGCCGGCAGGTATATGCATCGCGGCAACAAACACAACAATAAACAAGGAAGAGTGCTATAGCACACTCGGCCATGCCGAATCTTATATACTCTTCACAACGTTTAGTCACGCAATAACAATAGTTTGTATCACCATTCATCTCATATAAAATACGTACATACATATAAAAAACATACATATATAAAAACATCCCATTGTAAAATTATATATTGTAAATTTTACATGAATTGGCCTAAGGCATATCCATAAGGTATATGCATCGCGGCAACAAATACAACAATAAAAAACACATGTATTTTGTTTTTTTATATATATAGGTTTGTCATTCCGTGTGAAATTTCTACAATTTTCATTTCCGACCCCATAAAGTATATATTTTCTGAAAGCTTATGAATAGGGGAGTCGATTAAGCTCCGTCAGTCTGTCCGTCTGTCCGTGTGTATGTTGAAATCAACTTTTTGAAGCCCCCGACATAGGTTGGACCCGGGTAAATTATTAAAATATCAGAAATATTCGGGAGTAGATCGGTCTTGAAAATCAGAAACATCGGTACATAAACAACTGAGATATGAGCAAAAACCCACGACCACCTCGATTTTGTTTCACAAAAACAACATTACAACAACAACATACATACATACAAACATGTATACTGGTTAGAGAAAACGTGGCATCGAATCCCAGCTGAGCCAAAAAATTTTTTTTTTAAATTTTTTTTAATTTTTTTTTTGTTTTTTTAACATACATACGTGAATTTATAATTTTATAATGGGATGTTTTTATATGTATGTTTTTATATGTATGTACGTATTTCATATGGGATGAATGGTGACACAAACTACTTGAAGGGTATATAAGATTCGGCACGACCGAATATAACGCTCTTACTTGTTTATTTTCTTTTTAATTTGAATAATTTTTTAATAACTTTAAGCGAAAACCTTTTATTCATGGTCGATAAATTAGATGTGTATTTGGGACTTTCGCCGTCTTATATTTTATTCTGTTTGATGATTTTGCTTTGCTTGCTTTTTCATCACATTCTTTTGTTGTGGTCAATGTTACGTAACTAAAGCTTAGTCCTCTAGAAGGTAAAAACCCTAAAAAAATATGGAATAAAAACAATCATTTAACAGTGTTTAATTTTTTTCCATTAATGCTATAAACACATAGATGACAGCCAGCTACACAGCCACATGACTACAACTGTCATTGGATGCAATCGTTGCCGTGTAGTCAAATACTTAATTGTATTCAAAACATTGTAATAAGCTAATAAAAGAAGTCGAAGAAGAAGTGGTGGCAGCAGCTGCAACGCAAAAAAATGAAATGGCGTTAACTGATAGCTGGCTGTTGCCATTAATATTTTTATAAATTGGGAATTTTTTAATATTGTTACAGATTTAATTTTAAATAGCTTAATTTACATTATAATTTATTTTAGTTGTAGTAGTTTAAGTTACTGTAGTTTTATTTGTATTAGTTTATTTCGCTGATTGTTCGAACATGATGTTTGTTATTATTAATATAATTTCTGCATATTACTTAAAGCAGACATGAAATTTGAGGAGCTTAAAGTAGAACAACTCAAGAAGGAATTGAGTAAGCTGGCATTGTTGACAACAGGTAATAAAGTATAATTGCAAAAGAGACTTCTAGATGAATTTAAGCGGCGTAGTATTCACATTGATGGTTACGAGTTTGATGAAAAAGAAGAAATGGAAGTTTCTACTCGTGCAACCACAAACAACATGGATTCAAGTACGATGCTTGCTGCTATGATGGGAAAGATGGAAATTAAATTCCAGGAAACTCAAGAAACTTCTAGAGCTAATAATGAAAAATTATTAGCTGAAGTTAGAGAAGTGCAAGAAACAGCTAGAGCTACGAGCGAAAAACTTCAAGAAATTTCTGAAGCTGTCAATAATAGAGTAGAGGGCATTGAAAAGCAAGTTAATAAAATTGATAAAAAAATATCTGACCTTGAAGATTGCATTGTTACTCAAGTGTTAGCAAGTGACTTCAATAGCAAATTACAGCTACAAGTCAAAGATGTTGCCGAAAAATTGCAGCTACAAGAAAAAAATGGTGACGAAAAATTTAAAAATATGGAAATAAAAATTAATGATATTCAATGTCACGAGGGACCAGTGCGGATAATTCCAGAAATGTAGAGTAGAATAAAGGCCACTACTTTTGATGGTAGTGCACCGTTTAACGTTTTTAAATTTCAGTTTGAGACAGTTGCCAATAGAAATATGTGGAACAATGAAGAAAAGGCTTTAGAGTTGATTTTGGCATTAAAAGGCAACGCAGCACAAGTTCTAGAAAGTATACCCATTGGCTGCAGAGAAAACTACGATGACATAATGGTGGCGCTACAACGTAAGTGTGGCGGCGAGCATAAATGAGATATATACCGAATGGAATTAGGAGGCAGAAAGTTAACGAGTCATTACAAGATTTTGCAACGGAGATCGAGCGTTTGGTGCAGCTGACATATCCAGGTGAAAATCACCCATTTTTGGATCAGTTTAAAATTTAAACATTTGTAAATGGAATACTTGATCCAGAAATAAAGCACGCGGTATTTGGCACACATAAATCAACGTTTGCAGAAACCGTATCATACGCTCTGACACAGGAGACTGCAAAATTACCCTCTAAGCCGCAAATATGTAAAGTGAGAAATCTCGAAATTACTGCAGAAAGAGACGGAGATATAGTCACCGAAATCAAAAATGCAGTTATATAGGCATTAGAGGAAAAGCAAGGCAAAGCCAGAGCCAAATGCTATAATTGTGGTAAAAGTGGACATTTTCAACGAAATTGCAAAGCACCAAGGAAGCGGGTTAGATCTGTTTCGCCACTTGGAAACAGCAAACGGGCAAACACGAAATCATCAAATGAATCACCGTTAAACTACAACGAGCTAGCACTACGGGGCAAGAGCTAGCTCCCATAACCGAGGGCCCCACAATCTCCATATCAGTTATGCAGCAGAAAAATAGCAACCTTACTGCTTGTGGGTATATCAATGGTCGAAGGCATATTTTTACTATAGACACAGGAGCATCGCAGTCTATTATCAGACCCAATTTAGTAAAGAAAACAATCGAACCGTTATGTGGCGTAAGTCTGCGAACAGCTACTGGGGAGCTTGCTACTATCTATGGTAAAATAATCGTAAAAGTAACTATTGCCAACATAAGTGTCAATCATGTATTCATCGTTGCCGACATTGTGGACGAAGTAATCATCGGTGCAGATTTTATGATTAGTCATGGCATTAATCTGCACATGGGGCAGAAGGTAATGATTTGGAGGAATGTTGAAATACCCCTAGATGTTAGTTATGAAAATAAGGTGCATGTAAGGAAACTAGTTGCTACAGAATATGAGAAAATACCACCACAGTCAGAAAGTGTAGTATGGGCGCGTATAGAGGGAGATTGTGTGGACAACCGGTTGTGGGTGGTGGAACAAACAGATATAAAAAGTGACTTAATAACAGCAAAGGCCCTTGTCAAAACCAGCAATGACGGAAGAGTCCCAGTAAGAGTGCTTAACCTTTCCGCCTGTGAAAAACTCGTCAAGCCAAAATCCGAATTAGGTGAATGTGCTAAAGCTAAAGCAATAATTAATTACGAAATGAAAGCGGGTCCTGTCAGTATGTCAAACAAAGAGCAGGAGATGCTCGCAGAATACGTAGAGAAGTGTGTTAAAGGATTATCGCCGCCCGATAGGAATAAAGCAAAACAGCTACTCAGAAAACATGCATCCATCTTCGCTCTGAAAGGTCAACATCAAGGAAGAACATTACTTGTGAAACATCAGATAAATACCGGCGATGCAAGGCCTATAAAACAAGCCCCTAGAAGTATTCCTCTAGCGAAACGTAATGAAGTCAAAGAGCTTGTCAATGAAATGGAGCAGAATGGAGTAATAGAACCTTCTTCAAGTCCTTTGAGCCCACCGGTAGTTAAAAAGAAAGATGGCAGCACAAGATTTTGCGCCGATTATAGAAAACTGAATGACGTCACTAAAAAGGACAGTTATCCACTACCAAGGATAGATGACACTCTGGACACGCTAGCTGGAACAAAATGGTTCTATACTTTAGACCTGCAAAGTGGTTATTGGCAAGTAGAAATATCTGATAAAAGTAAGGAGAAAACAGCTTTTAGTGCAAGTGACGGGCTGTGGCCCTGTCTATGGACTATGCAATGCTCCAGCCACATTCGAACGATTAATGGAACGCGTATTAAGGGGACTTCATTGGAAGACATGCCTGGTGTATCTTGATGACATAATTGTCATGGGTAAAAGTTTTGACGATCACCTGAAAAATCTAGAAGAAGTTCTTAAACGAATATCAGTGGCTGGACTTAAATTAAGCGCAAAAAAATGTGCATTGTTCCAAAAAGAACAATGGCATCGAGTCGCAGAGGATGGTATATCAACTGACGAAGATAAAGTTCAAGCTGTGAAGGACTAGCCTCGCCCGAAAAATCTTCATGAGAAGTCACGACCATTCTTGTGGGCTGAAGCACAAGAACAAGCATTTCAGAAGCTCAAGGAGTTGTTATGCGTAGCTCCAGTTTTGGCATATCCTATCGCTGGGGAGAAATTTGTATTGGATAGCGATGCATTACCACAAATATCTGTATGGACAACACTTCGAACTAAGAACCGATCACTCTGCACTCAGATGGTTGCTACAATTCAAACAACCTGAAGGACAGCTAGCCCGTTGGATTGAACGTCTCCAGAGCTATGATTTCAGTATTTAGCACAGAAAGGGCACTAAACATGGAAATGCAGATGCACTCTCTCGAAGACCGTGAAGATTGGAGTGCAAACATTGTGCGAAAGCTGAAGGAAAAGAATGTGTCGTTGACGTTCGACTAACACATATAGAGACTAGTGACGACTTGTCAGCGGTGCAAAGAGACGATCCCATACTGGCAAAAATTATGTCAGCAAAGGAGGAAGACAAAAGGCCAACCCGTAACCAAATATCAGCGGAAAGTCCACTGATGAAATCATACTGGGCGCTATGGAATAGTCTGCAGGTTATTAACGGGTACCCTTATCGCAAATGGGAAAGTACTGATGTTAAATTGACAACAAATCTGATTGTGGTGCCATCCTCTAAAGTCAAAGAGTAATTGAAGGAGTTTCATAATGGTTAAGTGGTGGACATCTTGGTGTAACAAAAACCATAGAAAAGATAAAGCAACGTTTCTATTGGGTTGGATGCCAACAATCTGTAGCTGATTGGATAGCAAATTGCGCACAATGTATCGCCACCAAGGGCCCAGTAAGAAGGAGTCGAGGAGCGCTACAGCAGTACAATTCAGGTGCTACCTTTGAGCGGATAGCGATAGATATAGCAGGCCCTTTTCCTGTCAGTGAGGCTGTAAACCGTTACGTTTTAGTTGTAATCGACTATTTTAGCAAATGGCCAGAGGTATACGCAATACCAAACCAAGAAGCTAAAACTGTCGTAAACGCATTTGTGAACAACTGGGTATGCCGCTACGGAGTTCCGCTTGAACTAAATTCTGATCAGGGAAGAAATTTTGAATCTGCGATATTCTAGGAAATGTGCGAACTATACGGTATCCGAAAAACGAGGACTACGCCACTGCATCCACAATCTGACGGCATGGTCGAGAGATTTAACCGCACGTTGGAAGAACACTTGAGAAAAGTGGTCAGTGCACACCAAAGGGACTGAGCACATACCAAAATTTCTGTTGGCATACAGGTCAGCCGTTCATGACTCTACCTCCCGAACACCTGCAAAAATTATGTTTGGAACCGAGCTGAAACTGCCAGGTGATCTAGAATTCGGTATAATCCCTCGACAATATTTGAGCACGAAGAAGACACTTCAAGGGGACAAAAAGATCTCGACGAAATTCATGAATTCGTTCGTGGCCGAATAAAAATTACCAGCGACAAGATGAAGGCCAGATATGACAGCGTAGCAAATTCTGAAGGCTTTAATGAGGTTCAGCTACTTCTACTATATAACCCACAACGGAAAAAACGACTGTCTCCTAAATTGCAAACTCATTGGGATGGGCCGTATAAGGTGATAAAAAGAATAAATGATGTCGTGAATAGAATACAAAAGTACAATAGCCCAAGATCAAAGATGAAAGTGGTTCATCTCGAGCGCCTCGCTAAATGCGGAAAAAGTGAATTTGTGCCTATTCGGGACGAACAGGCTTAAGCGGGCGGTAGTGTTACAGATTTAATTTACATTATAATTTATTTTAGTTGTAGTAGTTTAAGTTACTGTAGTTTTATTTGTATTAATTTATTTCGCTGATTGTTCGAACATGATGTTTGTTATTATGTGTAGCATACTTTTAGGCACTTCTATTATTTCTGCATATTACTTAACGTCTTAATTTAAATGTAAAGGTTTTCGAATGTACTAGAATGTACATACGAGAACTTTGTCGAATGTTACCGAACACCACTATGTTACTAAAAATAGCCGAACAACACAACTAACATGATCAGTATTACAATAGAGCTTGTAAAATGTGTATCAAAGTGAGTTTGATAATAAAAGTGTATATTTAACCACAAGTGTAATAAGTAAAGTGATATAAAAACAATATCTGTGTGTGTTTAAATAAATAAAGTGCTCTTAATTTTATAACTAATTTCAAGTGCTTTTAGTTGCAATAAAAGAACTCAAATTGTATTTAAAGGAAATAATCCAACGTTTATAAAAGGCATAAACCAAGGCATATTTATTCATCAGGTAATTGCACTTCGGAGAGAATATTTTGTTTATATTTTTTATATATGAAGTTTGACATTTGAAATAAATTAGAAAAGAGAGAAAATTGTTTTTTATTTATGCATTTTGACAGCCGAAATTTAAAATAAGTGTTGAAAAAAACAAGTAAGAGCGCTATATTCGGCCGTGCCGAATCTTATATACCCTTCACACCGTGTAGTCATGCAACAACAGTAGTTTGTATCACCATTCCATATGATATACGTACATACCTATAAAAACCATACATATATAAAAACATCCCATGGTAAAATTATAAATTTACGTATGTATGTTAAAAAAAAATATAAAAAAAAATTTAAAAAAAAAATTTAAAAAAAAAAATTAAAAAAAAAATTTTAAAAAATAATTAAAATATATATAATAAATATAAAACAAAAAAAAATAAAAAACAAATTTAAAAAAAAATTTTAAAAAAAATAATAAAAATATAAATAATATATTCAATAAAAAATAAAAAAAAATAAAAAAAAATTAAAAAAAAAATATAAAAAAAATAAAAAAAATTTTTTTTTGGCTCAGCTGGGATTCAATGCCACGTTTTCTCTAACCAGTATACACGTTTGTATGTATGTATGTTGTTGTTGTAATGTTGTTTTTGTGAAAAAAAAATCGAGGTGGTCGTAGGTTTTTGCTCATATCTCAGTTGTTTATGTACCGATGTTTCTGATTTTCAATACCGATCTACTCCCGAATATTTCTGATATTTAAATACCTCACCCGAGTCCAAGCGATGTCGGGGGGCTTCAAAAAGTTGATTTCAACATACACACGGACAGACGGTCAGACTGACAGGGCTTAATCGACTCCCCTTTTCACTGTGTGAAGGGTATAAAAAGGGTATATATAGGTTTGTCATTACGTGTGAAATTTCTACAATTTTGATTTCCGACTCCATAAAGTATATATTTTCGGAAAGCTTATGATTAGGGAAGTCGATTAAGCTCTGTCAGTCTGTCCGTGTGTATGTTGAAATCAACTTTTTGAAGCCCCCCGACATCGCTTGGACCCGGGTGAGGTATTAAAATATAAGAAATATTCGGGAGTAGATCGCTATTGAAAATCAGAAACATCGGTACATAAACAACTGAGATATGAGCAAAAACCTACGACCACCTCGATTTTTTTTCACAAAAACAACATTACAACAACAACATACATACATACAAACGTGTATACTGGTTAGAGAAAACGTGGCATCGAATCCCAGCTGAGCCAAAAAAAAAATTTTTTTATTGTTAAAAAAATTTTTTTTTACTTTTTTTTCTAATTTTTTTTTTATTTTTTTTATTTTTTATTTAATATTTTATGTATATTTTTATTAATTTTTTTTTTTATTTTTTTTTTTTGTTTTATATTCATTATATATATTTTAATTATTTTTTTTTAATTTTTTTTTAATTTTTTTTTTAAATTTTTTTTTAAATTTTTTTTTTAATTTTTTATTTTTTATTTTTTTTTAACATACATACGTAAATTTATAATTTTACAATGGGATGTTTTTTATATACATATGTATGTTTTTTATATGTATGTACGTATTTCATATGCGATGAATGGTGATACAAACTACTGTTATTGCATGACTACATGTTGTGAAGGGTATATAAGATTCGGCACGGCCGAATATAGCGCTCTTACTTGTTCACTGTGTGAAGGGTATAATAATCAGCTGGCGAATCAAGAGTACCTGATGAATAAATATGCCTTGGTATAAACGTAACAATATTATAATGTATAATACATTAGTCTTTTTGGGGCACATACAAAACTTTAAATAAATGCCTGTAGTAAACTAGAACTGCATGGTAGAGTTAAAGATTTGCCTACAAGTTAAATTTTTAATTATATTTTCTCAAGAAAGAGTAAATATATAATTTTAGGGATTTTTGTTTTAGGAAGAGAAAATAAAAAGACGATACAACTTAGCGATTGTCTTCACAATATTAGGATTTGTTTATTTATTTATTATTGTTATCTATATATATCTATATATATAAAAGTGAAACTCTGTGTGTGTGTGTGTGTGTGTGTGTGTGTGTGTGTTAGCTATAGACTCCGAAACTGTAAAACCGATCGGGCTCAAACTTTGGTAAGTCGTTGTACACATACCAGGGAGTGTTTATGGGTGAAAAAAAGTGGGCGGAGCCACGCCCATAAAAATTAGTTATCAGTTTTAGCTACTTGCACTTGACCGATTTTTCTGAAACTTTGCACACATATCGAGCTGTCATGACTAAATAATTTCGTGATAAGAAAAGTGGGCGGGGCCACGCCCCTAAAAAAGTTTTCATTTTGAGGTACTTGCACTGGACCGATTTTTCTGAAACTTTGCACACATATTGAGCTGTCATGACTTTATAATTTCGTGATTGAAAAAGTGGGCGGGACCACGCCCATAAAAAATTAGTTATCAGATTTAGCTACTTGCACTGGACCGAATTTTCTGAAACTTTGCAAACATACTGAGCTGTCATGACTTTACACTTTCGTCATTAGAAAAGTGGGCAGTGCCACGCCCATTAAAAAAAAGGTATCATTTTGAGGTACTTTCACTGGACCGATTTTTTTGAAACTTTGCACACATATTGAGTTGTCATGACTATACAGTTTCGTATTTAGAAAAGTGGGCAGTGCCACGCCCATAAAAAAATGTATCATTTTGAGGTACTTACACTGGACCGATTTTTCTGCAACTTTGCACACTTATTGAGCTGTCATGACTATACAGTTTCGTAATTAGAAAAGTGGGCAGTGCCACGCTCATAAAGAAAAAGTTTTTAGCCTTGCACTTGATATTCTATTAAAATTTAGAATGCGATTAAAATTCATGAAGGGGCGTAGCAACGCGCGCCGGGATTGGCTAGTATATATATAAAAGTGAAACTCTGTGTGTGTGTGTGTGTGTGTGTGTGTGTGTGTGTTAGCTATAGACTCTGAAACTGTAAAACCGATCGGGCTCAAACTTCGGTAAGTTGTTGTACACATACCGGGGAGTGTTTATGGATGAAAAAAAGTGGGCGGGGCCACGCCCATAAAAAATTAGTTATCAGTTTTAGCTACTTGCACTTGACCGATTTTTCTGAAACTTTGCACACATATCGAGCTGTCATGACTAAATAATTTTGTGATAAGAAAAGTGGGCGGGGCCACGCCCCTAAAAAAGTTTTAATTTTGAGGTACTTGCACTGGACCGATTTTTCTGAAACTTTGCACACATATTGAGCTGTCGTGACTTTATAATTTTGTGATTAAAAAGTGGGCGGGGCCACGCCCATAAAAAAAGGCTATAATTTTGAGGTACTTGCACCAGACTGATTTTTCTGAAACTTTGCACACATATTGAGCTGTCATGACTAAATAATTTCGTGATTAGAAAAGTGGGCAGTGCCACGCCCATAAAAAAAGGTATCATTTTGAAGTACTTGCACTGGACCGATTTTTCTAAAACTTTGCACAGATATTGAGCTGTCATGACCTTATAATTTCGTGATTAAAAAAGTGGGCGGGCTACGCCCAAAAAAAAATGTTTTGATATTGAGGTACTTGCACCAGACCGATTTTTCTGAAACTTTGCAAACATACTGAGCTGTCATGACTTTACACTTTTGTCATTAGAAAAGTGGGCAGTGCCACGCCCATAAAAAAAAGATATCATTTTGAGGAACTTGCACTGGACCGATTATTCTGAAACTTTGCACACATATTGAGCTGTTATGACTTTATAATTTCGTGATTAGAAAAGTGGGCAGTGCCACGCCCATAAAAACAATTATAATTTTGAGGTACTTGCACTGGTCCGATTCTTCTGAAACTTTGCACACATATGGAGCTGTTATGACTTTACAATTTCGTGATTAGAAAAGTGGGCAATGGCACGTCCATAAAAAAAATTATAATATTTAGGTTTTTGCACTTGATATTCAATTAAAATTCAAAATGCATTTCAATTCATTAAGGGGCGTAGCAACGCGCGCCGGGTTTGGCTAGTATATATAAAAGTGAAACTCTGTGTGTGTGTTAGCTATAGACTCCGAAACTGTAAAATCGATCGGACTCAAACTTTGGCAAGTTGTTGTACACATACCAGGGAGTGTTTATGGGTGGAAAAAAGTGGGCGGTGCCACGCCCATAAAAAAATATAATTTTGAGGTACTTGCACTGGACTGATTATTCTGAAACTTTGCACACATATTGGGCTGTCATGACTTTATAATTTGGTGATTAAAAAAGTGGGCAGCGCCACGCCCATAAAAAAAAGTTATAATTTTTAGATGCTTGTACTGGACCGATTTTTCTGAAACTTTGCACACATATTGAGCTGTCATGTCTTTACGATTTCGTGATTAGAAAAGTGGGCAGTGCCACGCCCATAAAAAAAAGTTATCTTTTTCAGCTACCTAAACTTCACCGATTTTTCTAAAACTTTTCACACATATTGAGGTCTCATGATTATACAATTTCATGATTAGAAAAGTGGGCAGGGCCACGCCCATTAACAAAATTTTAAATTTTTAGCTTTTTGCACTTGATATTCAATTTAAATTAAGAATGTATTTTATTCATTAAGGGACGCGCCGGGCTTTTCTAGTGTAAATATAAAATTCAAATTGATACAATATACATATATAATAACAATAATTATAATTTCATTTTTAATGAATTTAATATAAAGTTAGGTTTATACAATATAAAAAGAAATAAAAAATTTATGTCCAACGATGATTTTGGACACTTATAAATATAAAAGTGAACATGCAAACGAAAATAATAATATAAAAACCCTACATATTTTTTTCATATTTTCGAGAGCTTTTCTGATAAATTGGTATTGTATACAAGACCGTTGCCATAAGCAATAAAAAAAATTTAATCATAGCTGACTACCGAACCAAAATGGCATGTCCCTTTAATTGTTGTAAAAAATTCTTAATAATTTATTATTAAAAACGTAATTACTTTGTTTTTTTTTATACCCGCCACCAAAAAAATGGTGGGGGTATATTCATCGAAATATCCATTTTAGACCCCATAAAGTATATATATTCTGAATCAGGGTTTGATTTGATAACGATCTAGCTATGTCCGTCCGTCTGTTGAAAGCATAATAGAGGTCGCACCGAAAAAGCTAGGGGGCTCAAATTTTGCCAGAATCTTTTTTATAGACAATGTTTTGCAAACAATGAAACTACAAATTATTTACTTCTTGCAAAGAGCGGCTGAAACGCTCTCGATTGGTGTTAAGCAAGAATTGATTTCTTTATTAAAAATCTTCGGTTTTTATACATAATTATTGCTTACTTAGCTATTCCGGTTACAGTGGAATGTGTATTTAATAGATTTTAGTTATTATTGAACACCAAACAGTTCAGTAATCAAAGCATTGCCTGTATGATTACGTTAACAGTGGAACCATCAACATAACAACTGCACTGTAGAAGACATCAGTTCTTTGATTCATGTATTGAGTACTGACTGTTTAATTGCTGTGTGTAATATGATATTATATTTTGTTCAACGCAGCAAAATATTCATTTGAGTGTAAGTGCTTTGAACTTATTGTATACAATATTTATTTGTTTATTGTACATAAGTTCTTGGCGCACGATACATGTTTGTGTGTTTATTTGTTATGGCGCGTGCCATATATATTCGCTATGATAAACACCGCGTCATGTACACACTACACCTCCTTTTTACGGAAGAATGGTCATATAACCAAAAGGCTGTATGAGCATTCTTTTACAATTAACATATACTGATACTTAGGACTATAATTATGATTTTTATATAAGTATACATATATAATTAATTGTTGTTAGTTTTATTGATAATTTGATCGATCAAACTAGCATATAATTTTATTTTCATCTAACACTTATAAATCTTAAGTCTATTCTTATGAACTATTTGTTCTGTGTCTGTTTTTGTATCGACTATGGTTACATTTTGTCTTACATCTATTTTCTTTACCCTATATGGTCCTCTATACCGCGGATCCAATTTATGGCCCGTTTCATTTCTAAGTAAAACTAAATCTCCTATTTTAAAATCGTAATCTAATACTTCCTTATCGTAATTTAGTTTCTGTCTTAACTTAGCCTTATCTAATAGTTCCCTAGCTCTCTTGTGAGCGATTTCTAATCTATATTTAATTTCCTTAACATAATCTTCTATATTATATAAAGGTGTTATTCTATCTACCTCATTAAATTGGAGAAATCCGTTAGGGATTTTTCCAAAAACTAATTCGTATGGACAATACCCGTGTACTGAGGATGGCGTAGTATTGAAACAATAAGTAAAATACTTAAGCCACTCATCCCAATCGCTTCTCTCAACGGATATGAAAGATCTCACGTATTCGTTGAATGTCCTGTGACTTCCTTCAACGGTACCCAGCGTCTGGTGATGGTGGGCTGTTGATGTCGTGTCTGTTATTTTGAGTAGATTACATAACTCATTTATAATTGAATTCTTGTATTCTGTTCCCATGTCCGAAATGAACGTCTTCATTGGTCCATAGGTAAGAATGAATTTACCAAATATGGCTCTTGCGACCGTATTTGCACTTTTGTCCTTTATTGGTATTGTCACCAAGTATTTTGTCAGGTCACATATTATTGTAACCGCGTATTCGTTCCCCTTAATTGATCTCGGAAATGGTCCAACTGTATCCACGAACACTGTATCAAAAGCTCGTTCTGGTGTCCGTGTGATAGTCATTGGACCTTTCAAATGTTTCGTCGTCTTAGCAGTTTGGCATTTTTGACATGCTTCCACGTATCTAGAGATATCTCTTGCCATATTCTTCCAATAGTAATAACGTTTTATTTTCCCTATTGTTCTACGTATTCCGCAATGTCCTCCCTCTAAAGGGTTATCGTGGTATTTGTGTATTATCTCCTGAATGGCTTTATTATTCCTATCATTTATTGGGGTCACCTCGTTTAGTAGCGCTACCTTAACTTTATTTAATCTATTATTGCCCATTTCCTTAAATTCATTAATCGAGACAAATTCGAAAATTTTCTCGCTAGGTGCCATCTGTAACTTATCTATATTATGTTTACCGGCCACTTGTTCGAGCCTAGGGAAAAATTGTCCAAAGTCAAAATTCCCGTTAGTAAACAAATCATTAATCGTTATATATGTTATAATAGATTTTCCTCATTTGATGTAACATCGCCCGGGAGAAATCTTTAATTTAAGATGTTTCCTGACGTCAGTGTTATTTAAAGGTACATATATATTGGGCTTATCATCATCTGTTTTCTGTCGCCTATTCAAGTTACCACTTTCCTTTGTACTGTTCTCTATCTGTCATTGACCTGGTCGTAATTCTGATCACGTCACTAATTTTAGTATTCATATCCTTCAAGTCAGTAATAGTTATACGTGATAATGCGTCCGCTACATAATTTTCCTTTCCCCTAAGATATTCCACAGTAAAGTTATACTCTTCTAAATCCAGCCTCATTCTTGTCAATTTTGAACTTGGGTTTCTCATGGAAAACAAATAAGACAATGGTCTGTGATCGGATCGAACAAGGAAATGCTTCCCATATATGTATGGTCTAAAATAAGTTATGGCCCAATGAATCGCTGTCAACTCTTGTTCAATTGTTGATTTGTTACCTTCACCCTTTGTAAATGCTTTCGAGGCGTATGCGATCGGTAGTTGTTTTCCCTCGTATTCCTGGCTCAATACTGCGCCACAAGCTTGTTTACTTGCGTCTGTCGTGATACAAAATTTCTTCGAAAAATCGGGATATTGCAATAGTGTGGGACTCATTAATGCCTTTTTCAAATAATTGAATGCCGAATCACACTCTTTAGTCCATTCGAACTTTACACCTTTCCTTGATAGTTTTGTGAGTTGCCTGGAATACTCTGAAAAATTTTTGATAAATCTGCGATAGTAATTGCAAAAGGCTACAAACCTCTTTGCGCTATCGGCATCTTTCGGAGTAGGGTAATCTCTAATCACCGAATATTTGCTATCATCAGGAAGTATTCCCTTATCTGTGCATTTATGACCTAAATAGGTCACCTCTCTCATAAAGAATGAACATTTCTCGGGGTGTAATTTAAGGTTGTGTTTTCGACACAATTTAAAAACATCCATTAAGTTTGAAAGCATATGTTTCTCTGAGCATCCCAGCACAACCAAATCATCCATGTATAGAAATGCCTGATCTGGTTTTAAACCACTAAATGCAAGTGTCATCATTCTCTGAAAGGAATAAGGCGCTATTTTTAGACCATACGGAAGTCTAGTGAATCCATAAGATCCATTGTTCGTTGAAAATGACGTTACGTCTCTTGAATTCTCCTCTAGTTTAATCTTGTGGAACCCAGACATTAGATCCAGACACGAAAAATACTTAGCTCTGCCAAGTTGATCCAAAATGTCATCAATTCTAGGCAAAGGAAATTTATCTGCCATTAGCCTTTTATTAATCTGCCCGTAATCTATCACAAGTCTCCTTTTTTTCGTTTGTGAACCTGGGAGAGACTTCTTTGGAACCAACAAGACTGGGCTATTATATTCCGATTGAGATAGCTCGACTATTTCATCATCTATGAGTTTCCTAGCCTGTCTTTCAATTTCATCCCTGTGTGTGTGTGGTATACGGTAGTTCTTAATGTATACCGGTTCCTTATCCTTCATTCTCAACTTTTGTTCATAAAAATTATTAGTTGTTATTGTTTCTGTTTCTAAACCAAATATGTCAGTGTATTCTGGCAAAGCTTAGTTAATGTATCATTAAATTGTTCCGGGAAATTCTTCTTTAAATGTTCAAGATTTCTGACTTTCTATTTCCATTCCTATTTGGATTATCTTTAACCACATGATAGTCACTAATGTCTTCGGTTTTTATATGTTCATGTTTAAATGTAGTAATTTTGTTGTTTGTGTTTAAGATACGAATAAATGCCTTGTTTGCCTTTACAATTACATTTGCTATAAAAACACCTGGTTCTGGTTCTTGATTAGGTATCAATAATTCTCTTGTCGATTGATGTAATTTAATTTGGCGTATGACCTCTGATCTGGGTGGCAAAATAATATTATCGCATGTATTCGCAATTGGTATTTCTATTTGATGTGCTAAGTTATTAGGGCGTAAGACAAGGTAATCGTAATCTTCGTTAAAATCTAAAATGCAATTATATTTCTTAATGAAATCTATTCCAATGATTCCATCACAAGGTATTGGAAAATCATTTTGTACTACTTGAAAGTCATGAGGTATTAAATAATTTTGAAACTTTAGGTCGAAAAATATGCTTCCTATTGAATTTATTCCACCCTGTCCTATTCCACTCAATGTTGTTGTTTCGTTAGTATTTATTTCATGTGTTTTAAAATATTTTGATTTGAATATTGATATATCAGCACCTGTGTCTATTAGTAGTGTTATTTCCGTATTCCTGTTATTTATATATGTGTTGATAAAGAAACATAAGTTGAGATTGAGGTTATAAATTTTGTTATTTACTGTTCTAATCTTAGGGGGTCGTTTAAGTTTTCCGAACCCGTACCTTCCGAAGTCATTGCTCTAGCGTAGTTTCTAGCTCTACGGTTGTTATGATATCTTTGTGGGTTTCTATTATTACTGTTATAATTACTGTTATTGTAATTATCATTATTCGTGTTCGTGGGTAATTATACCTTCCACGAAATCTCTTATTATTTCCACGATAATTTCTGAAACTAGGTTTTCGTCCATAGTGTAGTATTGTGTTCTGTTGTCCTGTTGCTTCAGTACAGCTACTTATAAATTTACTAACTGCTTCGTTCATATTATCGAATTGGCCTGCTTCCATTATCAGCTTTACTCTGTCTATTGTGCAATTTTTGGTTAGTGCTTTTACAGCTACCTGTGTTGAATATTTGTCAGCAAGTTCGACTGACAATCCATCCGAAATATAAGCATTTTCTAGAGATTTTGTGAGAGATTCAATTTCCGTGCAATAATTATTCGCCGTTTTATTGCTTTGTCGGGTGTTCATTATTTTTGCTGACAAAACCGCAACTGATTCACCTTTAACAGACCGTTTTAATTTGTCTATTATATCTTTTATAGTGGATTCAGTGTTAATGAGGTTTCTAGCACTTCCCTTGAGTTTAGTTTTTATTAAGGATATTGCAACTTGTTCGTGCGTATCTTTTATAGAGTTGACTAATTGCAGCGAGTCTATGAATGCTGTAAGATTTTCGGGTTTTCCATCAAATTCAATTATCAGCCGCGAGGCTGTATTCAAAAATTCCGTCATTGACTGAGGTATGTCCGTGTCTGTATCGCTTTCGTTTTCCGAATTTCCTTCAAATTCTCCTGAGTAATTTATCTCTATGTCTATGTCTGTATCGTTTGCTCTATTGAATGTGGTACGGTTTGGTTTATATTATATTTATCAAGTATCCTTATTAAATGATCTCCTAAGGACCAATATATATCTAATGTCCGTTCTCTGTGTTCCTTCGTAAATTTCTCTTTGTTTGTATTAATTACTGCCCTTATTGTTTCCAAAGAGTTAATAATTATATTTAAGTGTTTCTTAACAGTTTCCTCTCTTATGTGAGTATTCTTGTTTATGCATTTGTATGATTTCCTAAATTTTTCTCTTTCTAATGAGATTATGTGCTCAATCAAATCCCATTTCTCCATCTATATCTTATCTATATCATTTGCTTTACTGAGATATTTCTTTTTCAAATTTCTGTTATGTTTCGAATATATGTGATACAAAAAGCTTATTCCTATTATTATCGTTATCACGATTAAACAAATTTCCACGGTTTGAAGGCTGATCGCCTGTTTTCCTATCGCTATTTCATTTATGACGTTGGCGTTCGGGTGGTCTATGTTCGTCCTTGACCTACACATTATGATTCCTGTTTCCTCCTTTTCTTCTGTCTATTGTCTATCTAGTACTTCCGCTTTCCTTATCGACAATATTATTTCTAGTTCCACACAAGCGGGGTTATTCAAATCTTCTATCGTTGGTTTTCCGTCCATGCCTAAATATCCCCAAAGGTTCCCCAAATGTCCGATTTCCCGTTCCAATGTTGGTTTATATTCTACATGATTCCAGTTTACTGGATTTTTGGGCTTTCTCCCAAAATTGTGTCTATTCATTATAGAGACGGAAGGACCATATAAGTTTACAATATATTTTGTTTAATGTATTTTATTGAATAAGTATTAACTAACATATTTATAAAACATATTATATTATTTTAGAGAGGGAAAAAAAAAATTCTTAAATATAATTAATTTGCCTCGAGCGAAACTCGCTTACAGGCCCTAAAGGTGCATATTGATGCACTCTTTTTATACAAATATTTATAATTTCATATATGTACTTATGTTATTGTTGTTTTTTCCTTTTGCCGGTTGGCCAAGTATGTTTTCAGCAACTCCTCGATTCTGTCCACTTGTTGCCAAAGTTTTGTAGATTGTTCCCAACTTGGTGGAGGGTTACTGTTGATTTCCCTCAACAGTATGGCTCTACTTCTTTTTAATTTTTGGGTGTATCCCCCTCTTCTCTTAGTTTTTGAGGTCTTTGGAATTTTTACCTCTGTTTGCTTCCTTCTTGTATTCCTTTGCAAGTATTCCTCAATGGTTAGGGGTTTTGGTCACTGTTCCATTCTTTGTCCTTTGGCCGGACGGTTTCTTCTTCGCAGCTGACGGACTTGCTGCTTGTCTCGTCAGGACAAAAAAAGGGTGCTTTTAATAATTTTCAAGCACTTCCTTTTTGGTTTTATTGCCCGTGCGCTTTTTCTTTTAATGCGCTACTGAGTTCTGTGTGCTTTTATTCTAGCACTAGCAGATATTAATAATATTTTAATATTTTGGCAGGATCTTAATAATATTTTAATATTTTGGCAGGATCGCCATGTAAACAATGAAACTACAAATTATTTACTTCTTGCAAAGAGCGGCTGAAACGCTCTCGATTGGTGTTAAGCAAGAATTGATTTCTTTATTAAAAATCTTCGGTTTTTATACATAATTATTGCTTACTTAGCTATTCTGGTTACAGTGGAATGTGTATCATGGTTTTAGTAGATTTTAGTTATTATTGAACAGCAAACAGTTCAGTAATCAAAGCATTGCCTGTATGATTACGTTAACAGTGGAACCATCAACATAACGGCTGACTTCCAAAACGTTCGTTTACAAAGTTTGCATACAGTACTGCTACTGTATTTAAATCACATACATATGCAAAGTTCCGAAATACTGCATCAACTTTAAAACTGATGCATTGTTTGCTTTCTAACTGCGTTAAAAATACTTGGCGACGGCGTTTTGAAATGGTATACATTGTATAATTATTGTACTGCGGCATTATGAAATATGATGCTTTGTTCAAACACAATGCAATTGACGTTTTGGAAGTCAGCCAACAACTGCACTTAACTAATGTAGAAGACATCAGTTCTTTGATTCATGTTTTGAGTACTGACTGTTTAATTGCTGTGTGTAATATGATATTATGTTTTGTTCAGCGCAGCAAAATATTCATTTGAGTGTAAGTGCTTTGAACTTATTGTAAACAATATTTATTTGTTTATTGTATATAAGTTCTTGGCGCACGATACATGTTTGTGTGTTTATTTGTTATGGCGCGTGCCATATATATTCGCTATGATAAACACCGCGTCATGTACACACTACAGTTTGTTTGGTATTGAAAATGGGCTATATCGGAATATTATGAAGTGAGTTATAGCTCGTAATGCAAGAGTAGGTCGAAAAAACCGTGTCCGTCGAACATCAAATAAAATGGTATTGCGTCCAAACGGATTAACGTACAGTCATGAAACTTCGAATATATATTTCTCCAGTCAAAACAATATCTCTCCCTAAAAATGGCTTACATCTATGCATTAGGAAAGGAGTTATGGATAAAAATGTACGAAAATTTATACCGCGCAGTGTATTTTTCAGTGTATTTTATATTAAAAACCTAATAAAACGAACAAAATTAGAGGTACGATTCTGAAATTTTACACACTTTGCTTTTTGGTGAGAGGCTCCCATATAACGTCTTACCTTAAATTCATATAATTTCTCTATTAATAAAGATTTTGGAATAATAATGGGCTATATTGAAACATCTAAGTTGTACTCATTAGCAAAAACAACTTTGACACGCCTACTACAACGCCCACTTTTCACGTTATCTACTGTTAATAAAATTTAAAAGCTCATAAAACGGCCAAAATTTTAGTTATGATGATGAAATTTGCTACGTATATCCTTCTAATCAATGTTATTATTGTGCCAAAAAGTTTAGGTGACACGCCCACTTTTACGCCCACTTCCCACATAACGTTTTACCTTAAATTCATATGATTTCTCTATTAATAAAGATTTTGGAATAATAATGGGCTATATTGAAACATCTGAGTCGTACTTAATAGCAAAAACAACTTTGACACGCCTACTATAACGCCCACTGTTCACGTTATCTACCGTTAATGAAATTTAAAAGATCATAAAACCGACAAAATTAGAGGTATGATGATAAAATTTGCTACATATATCATTCTAATCAATGTTATTATTGTGCCAAAAAGTTTAGGTGACACGCCTACTTTAACGCCTACCTCCCATATAACGGTTTATCTTAAATTCATGTAATTTCTCTATTGACAAAGTTTTTGGGAATAAAATAACTATATTGAAATAGCTGTTGTATTTATTAGCAGAAAATTTATTGACACTCCTACTTTAACGCCCACTTTTACTAAAAGACTAAATTTACGAAAACATTTTACTATCATATCGAAGTTATTAAGGGTGATTAAATTTTAAGGGCTGATGTTGATTTTAAATAAAACACAAATTATTTAGGAAATTAATATCATTTGTTTTTATAATGATAATATTTGTATGTTTCAATTATGTATCTAACAAAATATCGGCCAAATGGTCCCCCCCTATACTTGGCGCCACTCCTCTATCTGATCGTCCAAATTTTCAATGACAATGTTGATGCTCAATTGTTGGGCACGATGATGAGTCGAGGTTGACTGCTCTTTTGCCACACTATCGCAAAAAACAGCAATGGTTCCCATTCAACGAACTAAGAAGGCATTCACAGATTTTCTAACATTTCAAACAGACCTGTTTTGCAGAAATTTAAATATTTTTTACAATTCTCCCGATTTTGGACGAATTTGAACGATTATGTTGATCAAAGGAATTACGAAGTGCACAAAATGCCTCTTGATTTGAACGCCCATTTTTATAAAAAACCTGAATAACTTTAATGCGTTGCTCATTTGCGTATCTTTCCACGGATCAAATTGAGTAAGTTTGAGATTGAGAAATGTCAAATGAAATGCAAAAAACAAATTTAAAGACTAGGTGTAGTTCACCTTCAACATGGGCGCTTAAAATTTAACCACCCTCTACAAAGAAAGTGATACATATTTTATTATAAGGAGATTATTCCATAGCGATTAACAAAATAATAAATATTGTGCTTTAAATGTACACAAAATTGGTGGTGGGTATAAAAGATTCGGCACAGCCGAATATAGTGCTCTTACTTGTTTAATTTTAACTGGAATAATTGTTACTAGTTTTAATTCTGCTGATTGAATGTTTCTACTTAGAGTACGCAGAGCGGCACTATTTTTGATATTTGACCCTTGAAAATATATTGCGCATAGAATTAACAGCCAGATTTTACCTTTCAAATCTAATTTTTTATAATTTCTTGAGAAATCTAACTTACTGAAGAGACAAAAATTTAATAAGAATATACACCCTTCAAGTTAAGAGATTGAACATTTTTAGTGCACTTACTCTGTCTGTGTTTCTTTATCTTTTTATACCCGCCACCAAAAAAATGGTGGGGGTATATTCATTTTGTCATTCCGTTTGTAACACATCGAAATATCCATTTTAGACCCCATAAAGTATATATATTCTGAATCAGTGTTCGATTTGATGACGATCTAGCTATGTCCGTCCGTCTGTCCGTCTGTTGAAAGCACGGTAGAGGTCGCACCGAAAAAGCTAGGGGGCCCAAATTTTGCCAGAATCTTTCTTATAGACAAGGTTTGTTTGGTATTGAAAATGGGCTAAATCGGAATATTAGGAAGAGATTTATAGCTCGAAAAGCAAGAATAGGTCGAAAAAAACGTGTCCTTCGAATATCGAACAAAATGGAATTGTTTCCAAACGCATTAACGTAGACTCATAAAACTTCGAATATAAATTCCTGAGTAAAAACAATATTTTTCTCCGAAAATTATCTAAATCTATGCATTAGAAGAGGAGTTATCGATCAAAACGTACGAAAATTTATACCGCACAGTGTATTTTTCGGTATATTTAAAAACAAAAACGTCATAAAAGGAACAAAATTGGATGTACGACTCTGAAATTTTGCACACTTTGCTTTTTGGTGAGACGCCTTTTTGTAACGGAAAATCAATGTGCCACGCTCACTTTTACGCCCACCTCCCATATAACGTTTTACCTAAAATTCATATAATTTCTCTATTAATAAAGATTTTGGAATAATAAAGGGCTATATTGAAACACATAAATTGTACTCATTCGCAAAAACAACTTTGGCACGCCTACTATAACGCCCACTTTTCACGCTATCTACCGTTAATGAAATTTAAAAGCTCATAAAACCGCCAAAATTAGAGGTATGATGATAAAATTTGCTACGTATATCCACCAAGGCAATGTCATTACTGTGCCAGAAAATTAAGGTGCCACGCCCACTTTTACGCCCACCTCCAATATAACGTTTTACCTAAAATTCATATAAAATCTCTATTAATAAAGGTTTTGAAATAATAAAGGGCTATATTGAAACACATAAATTGTACTCATTCGCAAAAACAACTTTGACACGCCTACTATAACGCCCACTTTTCACGCTATCTACCGTTAATGAAATTTAAAAGCTCATAAAACCGCAAAAATTAGAGGTGTGATGATCAAATTTGCTACGTATATCCCCCCAGGCAATGTCATTACTGTGTCAGAAAGTTAAGGTGCCACGCCCACTTTTACGCCCACCTCCCATATAACGTTTTACCTTAAATTCATATAATTTCTCTATTAAAAAATTTTTTGGAATTATAAAGGGCTATATTGAAACACCTAAGTTGTACTCATTCGCAAAAACAATTTTGACACGCCTACTATAACGCCCACTTTTCACGTTATCTATCGTTAATGAAATTTAAAAGCTCATAAAACCGCTAAAATTAGAGGTATGATGATAAAATTTGCTACGTATATCCAGAAAATTAAGGTGCCACGACAACTTTTACGTCCAACACCCATATAACGTTTTACCTAAAATTCATATAATTTCTCTACTAGGTAAGATTTTGGAATAATAAAGGGCTATATTGAAACACCTAAGTTGTACTCATTCGCAAAAACAACTTTGACACGCCTACTATAACGCCCACTTTTCACGTTTTCTACCCTTAATGAAATTAAAAGCTCATAAAACCGCCAAAATTAGAGGTATGATGATCAAATTTGCTACGTATATTCTTCTAATCAATGTTATTGTTGTGTAAAAAGTTTAGGTGATACGCCCACTTTAACGCCTACCTCCCATATAACGGTTTATCTTAAATTCATGTAATTTCTCCATTGACAAAATTTTTGGGAAAATAAAGGACTATATTGAAATATCTAAGTTGTATTTATTAGCAGAAACTTTACTGACACGCCTACTTTAACGCCCACTTTCATTGAAAGACTACATTTACAAAAGCATTTTAGTAGCATATCGAAGTTATAAAGTTAAGTGGTTAAATTTTATGTTGAATTTAAATAAAACACAAATTATTAAGGACATTTTTATTATTTCGTTTTGTAGTGATAATATTTGTATGGTTCAAATATGTATTTAACAAAATAGCGGCCAAATGGCCCCCCCCATCCTTGGCGCCACTCCTCTATCTGATGGTCCAAATTCTCAATGACAATGTTGATGCTCAATTGTTGGGCTTGATGATGGTGCGAGGTTGACTGCTCTTTTGCCACACTATCGCAAAAACCAGCAGTGGTTCCCATTCAACGAACTAAGAAGGCATTCACAGATTTTCTAACATTTTATACAGACCTGTTTTGCAGAAATTTAAATATTTTTTACAATTCTCCCGATTGTGGACGAATTTGAACGATTATGTTGATCAAAAGAATTACGAAGTGCACAAAATGCATTTTGATTTGAAAGCCCATTTTAATAAAAAACCTGAATAACTTTAAAGCGTTGCTCATTTGCGTATCTTTCCACGGATCAAATTGAGTAAGTTTGAGATTGAGAAATGTCAAGTGAAATGCGGAAAACAAATTTAAAGACTAGGTGTAGTTCACCTTCAACATGGGCCCTTAAAATTGAACCACCCTCTACAAAGAAAGTGATACATATTTTATTATAAAGAGATTATTCCATAATGTTTAACAAAATAATAAATATTGTGCTATAAAAGTACATCAAATTGGTGGTGGGTATAAAAGATTCGGCAAAGCCGAATATAGTGCTCTTACTTGTTGATATTGATGTGATTCTGATGGAGTTGCAAGTTTCTCCCATATAAAATGACATGACGAAATATCATTTATTAGTTCCGTAGCAACACATGTATCAATCACCAGTCGCCCAGTTGGAGACTAAGCCT
This sequence comes from Phyto melanocephala, assembly GCA_941918925.1. NCBI lineage: Eukaryota > Metazoa > Arthropoda > Insecta > Diptera > Rhinophoridae > Phyto > Phyto melanocephala. Next base: position 58,309,999 of record OW799236.1, read on the forward strand.
TTGGCAAAAGCAGAAAACTCTCAGCTCCTAATGTAAATGTTTAAAAAATTTTTGGCTACGTTCCAATTAGGGTTGCCATTCGTACTATTTTAAACTGTTTTTTGTATTGTATTGACGGGTCACTGGATGTTAGGCAAACATGCAAGTCGGCTCGGACTCCCATCGAACGACCATTGTCGCAGTTGTCTGGATAGAGAGAAGGAGGAATCGGTTTTCCACTTTCTCTGCGAATGTCCTGCACTGGCGGCTAAGAGACACAGATTTCTGGGCGAACATATACTAGATGGCCTCTCTGCGATATCTGAAGTTGGACTGAATTATCTACTGAGATATCTCAGGGCCACGGGGTGGATCTAGTACCCTTACTCTTGGATTTTATCCTGAGATACACTAGAAGCTGACGAGTGATGTGGTCCTGTCAAAACGGAGTCATACAGACTCTACTTGACTGTTGGCGTGCAGCGAACTACCACGATAACCAACCAACCAACCAACTGTTTTTTTATATTTGTACTGTTTTTGTACTGTTTTTGGATATACATGTATTGAATTTTGTAATTTTTTGAAGAATGAAACAGGAAAAAGTTGTATTGTTAAATGTGTACAAAAAAGGGATAAATATTTATAATTTATTTTTGAATTAACTTTTTTTGTAAGCATAAATTATTTTCTTTTATGTAACTATACCACCTCTATTTGTGTTGTATAATTATTTATTGAATTTTAAAAATTATCAAATCTATTCATTTTAAAAATTCAATTGATTTTTTTTTAGTTTTTTTTTTAGCAATATTTAATTAATACTTTTGGATTACTATATATAACTTAAAAAATATCAATTGTAATTGACCAATTATCAATTTTAAAGTAAAACTGCAATAATTGAAAATTTTGGTCGCCAAGCTATTTTTCACGATTTTGGACGTGTGTTTTTTATCACCATCCTGCTGAGAAATTACTTCTTCTGCAGGATAGGCGCTCTTATCTAAAAGATCGGAAAGATAAGTCTGCAAAATTCTCAAATAGTCTTCTTTCTTTATTATGTTATAAATTTTTTGCAGTGGTCCAAGGTCCCACCACGTAAAGCAACCCCATACCACGACGTTTTCTCCCCCGTGCTTCAAAGTTTTCTTCACATGGCGCCTTTGAATTTTTTCACCAGGGCGGCGCCAGCAATATTGTTTACGGTCGGATTGGAAACGGTTAAATTTGGATTCGTCTGGCCAGATCACACGTTTCCAGTCGCCCACTGTCCTAGTTATGTGCTCTTTGGCAAATTTTAACCATGCCTTTACATTTTTTTCCGACAATACAGGTTTTTGTTTTTTTACTGCTGCAATATAACCAAAGTCGCAAAGGGCTCTACATGCTGTCCACCGACTAACGGGTTTTCCGATTGCTAACGAAGCATCTTTTGGTGCTAAAAACTTATCTCTTTTCATTTCTCTTATCATTAGACGGGCGTCCGAATTAGTTAGAAGTTTTTTACGACCTCTAACTTGGGGCTTGGGAACAACGGAACACCGGTTTTGTACCCTTATGACCACTGATTGACTCACTTTTAGTTCTTTTGCAATTTCCCAGATAGAACAGTCTCTTTTAGTCATGGCCCGAATGCTCTCCTCGGTGGATTTTGAAAGTTTCTTCATTATTTATTATTGTTAGGAATTTATTTGATTTCAAGTAAAATGATTTTTGTTCAAAAATTTGCACAATGTTTTTACCACACGATTTAAATAACCGGATTCGATTTTAATTAAAAATAAAAAACCGTTTGTTCTTTTCTGTTACGACAAAAATTATCTTTATTTAAAAACACTTGACTTAAACACTTCATGGGGAAACTAAGACTGACTCTTACAATTCTATTTTTCTTGTTTATACTGTTATTATTTTTATTATCCATTGTATTAGCATAATTTTGATTGGTTAAAATTATTAAAGTTAATAAATTGCCAACTTGCAGTTTATTGATTTGTAATTCTTTGTTTAATTTATTTGTCGAAAACAATTCTTACGAAAAATGTCTGGAATTAAATGAACTCTTATTGGAGCGGAAGCTCATTATTGTTAAATTTGCTGATAAAATAGATTTACATATAATTTATTAAACAAATTATTATTTTAATTTTGGCTGTTGCAATTCTTGGAATTGCGACCGAAAAATAGGTCTGATTTATAAATTTTGTTTTAATTTCTTTAAACAAACAGGAAATGAGTTTTACATTACTTTTCATTACTTATTTATATTTTGTATTTTATTTAAAAAATCATCTATAGGGTCATTTCGTATATATGTGTGTATAGAGGGATTTGTATATGTAACTTCTCCCTCCTTTAGATTAGAATTCTCCTGAATTCTTTTATTTAATATTATTTTAATATTTTTATGTTTTATTACAATTATTAAAATTAAAGTAAGTATTACAAATATAATGACAATATTACATCCGTATGTTAACTTAGTGTGGTATTTTAATACATTAATATTCTTTACATTATTTTTATGTTCAATTTCTATTTCTTGAAATGATAGTTTGTTTGTAAAATTTCTAATTGTGTTAATGTTTTCTATAATTTGTGTTTCTTTTATGTTTTCCACAATATTTGAAAAGTAATAGTCTTTAATTCTTATTGAACAATTATTAAAATTTATTAAGTAATTTCCATTTAGAGTAATATTTTCCAAATTACAGTTTTGTATGATACTTATGTTTATTGAATTTTTTATTATAACTGTGTCTATATCTAATTGAATTATTTCTAAGTCTCTATTTTTTACTAGTTGACAATCATTTTTTATTATACAATGGTTACTTAATTTTAAATCTTTCAAATGTCTGTTTTCTTCAAATATGTAACTTTTATTTTCATGTTCCAAAATTTGTTCCATCTTATAATCTATTTCTTGGTTGTGTTCATTGGGTAGTGGTACAATAAATCTTAATCTAGCTGTAATAAATGTTTTAGGTATTTTTATAGCGAAAATTAGACATGAATTATTATAGAATGCTGTTCCCATTTGAATATATTTTAATTTATTATAATCAATTTTATATTTGTTAATTTCATTGTAAGTTAAAATACCTGGATGAGCAATTCCCTGTTCCGCGGATATCACGTTATCCTGTAGGTGCTCTATTTTACTTTTAATTAATTTTATATTTGTTAATTGTTCCAAATACCTTGTTCTATCGTATTCTTCCTCTAATCTTTTGTTTATGGAATTCAATTCCTCCTCTATTAATTTCCTATCATTTTTAACAATCATTTTCAGATGGTTTAAAGTAATATTAAAATAATCATTAATTATTATTTGTTGATTGTTATTTTCCTTAATTTCATTAATATCGAATAAATGTTTTTGAATATTTTGCCTGTCTTCATCATCCATTGTTCCAAATAAAAATTTCGATACACTGCCTATTCCATTAATTAGTCCGCGTCTTTGTCTATTTTGCTGAGGTACTAGTGTCGTGAATTTACTTCTAGCATCTGACAATTCTAGTTGAAGTATTTCCTTATTTTCTGTTCGCATTAAAATAACATTCTCCGTCATTTGGTCCAAGATGTATTCTATGTCGCGTAAATTTACTATGTGTAATATTGTGTCCGAGTCCTTGACTATTTCCTGATTCCTCATAAAAATTTCAATGTATCCGTTTTTTTCCGTTAGCATTCTAGTTGTCATTAGGCCCGTGATCAGTGGAAACCATGTTAGTATCGTTAATATTGTCAACATCTGAAAATTTTAATGGTCGTTTAATGTTACATGAGTGAATATTTTCCAGTTTTAATTTCCTATATTTCGGTTGTTCTTTATGTCTAACAGCTTTGTAATTTTTTACAAAACCTTCCTGTCTTATTTCCCTGTACTCTTCTCTTTTCAAATTAAGTTTGTCAATATTCTTCCTTTTACCTTCTTCTAGATTATTTTTAATTTTCTCTAGGTCTACCCGCCCATCTTGTACGTCGTTTGGTGAACTTTTTATACCTGAATGATACCTATCGTTGTAGTTTCTAATGCTTCGTTGAATTATCTGTTGTATGGATAACCCTTTGTTAACTTGATATAGGACTCTGAATTTCTCTGCAATAGTGTTATGTAGTCTTTCTATATCTGCGTTACCTGTATGACTATTGGGTTTGGTTATGTGTAATTCGATGCCTTGCTCTGTTAAAAATTCTTTTATCCTAAGTGTATTAAACTCATTATCTGCTATTATTTTAGTCGGTTTTCCATATTTGGAGATGTGCTCTTCTAGTTTTTCTATCAAGGTTAGTTGATTTCTGTCAGGCAACGAATATGCTGTTGCAAATTTAGAAAACTTATCTATGGTTGTTAAGAAATAAAACCTTTTTATTATATATGTGTCAATGTGTATAATTTGGTTTTTATCTGAAGGTGTTTCTGTGTTATGAAATTTATTTTTAATAGGATTTCTGTCATACTTTACTTGTTGACAGATTTCGCACTGATTAATTATTATCTGAATTAGTTCCAGGAGCTTTGGAAAATATATCTTATATTTAATATTGTTATATGTTTCAAGTATGCCGGAGTGCAGACTTTCTCTTACGTGATAGAGTGAAATTTGTCTAACTGCCTCCACTTCAGTCTCTATATCCTGTGCTCGCATTGTGCATTTAATAAAATTAATTTGTTCATCATTTGAAAATAATTCCATTAGTTTTTCCTGAACTATATTATAACTGTGATCTGATAACTCTGAATATATTCCTACTTTTCCTTTGGTAATATATCTCCTAAATATTTCTCCCATTTGACCGAAGTCACCTTCCGCAATAAAAATTATTCTCTTCCCATGTAGTTCTTTAAATTCTTCTATTTTATTGTTCGTTAGTATTATTTGTGTTTTATATTTATTAACTATTTCTTCTTTTATGAAGAAGTGATCTAAAAGATTTTCATCGGCAGAGTGAATTGTTATCATTGATATGTTATCTTCCTCGATATTGTGTATTGAATTTAAATTAGATTCAGTATCTTTCCAATTATTTTCGTCCTTCTCATTTTCAAGTCTACTTAGAAAATCTGCTACTCTATTTTCCTTTCCTTTGATATACTCGATTTCATAGTCGTATTCCCCCAATTTCAGTAGCCATCTTTGATGTCTTGGGGACATATCCTTTCCTCTGTATTTTGAATGCAAGAATTTAATTGGTTGGTGGTCAGTTAAAATTTTAAAATGTCTACCGTAAACATATGGTCTAAGATAGTTGACACTCCATACTATTGCCAGAAATTCTTTATCAGTCGCGGAATAATTTTTTTCATGGTTATTTAAGGTTCTGGAAACAAAACAAACTGGGTGTCCTTCCTGTGAAAGAACAGCTCCAATCGCGTAATTTGACGCATCAGTGGTTAGTGTAAACTGCTTTTCAAAATTTGGATATCTTAATATAGGATGGGAGCTTATTAATAATTTTAGTTTTTCAAAAGCTTCAATGTATGTGGGGTCTTTTGTATTGATTTTGGCGCCTTTCTTCAAATATTTTGTCATTGGTTGTGCCACTTTGGCATAGTCCTTCACAAACTTCCTATAGTAGCCCGTTAGGCCCAAAAAACTTTTTATTTGCTTTGCTGTCTTTGGTATTTCTAATTCTTGAATAACCTTTATTTTATTTGGGTTTGGCTTCAACCCTTCCTTAGTTAGAATATGTCCTAAAAACTCTGTTTCTTTCCTCATAAAGTTACACTTATCTATTTGTATTTTCAAATTCGCTGCCTCTAGTACCTTGAAAATGTCCGTTATTGCCTTTACATGTTCTTTCAGAGACGTACTGAATATCAATATGTCGTCTAGATACACTACGCAGGTCTTGTTAATAAATTCTCTTAGTGTCTCGTTCATAAGTCTTTGGAATGTCGCTGGGGCATTTTTCAACCCAAATGGCATTCTCATGAATTCATACAGTCCATGTGGTGTAACAAAAGCCGTCTTCTCCCTATCTTTTTCCCTAATCAAAATTTGGTGGTATCCCTTAGCTAAATCTATTGTTGTAAAATATTGTGCCCGTCCGAGTTTGTCCAGGATTGAGTCTATATTTGGTAATGGAAATTTGTCGTCAATTGTTATCTCGTTCAATTTCCTATAGTCTACCACTAGTCTATATTTCCTTTCACCAGAATTGTCAATCTTTTTCGGTACTATTATTAAGGGACTTGCGTAACGTGAACAGCTTTTCCTGATTATTCCCTGTTCCTCCATTTCTTTAACTTGTCGCCTAACTTCCGTCTCATGCTGGGGAGGGTATCTGTATAATTTAGAATTTATCTGTTCGTCAGTCGTTGTCCTGATTTCGTGGTGTATGTTCATTGTACTGGTCAACTTGTCGCCTTCCTTGAAGAATAGTTTATTAAATCTGTTCAGAATTTTCCTTACCTCTGTGTATTCCTCTTTATTCAAATGATCTAACTTTAGTCTATCTAAATCAAAATTGGTAGCTTCAAGAGCGTAAATTTGGCCAAAATTGTCAGGATTATTAAGAAATTTACTTTCCTTTTGGTTTAAAATTATCCTTCCGTCCTCTACATTTATATGTGCATTAAGAAATGTTAAAATGTCGATACCTACTATAAATTCATACTTCCTCCCCGTTAATGGTGCTGCCTTCCATCTTACTCTAGCGTTATTTGGCAAATTAAATTCTTCCGGTGCTATTGTACATACTTCATAATTTATTATATCCTTATTAGTGATTGTGCTAAATAATATCGGGTTTTTCAATTTTTCCTTTGGAAAATCTTTTATTTCACTATTAATTAAACTAAAACTAGCTCCTGTATCTATTAGTGCACTATAAATTTTATTATTAATACTCAATTTCATTTTGGGTAGCCATTCCGAGGACCCTTCATAAAAAAAACGCAATTATTTACTTCTTCCCTCATATTATTATTCGCGGAAATTCCCTCCTGGCTTTGCCTACCCGAGATTAAGCGATTTTGGCCAATCTGCGGATTAGGGTGTCCTGCCAATTGAGGTCTATTTATATTCAAATCAATATTATCGATTTCCATAGGTTCGACCGGACCCTGCCTATACTGGTTTTGGCGATATTGGCCCGAATCCCGTCTAGGGTTCTCTGTCTGTGGTCTATGGAAATTTCCTGAATTTGTAAATTTATTAAAATTATTTGGGCCTTTAAAGCGTCCTGAATTAAAAGACTGATAATTATTATTGTATCTGTTTCTATCGTTATTATTATTGCTATTATAGTTAGTATTGAAATTGCCTTGTACTCTATTCAGATTTCTATTATAATTCATGTTTACATTGTTAAATTTATTAGTTTTAAATTTTCTGTATTCAGGTCGAATACAAGTGTCCTCAAATCTTCTTTTTGTTAATAATTTTAATATATCATTTATATTTCTTTCTTCATATATCTTTTCAAATAATGTACCTTGTGTCATTTCTTTAATAGTGTTAACTAACAAACTGTCTATGTTTGATAAATTAATATAATGGTCATCTTTATAATAAATTATTAGTTCGTCCGATTTGTATTTTATGTTTTGGATTTCAATAATTAACTCACTTACATTATTTACTTTTAAGTTGGCGATCATCTTGTACAGCTGGTGTGGCTCCACGCTGGGACGATATCTTAGCTTTAGGGTTTCTTTTATCAGCTCCCAGTTGTCTGGCGTGGGGATGTTTATTATTACATCCTTGGCTTGTCCTTGTATTATTTTATAAAATATTGTTCTAACTGCTTCCTTTCGTATGTTTTCATCTGGTATAGTTGACAATAGATATTCTGTACTACTGAAGAAACTGTTGATTGTTACCTCTCCCGTTCCGGTGAATGTGGGTAAGTGATTCACTGTTTTTAAAATATTTTCCCTGTAGCTGTTATTTTGGTTTTGTACTGCATGTTGCGCTTGTTGTTGTTGCTGCAAATTCAATTGTTGCAGTTCCAGATACGCCGTCCTTAGCCGCTCTAACTGTTGGTCTTTTCTAACCAATTCCTCCGCTAGGCTGATCTGATTTTGAGCCTGTTCCTCCATTAGTCTGTGTTGGTCAAAGGTTTTTTGTCTTTTAGAAAGATTCAACCAAGGATTGTGGTATCCAATTGGCATTAATGTTCACTACACAATTTTATAGCGGTGTTAATTTCTATAGTGGTGTAAAAAAATTTTTTTTCTCTTTTTTTTTTTTTTTTTTTTTTTTCACTGCACTATTTTTTTTTTTTTTTTTTTTTTATTTTATAGTGGCGTTCAATGTTTTTTAAATTGTTCACTGCACTATTTTTATTTTTATAGTGGTGTTCAATGTTTTTTAAATTGTTCACTGCACTATTTTTATTTTTATAGTGGCGTTCAATGTTTTTTAAATTGTTCACTGCACTATTTTTATTTTTATAGTGGTGTTCAATGTTTTTTAAATTGTTCACTGCACTATTTTTATTTTTATTTTAGGTTTGTTTCACTGGATCCTTTTTATAACGAGAAAGGATCCTACCGACTGCGCCATTTAAATAACCGGATTCGATTTTAATTAAAAATAAAAAACCGTTTATTCTTTTCTGTTACGACAAAAATTATTTTTATTTAAAAACACTTGACTTAAACACTTCATGGGGAAACTAAGACTGACTCTTACAATTCTATTTTTCTTGTTTATACTGTTATTATTTTTATTATCCATTGTATTAGCATAATTTTGATTGGTTAAAATTATTAAAATTGAATTTTTATTTTTGTTGAACTTTTTTTTGTTTTTTAAACTAATATTTAAATTTCTATTCAGGCTTGAGTTCATATATTTAATATTCTTTATTTTTACAAAGAATTTTTTAATTGTGATAAATGAAAGAATAATTCTGAAAAATTATATTTTTACCGACACTAGCCGAGTGGAATGCATTTTCGAAACCAGCTACGATTTCATCATCAGCACTCTCTGATCGGTGGTTACATGTTGGTTGTAAATATCATCTATTTAACTCACGGGACTTAAGTTATTTGAATTCGGTAACTAATTTTTAGTTTTTTCCTTTTTCATATATTTTACCACAATGAGTTAGATTGAAATTTTTAACCAAACAGCAACCCTTTTACTTTTGTTTGTTATTATCTTTCATTATATCACTATTTTGGTCCTGCTCTAGCCACCAGTTAGGTAGCGATAAGAACAGATAATTGTTTTTAACAATCAATGTTTATAAATCATTTGTTTTATTTTCTGTGAGGTCAGTATACAACGAAATGTTGACTGACCAACAGTGAACGAATAATTTTTGCACCGTGCCCTGTGTTTATGCAAATTGAATTTTTATTTTTGTTGAACTTTTTTTTGTTTTTTAAACTAATATTTAAATTTCTATTCAGGCTTGAGTTCATATATTTAATATTCTTTATTTTTACAAAGAATTTTTTAATTGTGATAAATGAAAGAATAATTCTGAAAAATTATATTTTTACCGACACTAGCCGAGTGGAATGCATTTTCGAAACCAGCTACGATTTCATCATCAGCAATTATCTGTTCTTATCGCTACCTAACTGGTGGCTAGAGCAGGACCAAAATAGTGATATAATGAAAGATAATAACAAACAAAAGTAAAAGGGTTGCTGTTTGGTTAAAAATTTCAATCTAACTCATTGTGGTAAAATATATGAAAAAGGAAAAAACTAAAAATTAGTTACCGAATTCAAATAACTTAAGTCCCGTGAGTTAAATAGATGATATTTACAACCAACATGTAACCACCGATCAGAGAGTGCTGATGATGAAATCGTAGCTGGTTTCGAAAATGCATTCCACTCGGCTAGTGTCGGTAAAAATATAATTTTTCAGAATTATTCTTTCATTTATCACAATTAAAAAATTCTTTGTAAAAATAAAGAATATTAAATATATGAACTCAAGCCTGAATAGAAATTTAAATATTAGTTTAAAATTATTAAAGTTAATAAATTGCCAACTTGCAGTTTATTGATTTGTAATTCTTTGTTTAATTTATTTGTCGAAAACAATTCTTACGAAAAATTTCTGGAATTAAATGAACTCTTATTGGAGCGGAAGCGCATTATTGTTAAATTTGCTGATACAATAGATTTACATATAATTTATTAAACAAATTATTATTTTAATTTTGGCTGTTGCAATTCTTGGAATTGCGACCGAAAAATAGGTCTGATTTATAAATTTTGTTTTAATTTCCTTAAACAAACAGGAAATGAGTTTTACATTACTTTTCATTACTTATTTATATTTTGTATTTTATTTAAAAAATCATCTATAGGGTCATTTCGTATATATGTGTGTATAGAGGGATTTGTATATGTAACTCACGCGATTTAAATAATGTCGAGCTTATGCAAAAAGATTGAAAAATAACAGTACTTTTTCATTTAGTTTTTCAAATTCTTCATAAAATGCAAAGGTGCCAAATTGAGTACGTAAAAGTTAATTTGGTTTTTTTCATTTTTTTCTTGGTGCTTGATGCATTTTGTTTGTTTGTGATGTATTGAATTAAAAGTTAAGTCACCGTTATGTTCTCATAGTTTTTATGTTTCTTATTAACTTTTTAAAAAAAAAAAATGTGATGTATTGAAGTAAAAGTTATGTTATCAATAAATAAAAAAATGTACTGTTTTTTTTTAAGTACTGTTTTTTCTCCCTCAATGTACTTTTTTTTCACTTTTCAAATCTGGCAACCCTAGCTCCAATAAATACATATGTGTATTATATTCTGTTGCGGCATTACCCTATGTTGCCACAGGCAAGTATTTACTTGCAAGTAGTGTATACGTATTACTAACGAAAATCAGGAGAAATGCCAAAAAAAAACACAAAAATTTTTTGAGTGGCTACACAGCACAGTGCAAGTTCATTTTTAAAATGTCGTCAACAAATAAACTTCAAACAAATTTAAAACAAATGGCGCTGCTTCAATTGGTAATTAAGTGTTGTCAATAGCCACTATTGAACGTTACCTTTAGACATGTAACTTTTTAATATAATTTTTTTTATTAAATTTTGATATTTATATTAAAACTTACATTTTAAATTAATATTTATATTTTTTCTTAATATTCTTCATATACATATATACATATTTATTTAAAAAATTAGCTGAATTATTTACCACAATTGTATGATATATTATTGAGTTAACAAAAAACTCAGTGTTAGACAACACTGTTTTTCGGTTTGTTACTTTACTTGCCGTAACTGTAAAAATTTTACTTGCTTAAAAATTTCTTCGCAAGCTGAGTCGCAGGTTGCCAAAGTGTAGTTGTGTTAGTAAAAAAGTGTTAGTGTATTGGTTTTTTTTTCACTTGCACTTGCATGTGGCAACGGTAGGTTAGCTTCAGACAGTCGCTTAGCAGAAGGTTTGGCATTTGTCAAAAGTAATACTCTATTAACTGCACGTATAATGCTCGTTTGCAAAAAATGGTCCAACCAAATAATGTGTGATGAGAAGAAATTCTTGTCACAAATTTTACTAAATTTTGCAGTTTTCACTAAATCTTTGGCAACAACAACATTTACGCAATAGCAACACAATCCTTTTTTGGACATATACTATTGTATAGGAAGTCGGAGACACTTGAGCAATCAGTAAAACTGAGTTTTATGGTTCTCCTTCCGTTACAAAACAGCATCTCAAGGCGACCTATCCTATTCTATAGGATGTCGGAAACATCTGAACAATTATTACTATAAGTTGTATGTAACACCTCCAGTTACGAGTAAATAAGTTTAATTGGTGCTCCTTCAGTTAAAAAATATGTGAGTTTAGTTGGTACTCCTCTAGTTAAACCAAATAAAATAAAAGCACGTGGTTTACTGTAGAATAGTCTAAAACTATATCCGAAGCACAGTGAATCCCAAAGTTCTCGAAGTCAGCTGAAAAGGTACAGCCATATTGTCCTTAAACGACAATGGCAACGATGAGCGAGATCTTGACCGACCAGAGCTGAATTACGATATCAACGCAACCCTGCAAAAGAGTCAGCTGATTAGTTATATTAACCTAACTAATAGGCCTTAGAATAGCTGCTTGTATCTTACGACAATAGAAATTAGCCACAGCTAATAAGATGGTCGTGTTGCCATGTAGTCGCTTTGTCGTGAAAATAATGATTTTCGTTTACACTCATGTATTCTTTTTTAAAAGTTTATAGTCGGTAGCCTGCTGTCGTCTATGTGTTTATACCTAAGTTAATCTAAATTTGGTTGTTCAATAAATATATCTTTTTTCTCTCTATTTAAATAATTTTCTATTTTTTGGTTTTATCTAACTTCATACAAATAAGGAACGCTTCAAAACAGTTAAGCTAGGTGTCAAGAGATAATCATTTGAAACCATTTGCATATAAGAAAAACTATGGACTCTACAATTATCATATTAAAAACTTACACCCATTAAAATCTTCAATCATTTAATTTACAAATCAAACAATTGCGACATTGTACCTATATATAATATCGCATAACTTAATTACTTTAAATTGGTATTTTAAATATTTTGTAACAAAACGTCTATTGTTTCAAAAAGTTTTTAATGCAAAAAATATGTATATAGCAAAGCTACGCCAGTTTAATTTTTGCGAATTTAAAAATAATTTTTAAGTTGTTTTCTTAAATAAATGTAACATGTGGTATGTTTGCTAATGTACAATAATATTGTTCATCAAAAATAACTCTTTTTTTAAAAAACCTTCGACGTAAAAGATATGTTAAGCCTATGATTTAAATTGTGTAAATTAAATATTAAAAACTAAAATAAATTAACAAAAAAACCTTTCTTAATTTAAAAATGTAAAAAAAGCACATTTACAAAGAACATATTATAAGTACTCAATTCAACAGAATTCCCAAACCATAATAAATATTCAAACTCTTAGTCTACTCTATTACTTGGCAATGCATTTACTAGTACTAAATGATTATACAATTACAAACGAATTAAAAAAAAAAAAACAAGTAAGAGTGATATATTCGGCCGTGCCTAATCTGATAATACCCTTCACCATCATATATAATCCCACATCGTAGCGAAACCTATATTTCATGTTGAAACGTATGTTATAACGTGTTATGGCGTATACGCCATTTTTCCTTATTATTTCCGACGTCATCCTTGATTTTGAGTTTTAACGTAGTTAACTGTACTCAACTAGTCAAGCCCTTTAATTTGATACCATTTTGTTTTAGACGCCATATTGGATTTTACATTTTTTAATAATTAACTATATTCTACTGGTCAAGCCCTTTTGTTTGATACCAATATTGAGGATGTTAAAGAAGTTACATTTTAAAATATATAAATTTATTGTCCGCCATTTTGTAGTGGCGGCCAACATGTTTCACGTTATTTAATATATATATCATTGAGTTAGTACGAAATTTTCCAACATCTGTAGTGCGATTCACCAACTTATTTTAACGATAATCGTATCGGTAAAAACAGTTAAAACAATTTTATCGATTTTTTATTAAGTAACATATTTTACCGACAGTTGTCAATGTTATCTAAACGACAATAATTGTTTGGTTGTTTATTTTATCGACAAAAAGTTGAACTTTATACCCAACTCAAGAACCACTTGTTTAAGTCTCGGCTATGGCGCGAGTACCTCTATTAGTAATGTTAGGTGGTGAATTTGTTTAGACTCATTTATGACTAATATGCCACTTAAATGTTACAGAGTCGCGATTATTTTTAAACAGTATTTACTGAATCGCAAAGTCCATAGTGCAAACAATAACAAGTGTCGACAGTCCGATCGTTGAAAGCTTGTGAATCCCACCACTGTTTTTCCTGTATTTCTTTTTTGCACGTTATTACCATTAGTTTTTTCAATGTTTGTCTTTAGCTTAAGATGTCAGTAAAGCAGTTTTTGCAATTATGCAGTTGCCTTACATGTAACATGTTTTCTTATTTAATTATTTTTGTAATAGTAAAAAATGGAAAAAAAAAGAGGCAGTCGTGTTTATTTGCTCATATCTCAGAAAGTTATAGGGCGATTGTGCTGAATTTCAATAGCGATTTATTCCTGAATATATATTGATACCATACACAGATCTGAGGAACATCTGGTTTCTTCTAAAAGTTGATTTCAATCAACACACGGACAGACGGTCAGGGCTTAAACCATAGTACGCAAATCAATCGAATAGATATTAATTTGAATGAATTAAATTTTCCACATTGTGACGAATAATTCGTTTTGTTTTCCGAATTTTAAAAATAAAAGTTGCGAGACAAATGATATTTTAAAACAATTGAAAATAAATTTCTCACCACAATTTAAATATAAAATTCCTTACATAAATCATTTATTCAAAGAACATAATCGAAAAATTAAAAAAAAATCGATTCACAAATAGAATTTTTATTTTCCTTGAAGAAAAGTTAGCATCGTTGCCATTGTAGTTTATCATTTTTGTTGTGTCAATGGGAACAATTTTACCATATTAGGAATTAAAGAATATATTAAAAAAATTATAATTTTTAGTTAATATATTTTATGCATGTATGTACGTATGAATCTATGCATGTAAAATATTAAGTGATCAACTAATTATATTTGGGGAATTTTTACTTGAATCGTAGATTAGTTTTATAAATAAATGTACATACAATTTTCGTTATTTTTTATCCCTAAAAGTTTTTGTTATAAAAACATGTATATTCAAAATTATATAGGCGCCACCGCCAAATGTAGCCGTGCAGCTATGATGGCGTCAAACATCGTATGTATTTCAATTTGGACAGATTTAAGTCGCCAGCCTGCTGTTATTTAATGCTTCAAGCAACTTAGAAAGCATTGTGATAGGCTTTGTAAAAAATGTGATTGTATGTGTTACACTGATAATGATTGATATAAAAAGAGACACACAACAATGCGACGGTATAATACATACAAACACATTTTTACAAATACTACGAAAGGCTTGACAAATAGTTTGATCGTATCTTCAAAATATATCAGCCATGAAAAATTCCTTCAGTTTATTGTTTGTATGAGTTTAGTAGAGAATGGGTCGCAAA
Organism: Phyto melanocephala; assembly: GCA_941918925.1. NCBI lineage: Eukaryota > Metazoa > Arthropoda > Insecta > Diptera > Rhinophoridae > Phyto > Phyto melanocephala. The sequence continues at coordinate 58,325,038 of OW799236.1, forward strand.
AGAGAATTTGAACTAGAAAAATATGTTGCATTTGATAAGGAAAATAATACATCGAAATGTATTATTTGTAAAAAAAATGCTTAAAGGACGGATATCTGGAAATATAAAACGCCATTACGAGGTCATGCATAATATTAAAATACAACACACTGATAACTGCTTACAGGATTTATCAGTAAATAAACGAATTAAAAATGCAAAAATGTCTTTAGAAAAAAATTAATTTTTATTATGTTGTGTTGGTTTAGTAACAGTCAAAAATATTCCGTTTAGAATATTCGACGATAAAGAATATTTCAAAAAAATTTTGCGACCTTATGAAGATATTCACGGAACAAATTTATCCTCTAAAAATATTGTGTGTATAACACTGGTTTACAGCCAAAAAATACCAAGAACGCCACATGCCTAGATAAGTTAATTGGGACCTCCTGAACACGAAAAACGTAGATAACGGTACTTTTGTGTTTTTCGGTGTATGGTCCCACTCAAACCCTTGTGGAGCCCAAGTCCGATCGAGATAAATGGCATATCGTTGGAAAGGTAATTGAATGCCTTTTCCGTCGTGCAAATTTCTATCTGATAAGAAATGACTGAGTTATGGCACCAAAATTCAAAATTTGCCTATTTTTTACGTTTTTTTCAAAATTTTTCATTTTTACTTCGGTTTTTTTCTACGTTATAGTAAAGATCTGGAATGTTTTATTTTTTTACCAAATAGCTTATTTAATTACCAACATTTTAAGCGTAATTTGGATGAAAAATAAAGTTTTTATAAGGGATTTTGTGTAACGACAATATTTTCATCTTCATTGCTCACACACTATATTCGGCGTAAATTAAAAAAATTAAATTAAAATGACGAGCGACTTGAACTGTTGCGTTTTTTTCGGATGGATCTTTGCGAATGAGGAACCAACAATAGTCCGCCATCATTTGTTCATCCCACCAGCCTTTGTAACGTCTCTCGATTTCTTCCATTTCCTGGTGAAATCTTTCACCTTGTTCACCTTGTTGTGCAATTTATTTAGATCCCCGATTTAATTTCACCCTAACACCATTTTTATCAGAAGAACAAAAAAAAATTGCAGTGGTAAGTAAGTCGTTATATATTAAACATTAAATACTCTTAAACATGTTTTATAGGATAATTAAATTCGAGAAAACATCATTAAATTCTTGTTTCTCTTTCAGAGTCATCTGCTAAAAACTCAAGAAATTATTTTTGGCAGGTCAAAATACAGACATTCAAAACGGTTTGATGAAGAACAACTGAAAAATCGGCTTAATTAGAAGCTGAAATGAATTTGCTTATTGAACAGACTCCGCCTACGGATCGAACAACGAAACAAAAATTAGAAAATTTATGCAACGGAGAAAGAGTTCCTTTTGAAACAAATATTTTGGAGTATTGGAAAAACACAAAACTAGCAGATCCAGAAATAGGCTCATTGTTAGATGTAGTGTTGTCTGTCCCGGCAACACAAGTTTCCGTCAAAAGAGCTTTTAGTGCTCTCTCAATAATATTAACAAAAATGAGATCAAAGCTATCAAAAGATACTAAAACAATTTGCTTTTAGTAAAACTTAATAAGAATTTGATTGAATATGTAACAATAAAAAACGAAACCACGGAACAATTACATATGATATAATATTTATTTTTATATATTTTGTTTTTATTTAGACTCATATAGGTATATATCTTTTTTGAATTACTGTCCGATGAATAAATAAAAATTAAACTAATACAAATCAATAAATTTGTTAAAATTTTATTATGAGAATTTTTGTAAAAAATCTTAGGTTAATACTTGTGGCAACTTGTTTTTTAATTTTTTGCGACATACATACCTAAATGCATACACAGTTTTTTTACGAATATTTGGTGCCGGCAGAAACAATGTTTCATATGTAGGTTTTGTTTTTGTATTTCTTGCATTCATAAACGGAATACTTTGTTATAGTGTGTTGGGTTTTTAAACTGCTAAGCGGTACACAAACATCATACTTACAAACATTGCACGTATACAGTCGGATTCGGGTAAGGGAAATTGATAATTGAAGGATTTATATTTTTGGCTTATGCAAGATTTTCATTAATAAAAAACTTTGGATAAATTGAAACCATTTTGGTTAAATAGATTTTCTACTTTTTATATTGCTTTAAACAAAATAAGAGAAAATGTTGCACTACAGTGCAACAAATTAGCTGTAGCATTGTATTTCGTCGTGTATTAATAAGAAATTTTTTCTACTAAGCAGTGTTTGCTTTATTGAAGTTTGTAGCTTTAAAAACATAAAAGCTGTAAAACTGATTTTCCTTTAAGCGAACTAATTTTCTTTAAAATATAGTAAAAATATTTAATTGTAGTTAAGTGATTTCTTCAATTAAACGGCGGCAGCTTAACCGAATCCGACTGTATTACATAATTTTCTGTACACACATTTTTTTTATGTGGCGCCAAAAAAAAATTTTGTGTTGTATTCCTTGCAAGGGATGATTTTCACATATACCTTTTTATACCCTTCACCTGTGGTGCACAAGGGTATATATAGCTTTGTCATTTCGTTTGTAATTTCTACAATTTTCATTTCCGACCCCATAAAGTATATATTTTCTGAAAGCTTATGAATAGAGGAGTCGATTAAGCCCTGACCGTCTGTCCGTCTGCCCGTCTGTCCGTGTGTTGGTTGAAATCAACTTTTAGAAGCAACTATATGTTCCTCAGATCTGTATATGGTATTATTCACTTGGAAAAATCCAGGAATAAATCGCTATTGAAATTCAGCACAATTGCCCCATAACTTTCTGAGATATGAGCAAAAAACCACGACCACCTCGTTTTTTTTTACAATTACAACAACAACATACATACATAGATACATGTAAAAAGCATACCAAACAAAAAAAAATTACAAAAAAAAAAATATTAAAAATAAGAAAATAATAATAAAAAAAACTACAAAAAAAAATTTAAAAAAAATTTTAAAAAATTTTTTAAAAATTTTTCTAAAAAAATTTAAAAAAAAATAATAAAATATAAATAATATATTAAATAAAATAAAATTTTTTTGGCTCAGCTGGGATTCGATGCCACATTTATTCTAACGTGTACGTATGCACGTATTTTATATGGGATGAATGGTGATACAAACAATTGTTATTGCATGACTACACGTTGTGAAGGGTATATAAGATTCGGCACGGCCGAATATAGCACTGTTACTTGTTATTGATGTCGTTTGCTTTTTAGGTATTGTTGTTGTTAAAAGAGGCATTGGGTACAGTGTGACACACAACTTTTTACCTATAGGCGCTTGACATATGCTTATATATAATGTAGCTGTTATACCAAGTTTCAATTTAAGACAAACAAGGATTTTTACTTTACTGAGTAAAAAAAAAATAGGAATATAATGAATTTTCTGTTTGCATTTTCAGGTATATATGTTTATATATGTGTTTTGCTAATACGCATATCCTTTTAAGACTTTACCTTTTTATATAAATGCCTAATTATTTTATTAGACCTATAGAGTTGTTTTTCTTGCCCGCATCTTTAAATCAATTATAATTAAATTTATGAGGATAAAAATATTATATATGTATGTATGGATATATAAAATATAATATTTATACACGATACAGCTATTTATATACATATAAGCAAAATCCAATCTGTTAAGAACGCATTGTGTTGTTTAAATTATTATGATTGCTACTGTACATTAATTAATGTTAAGATTTTTTTCATACCACAAACAACAACAAATAAAACAAGTAACAGTGCTATATTCGGCCGTGCCGAATCTTATATACCCTTCACAACGTGTAGTCATGCAATAACAATTGTTTGTATCACCATTCATCTCATATAAAATACGTGCATACGTACACGTTAGAATAAATGTGGCATCGAATCCCAGCTGAGCCAAAAAAAAATTTATTTCATTTTATTTAATATATTATTTATATTTTATTTTTTTTTTATATTTTTTTTAAATTTTTTTTAAATTTTTTTAAAAAATTTTTTTAGAAAAATTTTTAAAAAATTTTTTTAAATTTTTTTTTAAATTTTTTTAAAATTTTTTTTTTTGTAGTTTTTTTTTATTATTTTTTTCTTATTTTTAATATTTTTTTTTTTGTAATTTTTTTTGTTTGGTATGTTTTTTACATGTATGTATGTATGTATGTATGTTGTTGTTGTAATTGTGAAAAAAAACGAGGTGGTCGTGGTTTTTTGCTCATATCTCAGAAAGTTATGGGGCGATTGTGCTGAATTTCAATAGCGATTCATTCCTGGATATTTCCAAGAGATTGATACCATATACAGATCTGAGGAACATATAGTTGCTTCTAAAAGTTGATTTCAACCAACACACGGACAGACGGATAGACGGACAGACGGTCAGGGCTTAATCGACTCCTCTATTCATAAGCTTTCAGAAAATATATACTTTATGGGGTCGGAAATGAAAATTGTAGAAATTACAAACGGAATGACAAAGCTATATATACCCTTGTGCACCACAGGTGAAGGGTATAAAAAAGGATTTTTAAAACAAATTATTCGTTTTTGATTCATTTTGCTTAGATTGAAATATATTAAATTTGTGAGAGGAATGAATTTTAAAAATAAAAATTGTATTGCAAACGAAATCAATAAAAAAAAATACTTTTATATTATTTGCGAAAAGAATAAAAAAAAAATAAAACTACTAAATAGAATTTGACTCACAACTTTTATCTTTTTCAATTCAGAGCATAATCCAAAAAACAAGCGAAAAAAATGAAATTGTATTCACAAACATAATTTTTTGCGTACTATGGCTTAAACGACTTCTCTATTCATAAGCTTTCAAAAAATATATACTTTATGGGGTCGGAAATGAAAATTGTAGAAGTTACAAACCATAGTACGCAAAAAATTATGTTTGTGAATACAATTTCATTTTTTTCGCTTGTTTTTTGGATTATGCTCTGAATTAAAAAAGATAAAAGTTGTGAGTCAAATTCTATTTAGTATTTTTATTTTTTTCATTCTTTTCACAAATAATATAAAAATATTTTTTTTTATTGATTTCGTTTGCAATACAATTTCTATTTTTAATATTCGTCGTGTTTCATTCTTCTCACAAATTTAATATATTTCATTCTAAGCAAAATGAATCAAAAACGAAAAATTTGTTTTAAAAATTTCCTCTTTTTATTTGTTGTTGTTTGTGGTATGAAAAAAATTTTAACATTAAATAATGTACAGTTGCAATCATAATAATTTAACAGATTGGATTTTGCTTATATGTATATAAATAGCTGTATCGTGTATAAATATTATATTTTATATATCCATACATACATATATAATATTTTTATCCTCATAAATTTAATTATAATTGATTTAAAGATGCGGGCAAGAAAAACAACTTTATAGGTCTAATAAAATAATTAGGCATTTATATAAAAAGGTAAAGTCTTAAAAGGATATGCGTATTAGCAAAACACATATATAAACATATGTATATACCTGAAAATGTAAACAGAAAATTCATTATATTCCTAATTTTTTTTACTCAGTAAAGTAAAAATCCTTGTTTGTATTAAATTGAAACTCGGTATAAAAGCTACTTTATATATAAGCATATGTCAAGCGCCTATAGGTAAAAAGTTGTGTGTCACACTGTACCCAATGCCTCTTTTAACAACAACAATACCTAAAAAACAAACGACATCAATAAAAAGGTATATGTGAAAATCATCCCTTGCAAGGAATACAACACAAAAATTTTTTTTGGCGCCACATAAAAAAAATGTGTGTATAGAAAAATATGTAATACAGTCGGATTCGGTTAAGCTGCCGCCGTTTAATTGAAAAAATCACTTAACTACAATTAAATATTTTTACTATATTTTAAAGAAAATGAGTTCGCGTAAGGGAAAATCAGTTTTACAGCTTTTATGTTTTTAAAGCTACAAACTTCAATAAAGCAAACACTGCTTAGTAGAAAAAATTTCTTATTAATATACGACGAAATACAATGCTAGAGCTAATTTGTTGCACTGTAGTGCAACATTTTCTCTTATTTTGTTTAAAACAATATAAAAAGTAGAAAAGCTATTTAACCAAAATGGTTTCAATTTGTCCAACGTTTTTTATTAATGAAAATCTTGCATAAGCCAAAAAAATAAATCCTTCTATTATCAATTTCCCTTACCCGAATCCGACTGTATACGTGTAATGTTTGTAAGTATGATGTTTGTGTACCGCTTAGCATTTTAAAAAACCAACTCACAATTAAGAAGTATTGCTTTTATGAATGCAAGAAATACAAAAACAAAAACATACGTATGAAACATTGTTCTTCCGGCGCCTAATATTCTTAATAAAATTGTGTATGAATTCATGTCCCAAAAAATTAAAAAACAAGTTGCCACAAGTATTAACCTAAGATTCTTTACAAAAATTCCCATAATACAATTTTAACAAATTTATTGATTTGTATTAGTTTAATTTTTATTTTTTCATCGGACAGTAATTCAAAAAAGATATATATATGAGCCTAAATAAAAACAAAATATATAAAAATAAATATTATATCATATGTAATTGTTCCGTGGTTTCGTTTTTTATTGTTACATATTCAATTAAATTCTTATTTAGTTTTACTAAAAGCAAATTGTTTATAGTATCTTTTGATCTCATTTTTGTTAATATTATTGAGAGAGCACTAAAAGCTCTTTCGACGGAAACTTGTGTTGCCGGGACAATAAACTGAAGGAATTTTTCATGGCTGATATATTGTGAAGATACGATCAAACTACTTGTCAAGCCTTTCGTAGTATTTGTAAAAATGTGTTTGTTTGTATTATACCGTGGCATTGTTGTGTGTCTCTTTTTATATCAATCATTATCGGTGTAACACATACAATCACATTTTTTACAAAGCCTATCACAATGCTTTCTAAGTTGCTTGAAGCATTAAATAACAGCAGGCTGGCGACTTAAATCTGTCCAAATTGAAATACATACGATGTTTGACGCCATCATAGCTGCACGGCTACATTTGGCGGTGGCGCCTATATAATTTTGAATGTACATGTTTTTATAACAAAAACTTTTAGGGATAAAAAAGAACGAAAATTGTATGTACATTTATTTATAAAACTAATCTACGATTCAAGTAAAAATTCCACAAATATAATAGAAAAAATCAGGTAAATCAGATTCATAGTTTTTGTTTTATTATACCTAAGCCTTATTTGTATTTTTGTTGATCACTTAATATTTTACATGCATATATTCATACGTACATACATGCATAAAATATATTAACTAAAAATTATAATTTTTTTAATATATTCTTTAATTCCTAAAATGGTAAAATTGTTCCCATTAACACAACAAAAATGATAAACTACAATGGCAACGCTGCTAACTTTTCTTCAAGGAAAATAAAAATTCTATTTGTGAATCGATTTTTTTTTAATTTTTCGATTATGTTCTTTGAATGAATGATTCATGTAAGGAATTTTATATAGAAATTGTGGTGAGAAATTTATTTTAAATTTTTTTAAAATATCATTTGTCTCGCAACTTTTATTTTTAAAATTCGGAAAACAAAACAAATTATTCGTCACAATGTGGAAAATTTAATTCATTCAAATTAATATCATTCATGATTAATATCTATTCGATTGATTTGCGTACTATGTTACAAACGTAATGACAAAGCAATGTATAACCCTGTGCACCAAAAATGGCACCGTCGCACTATGTTTCGTCCCATAGACAAAAATCCTAAATAAATGTTCGTTTAAATACAAATTTTTTTAAAGATAACAAAGTGTCTCAAATAAATACTTACAAAAATACTTTTTCTGTTTGCTTTTACCGCCACGAGAGGGTGCTAAACTCAGAGAATTTTAAGTTTAAATGACTTAACGAGAAATGTTTTGTAGTTGTTTTGCAAAAAGTATTCCTACAAATTAATTTTTTCAAAACCTGGTAGGAAATTTCGTTTTCAAGTACATATTTTGTTATATTTGTAGTTAAAGGAAAATAAAGAATTTAGTATATGTTTTATTGCTTCGAAAAACTAATTATTTTTGTTAAAAATCTAAAAATTATTAAAGTTCGATGGATGTAGCACAGAAATAGATTTAAATTTTTTTTTTGATTTATTCCAAGGTATATCACAAACACAACAATAAACAAGGAAGAGTGCTATAGCACACTCGGCCATGCCGAATCTTATATACCCTTCACAACGTTTAGTCACGCAATAACAATAATTTGTATCACCATTCATCTCATATAAAATACGTACATACATATAAAAAACATACATACATAAAAACATCCCATTTTAAAACTATATATTGTAAATTACATATGAATTGGCCTAAGGCATATCCATAAGCTATATGCATCGCGGCAACAAATACAACAATAAAAAACACATGTATTTTGTTTTTTTATATATGCCGGCATACATCACACAATTTTTTTATTTTCTTTTTAATTTGAATAATTTTTTAAAAACTTTAAGCGAAAACCTTTTATTCATGGTCGATAAATTAGTTGTGTATTTGGGACTTTCGCCGTCTTATATTTTATTCTGTTTGATGATTTTGCTTTGCTTGCTTTTTCATCACATTCTTTTGTTGTGGTCAATGTTACGTAACTAAAGCTTAGTCCTCTAGAAGGTAAAAACCCTAAAAAAATATGGAATAAAAACAATCATTTAACAGTGTTTAATTTTTTTCCATTAATGCTATAAACACATAGATGACAGCCAGCTACACAGCCACATGACTACAACTGTCATTGGATGCAATCGTTGCCGTGTAGTCAAATACTTAATTGTATTCAAAACATTGTAATAAGCTAATAAAAGAAGTCGAAGAAGAAGTGGTGGCAGCAGCTGCAACGCAAAAAAATGAAATGGCGTTAACTGATAGCTGGCTGTTGCCATTAATATTTTTATAAATTATATAATTATATATATAAATAGGTTTTGTTTTTGTATTTCTTGCATTCATAAACGGAATACTTTGTTATAGTGTGTTGGGTTTTTAAACTGCTAAGCGGTACACAAACATCATACTTACAAACATTGCACGTATACAGTCGGATTCGGGTAAGGGAAATTGATAATTGAAGGATTTATATTTTTGGCTTATGCAAGATTTTTATTAATAAAAAACTTTGGATAAATTGAAACCATTTTGGTTAAATAGATTTTCTACTTTTTATATTGCTTTAAACAAAATAAGAGAAAATGTTGCACTACAGTGCAACAAATTAGCTGTAGCATTGTATTTCGTCGTGTATTAATAAGAAATTTTTTCTACTAAGCAGTGTTTGCTTTATTGAAGTTTGTAGCTTTAAAAACATAAAAGCTGTAAAACTGATTTTCCCTTAAGCGAACTAATTTTCTTTAAAATATAGTAAAAATATTTAATTGTAGTTAAGTGATTTCTTCAATTAAACGGCGGCAGCTTAACCGAATCCGACTGTATTACATAATTTTCTGTACACACATTTTTTTTATGTGGCGCCAAAAAAAAATTTTGTGTTGTATTCCTTGCAAGGGATGATTTTCACATATACCTTTTTATACCCTTCACCTGTGGTGCACAAGGGTATATATAGCTTTGTCATTCCGTTTGTAATTTCTACAATTTTCATTTCCGACCCCATAAAGTATATATTTTCTGAAAGCTTATGAATAGAGGAGTCGATTAAGCCCTGACCGTCTGCCCGTCTGTCCGTGTGTTGGTTGAAATCAACTTTTAGAAGCAACTATATGTTCCTCAGATCTGTATATGGTATTATTCTCTTGGAAATATCCAGGAATAAATCGCTATTGAAATTCAGCACAATCGCCCCATAACTTTCTGAGATATGAGCAAAAAACCACGACCACCTCGTTTTTTTTCACAATTACAACAACAACATACATACATAGATACATGTAAAAAACATTCCAAACAAAAAAAAATTACAAAAAAAAATATTAAAAATAAGAAAAAAATAATAAAAAAAACTACAAAAAAAAATTTAAAAAAAAATTTTTTTAAATTTTTTTTTAAATTTTTTTTAAATTTTTTTTAAATTTTTTTTTTATTATTTTTTTCTTATTTTTAGTATTTTTTTTTTGTAATTTTTTTTGTTTGGTATGTTTTTTACATGTATCTATGTATGTATGTTGTTGTTGTAATTGTGAAAAAAAACGAGGTGGTCGTGGTTTTTTGCTCATATCTCAGAAAGTTATGGGGCGATTGTGCTGAATTTCAATAGCGATTTATTCCTGGATATTTCCAAGAGAATAATACCATATACAGATCTGAGGAACATATAGTTGCTTCTAAAAGTTGATTTCAACCAACACACGGACAGACGGTCAGGGCTTAATCGACTCCTCTATTCATAAGCTTTCAGAAAATATATACTTTATGGGGTCGGAAATGAAAATTGTAGAAATTACAAACGGAATGACAAAGCTATATATACCCTTGTGCACCACAGGTGAAGGGTATAATAAAATAAAATTTTTTTGGCTCAGCTGGGATTCGATGCCACATTTATTCTAACGTGTACGTATGCACGTATTTTATATGGGATGAATGGTGATACAAACAATTGTTATTGCATGACTACACGTTGTGAAGGGTATATAAGATTCGGCACGGCCGAATATAGCACTGTTACTTGTTATTGATGTCGTTTGCTTTTTAGGTATTGTTGTTGTTAAAAGAGGCATTGGGTACAGTGTGACACACAACTTTTTACCTATAGGCGCTTGACATATGCTTATATATAATGTAGCTGTTATACCAAGTTTCAATTTAAGACAAACAAGGATTTTTACTTTATTGAGTAAAAAAAAATAGAAATATAATGAATTTTCTGTTTGCATTTTCAGGTATATATGTTTATATATGTGTTTTGCTAATACGCATATCCTTTTAAGACTTTACCTTTTTATATAAATGCCTAATTATTTTATTAGACCTATAGAGTTGTTTTTCTTGCCCGCATCTTTAAATCAATTATAATTAAATTTATGAGGATAAAAATATTATATATGTATGTATGGATATATAAAATATAATATTTATACACGATACAGCTATTTATATACATATAAGCAAAATCCAATCTGTTAAGAACGCATTGTGTTGTTTAAATTATTATGATTGCTACTGTACATTAATTAATGTTAAGATTTTTTTCATACCACAAACAACAACAAATAAAACAAGTAACAGTGCTATATTCGGCCGTGCCGAATCTTATATACCCTTCACAACGTGTAGTCATGCAATAACAATTGTTTGTATCACCATTCATCTCATATAAAATACGTGCATACGTACACGTTAGAATAAATGTGGCATCGAATCCCAGCTGAGCCAAAAAAAAATTTATTTCATTTTATTTAATATATTATTTATATTTTATTTTTTTTTTATATTTTTTTTAAATTTTTTTTAAATTTTTTAAAAAAATTTTTTTAGAAAAATTTTTAAAAAATTTTTTAAATTTTTTTTTAAATTTTTTTAAAATTTTTTTTTTGTAGTTTTTTTTTATTATGTTTTTCTTATTTTTAATATTTTTTTTTTTTTAATTTTTTTTGTTTGGTATGTTTTTTACATGTATGTATGTATGTATGTTGTTGTTGTAATTGTGAAAAAAAAACGAGGTGGTCGTGGTTTTTTGCTCATATCTCAGAAAGTTATGGGGCGATTGTGCTGAATTTCAATAGCGATTCATTCCTGGATATTTCCAAGAGATTGATACCATATACAGATCTGAGGAACATATAGTTGCTTCTAAAAGTTGATTTCAACCAACACACGGACAGACGGACAGACGGTCAGGGCTTAATCGACTCCTCTATTCATAAGCTTTCAGAAAATATATACTTTATGGGGTCGGAAATGAAAATTGTAGAAATTACAAACGGAATGACAAAGCTATATATACCCTTGTGCACCACAGGTGAAGGGTATAAAAAAGGATTTTTAAAACAAATTATTCGTTTTTGATTCATTTTGCTTAGATTGAAATATATTAAATTTGTGAGAGGAATGAATTTAAAAAAAAAAAATTGTATTGCAAACGAAATCAATAAAAAAAAAATACTTTTATATTATTTGCGAAAAGAATAAAAAAAAAATAAAACTACTAAATAGAATTTGACTCACAACTTTTATCTTTTTCAATTCAGAGCATAATCCAAAAAACAAGCGAAAAAAATGAAATTGTATTCACAAACATAATTTTTTGCGTACTATGGCTTAAACGACTTCTCTATTCATAAGCTTTCAAAAAATATATACTTTATGGGGTCGGAAATGAAAATTGTAGAAGTTACAAACGTAATGACAAAGCAATGTATAACCCTGTGCACCAAAAATGGCACCGTCGCACTATGTTTCGTCCCATAGACAAAAATCCTAAATAAATGTTCGTTTAAATACAAATTTTTTTAAAGATAACAAAGTGTCTCAAATAAATACTTACAAAAATACTTTTTCTGTTTGCTTTTACCGCCACGAGAGGGTGCTAAACTCAGAGAATTTTAAGTTTAAATGACTTAACGAGAAATGTTTTGTAGTTGTTTTGCAAAAAGTATTCCTACAAATTAATTTTTTCAAAACCTGGTAGGAAATTTCGTTTTCAAGTACATATTTTGTTATATTTGTAGTTAAAGGAAAATAAAGAATTTAGTATATGTTTTATTGCTTCGAAAAACTAATTATTTTTGTTAAAAATCTAAAAATTATTAAAGTTTGATGGATGTAGCACAGAAATAGATTTAAATTTTTTTTTTTTGATTTATTCCAAGGTATATCACAAACACAACAATAAACAAGGAAGAGTGCTATAGCACACTCGGCCATGTCGAATCTTATATACCATTCACAACGTTTAGTCACGCAATAACAATATTTTGTATCACCATTCATCTCATATAAAATACGTACATACATATAAAAAACATACATATATAAAAACATCCCATTGTAAAACTATATATTGTAAATTATACATGAATTGGCCTAAGGCATATCCATAAGCTATATGCATCGCGGCAACAAATACAACAATAAAAAACACATGTATTTTGTTTTTTTATATATGCCGGCATACATCACACAATTTTTTTATTTTCTTTTTAATTTGAATAATTTTTTAAAAACTTTAAGCGAAAACCTTTTATTCATGGTCGATAAATTAGTTGTGTATTTGGGACTTTCGCCGTCTTATATTTTATTCTGTTTGATGATTTTGCTTTGCTTGCTTTTTCATCACATTCTTTTGTTGTGGTCAATGTTACGTAACTAAAGCTTAGTCCTCTAGAAGGTAAAAACCCTAAAAAAATATGGAATAAAAACAATCATTTAACAGTGTTTAATTTTTTTCCATTAATGCTATAAACACATAGATGACAGCCAGCTACACAGCCACATGACTACAACTGTCATTGGATGCAATCGTTGCCGTGTAGTCAAATACTTAATTGTATTCAAAACATTGTAATAAGCTAATAAAAGAAGTCGAAGAAGAAGTGGTGGCAGCAGCTGCAACGCAAAAAAATGAAATGGCGTTAACTGATAGCTGGCTGTTGCCATTAATATTTTTATAAATTGGGAATTTTTTAATATTGTTACAGATTTAATTTTAAATAGCTTAATTTACATTATAATTTATTTTAGTTGTAGTAGTTTAAGTTACTGTAGTTTTATTTGTATTAGTTTATTTCGCTGATTGTTCGAACATGATGTTTGTTATTATGTGTAGCATACTTTTAGGCACTTCTATTATTTCTGCATATTACTTAACGTCTTAATTTAAATGTAACGGTTTTCGAATGTACTAGAATGTACATACGAGAACTTTGTCGAACCACCACTATGTTACTATAAACAGCCGAACAACGCAGCTAACATGATCAGTATTACAATAGAGCTTGTAAAGTGTGTATCAAAGTGAGTTTGATAATAAAAGTGTATAACCACAAGTGTAATAAGTAAAGTGATATAAAAACAATATCTGTGTGTGTTTAAATAAATAAAGTGCTCTTAATTTTATAACTAATTTCAAGTGCTTTTAGTTGCAATAAAAGAACTCAAATTGTATTTAAAGGAAATAATCCAACGTCTATAAAAGGTATAAACGTAACAACTGGTGTTAGAAGTGAATTGTACTTAAAAAAAAGGCAGACATGAAATTTGAGGAGCTTAAAGTAGAACAACTCAAGAAGGAATTGAGTAAGCTGGCATTGTTGACAACAGGTAATAAAGTATAATTGCAAAAGAGACTTCTAGATGAATTTAAGCGGCGTAGTATTCACATTGATGGTTACGAGTTTGATGAAAAAGAAGAAATGGAAGTTTCTACTCGTGCAACCACAAACAACATGGATTCAAGTACGATGCTTGCTGCTATGATGGGAAAGATGGAAATTAAATTCCAGGAAACTCAAGAAACTTCTAGAGCTAATAATGAAAAATTATTAGCTGAAGTTAGAGAAGTGCAAGAAACAGCTAGAGCTACGAGCGAAAAACTTCAAGAAATTTCTGAAGCTGTCAATAATAGAGTAGAGGGCATTGAAAAGCAAGTTAATAAAATTGATAAAAAATATCTGACCTTGAAGATTGCATTGTTACTCAAGCAAGTGACTTCAATAGCAAATTACAGCTACAAGTCGAAGATGTTGACGAAAAATTGCAGCTACAAGTAAAAAATGTTGACGAAAAATTAAAAAATATGGAAATAAAAATTAATGATATTCAATGTCACGAGGGACCAGTGCGGATAATTCCAGAAATGTATAGTAGAATAAAGGCCACTACTTTTGATGGTAGTGCACCGTTTAACGTTTTTAAATTTCAGTTTGAGACAGTTGCCAATAGAAATATGTGGAACAATGAAGAAAAGGCTTTAGAGTTGATTTTGGCATTAAAAGGCAACGCAGCACAAGTTCTAGAAAGTATACCCATTGGCTGCAGAGAAAACTACGATGACATAATGGTGGCGCTACAACGTAAGTGTGGCGGCGAGCATAAACGAGATATATACCGAATGGAATTAGGAAGCCGAATTCAGAAAGTTAACGAGTCATTACAAGATTTTGCAACGGAGATCGAGCGTTTGGTGCAGCTGACATATCCAGGTGAAAATCACCCATTTTTGGATCAGTTTAAAATTTAAACATTTGTAAATGGAATACGTGATCCAGAAATAAAGCACGCGGTATTTGGCACACATAAATCAACGTTTGCAGAAACCGTATCATACGCTCTGACACAGGAGACTGCAAAATTACCCTCTAAGCCGCAAATATGTAAAGTGAGAAATCTCGAAATTACTGCAGAAAAAGACGGAGATATAGTCACCGAAATCAAAAATGCAGTTATATAGGCATTAGAGGAAAAGCAAGGCAAAGCCAGAGCCAAATGCTATAATTGTGGTAAAAGTGGACATTTTCAACGAAATTGTAAAGCACCAAGGAAGCGGGCTAGATCTGTTTCGCCACTTGGAAACAGCAAACGGGCAAACACGAAATCATCAAATGAGTCACCGTTAAACTAAAACGAGCTAGCACTACGGGGCAAGCGCTAGCTCCCATAACCGAGGGCCCCACAATCTCCATATCAGTTATGCAGCAGAAAAATAGCAACCTTACTGCTTGTGGGTATATCAATGGTCGAAGGCATATTTTTACTATAGACACAGGAGCATCGCAGTCTATTATCAGACCCGATTTAGTAAAGAAAACAATCGAACCGTTATGTGGCGTAAGTCTGCGAACAGCTACTGGGGAGCCTGCTACTGTCTATGGTAAAATAATCGTAAAAGTAACTATTGCTAACATAAGTGTCAATCATGTATTCATCGTTGCCGACATTGTGGACGAAGTAATCATCGGTGCAGATTTTATGATTAGTCATGGTATTAATCTGGCAGAAGGTAATGATTTGGAGGAATGTTGAAATACCCCTAGATGTTGGTTATGAAAATAAGGTGCATGTAAGGAGAAACTAGTTGCTACAGAATATGAGAAAATACCACCACAGTCATAAAGTGTAGTATGGGCGCGTATAGAGGGAGATTGTGTGGACAACCGGTTGTGGGTGGTGGAACAAACAGATATAAAAAGTGACTTAATAACAGCAAAGGCCCTTGTCAAAACCAGCAATGACGGAAGAGACCCAGTAAGAGTGCTTAACCTTTCCACCTGTGAAAAAGTCGTCAAGCCAAAATCCGAATTAGGTCAATGTGCTAAAGCTGAGGAAATAATTAATTACGAAATGAAATCGGGTCCTGTCAGTGTCTATGGACTATGCAACGCTCCAGCCACATTCGAGCGATTAATGGAACGCCTATTAAGGGGACTTCATTGGAAGACATGCCTGGTGTATCTTGATGACATTATTGTCATGGGTAAAAGTTTTGACGATCACCTGAAAAATGTAGAAGAAGTTCTTAAACGAATATCAGTGGCTGGACTTAAATTAAGCGCAAAGAAATGTGCTACACAGCCACATGACTACAACTGTCATTGGATGCAATCGTTGCCGTGTAGTCAAATACTTAATTGTATTCAAAACATTGTAATAAGCTAATAAAAGAAGTCGAAGAAGAAGTGGTGGCAGCAGCTGCAACGCAAAAAAATGAAATGGCGTTAACTGATAGCTGGCTGTTGCCATTAATATTTTTATAAATTGGGAATTTTTTAATATTGTTACAGATTTAATTTTAAATAGCTTAATTTACATTATAATTTATTTTAGTTGTAGTAGTTTAAGTTACTGTAGTTTTATTTGTATTAGTTTATTTCGCTGATTGTTCGAACATGATGTTTGTTATTATGTGTAGCATACTTTTAGGCACTTCTATTATTTCTGCATATTACTTAACGTCTTAATTTAAATGTAACGGTTTTCGAATGTACTAGAATGTACATACGAGAACTTTGTCGAACCACCACTATGTTACTATAAACAGCCGAACAACGCAGCTAACATGATCAGTATTACAATAGAGCTTGTAAAGTGTGTATCAAAGTGAGTTTGATAATAAAAGTGTATAACCACAAGTGTAATAAGTAAAGTGATATAAAAACAATATCTGTGTGTGTTTAAATAAATAAAGTGCTCTTAATTTTATAACTAATTTCAAGTGCTTTTAGTTGCAATAAAAGAACTCAAATTGTATTTAAAGGAAATAATCCAACGTCTATAAAAGGTATAAACGTAACAACTGGTGTTAGAAGTGAATTGTACTTAAAAAAAAGGCAGACATGAAATTTGAGGAGCTTAAAGTAGAACAACTCAAGAAGGAATTGAGTAAGCTGGCATTGTTGACAACAGGTAATAAAGTATAATTGCAAAAGAGACTTCTAGATGAATTTAAGCGGCGTAGTATTCACATTGATGGTTACGAGTTTGATGAAAAAGAAGAAATGGAAGTTTCTACTCGTGCAACCACAAACAACATGGATTCAAGTACGATGCTTGCTGCTATGATGGGAAAGATGGAAATTAAATTCCAGGAAACTCAAGAAACTTCTAGAGCTAATAATGAAAAATTATTAGCTGAAGTTAGAGAAGTGCAAGAAACAGCTAGAGCTACGAGCGAAAAACTTCAAGAAATTTCTGAAGCTGTCAATAATAGAGTAGAGGGCATTGAAAAGCAAGTTAATAAAATTGATAAAAAAATATCTGACCTTGAAGATTGCATTGTTACTCAAGCAAGTGACTTCAATAGCAAATTACAGCTACAAGTCGAAGATGTTGACGAAAAATTGCAGCTACAAGTAAAAAATGTTGACGAAAAATTAAAAAATATGGAAATAAAAATTAATGATATTCAATGTCACGAGGGACCAGTGCGGATAATTCCAGAAATGTATAGTAGAATAAAGGCCACTACTTTTGATGGTAGTGCACCGTTTAACGTTTTTAAATTTCAGTTTGAGACAGTTGCCAATAGAAATATGTGGAACAATGAAGAAAAGGCTTTAGAGTTGATTTTGGCATTAAAAGGCAACGCAGCACAAGTTCTAGAAAGTATACCCATTGGCTGCAGAGAAAACTACGATGACATAATGGTGGCGCTACAACGTAAGTGTGGCGGCGAGCATAAACGAGATATATACCGAATGGAATTAGGAAGCCGAATTCAGAAAGTTAACGAGTCATTACAAGATTTTGCAACGGAGATCGAGCGTTTGGTGCAGCTGACATATCCAGGTGAAAATCACCCATTTTTGGATCAGTTTAAAATTTAAACATTTGTAAATGGAATACGTGATCCAGAAATAAAGCACGCGGTATTTGGCACACATAAATCAACGTTTGCAGAAACCGTATCATACGCTCTGACACAGGAGACTGCAAAATTACCCTCTAAGCCGCAAATATGTAAAGTGAGAAATCTCGAAATTACTGCAGAAAAAGACGGAGATATAGTCACCGAAATCAAAAATGCAGTTATATAGGCATTAGAGGAAAAGCAAGGCAAAGCCAGAGCCAAATGCTATAATTGTGGTAAAAGTGGACATTTTCAACGAAATTGTAAAGCACCAAGGAAGCGGGCTAGATCTGTTTCGCCACTTGGAAACAGCAAACGGGCAAACACGAAATCATCAAATGAGTCACCGTTAAACTAAAACGAGCTAGCACTACGGGGCAAGCGCTAGCTCCCATAACCGAGGGCCCCACAATCTCCATATCAGTTATGCAGCAGAAAAATAGCAACCTTACTGCTTGTGGGTATATCAATGGTCGAAGGCATATTTTTACTATAGACACAGGAGCATCGCAGTCTATTATCAGACCCGATTTAGTAAAGAAAACAATCGAACCGTTATGTGGCGTAAGTCTGCGAACAGCTACTGGGGAGCCTGCTACTGTCTATGGTAAAATAATCGTAAAAGTAACTATTGCTAACATAAGTGTCAATCATGTATTCATCGTTGCCGACATTGTGGACGAAGTAATCATCGGTGCAGATTTTATGATTAGTCATGGTATTAATCTGGCAGAAGGTAATGATTTGGAGGAATGTTGAAATACCCCTAGATGTTGGTTATGAAAATAAGGTGCATGTAAGGAGAAACTAGTTGCTACAGAATATGAGAAAATACCACCACAGTCATAAAGTGTAGTATGGGCGCGTATAGAGGGAGATTGTGTGGACAACCGGTTGTGGGTGGTGGAACAAACAGATATAAAAAGTGACTTAATAACAGCAAAGGCCCTTGTCAAAACCAGCAATGACGGAAGAGACCCAGTAAGAGTGCTTAACCTTTCCACCTGTGAAAAAGTCGTCAAGCCAAAATCCGAATTAGGTCAATGTGCTAAAGCTGAGGAAATAATTAATTACGAAATGAAATCGGGTCCTGTCAGTGTCTATGGACTATGCAACGCTCCAGCCACATTCGAGCGATTAATGGAACGCCTATTAAGGGGACTTCATTGGAAGACATGCCTGGTGTATCTTGATGACATTATTGTCATGGGTAAAAGTTTTGACGATCACCTGAAAAATGTAGAAGAAGTTCTTAAACGAATATCAGTGGCTGGACTTAAATTAAGCGCAAAGAAATGTGCATTGTTCCAAAAAGAAAAATGGCATCGAGTAGCAGAGGATGGTATATCAACTGACGAAGATAAAGTTCAAGCTCTGAAGGACTGGCCTCGCCCGAAAAATCTTCATGAGTTACGTAGTTTTCTAGGCCTCTGTACCTACTACAGGCGATTTGTGCCGAATTTGGTCAGTGTCGCTGCCAGTCTACATGAGCTCACCAAGAAGTCACGACCACTCTTGTGGGCTGAAGCACAAGAACAAGCATTTCAGAAGCTCAAGGAGTTGTTATGCGTAGTTCCAGTTTTGGCATATCCTATCGCTGGGGAGAAATTTGTATTGGATAGCGATGCGAGTGGCTACGAGATAGGTGGTGTTCTTTCGCAGGTTGTCAACGGAACAGAAAGAGTCATAGGCTACTACAGTCGGACACTCTCGAAGCCTGAAAGAAATTATTGTGTAACACGACGAGAGCTTCTGGCAGTTGTGGAGTGTGTAAAGCATTACCACAAATATCTGTATGAACAACACTTCGAACTAAGAACCGATCACTCTGCACTCAGATGGTTGCTACAATTCAAACAACCTGAAGGACAGGTAGCCCGTTGGATTGAACGTCTCCAGAGCTATGATTTCAGTATTAAGCACAGAAAGGGCACTAAACATGGAAATGCAGATGCACTCTCTCGAAGCCCGTGAAGATTGGAGTGCAAACATTGTGCGAAAACTGAAGGAAAAGAATGTGTCGTTGACGTTCGACTAACACATATAGAGACTAGTGACGACTGGTCAGCGGCGCAAAGAGACGATCCCATACTGGCAAAAATTATGTCAGCAAAGGAGGAAGACAAAAGGCCAACCCGTAACCAAATATCAGCGGAAAGTTCACTGATGAAATCATACTGGGCGCTATGGAATAGTCTGCAGGTTATTAACGGGTGCCTTTATCGCAAATGGGAAAGTACTGATGGTAAATTGACAACAAATCTGATTGTGGTGCCATCCTCTAAAGTCAAAGAGGTATTGAAGGAGTTTCATAATGGTTCAAGTGGTGGACATCTTGGTGTAACAAAAACCATAGAAAAGATAAAGCAACGTTTCTATTGGGTTGGATGCCAACAATCTGTAGCTGATTGGATAGGAAATTGCGCACAATGTATCGCCGCCAAGGGCCCAGTAAGAAGGAGTCGAGGAGCGCTACAGCAGTACAATTCAGGTGCTCCCTTTGAGCGGATAGCGATGGATATAGCAGGCCCTTTTCCTGTCAGTGAGGCTGGAAACCGTTACGTTTTAGTTATAATCGACTATTTTAACAAATGGCCAGAGCAATACTAAACCAAGAAGCTAAAACTGTCGTAAACGCATTTGTGAACAACTGGGTATGCCGCTACGGAGTTCTGCTTGAGCTACATTCTGATCAGGGAAGAAATTTTGAATCTGCGATATTCCAGGAAATGTGCGAACTATACGGTATCCGAAAAACGAGACTACGCCACTACATCCACAATCTGACGGCATGGTCGAGAGATTTAACCGCACGTTGGAAGAACACTTGAGAAAAGTGGTCAGTGCTCACCAAAGGGACTGGGATGAACACATACCAAAATTTCTGTTGGCATACAGATCAGCCGTTCATGACTCTACCTCCCGAACACCTGCAAAAATTATGTTTGGAACCGAGCTGAAACTGCCAGGTGATCTAGAATTCGGTATTAATCCCTCGACAATATTTGAGCACGAAGAAGACACTTCAAGGGGACAAAAAGATCTCGACGAAATTCATGAATTCGTTCGTGGCCGAATAAAAATTACCAGCGACAAGATGAAGGCCAGATATGACAGCGCAGCAAATTCTGAAGGCTTTAATGAGGGTCAGCTAGTTCTACTATATAACCCACAACGGAAAAAACTCATTGGGATGGGCCGTATAAGGTGATAAAAAGAATAAATGATGTCGTGTATAGAATACAAAAGTACAATAGCCCAAGATCAAAGAGCGCCTCGCTAAATACGGAAAAAGTGAATTTGTGCCTATTCGGGACGAACAGGCTTAAGCGGGCGGTAGTGTTACAGATTTAATTTACATTATAATTTATTTTAATTGTAGTAGTTTAAGTTACTGTAGTTTTATTTGTATTAATTTATTTCGCTGATTGTTCGAACATGATGTTTGTTATTATGTGTAGCATACTTTTAGGCACTTCTATTATTTCTGCATATTACTAACGTCTTAATTTAAATGTAACGGTTTTCGAATGTACTAGAATGTACATACGAGAACTTTGTCGAATGTTACCGAACACCACTATGTTACTATGAATAGCCGAACAACACAGCTAACATGATCAGTATTACAATAGAGCTTGTAAAGTGTGTATCAAAGTGAGTTTGATAATAAAAGTGTATAACCACAAGTGTAATAAGTAAAGTGATATAAAAACAATATCTGTGTGTGTTTAAATAAATAAAGTGCTCTTAATTTTATAACTAATTTCAAGTGCTTTTAGTTGCAATAAAATAACTCAAAGTATATTTAAAGGAAATAATCCAACATTTATAAAAGGTATAAACGTAACAATATTATAATGTATAATACATTAGTCTTTTTGGGGCACATACAAAACTTTAAATTAATGCCTGTAGTAAACTAGAGCTGCATGGTAGAGTTAAAGATTTGCCTACAGGTTGGATTTTAAATTATATCTTCTCAAGAAAGAGTAAATATATAATTTTAGGGATTTTTGTTTTAGGAAGAGAAAATAAAAAGACGATACAACTTAGCGATTGTCTTCTCAATATTAGGATTTGTTTATTTATTTACTAGCCAAACCCAGCGCGCGTTGCTACGCCCCTTAATGAATCGAAATGCATTCTGAATTTTAATTTAATATCAAGTGAAAAAACCTAAAAATTATAATTTTTTTATGGGCGTGGCATTGCCCACTTTCCTAGTCACGAAATTGTAAAGTCATAACAGCTCAATATGTGTGCAAAGTTTCAGAAGAATCGGTCCAGTGCAAGTACCTCAAAATTAAAATTGTTTTGATGGGCGTGGCCCTGCCCACTTTTCTTATCACGAAATTGTAAAGTCATAACAGCTCAATATGTGTGCAAAGTTTCAGAATAATCGGTCCAGTGCAAGTACTTCAAAATGATACCTTTTTTTTATGGGCGTGGCACTGCCCACTTTTCTAATCACGAAATTATTTAGTCATGACAGCTCAATATGTGTGCAAGGTTTCAGAAAAATCAGTCTGGTGCAAGTACCTCAAAATTATAGCCTTTTTTTATGGGCGTGGCCCCGCCCACTTTTTTAATCACAAAATTATAAAGTCACGACAGCTTAATATGTGTGCAAAGTTTCAGAATAATCGGTCTGGTGCAAGTACCTCAAAATTATAACTTTTTTAGGGGCGTGGCCACGCCCACTTTTCTTATCACGAAATTATTTAGTCATGACAGCTCGATATGTGTGCAAAGTTTCAGAAAAATCGGTCAAGTGCAAGTAGCTAAAACTGATAACTAATTTTTTATGGGCGTGGCCCCGCCCACTTTTTTCATCCATAAACACTCCCCGGTATGTGTACAACAACTTACCAAAGTTTGAGCCCGATCGGTTTTACAGTTTCAGAGTCTATAGCTAACACACACACACACACACACACACACACAAAGTTTCACTTTTATATATATAGATTATTGTTATCTATATATATAAAAGTGAAACTCTGTGTGTGTGTGTGTTAGCTATAGACTCCGAAACTGTAAAACCGATCAGACTCAAACTTTGGCAAGTTGTTTTACACATACCAGAGAGTGTTTATGGGTGAAAAAAAGTGGGAGGGGCCACGCCCATTAAAATTAGTTATCAGTTTGAGCTACTTGCACTTGACCGATTTTTCTGAAACTTTGCACACATATTGAGCTGTCATGACTAAATAATTTCGAGATAAGAAAAGTGGGCGGGGCCACGCCCCTAAAAAAGTTTTAATTTTGAGGTACTTGCACTGGACCGATTTTTCCCAAACTTTGCACACATACTAAGCTGTCATAACCATATAATTTTGTGATTAGAAAAGTGGGCAGGGCCACGCCCATTGAAAAAGGTTATAATTTTGAGGTACTTGCACCAGACCGATTATTCTGAAACTTTGCACACATATCGAGCTGTTGTGACTTTACAATTTCGTGATTAGAAAAGTGGGCAGGGCCACGCCCATAAAAAAGGTTATAATTTTGAGGTACTTGCACCTGACCAATTTTTCTGAAACTTTGCACACATATCGAGCTGTCATGACTAAATAATTTCGTGATTAGAAAAGTGGGCACTGCCACGCCCATAAAAAAGGTATCATTTTGAGGTACTTGCACTGGACCGATTTTTCCGAAACTTTGCACACATACTAAGCTGCCATAACCATATAATTTTGTGATTAGAAAAGTGGGCAGGGCCACGCCCATTAAAAAAGGTTATAATTTTGAGGTACTTGCACCAGACCGATTATTCTGAAACTTTGCACACATATTGAACTGTTATGACTTTACAATTTCGTGGTTAGAAAAGTGGGCAATGCCACGCCCATAAAAAAATTAGAATTTTTAGGTTTTTGTACTTGATATTCAATTAAAATTCAGAATGCATTTCGATTCATTAAGGGGCGTAGCGACGCGCGCCGGGTTTGGCTAGTTTATATATATAAAAGTAAAACTCTGTGTGTGTGTTTGTGTGTGTTAGCTATAGACTCCGAAACTGTAAAACCGATCAGACTCAAACTTTGGCAAGTTGTTGTACACATACCAGGGAGTGTTTATGGATGGAAAAAAGTGGGCGGTGCCACGCCCACAAAAAAGTTATAATTTTGAGGTACTTGCACTTGACTGATTATTCTGAAATTTTGCACACATATTGGGCTGTCATGACTTTATAATTTCGTGATTAGAAAAGTGGGCAGTGCCACGCCCATAAAAAAAAATTATCTTTTTCAGCTACCTAAACTTCACCGATTTTTCTAAAACTTTTCACACACATATTGAGGTCATGATTATACAATTTCATGATTAGAAAAGTGGGCAGGGCCACGCGCATTAAAAAAAATTTAAATTTTTAGCTTTTTGCACTTGATATTCAATTAAAATTAAGAATGTATTTTATTCATTAAGGTGCGTAGCAACGCGTGCCGGGCTTTTCTAGTGTAAATATAAAATTCAAATTGATACAATATACTTATTATTATTATTATATAATAACAATAATTATAATTTAATTTTTAATATAAAGTTAGGTTTATACAATATAAATAGAAATAAAAAATTTATGTCCAACTTATAAATATTAATTTTTAAACTAATAGATGTAGTTTCGTGTTTAATTTAATTTTAGAATTTTACGTTATGAGATAAAAAGCAAGGGAAAACACTGTATTCGGCTGTTTCAAATCTTTATATACCCTTCTCAAAAGTGAAGATACAAACGAAAAATAATAATATAAAAACTACAATAAAAACCCTACATATTTTTTTTCATATTTTCGAGTGCATTTCTGATAAATTGGTATTGTCTACAAGACCGTTTCCATAAGCAATAAAAAAAATTTTAATCATAGCTGACGGCCGAACCAAAATAATATGTCCCTTTAATTGTTGTAAAAAATTCTTAATAATTTATTATTAAAAACGTAATTACTTTGTTTTTTTTTTTAATTTTAACTGGAATAATTGTTACTAGTTTTGATTCTGCTGATTGAATGCTTCTAGAGTACGCAGAGGTGCACTATTTTTGATATTTGACCCTTGAAAATATTTTGCGCATAGAATTAACAGCCAGATTTTACCTTTCAAGTCTAATTTTGTATAGTTTCTTAAGAAATCTAACTTACTGAAGAGACAAAAATTTAATAAGAATATACACCCTTCAAGTTAAGAGATTGAACATTTTTAGTGCACTTACTCTGTCTGTGTTCCTTTATCTTTTTGATATTGATGTGATTCTGATGGAGTTGCAAGTTCCTCCCATGACGAAATATCATTTATTAGTTCCGTACCAACTAAATCTTCACTAAATCTTTGGAAACAACAACATTTACGCAATAGCAACACAATCCTTTTTTGGACATATACTATTGTATAGGAAGTCGGAGACACTTGAGCAATCAGTAAAACTGAGTTTTATGGTTCTCCTTCCGTTACAAAACAGCATCTCAAGGCGACCTATCCTATTCTATAGGATGTCGGAAACATCTGAACAATTATTACTATAAGTTGTATGTAACACCTCCAGTTACGAGTAAATAAGTTTAATTGGTGCTCCTTCAGTTAAAAAATATGTGAGTTTAGTTGGTACTCCTCTAGTTAAACCAAATAAAATAAAAGCACGTGGTTTACTGTAGAATAGTCTAAAACTATATCCGAAGCACAGTGAATCCCAAAGTTCTCGAAGTCAGCTGAAAAGGTACAGCCATATTGTCCTTAAACGACAATGGCAACGATGAGCGAGATATTGACCGACCAGAGCTGAATTACGATATCAACGCAACCCTGCAAAAGAGTCAGCTGATTAGTTATATTAACCTAACTAATAGGCCTTAGAATAGCTGCTTGTATCTTACGACAATAGAAATTAGCCACAGCTAATAAGATGGTCGTGTTGCCATGTAGTCGCTTTGTCGTGAAAATAATGATTTTCGTTTACACTCATGTATTCTTTTTTATAAGTTTATAGTCGGTAGCCTGCTGTCGTCTATGTGTTTATACCTAAGTTAATCTAAATTTGGTTGTTCAATAAATATATCTTTTTTCTCTCTATTTAAATAATTTTCTATTTTTTGGTTTTATCTAACTTCATACAAATAAGGAACGCTTCAAAACAGTTAAGCTAGGTGTCAAGAGATAATCATTTGAAACCATTTGCATATAAGAAAAACTATGGACTCTACAATTATCATATTAAAAACTTACACCCATTAAAATCTTCAATCATTTAATTTACAATTCAAACAATTGCGACATTGTACCTATATATAATATCGCATAACTTAATTACTTTAAATTGGTATTTTAAATATTTTGTAACAAAACGTCTATTGTTTCAAAAAGTTTTTAATGCAAAAAATATGTATATAGCAAAGCTACGCCAGTTTAATTTTTGCGAATTTAAAAATAATTTTTAAGTTGTTTTCTTAAATAAATGTAACATGTGGTATGTTTGCTAATGTACAATAATATTGTTCAGCAAAAATAACTGTTTTTAAATACCTTCGACGTAAAAGATATGTTAAGCCTATGATTTAAATTGTGTAAATAAGATATTAAAAACTAAAATAAATTAACAAAAAAAAAACCTTTCTTAATTTAAAATCAAAAAAAGCACATTTACAAAGAACATATTATAAGTACTCAATTCGACAGAATTCCCAAACCATAATAAATATTCAAACTCTTAGTCTACTCTATTACTTGGCAATGCATTTACTAGTACTAAATGATTATACAATTACAAACGAATTCAAAAAAAAAACAAGTAAGAGTGATATATTCGACCGTGCCTAATCTGAAATACCCTTCACCATCATATATAATCCCACATCGTAGCGAAACCTATATTTCATGTTAAAACGTATGTTATAACGTGTTATAACATTTTTCCTTATTATTTCCGACGCCATCCTTGATTTTGAGTTTTTACGTAGTTAACTGTACTCAACTAGTCAAACCCTTTAATTTGATACCATTTTGTTTTAGACGCCATATTGGATTTTACATTTTTTAATAATTAACTATATTCTACTGGTCAAGCCCTTTTATTTGATACCAATATTGAGGATGTTAAAGAAGTTACATTTTAAAATATATAAATTTATTTTCCGCCATTTTGTAGTGGCGGCCAACATGTTTCATGTTATTTAATATATATATCATTGAGTTAGTACGAAATTTTCCAACATCTGTAGTGCGATTCACTAACTTATTTTAACGATAATCGTATCGGTAAAAACAGTTAAAACAATTTTATCGATTTTTATTTAGTAACATATTTTACCGACAGTTGTTATTGTTATCTAAACGACAATACTTGTTTGGTTGTTTATTTTATCGACAAAAAGTTGAACTTTATACCCAACTCAAGAACCACTTGTTTAAGTCTCGGCTATGGCGCGACTTCCTGTATTAGTGATGTTAGGGGTGACAAATATGCCACTTAAATGTTACAAATGTCGCGATTATTTTTAAACAGTATTTACTGAATCGCAAAGTATTCCTGTATTCTTTTTTTGTACGTCATTACCATTAGTTTTTATCAATGTTTGTCTTTAACAGATGTCAGTAAAGCAGATTTTGCAATTACGCAGTTGCCTTACATGTCACATGTTTTTTTATTTATTTTTTTTTTGTAATAGTAAAAAAATGGGAAAAAGAAGAGGCAGTCGTGTTTATTTGCTCATATCTCATGGGTACCGCCCATGAGAAATACTTACAAAAATATTTTTTCTGTTTGCTTTTACCGCCACGAGAGGGTGCTAAACTCAGAGAATTTTATGTTTAAGTGACTTAACAGAGAAATGTTTTGTAGTTGTCTAAAGGTTTTATGTTTTAAACAATAAAAAGACTTTCACCAATTTAATGTATAAAGCATAATAATTATTTTTATTTAGATTTTTGGTTCTTATATACTAATATTGAGAATTGTACTTACAGTCTAGTATTGAGTGATTTCTAAATCACTCAATATAATTCTTATCATCTATTTGATATTTACATTTCATTCTTTATTCTACACATATCATCATGACCTACATATGTTTATACAATTGTAAATGCGGTGTTTGCAAAAGACGTCAAATTACATTTGACACAATTGTATCACATATGTAGTTTTAGTCATAAGCGTCGGCATACATGATATTTG
This sequence comes from Phyto melanocephala, assembly GCA_941918925.1. Classification (NCBI taxonomy): domain Eukaryota; kingdom Metazoa; phylum Arthropoda; class Insecta; order Diptera; family Rhinophoridae; genus Phyto; species Phyto melanocephala. Next base: position 58,353,546 of record OW799236.1, read on the forward strand.
AGATTTTAGTACGCAACTAAATTCACGATGGTAGTTATTGTTTCTTACATTGTATTAGGTGAGCAGTGTACACTTATAAGATACACTACACCCTCACCCTTAAGAGAAAAATTACAAAAATGATTTTTATTATGTTTTAGAAAAATAATTTTTGGAATTTTTATACAATCTTAAATTATTTACAATTTTTGTTTTTTGTATCTTATAAATTTATGCGGTTCTAAATTATTATTGTTTTAAATTATTGTTTAGTAAATTTTTTTTTTTTTTTATAATCTTACAATGCTATTTTATGTTTTATATTTTATTTTATGTCTTATATATGTATATATTTTTTTTATAATACATTAAATATATTTTTATAAACTTAAATTTATAACAATGTTGATGTGTTATCGATTTATAAAGTTTTAAGTTATTATTGTGGAACACTTTTTCCATTCCCTTATATTCCATGGTGGTATTTACACCATTTCTCCCAACTATCCTATATGGACCTCCATAAGGACCTTGGTGTTTCTTCTTGTTTTCTACTTTTACTAAAACTAAATCTCCTTCTTTTGCATCTAACTTATTGGTGTAATTTTCATTCATTGTTCCATTTCCTTCGTCCTGTTCAGTAATTCCCCTGCCCGATTCAACGAGTATTGTAATCCAGTTCTCAATTCCCTAGCATAATCGTCCAAGTCTATATCTTCCGTCCTGCATCCCTGAACAAAATCCGATGGTAAGCTAGGCAGTTTCAATATATCAATTCAAATGGCGTGTAGCCAGTTTCCATGTGGGGTGCCGTGTTGTAGGCAAATGTGAAGTATGGAATCCACTTATCCCATTCGTAATCACTTGCTATTGTTAACAGAAACTCGTTAAGAACTCTGTGGTGTCTTTCCACTGAACCTACTGTTTCGTGGTGGTAGGGTGTCGAAAACGTCTGTCTAATTTGTAGTAGGGAACATATGTTTCGCATTAGTCCGTTTGTGAACTCTGTTCCTCTATCTGACTTAAGTACCTAGAACTGTCCGTATTTCAGTATAAACTGTTCTACAAGTGTTTTCGCCGTTGTATGTGCATCATTTGTCGGCATAGGATGTGCTACAACAAATTTAGTCAGTTCACATTGCATCGTTAAGATGTATCGGTATTCGTTTGAAATTTTAAGAGGTCCTACCGTGTCAATTGAGATTACCTCAAAACTATTGTTCGGGGTGTCCGTTAATGTAGGTGGTTCTTTAACCTGTTTCGTCTGCTTGTTCTTGTTACAATTGTCACAATATTGCACAAATAGCTTAACCATTTTGTTCATGTTCTTCCAAATAAATCTTTGTTCCAATCTTATTACCGTTTTTCTAATACCCAAGTGGCCTGCTTGTGTGGTATTATGGAATTCATCTATCAATTTGTATTTATGTATGTCGTCTGTAACTCTTATAGGGGCGTATATATTAATATTTTTAGTTGAGGACTTTGATTACTTATTTTTATTCTTCCATATATTTTCTTAAATTCATCTTTGGTATACCATTTAAATATTTTATCATTACTCGAAAGCGCTAATTCTTTTATATTCTCTTTCTTCATTTTAGATATCAGTTTCCTCAGAATCGAATCTAGTTTCGCTGAGTTATCGCTGAATCTGGCATGCATATTATTTTTATTTATTTTCATATTTTCGTCTTTGGTACGAGACTTCTTCATAATCGAATCTGGTTTCGATGAATTATCATCCCGTCCAATGTGCACAATATTATTTTCTATATAAATATTTTCATTTTCTTCATTAAACTGTAGTTTCCTTATATTCTTTATATCATAAATGGAGGTGCATTCCCATATTTGAAGTTGATCAGACTTCTGAGAATTGCAATCTTTTCTTCTTACACGTGTTTCAATTTTATTATTACAGTATTTATCGGTTATATGCATTTGTAAAAATGCACAGCTTTCTGTGCATATAAGCGCGAAATGCAAATATAAAAACACGTTTATATGCATAAATATACGGTGCTTATAAAAAAACTCGTTAATATGCATAAGCAGTGCATATATAAAAACTCCGATATTTGCATAAAGGGTGCATATAAAAAAGTAGACAAAATCTATCCAAATTTGTATACATATACATACATAAGTATGTATCAGTTTTTATTAAAAATTTATTAAAAAAAAAAAAAACTAAAAATATTAAATTAAATAAATAATATTATTGTACATTTAGAAGTTTGTACTAAAGTATAATTTCACTGAGATCAGTCAACTAGGTTGAAAACATAAAAAACTAGAAATTCATTGCTTACTAGAATTGCCCCAGAAGTTCCAATACTTGCAAAGTGAGAAGTGATTTTGTCACGTCCTTATCATTGCTAATAAATTCACAAGCAATGGAAACTTGAATTTGGAATTGCTGAGGTAAATTAAAGTACTAAGTCTAATACATACTAATTTTTAAAAAAATCTGTTATTTTCTTTTGAAAATTTTTGCAGCAGCTCTCAAAAATAAATTGTTCAATTTTTTCCAATTCATCAATCAATTCATTTCTTGCTTGAAGAAAATACCGTAAACTACTTACATAATCCACTGCATTACTTACAGATGGAATTGGTACATACTCATTGTTATCATCCTCGTTAGCTTGATTGAAGCTCAGAAACGATTTCCTCCTCGTTAGGTGGTACATGACAAGGTAAATTTTCGTCCTGAGTTACAAAATTTTCAAATTCAGCTCCAAATTCTAAACCAGAGTCAGCAGTTGTAATTATTTCATCTTCGCGATCTTCAATCGCTGGCAGCTCTGATAAATTGGTATTGTATACAAGACCGTTGCCATAAGCAATAAAAAAAATTTTAATCATAGCTGACGGCCGAACCAAAATAATATGTCCCTTTAATTGTTGTAAAAAATTCTTAATAATTTATTATTAAAAACGTAATTACTTTGTTTTTTTTTTTAATTTTAACTGGAATAATTGTTACTAGTTTTGATTCTGCTGATTGAATGCTTCTAGAGTACGCAGAGGTGCACTATTTTTGATATTTGACCCTTGAAAATATTTTGCACATAGAATTAACAGCCAGATTTTACCTTTCAAGTCTAATTTTTTATAGTTTCTTAAGAAATCTAACTTACTGAAGAAACAAAAACTTAATAAAAATATACACCCTTCAAGTTAAAAGATTGAACATTTTTAGTGCACTTACTCTGTCTGTGTTCCTTTATCTTTTTGATATTGATGTGATTCTGATGGAGTTGCAAGTTCCTCCCATATAAAATGACATGACGAAATATCATTTATTAGTTCCGTACCAACTAAATCTTCACTAAATCTTTGGAAACAACAACATTTACGCAATAGCAACACAATCCTTTTTTTGTATAGGAAGTCGGAGACACTTGAGCAATCAGTAAAACTGAGTTTTATGGTTCTCCTTCCGTTACAAAACAGCATCTCAAGGCGACCTATCCTATTCTATAGGATGTCGGAAACATCTGAACAATTATTACTATAAGTTGTATGTAACACCTCCAGTTACGAGTAAATAAGTTTAATTGGTGCTCCTTCAGTTAAAAAATATGTGAGTTTAGTTGGTACTCCTCTAGTTAAACCAAATAAAATAAAAGCACGTGGTTTACTGTAGAATAGTCTAAAACTATATCCGAAGCACAGTGAATCCCAAAGTTCTCGAAGTCAGCTGAAAAAGTACAGCCATATTGTCCTTAAACGACAATGGCAACGATGAGCGAGATCTTGACCGACCAGAGCTGAATTACGATATCAACGCAACCCTGCAAAAGAGTCAGCTGATTAGTTATATTAATCTAACTAATAGGCCTTAGAATAGCTGCTTGTATCTTACGACAATAGAAATTAGCCACAGCTAATAAGATGGTCGTGTTGCCATGTAGTCGCTTTGTCGTGAAAATAATGATTTTCGTTTACACTCATGTATTCTTTTTTAAAAGTTTATAGTCGGTAGCCTGCTGTCGTCTATGTGTTTATACCTAAGTTAATCTAAATTTGGTTGTTCAATAAATATATCTTTTTTCTCTCTATTTAAATAATTTTCTATTTTTGGTTTTATCTAACTTCATACAAATAAGGAACGCTTCAAAACAGTTAATATTGTAGGTGTCAAGAGATAATCATTTGAAACCATTTGCATATAAGAACAAGTAACAGTGCTATATTCGGCCCTGCCGAATCTTATATGCCCTTCACAACGTGTAGTCATGCAATAACAATTGTTTGTATCACCATTCATCCCATATAAAATACGTGCATACGTACACGTTAGAATAAATGTGGCATCGAATCCCAGCTGATCCAAAAAAATTTTATTTTATTTTATTTAATATATTATTTATATTTTATTATTTTTTTATTTTTTTTTTTAATTTTTTTAAAAAATTTTTTTAGAAAAATTTTTAAAAATTTTTTTTAAATATTTTTTTAAATTTTTTAAATTTTTTTTTTTTTAGTTTTTTTTCTTATTTTTAATATTTTTTTTTTTTTTGTAATTTTTTTTGTTTGGTATGTTTTTTACATGTATGTATGTATGTATGTATGTTGTTGTTGTAATTGTGAAAAAAACGAGGTGGTCGTGGTTTTTTGCTCATATCTCAGAAAGTTATGGGGCGATTGTGCTGAATTTCAATAGCGATTCATTCCTGGATATTTCCAAGAGATTGATACCATATCAACATATAGTTGCTTCTAAAAGTTGATTTCAACCAACACACGGACAGACGGTCAGTGCTTAATCGACTCCTCTATTCATAAGCTTTCAGAAAATATATACTTTATGGGTCGGAAATGAAAATTGTAGAAATTACAAACGGAATGACAAAGCTATATATACCCTTGTGCACCACAGGTAAATAAATGTAACATGTGGTATGTTTGCTAATGTACAATAATATTGTTCAGCAAAAATAACTGTTTTTAAATACCTTCGACGTAAAAGATATGTTAAGCCTATGATTTAAATTGTGTAAATAAAATATTAAAAACTAAAATAAATTAACAAAAAAAAAACCTTTCTTAATTTAAAATCAAAAAAAGCACATTTACAAAGAACATATTATAAGTACTCAATTTGACAGAATTCCCAAACCATAATAAATATTCAAACTCTTAGTCTACTCTATTACTTGGCAATGCATTTACTAGTACTAAATGATTATACAATTACAAACGAATTCAAAAAAAAAACAAGTAAGAGAGATATATTCGACCGTGCCTAATCTGAAATACCCTTCACCATCATATATAATCCCACATCGTAGCGAAACCTATATTTCATGTTAAAACGTATGTTATAACGTGTTATAACATTTTTCCTTATTATTTCCGACGCCATCCTTGATTTTGAGTTTTTACGTTGTACTCAACTAGTCAAACCCTTTAATTTGATACCATTTTGTTTTAGATGCCATATTGGATTTTACATTTTTTAATAATTAACTATATTCTACTGGTCAAGCCCTTTTATTTGATACCAATATTGAGGATGTTAAAGAAGTTACATTTTAAAATATATAAATTTATTGTCCGCCATTTTGTAGTGGCGGCCAACATGTTTCATGTTATTTAATATATATATCATTGAGTTAGTACGAAATTTTCCAACATCTGTAGTGCGATTCACTAACTTATTTTAACGATAATCGTATCGGTAAAAACAGTTAAAACAATTTTATCGATTTTTATATAGTAACATATTTTACCGACAGTTGTTATTGTTATCTAAACGACAATAATTGTTTGATTGTTTATTTTATCGACAAAAAGTTGAACTTTATACCCAACTCAAGAACCACTTGTTTAAGTCTCGGCTATGGCGCGACTTCCTGTATTAGTGATGTTAGGGGTGACAAATATGACACTTAAATGTTACAAATGTCGCGATTATTTTTAAACAGTATTTACTGAATCGCAAAGTATTCCTGTATTCTTTTTTTGTACGTCATTACCATTAGTTTTTATCAATGTTTGTCTTTAACAGATGGCATTAAAGCAGATTTTGCAATTACGCAGTTGCCTTACATGTCACATGTTTTTTTATTTATTTTTTTTTTGTAATAGTAAAAAAATGGAAAAAAGAAGAGGCAGTCGTGTTTATTTGCTCATATCTCATGGGTATAAATATTCCTTTTAGCCAAAAATGGCACCGCCGCACTATGCTTCGTCGCATAGACAAAAATCCTAAAGAAATGTTCGTTTAAATACAAATTTTTTGAAAGATAACAAAGCGTCTCAAATAAATACTTACAAAAATATTTTTTCTGTTTGCTTTTACCGCCACGAGAGGGTGCTAAACTCAGAGAATTTTATGTTTAAGTGACTTAACAGAGAAATGTTTTGTAGTTGTCTAAAGGTTTTATGTTTTAAACAATAAAAAGACTTTCACCAATTTAATGTATAAAGCATAATAATTATTTTTATTTAGATTTTTGGTTCTTTGTACTAATATTGAGAATTGTACTTACAGTCTAGTATTGAGTGATTTCTAAATCACTCAATATAATTCTTATCATCTATTTGATATTTACATTTCATTCTTTATTCTACACATATCATCATGACCTACATATGTTTATACAATTGTAAATGCGGTGTTTGCAAAAGACGTCAAATTACATTTGACACAATTGTATCACATATGTAGTTTTAGTCATAAGCGTCGGCATACATGATATTTGAGATTTTAGTACGCAACTAAATTCACGATGGTAGTTATTGTTTCTTACATTGTATTAGGTGAGCAGTGTACACTTATAAGATACACTACACCCTCACCCTTAAGAGAAAAATTACAAAAATGATTTTTATTATGTTTTAGAAAAATAATTTTTGGAATTTTTATACAATCTTAAATTATTTACAATTTTTGTTTTTTGTATCTTATAAATTTATGCGGTTCTAAATTATTATTGTTTTAAATTATTGTTTAGTAAATTTTTTTTTTTTTTTATAATCTTACAATGCTATTTTATGTTTTATATTTTATTTTATGTCTTATATATGTATATATTTTTTTTATAATACATTAAATATATTTTTATAAACTTAAATTTATAACAATGTTGATGTGTTATCGATTTATAAAGTTTTAAGTTATCATTGTGGAACACTTTTTCCATTCCCTTATATTCCATGGTGGTATTTACACCATTTCTCCCAACTATCCTATATGGACCTCCATAAGGACCTTGGTGTTTCTTCTTGTTTTCTACTTTTACTAAAACTAAATCTCCTTCTTTTGCATCTAACTTATTGGTGTAATTTTCATTCATTGTTCCATTTTCCTTCGTCCTGTTCAGTAATTCCCCTGCCCGATTCAACGAGTATTGTAATCCAGTTCTCAATTCCCTAGCATAATCGTCCAAGTCTATATCTTCCGTCCTGCATCCCTGAACAAAATCCGATGGTAAGCTAGGCAGTTTTCAATATATCAATTCAAATGGCGTGTAGCCAGTTTCCATGTGGGGTGCCGTGTTGTAGGCAAATGTGAAGTATGGAATCCACTTATCCCATTCGTAATCACTTGCTATTGTTAACAGAAACTCGTTAAGAACTCTGTGGTGTCTTTCCACTGAACCTACTGTTTCGTGGTGGTAGGGTGTCGAAAACGTCTGTCTAATTTGTAGTAGGGAACATATGTTTCGCATTAGTCCGTTTGTGAACTCTGTTCCTCTTTCTGACTTAAGTACCTAGAACTGTCCGTATTTCAGTATAAACTGTTCTACAAGTGTTTTCGCCGTTGTATGTGCATCATTTGTCGGCATAGGATGTGCTACAACAAATTTAGTCAATTCACATTGCATCGTTAAGATGTATCGGTATTCGTTTGAAATTTTAAGAGGTCCTACCGTGTCAATTGAGATTACCTCAAATCTATTGTTCGGGGTGTCCGTTAATGTAGGTGGTTCTTTAACCTGTTTCGTCTGCTTGTTCTTGTTACAATTGTCACAATATTGCACAAATAGCTTAACCATTTTGTTCATGTTCTTCAAAATAAATCTTTGTTCCAATCTTATTACCGTTTTTCTAATACCCAAGTGGCCTGCTTGTGTGGTATTATGGAATTCATCTATCAATTTGTATTTATGTATGTCGTTTGTAACTCTTATAGGGGCGTTATATATTAATATTTTTAGTTTAAGACTTTGATTACTTATTTTTATTCTTCCATATATTTTCTTAAATTCATCTTTGGTATACCATTTAAATATTTTATCATTACTCGAAAGCGCTAATTCTTTTATATTCTCTTTCTTCATTTTAGATATCAGTTTCCTCAGAATCGAATCTAGTTTCGCTGAGTTATCGCTGAATCTTGCATGCATATTATTTTTATTTATTTTCATATTTTCGTCTTTGGTACGAGACTTCTTCATAATCGAATCTGGTTTCGATGAATTATCATCCCGTCCAATGTGCACAATATTATTTTCTATATAAATATTTTCATTTTCTTCATTAAACTGTAGTTTCCTTATATTCTTTATATCATAAATGGAGGTGCATTCCCATATTTGAAGTTGATCAGACTTCTGAGAATTGCAATCTTTTCTTCTTACACGTGTTTCAATTTTATTATTACAGTATTTATCGGTTATATGCATTTGTAAAAATGCACAGCTTTCTGTGCATATAAGCGCGAAATGCAAATATAAAAACACGTTTATATGCATAAATATACGGTGCTTATAAAAAAACTCGTTAATATGCATAAGCAGTGCATATATAAAAACTCCGATATTTGCATAAAGGGTGCATATCAAAAAGTAGACAAAATCTATCCAAATTTGTATACATATACATACATAAGTATGTATCAGTTTTTATTAAAAATTTATTAAAAAAAAAAAACTAAAAATATTAAATTAAATAAATAATATTATTGTACATTTAGAAGTTTGTACTAAAGTATAATTTCACTGAGATCAGTCAACTAGGTTGAAAACATAAAAAACTAGAAATTCATTGCTTACTAGAATTGCCCCAGAAGTTCCAATACTTGCAAAGTGAGAAGTGATTTTGTCACGTCCTTATCATTGCTAATAAATTCACAAGCAATGGAAACTTGAATTTGGAATTGTTGAGGTAAATTAAAGTACTAAGTCTAATACATACTAATTTTTAAAAAAATCTGTTATTTTCTTTTGAATTCAATTTTTTCCAATTCATCAATCAATTCATTTCTTGCTTAAAGAAAACACCGTAAACTACTTACATAATCCACTGCATTACTTACAGATGGAATTGGTACATACTCATTGTCATCATCCTCGTTAGCTTGATTGAAGCTCAGAAACGATTTCCTCCTCTTTAGGTGGTACATGACAAGGTAAATTTTCGTCCTGAGTTACAAAATTTTCAAATTCAGCTCCAAATTCTAAACCAGAGTCAGCAGTTGTAATTATTTCATCTTCGCGATCTTCAATCGCTGGCAGCTCGTGAGATTCCGAAACAAACTTACACCGAAATATATAAAAAGTCATATAAATTGGGAAAAAATAAGTCTGTATCTTTTCAAATCAACTTTTTAAAGCAGTTAAAAATGGTACTAGGAGTTACCATCCCATATGCTCGCTTGGCTATGTATAATGCTGCTAACATATCAAGGCTTTTCTTGAAATTTCTAAAAAGCATATTTGCTTACGTATTATATTTTGTCGATGGTATGCCTTGAAAGCATGAATGATCCCCTGATCTTAAGGCTGTAAAATTGAGGTGCTATCTATACGCTGGTAAATATCGAACGTCAACGTTCTTTAAACTTATCTGCTTATGGGCTGTGGCATTGTCTACGAATAAGATTACTTTTCTATTTTGTTGAATCATTTCTTCATCAAAAGCTAGCATTATTTCAGTCCAAATGTCCTGTGTCATCAATGCCTTGTTTTGCGAAAAATACTTAATTTTTGTATTTTTAAAACATCAAGGCTGTTTTGATTTACCTATGGCAAACATAGTCACCAGTTGCATTGCACAAAAGGAGTAAAGTTTAACGTTCTTTTGATGACGTCATTCCAGAAATTTTAAACTCCTATTGAGTGTTGATGAGGGTAATGCTTTGAAAAGTAGTCCCGTTTCATCGGCATTAAATATGTAACTTGCCTTGTACCCAGGGGTCAAATTTGGGAGAATTTCTTGAATATTGTAAACTGCTTGCTTATCAGCAAATCTTGCCGCACCATGAATCTTTTTTAAACCAATCACCTCTCTCCGTTGCCATTGGTATAGTCAGCCAGGTGTATGATATAAATTTTCGTTCAGGGCAATGTCAAATTGTTTGGCCTTTTCCATGAGCATATTGTTTGACACTACAGCGCCAGACAACCTTATTTGATCAAACCACTTCGATAATGGATTATCCTTTTTTTTTATTATTTTCGACTCGATTTTTTCTTTGCGACATATATTGCATGTTTTGCTGCTTTGAATAATAGAACTTTTGTCTCTTAGAATACGATTTACGGTGTCGATTGAGCATCCATACTTTCTACAAATATCTTGTTTAGTAGAATCTTTAATTTCATTTATAATTGAAAGCTTTTGCGTTATAGACAATCATATCCAAAGACAAGCATGCTAACAAAAGTTTTTGATCGCATTTATTCATGATGCATATAGAAGACCATTTCTTTTGTAATTTATTCAAATTATATTAAAATAATGGTGCATAAAAGCGATAAATGCATATAAGCGAAATGCATATAGACGAAATTTTTATATATATTTTAAATTACAAGCTGAAATTGCACAGGCTTGGATGCATAAAAACGAGAAATGCTTATAACTGACGTGCATATAAGCGATAAATACTGTAATACATTTTACTTCTTCTTTATCTTGCGCATTATTATCATTTTTAGTTGCCTCATTATTTATTCCTTTATTTCTTTCATTAATTTTATTACTCATTGCCCTTGTTGTTATTAAAATTTTTCTTTGATGTTCATCGTTTTCTAACGGTATCATTTGTTTTAGTGTGTCCGAATCTAATTCTATCCTGGATAGTGCATCTGCATTTGTATTCATCTTCCCTTTTTTGTATATTATTGAGAAATCATAGTCGCATAGATCTAGTCTGATTCTAGTCATCTTTGAAGATGGGTTTTTATGCGAGAATAGTGAAATTAATGGTCTGTGGTCAGTGACCACTATAAATTTCCTTCCGTATAGGTATGGTTTAAAGAAATTGATACCCCAATGAATTGCAAGTAGTTCTTTTTCAATTATTGGCTTGTTGATATCATGTTTTTGCAAAGATTTACTCGCATATGATATCGGTAGGTCTTGCCCTATTTCTCCAAGATTGCTCCTAGCGCGTGGTTAGAGGCATCTGTTGTAAGTATGAATGGTTTATCGAAGTTAGGATATGGCAATATTGGTGGATTTATTAATTTTTCTTTAAGTATTATGACAGCATTTTGGCATTCTTCTGTCCATATAAATTTTGTTGATTTTCTTAACAGAGCGTTAAGACTTTTAGCAATTTCTGCGAAGTTAGGTATAAATTTTCTATAGTAGTTACAGAATGCAACGAAACGTCTAACTTCGTCTGCGTTTTTTGGTATGGGATAATTCTTTATTACTTCATATTTTGCTGGGTCTGTTTTCACACCGTCTTTGGTTATAAAATGTCCCAAGTAAACCACTTCTGGTCTAAGGAAACAGCATTTCTTTGGGTTTAGTTTCAGGTTGTATTTTTGTAATCTGTCCAGTACTTTGATCAAATTTCGATTGTGATGTTGTAAACTACATCCATATACAATAATGTCATCCACGTAAAGAAAAGCTTCGGATTCCAATCCTGAGAGTGCTATTGTGAGCATTCTTTGGAAACTATTTGATGAAATTTTCAATCCAAATGGAAGTCTTTTGAATTGATAATGATCTTGTGGAGTAGAAAAAGCTGTTAATGGTCTTGAGTTTTCCTCGAGTCTTATCTGATGAAAAGAGCTTGTCATATCCAGAGTAGAAAACCATTTCGCTCTGCCTTATTTGTCCAAAATATCCTCTAATCTAGTTAGGGGAAATTTGTCATTGATGATTTTGTCATTCAGTTTTCTAAAGTCTACTACAAGTCTCCATTTTCTTTTATCTTCCGTGTTCTTTTTAGGTACCAATAGAAGTGGAGGATATGGACTAACTGATGGTTCTATCATTTATGATGCTTGTGTGTGTGGGGGGTAATCTGTAATTCTTTATGTGTACTGGTGTATTGTCTATAGTTGCAATGTTTTGGTTATAAAAATTGTTGACGCTTAATTTTTCGTCTTCCAAATGAAAAATATTTTGATATTTTCTTTTTTTGCATATTCATCATTTTCAGGCAATTGTAATTCATTCATTAATCGTTCAAACCGTTCATTGCTGTCTCTGTTTTTGTTTATTTTCTTGCAATCCAATATACTGTAGTTTTTTAATGAGTCAGTGTGCAGTTCAATGCCTTGCAACGTTACTGTGGTTGTTTCTTGTATTTAATATTTTTATGTGTGTTATGCCGATTTTCGGTACTATTGAATTACCCAGAAAAAAATCCTTCTTTCAATTCTTTATTAAGTATGACGCAATCTTCATTGAGGGTTTATTGCTTGCACAATTTCTGTTCTTGCTGGTATAGTTATACACAATATATGCAGTGACTTTGTTTGCATTAGGATGGTCATGGTTTTGTTTTTATTAAACAATGAAATTGTGAAGGTCTCGAGTCAATTTTACAGAGATATTTCTTTAAGAAATCTCTTCCTATTATCCCGCCTGTTTCTACTGGGAATTGTGGTGTCACCAATTGGAAATCGTGTGTATAGTTTTCATCACATATGGACAAATCTAACTCAATTGTACCTTCCAAATGTATTTCCTCTTCTGTTATACCCGTCAATTTGCATCTTTCATCTGGTTTAAATGGTTCATCTTCAAATTCCAATTGTCCTCGACAAAGTGATATGGCGGCACCTGTGTCGACAAGAAATGTAAGTTGCTTATATTTGGCTGTTATGAAATTTTTATTATTGTCGGATACTTTTCGTATTTTAAATTTTGGCTGTCCGGAATACTTATGCATTCCGAGCGTATCATGTTTCCCTCATTGTTAATTGCATGGACATGTCTTCTATTGTTGTTGTTATAGGTGTATCTGTTTATATTGCCGAAATTTCTTCCGTTGTTTGCAGTAAAGTTCTGGTTTCTATTGTTGTTATTAGTATTTGACAATCTGTTGCTTCTGTTGAAATTGCCTCTATTGTCGTTAAGTCGATAATTATTTTTGCTATTGTAGTTATTATTGTTATTTGGAAAATTGTTATTTCTGTTTGAAAAATTGTTGTTTCTATTAAAGTTGTTATTAGTACTACTTCTAGTGTTATTGTAGTTGTATCTGTTTCCATTCATTTGTTGGTTGTGAACACGCATAATGGAGTTATTGGTTAATTTTTGTTTATTTTCCAATTCAAGTGCAAGTTCAGTTGTCTCTTGTAAGGTAGTAGGTCGAGCTGCGTATATTGTTGGCTTGTAGCTGTCACGTAGACCTTTCTTGAATGTATCTAGTGCTAGTTTGTTATTTAGTCTTATTATAACATTTTTCTCAGCTTCTGTGGCACTTGTTCCTAATTCCTTAATTCCTAACCTGTTCATGTCGTCTATTAATTTACTTATATTTTCCTTGTATGAATTGATACTCAATTTTCCTTGATAAATTGTACTCAATTTGGATTGTAACTCAGGTATGGTTCTTGTGCTCTTATATCTTTCCGATAATAAAGTTTTCAGTGTTGTGAAATTCTCTGGTTTCGCATAGCTTCCTATTCCTGTACGAACATTTGATGTTAACTTGGCATGGTACACATATTGCAAGAAGTCTTGTTTTGCGGTCTCAGTCAGTGTTTCCTCAATGAGTTCTGCAGTTATTATGAAGCTTTCTAACTCCTCATGATTACCAGTAAATAAAGGTAATGCTTTGGATACCGTTTCTAAACTAAATGAAGCCATTTCTATACTTTTTACCTCTGATTGCTCTTTCTCACTATCCATTAAATATTTTTCTATAAGTTTGTATAAGCTATTGAATTCTAATTTTAAAGCCGTTAATTCTAAATTTTCTTCCTCTAATTCTGACGATGGGAAATCGTTCCTAATTCTTTCTATTTGTTCTAACTTGGTTCTTATTGTTTTACCTGTATATTTTCTTCCTGGACTTTTCTTTAGATTTTCCCATACGATTTTAAGTTTCTCTAAGTTCTCTTTCATTTAAGATTCAAGATTTATTTGACATATTTTCTTCTTTTGTATAATTTTATTTTAAAAGTTTGCCTTCCTTCTTTTTTTACATTAGGAAAATGTACTATATTTTATTAATCTTATTTGCTAAACATCTGTTATAGCATTATTATTCTTATGTTTTAGTACGTATTTCTTAAAATAAATGTTAATCTTATAAGCTATGAATAATATAAATGCTATTATTATTATTGTTTTTAAATATTCTGGCATTATACCTCCTAAATTATTTTCCACGTTATTTGTAATATTTTCTTTTATTTCTATTTTGTATTCTGGTTTACCCATTTTGGTGTTCCAAATGGGACCTACCATTGAAATTATTCAATATTCTAAATCCTTCTATTAATATTATTTAGTTTCATTATTCTTAACATGTATTTTTTTTCACTGATTATTCTGAAAATTTTCTTAAGATTCTAATAGTTTTATAGTGTATTATATCTATATAATGTTATTACATTTTTTTTTTTTATTATTTTTGTGTTTTTGTGGAAGAAAACTTTTTTTTTTCATTTACTCTTAGTGATATGTTCGATATTTCTTTCTCTTATATCAATAGTAATAAATAGTTTGAGGTAATAAGTTTTATGTCATCATGTGAATAGGGTAATTGATAGAGAGATGATAAACAAGTATATTCATTAGGAAATGCCGCATCCTCTTTCTTGGCTTTGATCAGCCAGTTACCTAGGCTTCGGTCACACGGTAAGGTCTTCTATCAAGGAAAGCCATCTTTTCTCGGCTTCGTCCAGCTCGAGTTGTAGTTCTTCTGTTGACTAAAGGATAATAAAAAAAAATTCAGGACAAGGGTACCAATTAAGCGTAAGCTGTTTGTATTGGTTCCTTGGAGGATCTTCGACCACCTTTCGAATTGAGTAAGGAGTTAAGCAAGTACTGCTTTTTACTAGTTGCTATTTGTATTGGAAAGTGGCAGGCTCGCCATGTAAAGGTTTTATGTTTTAAACAATAAAAAGACTTTCACCAATTTAATGTATAAAGCATAATAATTATTTTTATTTAGATTTTTGGTTCTTATATACTAACATTGAGAATTGTACTTACAGTCTAGTATTGAGTGATTTCTAAATCACTCAATATAATTCTTATCATCTATTTGATATTTACATTTCATTCTTTATTCTACACATATCATCGTGACCTACATATGTTTATACAATTGTAAATGCGGTGTTTGCAAAAGATGTCAAATTACATTTGACACAATTGTATCACATATGTAGTTTTAGTCATAAGCGTCGGCATACATGATATTTGAGAATTTAGTACGCTACTAAATTCACGACGGTAGTTATTGTTTCTTACATTGTATTAGGTGAGCAGTGTACACTTATAAGATACACTACAGTTGTTTTGCAAAAACTATTCCTACAAATTAATTTTTTCAAAACCTGGTACGAAATTTCGTTTTCAAGTATTTTGTTATATTTGTAGTTAAAGGAAAATAAAGAATTTAGTATATGTTTTATTGCTTCGATAAACTAATTATTTTTGTTGAAAATCCAAAAATTATTTAAGTTTGATGGATGTAGCACAGAAATAGATTTAAAAACTTTTTTTGATTTATTCCAAGGTATATCCATAAGGTATATGCATCGCGGCAACAAACACAACAATAAACAAGGAAGAGTGCTATAGCACACCCGGCCATGCCGAATCTTATATACCCTTCACAACGTTTAGTCACGCAATAACAATATTTTGTATCACCATTCATCTCATATAAAATACATAAAAAAAACATACATATATAAAAACATCCCATTGTAAAATTATGTATTGTAAATTATATATGAATTGGCCTAAGGCACATTCATAAGGTATATGCATCGCGGCAACAAATACAACAATAAAAAACACATGTATTTTGTTTTATTATATATGCCGGCATATGCAACACAATTTTTTTATTTTCTTTTTAATTTGAATAATTTTTGAAAAACTTTAAGCGAAAACTTTTTATTCATGGTTTGGTATTTTTTAAAACGTTTAAAATCAACTGAAATTGCAAATTATTTATTGTATAATAAAACTAGAAAAGCCCGGCGCGCGTTGCTACGCCCCTTCATGAATTTTAATCGCATTCTAAATTTTAATCTAATATCAAGTGCAAGGCTAAAAACTATAACTTGTTCTTTATGAGCGTGGCACTGCCCACTTTTCTAATTACGAAACTGTATAGTCATGACAGCTCAATAAGTGTGCAAAGTTTCAGAAAAGCCGGTCCAGTGAAAGTACCTTAAAACTATAATTTTTTTAATGGGCCTACCCCTGCCCACTTTTCTAATCACGAAATTGTACAGTCATGACAGCTCAATATGTGTGCAAAGTTTCAGTAAAATCGGTCCAGTGCAAGTACCTCAAAATGATACATTTTTTTATGGGCGTGGCACTGCCCACTTTTCTAAATACGAAACTGTATAGTCATGACAACTTAATATGTATGCAAAGTTTCAGAAAAATCGGTCCAGTGCAAGTACCTCAAAATGATACCTTTTTTAATGGGCGTGGCACTGCCCACTTTTCTAATGACGAAAGTGTAAAGTCATGACAGCTTAGTATGTTTGCAAAGTTTCAGAAAATTCGTCCAGTGCAAGTAGCTAAAACTGATAACTAATTTTTAATGGGCGTGGCCCCGCCCACTTTTTCAATCACGAAATTATAAAGTCATGACAGCTTAATATGTGTGCAAAGTTTCAGAAAAATCGGTCCAGTGCAAGGGGCGTGGCCCCGCCCACTTTTCTTATCACGAAATTATTTAGTCATTACAGCTCGATATGTGTGCAAAGTTTCGGAAAAATCGGTCAAGTGCAAGTAGCTAAAACTGATAACTAATTTTTTATGGGCGTGGCCCCGCCCACTTTTTTTTTCACCCATAAACACTCCCTGGTATGTGTACAACAACTTACCAAAGTTTGAGCCCGATCGGTTTTACAGTTTCGGAGTCTATAGCTAACACACACACACACACACACACACACACATACATCGACTAAAGGGCGATGGAACTATAAACTCATCCCTAATATTGCGGTATGGATGGATAGGAAGGCTGGGGATGTGAACTTCTACTTGACACAGTATATGACATGGCGCTTTTAGGCAATATCTGCACAGGGTTGGCCATGAAAATTCCCAAACCTGCCCAGAATGCCCAGAAGAGGCAGAAAATGCGGAACATGTCGTATTCCGATGCCCTAGATACATGGGGTGGACTTCGGGTATGACGAATCCATCGGAGTTTCTTCGGCATATGTGTCAGGACGTGGAAAACTGGGAGGTCTTTCGTGGAGTGTGCTCCCGGATAATTAAGGACCTAAGAAGGCTGGAAAGGGCTAGACGGTCCGACGAGGAGGAGGCGTAAATGCCAACGGCCCCCGCGAAGTAATACCTAGCGGCAGTCCCGTGGGGATGTCCGTTGATGATCGAGGGGGTGTGGTTTAGTACGTAGGCGCTACGGCGAATCGTACATGCTTGTGGCACGGGCCACTAGTATCTATGAAGATTCCACACCACCGGCTCGAAAGCAAAAAAAAAAAAAAAACACACACACACACACACACACACACAGAGTTTCACTTATATATATATAGATTAAGTTTGACAAATGCAGGTAAGACTTTTAAAAAAGTTGGTAACGCTAAAGGCGAATTCATATAGGTGAAATTATTAGCACATGATGATGGGGAAACACAATGTCTAAATTTGTTGAATTCTCCTTGATTCCATTTATTAATGCAGGAATGGAAAATTAGATTTTGGATTCCGAATTAAACATTTAACTTAATTGTCCTTTTTTGATGATAAATTTACCAAATTTATGTATGTTGTTCTTGCACCATTTATAATGTGCTTCACAAACACATATCCTTTTTTTAAAAAAATTTTATTGATATAAGCATATAAAAACAACTTTTCCATCCCCGTTATACGAATTGGCCTTGACAGAAAAAATTCCCTAAAAAGTTGCTTTGTTGTATCAACTCGCCGTTGCGAGTATGAATATGCCTTGGTAACGCTTATAAAATGTATATAAAAAAACAGTCAGCTGATTGGATACAAGTACCTTATGGATATGCCTTGATTTATTTTAGAGGCCTTTTAAAAAAATTAAAAATTTCAGTAGGCCTTAAAAAACTAGAGCTAAATTTTCAAAATCCTTCGGGGATTTTGGCCTATTAATGGTATACATTAATTTTTTTAACTATTCAAAATATAAAATCGTGTTGCACAATGATATTAAACACTACTTGCTCATATTAAATGCCTAATATTTGAGTAAAAATCATAAATTAAGGCATTTAAAAAAACGCATATTTTTTTTTCAAGTTGTGGTAGAAATTAGGCACTAATTTTTGAATACGTTGTAACATAAAAAGGAAAAAAATATCTAATCTGATTTTATATAATTTTTTTTATACTCCATTAAACTTAAATAATTTTTGAATTTTTAACAAAAAAAATTTGTTTTTCGAAGCAATAAAAAACAGTGATTTTGTAAACATACTAAATTCTTTATTTTCGTTTAACTACAAATATATCAAAAGACTTGAAAACGCAATTTCGTACCAGTTTTTGAGTTGTGGGAATAGTTTTTGTGAAACAACTAACGTTGTCATTTATACATAAAATTCTCTGAGTTTAGCACCCTCTCGTGGCGGTAAAAGTAAACAGAAAAAAAATATTTTTGTAAATTTTAGACAAAAAATTTTTTTTCTGGATTCTTCTTTATGGGACGAAGCATAGTGCGTCGTCACGACGCACAGTGGCGCCTTTTCTTAAAACCCGTAGCAAAAATACCAAATTTCATGACAAAATTATGTGAAATGAATAAAAACATCAAATAAAGAACTATTTACTGATCACAATTAAAAAACGTTTTCCTTAATTGCATAAAAGTTATAGTTGGTGGAGCTGCTCAAAGTCGACAATTTTTTCAAAAACAAAAAAAAGGGTGATATTGAAAAAATAAATGAACTTTAGAATTAAAGTGTCAGAAACATTGCCGTTTGATTACTACTTTTTTGGTATTTTTTTTAAGGTATGTTTGTTTTTCATCAAAAGAAGTAGTAAAATCTTTAGCAGATGCCCTACTTTTGCGGCAGTAGCCGCTTTTTAGACACCCTTTATTTAGGTAATTTTTACAAATAAAATAGAGCCTCATAGAGAAAACGAGAGAAATTTTTTTCTCATTTTTAAAGTATGTAACAAAGATGTGTGCAAAATTTTTTTTGGGTATAAATTAAACCGCAATTGTATAATGCAACCAGTTAAGTTTTTACTTTCTAAAACTAGTGATCAGTAACAGAACTTGAAAAATTATATTTATACCGACACTAGCCGAGTGGAAAGCATTTTCGAAACCAGCTACGATTTCATCATCAGCACTCTCTGATCGGTGGTTACATGTTGGTTGTAAATATCATCTATTTAACTCACGCGACTTATGTTAATTGAATTCGGTAACTACTTTAGTTTTCCTTTTTCATATATTTTTACCACAATGAGTTAGATTGAAATTTTTGCCCAACAGCAACCCTTTTACTTTTTGTTTTGTTATTATCTTTCATTTTTATCACTATTATTGTCCTGCTCTAGCCACCAGTTAGGTAGCGATAAGAACAGATATGATTGTTTTTATACCCTTCACACAGTGAAAAAGGGTATATATAGATTTGTCATTCCGTGTGAAATTTCTACAATTTTCATTTCCGACCCCATAAAGTATATATTTTCTGAAAGCTTATGAATAGGGAAGTCGATTAAGCTCTGTCAGTCTGTCCGTCTGACCGTCTGTCCGTGTGTATGTTGAAATCGACATCGCTTGGACCCGGGTGAGGTATCAAAATATCAGAAATATTCGGGAGTAGATCGCTATTGAAAATCAGAAACATCGGTGCATAAACAACTGAGATATTAGCAAAAACCCACGACCACCTCGATTTTTAATTCACAAAAACAACATTACAACAACAACATACATACAAACGTGTATACTGGTTAGAGAATACGTGGCATCGAATCCCAGCTGAGCCAAAAAAAATTTTTTTTTATATTTTAAAAATTTTTTTTTAAATTTTTTTTTTTATTTTTTTTTATTTTTTATTTAATATATTATTTATATTTTTATTATTTTTTTTTTTTTTTTATTTTTTTTTTTTGTTTTATATTAATTATATATATTTTAATTATTTTTTAAAATTTTTTTTTTATTTTTTTTTTTTTAATTTTTTTTTTAATTTTTTTTTTTAATTTTTTTTTTTAATTTTTTTTTTAACATACATTCGTAAATTTATAATTTTACAATGCGATGTTTTTTATATATGTATATTTTTTATATGTATGTACGTATTTCATATGAGATGAATGGTGATACAAACTACTGTTATTGCATGACTACACGTTGTGAAGGGTATATAAGATTCGGCACGGCCGAATATAGCGCTCTTACTTGTTAACAATCAATGTTTATAATCATTTGTTTTATTTTTCTGTTAGGTCAGTAAATATACAACTGAATGTTGATTGACCAACAGTGAATTAATGATTGTTTGCACCGTGCCCTGTGCTTACGTAAATTCTTAATTTGTATTTTATCGAACTTTTCTGTTTTAAATTAATATTCAAATTTTAATCAGGCTCGAGTTCATATTAACATTCTTATTGTTACAAATAATTTTTTATTTGTGATAAATGAAAGAATAATCTGAAAAATTATATTTTTACCGACAACTAGCCGAGTGGAATGCATTTTCGAAACCAGCTACGATTTCATCATCAGCACTCTCTGATCGGTGGTTACATGTTGGTTGTAAATATCATCTATTTAACTCACGCGACTTATGTTAATTGAATTCGGTAACTAATTTCTAGTTTTTCCTATTTTATATATTTTACCACAATGAGTTAGATTGAAATTTTTAACCAAACAGCAACCCTTTTACTTTTGTTTGTTATTATCTTTCATTTACATCACTATTTTTTCAAGATTTATTCTTTCATTTATCACAATTAAAAAATTCTTTGTAAAACTAAAGAATATTAAATATGAACTCAAGCCTGATTAAGAATATTAGTTTAAAAAGAAAAGTTCAACAAAAATAACAAGTAGGAGCACTATATTCGGCTGTGCCGAATCTTTTATACCCACCACCAATTTTCTGTACATTTAAAGCACAATATTTATTATCTAGTTAATCGCTTGGAATAATCTCTTTATAATAAAATAAACATCACTTTCTTTGTAGAGGGTGGTTAAATTTTAAATTTAAAACAGGTCTGTATAAAATGTTAGAACATCTATGAATGCCTTCTGAATTCGTTAAATGAGAAGCATTCCTGTTTTTCACGATAGTGTGGCAAAAAAACAGTCAACTTCGACTCATCATCGTGCCCAAAATTGAGCATCAACAGTGTTATTAAAAATTTGGACTTTCGGATCGTGGTGTGCCGTTGAGGTCGCAGGGGCCATTTGGCTGATATTTTGTTCCATACATAATTGAACCATACAAATATTATCATTACAAAAAGCAATGATAATAATTTCCTAAATAATTTGTGTTTTATTCAAAATCAACATCGGCCCTTAAAATTTCACCACCCTTTATAACTTCGATATGCTGCTAAAATGTTTTCGTAAATTTAGTGTTTCAGTGAAAGTGGGCGTTAAAGTAAGCGTGCCAGTAAAATTTCTGCTAATAAATATAACTTAGATATTTCAATATAGCCCTTTATTATTCCAAAATCTTTATTCATAGAGAATTTACATGAATTTAAGAGGAAGGAAGTGAATTTAAGGTTAAATTTTAAGGGCCACAGGGTGATTTAAAATATACATTCTCTGCATTTTTCTAAAACGGGAAATTTATTAGTAAGATTTTGATTTTTAAACTTCTATAACATTTTGCTTTTAAAAGATTTTCAAACGAAATAAGTTTTGTATAATTTTAAAATTTGTTAGCCATTAGTACATGAAAATAAATTGTTTATAATGTTTAGAGATAATTTTTTTTGACTTAGGTCAAAATTTTCCTAAATTCCCATTTTTAATTGAGCATAATTTCAGGAGAACATAAGCATAAGTTGTTAGCATGCCATCTAGTAGTTGCTAGTAGAGTCATCTATCTTATCATCTTTATCTTATATTTAGCTACAGTACAATAAATGGCGCAGTGTAAGATGAATAAATGCTAATATATAACGAAGACTTTGACCAAAAAGCCATGTTTGCAAAATTTCAGAATCGTACATATAGTTTTGTCAGTTTTATTACGTTTTAAATTTTAAATATACACTGTGCGGTATAAATTTTCGTACATTTTTATCTATAACTCTTTTCCTAATTCATAGATTTAAGCGATTTTCAGGGAAAAATATTATTTTGACTCGATAAATATATATTCGAAGTTTCATGACTACGTTTATGCGTCTGGACACAATTCAAAAGTGAAAGTGGGCGTTATAGTAGGCGTGTCAAGGTTGTTTTTGCTAATGAGTACAACTTAGGTGTTTCAATATAGTCCTTTATTATTCCAAAATCTTTATTAATAGAGAAATTATATGAATTTTAGGTAAAACGTTATATGGGAGGTGGGCGTAAAAGTGGGCGTGGCACCTTAATTTTTTGGCATAGTAATGAAATTGCCTAGGGGGATAGACGTAGCAAAATTTATCATCATACCTCTAATTTTAGCGGTTTTATGAGCTTTTAAATTTCATTAACGGTAGATAACGTGAAAAGTGGGAGTTGTAGTAGGCGTGTCAAAGTTATTTTTGCGATTGAGTACAACTAAGGTGTTTCAATATAGGCCTTTATTATTCTAAAATCTTTATTATTAGAGAAATTATATGAATTTAAGTTAAAACGTTATATGGGAGGTGGGCGTAAAAGTGGGCGTGGCACATTGATTTGCCGTTACAAGAAAGCGTATCACCAAAAAGCAAAGTGTGCAAAATTTCAGAGTCGTACATCCAATTTTGTTGCTTTTATGACGTTTTTGTTTTTAAATATACCGAAAAATACACTGTGCGGTATAAATTTTCGTACATTTTGATCGATAACTCCTCTCCTAATGTATAGATTTAGACAATTTTCGGGGAAAAATATTGTCTTTACACAAGAAATATATATTCGAAGTTTCATGAGTCTACGTTAAGGCGTTTGGACACAATTCCATTTTATTCGATGTTCGAAGGACACGGTTTTTTCGACCTACTCTTGCTTTTCGAGCTATAACTCTCTTCCTAATATTCCGATTTAGCCCATTTTCAATACCAAATAAACCTTGTCTATAAGAAAGATTCTGGCAAAATTTTAGCCCCCTAGCTTTTTCGGTGCGACCTCTATCGTGCTTTCAACAGACGGACGGACATAGCTAGATCGTCATAAAATCAAACCCCGATTCAGAATATATATACTTTATGGGGTCTAAAATGGATATTTCGATGTGTTACAAACGGAATGACAAAATGAATATACCCCCACCATTTTTTTGGTGGCGGGTATAAAAATTCAATGTACAATTTTATTTTAAAGTGTGATAATGTCATTTACCCATTAAGAATTGTTGGAGTTATTCAGAAATTCAGATAATTAAAATGCATTTAAATTAGCTATTGTGGAAAAACTACACGATTTACCATGATACCACGAAGTGGATGTTCATAGCAAAATTCACTTCGTTTTCCTAACATTGCTTGCCTCACACCGTACAAAAAAATCATTTATGAAAAACAACCCAGACTGGCTAAATGGAGTTACAGCTTTTGAAAACATCGAAGAACCGCATACATACTCTGACAGCAAACTTGAAAATGCCACAAAAGATATATCTAAATCGCATCTTTCAGAAGATTTATGTCTTAAGTTTGTAAAAGATAAAGATAAATCAAGGTCCGACATTACAAAAGCTGTGGTGCTTGCAAGCCCAGTTCGACTACAGAGAATCAAAGGGAGTATTCCTAATCCACCAAATGCTTTACCCACAAAGTATAATATAGAAGAAGCCTTAGCGTTATTTATGGAATTGGGATTATCAAAGGAAAAATATTTTATTTTACGAAGCTCTTTAAAGAATTATAAAATAAATATTCTTTCTGAATACAAAAAGATTACATCTGCCAAAAAAGAATATTCTTTCTGAATGCAAAAAGATTACATCTGCCAAAAAGAAGTAGTGCCACCTAATGTAAAGGTTACTGAAGTATCGGTAGAGGTAAAACTGCAAGACTTAATGGATCAAAGTTTGCCTGAAAAGGAAGCAGTATTACTTCCAGATAGGCTTACACTGATAAATAAGTGGCGATGTGATGGATCATCCGGTCAAAGTGCTTACAAACAAATAATATCGACAAATGACACAACTATTACAGGTACAAATATGTTTATGGCTTCTGTAGTTCCTTTACGACTGAGAAGTGAAATCGCTGAGCATTGGAAAAATCCTCGCCCATCATCAGTTAATTTTTGCCGTCCGATATTTTTATAATAGGCAAAGGAGTCTTCAGAAATATTTTAATCTGCTGTGAACGATATAAAAAAGCAAATTTCGGAACTAATGCCTTCTGTTATTAAAATAAAGAATAGAAAAAAGTGATTCGATTAATTATGAATTTTTTCTTACATTGATTGATGGCAAAGTCTTAAATGTAATAACAAATACCTCGTCAACTTTAAAGTGTGCAATTTGCAAAAAGTCACAGAAAGACTTTCAAAATTTTTATAACTCAAGTGGTGATCAATATTATGAATATAGAATTTCTCCATTACATGCCAGAATGATGCGCATGGAGTTTATTTTAAAATCAGCGTATACAATTTCGCGTGCAGGTGAATGTTTTGATATAGACGCAAAACAAAAAGAAATACTATCTGCTCGAAAAAAATTATACAAAATGAATTTCTTACGAAGCTTACGCTGAAAGTAGACTGCCCAAGCGATGGTAATATGTCAAGAGCATTTTTTGAAAATGATGAGGTAAGAGCCCGTATTACTAGGGTCGACAATAATAGTACAAAAAGGTTGGCAGTTATCCTAAGTGTTATAAACTCTAGAAAACCGTAAATGGCCTAAAGTTTGAAAATTATGCATCAAAAACTGCCCAACTTTTAGCTCAAATGTACCCTGAGAAGAAACTAACTCCTACGGTTCATAAGATTTTGGCTCATTTTAAAAGTTTAATTGAATATCAATGCTTACCAATTGGAGATTTGTCAAGGAAAGCCCTGGAATGCAAAAACAAAGACTACAAAAAATTTAGATACACGAATACTTGCAAAATTTCAAGGATTAGACATAATGCGGACCTTTCTGTAATATGTTGGCGGCCTCTTCAGACCCACTAATTTCATCACGAAGACATGTAAGATCTCGAAAGGAGTTGGAAGAACATAATAATAGCTCCGATATGTAAAGTCTTTTAGATAATGCTCCCAATGTTAATGACTATTATTATTATATCTATAGCATAAATATTTAAATATTAAAAATAATTTAAAAATGTGTTTCTGTAATAGAAATAAAAAAAATTAATATTGGTTTAACATGTTATATTAGAGTCTTTTTTCTAAACTTTCGGATTTGAACAATGTGCATTGCAAAGCGCACCGGGTTAAACTACTAACTTAATATAAATTTACTTAGAGTTAAATATTAATGGTCTAATTCATAAAGTCTTAAAACAGTTTTATAAGGAGTTAATAAGCAAAAATCGCAAAAACTCTATTCATAAACGTTAAATAGCACTATTAAGCTCTTATAAACCGTTAATAACTTTAAAATATTTATTGTAGCTTCAAAACTACTTTAAACTTATAAATAATAGTTGACATTTATAGGTGCGGAAACATTTTTTCATATATTTATTGCATTTTTTGTTTAATTTTTTATAGAAAATAGTGAAAAAGATAAGTAAACAATTACAATTAATGTAATAAACACTTATATTGTCTGCTGCCAACACCATTTCAGGTGGTTTCGGGCCTCCTCCAGTTTGGCTTATTTCTTTTCGATAAGTTTTTGCTTGTATTTTGGTAATTGTTAATTGGGATTTTAATTTGTTAAACCATCATTTTTAACAAACATTTTTAATGGTTAAATCATAGCACATATTATTGAAACTAAAATATATTTTAATAAAATACGTACCATTCTTCTGTCTCCAGCTAAGCTTTCTTTTTTTCTGGTTGGAGTTGGTGTCGGTATTTGTGTTTTCTATAACCGACCAACTCCTTTAGTAACGCCTGTGTAAAATAAACAAAAAACATACATTTAAATATCATTGTACATAAAAAATTTATTGTACTTACTTTGTCTTCTTCCACCCAGTTTCCAGCTCGTTTTCACTTACTTCCTTCTTCCATATTATATTTCTTTAATTTTTTAAAATTTTTGTTTACCTCAGTAGTTGATTCAAGATGTAAAGTCACTGGTTGCCAAAATGCTGGAGTTGGGTGTCACAAATTTTCCTTGTCAGTTTATTTTTATGTTCTTTTTCTTTTCCTTGTAAATTTAAATTTACTTTTAATTTAATTTTAGTTTTATTTTAAGATTCACTTTAGTTTTATTTTATTTAAGTTTTAATCTCTTCGTTTGCTCTGTTTTTCTTATATTATGGCGACTGTTTGCCCTTCAAATTCTACTAGAACTCCTCAGTCGAGTAGAACCTTTACCGGCGTTCATACAGCACCGACTCATCGCACTATGTAAGAGTGTATTTACATAGTGCATTTTACATAGTGCGGTTTATGCAACAAACAAAGGCATGAGCGACGCGAACATACCGCCACCCTTGCAACGATAGTGCAAAATATGATCAAACTTATCTATTGAATTACAATTTAGAATGAGTATAAATTTAAGCAAAATAATAATTTATACAATATGAGCTACAAAAGATAATTAAATTTTAAATGATAATTAAGTATAAACAATAAGTCCAAAAGTTTGTATATTGATACAGATATTAAATTCATTTGTTACTTTTTATGTGTGGATTTAATAATATTCATTTATATAAAAATAAAAGAATTAGATCAATTCAAGAATAATGTTATCTAATTTTAAACAACTTAACAAGGGCGACAAAGGATTTAGGTGAAATTAAATGGCATTTAATTGGCATAATTCGGCAATAGCACTAATATGTGGATAGGTCTCTTAATTACCCCATTTTGTGTTTTAGGCTCTACTACACGAACTTTTCCGTCTAAACCAGGACGAACCTTTAGGACTCGGCCTAGACGCCACTCAGTCGGACAGCAAGGCTCGTTTTTCAGGACAACAAGATCATTTTCTTTCAAATCAGTTTGAGGAAACTTCCATTTATTTCGCTTATGCAACTCGACCAGATATTCTTTCCTCCAACGGCGGCAAACATTCTGTTGCATTGCCTTAGCTTTACGCCATCGATTAACAATACTTAGTGGCGAATCAAGTTCTCTAGGTTCAGTAGGAGTGAGCAACGCAGAACCTATCAGAAAGTGTCCTGGAGTGAGTGCTGACACTTCAGAGATGTCTTCGGGCATAAGACCGAGAGGTCGAGAGTTGAGGCACGCCTATATTTTTGACAAAAGAGTAGTAAACTCCTCAAAAGTATGTCTCAGCTGGACAAAAAACTTTTTAAATAACGTTTTAAAACTTTTTACACCTGCCTCCCACAAACCACCCATATGAGGAGCTGCGGCAGGAATAAAGTGCCACTCTAACCGATTATGACCGTATTTTTCAACTGCAGTATCTCGAAGCTCTTTTATATGTTTCTCAAAGTTAATTTCAAGTTGTCTCGCGGCGCCAACGAAGTTTCTACCGTTATCTGAGAAAATACTGTTTGGGCAACCTCGACGAGCAATAAACCGATCTAAAGCGGCAAGAAACGCAGGAGTAGACAAATCGCTAACAGCTTCAAGATGTATCGCCTTTGTAGAGAAACAAACAAAGAAACACACGTAGCCTTTAGTAATACGGCAATATCTACCAGTAAAACTCTTGATTTCAAATGGGCCAGCAAAATCGACGCCTGCATTTGAAAAGGTACGACTTAACGTGGTTCTTTCTTGCGGTAACGCTGTCATTATCTGAGTTTGAAATTTCTTACGATGCAAAACACAGATTTTACAATTGTGAGCAACTGTTTGATCAAATTTTTGACCTTTATTATCCAACACTCCTGACGGACAACATTCAAGACTAAACGAGTACCACCATGATGAACTAATTTATGAACAAATTCTACATAAAGACGTGATAATCTACTGACTTACGCTAGTATTATAGGGTGTCTTTCATTGCAGGACAGACAAGTGGTTGAACCAAGGCGACCGTTGGCTCGAATGATTTTATTTTTATCCAGAAATGGAGAAAGGGTTAGTAAAGGGCTACGAGAATCAAGTTTTTTCTTCGACGACAAACAATTGAATTCTTTTAGAAAGTGTTGTTGTTGAGACAAGAAAAACAATCGGTTACGCACAAAGGCTAATTCTGTCACCGTAATTCTCGTTGTATCATACTTAGCATCCTTATAAAGGCTTTTACGGGTGAGATGATAGAATCGAAACAAGTACGAAATCACATGAAGAGCTCTGGGTAAACTCGAAAACCGGTCAAGTACACCTTCTATTTCTGACGATCGAGCAACATTAACTTGGACTCTTTTTGAATATTCTGAAGTTTTAAATTCTAACGGAGTTTGGGGCCACAAAGATTTATCTAACCTGAGCCAATCAGGTCCTTGCCACAAAAGTTTGTTTTCTCGTAGTTCAGAAGGAGTCAGCCCCCGAGTTGCTAGATCGGCAGGGTTGTAATTCGTAGGTACATGAAACCAATTTTTATTACCAACTTTTTCCAAAATAGTAGCGATTCTATTTGCCACAAACGTTTTCCAATTACAGGGTGGTTTTCGAAGCCAAGCTAAAACAATTGTAGAATCGGACCACAAATATAAAATATATGAATTTAGATTTAAATTAGGAACCACACTATTAAACAAATTTGCCAAGAGTACTGCTCCACATAATTCCAAGCGTGGCAATGATGGTTTTTTCACTGGAGCCACTTTTGTTTTACAAGTGAGCAAATTTGTGTAAACTCTATCACCAAAACTAACTCTAACATATATTGTAGCTGCATAAGCTAACTCAGATGCGTCGCAAAAACCATGAAACTCAATATGACAGTCTGGGGTATACTTAATCCATCGGGGAAGTTTAATTGAGTCAATATCATTATATTTCATTACAAAAGATTGCCATTTAGTAAGAGCCAGTGGTTTTATTGGGTCATCCCAATCTATTTTATCAAGCCACATTTGCTGCATTAAAATTTTGGCTTTGACAACTACTGGGCCTAACCAACTTGCTGGATCAAAAAGTCGAGCAATAATTGAGAGAACTTCCCGCTTTGTGTACGACTGTTTAAGTTTTATTTTCTCAGTCGTAAAATAAAAAACATCTTCTGCTGCATTCCAGCGTACGCCAAGCGTTTAAGTTGTGCTCTTATCATCGAGCGACAAAAAATTTGAATTTAATAAATGCTCTTGGGGCAAATTTTTTAAAATTTGTTTTGAGTTTGAGGTCCATTTTCGTAACTCAAACCCTGCATTCTCTAATATACCAATTAATTGGTCTCGTGCCACCAAAGCATCAGAAATACAATGAGCCCCTACAAGAGCATCATCAACATACATACACTCTCGCAATATTCGAGCGCCGAGTGGAAAACGTAGTTCTTTGTCATCAGCCAATTGAAGTATTGTTCTTAGGGCCAAATAAGGAGCACAATTAACGCCGAAAGTGACCGTTTTCAGTTGAAAATCTTCAATTTCACTATCTACTGAACTACGAAACACAACTTTTTGAAAAGGTCTGTGTTCCCGATTTACTAAAATTTGGCGATACATTTTCGCAATATCCGCATTAAATACAAACTGATAAAATCGCCATTTCAAAATCAAAGATACCAAATCAGCTTGCAAAATGGGGCCTACGTACAGCATGTCGTTGAGGCTCTTACCACTAGAAGACGCACTAGAGGCATTAAAAACTATTCTCAATTTTGTTGTTGTATTTTCGGGCTTAAAAACTCCGTGATGAGGTAAATAATAACTTGGACCACTTTCAGAATCTCTGAGTTTCTCCATATGTCCCAACGTTAAATATTCTTTAAGGACCTCATCATATTGAGCCTTAAATTCAGGCTTACGCAATAATGATTTCTCATTTCTTAAATATTGACTAAGAGCAATATGCCTATTTGGACCAAGTGAAGCAATATTATTCTTAAAGGGCAGACTAACAACATACCTCCCTTTAGAATCTCTTGTGGTAGTAGAACGATAGATCTCCTCACATTTCTTATCCCCTTCTGATAGAACCTTTTTACGGGAAACTTCTTCTAACTCCCAAAACTTTGTCAAATGGTCATCTATGGAGACTCTTGTCATATGAGACATTCTTACTGATCGTGTGGAACCATTACTGGATGTTGGGCCAGTTACAATCCAACCGAAAATTGTTTCTTGAGCCACTAAGGATTCAAAAATACCGTGTTGGACTCCATCACGAAGAATGAAGGGATACAAATCACCTCCTAATAATAAATCTACTTCACTGCTTTCGTAAAACTTCGGATCAGCATAATTCAATTTTGGAAGTTTATTGCTAGTTAATGGGCTAAACGAATGTGTTGGGACACTACCTGTTACACGAGGCACGACTAGAGCTTGAACATTAAGAGACACATCCTGATTGAAAAGTGATACAATAACAAACGTTGCCAACTTAGAAGATCTGCTTATTATATCTCCTTCTAGACCCGTAACTTCAGCCGATACTGGACTAGTGGGCAACATCAGAAGTTTTTGTATTCTTTCGGAAATAAAACTCTCATCAGAACATGGATCAATTAGAGTTCGCACCTTGTAATAAGAACCAAAACTAACAATATGAACCCAAGCTGTCGCCAACATAACCTTCTTCGAAACAGATGTGTGGTGAGATTGAATAACTCCAGATAGACCAGGAGTAATAGCGGACTGTATTCTCGATGCCAAACTATTTCTATTTTCACCCTGAGAAACAAAATTTGATAGACTATTGTTTTCTTTTCGTATAAAATATTTGTGCATTAAGGTGTGGTGCTTTCTCTTGCATTTCGAGCAACCATTCCGACTAGTACAATCACCATACATATGGCCAATAGTAAAGCAATTGAAGCAAAATCTAAACTTTTTTAAAGTAGAAACACGATTTCTATAGTCCATGTGCAAAAATTTAGAACATGCACTTATTTTATGGTTTTCTTTGCATAATTTGCACTGCAATGAGTCAACTTTCATATGATGAGCTTTAAATTGTTTTATTTTATTTGGCTGATTGTTCCAATTATTCACCGATTGGGATCCACTTAATGGCACATTATGTGTCGCAATTATGTCCGAAACACTCTCAAGGGCATGATATCAATCGGTGAGAAAATTATTTAATTCTTCCCATTTGGGGACCTCTGTTTTATTTTCCACTGATTGTTCCCAAAGATTTAATGTGCATTCTGAGAGACGTGAGGAGCATAGAAATACAAAAATTGGATCCCATGAGAGAATATCAACTTTATATAACTTTAATACTGAAATACAATTATTTACTTCCCTTTGAAGTCTTTTAATTTCAGCAGCATTTTCTTGTAGACAAGAGGCTAAATTAAAAAGAGACTTAAGTTGACTATTTATTAAAACTCTTTTGTTCTAGTACTGGGATTTTAAATTGTTCCAAGCCATGTCAAAATTCTCTCCCGTTAACGCGATATTTCTATTAATGTCTAGAGCCTCTCCATCAGTTTTTTGAAATAAATAAAACAATTTCTCTACAGGGCTGGCTTTGGTATTTCTTATGTATATTGTAGTGAACATATCCCTAAATGTAGGCCATGACACGTAATCCACGTAATTAGGGTTAGAGGCCTTTCCTCTTCCTAATGTACGGGGTGTTTTTTCAAATTAAACACAAACAGTTTCGATTTAAACTAAAATTCAAAAGCTCCTTGCTTTATTGATGGTTAACTTATAACTGACTTGACAAACTTCATATTTTTCTCTATACCAAAAATAAATTAAGTAAACCGCTATATTCAGGTAAATTTAAAGTTCTTAATAAAACAAAATATACATATATATTAAAAAAAAAGAATAACAGAAAACAGTTGAGGGCAGAATTATAGCACTTTCAAACCAAACAAAAAAAAATATTAAAATTTGTTGAACGCAGTTCAACATACTCCCGCGCGAAATAAGCTAATGGCAATTACAGCCGTGCCACACTCCCGATATGACCCATCCAAATATCGTACGTTGGGCCTTTGGAAGCATTGGTTGTGGTTGAATGATGTCGTTGGTGCAAATAGTGTTCAACGCTTTTCCGCTGATTATACCGTCGATATCACGGCTGACAGCGAATCCGGGATGCGCATGGGGCGTCATCTGGCTAAAATGTTCAATAAGTTGTGGATCATGGATAGGTGGTGGAACGGAAATAAAGTCATTTCTGATTTGGAGACGCCAACGTGCAATAGGTCCATAGTGGGAACGTGGTTCATACGTTGGGGCAACCTGAAACTCGCCATACTCAATATCTCCTCGCCTGTAGTCAGCCTCAAATTCTGGAAATACTCTGGCTACACTTCTCAATAAAAACGAATGATCCCTTTTTGGATCCAGAAGAAAAGTTACCCACATCGGATTTCCTTTGTGAATCAAATTGACTCTTACTAAGGGTGGAATATAGCGATCTTCGACTGGGAGGCTTAAGGATAAATCAGCGCTTGAACTTATAACCGGCGGTTGCTCTACCTTTTGAGTATGGTTATCAACATCTTGTTGTGGGGGGTGTTGTTGGGGCACTTGAAGTCCTAGTTCTGCTGACTGGCTTTCTTCTTGCTCATAGCTAGAGGACAAACTTACGTCTTCGAGGCGGTCGCGGTGTACCATTGAGTGGTGTTTGGCCCCACATATTGCGCAACGATTGGCAGATTGACATAGACCTCGTGGGTGACTGTGTGCCAAACAATTCAGGCAATAATTCCATCGGGTGACGTAACTCCGTCTCTCTTCTATGGTCATAGACGTAAAATGCTTACAGTGCCTTATGGCGTGATTTTTCAGGCACAAGTTGCAGCGCGGCATGTTGCTAACTGAAAGGGAATAAAGAAGAATATATATACTGTGTTATTAGGAATTTTGTTTTGCGATATTTTCTCTTAATTGTCTGGCTTTAAAATTAATCAGGTGGATTGATTCAATAGTTTGTGGTTAGGGCTTTATCTTAAGTGTGAGAGATTGGCAAAACGCACAATTTTGTAATGGAACGCGTTATAGTACCATTTTGAGTCTTAATCTCGGCAACACGTACTTTATTATCTTTTCCATAGACAATTTTGGTGATGCGTCCCAGACGCCATTCAGTGGCTGGTAAAGAATCGTCTTTTACAATGACGAAATCATTCGGTTTAATGTTGTGTTGTTCTAATTTCCATTTAAACCTTCTCTGAAGCTCGGTGATATATTCGCTTTTCCAGCGACGTGCAAAAATATGTTGAATAGCTTTTAGGCGGTCCCATCTTTTTATGAAATTTAAACTTTCTAACAGAGGCTCTTCAGGTGCTTCAGGCGGAGCTATGATTGGTGCACCTCTCAAAAGATGACCTGGAGTCAAGGGTAGTAGTTCGGAAAGGTTTTCGGTTAGAGGCGATATTGGACGCGAATTCAATACGGCTTCTATTCTGATCAAAACAGTAGCGAATTCTTCGTAAGTAAAGTTGAGATTACTAGCGATTTTCTTCAAATGCGTTTTCATACTTTTTACCGCAGCCTCCCAGAGGCCACCCATGTGGGGCGCATAAGGTGGAATAAATGACCAAGTGAATCCGTGAGTACTATATTTTTCTACGAGTGCCTTTTCAGTCTTTTGTAAAAACTCATTGTATGATTTAAGTAGCGTTGAATTGGCTCCGAGGAAATTTCTGCCGTTATCCGAAAATATGGTTTTGGGAAACCCTCTGCGGCCTGAAAATCTATCAAAGCAAGCTAAAAATGCATCTGTAGAGAGGTTTGAACAGACTTCGAGGTGTACTGCCTTTGTAGAAAAGCATACGAAAACGGCTGCATAACCTCTAATCAGCTTAGCGTTGCGTAGACTCGAAGTTTTTAGATTAAAGGGACCAGCGAAGTCAACGCCTGTGTAAGTAAACGGCAACGAAAAGTTTACTCTCTCAGAAGGAAGTGAGGCCATTATTTGATGTTGGACTTTGTGTTTGTAGACAGTACAAGGTTTACAATTTCGAATGCACTTTCGCACCAGATTCTTAAGTCGTAACATATAAAAGCCTTGCCTTATAGCTCTTAGCATGATGTGATTCTCGGAGTGAAGCAAAATCTTATGTGTGTAGTTAACGAAGAGATAGGCAAAGTGGGAATTTTCAGGAATTATTATTGGATGACGTTCCTCAAAGCTTAATCCTGCATTGCTTAGCCTGCCGCCAACTCGTAATAGACCATTTGTGTCGAGAAATGGATTCAAGGTTAATAGTCTGCTCTTCCTTTTAATAGATCGTTTGTTTTCAAGGCATTCACATTCTTTTTTAAAGTAAATTCTCTGGACAATAAACATCAGACGGGTTCTTGCGAATTGAATTTCTTGTGTAGTAACAAACTGCTTAGTTTCTGTAGGACGTTTTCGCAAGCGGTTGATGAAGCGAAACCCATAGCATACGACTCGCAAAGCTCTGGCAAAACACGAAAACCTTTTAAGTATTTCTTCAACATCACTTTCTACGTCTAACGTTGTAATGCTCTTGGTTTCGTCTATTGGGATAACTTTCATATGAAATGTTGAAACCCTTTTTGTCTCTAACTCTGTCGATTTAAAAACTAGTGGTTTCGGCCAATACTCAATTGGTCGGATAAGCCAGGTGGGTCCGTGCCACCATAATTTACTTTCTATGAGTTCTTGCGGGGTGCAACCACGGGTACCAAGATCCGCGGGGTTGTCTTCCGTTTTCACATGTTGCCAATGACCATTACTGGTCAAGCTCATGATAGTTGTTACGCGATTAGATACAAATGTTTTTAGAGTGTGAGGTGGTTTCTGTAGCTACCCAAGGACTATGGATGAGTCCGTCCACAAATATAGTTCATAGGGGAACTTTGCGTTGTCCATTAACCTTTTTATTAACTTTGAAATTAAAACCGCTCCACACAATTCAAGTTTCGGAATCGTAGTTCTTTTTATTGGGGCAATCTTAGTTTTTGCCACTAACAGATGACAATTTATTTCTCCATCAGATGACAAAGTACGCATGTAGACTGTGCCGCAATAAGCCCTTTCTGATGAATCGCAGAAACCGTGAATTTGTATCTGGTGGGACGGTGTGAAATGTACCCATCTAGGTATTCTTAGTGTAGAAATTTGTGGTAGTACTTGTATAAAGTTATTCCATCTTGAAAGTGTATGCGATGGGACATCCTCATCCCAGTCCACTTTTAATTCCCATAATTCTTGCATCAACATTTTTGCTATTACTACAATCGGGCCAAGCCAACCTAGAGGGTCAAAAAGCTTCGCGATGACCGATAAAATTTGCCTTTTCGTGGGGGACGGCGTGATTTCATTCGGTTCTACTGCATAATAAAAGGAGTCTGATCTTGCATTCCATCGAATACCCAATGTTTTGATGGTGCTGGAACTATCAAACTTCAAGAAATCTTCGTCAAGAAGATCCTCCCGGGCCAAGTTATTCAGTAAAAAACTGTTATTTGCTGTAATCTTCTTTAAGGGAAAGCCTGCTGAATATAACGCTTGTATTAGTTGGGTTTGTTTCATTTTCGCTTCTTCCAAATTATGACCTCCGGATAAAATGTCATCTACATAAACTTCGTGCTTTAAAATTGTAGAAGCCTTTGGATAAGTTAATTTGCAATCTTCGCTTAATTGTTGTAGAGTCCGAATTGCCAAAAATGGCGCACAATTCACTCCAAAGGTGACGGTGTTCATTTGGAATGATCTTACTATTTCATCCGTGTTATTACGGAATAAGATTCTCTGATAAGGGCGATCAGTTTTGTGAATCACGATTTGGCGGAACATTTTTTCAATGTCGCCTGTAAAAACGTATTGATAATAGCGCCAACTAAGCACTATCTGCATCAAGTCAGATTGTAGTATCGGGCCTTGGTGAAGCACGTCATTCAATGAAAATCCACTACTCGTTTTCTTAGAGGCGTTGAAGACTACCCGAACCTTTGTTGATTTACTTTCCGGTCGAATAACCGCATGGTGTGGTAGAAAATATGATGATTGTTTTTCGGAATTGACTTCTTTGTGGAATACTGATTCCATGTGACCCAAGTCAATATATTCTTGGAGAACTTGACGATAACTTTCTTTTAGTTCGAGATTTTTGTCTAGCGTTTTTTCCATCCGATAATATTGAGCCAAAGCACTGTTTCTTGAGGAACCTAAAAAGATGTCAGCTGGAAATTCTTTTTTGAAGGGTAATCGTACAACATAACGACCATCTGATTGTCTAATCGTTGTCTTTTGGTAATAATTCTCACAATATGTATCTGCCTCAGTAATTTTAAATTCCTTATCGACCTCTTCAAGTTCCCAGAATCTTTTGATTTGATCATGAAGAATGGTGTCCTCTGCAGTAGACACTGTAGTAGCAAACACGTTTATTTCATTAATATTATGAGGGCCTGATAAGTACCAACCAAAATGTGACTCTCGAGCTTCTAAGTAGCCTGATACATTTTGTCTTACACCTTCTAGATTAATAAGAGGTAAATAATCACTGCCTATAATCATGTCAATTCCACCTGGTTTAAAAAAAAATGGGTCTGTTAGAACCATACTTTCGATCTCTGCATAACTCTTGAGTTTAACACGTTGTGAGGGTAAAATATTTGCTAGTTTTGGTGACACAATTGCTGAGATTTGTATTTTAAAATCAGAAAGTCTCGATTTTACGGTAACGATACAGTTTCCCTTGGAGTTGCCTACGACGGTCCCCCCAAATCCAGATATTTGACGAGAACACTTTTCTAGGGGAAGTGCAAGGCTTTGTTGTACACGAGAGGTGATGAAACTTTTTTCCGCACCTGTATCTAACAAAGCACGAATAGTAAATAATTCTCCACGAGTTTCTATAAAAATAAGCGCTGTAGGTAGCACTGTAGCCCCTTCTTGAGGTACTAGATAGGCTTGAACCTTTTCTTGGGAGTTATGTATATTTATTGATTGCTTACTACCTTGAGTATTAAATGCAGTAGTTTGTTCTTGAAAACCTGACTTAGAAGCTTTTGTATTATTTGTAGGGTTTGAATCGAAACGACTGTTACGTTCACTATTTTTTTTCAACATTTCAGTTTTCTCATAATGCAACATTGTGTGGTGCTGTTTTTGGCAAATAGAACACGAATGTTTGCTCGGACATTTTGATTTAAAGTGTGTAGGTGATAGACAATTAACAAAGTATTTGTTTTCGAAAACAAATTCAACACGATTTTTCGGTGTCATGGACTTAAATAATTTGCAGATTCTTAAGGGGTGGTTTTGTTTGCATTTTTTGCAACTAAAATCTTGTAGGGTTTGGGAATGAAATGTCTGAGTTCTTGAAGACGGGTTTACCTTTGACGGGAATTTTTTCATATCACTCATTGTTTCCAATATTTCTACCCTTTCGGCAAGGAACTCATTTAGTTGTGACCAAGTGGGTAGTTCCCTATGATTTTTAAGAGACATTTCCCATTCTTTAACTGTTTCATCAGACAGTTTAGAACCAACAATGTGAATTAAAAATGGATCATAATCAGGTAAGTCTACCTTATAATTCTTTAGAACGGCTAAACAGTCATTGATCGTATTTTGAATATATCTAAGTGATTTTACATTTTCGTTTTGAGCAGGACTTATTGCGTGAATCTTCTTCATCTGATCTTGTACTAAAAGTCTTCTATTTTCGAATCTACTTTTCAGCTTTTCCCAGGCCAATTCATAATTGTCATCGACTAAGTCAAAATCTTTTATTACTTGGTAAGCTTCCCCCCTCACTTTGCTATGCAAATAGTATAATTTTTGTGCTGGAGATATAGATGTATCTTTTCCTATGACAGCTTGGAACATATCTCGAAAGGCTGGCCACTTGGAGTAACCGCCATCAAAGTTTTGAATTTCGCATGCTGGCAACTTTAATGTTGTTCTGCTATTATTCGGTCGGTTAGTGTCCGCTGTAATGGACCTAATTCTTTCCATAATTGTAATTTTCAAGAGCTGATATTGTTCGCTAGCTGATTCATATCTTAGAGACATGTCATTTTTAACATCTTCGCCCTGAGAAGCATTTTCTTCTAACATATATTCTTCATATGATTCGATTAGTTTTGCCCATCTCCTTTCTAACTCTTGGTTTTTCACCTCAAGGAATGCCAATGAACTATCTGGGGCACAATTTCTTTCATAGTTCGTGCAAAATACTAACAATTGGGTTAGATCAAATTTACATCTTCTTTTTGCTGCCGTCATTTTGTTTATCTAAACCGAAATTAATAAATTTTCTCACAGACGTTTTGCAGTAAAACTACCCTTCTTTTTTTTTTTAATCGTTGTTGCAATTTATATTTTAATAAATTTTTATAAAACTTGAAGTTTTTCTTAATAATAAAAAAAATTTATTTTTATGTACTTTAATACCACTAACCCACTGTCGATTTGTTGAATTTTTTCCAATGGTCACACCGATTATTATTAAATTATTCACCAGTTTTATTTTTTATAATGAAAAAATTGACTCACCGTTTCCTTTTTTTTTGTGGTAGGGAACCTCTGACTGACAATAATTTCCAAGGTGATGACGTCACGATATTTTCAACCACCTTTTTATTCTGTTGTGCCTGTTGATCGTTGTTGTGTTTTGCTAAACTTTTGTTCTTTTTTACTGTTTTTGTTGTTGATGTATTGCGGTCGATTTTTATTTATTGTAATTTATGTGTGTGTAATTTATTTATTTATTTAAAATTTTTTAAATATTGAATATTTCTTTTTACTTTTTTAACAAATTCTATGTGTTATATGTACATACATATGTGTGTATTTTAATTTATTTCTTTTTAAGAATTGTTGTTACACCACTTCATACAAGTGTAATCACACAACTTGGGGTTGGCTTAAATTGTTTTTTATTTTTTTTTTCACTTTATATTGTCTTATTTAATTTCTTTTTAAATGTTTTGTTTAACACGTTTATTTATAATTTATTTTAAGCTTGTCATTTATTAATTATTAAATTTTTTTCACTATTATTGTGCACAACTTCTTCTATTTTCTTTTATTGTTCAGTATGTAAAGCTTCATGTAATTTATAGGTATGAGATGAATTGAAACATTTGCCGGTATATGATGGTGTGATGTTATTGTCTGGTTATCTCATTCTTTCTTATCTTTATTTTTTCTTTAAACTTTATTAGTGGTGGTAATTTTAGTGGTACATATTTTAATTGGGATGATACAATTAGTGGTTTTATGTACGAATTATCGGCTTTCTCATGTAGATATTTTATTTAATTACAGTTAGGTTAATGTTCATGTACGTACATACATATGTACATATATTTTTGTTTTAAACTTTGTATTTATTTTTATTTTCGAGAAAATATTAGGTCGCACAAAATACTAATAAACACAGTACATACCTTTCTTTCCCAGTGATTTTTGCAAAATTTTCCTTCGTATACTTAGTCTTGAAGACCTTCGATTAGTATGTTGCTTTCAGAAATATATATTGTATTTGTTATTGAACACGTTATCCAGTATATAGATTTATTGTTGACTGCTTCACTGACACGGGATGCACAATGAAGTATCACCTTACTTCTTCTGCTGTAAGCACGATGAAGTACCCTTTAAGACAAACTTTTGCCTTTAGTTGTTTTTATAGATGGAGTTGAACTTGCCGTCGGCTGAGACAACTGCCCCTTTTTTATTTTTTTTATTAGTGGACTCCAAGTCACTAATTCTTTCCTGTCCTAGCTCTTTCTAGGACTTTTTCGAAGGACCAAATGTTAGGGTTAGAGGCCTTTCCTCTTCCTAATGTACGGGGTGTTTTTTCAAATTAAACACAAACAGTTTCGATTTAAACTAAAATTCAAAAGCTCCTTGCTTTATTGATGGTTAACTTATAACTGACTTGACAAACTTCATATTTTTCTCTATACCAAAAATAAATTAAGTAAACCGCTATATTCAGGTAAATTTAAAGTTCTTAATAAAACAAAATATACATATATATTAAAAAAAAAGAATAACAGAAAACAGTTGAGGGCAGAATTATAGCACTTTCAAACCAAACAAAAAAAATATTAAAATTTGTTGAACGCAGTTCAACACCCATGAAAAACACCAGTATCACACGGAGGGACAGATATAGAGCTACAAATATTGGGAACTGCTGCACATACATTTTCTTTAACAACCTCTTTTATGTTTTGTTCGGCCTTAGAAATTATATTGATACATCGTATATATGTTTTACGAACATGTGGATGTTTCGTTTGGACAACTACCATTTCTTTTTTCTTCTCTACCGTCTCATCGGAGCACTCATTAAAAATTTTCTTATATTTTTCCCAAATTTTGCCAAGTTCCTCTTTCTCAAAATCAAAGGCCTCTTTCATATAGCCTGCAAGGTCTTGGTCTTTTAAATTAGCCTCAAAACTAATTATTTCATCTGCCGCGCGGATATATTTGTCAAATGTTGGCATTTTTTATTTTATTTAATGCTAATCAGAGAGAACACGACAGAACAGATTGGGAAACACTTATCGCAAAAATGAAAGGCAAGAACAACAAAGTAAAACGAAAAAAGGCGCCAACAAAAAATTCTAAAACTTCCAATGTATTTCCAGATCAAATACTTTTGAACAACAACCAATTTAAAAGGCGACAAAATATGTACAAATTTTGTGAAACAACAAAAATGCAGGAATAACGGTTCTTACAGTAAAGTGTACCGTTGCTCTTTATTAATAATATATTTCAACCGAGACACAAATTTTAAGCCGCACTGAGACACTTTTTGTAATTCCAAGAATAAATTCACTGTACGCACCTTAATTTTCTTTGCTGGGAGAAGGACCAAAATGTTTACCTCGGTAGCTGTTGATTCAAGATGTAGAGTCACTGGTTGCCAAAATGCTGGAGTTGGGTGTCACAAATTTTCCTTATCAGTTTGGTTTTATGTTCTTTTTCTTTTCCTTGTAAATAAAACTATTTTCTTTAAATTTACTTTTAATTTAATTTTAGTTTTATTTTAAGATTCACTTTAGTTTTATTTTATTTAAGTTTTAATCTCTTCGTTTGCTCTGTTTTTCTTATATTATGGCGACTGTTTGCCCTTCAAATTCTACTAGAACTCCTCAGTCGAGTAGAACCTTTACCGGCGTTCATACAGCACCGACTCATCGCACTATGTAAGAGTGCATTTACACAGTGCATTTTACATAGTGCGGTTTATGCAACAAACAAAGGCTTGAGCGACGCGAACATACCGCCACCCTTGCAACGATAGTGCAAAATATGATCAAACTTATCTATTGAATTACAATTTAGAATGAGTATAAATTTAAGCAAAATAATAATTTATACAATATGAGCTACAAAAGATAATTAAATTTTAAATGATAATTAAGTATAAACAATAAGTCCAAAAGTTTGTATATTGATACAGATATTAAATTCATTTGTTACTTTTTATGTGTGGATTTAATAATATTCATTTATATAAAAATAAAAGAATTAGATCAATTCAAGAATAATGTTATCTAATTTTAAACAACTTAACAAGGGCGACAAAGGATTTAGGTGAAATTAAATGGCATTTAATTGGCATAATTCGGCAATAGCACTAATATGTGGATAGGTCTCTTAATTACCCCATTTTGTGTTTTAGGCTCTACTACACGAACTTTTCCGTCTAAACCAGGACGAACCTTTAGGACTCGGCCTAGACGCCACTCAGTCGGTCAGCAAGGCTCGTTTTTCAGGACAACAAGATCATTTTCTTTCAAATCAGTTTGAGGAAACTTCCATTTATTTCGCTTATGCAACTCGACCAGATATTCTTTCCTCCAACGGCGGCAAACATCCTGTTGCATTGCCTTAACTTTACGCCATCGATTAACAATACTTAGTGGCGAATCAAGTTCTCTAGGTTCAGCAGGAGTGAGCAACGCAGAACCTATCAGAAAGTGTCCTGGAGTGAGTGCTGACACTTCAGAGATGTCTTCGGGCATAGGACCGAGAGGTCGAGAGTTGAGGCACGCCTATATTTTTGCCAAAAGAGTAGTAAACTCCTCAAAAGTATGTCTCAGCTGGACAAAAAACTTTTTAAATAACGTTTTAAAACTTTTTACACCTGCCTCCCACAAACCACCCATATGAGGAGCTGCGGCAGGAATAAAATGCCACTCTAACCGATTATGACCGTATTTTTCAACTGCAGTATCTCGAAGCTCTTTTATATGTTTCTCAAAGTTAATTTCAAGTTGTCTCGCGGCGCCAACGAAGTTTCTACCGTTATCTGAGAAAATACTGTTTGGGCAACCTCGACGAGCAATAAACCGATCTAAAGCGGCAAGAAACGCAGGAGTAGACAAATCGCTAACAGCTTCAAGATGTATCGCCTTTGTAGAGAAACAAACAAAGAAGCACACGTAGCCTTTAGTAATACGGCAATATCTACCAGTAAAACTCTTGATTTCAAATGGGCCAGCAAAATCGACGCCTGCATTTGAAAAGGGACGACTCAACGTGGTTCTTTCTTGCGTTAACGCTGTCATTATCTGAGTTTGAAATTTCTTACGATGCAAAACACAGATTTTACAATTGTGAGCAACTGTTTGATCAAATTTTTGACCTTTATTATCCAACACTCCTGACGGACAACATTCAAGACTAAACGAGTACCACCATGATGAACTAATTTATGAACAAATTCTACATAAAGACGTGATAATCTACTGACTTACGCTAGTATTATAGGGTGTCTTTCATTGCAGGACAGACAAGTGGTTGAACCAAGGCGACCGTTGGCTCGAATGATTTTATTTTTATCCAGAAATGGAGAAAGGGTTAGTAAAGGGCTACGAGAATCAAGTTTTTTCTTCGACGACAAACAATTGAATTCTTTTAGAAAGTGTTGTTGTTGAGACAAGAAAAACAATCGGTTACGCACAAAGGCTAATTCTGTCACCGTAATTCTCGTTGTATCAT
Organism: Phyto melanocephala; assembly: GCA_941918925.1. Lineage (NCBI taxonomy): Eukaryota > Metazoa > Arthropoda > Insecta > Diptera > Rhinophoridae > Phyto > Phyto melanocephala. The sequence goes on from OW799236.1 coordinate 58,397,167, forward strand.
ACTTAGCATCCTTATAAAGGCTTTTACGGGTGAGATGATAGAATCGAAACAAGTACGAAATCACATGAAGAGCTCTGGGTAAACTCGAAAACCGGTCAAGTACATCTTCTATTTCTGACGATCGAGCAACATTAACTTGGACTCTTTTTGAATATTCTGAAGTTTTAAATTCTAACGGAGTTTGGGGCCACAAAGATTTATCTAACCTGAGCCAATCAGGTCCTTGCCACAAAAGTTTGTTTTCTCGTAGTTCAGAAGGAGTCAGCCCCCGAGTTGCTAGATCGGCAGGGTTGTAATTCGTAGGTACATGAAACCAATTTTTATTACCAACTTTTTCCAAAATAGTAGCGATTCTATTTGCCACAAACGTTTTCCAATTACAGGGTGGTTTTCGAAGCCAAGCTAAAACAATTGTAGAATCGGACCACAAATATAAAATATATGAATTTAGATTTAAATTAGGAACCACACTATTAAACAAATTTGCCAAGAGTACTGCTCCACATAATTCCAAGCGTGGCAATGATGGTTTTTTCGCTGGAGCCACTTTTGTTTTACAAGTGAGCAAATTTGTGTAAACTCTATCACCAAAACTAACTCTAACATATATTGTAGCTGCATAAGCTAACTCAGATGCGTCGCAAAAACCATGAAACTCAATATGACAGTCTGGGGTATACTTAATCCATCGGGGAAGTTTAATTGAGTCAATATCATTATATTTCATTACAAAAGATTGCCATTTAGTAAGAGCCAGTGGTTTTATTGGGTCATCCCAATCTATTTTATCAAGCCACATTTGCTGCATTAAAATTTTGGCTTTGACAACTACTGGGCCTAACCAACCTGCTGGATCAAAAAGTCGAGCAATAATTGAGAGAACTTCCCGCTTTGTGTACGACTGTTTAAGTTTTATTTTCTCAGTCGTAAAATAAAAAACATCTTCTGCTGCATTCCAGCGTAGCCAAGCGTTTTAGTTGTGCTCTTATCATCGAGCGACAAAAAATTTGAATTTAATAAATGCTCTTGGGGCAAATTTTTTAAAATTTGTTTTGAGTTTGAGGTCCATTTTCGTAACTCAAACCCTGCATTCTCTAATATACCAATTAATTGGTCTCGTGCCACCAAAGCATCAGAAATACAATGAGCCCCTACAAGAGCATCATCAACATACATACACTCTCGCAATATTCGAGCGCCGAGTGGAAAACGTAGTTCTTTGTCATCAGCCAATTGAAGTATTGTTCTTAGGGCCAAATAAGGAGCACAATTAACGCCGAAAGTGACCGTTTTCAGTTGAAAATCTTCAATTTCACTATCTACTGAACTACGAAACACAACTTTTTGAAAAGGTCTGTGTTCACGATTTACTAAAATTTGGCGATACATTTTCGCAATATCCGCATTAAATACAAACTGATAAAATCGCCATTTCAAAATCAAAGATACCAAATCAGCTTGCAAAATGGGACCTACGTACAGCATGTCGTTGAGGCTCTTACCACTAGAAGACGCACTAGAGGCATTAAAACTATTCTCAATTTTGTTGTTGTACTTTCGGGCTTAAAAACTCCGTGATGAGGTAAATAATAACTTGGACCACTTTCAGAATCTCTGAGTTTCTCCATATGTCCCAACGTTAAATATTCTTTAAGGACCTCATCATATTGAGCCTTAAATTCAGGCTTACGCAATAATGATTTCTCATTTCTTAAATATTGACTAAGAGCAATATGCCTATTTGGACCAAGTGAAGCAATATTATTCTTAAAGGGCAGACTAACAACATACCTCCCTTTAGAATCTCTTGTGGTAGTAGAACGATAGATCTCCTCACATTTCTTATCCCCTTCTGATAGAACCTTTTTACGGGAAACTTCTTCTAACTCCCAAAACTTTGTCAAATGGTCATCTATGGAGACTCTTGTCATATGAGACATTCTTACTGATCGTGTGGAACCATTACTGGATGTTGGGCCAGTTACAATCCAACCGAAAATTGTTTCTTGAGCCACTAAGGATTCAAAAATACCGTGTTGGACTCCATCACGAAGAATGAAGGGATACAAATCACCTCCTAATAATAAATCTACTTCACTGCTTTCGTAAAACTTCGGATCAGCATAATTCAATTTTGGAAGTTTATTGCTAGTTAATAGGCTAAACGAATGTGTTGGGACACTACCTGTTACACGAGGCACGACTAGAGCTTGAACATTAAGAGACACATCCTGATTGAAAAGTGATACAATAACAAACGTTGCCAACTTAGAAGATCTGCTTATTATATCTGCTTCTAGACCCGTAACTTCAGCCGATACTGGACTAGTGGGCAACCTCAGAAGTTTTTGTATTCTTTCGGAAATAAAACTCTCATCAGAACATGGATCAATTAGAGTTCGCACCTTGTAATAAGAACCAAAACTAACAATATGAACCCAAGCTGTCGCCAACATAACCTTCTTCGAAACAGACGTGTGGTGAGATTGAATAACTCCAGATAGACCAGGAGTAATAGCGGACTGTATTCTCGATGCCAAACTATTTCTATTTTCACCCTGAGAAACAAAATTTGATAGACTATTGTTTTCTTTTCGTATAAAATATTTGTGCATTAAGGTGTGGTGCTTTCTCTTGCATTTCGAGCAACCATTTGGACTAGTACAATCACCATACATATGGCCAATAGTAAAGCAATTGAAGCAAAATCTAAACTTTTTTAAAGTAGAAACACGATTTCTATAGTCCATGTGCAAAAATTTAGAACATGCACTTATTTTATGGTTTTCTTTGCATAATTTGCACTGCAATGAGTCAACTTTCATATGATGAGCTTTAAATTGTTTTATTTTATTTGGCTGATTGTTCCAATTATTCACCGATTGGGATCCACTTAATGGCACATTATGTGTCGCAATTATGTCCGAAACACTCTCAAGGGCATGATATCTATCGGTGAGAAAATTATTTAATTCTTCCCATTTGGGGACCTCTGTTTTATTTTCCACTGATTGTTCCCAAAGATTTAATGTGCATTCTGAGAGACGTGAGGAGCATAGAAATACAAAAATTGGATCCCATGAGAGAATATCAACTTTATATTACTTTAATACTGAAATACAATTATTTACTTCCCTTTGAAGTCTTTTAATTTCAGCAGCATTTTCTTGTAGACAAGAGGCTAAATTAAAAAGAGACTTAAGTTGACTATTTATTAAAACTCTTTTGTTCTAGTACTGGGATTTTAAATTGTTCCAAGCCATGTCAAAATTCTCTCCCGTTAACGCGATATTTCTATTAATGTCTAGAGCCTCTCCATCAGTTTTTTGAAATAAATAAAACAATTTCTCTACAGGGCTGGCTTTGGTATTTCTTATGTATATTGTAGTGAACATATCCCTAAATGTAGGCCATGACACGTAATCCCCATGAAAAACACCAGTATCACACGGAGGGACAGATATAGAGCTACAAATATTGGGAACTGCTGCACATACATTTTCTTTAACAACCTCTTTTATGTTTTGTTCGGCCTTAGAAATTATATTGATACATCGTATATATGTTTTACGAACATGTGGATGTTTCGTTTGGACAACTACCATTTCTTTTTTCTTCTCTACCGTCTCATCGGAGCACTCATTAAAAATTTTCTTATATTTTTCCCAAATTTTGCCAAGTTCCTCTTTCTCAAAATCAAAGGCCTCTTTCATATAGCCTGCAAGGTCTTGGTCTTTTAAATTAGCCTCAAAACTAATTATTTCATCTGCCGCGCGGATATATTTGTCAAATGTTGGCATTTTTTATTTTATTTAATGCTAATCAGAGAGAACACGACAGAACAGATTGGGAAACACTTATCGCAAAAATGAAAGGCAAGAACAACAAAGTAAAACGAAAAAAGGCGCCAACAAAAAATTCTAAAACTTCCAATGTATTTCCAGATCAAATACTTTTGAACAACAACCAATTTAAAAGGCGACAAAATATGTGCAAATTTTGTGAAACAACAAAAATGCAGGAATAACGGTTCTTACAGTAAAGTGTACCGTTGCTCTTTATTAATAATATATTTCAACCGAGACACAAATTTTAAGCCGCACTGAGACACTTTTTGTAATTCCAAAAATAAATTCACTGTACGCACCTTAATTTTCTTTGCCGGGAGAAGGACCAAAATGTTTACCTCGGTAGCTGTGGATTCAAGATGTAGAGTCACTGGTTGCCAAAATGCTGGAGTTGGGTGTCACAAATTTTCCTTATCAGTTTGGTTTTATGTTCCTTTTCTTTTCCTTGTAAATAAAACTATTTTCTTTAAATTTACTTTTAGTTTTATTTTAAAATTCACTTTAGTTTTATTTTATTTAAGTTTTAATCTCTTCGTTTGCTCTGTTTTTCTTATATTATGGCGACTGTTTGCCCTTCAAATTCTACTAGAACTCCTCAGTCGAGTAGAACCTTTACCGGCGTTCATACACCGCCGACTCATCGCACTATGTAAGAGTGCATTTACACAGTGCATTTTACATAGTGCGGTTTATGCAACAAACAAAGGCATGAGCGACGCGAACAATTTTCATTCAAAATCAAAAAACTATTAAAAGTAAACAAAACAAAATAGTGTTGTACAACCAATAACAACTTATTCGGTATTTACATACTTGTTGTACTCATTGAGAAAAATATTATTGAGGCAATATCTTAAATATTTTTTATTTGTTTTTTGGTTTTACAAAATATATTATTAACTTTAATATTAATTAATTTAACAGTTTTTATAAATGCTACTTAGTAATTTTATTCAATTTTTTCTGCTATAAATGACTACTTAGATAATCGGTTAGTTGATGTGTGCATCTCTAAAGTTCAAATGGCATTTAAAATAATACAGTGTTGTCAACATGCAACTACAGAAGTAATAAAATCGTCTAATAGCTAACTTCGTTTTATTCAACGTTTATGAATAAGAATTCTTATAACTGGTTTATAAGACAAAAAGTGTTTAACAACTAATGTAAATAAAATAGGAGGTAAAATAAGATATTCTTATGAATTAGACCGTAAAAGTATATACAAATGTGTATTTGCGATACAAATGAAAAACTTATATTTAAAAAAACATGTCAATATTCAACTGGAAAATTTTCCTACCTCAATTTTGTAGCACCCTGTACCTTCAGCAATATTTTGTAAACATTAATTTGAAGCCTAAGATGTCCTCTGTCAACATCTTTTTAAATCTTTAAAATATCTTAATTATTTCAAAAGTTATGATTTTTGCAACGAAAAAAGTCAAAAGGCGCCACTGTGCGACGTCCAAACTGAACCAATTTACAAACAAAACAAAACTGCACCCATTCTAACAAAAAAGTGAAGCAAAAAAAATAATATTTTGACAAAAAACTTGGACAACCTGTGTTGTAATATTTGCTCGTAATATTGTTATTGTAGATTATTGTCTCAACATCGAAAGATATTAACCGACACGAATAAATAATAAAACCAGAGATGTGAATTCGTCCTAAATAATTTTCATAATTAATGGGAGTAAGAAATTTAAGCTAATAAACGAATTGAAAGGCAACAATATTCTTTATTAGTGAACATAAAAAAAAACAAGTAACAGTGCTATATTCGGCTGTGCCGAATCTTATATACCCTTCACAACGTGTGGTCATGCAATAACAATTGTTTGTATCACCATATGTATATACTGGTTAGAATAAATGTGGCATCGAATACCAGCTGAGCCAAAAAAATTTTATTTTATTTAATATATTATTTATATTTTATTATTTTTTTTATATTTTTTTTTTAATTTTTTAAAAAAATTTTTTTTCAATTTTTTTTTGAATTTTTTTTTTGTAATTTTTTTTATTATTTTTTTTTCTATTTTTAATATATATTTTTTTTCATTTTTTTCTTTTTGGTATGTTATTTACATGTATGTATGTATGTTGTTGTTGTAAGTGTGCAAACCAACGAGGTGGTTGTGGTTTTTTTGCTCATATCTCAGAAAGTTATGGGGCGATTGTGCTGAATTTCAACAGCGATTAATTCCTGGATATTTCCAAAAGATTGATACCATATACAGATTAAAGACGTGCATGAGTAGAACTGAAAGTATTGCAAAAACAAATATACCATGGTGCATACTTATTTTATTTATTTTTGGTATAAATGAGAGAATAAGTGTAACAGATATTGTATGGTTTCTCTATTGCTCACTCAATCTACTCTTATAAACAATTATTGTTGTTTATTGTTTTGCATTGAGTGTGAAATGTATTTGTTTTCTTGTGATGAAATAACAATTGTACCACAAATATTTTCTTATAACTGTTGGTACAACAATTAAAAAAGAGCATTTATATGAAGAGCAGTGAAATACACAAAAATTAGAAAATTTTTTGTGGTATTAGATTTAACAAGTAAGAGCGCTATATTCGGCCGTGCCGAATCTTATATACCCTTCACAACATGTAGTCATGAAATAACAGTAGTTTGTGTCACCATTCATCCCATATGAAATACGTACATACATATATAAAAACATCCCATTGTAAAATTATAAATTCACGTATGTATGTTAAAAAAACGAAAAAAAAAAAAATTAAAAAAAAATTAAAAAAAAAAATTTAAAAAAAAAATAAAAAAAAAAAATTAAAAACAAATTTAAAAAAAAATTAAAAAAAAAATTATTATATATAATTATAATTTATATAAGCAGTTGTTTCCTGTATTGAGCTTGAGATCACTTTCTTTTATAAAAAATATAGTTATAATTTTATTTTCCGATATTTCGCTACCACATTGGGTAGCTTCTTCAGGGAAAGTTTTTACAATTTTCTTTTAACAATTAACAATTAAAATATTTTGTCAACAATTTTTTAAAATTAATTGTTAAAAGAAAATTGTAAAAACTTTCCCTGAAGAAGCTACCCAATGTGGTAGCGAAATATCGGAAAATAAAATTATAACTATATTTTTTATAAAAGAAAGTGATCTCAAGCTCAATACAGGAAACAACTGCTTATATAAATTAAAAAGATCGAAAATATTCATTTATTATATAATTATAATTATTATATATAAAACAAAAAAATAAAAAAAAAATTAAAAAAAAAATTAAAAAAAAAAATAATAAAAATATAAATAACATTAAATAAAAAATAAAAAAAAAATAAAAAAAAAAAATTAAAAAAAAAATTTTTTTGGCTCAGCTGGGATTCGATGCCATGTTTTCTCTAACCAGTATACACGTTTGTATGTATGTATGTTGTTGTTGTAATGTTGTTTTTGTGAAAAAAAAATCGAGGTGGTCGTAGGTTTTTGCTCATATCTCAGTTGTTTATGTACCGATGTTTCTGATTTTCAATACCGATCTACTCCCGAATATTTCTGATATTTTAGTACCTTACCCGGGTCCAACCTATGTCGGGGGGCTTCAAAAAGTTGATTTCAACATACACACGGACAGACGGACAGACTGACAGGGCTTAATCGACTCCCCTATTCATAAGCTTTCAGAAAATATATACTTTATGGGGTCGGAAATTAAAATTGTAGAAATTTCACACGGAATGACAAACCTATATATACCCTTTTTCACTGTGTGAAGGGTATAAAAATGAATAATAACACTATGCTAGTTGAAAAAACAGACAAGCCGGACATCTGGCGTTTTAACATAATTCGGGTACGCTGAATCCAGTGGTGCTTACGGTTTTTAAAGATTGGCTCTGGTTTTCGAGATATACCGTTATATCGAAAATGGAGGAGGTTGCACAACTTATGTTTGCGTAACTCAAAAACGCTTTAGCTTATTGAAAAAACTTAAAAAACCGAAATTCCGCAATTCCGAATTTCCTTTAAGAAAAATAAAAATTCTTTCTAATATTTGCAATCGTTTTAGAAACATATTTTTTTTTTTAATTAATTGTTTTATCAAAATTTCGAAATTTGTGTTTTTTAAAAATTCATATAAAATTAAAAAAATCAGCTACGCTTCTAATTTTTTGCAAGCATATAAAAAACGAAGCTGCAAATAAAACAAGCTATAAGTAATTAAAATCTGTGAGCAACTTTTGATTTTATTCTCAAAAGTCGAAACATTTTAATTAATTTAAGAATTTCATAAAACGCAATATTTGTATGGGAGCTCCCCTAGGAAGTGAAGTTACCGATTTAAAAATTCTTAGATTAAGAAATAAAGTCATAAATGCTTACATCTTTGTATTTTATTGTGCTTACAAAACCACATAAATCGGTCTTTTATTGTGCATTCAAAACCGCACTAGTCGGTCTTGTAAAAACATAAATAACATATTTTATTGTTATACCTGGAACAGGTAGAAATATTAATCGTCCTTTTTTTTACAAAACATGGTCATGAAGGTACTTTGATTAAAAAAATTACAGTACACTGACATATGGAAAGTGCTTGCGAAAGTGATAAGTGAAGTTTAAAGCCTTTGACAGTCTTGTGTCTAAATGGAGACGCCATGTTATTTGGTGTTCCAATGATTTGGAGAGATCCCATAGTTCATGTTGAAGATGATTATACAGCGGGTATGAACAGAAGAAAAATTACATATAAACATACATACATGAAACAGAATATGCTCGATTTCCGCTGCCACATTCTGATGAAATTCCTGTTCCGGATAGCTAAATACCAACAGAACATATTCCTTCAATAATTCATTCTGTTGAAGCGAGTGGACCAGCTACTTAAATTTATCAATTATGCTCCATTATATGAACAAAAACATAAATCAAACCTTTTCGTTTTTTTATGGCTTGACAATTGAGTTTTTTCGTCAGCTACACTACATGTATAAGTGTACCTACCTTTTTTAATATTCGGTTTTTCTTTGTAAATTTGTAAAAAAATATTTTTTTTTAAGAATGAGGGTTAAAATTTGTAGCGTTTTTTTTAATAAAATATACATACATATATTTATACCTGCATACATGCTTACAGCAAATTCTTGAATCTGGAAATACCAGACTTTTGATGTGAATCAGCGTTGTCAACTTTAAAATTTCAAAAAGCACCATAACCCAGGAAAAAACGCGTCATTCTCAAAAAAAAAGCACTAAATTTATAATTTGTAAATTATTTTTTTATTTATTTAATAAAATTATACATTTTTATAAATTTCTTTAAAACTGAGACATTTTTAAATGTATATCAGAATAAATAACAAAAAAATTTACTAAAATCAAACAACGAATATCTTTTATCAGTCAGTAGAGATTTACATAGATACATATATTTATATGAAAATAAAAATAAACAAAAACATTGGAAAAATTATTATAGTAATTATCAATTCACAATATATCTCAGGAGTGATGCATTGTAAGGAATTTATTTCAACATTGAGAAAAAATTACGACAGGATTAATTTTTCCATACCTGATGCGTTTATACGACGTTTTATAAACATGTGTGAATTTGTTGTACAAAATATTAAAGAAATTATTCACCAAATAAGTAAAACTATTATTTAATATTTAAATATTTTTATATTACATATTAGAGTAATTAAATAGAAATATTTCTAACTAAAAATTATGAAAAATTTTAATAAACTTGCAGTTTAATAATTCGATTCGGATTTAAGCTTTTCTCTATGTAAATAATATCAAATATCAATGATAGTCAATTATTTCTTCATTATTATCACTATCATCTGGCCACAACACAGTCTTAATTTCAAATTGTAATGCTTTATAAATATTATTGCTATTAATCAGAATATTTACTTCATCAGCTATTTGGTAGGTTTCGCAACAGAAATTTTCCCGTTTAAACCCATTTTTAATGAATTTAAAGACATTCGGTTGCGTATTTTAGATTTAAACACATTCATGGGAGCTATAAAAGTTTAACGGCAATATTAGCTAATGCTTCAAAGGGATTAAAGTTAACTGCATGTTTGTACGATTTAACTTCAATCCAAAAATCGACTGGATTCGATATTTTGCCATTGGTAATGGTAAAATATCTTCTTTTGTACGTTATAAAACATTTCTAACATTAATTATGTTAATTTTGCTCAAAATTTCAAAGTTTTCTGGTAAAATTTTTAAACGTTTAAAGTTGTGGGACGCTAAAAGTCATTTATAAGATGATAGAAAGAGGAATTTCTTTTATTCACAATTACCTCATATGCATATATGTATAAAGTTAGACATTTTGAAACAAAAACTTTCTGGGCAATCAATACCATCTTATAAACAAGTAAGAGCGCTATATTCGGCCGTGCCGAATCTTATATACCCTTCACAACGTGTAGTCATGCAATAACAGTAGTTTGTATCACCATTCATCTCATATGAAATACGTACATACATATAAAAAATATACATATATAAAAAACATCCCATTGTAAAATTATAAATTTACGTATGTATGTTAAAAAAAAAATAAAAAAAAAATTTAAAAAAAAAAATTTAAAAAAAAAATTTAAAAAAAAATTAAAAAAAAAATTAAAAAAAAAAAATTTTAAAAAAGTAATTAAAATATATATAATTAATATAAAACAAAAAAAAAATAAAAAAAAAAATTAAAAAAAAAATAATAAAAATATAAATAATATATTAAATAAAAAATAAAAAAAAAATAAAAAAAAAATTAAAAAAAAAATTTTTAAAATATAAAAAAATTTTTTTTTTGGCTCAGCTGGGATTCGATTCCACGTTTACTTTAGCCAATATACAAGTTTGTATGTATGTATGTTGTTGTTGTAATGTTGTTTTAGTAAAAAAAAAATCGAGGTGGTCGTGGGTTTTTGCTCATATCTCAGTTGTTTATGTACCGATGTTTCTGATTTTCAATAGCGATATACTCCCGAATATTTCTGATATTTTAATACCTCACCCGGGTCCAAGTGATGTCGGGGGGCTTCAAAAAGTTGATTTCAACATACACACGGACAGACGGTCAGACGGACAGACTGACAGAGCTTAATCGACTTCCCTATTCATAAGCTTTCAGAAAATATATACTTTATGGGGTCGGAAATGAAAATTGTAGAAATTTCACACGGAATGACAAACCTATATATACCCTTTTTCACTGTGTGAAGGGTATAATAATTAAATTTTTAGTGTAATATTATTTTTTTGCCGAGTTGCACGTAATTGTACTATAAGTTACATTTTGGTAGTATGTATATAAATTTACACATACAAAAAATTTTTTTCAATTAATATGTTTGGTGTCACCGAAATAAAAAGAAAAGCACTAAAAACTAAAAAAAAAATCACCAAGCACTGACTCACAATTTTTCCGCTTTAGAATTGTTAAAAATCACCAAAAACGGTGATAAAATCACCGAGTTGACAACGCTGATGTGAATACCTAGTTGATTTTTTGAATTGAGAATATACTTACATCAAAAATCATGTCACAACTACCTGTATAACACTTTAATATTCGATTTTTAATATGGGGTTTTTCCTTGGAAATTGTTTTTTTCCCTTCACCTGTGGTGCACAAGGGTAAATATATATAGCTTTGTCATTCCGTTTGTAATTTCTACAATTTTCATTTCCGACCCCATAAAGTATATATTTTCTGAAAGCTTATGAATAGGAGTCGATTAAGCCCTGACTGTCTGTCCGTCTGCCCGTGTGTTGGTTTAAATCAACTTTTAGAAGCAACTATTTGTCCCTCAGATCTGTGTATGGTATCAATCTTTTGGAAATATCCGGGAATGAATCGCTATTGAAATAATAGCATAATAGCCCCATAACTTTCTAAGATATGAGCAAATAAGCACGACTGCCTCTGTTTTTTCCCATATTTTTACCACCAAAATTAAAAATTTTCAGCCATAGAATAATTTATAGGTAACTTTGCTACTATTTATAGATATAATATGCCTCTAGAGATATTCGTGAAAAAGTTTGGATTAAGTGGGCTCTCATCGGCAAAGTTATAGGCAAAAATTTTTTTTTAAAATATATATTGCAAAAATTTACAAACGAAAATCAAATTTTCTCAGCTTCTAGACATCCAAAAGTCAATATTGGTATCATCTGAAAGGACTTGACTAGCGCAATATAAGCACTATAAAAAAATTAAAATTCATGTTGGCCGCCACTACAAAATGGCGGACAATAAATTTATAAATGGATCAAATCTGGTATTTTAAAATGTAACTTCTTGAACCCCCTCAATATTGGTATCAAATTAATGGGCTTGACCAGTAGAATATTGTAAATTATTCTAAAATGTAAAATCCAAGATGGCGTCTAAAACAAAATGGCGAATAAAATTTTTTTAACCCCATCAATATGGGGATCAAATTAAAGGGCTTGACTAGTAGAATACAGATAACTACGTAAAAATATAGGCTAATCTGCGATGTGGGATTATACCTATGTACATGATGGTGAAGGGTATTATCAGATTCGGCACGGCCGAATATAGCACTCTTACTTGTTTTGTTGTAATGTTGTTTTTGTTGGAAAAAAATCAAGGTGGTCGTGGTTTTTTTCTCATAACTCAGTTGTTTATGTACCGTTTCTGATTTTCAATACGGATCTACTCCCGAATATTTCTGATAATTTAATACCTCACCCGGGTCCAGGCGATATCGGGGGGCTTCAAAAAGTTGATTTCAACATACACACGGACAGACTGACAGAGCTTAATCGACTCCCCTATTCAAAAGCTTTCAGAAAATATATACTTTATGGGGTCGGAAATGAAAATTGTAGAAATTTCACACGGAATGATAAACCTATATATACCCTTTTTCACTGTGTGAAGGGTATAATAAATTATTGAAAAGGGTTAATTAAAATGTTGTTACTTAAAGCAGGGACTCTTAAATACAGTATTTAAATCTTTTATAAATTCTTTATTTAAGGAATATTTTATGTCGTCGCTGCTCCTTCGTAATCGGTTATGTGACATTTTTTGAAATTTCTTATTGCTCTATTTTGAACCTTTATTGGGTATATATCTATCTACCAAACCTTTTAAGGATATCTTGATTGATTCACAAATAGCCAATAGTCGGTATACTTAAGTTTAATACTGTACAGTAACAAAATAAAATGATTTTCTTTTCTCCTGAAAACTTAGTAAAAACGCATAACTAAATTTGTTAGATCAAGGACGATCTAAAAAAAATGTTTGTTTCGAGTTCATTATAAGACTGATTTTATCAATTTTGTTAGTAGAAATTATTAAAATTAACAACTTTTGTGCTAATTTTATTTTCTAAAGTTTGCATGTTTCGATTATATATTAATATTTTATTCGAACTTTTCTATATATTAAATTTTAATGTGAATCATTTTAATTGGCTTAAGTTCATTTAATCTATTATTTAATTTTATAATTGAAATTGAATTAAATTGCAATAATTTTTAGAAATATTCTTTTTTTTTAATTATTTCTGGGATTAGCCGAGTGGAATGCGTTTTCGAAACCAGCTACGATTTCATCATCAGCACTCTTTTTCGGTATACTACTATGTTATTTAAAATTCCTATATATGTTACAATTCAATTAAATTTGAATTAGTGAATCATAGTATTCACTTTCATATTTGTCTTTTTACTTTACCTATCAAATGACATTTTTTATTCAACATGTTCATGAATATTTTATTTTTGAAGAGATGACGTTTTTACAAAAACTTGCATTAAATTCACTTTGCTGCATTATTCATGAACGAATTGCTGGCGCTTTAACTGATCTTCTGTTTCGCATGAAGTTGGAGGTCTTTTGTCAAAATTCGCTGCGTGGTGCTTCATGATATATAATTTTGTTAAGAATGATGCCGAATTGGTATCTTCGGGTTTTTGGCAACACTCTCTTTATAAACAGCTATGTTGTCAAGAGACCGACCCACAGAGGAGTATTTGACCTGAAAAGCTGGCCGAAATTATTAAACGTGTTTTTTGAATTAAAAGTTTTAGTTGTTTGATAGTTTTAGGTGTAGTATGATATAAAAAGTTTAGTGTCTGTTCAGACCTTCACAATGAATTTCTTTCATATGTGTATAAGTACGTTTGTATAAATGTACAAACATACTTACGTACATATGCCTGCACGAAATTAGTTGAACAACCTTAAATTGCTGATTTCATGTAATTTTATTATTTTTATTTTTGCTGGAGTTATGCATTTTCCCTTAATTTAATTCAACAGTTAATTCAAATTATGAGAAAAGAAAAACCTTGAACGTCTGATTAAACTTCAAGTTTTGCTATAGTTTTTTGTTTACTTTAAATTCTTTTACTTTAAAAATTTAATAACAACCTTGAACTACCTTTAAGTTTATTTGCATTGCATTTGTCTGAGGGTGTCAGGTTCCTGGAATTTCTAACACGCGTGGGAAAATGCATAAGCACAAGGCAGAATTATATTATTAATAAATACATTAAAAATAAGTTATTGCTATTTAGCAATAAAATAGAATTTAAGTACATTAAGAATAACTTATTGCAATTTGGCAATAAAATAGTATTTAAGGCCATGGTTTAATTAAAACAAACTGAGAAATAATTATTCAATCAAACTAAACAGTTGTTTTATTATATTCTCCAATCCTCCACAATAACCAAGTTTAAGTGCTTGTGTTATACATCAAAAAAAAATAACCAAGTTTATGTGCTTGTGTTATACCTATACACACATTAAAAATAACCAAGTTTAAGTGCTTGTGTTAAACACCACAATTGTCCCGGTGTTTCCGCCCGGACAAAGCAACACCGACCAGCAAATCAGCTGAGTCAAAACAGTGTCAGATTTTGAAAAAATTACACTGCGCAACAAAAGTACACTGCGCAACAAAAGTACACTGCGCAAAAAAAATTTGTTTGTCTCTGCTAGAAAAAAAAAGTATGTGGACTATATGGATTTTGATGCCCTTAATTCAAATCTGTTTTCCGTTTTTCTCTAGAACGTAAGGATTTTCCTTTAAAGGCGTGGCATATTTCACCCCCTAAATCATTGAGTTGCCTAAAATATTTTGTCATAACTTGAAAACGGGCTCTCCGATTTTACTAGCAATGGGATCACAAGATACACCGGAAACTTCGGCTTGAACTACTAAAAACATTTCTTTTCTATTTATTACTATTTCAGAGTAATTAAAAATTTAATGGCGAAAAAAAATTTTTCCTGCAAAATTCGTCAAATTTTTTGTTTTCAAAATGCAATCAAATAAATTAAAGAACCAAAAAGTTTAAATTTTTAAGATTTTTCCAAAAGCCACATTCCTAAGGAATAAAAGACGGTATAAATAGTAAAACTTAATTTACAAATGTTGATTTTAACGAATTAAACTCATTCTTGACAGACTGTATGTAGATGCATACATATGATTTACGGTCTAATTCAAAAGAAAAATTTTGAAAATTGTAAGGCTCTTATGAAACAGTATTTTTTTTATATGAAAAAATGATTTATTATATATATTTTATATTATATAATACTTAAATATATGGACAAGTTAAACTAAAAATTCCTCAATAATTATTATGTCGTATGTGAATCCTTATTAGATGCATTATCAGTGTCAGGAAGAAGAAGTGTGATGGCTTCTGATGAAAAAGCTTTTTTATTATTCCGTTCTCTTTGCGTACTGCTGCTTATAAAAGGGTCACTGCTCAGAAATAACCTATTCAAAACATCTTGATTTGTATCGCTTCTGCTGAATTTCCTCGAATAATTCGTACGATATAATCGTAAGTGCTTATTTCTGGCCTCGGCAGCTTCTTCTGATAATTGGATGGTAGCCTGATACCTGATAAATTTTTATGTACCTGTATTTATATTTTGTAAACTAATTTTTGTGATTAATGCTTTTAATAATTATTCTTATTAGGTACGTATATTTATTTTTTAACATATACACCCCAATTCTAAATAACAATTCCCTGGGAATTGTTTCCCAATTCCCTGTTCCCCTATTCTAAATAATTTCTCCCGGGGAAATTTTTTCCCTTTCCCTTTTCCCTTATTCTAAATGAACTTCGAAATTGGGAAATTGTTCCCTGGGAAAAAAGTAGGTATTACAAAAGGTAATTAAAGGGAGAATGTAATAACAATTTTTGGGAAAAAATCCGCCAAAAAATTCAAAGGGAGTTGTGACAAAAATGTAAGTATTTAATATTTTTTTATAAAAATTGTGATAAATATTGTAATTTATTGTTACTTTTAGGATAAAAACAACAAACAGGAAGCAGAATAATGAATTGTTTTTAAGTTTTAAAATAATTTTAATTTTTATTTATCTTTTTTTTTAATTTTTGAAGTATTTAAATTTTTTTAATAAAATGTTATATTTATTTAAAAAAATGTATATACTACATACATATATAAGAAATGGCTTTATTACAGAAATTTATTAGAGATTATTCGCGATATTTTTTCTAATATTTTTCTATTATATTTTCTAATATTTTGGGCAATGGATAAATATTGTGGTGAGTCTAAGGATACCACATCATTATCCTGAGCGCTCAAATAATCTAAATTTTCTACATCGTTTACTTAAGTATTGCATTTAAAATGAATGCAGATATTATGCAACGCACAGCAAAATTTTGTTGTTTTAGCAGCCTTTTTTGGAGCGTAGTGCAGCTGTCTAGCACCAAGAATGCACCTCCATCTATTTTTTAAAACACCATTAATGCATTCAGCCACATTTCAACACTTGGAGTGAATTTTATTTCAACAGACTCATCCTGTGGGCATCTATAAGCCTCCTAGAAAAAATTCATGTTTAATTTATGAATTGTCTGTTATCATTCAAAACTTTACCGAGAAGCCAACAATTGCTGCCACCTTTAAGGTATTCTTGCTCCAGGTGAGCACGCAATTCGCCAGAATTCCAAATAAATGAATCGTGACACGCTCCGGGATGTGAGGCATCAACGTACTGAATCCTCAGCTCATGATAACAGACCTTTAATTTTTTGAGTTCCGTCAACACATCCAATAACGTTTGGAATGCCATACTTCACATAAAGAGCTAACGCAACTTTCCGTTTTTGCACTTCAGTTTTGCAGAAAGTTATCTACATTGGGCGTAAATGTTCCTTATATATTAAAAACTTCTGCCAGAACTTTGCTAACACTACTCTGAGCCACAGACACACCGTAATCTTTACCAATTCCCGTTTGGTACACTTTATTTCACGATTGTAGAAATTGCAAAGGACTTACGTTTGGGCTGAATACCTTAACACGTCCAACAGATTCTAACCTTCCAAAAGTAAAATTTACAAAGTGTGCGACAGCTCAAGTGGGTTGCTGGCGTCACTTAGCATTTTCCTTTCTACCCTTTGCTTATTCTTGTGCTTCAGAGTTTTCTGCTTCAGCTATTATTATTATCAACGCTACACTAAACATTTTTGTTCACTTTTAAAAACTTTTTTTTATTATTTACGAATATTTACTTTTTACGCTAAAAATTATTAGGAAATATTTTGTCAAAACAAAACAGCAAAAGCAAACAGCTGACTTCGAAAATGTAAAATTCTCTCTCCCTTTTTATTCCCTTCCCCGACTGTTTAGAATAGGGGAATCTTATTCGCGGGAAAAATGAATTCCCGGGGAATTCATTTCCCTGGGAATATTTAGAATTGGGGTGATAATGTTTTGTAGAGCAGGTATATAAATATCCTTTATTGGGATGTGTGTGACATTCCATTATAACTATTATGGATAATAAAGAATTTTTCAAATATATAATTATAGGCAGGTATTAACATTGTGAAGTGTTAAAAGTGATGTGAATACAAGTTAAAATCAATAATTCAAAATACATAAAAGTTAACGACGATATAAATATATAAGAAAAAGTGCCTGATGAGCAAAAATAGAAGAAATGTAAAAATTTGAAAAAATCGTCAAAAATAATGGCGCAAACTTTCTTTTTTCTTTTTTCTTTTTTTGCAAAAAAAAGTGTATATTTTTTTTTGTTTTTAGCTTTTGAACGAACATATTAAACATATTTAAATTTTTTTTTCTTTTTTGAATAACTTTTGATCAAACCTTTCAGCGAAAAAAAAAAATCATTGTTAAACCTTTATTCGTTTAGTCGCAAAAAAATATCATTTAAACATCCAGAAACCGAAAAAAACATTTTAATCTCATATAAATTTCTTCACTTTCCTGACTTTAGCAAGGTCTCAGAGCTACAAATCGCAACTAAAAGTCTTAAAAATTCACAATATAATGTAAAATATTGATGTCTGTCGAGCTACGTACTTAGTTTTTAAGATTTTCAGGCCAAATACTCCTATGTGCGACCCACAGTGAACCATTCTACGAGGAAGCGGTCAAAACTCATTTTTTTATGGTCACCGGTTGAAAAATGTTAAAGTTTATTCGAATGTAGACACTAGTGTACCTCTTGAGCCAAAAAATTTAAACTTTATTTTACATATATTACAGAGAACAGGGTGATTTAAAATGTACATTCTCAGCATTTTGCTAAAATGGGAAATTTTTTAGTAGGATTTTGATTTTTAGACTTCTATAACTTTTTGCTTTTAAAAGATTTTCAAACGAAATAAATTTTTTATAATTTTAATATTTTATTTGGTTGTTGGGTTTAAGTTGGTATGTATGCATTTCACTGGTGCTTATACCAGATCGTCAGTAGACCTTTTACCTAAATTCTTGAACAAGTTTTAAAATGTTATAACATTCGCTTTATTTACTGTCATTATTACATGTGAATCAACGAATCAACAACATTTAAATTAGAGCCATTTAGAGAGTAAACATTTAAAATATGTGAATATCTGCAGAAAGTCATAGATTTGCATTTTGTTAAATTCAATTCCATAAGATTTATCGTACACCAATTAAAAAAATTATTCAAATCAGTTTGGAGATAAAAACTGTCGTCATCAGTTCTAATCCATGAATAAAGTTTAACATCATCAGCAAACATTAAAATATTGCTGTATTGAATAGCCTTTAAAATAAGATGGGGCCAAGATGACTTCCTTGAGGAACTCCGGAAGTTACTTCAATATGTTTTGATATGCAATCATTATGAAAAACACATTGTCTCCAATCCTTTAAATAATAACTAATCAATTTTAAAAGGTTAACCGGAAACCCTGATTTTTTGAGCAACAACAATAAATCATGATTAACCTTATCGAAAGCTTTACTAAAGTTAGTATAGACTACATCAGTTTGGTTACCATTACAAAATCCTGTATTGATGAAGGACGTCAGCTCCATTAGGTTTGTGGATGTAGATCTACCTTCACAAAAACCTGTTGTGCTGGAGAAAGAATTGTTGATATTTGGGTAGTTAGGATGTCTGTATTATTTTCTCAAACAGTTAAGGAATGGAGTGAAGTTTAGCTATTGCTCTATTATTAGTAACATCACTACGGCTACCAGATTTATGAAACGGGATGATAAATGAACCTTTCCAGCATTTAGGAAATATACCAAATTTCAAAGAACTGTTAAAAAGAATGAGTGATAGGATTAGCCAAAACGCCGGCACAATTTTTTAATAGGAATACCAATAGGACCAGGATTATAACAATTTTTTAAACTTCTCAGGCTTTTTAAGACAGTATCGACATCTAAAGATGATATATTAATTGATGAAGACAAAGTTATATCATAAGGATAAATTAAACTATGGAACGTTTTTGCAGAAAAAGTAGAGGCGAAGAAATCAGCAAAAGAATTGGCAATATCTACATTATTGGAATAAAGAGACTCGAATTCATGGCATTCCATACCATGAAAATGAAGACTTACAGACTACATTTATGAATATTTGTGAGACCATTAATGCATCTGTTCCAAATATAATTAAAATAACTAGTCTTCGAAATTCTCGAAATGATAACGTTATTGATCCTATTATTGCCATGGAATTATCGTCAGCTCAGGATAAAAATTATATATTGAAGCAAGCTGCTGTTTTTCGTCGTAACTCGAAAGACCTTCTGCGCCTATGTCATGCTGGTTTTTTATTATAATGAACCATTTTATATAAAAAAAGCTCTAACCAGATTTAACCACAATCTTCTTAAGGAAGCAATTAAGTTAAAACGGAAAAAACTACTCTCGTCAGTTTACACTCTCCGTGGCCGTATTTATGCCAAATGCTCTAAGTCCGATAGCGCGTTCTGTGTGGAGATTGTGCATCAACGTGATAACTTTCCAGTTTCTGCAGTAGAAGGGTAATATTTTAAAATGTATAACTGTCATAATTATTTTTATAACTTATTTTTATTTTTGTATTTTTTTTATATCATACTTTTTTATTATGCCATTTTATTTTAAATTTTTTGAGTTTTTCTTATTTGATGTTGTCATATGCTTAATATTTTATTGTGACTTCTTCTAATATTCGGTCGAGTTCCAAAAACAACACTCATTCTATGATTCGTATAATTGGTAAACAAAAGGAAGGTATACAAATTTGTCACTTAAATGCTCAAAGTCTTTTTTGTAAATTTGATGAATTCTGATACATTTTTGAAAACTCAGGAATCGATGTAATTTGTATATCTGAAACATGGTTCAATCCAAAGAAGATAAAAAAACTTTCAAGTCAAAAGAGACGGCTATGATTTATTTCGAGCTGATAGGAATACTGGTAAGCGTGCTGGAGGTGTGCCAATTTATGTCAAGAAACAATTACGTTCTCGATTTGTTTGCAAATCTATCGATGAAGAATATGATTTTGTATTTATTGAACTTCTTTGTGATGAAAGTAAATGTCTCATTGGAGTTTTATATAGGCCTAGTAATTCACTAGATATTTCTCCGGTTGTAAATATGCTAGTGGAAAATTGTTTATCTTACAGTGATATTATTCTTTCTGGAGACCTAAATGGAAATTTGCTCATTGATTCTGATCTCATTTCACTTTTCCAACCTATTAGGCTTATAACTGTAAACACTACTATTCCCACTCACTTCACTTTAACTAGTAGTACCCTTATTGACGTGTTTTTTGTCTCTGATATTAGAAAAGTTCTTTTGTATGAACAGTTTTCTTTTCCTAATTTTTCAAAACATGATGTCAATTATATGACCTATAACCTTCCTTATTTTAAACATGAAGAACCACAGCATATAACTTTCCGTGATTACAAGAATGTTAACTATGATGCTCTTTTAAATGAAATTAATTTATATAATATATAATATAAACCAACAGATATCCTTTTTTTATGAAGCAACCTCATACCTATACGACAAATACGTACCGGTTAGAAAGAAAACTGTTAAATCTTCTACAAAGCTTTGTTTTATTTAAAATATTTGTGATTTAATAGTTAGAAAAAATTCCGCGTAGATCTTTTACTAGGGAAGTAAAGTTAGCAAAGCAACGCTATTATAGTCGTGTATTTTCAAAGGCTATGGATACTGAAAATATGTGGAAAGAGATAAAGAAAATTGGTTATAAAGGTGAAAGTGAATCGGTAAATCTTTCCGCTTTTGAACTAAATGAATTGAACAGACAATTTACCTTAAATGACTCAATTCCTCTTCGTTCTGACTCTTATGCAAATTTACCAGATTGAAATCTGGATTCTTTATTTAGTTTTTCCTGTGTTAACCAGAAGGATGTTCTGGAAGCTTTTCTTTACATAAAGTCAAAATCTATTGGTCTAGACGGTATGAATCCAATATTTATTAAAGCTATTTTACCACAGGTTTTACCCTATATTACACATATTTTTAACACTATTTTTACAAAATCTATTTACCCTGATTTGTGGAAATGGGCAAAAGTAATTCTCTTGCCGAAATTTAATAACCAATACAGGCCAATTTCCGTACTTCCTTTTCTTTCGAAAGTTTTCGAAAAAATTATGAGCAAACAAATGAATGAACATATATCCAATAATAATCTTTTATCATCTAAGCAATCTGGTTTTCGCAGGAAAAGAGGGTGTATCACTACTTTAGTTGATGTATCGAAAGATCTTCGTTATATCGTTGACAGTGGTAATATTGCTTTTTTGACTTTATTGGACCACTCTAAAGCTTGTGACTCAGTAGACCATGATATTCTTGTTAAAAAGCTTAAACACATTATGGTTATTCTGAAACCTCCTCTAAATTGGTTCTCTCTAACCTTCGGAATAGAGAGCACGTAGTTGTCTCTAAAGATAAGTCGTCTACCTCTGCGACTTTAAGTAGGGGTGTTCCGCAGGTGACCCTCTTTTGTTTTCTATTTACATAAATGATCTACCACGTGTAGTTAATTCATGCAAAATGCACATGTACGCTGATGACGTTCAGTTATACACATCATGTAGCTTACGAGATGTGGAAAATTGTGTACTGAACCTAAATACTGAACTGAACCTCGTATTTGAATGGGGTAGGATGAATTGTCTTACCTTAAATCCGAAAAAATCTCAGTGCCTTGTTATTTTTAAAAGGATATTTGATACCACTTTTCTTCCGAAAGTTAGTATTAATGGAGTGGATATTGCCCTAACGTGGAATGATCAAATTAGCAAAGCTTCTGGAAAAGTTTATGGGATTCTCCGAAGTCTTTGGTCTTCTCAGTACCACACACCGCAGAAAATTAGATTTGTTCTTGCAAAATCGTTTATCTTACCTACGCTTTTATATGGTTGTGAAATGTTGTCAGGTTGTGATAGTGCATACATGGGTAAATTTACAAGCGTCTTTAAAAGTGTAGTTAGATATGTATATGGTTTACGCAAATATGATAGTATCTCCGCTTTTCTAAATAAAATGTATGGCATTTCATTTGAAGACGGAAGTCTACCAGATCACAACACTATTTTTCAGGCTGAGATCATGGCGATTACGGAAGGAATTAAATGGATAAAGAAACGAATAGCAAAACCCCGATTCGTATCTTTACGGATAGCCAATCAGTGATTAAGACATTGAGAAAGGAGAAAGTTGAATCCCGGAACGTTTTGCAATGCAAGAGTGAGATAAACTCATATGCAAATTGTGAACATCTGGAGATAATATGGATACCAAGCCATCACGGGCTGATCGGAAACGAGAAAACCGACAAATTATCTAAAATGGGAGTGTTGCGGCTAATAGCGATATGCTTTGTTCAAAACAAGTTTTAACAGCGCTCAAACTATCGTTAAATAAAACACTGTTTATTTTATGTATACTACTTTAAATATTACTTAACTTTTTATTAAAATGTTTTATTTAATCTTGGGATAAGGACACGTGAAGGTCAAGAGCGCTTTAAAATTATTTTGTTTGAACGTTCGCTTCTTTGCTTTGATAAAAACCGTCTGGCGACAATTGTTTCTGTTCTTAAAAATGCGTACAAAAGAAACAAGTGACTTTAAAAACGTGTTCCGTTATCCCGTTATATTTACATTAGTAATGGTAAAATTACAAATGCGTAACATTGCGTATAAAGAAGAAAATAAGAGGGAATAAATGGATTAATCTCAAGAGAGGTTATTAATAAATGCAGGGCTCGAAAAATTGTTTGTCTTTTTTGACATTACGGCAACAGTTCCCTCCTCCGTAAGCGAGTTTGAAAAGTCGAGCTTACTTTCAGAGCCGCCACTCACGTCTAAGATTGCCAATTTTGCTACTGGTCTTTCCAGTATGCTGCTCTTCGTTTTTATGGTTGCTCTTCTTACCTGTCCATCTTTGGCCACCACTGTGTTAATTACCATGCCTTTAGGCCATTTGTTTCTATGCAGGTCTGGATCCACGATAACAACTACGTCACCAACTTTTATAGGGGGTTGTTTGCTAAACCATTTACTTCTTCGGGAGATGATAGGTACGTATTCCTTTAACCATCTGCGCCAGAATTTGTCGGCGAACTCCTGCGTTTTGTACCAGCGTTGTCGGAGATCAATGTTTTCCTTCGGGATCGGTTTGTAACCGTTCGATGAACCAATCAACAGGTGGTTAGGCGTGATGGCCACGTCGTCGCTATGTTCAAGCGACACAAAGGTAAGCGGACGGCTGTTGATGATAAATTCTGCTTCACATAACGAACTTTTTAAGCTCTCGTCGTTAAATTTCATGTCGGGGCTGATGTCGTATATAACTGTTTTTATTGATCTAACTAACCTTTCCCAAACGCCGCCCATGTGTGGCGCAGCTGGTGGGTTAAACTTCCATTTTATTTGGTCGAACGTAGTTTGAATTGTTGAAAAATTTACGTTTTGCAGTTGACCGCATATAATTTTTTCCACTGCCTTAAAATTCGTGCCATTGTCGGAATAAATTTCTCTAGGCGAGCCACGTCTAGAAATGAAATTTCTTATGGACATGATGCATGAGCTCGTGTCCAGGCTATAGGCTACTTCAATGTGCACGGCGCGAATGCTTAAGCATGTAAATATAACGCCCCACCTTTTCTCACGTCTTCTACTGACTGTTACGTAGATGGGCCCGAAATAGTCTACACCAACAAAGGTAAACGGTCGTTCAAATACACCGAGTCTTGCTGCAGGCAGCGTTGCCATTTGTGGTACTTGTGGGGTGGCGAGTTTTATTTTGCACCATTGACATATACGGCGTACTTTGCGAAATAGAACACGTAAGTGAGCAATGTGGTACTGGCTTCTTATTTCATTTAGTGCAGTTTCGTGTGCTTGATGAAGAAACTTTTCGTGGAAGTGGCGTACTATTAAAAATGTCACGTAGTGGTTTTCGGGTAGAACTATTACGTCTTCGCGATTAGTTAGGTATTCCGCTCTTCCATGGCATCTCATTAAACTGTGTTTATCTACGTAAACATTTAGGGTTATTAATTTGCTTGTTTTTTCGATGGGGTTACCACTTGTCAGGCGTAATATTTCATGACTATATTCACTATTTTGTGCATACCTGAATAAAAATACTTGGGCCATTTCAATCATTGTGCAGTCAACCTCGAGGGCCTTTTCAATGGTTTCTTTACTGGCCATTTGTTTTAGCTTGTGGCAGTATAATATGAACGTAGCAACTGCACGATATAAACGCTTCCAAGATGAGAAATATTCAATGTTTAGCTTTACGTCAGTAACTTTTTTTTATCAGCCATACGTTTCGTTTAATTTCGTTTTCACTTAGTTCTCCTAAATCGTCGCATTGCGGCCATTCGTTTTGATCAGTACGTAGAAAATCTGGTCCTGTAAACCATAAATTTGTATTTGCTGACGGTAGGACCTTAGTGGCTAAATCGGCTGGATTTTGCTTCGATGGTAGCCACCTCCATTGGTTGACACTTGTAAGTTCCAGTATCTCACCAACCCGATGCATGACGAATTGTTGGAATTTTTTTGGGTCTATTTGCAGTCATTTTAATACCGTTTTTGCGTCGCTCCACCAGTATTGTGAATTAATTTTAATACACTCTATTTGGGTTATTGTTTTTGCCAGTCTTGCACCAAGCAAGGCGGCTTGTAGCTCTAACCTTGGCACTGAGAGTGGTTTTAGTGGTGCCACTTTGCTCTTGGCGGCAACAAGGCTGACAGTTATTATGCCCGTCTTTATTATGCGAAGGTAGCAAACTGCTGCATATGCGTCTTCGCTAGCATCCACAAAAGTGTGCAATTGAATTTCATCGGCTGTAGGCATCAATTCAGAGTAGAAACGAGGAATACGTGTAGAAGTTATTAGCGGAACTGTAGACTTCCATTTGCACCATTTTTGATTTAACGATTCAGTCAGCTGTTCATCCCAGTTTATACCAGAGCGCCATATCTCTTGAAGGAGTATTTTTAACCCAACAGTGAAACATGAGACGAGCCCGAGAGGATCGAATATGGACATTAGCACCTGCGTTAAGTAGGTATAATTTGTTCATTCAGTACGTCGCGGCGCAATCTTGCAAACCTACAAATATATCTAAATTCGTCGTTATTAGGGTCCCAATACATACCTAATATTTTAGTGGTAGTGCCCCAATCCTTTAAAGTTTGCTCATTTGGTGATTCGGTCTGCAGTTGACTTAAAACTTTCTTTGAATTTGATGACCAGTTATGCATCTCGAAACCGGCGGCGGCGTGAATCTTTCGTACGAGTGTTGCCAATTTTACTGCTTCATCCTCATTTGGAGTACAATCGATAAAGTCATCGACATAATGGTTTTTCTGAATTGCTTCAACTGCCCGTGGGTACTTGTCCTTATATTGCTCTGCGTTTTTGTCGCGTACGAAATGGGCAATACAAGGCGCGCAACATATTCCGAAAGTTAACGCTCGCATAACGAAAGTGCTTGGCTGATACGGTTTATCATTTTTGTCGTACCATAAAAAACGTTGTGCGTGTATATCGCTTTCAGTTACGTTTATCCTGTGAAACATCTCTGAGATGTCACTACAAACGGCTATTTTGTCTCTGCGAAACTTCAACAGTATTTCAACTAAGGGGTTTAATAGGTCCGGCCCAGAAAGCAAAAAATCATTCAGCGACCCTCCCTTAGACTTTGCGGCCGCATCCCAAACAAGTCTTACCTTTTCTGGTTTGTTTGGATTAGTTACAACGTTTAGTTTGTCGTGGTGTATTTCCAAATCTTTTGGTGTTAGCTTTACGGCGTATCCCTTTGAAACAAGATTATCAATTTGCAATTGAATTGTAGCTCTTAACGTTGGATCCTTTTTTAATCTTTTTTCTAGGCACTCTAAACGATTAAATGCATGTTGGTAGCGGTATGTCTTTGTTGCGCCATAAAAAGCCAGTTTCATAATGATTATCAATTTTCTTGCACGTTTGTTGTAAAATTTCTAAGGCTTTGTTGTCATCAGACGAGAAGATTTGTATGTGCTGAGTAGCTTCAAGGGAAAAAAACTCTTTTACCATATCATGTAACTTTTTGTATCCCAGTTGACAGTCACACGTATGCACGTTAACGCGATGTGCAGCGACGTCGTTATTATTACCTCCTTGCAGTGTCCATCCGAGACGGGTTTTTGAAGCAATAGGTTGATGCCATGAGCCTTCCTTAATTTTTAGAGGGATTGCCAGTTTCCAGTTGTTAGCCCCAATCAACAGTGCTGGTTTAGCGTTTTTGTAAGACTGTATGGGTAGTTTTTTAAGGTGGGGGAATCTTTCTGAGATATCCCTGGCGTTGACCGTCTGAGTTGGAAGACCTAAATTTGTAACGGTATGAACACCTTTAAGACAACACTTTTTATTAATATTATTAATATTTGAAATTGTAAGAGATGTATTTATTGACTCATTTTCTACACGTGTGGTGTTGCCCGTCCAACGTAGACATAGGGGGTCAGAGTTGCCTGTTAGTCCAAGCTCGTTAAACACATCCTTATCTATTAACGTTACAGATGAACCCTCGTCAAGGAAGGCAAAAATTACCTTGGTCTTATTACGAGTATGCACATTTATTGGAATTATTCTAAAAAACGGTTGAGCATCATCTTTATTGTTTCCGTGTGTATTTACAACTGTACTAGAAGAACTACTTTCGACGTCGCCCAGCATTGTACTATGTTGTGTGGCATTCATCATTTTGTGCAGCAAAGGGTTGTGCTTATACTTGCACCCTTCTACTCCACATTCTTTGTTTAAAAGGCATTTACGTTTGTGCGTTCCCAGACATTGTCGACACATGTTTTTCGATCTCACACATCCCCATTTTTCATTAAGCGACATATTTTTGAACACTTCACATTGCACTGCTTTGTGGCCGATGACATTACAAATAATACAAGTGGTACTTACAGCGTTTTTTTTAGCACTGTTATCCTCAGTACTGCTTTTTTCGTAACAATGAGCGTTTACTACTGCGCTCGATTTGCCAAATAATGGGGTGACTGTGCTAGCAGCTTCTGCGACGTGGTATAACCAGTCGCTAAATGCTTTCACTACGGAGATCAGTTCATCCTTGGGCTGCATCGCCCAACTCAATTTGTGGTTGTTGGGGAGTTTATCTATCAGTTCTTTTACTAATAGAGGGTTATTTAGATGTGGTTGCATTTGACAGCCCTCCATCGTAGCACATATATTTCGAACGCACATTGCGTACTCTATGAGTACGTCTAGTTTGTCTTTAATTGGTGGGAAACTTCTCGCCTTAGCGATCATACGGTCTAAAATGTGTTCTGGTCTTCCGAAACATATACGTAACGTTTGAATTATTTCGGGGACCATATGAGGTAAAAGTAACTTGTTTTTAACCATCTCGAGGGCTTTTCCTTTAAGGCAACCTTGTAGCCTTATTAAATTTTCGGCGTTTGTAAAGCCAGCAACCGCGGTGCTGTTTTCGAAACAGCTTATAAAAAGTGGCCAACTCTCAGGATCACCATTAAAAACTGGCAGCTGTTTTGAGATGGCATGCCTTGCAGCTACTTGCGTCGGTGTTGGTCCTGTTGAATTGTTTTGGACCATTGTAGTATCCGCATTACCTGGCACAATTTGGCTGTATGGTGTTGGCGCGTTAGCTTTGGATAGTATTTTGTACTTTGTTTCCAAATACTGTCGTTTAATACTCATCTCTTCCTCCAACTTCTGTATTTCTAAATTGTGTTGGCGCTCAATATCGTTTTGATACTGTGTGTTTGCGTTAGTTGCATATTGATAGTAAGGAAGAAATCCACTCGGTTGTGAGTAATTTAACGAAACATTAGGTTGTGGTATTTGCAGCTGTTGTAATGACGACGTTGTAGTTGGATTATAACCAGACTGATATGACATTATAGGGGTAGTGTAAATCGAGGATATCGGTGCCAATATCTGCGGTGCAGGTATTGCGGGTGCCTTTGCTGTTGCTACAGAGTAGGAAATTATGTTTCCTATTGCATGTGCTGGCTGACAATAACCTGCGCTTGATTGCGGCAAGTTGATAAGTACTTGTTGATTTACACCGTGCATTGGTGCCTTTTCACTTATTGTTGTAGGGGTAGACGAATGCGGTGCTGAATTTCCAACAGGTATGGACGATACATTTTGTCAGCTTTCACAACTCCAGCTTACGTCTGCGACATTACTGTCAACGCCGACACAACCGAAATGGTACCATTGGTCGCAGCTGTCGCACTGTACCATATCACTAGTGTCTTTCTCTTGGCACTTTTTGCAGTTATGATCATTCTTTTTTTGCAGATTATTCATATTTTTGTTCATTTTTATTTGGAAACCAAAATAATTTTAAAGAAATGTTGCGGCTAATAGCGATATGCTTTGTTCAAAACAAGTTTTAACAGCGCTCAAACTATCGTTAAATAAAACACTGTTTATTTTATGTATACTACTTTAAATATTACTTAACTTTTTATTAAAATGTTTTATTTAATCTTGGGATAAGGACACGTGAAGGTCAAGAGCGCTTTAAAATTATTTTGTTTGAACGTTCGCTTCTTTGCTTTGATAAAAACCGTCTGGCGACAATTGTTTCTGTTCTTAAAAATGCGTACAAAAGAAACAAGTGACTTTAAAAACGTGTTCCGTTATCCCGTTATATTTACATTAGTAATGGTAAAATTACAAATGCGTAACATTGCGTATAAAGAAGAAAATAAGAGGGAATAAATGGATTAATCTCAAGAGAGGTTATTAATAAATGCAGGGCTCGAAAAATTGTTCTCTTCTGAGTAATATAACTTTGGAGAACGCCAAACCCTTTAAACGATTTAAGGATGAACTTAAACGTTGGGCGATGGAGGAACATGTCAGAAAATGGCAAAGCACTGATGTCGGTAAGGTGACAAGAACACTATGGGGTGACCCAAATCTTGGAAAATCAAAGGAGATTCTGAGACTAAGTAGACCTACACTTAGGAAACTAACCAGTGTGATTACAGGTCATACAGAGTTGAGAACTCATCTAGCTCGCATGAGATTATCTGAGGAGACAACATGTAGAGCATGCGAGGAAGAGGATGATACTTTGGTACACTACCTCTGTCATTGTCCTGCATTTGGGCATATTAGGCGCGAAAACTTTACAGTGGATACTATGCCAAACTTAGAATACCTGGGGAACTCGAACTGGAGATCCATAAGGCGTTACATTGAGGGGACTGGGTTATTGGACTAGTCCGTCATTTATGGGAAATTATGTTTGTGGTTTTTGTTTGGGAATTGCGTTTTCCATATGGAGCGCACAACATGCCAACTGTGCATAAGTGCATAGCTGTCATGGGTTTGGGCTTTTATACCCCTCTTTTTCAACCTAACCTAACCTATCTTAAATTCAGAATTTTACTTATGGTTCATAAAATTATTTTCTCTAAAGAACCCATTAACCTTTTCGAGCGATTTCAATTTACAAGATCTAATCGTAATAACTATCTTGTGCCAATATTGTATAATAGACTAACATCCGAAAGACACTTTTTTGTAAATGGCATACGTCTTTGGAACTGGTTACATACTTTAAATAATCAACTTCACAAAATATCAAATACATTTAAGAAGGAACTCTATAAATTTTTTCTCAATTGATTTTTAATATTTTAGTTTAATTTTTTAATTAATTTAACTAATTTTTATATTTTAATTTTTTTTATTTTTTATATTTTATATTATACTTTTAATTTTAATTATAAATTAAACTTACAAACATTCTTCTTATTGAAAAATTAATTTGTTATGACTAATGTTGTTTTTCAAGATTTTAAATCATGTTACATTAGGATTTTCAAAAATAAATAAATAAAAAAAAAATTAACAATATTCATTTTCATAGTAGTTGGCTACGTTGAAACTCTACGTTTGGAATTGACAAAATTATAAAAAATTTTCGAATTTTTTTTTAAAGTAAAATTTCATTTTGTTTATACGATGCATAACATTTTTTTTTTTTTTAAATATAATGGCTTTGAGCTATTAGATAATGTCTTTGATCAATACGGGTTTTGCTCTTCATGAACTTTTATATAAACGGTTCTTACGATTTTTTAACCAGGTTAATGTACGGGAATACCATGGAGGACAATTTGATGTTGTTCACAATCCTTGTTCACTTTTGTTTGCCACTGTTAAATTCCTTAATTTTTGCCTATCAATTTTTGTTAACCGCTACGCAGCGGCAGTAATATTTTAAAACTCTAACAATCAACATAAAACAGTGCACAAGTGAATAACAAAATCATCAAATATAGAGAACAAAGTGAACACAAGTAACAAAATTAGTGACAAAATTATAAACGTATAAATTATTAATAAAACCTAATTGTAAAACAACCAAAAAGTGAATAAAATAAAACTAAATAAGATTTAATTAAAACTAAAATTAAAATAAATAAAAAGAGTTTTATTTATATAAAAACAAAAGAACCAGACCCACAAACACACAACAACAAACATTTGGTCCATTCGAACCGAATAGTGAATTAAAACGTACAAAACAATAGTGCAAACAACAATTACACACATTTATAAAACAATTAAATATAAAATAAAATAGTAAAATAGTGTTACAAAATCAACAAAATCTTCAACATCATCTTTAACATCATCATCATCATCAAAATCATCATTATTAACATCAAAATCATTTACGGTAACGGCTTGTAAATTCTTTGGCACAACAACAAAAATCCACAAGGTACAACAAGCAAGACCCAAAAAAGAAAAAAAGACCCAACAACAACAACAGTAAGTACAAAATTATAATTTAATATACAACAAAAAATACAACTAAAAATTCTGCCGCAAACAACAAGACAGAATTGCAAAAAATAAAAAAGGGTTACCATCGACCACATATTTTTAATTTACCGGGGAAAAATAAAATACCCTCAAAATACAATTAATTACTAAATTAATTATAATTTTCGATACTTATTGTTGTAAAATCGCTAGCAGGGACTTTTTAAAAAATTTTGACCCTATTATTTTGATTTTTTGACCCAAAAATGGCATGCGAAAAATTTGTAAATTGTACAAATGATCTTCTAGAGTTTGAAAGCGTTTACATCGAAAACGCGTCCGAAGACAACGTACATGGTCTAGAAGTACTGCGTGTTGAACTCGATTCAATATGGGCACAAGTCAAAAGATCCTATGAAGAGTGTAGGGACAAAAAACAAGATACCGCTGAAAAACCAATAGATAAAATTAAACTTCGTGAACGCTATCACACAGCTCTTAAAGCATACAAACATTGTTTGGGAATAATTAACTCGAATATTCAGATACTATTGACCCTAAATAGTGATCAAAATAAACAAGAGCGAATTTCAACGGTTAATTCTGAGTCGATAGAAAATAATGATATTTCGTTTGTTAGATTACCACCATGTGACACAGATATATTTTTTGGAGATTTTGTAACATGGCCAACTTTTCGTGACCTTTTTTCGGCGCTATATATGAAAAATACTCGTCTTAGCAAAATTGAGAAATTGTTTCATTTGATACAAAAGACAGGAGGAGATGCTAGAAAAATTGTTTCAAATGCCCCATTAACCAATGAAGGTTTCGACATAGCCTGGAAAAATCTCGTCGATCAATACGAGAACAATCGGGTTCAAGTCAATGAACAATTAAAGATTTTGTTTGATCTTCCGAACGTTAGCGAAGAATCAGGCCAATCTATTCAACTATTACAACGGACAGTTAATGGATGTATTCAGGCGTTAAATGCCCTAGGTGTAGGAACTGACACTTGGGACCCCATTCTAGTATACATTTGCTCAAAAAAGCTCCCCCGAACTCTGTTAAAAGAATTTGAAAATTCTCTCCAGGAAATTACAAAAATTCCAACATGGGAACAATTTAACACATTTCTAACACACAATTCTAAGACTTTAGAGTCAATAGCGGCCATTACACATTCATCTAGCAAGCCTTACTCACAGAAAAAGGAAAATACCAATTCATTGGCTAGACAAAATCGTATAAACACTTTTCATACTCATACGACTCATATAGAAAATGGGTCAAAAGATAAAAAACAATTTTCATCAGCTAGGGTACAGAAAAATGACACAAATCGAAAATGCCAACATTGCAAAGAGTGTCACCAACTGCGATCATGCCCAAAATTTTTAGAACAAAATGTGAGTGATAGAATTCACATTGTAAGAGTCACTAATTCATGTTATAACTGTCTCTCTATAGACCACAGTGTCAGGGAATGTAAAAGCAGATTTAATTGCAGATTATGTAATCAAAGACACAATACTTTATTACATAAGGGTTCAGAAGCCCAATTTACAGATCAAAATAGTGTTGCAATTCGTCCCAGTACAAGCTCCGCAGCACGAATCAACAATATACAGTCCACACCCACACCAACTTACAATAATTCTATCCCAAATATTACATCCTTGACCCTACAAGAGAATAAACAACTTAGTCAATCTCCCACCGAGCGAGAAACATTGTTATTCACTGCTATTGTGCACATAGAAATAAGAGGCGAAAGATTTCAGGCAAGAGCAATCATCGACCCTGGATCTCAGTCAACTTTCATATCGGACAAATTGAAAAACCGATTAAATCTACCCACTAAACGAAATTTAGTTCATGTAACAGGTTTGAATCAAAACATTTCCGAGACTTCAAACAAAGCTTGTTTATTTAACCTTTGCTCAAGAGTAGATAAAAACTTTAAATTAGAAGTATGGGCTCCCGTACTAAAGACCCTACCATCTAATTTACCACCACAAACCTTAGATTTGCAACATTTCAATGAGACTGCTAAATTAGAACTTGCAGATCCTCAATTCAATAAAAGTAGACCCATCGACCTGCTAATAGGCCTCGATTTAGGCCCCTCAATCTATTGCATGGAAACACCGATGCGGTCTATTGGCTCCCTTTTGGCACAAAAAACAGTATTTGGATGGATTGTGGGGGGACCAATTTCTACACCATCAAATACGAAATCAACGATTTCATTGCTTAACACATCGTCCCTTGACCACATGCTCACACGCTTTTGGGAGGTGGAGGAACCCCCAAAACAAATTTTGAGGTCAGATGAGGACACATTTTGCGAAAACAATTTCAAATCGACAACACGTAGAAACAACTCAGGAAGGTATATAGTTACCCTACCCTTTAAAAACGGCAAAGAGATAGGTATCTCTAGAAATATTGCCATGGCACAGTTTATGAGAATGGAGCGCATACTCACACAGAAACCCGACCTCAAAAAACAGTACGATGAGGTCATCTTAGAATATTTAGAGTTGGGACACATGAGAAAGATCTCCCCCTCGGATATAAATAAGGCACCCAATTATTATCTGCCGCATCACGCAATAATAAAACCAGAAAGGCTGACAACGAAACTTAGAGTAGTTTTCAACGCCTCTTGCCCGACGTCAAATAAGAATAGTCTTAATGACATTTTATACCCAGGACCCATCCTTCAGCAAGATCTTGTTCTTCTGATATTAAAGTGGAGATTCTATCGTTTTGTTTACAACGCCGATGTAACAAAAATGTATCGTCAAATACTTATTGACCCAACTCAAACCCCCTACCAACGAATATTGTTTCGTAAATCTCCAAGTGATCCTATTGAGGATTATGAACTCCTAACTGTAACGTTTGGAGTTAATTGCGCACCATTTCTGGCCATAAGGACACTGCTTCAATTAGCCGAAGATGTCAAAACAACACACCCTCTCGCATCAACCATTTTACAACAAAATATGTATGTGGATGATGTTTTAGCTGGAGTACACACTTTGAACGATGCCATAAAATCTAAAAATGAACTAATAGCCGTCTTAAAATCTGCAGGATTTGAGCTGATGAAATGGACGTCAAATGATCCACAAGTAATTCAGGATTTACCAATTGAAAACCTCTTACCGCTCGATTGGCTAAATTTGTCAGAAAACGCCGGAACAAAGACTCTTGGGATAAAATGGAAAATTTCGTCAGACTCCTTTACATTCACTGCACCAGAAATCGAATTCAAAGAAATCTACACCAAAAGAGAAGTTTTATCTACAATTGCAAAATTCTTTGACCCTTGTGGATGGATAGCACCAGTAATTGTAGACGCGAAATTAATCATGCAAGAGATTTGGTTAGATAAAATCAACTGGGATGATATATTAAAGCCCATAGTTTGTCTTAAATGGAAAAAATTTGTAAAAAATTGTTCTGCCATCAATACCTTAAAAATTCCTCGTTGGATTCAATATACCCCAGATTGTCAAGTAGAAATTCACGGGTTTAGTGACGCGTCAGAAAAAGCATATTCTGCGACTCTTTACGTCCGAATACAATCTGAAGACTCAACCATATACACATTTCTACTGGCTTCAAAAACACGCGTAGCTCCCATAAAACAGATTTCATTACCCCGTTTAGAGCTTTGTGGATCCGTCTTGCTGGCAAACCTTGCATCAGCAACCTTACCAAATCTTCCATTTAGAAAAATCAACACATACTATTGGACTGATTCAACTATTGTGTTGGCCTGGCTAAAGAAACCACCTTGCACTTGGAATACCTTTGTCGGGAACCGTGTTTCTGAAATAGTAGATAAAATTGGAAACCAAAATTGGCAACATATTGACTCCAAAGAAAACCCAGCAGATATCGCCAGCCGAGGTTGCACTCCACAAGAGTTGGAAACTAACAATTTATGGTGGTTTGGACCATCCTGGCTTAAATTACCAAAAAATCTATGGCCTTCTCCGATTAAACCCGAAGACACAAAAATAGAAGCAAAATCAGTAAAAACGTTTACAACCACGACATATGAAGATCCCTTAAATCGATTCTCAAACCTATCACGCGCTTACAGGGTACTCGCGTATACGTTGCGATTTTGGAGAAATACAGGCCGTAATAGAACTCATCTTCGAATATCGTCGCCAGAAATAACAAAAGACGAAATGGAATCAGTTAAAAATCGTCTTATTGTCTTAACTCAACGAAATTACTTTCCCGAAGAGCATAGGCTTTTAAAAGCAAAACAAAACATCAACTCTAAAAGCAGTATCTTGTCGTTAAACCCCTTTATAGATCAAAATGATATTATTCGAGCTAATGGTCGACTAGTTCAATCACCAGCATTGACTTACAACGAACGTCACCCAATATTGCTGCCTCATAGTTCCAAACTGTCACGTTTAATAGTTGAATTTACACATAAAATTACCATACACGGCGGTAATCAACTTATGACTCGAATCATCCGCACAGAATATTGGATATTTAAACTAAAACATTTGATTAAAAGCGTAATTCATCATTGCAAATCTTGTGTCCTATACAAAAAACATGCCCAAACCCAAATTATGGCGTCATTACCACCCGAACGTACAAATTTATCTAGACCATTTGCTACTACTGGCATAGATTACGCAGGACCCTTTGACATAAGAAACTTCACCGGAAGAGCCTGTCTTATCACAAAAGGATACGTCTGCATTTTTGTATGCTTCGCTACCAAAGCCATACATTTGGAAGCAGCAAGCGACCTCTCGACCCAATCATTCTTAGCAGCCTTCTCACGCTTCATTGGAAGGCGTGGATGTCCAGCTCTCATTTACTCAGACAATGGGAAAAACTTCGTCGGAGCAGCAGAACTAATCAAAAAAGATCGTCTAGAATTTATTAAAACTCTTCAAAACAGATTAATTCAACAGTATAGTCATCAAAATATTGAGTGGAAATTCATCCCTCCTGGAGCCCCACACATGGGCGGACTTTGGGAAGCCGGTGTAAAGTCTTTCAAAACTCACTTGAAAAAATTAATGCCGAATATGAAATTTACTTTCAAAGAGCTGTCTACAATTTTAACTCGAATAGAATCATGCCTTAACTCTAGACCCTTAAATCCTGCTAGCGATGACCCAAACGATCTTAACCCATTGACCCCTGGACATTTCCTTATTGGTTCTTCATTATTGACCCCAGCCGAACCTGATGCAAGCAGTGAAAATCGGACTCTCATCAACCGCTGGAAACGTTTAAAGGTCATTCACCACTTATTTTGCCAAAGATGGAAATACGAGTACCTAACCGACGCACACCGCAGATATAAATGGAAGACTCACAACAACAGCCAAAAAACCAACGACCTGGTAGTCATCAAATACAACAATTTACTGCCTTGGTATATTCTTCGTTGGACCAATGACTAAGCTGCACCAATTTACACCGACTCATGGGGGCCGGAATGTTCACAATCCTTGTTCACTTTTGTTTGCCACTGTTAAATTCCTTAATTTTTGCCTATCAATTTTTGTTAACCGCTACGCAGCGGCAGTAATATTTTAAAACTCTAACAATCAACATAAAACAGTGCACAAGTGAATAACAAAATCATCAAATATAGAGAACAAAGTGAACACAAGTAACAAAATTAGTGACAAAATTATAAACGTATAAATTATTAATAAAACCTAATTGTAAAACAACCAAAAAGTGAATAAAATAAAACTAAATAAGATTTAATTAAAACTAAAATTAAAATAAATAAAAAGAGTTTTATTTATATAAAAACAAAAGAACCAGACCCACAAACACACAACAACAAACAGATGTAATTTTTTTTAGCAATACAGTGCTTGCTGATAAACAACTGAAGAGAATTGAGTAAAATTTCTGCACGATTTGATCAAAATTACTACCATTATAAGAAAAAGCAAGAATTTCAAACCAGTTAATAATTTGTAACAAGTTATTTAACATATGGTAGTTCGTACGTTTAAAACAGAGCGTCTCAGATACAGTGTGAAGAGTTTCCTTTTCAGGCAATGGTGTAGAAATTAACATTGTAAGATGGTGTCGGTCCTCAGGAATAAATAAGGGGTTAGTCCTAGATACGTCGAATAGAGAGGGATTATTCACAAATACGTGATCCAATAAACGGTTGTTGTTATTAAAATGTTATTTATTTGAAAGGCACTTAAATTAGTCAGATTATTGAAAAAATCCTAACTCCAATCATGTGAAGTAATCGGTACAAAGAAATCTGTATCATCTGATGTAATCCAGGATGCAGTCGGAATATTAAAATCACCAAGAATCTAAAAATCAGCTGACTTAAGTTTATCTGCAACGGGTTTTATTAACAAAACATGTTCACCATAAAGTTGTGGATCAGAGTTTGGAGGTATATATGAGCAGGTAATAAAGAGCGATATATTTTGAATTTGCATTACATCAGCGATAAATGTAATGTCAGATGAATTTACAAATAATGACTATTCAGCAGGATACAAACAGGAAACAGCAATTAAAACACCACCACCACGTTTACCAATTCTATCACGTCTAAAAACTTGATATTTACTACAAAAAATTTCGGAGTTATTAGTATTATTAGTAAGCCAGGTTTCAGTAAATGCAGCAACATGAAATTCGCAGTCAAAGCTGTTAAGGAACATATCAGTAAGCTTAGTATTCATTCCAATTAGCATTTTGATAAATAATGTTAAGGGTGGAATTTTGTATTAGTTTTTTGGAGTTTGATTAGATGTTGGAATACGAGCTAAGTTTTCATCACCATAAATAAATTCACGTACTAGAGTATCTTTCGGCCAAAAATTGACATTTACGATTTGTTCAAAATATTCGAGTGGGACAATTATTTTGAACGAGGCTCTATTTCTTGAATTAATTTTAAAAATATTTATGTTAGCAGAAGATTATTATTAAATTTAGACAATAAGTAGTTTTTAACATCATCAACAGTTGTTTCAAGAAGAAAACGAGTAGCAAATAGAGTTTTTCTTGGCGGAATTGTACGAAGTTCTCTGAAGGCTTTAATTGGTAAAGTATTATTAGAAATTAAAGATGTAGCTGATGAAAACAGATGTAGTAGGTGAATTACTATTTAATTCAAGGGGTATAATAGAGTTTAACGGAGTGATAACTTCAGATACAATCAAGTTGTTTTGGTCCAAGCAAGTTGAAGGAGACAAATCATCGTATTCTACTGAATTATGAGAAGCCGTTTTTATACCCTTCACACAGTGAAAAAGGGTATATATAGGTTTGTCATTCCGTGTGAAATTTCTACAATTTTCATTTCCGACCCCTAAAGTATATATTTTTTGAAAGCTTATGAATAGGGGAGTCGATTCAGCTCTGTCAGTCTGACCGTCTGTCCGTGTGTATGTTGAAATCAAGTTTTTAAAGCCCCCGGGTGAGGTATTAAAATATCAGAAATATTCGGGAGTAGATCGGTATTGAAAATCAGAAACATCGGTACATAAACAACTGAGATATGAGCAAAAACCCACGACCACCTCGATTTTTTTTCACAAAAACAACATTACAACAACAACATACATACAAACGTGTATACTGGTTAGAGTAAACGTGGCATCGAATTCTAGCTGAGCCAAAAAAAAAAAATTTTTTTTTATATTTTTTATTTTATATTTATTTATATTTTTATTATTATTTTTTCTTTAAATTTGTTTTACATTTTTTTTTTAATTTTTTTTTGTTTTATATTTATTATTCTTTTTTTTTAATTTTTTAAAAAATTTTTTTTTTATTTATTTTTACATACATATGTAAATTTTTAATTTTACAATGGGATATTTTTATATATGTATGTTTTTTATATATGTATGTACATCTATATATATAAAAGTGAAACTCTGTGTGTGTGTGTGTTAGCTATAGACTCTGAAACTGTAAAACCGATCGGGCTCAAACTTTGGTAAGTTGTTGTACACATACCGGGGAGTGTTTATGGATGAAAAAAAGTGGGCGGGGCCACGCCCATAAAAAATTAGTTATCAGTTTTAGGTACTTGCACTTGACCGATTTTTCTGAAACTTTGTACACATATCGAGCTGTCATGACTAAATAATTTCGTGATAAGAAAAGTGGGCGGGGCCACGCCCCTAAAAAAGTTTTAATTTTGAGGCACTTGCACTGGCCCGATTTTTCTGAAACTGTGCACACATATTAAGCTGTCGTGACTTTATAATTTTAAGACTAAAAAAGTGGGCGGGGCCACGCCCATAAAAAAAGGCTATAATTTTGAGGTATTTGCACCAGACTGATTTTTCTGAAACTTTGCACACATATTGAGCTGTCATGACTAAATAATTTCGTGATTAGAAAAGTGGGCAGTGCCACGCCCATAAAAAAAAGGTATCATTTTGAAGTACTTGCACTTGACCGATTATTCTGAAACTTTGCACACATATTGAGCTGTTATGACTTTACAATTTCGTGATAAAAAAGTGGGCAGGGCCACGCCCATAAAAACAATTTTAATTTTGAGGTACTTGCACTGGTCCGATTCTTCTGAAACATTGCACACATATTGAGCTGTTATGACTTTACATTTTCGTGGTTAGAAAAGTGGGCAATGCCACGCCCATAAAAAAATTATAATATTTAGGTTTTCGCACTTGATATTCAATTAAAATTTAGAATGCATTTCGATTCATTAATGGGCGTAGCAACGCGCGCCGGGTTTGGCTAGTATTTCATATGAGATGAATGGTGATACAAACTACTGTTATTGCATGACTACACGTTGTGAAGGGTTTAAAAGATTCGGCACGCCCGAATATAGCACTCTTACTTGTTGATATTGTTATTGAAGAGATTGGATTTTTTGCAGATTTTTTCCTCTTAGGTGAATAATTTGGTTGAGCGTCAGCAAATTTATCTAAGTTCGGAAAATTTGTGAAAAGTTCACCAAATTTTAAAAATTTAGATTGAACAGATAAGAAGTCCTTATTAAGTTGATCGAACTGCTCTTTAAAACTTTAAAAAAATTTGTAAAATTCAACATTTATATTTTTTTACAATGAGGACAATTCCATCGGAGGGATTTAGTGGGATCAGTAAGCGCATATGCATCACTCGCTTTCAGTCCACTACATTTTAAGTAATAGGTTTCAAGACACAACGAACATGATATCAAGCGATCATTACCCGAAACGTTACAATTTTTATTCTGGCAATCCATAATTTAATGATAAAATGTAATTTTTAAACTATTATCTATCTATATATATAAAAGTGAAACTCTGTGTGTGTGTGTGTGTGTGTGTGTGTGTGTTAGCTATAGACTCTGAAACTGTAAAACCGATCGGGCTCAAACTTTGGTAAGTTGTTGTACACATACCAGGGAGTGTTTATGGGTGAAAAAAAGTGGGCGGGGCCACGCCCATAAAAAATTAGTTATCAGTTTTAGCTACTTGCACTTGACCGATTTTTCTGAAACTTTGCACACATATCGAGCTGTCATGACTAAATAATTTCGTGATAAGAAAAGTGGGCGGGGCCACGCCCCTAAAAAAGTTTTAATTTTGAGGTACTTGCACTAGACCGATTTTTCTGAAACTTTGCACACATATTAAACTGTCGTGACTTTATAATTTCGTGATTAAAAAAGTGGGCAGGGCCACGCCCATAAAAAAAGATTATAATTTTGAGGTACTTGCACCAGACCGATTTTTCTGAAACTTTGCACACATATCGAGCTGTCATGACTAAATAATTTCGTGGTTAGAAAAAAGGGCTGTGCCACGCCCATAAAAAATAGGTATCATTTTGAGGTATTTGCACTGGACCGATTATTCTGAAACTTTGCACACATATTGAGCTGTTATGACTTTACAATTTCGTGATTAAAAAAGTGGGCAGGGCCACGCCCATAAAAACAATTATAATTTTGAGGTACTTGCACTGGTCCGATTCTTCTTAAACTTTGCACACATATTGAGCTGTTACGACTTTACAATTTCGTGATTAGAAAAGTGGGCAATGCCACGCCCATAAAAAAATTATAATTTTTAGGTTTTTGCACTTGATATTCAATTAAAATTCAGAATGCATTTCGATTCATTAAGGGGCGTAGCAACGCGCGCCGGGTTTGGCTAGTTTATCTGATAAAATTTAAACGTTTTGGTTATCTGGGTATCTGGGTAGTAAAAATCAACTATTCAACTATAGGTGGCGCCACTACAGTACAAACAGATGTACTGAATAGTTGTTGTATTTAATAAAATATAAATAATATATTAAATAAAATAATTTTTTCTTGGCTCAGCGGTATTCGTTGTCAAGTTTACTCCAACCAGTATATACACGTATGTTGTTGTTGTAATTGTGAAAAAAAACGAGGTGGTCGTGGTTTTTTGCTCATATCTCAGAAAGTTATGGGGCGATTCTGCTGAATTTCAATAGCGATTCATTCCTGGATATTTCCAAGAGATTGATCCATATAAAGATCTGAGGAACATATAGTTGCTTCTAAAAGTTAATTTCAATCAACACACGGACAGACGGTCAGGGCTCCTCTATTCATAAGCTTTCAGAAAATATATACTTTATGGGGTCGGAAATAAAAATTGTAGAAATTACAAACGGAATGACAAAGCTATATAACCCTTGTGCACCGCAGGTAAAGGCTATAATAAAACAATTATGGAAAATTCAAAAAAAAGTAGTACAAACATACTCAAAAGAAATAAATTTTACAAAAAGTTAAAAATTAAAAAAAAAAAAAAAAAAACAATAAAAAAATATGAAACAAAAACGGATCTCCAAAGAATTATGCACCTTGTGCACCACAGGTGAAGGGTATAAAAACATGTGACATATAATGCATAATTGCAAAACCTGCTTTACCGACATCTTAAGTTAAAGGTAAACATTGAACTTGTGGTAATGACGTGCAAAAAAGAATACAGGAAAAACAGATGTTGGTAAATTTCGTACTAATCCAATGATATATATATGAAATAACATGAAATCAATTAGGACCAATAATTCTATGTTTCAATTTTTAATACAATACTGAGTTAAATAGTTGATATTTACACACAACACCTCTAGCTCTGATCAAAAGAGTGCTTCTGATGAAACCGTAGCTGGTTTCGAAAATGAATTCCACTCAGCTGGTATCGGATGACTAACTTTTCCTTGATATTCTGTCATTATCGCATTGAACTTATAGTCTAAATTTTAGACCATAAAATTTAGATTAAAATTTTTTTTAAACATAATTCCAAAAATTTACAAACGAAAATCAATTTTTTTCACCTTCTAGACAATTGAGAGAGTCAATATTGGTTTCATCTGAAAGGGCTTGACTAGCGCAATATAAAAAAATTAAAATTCATGTTGGCCGCCACTACAAAATGGCGGACAATAAGTCAAATCTGGTATTTTAAAATGTAACTTCTAGAACCCCCTCAATACTGGTATCAAATGAAAGGGCTTGACCAGTAGAATACAGTAAATTATTAAAAAAAAAGTAAAATCCAAGATGGCGTCTAAAACGGAACCGCATAAATATGGGTACTAGTAGAATATAGTTAACTACGTAAAAATCCAAAATAAAGGATGGCGTCGGAAATAATAAGGAAAAATGGCATATAACATCAAATATAGGTTAAGCTACGATGTGGAATTATACCCATGTACATGATGGTGAAGGGTATTATCAGATTCGGCACGGCAATTGTTACAACTCATTTTAAGCTCAACTATATAAGTTTTTAATCTTATAAACCAATTGAATTTTTTATGTGTTTGGTATTCTTAAAAGGCAATAACGATTGACTTTGTATGAAAGGTGCCACGCCCACTTCAAATTTTAAGAAAATATATGTTAAGATAAATTCCCATAGTTTTATTTTCATTTATATAGAAATTATTCGTTAAATTTTTTATTGTTGGAAGAACTAAAATTTTGTCAAACACTGACTGCAAGATCACTAACAACCTTAATCCAAGATAAATACACACACAGACATACAAATAAAGTTAGGTTAAGTTTGGTTGAAAAGGAGGGGTATAAAAGCCCAAACCCATGACAGGTATGCACTTATGCCCAGTTGGTATGTTGTGCGCTCCATATGGAAAACGGAATTCCCAAACAAAAACCATAAACATAATTTCCCATAAATAACGGACTAGTCCAAGAACCCAGTCCCCTCAATGTAACGCCTTATGGATCTCCAGTTCGAGTTTCCCAGGTATTCCAAGTTCGGCATAGCATCCACTGTAAAATTTTCGCGCCTAATATGCCCAAACGCAGGACAATGACAGAGGTAGTGTACCAAAGTCTCATCCTCTTCCTCGCAAGCTCTACATGTTGTCTCCTCAGATAATCTCATGCGAGCTAGGTGAGTTCTCAACTCCGTATGACCTGTAGTTACACCGGTTAATTTCCTAAGTGTAGGTCTACTTAGTCTCAGAATCTCCTTTGATTTCCCAAGATTTGGGTCCCCCAAAGTGTTCTTGTCACCTTACCGACATCAGTGCTTTGCCATTTTCTGACATGTTCCTCCATTGCCCAACGTTTAAGTTCATCCTTAAATCGTTTAAGGGGTTTGGCGTTCTCCAAAGTTATAGTACTCAGAAGAGCTCCCATTTTGGATAATTTGTCTCGTTTCCGATCAGCCCGTGTTGGCTTGGTATCCATATTATCTCCAGATGTTCACAATTTGCATATGAGTTTATCTCACTCTTGCATTGCAAAACGCTCCGGGATTCAACTTTCTCAATTTCTTAATCACTGGTTGGCTATCCGTAAAGATACGAATCGGAGTTTCGCTATTCGTTTCCTTTATCCATTTATTTCCTTCCGTAATCGCCATGATCTCAGCCTGAAAAATATTGTTGTGATCTGGTAGACGGAAGTATTTGCTTCTATTTCGGCTTATGTCGTATAAGCCCATTCCAGTTTGGTCACCAATCTT
The DNA here is from genome assembly GCA_941918925.1 of Phyto melanocephala. Taxonomy (NCBI): domain Eukaryota; kingdom Metazoa; phylum Arthropoda; class Insecta; order Diptera; family Rhinophoridae; genus Phyto; species Phyto melanocephala. The sequence continues at coordinate 58,441,741 of OW799236.1, forward strand.
TAAACCGTCTTTGTAAAGATCGATTCCGTGGGTGTTTCCCATCCTGATTATCTCATCCCATTCTCCCTCTTCCGGTATAATGGTGATGCAGTTAATATTCTCATATCTCATCGGGATTTTATCACATGTTAATTCCGTAATATTTCCCATCGGTTAGATATCCATTATTCTTTGGTATCTGGTCTTATGTTCTCTTATAAGCCACTCATCTATTGCCATTAATCTCTTGGCAGCTAAGGCCGCTTCATATTTTACCTGTATCTCAATAGGCCAAATGGATAATATATTCTCAATGGCCATTGTCGATGTGGTCCTCATGGCGCCGCAAATACTAATGCAGCACTGTCTCTGAATCTTTTGAAGAGGTTTAATATTCACCTTCTTCTCTAAGAGTATCCACCACACTAACGAAGCGTACGTAATTGTAGGCCGCAGTACACTCATATATAGCCAATGTGTCATCCTTGGTCTTAAGCCCCATTTTGAGCCAATCACTCTTCTGCAGATGGCCCATATTCTTTGAGCTTTCTCCACTTTATATTCAATGTGGTCCTTTCAGGATAGTCTCCAATCAAGTACTATTCCTAGGTATTTGACCTTCTTATCAATCTTAATTGTCTTGTTCCGAAAGATGGGATAGCTATGCACCGGTATCTTCCTCTTTCTCGTAAACAAATAGATTTCAGTCTTTTCCGGGTTGAAATTGAGCCCTCGCTCCTTTGCCCAGTTATAGGATATATTCAAAGCCTCCATTGCTCTCATACATAAAGAATTTGGATTCGTCCCCCTGATCAGTATCGCAACATCATCTGCGTAACAGATAGGCTTGAATCCCTCGTTCGATAGATGGGATGGGATATCGGCCTTTTTCACCATGGCAAGTTTGCCACCCTCCCACGGAGCTGGTATGCCTCCCACTAGGTCTTTCATAACATGTGCGCAGGTGTCTGATTCTAGTTGTAGAAACAGTACTTCCCTGGCGAACCTACAGCTATCTATATGGATTTGTGGAGCATTATCATCTGCTTCCAGGACATACTGCACAATCCTCTCATTTATGGCATTCTATACTTCTTTCTGATGTGCCATTGGAATTTTACCCGATGCGCTATTGGAGTCGATAACAGCATAGCATAGCTCCTCTGTCATCTTCCTTCTGGCCACTTTCGCATACGTGGGTTGCTCCTTAGCCGATTTTTCTTCCGGCTTTCTTTTACGTGATGGTGGGGTTTTTTTCCGGCTATTCCATCATCACCTGTATTTAGCTACCGCTTTCGCCTGTTTGGAGGTTGAAGCTATTGGTTCATTTCTTTCTCCTTTCAGATTGGCCGGAGGGTCTTCTTTCGGGAGTTGGGAAATGTTAACCGTTTTACTTCCTTGCTGGTAACTTTTTTTCTTTTTAGTATTGCCAACGGTGTTCTGTTCCTCTGAAGATCGAACCCTCTTACCCTTTTCGGTAGAAATGGGTGTAGATAAGTCTTTCTCTTTAAGGCAGTGTTCCTTTGCTGCGCTCCGGAGAGAGTTCTTATTTTATCTGTGGTGAGTTTGGCAATGCTTGCACTTACTTCCTCAACCATTTTATCTACCTCAGAGGTAAAATTTGTGCATAACACCGTAGTGTCAGCATCTTCTATATTTGAGTCAGAGATGTCGGAATCCTCGCCTGTCTTGTGCGGCTGGGGATGCTTAAAGCTCACCCTTGGATCTGATCCCTCGTTCTCTATTCTTCTTGATGCTTTATCAATAACGGAAGCCAAGTTGCCCACCTCCGAAATTGTTTCCTTACAGTCATTTGATGACGACGACTCGGGGCCTGCTTACTCACCACCATTAGCCGCCGGTACTGAGTTTATTAGGCTCTGCACCGTAACTTTTATTTCTTTAATTTCTTGGTTCATATTTGGTTTATTTTGGGAACCGCCAAATCTTATTTTTATTTGGTCCGCGAGGAGTTCTAGGAACCCCTAGGGTCAGAGGTAGTGTACGGGATCTGATCACTACATAATGCGACAAATCTCTACTCATTTAGATGGGTAGGTCTTTCCCACTCTATAAAGTGCTCAGGCCCCCCACACTACATCCGCCCCCTATCCACCACCTGGGGACGCGTACGATGGGAGTAAAAATAAGCAAACGACTCCACACGGAACAAATAAAACAAAATCCCCAAATTCTCAAATCAAAACAATAGACTTTCAATTTAACATCAATATTTTTGATAAATGTATGTACAATGTATATATGTATACATTTATTTATAACAACGGCAACGAAACAAACAGCTACAGCTTTTTACTTTGACAATAACAGCGCCACACAAAACAATACTCCCAATGCTGTGTGTCATGGTTGTTGTCAACAGGCTGCAAATGGGGCCAATAGTCGAATGAATAGTACTTGTATTGACTTGGACTGGACTTTTTATTTTTAATCAAACTAAACTGTTGCGGTTACACATACATACATACATACATAAATATATACAAATATTATATATATATAATATAAAAATATTATATATATATAATATAAAAATCAAAATATTACAATTAAACTCACACAAGCATACAATGTTCCAAGGCAAGAGGTCAAATTTATATCTCTTGTTGAATATTGTTGGGAAAATGCATTCAAATTGTTGGGCATTGTCATTATTACATGAGTTCTTGTTGTTTTGTTTTTTTTTTAATTTTGTTGCTCTTGTTGTTGCTGTGTAAGTGAAGTATTTTTTTGCTTCCAGAAGAGAAAGATAAGGGAAATTTATTTTGACTTTTTATCTTAAAAATAAATATTGGCATGACGCCTCCCATATAAATGAAGTGTTTATTATAATTTGAAATCACTAGGTAGAAATGGGTAAGTTCGCTAATTGTCTGGTAAACTAAAAAAGGAACATATAAACAGACATCGTTATCTTTATATATTTTATACCCGCCACCAAAAATGGTGGTCATTCCGTTTGTAACACATCGAAATATCCATTTAAGACCCCATAAAGTATATATATTATAAATCGGGGTTTCATTTTATGACGATTTAGCTATATCTGTCCATCTGTTGAAAGCACGATAGAGGTCAGACGGAAAAAACAAGTTTTTTCAGAATATTTCTTTTTTTTTCGGAATATTAGGAAGAGAGTTATAGCTCGTAATGCAAGAGTAGGTAAAAAAAACCATGTCCTGCCAACATCGAATAAAAAGCAATTGTGTCCAAGCGCATTAACGTACAGCCATGAAACTTCAAATATATATTTCCTGAGTAAAACAAAAATTTTCCCGAAAATTGCTAAAATTGAATTAGGAAAGGAATATTTGGTCAAAGGCTTTGTACTAACGGAAAATAAATGTGACTCGCCCACTTTTACGCCCACCTCCCATACAACGCTTTACCTTAAGTTCATATAATTTCTCTATGAATAAAGATTTTGGAAGAATAAAGGACTATATTGAAATATCTTAGTTGTATTTATAAGCAGAAACTTTATTGACATGCCTACTTTACCGCCCACTTTCATTGAAGACTAAGTTTACAAAAACATTTTACCAGCATATTGAAGTTGTACAAAGAAAGTGATACATATTTTAGTATAAAGATATTATTCCATGGCAAATACTATTAATAACAAAATAATAAATTCTGTGCTATAAAAGTACATCAAATTGGTAGTGGGTATAAAATATTCGGCACAGCCGAAAATGTTAATAATATATATCGTTAGCTAAACGTGCAAAGGTCGTAAGTCCATATTTTTTCGAAATTGAGATTTTGATGCAGAAATGTTTAACAGGTTGAAGTACATTATTTACAAAAAGAAAAATTTTAGATATGTCATTTTTAGTTGTTGTTTTGCAGTGATATGCAAAAGTCGTAAGTCCAAATGTAACGAAAGAAAAGATCGTAAGTCCATTAAAAAATTACATATTGAAAATGTCAGTCAAAGTATCAATTTTATTGAATGATATTGAGATCAAATAGTCAGACACACTTAAAAATAAACTATTCTTTATAAGTCTCATCAAATTAAAGTACTTAGCGATGTCCGACTGACACATCGATTATCTGTTCGTATAGTTGTCTGTTGAAAGCCTGATAGATCTTTAACGAAAAACAGAAACGATTATAAAACTATCACTTACTGTTTGCAATTTTTTCAATTTAGTGTGTCTAATGTCAGCAGTTTATACTACCGCGCAAAGTTGCAAGTTCATAATTTGGTATTTTTTAATCTTAAAACCCAAAAAGCTTATTGTTTCATATGGAATGAAGCTGAAGGTGGTGTAAATGCCGAAGAATTCGCTAGTATATGGGTTTACTTTATTGAAAAAAAAAATTCTTAATGAAAATAAAAACCCTGTTAAAATAATTTTTTATAGTGATGGTTTTAATTATCAAAATCGGAACACTGTCATGAGTAATGCCTTACTAAATGTAGCTGTCAAGCGTAATATTGTCATTGAGCAAAAGATTCTAGAAGTTGGCCACACACAAATAGAAGCAGACAGTGTTCATTCCACAATTGAACGTGCCATAAAAAAAAGAAATATAGATGTCCCCAGTAAGTACATTGAAATAGTTAAAGGAGCACGAAAAAATCCTGAACCATACGACGTTATGTATTTGGAACACTCATTAAAAAATTTTCTGATGTTCAATATTACAAAAATATTCGCCCTGGCCAAGGTAAAGGCGATTATAAAGTGACAGATATTCGTGGCATCCAATATATCCCAAATGGTCAAATAAATTATAAAATAAGATTTCCAAGCAAGTGGCAAAATCTACCTCAAAAACTAAATAAAAATATATTGGCAATGGATTGGTCCAACTTGCAACGACTTCACCAGAATAGAAGAAAAATAACAAACAGAAAATATCAAGATTTGCAATTTTTAAAGTCAACTTTAAAGAGGAGTCACCATAAATTTTATGACGATTTACCTCATGAATAATTTTATATCTTCCTATTTACCTTAATAAGTGTTCTGATCTTGAATTTGTAGAATTTTTCTTTTTTGTACTTTTTAATTTGTTAAACAGCAATGAAATAAGACTGTGTAATTAATGTTTATGTTAGTTATTATTTGTTTACTATTTTAAAAACAATGAAAAATTGTATAATTTGTATTAATATTTTTTATTAAAACAATATAAAAAAAACACACACATAGAAAAAGTCGTAAGTCCACAAAAATTGCTGCAGTTGCTCGAGAAATTACTTTTTCCATATATTTTCTGCTACAATTAAAGAGCAAGAACAATAAACACGTAACTGTATTTAAAGATTTCAATAATCTTTAAAGGAAAAAACTGAAAAGTTTTTTGTCTGTCCTGTAAAATTTAAAAAAATGAACTTACGACCTTTGCACGTTTAGCTAACGATATATAATGTAAATAATAATAATAATACTTGTTAATTTTCAAACCATAAGAGGGCAAAAGTGGATAAAAGCATTATTGTGGTACTTTTTTGGTACCTTATGTAAAGTCCAAACCGATATAAATACGAAGAAAAAAATAAAATTGTATTATTTACTCAAGTAAAAGGGGTACATATATATCTTATTTTGGTACTTTATAAATCTAAAATTTTAAAATTTAGATTTAAAATAGTATATGTACTTTTTCCTATTTGTATGGTAATTTTTGAATTTTCTCAGTTTTTGAATTTTAAGATTAATGGTTACTGATTCAATTTGAGATGGAAAACGATAAGGGCGAAATTTTTATGATAATTTTTTTTCTAATTTTATAAATGGTTACTGATTCAATTTGAGATGGAAAACGATAAGGGCGAAAATTTTATGATAATTTTTTTTCTAATTTTATAAATTTAGAATTTCAAAATTGGGGACTTTTGGTTGAAGTTGATATTAAAAAAGTTATTGGCGGCACAAAAGGCACTTTTGTACTTTTTTTTTTGTAATTTCTAAGTTGATAAACCCGGAACTCAATCACACTGCTAAGAAATTTGCATACAGATTGAAAACAACCTGGATTTACGCAAAGGCTACATTTTAGTTGCCAAAGATCATGGCGTACAACTCCAGAGAAGAAGCTTCTATCGATAAAGTATTGTAACTGTATTCCTTTAGTACCATCGGAAGTTGCTTAATAATTTAAATTTATGTAAATATTCATATTTGAAATGATAATATTATTTCAAAATATCTACAAAATTTCTCTTAAATGAAAAATGTTGTTAGCAATTTTATTTTCAAAAAATAAACAAAACCTGTTCAAATTTTTTATTTAATTTTTTTTTTAATTTGTTTTTGCGCAAACAAAAACAAAAAAATTTTAATATATTTTGCATATTCGTACCCAAAAAAATGGTAGGAGTATATTAAATTTGTCATTCCGAAATACACATCGAAATATCCATTTTAGACCCCATAAAGTATATATTTTCTGAGTCGGGGATTCATTTTATGACGATCTAGCTATGTCCGTCAGCCTGTACGTCTGTCCGTCTGTTGAAAGCACGGTAGAAGTCAAATCGAAAAAATTAGGAGGCTTAAATTTTTCCATACACAAGGTTTGCTTGGTATTGAAAATAAATAAATAAATAATAAATCGGAATATTATGAAGAGAGTTATAGCTCGTAATGCAATAGTAGGTCATTAGGAAAGGAGCTATAGACCAAAATGCACATATGTAAATTTATACTGCACAGTATATTTATTTTTCGGTATATTCAAAATGTAATAAAACTGACAAAATTAGATGTATGATTTTGAAATCTTGCAAACATTGCTTTTTAATTAAAGGCTTTGCACTAACGGAAAATAAATATGACACGCCCACCTTCTATATAACGCTTTATCTTAAATTCATATAATTTTTCTATGAATAAAGATTTCGGAAGAATAAAGGACTCTATATTGAAATATCTGAGTTGAGCTTATTAGCAAAAACTCTTTCGACACGCCTACTTTAAAGCCCACTTTTCACGTAATCTACTGTTAATCAAATTTCATAAAACTCACCAAATTAGAGGTTTGATGAAATTTCGTACATATAGCTTTCTAGTTATTGTCATTGTTACGGCAGAAATTGAAGGTGACACGCCCTCTTTAACACATACCTCTCGTATGACGCTTTATCTTAAATTCATATAATTTTTCTGTTGACGAAGTTGCGGACTTTATTGAAATATATAAGTTTATTTTTTACCAGAAACTATATTGACACGCCTACTTGAACGCCCATTTTCATTAAAAGACTAAATTAACGAAGATATTTGAATAGCATATCGAAGTTATTCAAAGAAAGTGATACATATTTTAGTATAAAGAGATTATTCCATAGCGATTACAGTTAATAACAAAATAATAAATTCAAAAATTCGGTACAGCCGAATATAGTACTCTGACTTGTTTTAATATAATTTTTTCGTAACATGCTACGAGTATTTATTTTATTATGTTGGGGTATAAAAAGCCTTGAAATTGTCTTTTAATATTCTTCTTTTTATACCCGCCACTAAAAAAATGGTGGCGGTATATTCATTTTGTCATTCCGTTTGTAACACATCGAAATATCCATTTTAGGCCCCATAAAGTATATATATTCTCAATCGGGGTTTGATTTGATGACGATCTAGCTATGTCCGTCTGTTAAAAGCACGAAAGAGGTCGCACCGAAAAAGCTAGGGGGCCCAAATTTTGCCAGAATCTTTCTTATAGACAAGGTTTGTTTGGTATTGAAGGTTTGTTTGGAAGAGAGTTATAGCTCGTAAAGCAAGAGTAGGTCGAAAAAACCGTGTCCTTTGAACATCGAATAAAATGGAATTGTGTCCAAACGCATTAACGTACACTCATGAAACTTCGAATATATATTTCCTGAGTAAAAACAATATCTTTCTTCGAAAATTACCTAAATCTATGCATTAGGAAAGGAGCTATCGATCAAAATGTACGAAAATTTACCGCACAGTGTATTTTTCGGTATATTTAAAAACGAAAACGTCATAAAAGCAAAAAAATTTGATGTACGAATCTGAAATTTTGCACACATGACTTTTTGGTCAAATGCTTTGTTTTAACGGAGAATAAATGTGACACGCCCACTTTTACGCCCATCTCCCATATAACATCTAAACTCAAATTCATATAATTTCTCTACGAATAAAGATTTTAGGATAATAAAGGACTATATTGAAACATCTAAGTTGCGTTCATTATTATAAATAATTTCGACACGCCTACAATTACGCCCACTTTTCAAGTTATCCACTGTTAATGAAATTTAAAAGCTCATAAAACCGAAAAAATTAGAGCTACGATAATGAAATTTGCCCACACGCCCACTTTAACGCCTACCTCCCATATAACGGTTTATCTCAAATTCATATAATTTCTCTATAAATAAAGATTTTTGAATAATAAAGGACTATATTAAAACATCTAAGTTGCACTCATTAGTATAAACAACTTTAACACGCCTATTTTAACGCCCACTTTCATTGAAAGACTACAACAACTTCGACACGCCTACTATTACGACCACTTTTCACGTTATCTAATGTTAATGAAATTTAAAAGCTCATCAAACCGACAAAATTGGAGGTATGATTATGAAATTTGCTACATATATCTTTATAGTCAATTTTATTGTTATGCCTGAAAATTAAGGTGGCACGCCCACTTTAACGCCTACCTCCCATATAACGGTTTATCCCAAATTCATATAATTCGTCTATGAATAAAGATTTTGAAATAATAAAGGACTATGGTGAAACATCTAAGTTGCATTCATTACTAGAAACAACTTCAACACGCCTACTTTAACGCCCACTTTCATTGAAAGACTAAATTTACGAAAACATTTTACTAGCATATCGAAGTTATACAAAGAAAGTGATACATATTTTAGTATAAAGAGATTATTGCATAGCGATTACTGTTAATAACAAACAAATACATTTTGTGCTATAAATTGGGTTATTTCCCGTGAATTTAAGTTATTTAATCTTCCCGATTTCCCGGGATTATTTTTCGGGATCCCGGGAAATAAAAAAGCTGGCTACGATTCGAAAGCAGATGTTTATATTGTTCATATTGAAATCGAATTCTAATGATTTTATTTTTGATCTCATAGCTGAAGTACCTGTATTTTTGTTTTTTTGTGCTCATATTTGATCTCGTATCTAGAGAATAATTTTTTTTTCAATAAAAAATATTTTTACTCAATTTATATTTTAAATTCAAGTTTCCTTATTGATTTTTATAGTTTTGAAGTGTTTCTTTTACATTAAAAAGTTTTTTTTTAATTAAAAACAAATTTACTTTTTATTTGTTTTGTTGCGGGATCTCGGGATATTAAAAAATAAATCTCGCATTTCCGGGAAACAAAAATTTTCGGGAAAAAAACCATAGCTACATAAGAACGGAGAACTGGTGGTGGGTATAAAAGATTCGGCACAGCTGAATTAGTGCTCTTACTTGTTATTTTTAATATCAAGTAAAAGTTACACATAAGCTGTTGTTGCTTAATGAAAAAAAAACGCAAGTTTTCTATTCAAAAAATCAATTTTTTTCAAATAACTTATGTACGTAGTAATAGATCAAGTTGAATTTATTGAAATAATATCTTTTATACAAAATACAAGTTTGAAATACATTTTCCGATTTGCTCTAGTTTTTATGTAATAATTATCACGCATGTTTATTTTACAATTTTTGCTTTTGTAAAAGCAAATTCGATTCAAGCTATACATTTATTCTATATTATCGCTTATAATGGTTTAAGTTAAATTGGTAACATTAATGCATTTTTAGGTACTCGGAAGATCTCACAGTTTTTCTTTTCCATTATTTTTTATATAAAAGTTATTACTATTTATTTTTAATAAGCATTAGAAAAATGCTTTTTTATAAAAAAAAATTTCGAAAATATCAAAAGGGGTTCAATTTTGCTACCACGTTCTTAGGTAAGTTAAAGGTTAAGAGAAACACGGATTTTTACTTTACTGAGTAAAAAATACTTAAGAATATAATAAATTTTCTGTTTACATTTTCAGGTATATATGTTTTTATATGTGTTTTGCTAATACGCATATCCTTTTAAGACTTTATCTTTTTATATAATGCCTACTCGTTTTATTAAACTTATAAAGTTGTTTACTTGCCCGCATCTTTAAATCAATAATTATTAAATTTGTGAGCATAAAAATGTTATGTATGCATATATAAAATAAAATATTTATATACGACACAGCTTTTTATATATATAAGAAAAATCCAATCAGTTAAGAACGCATTGTGTGTTGTGTAAATTATTATGGCTACTACTGTATATTATTTATTGTTACGATTTTTTACATACCACAAACGACAACAAATAAAGAGACGAAATTTTTGAAAAGAATTATTCGTTTTTATACCCTTCACACAGTGAAAAAGGGTATATATAGGTTCGTCATTCCGTGTGAAATTTCTACAATTTTCATTTCCACCCCATAAAGTATATATTTTCTGAAAGCTTATGAATAGAAGAGTCGATTAAGCCCTGACCGTCTGCCAGTCTGTCCGTGTGTTGGTTGAAATCAACTTTTAGAAGCCCCCCGACATCGCCGGGAAACGGGTATTTAGTATTAAAATATCAGAAATATACGGTATTGCAAATCAGAAACATCGGTACTTAAGCAACTGAGGTATGAGCACAAACCCACGGCCACCTCGTTTTTTTTAACACAAAAACAACATATAACAACAACATACATATATACAGAAGTGGTATACTGGTTAGAGTAAACGTGGCATTGAACCCCAGCGGAGCCCAAACAATTTTTTTTAATTTTTTGTTTTATTTTTTATTTTATATATTATTATTTATATTTTTATTATTTTTTTTAATTGTTTTTATTTATTTATTTTATTTATTTTATTATTTTTTTCTTATTTTTTTTTAAATATTTTTTTTTAATTTTTTTAATTTTATTTTTCTAATTTCTTTTTTTAATTTTTTTTATTTTTTATTTTATATTTATTATTTATATATATATTTTTTTTTGTTTGATAACATTTTTTATTTTTTTTTGGTTTTATTTTTTTTTTTTAATTTTTTTTTTATTTTCTTTAAAGTTTTTTTTATTTTTTTTAACACACATCGTAAATTTATAATTTTACAATGGGATGTTTTATATATGTATGTTTTTTAAATGTATGTACGTATTTCATATGAGATGAATGGTAATACAAACTATTATTGTTGCGTGAATACACGTTGTGAAGGGTATATAAGATTCGGCATGGCCGAATATAGCACTCTTACTTGTTGATTCTAATTTGCTTAGAATGAAATATATTTAATTTGTGAATGGAAATAATTTGTTATTTTTACAATATACATTTCTGATCTCGTAAGATACATATACAAATTCTGAAACGGAGTCGATTAAGCAATATTCGTCTGTCTTTCTATCTATTGGTTGACATCAACTTTTAGAAGCAACCTTATGTTGCACACATTTTTACGTGGCATCAGTCTTTTTGGTAATATAGTGCATAGTACGCAAAAAATTATGTTTGCGTACATACATACTCATAAACATTTATATTTACGAGAAAATGTAAACAGAAAATTAATTATATTCCTAATTATTTTTTACTCAGTAAAGTAAAAATCCGTGTTTGTCTTAAATTGAAACTCGATATAAAAGCTACTTTATATAAGTTATGATTTTGCATTAGCAAAATCTAAAAAAAAAAATTTATTTTGGTTTTATGGTCTTTATGACCTTTCTTTATTGAGTTACTAGCCAAACCCGGCGCGCGTTGCTACGCCCCTTAATGAATCAAAATGCATTCTGAATCTTTTTTGAATATCAAGTGCGAAAACCTAAAAATTATAATTTTGTTTATGGGCGTGGCCCTGCCCACTTTTCTAATAACGAAATTGTAAAGTCATAGCGGCTCAATATGTGTGCAAAGTTTCAGAAAAATCCGTCCAGTGCAAGTACCTCAAAATTAAAACCTTTTTTTATGGGCGTGGCCCTGCCCACTTTTCCAATTACGAAAATATATGGTTATGACAGCTTAGTATGTGTGCAAAGTTTCAGAAAAATCGGTCCAGTGCAAGTAAATCAAAATAAAAACTTTTTAGGGGCGTGGCTCCGCCCACTTTTCTTATCACGAAATTATTAAGTCATGACAGCTCAATATGTGTGCAAAGTTTCAGAAAAATCGGTCAAGTGCAAGTAGCTAAAACTGATAACTAATTTTTATGGGCGTGGCCCCGCCCACTTTTTTTCACCCATAAACACTCCCTGGTATGTGTCCAACAACTTGCCAAAGTTTGAGTCTGATCGGTTCTACAGTTTCGGAGTCTATAGCTAACACACACACACACACACACACACACAGAGTTTCACTTTTATATATATAGATATTTTAAAACTAAAACTTAGATTACAATTTCGTTAATTTATAATAATGATAATGCCCTAATTAAATAGGTGGCGTGATACCAATTCTTATTAAATATTATTGATTTGGTAATGATTGCAAATGCTGAACATTGCAATTATTACCAAAAAATAAAATTAATCGGAATTTACAATATTTTTAAATATGTTATATAATTAAATGGAATTTATAATAGTTTTAAATGAGTTTGCAATTTATTGTGTGTTAACTCTTCCCCTTTTAAGTCGATTGCCCACAATCGTTTTGTCTTAGCAGGGGGTTAGAAAATTCATGTGTTGCAAGCTGAAGAAATAGCCCATTTGCATTTGTACTGCTTGCAGCATTGTCTATTGGTTGAGGTGAAATATAGAGTTTTTGCTAATACTTTATTATGCAGTAGAAAATTAATGTGGATAATACAACAACTAATAGTATTGCTATATCTGAACTTAAACTAATTATATGTGTGTTTTTGTTTTTAATTACTGACAATTTTATGTTATCTTTGTTGATTAATTGGTTTACATACAGGATTTCTAATTTAAGATCTAATTTGTTAACATTTTTCTTTTCTTTAATTTTTGTTATTAAGTTAGGCAAAATAAAAGTTTCATGTATTTTTATATTTATATTGGTATATGTTATATTAAGTGTTTTAATATTACAATTTTCAAACTTAATGAAATATGTTCCTTTTGGTCCTTGGTCCTTGTTCCTTGGTCTTCTTCATTACAATCTTGAGTAATATTTTTATTAAAATTTTTAAATACAATTATTCCTGGCACTACTTCTACAATAGAAGATCCTTGCACTGTTTTTAATACACATTGTGCTTCTTGAAACTTCAAAATGTTTTCATACATTTATTTTCTATTTTTACTAAATTTCTTTCCAAATCATCTTTAACATTTTTATTGAAGATATTCGTATTATTATCGATTAATATTTCATATTTCTAATTCATTACAATCTTGAGTAATATTTTTATTAAAATTTTTAAATACAATTATTCCTGGCACTACTTCTACAATAGAAGATCCTTGCACTGTTTTTAATACACATTGTGCTACTTGAAACTTCAAAATGTTTTTCATACATTTATTTTCAATTTTTACTAAATTTCTTTCCAAATCATCTTTAACATTTTTATTGAAGATATTCGTATTATTATCAATTAATATTTCATATTAGTTTAAGGCTAAAGATTTGTTCATGGCATTAGGAATATGTACCAATTTTATTTTTGAGAGGACATTGCTAGAGAATTTGGGTATCAATAAGGTAATGATAATATTATTGTTTTCGGCTATAACCGCAATTTTAATTTTGCTGTAACTATCAAAGTCAGTAACTAAATTGATTTCTTTATCCGTTAGTATGTCAGAGGAAATAACACCTAATTTACAGGAAAATATGATCTGTCCGATGGCATCAATATGATATCGACTGAGGGATATATCGTTGTCGATTCTATATAGGGTTGCCATATTTGAAAAGTGAAGAAACAGTACATTGAGGGGGAAAAAACAGTACTTTTCAAAAAAACACAGTACATTTTTTATTTATTTAAAACATAACTTTTACTTCAATACATCACATTTTTATTTAAAACAAGTTAATAAGAAACATAAAAACTATGAGAGCATAACGTTGACTTAACTTTTAATTCAATACATCACATATGTTTTAAAAATAAGTTTAAAAATATCATAAAACGCATATACAAAACTATGAGAACGTAACAAAAAAATATTGCATTTGTTTCAAAATGCAATACATATATAGATAGAGTCGAACTACAAATACCGGGTGTTTTTTTTACAGGTTTGTTTTTCGAATAGAGATAAAACTGGCATTTTGTGGTCAAATCTGGCAACTGTAATGTAATTTATGTTCAGTTTGGTTTGCCATTTCATCATGAACAGGTTGACAAAAGAACAACGCTTGCAAATCGTGCAAATTTATTTCGAAATGAGATTGATCTCGATGCTGATTTTCATCGCAAAATTTTGTTCAGTGATGAGGCTCATTTTTGGTTGAATGGCTACGTCAACAAGCAAAATTGCCGCATTTGGAGTGAAGAGAATCCACATGCGACCCTTGAGACGCCATTACATCCACAAAAACTGACTGTTTGGTGTGCTCTATGGGCTGGTGGAGTCATTGGGCCATACTTCTTCCGAAATAATGCTGGAGAGGCAGTTACCGTTAATGGAGACCGGTATAGAGCCATGATAACCAACTATTTTGTTCCCGAATTGGATGGCATGAATGTGGATGAGTTGTGGTTCCAACAAGACGGCGCTACATGCCACACAGCGCATGCCACAATCGATTTATTGAAGGAAACATTCGATGAGCGCATAATTTCGCGAAATGGACCTGTCAATTGGCCACCAAGATCGTGCGATTTGACACCATTGGATTATTTTCTTTGGGGATATGTGAAGTCGCTCGTCTACGCCAACAAACCAGAAACGTTAGGGGAATTGGAAGCCAACATTCGTGGCGTTATTGCCGACATACGGCCCCATATGCTCGAAAAAGTGGTTAGAAATTGGACCTGTAGAATTGGCTTTATTCGAGCCAGCCGCGGCGGCCACATGCCTGAAATCATATTTAAACATTAATGGCATAAAATTATCCTTCCAATAAAGCCAAATTGATGGTCATTAAAACGATTTTCTTGTGTTTTATTTCAATTCGAAGTTCTATACCACTGAAAAAAACACCCAATAGTATCTTAAGTTACTAACGTGGTCAAAAACACAAATTAAACGTCGTTTTTCGATATTAATATTGATATTAGTTTGAATAAACGAATTACCAATCCTTTAACATTTTTGACTGTATTTCAGACCTATGCACTATATTTTCAAACTTATTTTTGAAAATGATCTAATGTATTTCAAAAGTTAATTATTAAATTTCAAAAATAGTAAATAGAATTTCGAAATTGGTAATTGAATTTCAAAAACTACGAGTTGAATTTTGAAATTATCTATATGTAAATTCAATTGATTTGTTTCTTCAAATAATAATATTCCATTAATACTTTATAACTATTTATAACTTAAAAAATATCAATTGTAATTGACAAATTATCAATTTTTAAGTAGACTTAGGGCCATTATTACAACTTGCCGTTAGCTAAAGGCAGGATTTTGTTTGGAAGATAAATGGCTTTGCATTATAAACCCTTAATTTATTATTTTTTTATTAATTAAATATTATTAAAATGAATAATAATAACAATAAAAAAATGGAAGTAGTGATAATGCAAAGCTATTTATCGAGCAGACAAAATCCTTTGCCTTTACCTAAAGGCAAGTTGTAATAATGGCACTTAATCTATCATGCATAGAAATTGTTATTGTACTTAAAATCAATATTTAAGAAAATTTTTAATTTGTATTTTATCGAACTTTTCTGTTTTAAACTAATATTCAAATTTTAATCAGGCTCGAGTTCATATTAACATTCTCATTGTTACAAAGAATTTTTTATCTATATATATAAAAGTGAAACTCTGTGTGTGTGTGTGTGTGTGTGTTAGCTATAGACTCCGAAACTACAAAACCGATCGGGCTCAAACTTTGGTAAGTTGTTGTACACATACCAGGGAGTGTTTATGGGTGAAAAAAAGTGGGCGGAGCCACGCCCATAAAAAATTAGTTATCAGTTTTAGCTACTTGCACTTGACCGATTTTTCTGAAACTTTGCACACATATCGAGCTGTCATGACTAAATAATTTCGTGATAAGAAAAGTGGGCGGGGCTACGCCCCTAAAAAAAATTTAATTTTGAGGTACTTGCACTGGACCGATTTTTCTGAAATTTTGCACACATATTGAGCTGTCATGGGTTTATAATTTCGTGATTGAAAAAGTGGGCGGGGCCACGCCCATAAAAAAATAGTTATCAGTTTTAGCTACTTGCACTGGACTGAATTTTCTGAAACTTTGCACACATACTGAGCTATCATGACTTTACACTTTCGTCCTTAGAAAAGTGGGCAGTGCCACGCCCATTAAAAAATAGGTATCATTTTGAGGTACTTGCACTGGACTGATTTTTCTGAAACTTTGCACAAATATTGAGTTGTCATGACTATGCAGTTTCGTATTTAGAAAAGTGGGCAGTGCCACGCCCATAAAAAAATGTATAATTTTGAGGTACTTACACTGGACCGATTTTTCTGAAACTTTGCACACTTATTGAGCTGTCATGACTATATAGTTTCGTAATTAGAAAAGTGGGCAGTGCCAGGCTCATAAAGAAAAAGTTATAGTTTTTAGCCTTGCACTTCATATTCGATTAAAATTTAGAATGCGATTAAAATTCATGAAGGGGCGTAGCAACGCGCGCCGGGATTGGCTAGTTTGTAATAAATGAAAGAATAATCTGAAAAATTAAATT
This sequence comes from Phyto melanocephala, assembly GCA_941918925.1. Lineage (NCBI taxonomy): Eukaryota > Metazoa > Arthropoda > Insecta > Diptera > Rhinophoridae > Phyto > Phyto melanocephala. Next base: position 58,458,568 of record OW799236.1, read on the forward strand.
TTTACCGACAACTAGCCGAGTGGAATGCATTTTCGCAACCAGCTACGATTTCATCATCAGCACTCTTTGATCGGTGGGTGCATGTTGGTTGTAAATATCATCTATTTAACTCACGGGACTTAAGTTAATTGAATTCGGTAACTACTTTAGTTTTCCTTTTTCATATATTTTTACCACAATGAGTTAGATTGAAATTTTTGCCCAACAGCAACCCTTTTACTTTTTGTTTTGTTATTATCTTTGATTTTTATCACTATTATTGTCCTGCTCTAGCCACCAGTTAGGTAGCGATAAGAACAGATATGATTGTTTTTAACAATCAATGTTTATAATCATTTGTTTTATTTTTCTGTGAGGTCAGTATACAACTGAATGTTGATTGACCAACAGTGAATTAATAATTGTTTGCACCGTGCCCTGTGCTTACGTAAATTTTTAATTTGTATTTTATCGAACTTTTCTGTTTTAAACTAATATTTAAATTTTAATCAGGCTCGAGTTCATATTAACATTCTAATTGTTACAAAGAATTTTTTATTTGTGATAAATGAAAGAATAATCTGAAAAATTATATTTTTACCGACAACTAGCCGAGTGGAATGCATTTTCGAAACCAGCTACGATTTCACCATCAGCACTCTTTGATCGGTGGGTGCATGTTGGTTGTAAATATCATCTATTTAACTCACGGGACTTAAGTTAATTGAATTCGGTAACTACTTTAGTTTTCCTTTTTCATATATTTTTACCACAATGAGTTAGATTAAAATTTTTGCCCAACAGCAACCCTTTTACTTTTTGTTTTGTTATTATCTTTGATTTTTATCACTATTATTGTCCTGCTCTAGCCACCAGTTAGGTAGCGATAAGAACAGATATGATTGTTTTTAACAATCAATGTTTATAATCATTTGTTTTATTTTTCTGTGAGGTCAGTATACAACTGAATGTTGATTGACCAACAGTGAATTAATGATTGTTTGCACCGTGCCCTGTGCTTACGTAAATTTTTAATTTGTATTTTATCGAACTTTTCTGTTTTAAACTAATATTCAAATTTTAATCAGGCTCGAGTTCATATTAACATTCTAATTGTTACAAAGAATTTTTTATTTGTGATAAATGAAAGAATAATCTGAAAAATTATATTTTTACCGACAACTAGCCGAGTGGAATGCATTTTCGAAACCAGCTACGACTTCACCATCAGCACTCTTTGATCGGTGGGTGCATGTTGGTTGTAAATATCATCTATTTAACTCACGGGACTTAAGTTAATTGAATTCGGTAACTACTTTAGTTTTCCTTATTCATATATTTTTACCACAATGAGTTAGATTGAAATTTTAGTGATAAAAATGAAAGATAATAACAAAACAAAAAGTAAAAGGGTTGTTGTTGGGCAAAAATTTCAATCTAACTCATTGTGGTACAAATATATGAAAAAGGAAAACTAAAGTAGTTACCGAATTCAATTAACTTAAGTCCCGTGAGTTAAATAGATGATATTTACAACCAACATGCACCCACCGATCAAAGAATGCTGATGATGAAATCGTAGCTGGTTTCGAAAATGCATTCCACTCGGGTAGTTGTCGGTAAAAATATAATTTTTCAGATTATTCTTTCATTTATCACAAAAAAAAAAATTCTTTGTAACAATAAGAATGTTAATATGAACTCGAGCCTGATTAAAATTTTAATATTAGTTTATTTAAGAAAATAATATTTAGGCCCAACAAAAAGAAAACATTTCTTGTTTAAGTCGACTATAATATTATTTTTAATAATTTTTTGAAGTTTATTTTAAGGACAAAAACAATTTTTATGAACAATAAAGTAAAATCTACTTTAAAATTGATAATTTGTCAATTACAGTTGATACTTTTTAAGTTATATATAGTAATCCAAAAGTATTAATTAAATATTGTTTAAAAAAAAATTCTAAAAAAACCAATTGAATTTTTAAAATGAATACATTTGATAATTTTTAAAATTCAATAAATAATTATACAACACAAATAGAGGTGGTATAGTTATAAAAAAGAAAATAATTTATGATTACAAAAAAAGTTAATTCAAAAATAAATTATAAATATTTATCCCTTTTTTGTACACATTTAACAATACAATTTTTTCCTGTTTCATTCTTCAAGAAATTACAAAATTTAATACATGTATATCCAAAAACAGTACAAAAACAGTACAAATATAAAAAAACAGTACTTTTTCGTACTGTTTTAGGTATTGTGAATATAACAGTACATATTACAAAAAACAGTACATGTACTGTTTAAAACAGTACGAATGGCAACCCTAATTCTATATGTCTAAAAATTCTACTTCGTGTTCTAAAGTTTTTTTCTATTCTGTGAATCGTAATACTAATGAGTATCTGTTGTCTATTTATATGGGTTGTGATATTTCTAATCTCTTCTGCCATACCATTATTAATGTGTATTAATTTATTCAATGTCATGTTGGCACTGTATTCACTGCCTTGTAGGTCTGATATTGCTTCATTTATAGCTTTATCGTCTTACTGTCCACTGATTGTGCAATGTTTTTTAGTCCCTTTCCGAAAATGTTGATCAGTCCTCGCTTTTGTTTCGTGTGTATGTGAAGGCTGCTTATTTTTGCATTCAATAGAATAAGGTTTTTGTTAATAGTCTCCAACAGTCGTTTGTCCTCAAACGTTGTCGATTTTAGTGTTATCATATTTTCAGAGATTAGAAGTATGTTTTCGTCGTAGATAGTCATGTTTATAAAATGTATTACCTTGTCATAAGTCCTTATTGTCTTCGTCCTTCCTACTTTGATAGGTATATCCGTCGCTGTTAGTCAAGTCGTATATATGAAATTGTTGGGTGGTTATTGCTGTGGCTAGGGTGAGGATAATTATTAAAGTCCGCATGATTGGTCCTTAAAAAAGAGGAAAGTGTTTTTCTAAATACCATGTTTCTAAGAATGCTTAATGTTTTTTTGTGTACAATCCTCCCGGATTTAACAGTTGTTTTGTAATTTGCTGCCACAATTTTTCTTTTATATCTAGCAGATAATTTATTTCCAAATTTCCTATTTATTTTGACGAAAATTTCTTGGGTAAGGTTGGCCTCTTGTTTTACCAAAAGTTTTTTGATAATCTCATTCCTATCTTTTTTCAATAATCTGGGATCGCTACTTACACGTCGACCAAAGAATATTTCCAAAGGTCTTTTCCCAGTCACCGTGTGAATAGAATAATTGTATTCTTTTACATTCTTGAAATGTGAAGTGTCGAGTGAAATTTTTCGTCCTGACTATTAGAGCAACTCGTGTATGGGGGATTCCTGAAAATTGAAATACCTATCTAATTTTTATCTTAAACTTTATTGACTCAGAATTGAAGCATTTGTCATTGTCAAACACTATTGAATCTGGTAACATGGAAAACAGAATGCCTCTTAGATGTTGCCTTATATTCTCCACTGCTCTAGAATTAATTAGTTTTGCCATAGCATATTTCGAGAACTTGTCTATGGCCGTTAGCACTAATATTTTCCCATTAAAAGTATATACATGTGATCCCGGATATTGGGGAATGGGCGTTGCTCGTATTTGCATTTTGGTTTGGTGACGCTCATACTGGTTTAATTTGCAGATTTTAAAATTTTTAATGAGTTTTTTCACTTTGTTTGCCATTGCAGGGGTGATTCCTGTGGCTGTATTCTGGACAAAGCGTCCACGATATTTGTTTCACCAGCTTTATAAAACGATTCGTAGTTGTACTGATGATGATCTTTGCTAAAAGAAATTTTTATACTTACTGATTTATTTTTGGGGACTTGACCTCCTTCCCCTCTTATTTTCGGTTAATTGACCCTACGGTTAATTGGTTTCCACGCTTAATTGAACCACATGACAGGGAAAAAATATTGCATACGAAAATCATGTAAATTTCCTCGGATAATTGAACCCGGTTAATTGATTTTCCCGCTTAATTGGTCCAAAATTCATGTCATCAAAAATAAATTTCCTCTTACTTTTACCCGGTTAATTGCATTATTATTGAAAAATAATTTGGCATTTTTGCACATACATATTTGACATCATTTGTGAAAAACACTGGGTGGCATCTCTACTATGTATGTAATTGAAAACATACATATGTTTATTGCTAAGGAAAAACCATGAATTGTTTTTAGTTTATAAATTTTATTTTTTTGTAAAACTATTGTGCACGTAAATAGTGCATTTAATAGTACATACCAGAGTCTGACTTCGGTTATCCGAAAAAAAAATAACTCGAATATTTACTTATCTTTTTCGGTTATAAGTATAACCATGCATTTATCACAGAAAATAGCTATATTATATATATAGTATATTTATTACTTACTTTCAAAAATACTCTCTATACATACGTATTATTCGGATATACATGTGCGAAAACAAATTACTTATAAGTATTAGCAAAATACTTACAAGTATTGGCAAAATACTTATAAGTATTGGCAAAATACTTATAAGTATTGCGACATACTTATAAGTACTTTTGAACAAAAAAACAAGTAAAAAACAAGTAAAAGTGCTTTATTCTGCTCTTTCATTTTTTATCAAACAAAAAGAAAATTGGTCAGGGCTGGAACTATTTGTATAGTAAATATATATAACATAATTTATATTGCTTATTAATTTAAATAAGAAACGAGCTAACACATAATAATAAAATGTTTTCTTTAAATAAAAATAAATCTATTATTATTTATTTTTAGTATTAAGAAACGCAACTGTTATACCTGAAATTTGTATGGCTTATCAACTTAAAAAAAAATTATTTTGATATAAAAGCAGAAAAAGATAAGTAAAAATTAAAGAAAATAAAAGTGTAAATTTAGTTGAATTGATACTGGCAATAGATATGTATTTAACAATGTATTTTTTATTTTGATTTACTATTTATATAATTACGTATGTATTTACATTGCTTTTTGTTAGGAAAAAATCTGTAAGAATTTTAACCTTAATTATTGAAAAAAAAAAAAAAACACAAATTCCAAGGAAAATCCATCATTAAGAAGGGTGCTCTTATACAGGTAGTGATGACAGCCTATCTGACCCAAATAAATTAATGCCAGAAAAAACCTGTAAATGTTTTTATGTTCTGGACCACATAATGGAACATTCATTGAAACATTTTTAAAACTTTATTTTGAAATCGAATTTGTGTTCACACAGTGAGATTTGAGAGTATGAATAATTATTACCATAAATTGTATTCAAAGTCAGATATTAACCTTTCCATCCCTGATTTTTATGTATAAAAATCTACTTCTCATCATGAAGTGAGAGGTTCTATTACATCACAAGTGTTGTCAACTTTAAGATTCAAAAAACATCAAAACAGGAAAAAACGTTTGATTTTTAAGAATATGCGTAAAGTTTAAAATTTTGAATTTTCGATTTTATTTATTTTATAAAATTATAAATTTCGTTATTAGAACCTTTAGGCCTAAAATAAGTTTCCATATAATATCGTTAATAATAATAATAAATTTTAAGTTCAAGTTGTAACTTTAACTTCACAGTTGGTCATATAATCGCTACTTTAAAAATAATTACAGCTTTTGGTTTTATGCATATCATTATTCTTTTCTTTACTTTTATCAAAAGTAATGTTTGTTTAACCATAGAAGATTTCAGAAACATATATATTTAAATTTTAACTAATAATAATATAAAATATATATCTATTTATACAGTTTTTTAAATGTAAGCTAAGGATCTCTATAACAAAAGCGTTGTCTATTATTAATTCTTATCATTTTTGTTGCGTTGTTTCGTAAGAAATTTACCTTGCAAAAATTGTTCTTTATTTGAATTTAGTATTTTTACTTCGATAAGAAAAAGAATGCACTAAAGAATTTTAGAAATCACATCGAGCACTGTCTCAAATTTTTTGCGCGACAAAAATTTTAAAAAGCACAAATAATATTGCATAAAGACAAAGTTGACAACGCTGGATAGGAACACAACAAAGAGAGTGTAATTATTTCTGTAAAATACCTGATACCCAGCAAACACAAATATTAAAGTATTATGCCGTGTTATATATTCTAAGCTAATATTTTAAGCTGTATAACGAGACAAATCAATTTTAAAAGGTTTTAATCAACCACTAAATAGTTATTTATAAGTAAATAAACATAATGCTATTATCTGATTATTATTTTCCCGCAGAAAAAAACGATATTCTGTTGTTGTTTTTTGGAAAATTAATAAAGAAAAACAAACAAAAACCATATAATTTTTTCTTGACGGACTTAAAATATCTAAAAAAAGTAAATAAGAAAAACAATAAACAACAAATATATCTGTTAAAACTAATAAATATATCTTAATATAAGATTTTTTTCTTTTTTATAAATTTAAAATAAATCCCACATGCTCGCTGGGCATTGCTAAAAAATAACGCATGTCGTTGTTTCATCAACCCCTAAATTAAAAATCATAAAAAAATTTTCTGTCCATAATTCATCTAGCAACCAGGGATGCCAGTTTAATTAAACTGGATATTTTTATGGTATAAATTTTTTTAATTTTGTGAATTTGTTTGCTTTGTTATGTTTAAGTTTTTGTAGAACAATATTTTTAGTGGTAAAACACAAAGTTCAAATAATTCGCCAATAAACATTTTAATTAAAAATCATATTTCCATTTAAGCGTCTTATTTTTTTTATAAAGGTTACATGTTAAATAGTTTATCATATAAACTTGAAACATGAATTTATAGTAGATAAATTTTAATGTCAATGAAAATATTTTACAAAATAAAGAAAACAAACGCTGTAAGGAAATATGTAGAAATGCCTTCAATTTTGATATCTTAAGCCATATATTCTAAATAAAAGTTAAGTCAGGACATATATTCCAATTATATCAATACTTATATAGGAAATTAATTATGATTCGAATAAATTACCAAAGTACTGGCATATACTTTTGCTTAGTAACACTTTTCTTTAAATATTGATGTAAACAAAACTGTATTTTGGATATTTTCAAATACTAATTAAATAATATATATAAATTATTAATATATTAATTGGTAAATTATATTCATTTACTACCATTTGATTATTGTTTTTATTTTTTAAATATAAATGTTAGTATTTAGAAAAATTATGTGCAAGAATTGAAGTTTTTGGTAGATTTTAGTGCATTTTTTGACAAATTTGTTAGGAATAATATTTTTTGTGGCATCCCTGCTAGCAACTACGGCTGCTAAGCCGTATACACACAAACGATCATAAAAAACAACAAATAAATGTATAACAATAATGTTTATGTATGTGTGCGTTTGTACCATAATGGTTGTGCTGTTTTCATAACCCAAGCAAGTGCATTTTTACTAAATCAAAACGCATGCAAAATTTCTACTTGATGCTCTCGCTTGAATTGTAAAAACGGTTACTCATTTTACTCGCTTTTTTTTACGGATAATCGATAACACTTAAGTACTTAAGTCCAATTTGTTGTACTGTGTACAATATAGAGTATTTATGCGAAAAATACTTAGATTTCGGTTACTTGTATATACTTATGCCGAACATCAAACGATTATGTACGGATAGAGTAATTTTTTTAGCTGTAACCGTACGCACTTATACATGTTTTGCTAATAATACTCAATGTATATCCGCAGTTGTAATCGTTGTCATTCCCTGGTACATACCTACAATAATAAATACCTGCGTATACACATATACTTATGTACATTTTTTTCGTTTAAGGTAAAAAAAAATTATTTTGAAAAACTTAAAGTGCACATATGCGATTTCTTTTAATTCATTATTAGTTCCAATTATGCGTGATTTCTGTAATTGAACAAACTGTTCAATTAAACGGGATTCTTGTAATTGAACGAATTGTTCAATTAAGCGAGTATCGGCTAAGTGGTTCCCCGGTTAATTGAACAAAAAGTTGTGCAAATTTTGATGTGCAATTAACCGAAAAATACTGTATTACAATGTCATCTATGTAGACATAACAACACTTTTCAATTAACTCACGTAATATGTCGTCGAGGGCACGTTAGAAATTAGATGATGCGTTTTTTAGACCAAACGGTAAGCGTGTAAATTCGTATTTACCGTTGTTTATGGAGAAAGCAGTTTTCTCGATGTCAGATTTTTTTATTGGAATCTAGTGAAAACCACTTTTCAAATCGAGAACTGAGAAAAAACGACTATAACCTAGGTGGGATATCACCTCAGTTATTTCCGTGATCGGATATTTGTCTGCGTTTGTAACTGTATTTAATTTCCTATAATCAATCACCATGCGGTATTGCTTATTCTCTGCTGAGTCTGGTATCTTCAGTACAATCCACACAGGTAAATTTTATGATGATCTAGAGAGTTTTATGATCCCATTGTGTAAAAGTTTTTTTACCTGTTTTTCAACTTCTGTTTTCAGAGACGCAGGATAGGGATAAAATCTTGTGTAAACTGGAGTCTTTGACGTAATTCTACATTCTCCAACAATTTTAGTTGTGTAAGTTAGTTTTTCATTGGGGTCCGAAAATAGTTTTGAGTGCTCTTTCACGATAGAGTTCATCTCTATTCTATGTTGATTTGTAAGATTATCTAACTTAATATCCATATTGTTTATCGCTTTTGACGCTAATTGCTTAAGACCTATTTTTATAACATTTTTCAGAGTCTTATAGCTGTCTCCCGTATGAATTACAGAAGAGAAGAGAAGGCATTAAAAAGAATTTTATTTTCTAAGTTAAAAAGTTTAACAAAGGGATATTCTGTTATTTTAATATCCCCTACTACTGGTCTTGCGGAAAATGGTGTTTCTTTTTCAACTGTTTTCTTTGCCAAATGCTAGATCCCTTATCTACAAGGAATTTTAGAATATTTCCGCTCTCCTCTCTTACCTGAAAGTGGGGTAATTAAGAGCTTATTAGGCTAAAAAATAAATGTCCGTTGGTTCTAAGTAGGGTCTGCATTGGTATCATTTTCCTTTGTATACGTATAATTTCCATCTTGATGCTGTCGATGAAGGGTTTCGGTATTTATATGAAACGTTGTTTGCGTTTCTCTCTGTTGATTCTACACCGACAGTGGCCCTTTGCCGACAAAATTATTCTGATATGGTCTGCTCATGTAGTTTAAAAGCCAGGAACGTAAACTTTGGTATACTTCCATTGGCTCTGGCCGTGGTTGTGGTTTAGACGGTCTTGGGGGGATTGTAGAAGTTAAGTTGAAAAGTCCACTGCCTAGGTTGCCATGACGGTTGGTTTGTCTGTGGCATATATGCCAATTGGGGGTAGAACGGACGTTTCTGTGTTGGATGATGGTTCTTCCTTTAAGGTTATGGTGGGGGTTGATATTTTGTACACTGTATGCATGATTTGCCCTAAAATTTTGGTTCTCTAATTTCAGACAAAGATGCAGAGCATGTGGTAAGTCCACAGGTTCTATCATCCCTAGGAGAAGGGGTAAATTTCGATTCAGACCTATAATAAAGGTATCGAGGGCTTTTTCTCTATATGTCTTTGTGAGCAATATCAATGATTCGTTACTTGTTTCTAGGCATCCTCTTTTGTTCAAAAAAAGAGAAAGATGTGTGTATACAACTTAATAAAATTCGGAAATAGTTTTGTTTCCTTGCACCAGAGTTGACATCTGGTGCTCTAACATTAAAATGTCTCTTTTATTCCACTGTGAAATGGCTGGCCAATTTAAAGGCGTGTTATAAGACTCTAACGCAATATCAGCATTAACTATTATTTTATTTCTTAAAATGCTTTATATGCCGAAATACTTAGGGGTTGTCTTAAGAGGTTCATAGATCGAAAGTATTCTGTCCACACTTTTTCTCCAGGAACTAAATTCTCTGGTTGCCCCAAAAATTCTTTTAGACACTTTACAACATCAGGTATTTTGTCAAGATCGGCTAACCTATCCCTATGTCCGTCCTCAATTTGTTGGTCCCTAGCATTACTCATGTCGACGTTTGGGTTGAGCACCTCCTGAGATACTTGCGGACCTTGACTTCTACGCATATCCGTCGAGATTCTTGAAATAAGTAATGTCAAGTCTTCTATAGTTAACTGTGCGTTTGGCTAATTAGGATTACGATTTGAGAAAAGCACGGGGGCCTAATTAAATTATTTGCATTGGCCATTTTTTTAAACCTTTGTCTTTTCTCTATTTCTTTGATTATATATTAATTTTAAGTTAAATTCTTCAATATAGATTTCCTTATTAAATTATTAAAAAAAATTTTATGTTTTTTCCCTTTTTTTATTTATTCTTTTGTAAAAATGGATTAAGTTTTCTTATTAAGGATTTAAGTAAATTAGGAGAATCAATTTATTAAAAATTTACTGAAAAGTTTTTCTTATTAAATATGCCTTTTCTTTTATGACTCCAATTATTGAATTTCTTTAGAACTTATTTTATTAATCTTAATTTAAGATCTACCTTATTTTATTGACCTACCGTTAAGTTAATGATAATTTTATTCTGTCTTCTGTTGTTGGGGGATTCAGTTCTTCTGCTATTTATGTCTTTTGTTGCACTTTTTATTTATTTTCTGTTGCAATTTTTGTGTCTCTTGCTGCACCTCATTTTATTTATGTTTAATGTACTTTTTGTCTTTACTAATATCACTTTAATTGTTAAGGTGTTTTTCTCCTCTTTTTTTATAATTGTTTTTTTTTCTTAGGTTTTGTTTTATAATGTTATTGCACCAGCTTGTATTATTTTTTTTAACTCCTTCCATTCATGTATTTACAATCTTTAAGTATTTTTACTGTTTATTTAATGCAGAAATTTTTCTCACTTCATTACTTAGTTTTAATGGATCCTTTGGGCAGGCCAACACGTAATGTCCCCGGTTTACTGAATTATTCCAGTTACTCTGGAGCCTTATTCCCAAAAGTTTATAAATTTGCTCGGAAAATTGCTTCCTTTTCTCCACTATGTGGATTTACTTTTTGCTCGGGCGCCAATAATAAATTTTTTTATTTGGGTTTTATGGTCTTTACGACATTTTTTATTGAGTTATATTTTAAAACTAAAACTTAGATTACAATTTCGTTAATTTTTAATAATGATAATGCCCTAATTAAATAAGTGGCGTGATACCAATTCTAAATAAGTAAAAATATATAATAAGGTAAAAAGTGTGTGTCACACTGTACCCAATGCCTATTTTAACAACAACAACACCTAAAAAACAAACAATCAATAAAAATATATATGAGAAAATCATCCCTTGCAAGGAATACAACACTAAAATGTTTTTGGCGCTACATAAAAAAATATATGTGTATAAAAAAATATGTGATACAGTCGGCTTCGGTTCAGCTGCCGCCGTTTAATTGAAGAAATCACTTTACTAAAATTAAATATTTTTACTATTATTTTAAAGCACATGAGCTCGCTTAAAAGAAAATCAGTTATACAGCTTTTTTGTTTGTAAAGCCAACACTGCTTAGGCCCATACCTAAACAAGAGCGTAAAGCGTTGCAATTTTGCATGTATTTTGTTATTGTAACAAAAACAAAACACATGTAAAACTCCAACGCTTGACGCTCAACGCTCTTGTTTAGGTATGGGGGTTGGTAGAAAAAATTATTTATTAACTAGCGACGAAATACAATGTTACAGCTAATTTGTTGCACTATAGTGTAACATTTTCTATTGTTTTGTTTTAGAACAATATAAAAAGTAGACAATCTATTTAACCGAAATGGTTTCAATTAATAACAAGTAAGAGCACTATATTCGGCTGTGCCGAATCTTTTATACCCACCACCAATTTTGTGTACATTTAAAGCACAATATTTATTATTTTGTTAATCGCTATGGAATAATCTCTTTATAATAAAATATGTATCACTTTCTTTGTAGAGGGTGGTTAAATTTTAAGGGCCCATGTTGAAGGTGAACTACACCTAGTCTTTAAATTTGTTTTCATTTGACATTTCTCAATCTCAAACTTACTCAATTTGATCCGTGGAAAGATACGCAAATGAGCAACGCTTTAAAGTTATTCAGGTTTTTTTAAAAAAATGGGCGTTCAAATCAAAATGCATTTTGTGCACTTCGTAATTCTTTTAATCAACATAATCGTTCAAATTCGTCCACAATCGGGAGAATTGTAAAAAATATTTAAATTTCTGCAAAACAGGTCTATATAAAATGTTAGAAAATCTGTGAATGCCTTCTTAGTTCGTTGAATGGGAACCACTGCTGGTTTTTGCGATAGTGTGGCAAAAGTGCAGTCAACCTCGCCTCATCATCATGCCCAACAATTGAGCATAAACATTGTCATTGAAAATTTGGATCATCAGATAGAGGAGTGGCGACAAGGATGGGGGGGCCATTTGGCCGATATTTTGTTAAATACATAATTGAACCATACAAATATTATAATTACAAAAAGAAAAAATTATAATTTCCTAAATAATTTCTATTTTATTTAAATTCAACATCGGTCCTTAAAATTTAACCACCCTTTATAACTTCGATATGCTACTAAAATGCTTTTGTAAATGTAGTCTTTCAATGAAAGTGGGCGTTAAAATATGCGTGTCAATAAAGTTTCTGCTAATAAATACAACTTATATATTTCAATATAGTCCTTTATTTTCCCAAAAACTTTGTCAATAGAGAAATTACTTGAATTTAAGATAAACCGTTATATGGGAGGTAGGCGTTAAAGTGGACGTGTCACCGAAACTCTTTGGTACAACAATTTTATTGATAAGAAGGATATACGTAGCAAATTTGATCATCATACCTCTAATTTTAGCGGTTTTATGAGCTTTTAAATTTCATTAACGGTATTTAACGTGAAAAGTTTGGCGTTATAGTAGGCGTGTCAAAGTTGTTTTTGCGAATGAGTACAACTTAGATGTTTCAATATAGTCCTTTATTATTCAAAAATCTTTATTAAAAGAGAAATTATATGAATTTTAGGTAAAACGTTATATGAGAGGTGGGCGTAAAAGTGGGCGTGGCAACTTAATTTTCCGGCACAGTAATGACATTGCATAGGGGGATATACGTAGCAAATTTTATCATCATACCTCGAATTTTGTCGGTTTTATGAGCTTTTAAATTTCATTAACGGTATATAACGTGAAAAGTGGGCGTTATAGTAGGCGTGTCAAAGTTATTTTTGCGAATGAGTACAACTTAGATGTTTTATTATAGCCCTTTATTATTCCAAAATCTTTATTAATAGAGAAATTATATGAATTTTAGGTAAAACGTTATATGGGAGGTGGGCGTAAAAGTGGGCGTGGCACATTGATTTTCCGTTGCAAAAAAGCGTCTCACCAAAAAGCAAAGTGTGCAAAATTTTAGAGTCGTACATAAAATTTTGTTGCTTTTATGACGTTTTTTTTTTAAATATACCGAAAAATACACTGTGCGGTATAAATTTTCGTACATTTTGATCGATAACTCCGCTCCTAATGCATCGATTAAGATAATTTTCGAGGAAAAATATTGTTTTTACTCAGGAAATATACATTCGAAGTTTCATGAGTCTACGTTAATGCGTTTGGACACAATTCCATTTTATTTGATGTTCGAAGGACACAGTTTTTTCGACATACTCTTCGAGCTTTAACTCTCTTCCTAATATTCCGATTTAGCCCAATACCAAACAAACCTTGTCTATAAGTAAGATTCTGGCAAAATTTTATCCCCCTAGCTTTTTCGGTGCGACCTCTATCGTGCTTTCAACAGACGGACGGACATAGCTAGATCGTCATCAAATCAAACCCTGATTCTGAATATATATACTTTATGGGGTCTAAAATGGATATTTCGATGTGTTACAAGCGGAATGATAAAATGAATATACCGCCACCATTTTTTTTGGTGGCGGGTATAAAAAAATTTTGTGTGTAAAGCTTAGTCTAGACGATATGTTGAATCAGCAAATTTGTGCTTAAAAATTTGTTACAAGTGCCATCATATCGTGTAAACGCAAAATTTTTTCATCATACGTATGATTATCATCATTTGCTAACACTTTTTTAACAAGGTCATCAAATGTATGTCGACGATTTCAACATATCGTGTAAACAGCATATTTTTAATGCTGGACAAATTTCCTACGTATGAAGACAGATTTGTTGTTTGTTGAAAAGCGTATTTCAGCTTTTCATCATATGGCAAATGTAGTATCATATGGAATTGTTGCAGTGTTGCCTAATTTGTTATATTCTTTGCTAGAATTTGTAAGTTATACATTAGTTATTTAGGCAAAATGGTTGATGTGAATTTTTGATCACTCTTTGATCGGTGATAAAGTATTGGATGTAAATATCATTTATTAAACACCTATGCTTTTAGTTAATTAAATACGATATGTTAGTTTTCTATATCATATATTCTTACCACAACGAGTTACACTAAAATTTTACCAACAGCAACCCCTTTTTTTGTTTGTTATTATGTTTTATATTATTACTAGTATGGAAACTAAATAATAATAAATAATAATAATAAATATAATCAATGTATCTAACTATTGTTTATTATGGTGTTTAGTTTAATACAATAATAAGCTAACAATCTGCAATAACATAAACATTGTTTACTATCAATCTTTATTATTTTCGTAATATCTACTTGCGATATTTTTTTTTTAAATTTAGTATTTGGAAAAAACAAAACACCTGAATTTCAAAATTTTTTTGCGATAAAAAAGCACTAAAAACATTGATAAAACTAAAAAGTTGACAGCGCTGTTTCTTATAACCATTTGCTTATTTTTGGTTTGGTCAGTACTCAACAGAATGTTGGTTGAACAACAAAGCATGATGTTATGTTCCGTGTTCTTGTAATTTGTAATTCCTAATTTTTAATTGTTAAACTTCTTGTTCTAAATTAGTATTTTTAAATTTTTCTCAGGTTTGAGTTTAATTAGAATTTTTTTCTTTATATAAAATTCAATTGTAATAATAAAAGATAAATTTTTTCAGATTATTCTTTTTATTATCACATACATACATATACATAAATATAATTGCCGCAAAAAACTGTATTGTCAAATTTATTTGGCATATACAAATATATAAACAAATGTTAATACGAATTAACATACATAATTAAACGAAATTCAACATATCGTGTATACACAAAAATTGTATGATAACTCATATGTTGAAATATCATTTGTTGGCGTATGATGAATTCAAAAAATTTGGTACTTTCAGCAAATCGTGTAAACGACCATCATATTCAATATGCTAACAGAGACATTTGCTGTTATTTTAAGGCAAATAAATATTACCACACATATGCTGATTCATCATACCGTCTAGACTAAGCTTTAATAAAGCAATGTATGTAAGTGTATTGCGAATTTCAGGCATTTACTTTCATGTGTAAATGCTAGGTTAAAAATATATGTATGTAGTTTATTTTAAACTTATGTAAAAACAGTTGAGATTTAAAAGTATCTTATTTCGGTATTAATAGGCCAGTCGATTTTTTGGAACACAAAACTGTATAAACAAGTTATAAATAGATCGGTTTAATAAATCCTATCTATTTTGTAATAAAAAAAATTATAATAATATTTCAATTTAATATAATTTTCAGCTAGAATTTTATTTTTACTGCTTCATAGTTTTAATATTCTTGCAGTAAAAAATATATTGATAATTTTTATTTCCCATATCTGATTTTGTCTATGTGCTTCTATTAAAACACAACACTGATAAAATGAAAATGTTTAGAAAAATTTCAAAAAATGAAAAGACCTATAAGACTGTCAAATTTCTATCCGTATTTTTTGACATATCATAACATACACCTAATTCTGTTTTTACACGGTAATTGTTTCCAGGAAAACCCGTGTAAAAAATACATTGATCGCATGCAAAGTATGTGATTGGTTTCTTATCTCTAAAGCTTAGTCTAGACGGTATGATGAATCAGCATATGTGTGCTAATATTTATTTGCTCTAAAATAACAGCAAATGTCTCTGTTATCATATTGAATATGATGGTCGTTTACACGATATGCTGAAAGTACCAAATTTTTTGAATTCATCATACGCCAACAAATGATATTTCAACATATGAGTTATCATACAATTTTTGTGTATACACGATATGTTGAATTTCGTTTAATTATGTATGTTAATTCGTATTAACATTTGTTCATATATTTGTATATGCCAAATAAATTTGACAATACCCTTTTTTGCGGCAATTATATTTATATGTATGTATGTGATAATAAAAAGAATAATCTGAAAAAGTTTATTTTTTATTATTGCAATTGAATTTTATATAAAGAAAAAAATTCTAATTAAACTCAAACCTGAGTAAAATTTAAAAATACTAATTTAGAACAAGAAGTTTAACAATTAAATTACAGACCTTGAGCTTGATTATTTAACCAATTTGCAATTAAAAATTAAGAATTACAAAATACAAGAACACGGAACATAACATCATTCTTTGTTGTTCAACCAACATTCTGTTGAGTACTGACCAAACCAAAAATAAACAAATGGTTTAAGACACAACGCTGTCAACTTATTAGTTTTATCAATGTTTTAGTGCTTTTTTATCGCAAAAAAATTTTGAAATTTAGGTGTTTTGTTTTTTCTAAATACTAAATTTTTAAAAAAATATCGTAAGTAGAAATTAGGAAAATAATAAGGATTGATAGTAAACAATGTTTATGTTATTGCAGATTGTTAGCTTATTATTGTTTTAAACCAAAAACCATAATAAACAATAGTTATACATTATATATTTTTATATATTTTATGTTATTTATTATTATTTAATTCCCATACTTATTTCTTGATATCTTATATGGTTTATAAGAGAAATGAAACTAAAAAATAAATATATATGCAAAAACTTTTTAATTTACAATTTTACAAAATAACAATTGACACCATGATGTAGTTAGTATTCTCATAAGTAATCATATAGTAATGTTTATATTGATAGCATTATAATTTAAAGGGTGATATAGAATTTGTTTTGGCTTTATGTTCCTTATTATATTTACTTATTATATTTTTATACGGAAATTTAGGTTAGGTTAGGTTAGGTTGAAAAGGAGGGGTATAAAAGCCCAAACCCATGACAGGTATACACCTATGCCCAGTTGGCATGTTGTGCGCTCCATGTGGAAAACGGAATTCCCAAACAAAAAACCATAAACATAATTTCCCATAAATAACGGACTAGTCCAAGAAACCAGTCCCCTCAATGTAACGCCTTATGGATCTCCAGTTCGAGTTCCCCAGGTATTCCAAGTTCGGCATATTATCTACTGTAAAATTTTCGCGCCTAATATGCCCAAACGCAGGACAATGACAGAGGTAGTGTACCAGGGTCTCATCCTCTTCCTCACAAGCTCTACATGTCGTCTCCTCAGATAATCCCATGCGTGCTAAATGAGTTCTCAACTCCGTATGACCTGTAATTACACCGGTTAATTTCCTAAGTGTAGGTCTACTTAGTCTCAAAATCTCCTTTGACTTCCCAAGATTTGGGTCACCCCAGAGTGTTCTTGTCACCTTACCGACATCAGTGCTTTGCCATTTTCTGACATGTTCTTCCATTGCCCAACGTTTAAGTTCATCTTTAAATCGTTTAAGGGGTTTGGCGTTCTCCAAAGTTATAGTACTCAAAAGAGCTCCCATTTTGGATAATTTGTCGGCTTTCTCGTTTCCGATCAGCCCGTGATGGCTTGGTATCCATATTATCTCCAGATGTTCACAATTTGCATATGAGTTTATCTCACTCTTGCATTGCAAAACGTTCCGGGATTCAACTTTCTCCTTTCTCAATGTCTTAATCACTGATTGGCTATCCGTAAAGATACGAATCGGAGTTTCGCTATTCGTTTCCTTTATCCATTTAATTCCTTCCGTAATCGCCATGATCTCAGCCTGAAAAATAGTGTTGTGATCTGGTAGACGGAAGTATTTGCCTCTATTTCGGCTTATGTCGTATAAGCCCATTCCAGTTTGGTCACCAATCTTTGAACCGTCTGTATAAAGATCGATTCCGTGGGTGTTTCCCATCCTGATTATCTCATCCCATTCTCCCTCTTCCGGTATAATGGTGATGCAGTTAATATTCTCATATCTCATCGGGATTTTATCACATGTTAATTCTGTAATATTTCCTATCGGTAAGATATCCGTTATTCTTTGGTATCTGGTCTTATGTTCTCTTATAAGCCACTCATCTATTGCCATTAATCTTGTGGCAGCTAAGGCCGCTTCATATTTTACCTGTATCTCAATAGGCCAAATGGATAATAAATTCTCAATGGCCATTGTCGATGTGGTCCTCATGGCGCCGCAAATACTAATGCAGCACTGTCTCTGAATCTTTTGAAGAGGTTTTATATTCACCTTCTTCTCTAAGGATGTCCACCATACTAACGAAGCGTACGTAATTGTAGGCCGCAGTACACTCGTATATAGCCAATGTGTCATCCTTGGGCTTAAGCCCCATTTTGAGCCAATCACTCTTCTGCAGAGGGCCCATATTCTTTGAGCTCTCTCCACTTTACATTGAATGTGGTCCTTCCAGGATAGTCTCCAATCAAGTACTAATCCTAGGTATTTGACCTTTTTATCAATCTTAATTGTCTTATTCCGAAAAATGGGATAGCTATGCACCGGTATCTTCCTCTTTTTCGTAAACAAACAGATTTCAGTCTTTTCCGGGTTGACATTGAGCCCTCGCTCCTTCGCCCAGTTATATGATATATTCAAAGCCTCCATTGCTCTCATACATAAAGAATTTGGATTCGTCCCCCTGATCAGTATCGCAACATCATCTGCGTAACAGATAGGCTTGAATCCCTCGTTCGATAGAATCTTCAGTAGACTATGTATGGTAGTTACCCATATTAATGGAGATAAAATACCTCCCTGCGGGGTTCCTCGACATACTTTGTCCCTTCTTCTTACTCCATTTGCCTCACAATTTATCCATCTGTTCCTTAACATATTGCTAATCCATGCAATTAAGACATGGCTTAACCCTAAGTTTTCCAAGGAACCGATAAGACTCGAGGTCATTACGTTATTGAAAGCTCCTTCTATGTCTATGAATACGCCCATGGTATACACACCCAGGTCGAAGGATCTCTCTATATGATAAACAACCTCCTGAAGAGCAGTCTCAGTAGATCTGCCCTTGATATAGGCGTGTTGTCCAAATCTCATTGAATCGCCTGGTAATCGTCTTCTGACCATTCCATCGACGATACGCTCCATGGTTTTCAATAAGAATGATGTTAAGCTTATGGGTCTATAAGCTTTAGGATTTGCGTAATTTTCCCTCCCTGGTTTAGGTATGAAAACGACTCTCGCCTTCCTCCATTCCACAGGGGTATACGCATATTTCAGGCAAGTAGTAAAAATATTCGCCAGCCTTATGTCGATTAGGTCAATGCTTCTTTGTAGGAGAGCCGGAAAAATACCGTCCGGTCCTGGTGCCTTATATGGCAAGAAACTATTTACCGCCTCTCTTACCATCTTTGTGGTTATAGTTATGTCCGTCGTGGCACTACCGTCATGGGGGTGTGGAATTTCTCCGTCATCCGCCATTTCCGTTTGGAAGTGTGCCTCTATCAGTATTCCTAGCGTCTCCTCCATCGTCTCCGACCTTTTCCCGTTCGAGTCAACGGGGTTTCCGGTTGGGTGTGGGTCTTCGATAGGAATTTCTTAATTCTAGAAGCGTCATTCACGCTGTCCACCTGATTGCAAAAAAGCCTCCAGGATCTGCGTTTGGCGATTCTTATTGCTTTGTTGTATATTCTGAGCTTCTCACTGTAATCGTCCCAGTATACTGATTGTTTCTTTCGATAGGCTCTGTTAAATAGCCTTCGGGTTTCTTTCCTGAGATTAATCAGTTCACCTGTCATCCAGGGCTTTTCCCTTGGGGTTCGCCTTTGTCGGAGTGGACAATGCTCCTCAAAAGTTTCCCTAAAATCGGCAGTCAGTCTTCCCACCATCGAATCTATCGTGTCCAGATTTTCATCCGGTTCTGGATAATTTTCGAGTTTATGTTGAAGACTTAACCTAAAATTTGGCCAGTCCGTCCTGGCCTTATTCCTAAAAGTCACCGGTTCCGGTGGCGGATGAGTTAAGGTCATAAAAATATAGCGATGGTCCGAATAAGAGTGCATATCAGATACGTGCCAATCGCAAATTTCATCAATTAAATTTTCTGAACATATAGTCACATCAATTACCTCTTCCCTAATTCTGTTAATAAATGTAGGTTTATTACCTGAGTTAAGGGTAAATAAGTTATTAGCATTTAGGAATTCCCATAGGGCGTCTCCTCTCCTGTTACAGTTCGTGCTGCCCCAAGAGAGGTGATGCGAGTTCGCATCACAACCTATTAAAATATTCCTACCTGTTCTCCTTGCCGATGTTATCATACTTCTTAAATCCGACGTTGGTGGTAGTGTCGGAGCATCAGAAGGTTGGTACACCGATGCCAGCATTAAATTGCGTGAGCCATGTATTAAGGTAGTGGCGTCCGCTGTAGATAAATCTGGGGAAAAAAGAAAATTTAATCCCTTATGACAAAGTATACATGTTCTGGGTCGAGACCCAGTTTTAGCATAAAATAATTGGTAATCACACTCATTCAATCCAGTAACTCTGTCTTTAACAGTCCAGGGTTCCTGAATGAGAACTATGTGTACCTTACCTTTAGTTATATTTTCCATCAAAGCTTGTGTAGCCGTTCTGCTTCGATGGAGATTGATCTGCAAGAGCAGTATCATTGTTGTTCGGCTAAAAGAGATTCTTCTTGGGATTGAGTTATCTCCAACTCCTCCCTCTTCATTGGCACGGGGTGGCCTTCATCCTCTTTAGCCTCCTTTGCTTCTTCGTCAGGGTCTTTCTTCTCCGTTGGATTATGTGTCCAACCAATGGGCGTCTTACCAACTTTGAAGAAAATAGTTGTACTCGCGAAGTACACCTTCCCTTTTTGCTCCTCGAGGTAAGACATGGAGGGTTTATCCACTCCTGCAACTACCAGGGTGCCATCGTCAGTTTCCTCACGATGGAAAACCTCCCATTTGTCTACTTCCAGACCTTTATTTTGCTTGCCAATGATCCTAAGCATGGCCTTGCTATCAAGTTTGCTGCCCCAACCTTTAACGAAAAATGAAACCTTGGTTAGGGATGGGATATCGGCTTTTTTCACCATGGCAAGTTTGCCACCCTCCCATGGGGCTGGTATGCCTCCCACTAGGTCTTTCATAACATGTGCGCAGGTGTCTGATTCTAGTTGCAGAAACAGTACTTCCCTGGCGAACCTACAGCTATCTATATGGATCTGTGGAGCATTATCATCTGCTTCCAGGACATACTGCACAATCCTCTCATTTATGGCATTCTCTACTTCCTTCTGATGTGCCATTGGAATTTTGCCCGATGCGCTATTGGAGTCGATAACAGCATAGCATAGCTCCTCTGTCATCTTCCTTCTGGCCACTTTCGCATACGTGGGTTGCTCCTTAGCCGATTTTTCTTCCGGCTTTCTTTTACGTGATCGTGGGGTTTTTTTTCCGGCTGTTTCACCATCACCTATATTTTTAGCTACCGCTTTCGCCTGTTTTGAGGTTGAAGCTATTGGTTCATTACCTTCTCCTTTCAGATTGGCCGGAGGGTCTTCTTTCGGGAGTTGGGAAATGCTAACCGTTTTACTTCCCTGCTGGTAACTTTTCTTCTTTTTAGTATTGCCAACGGTGTTCTGTTCCTCCGGAGATCGAATCCTCTTACCCTTTTCGGTAGAAATGGGTGTAGATGAGTCTTTCTCTTTAGGGACATCCCGCTGACCTTTCTTATTTACTCTCTGTTTCTTTTTGGCAGTCTTCCTTTGCTGCGCTCCGGAGAGAGTTCTTATTTTGTCTGTGGTGAGTTTGGCAATGCTTGCGCTTACTTCCTCAACCATTTTATCTACCTCAGAGGTATCCTTTGTGCATAACACCGTAGTGTCAGCATCTTCTATATTTGAGTCAGAGGTGTCGGAATCCTCGCCTGTCTTGTGTGGCTGGGGATGCTTAAAGCTCACCCTTGGATCCGATCCCTCGTTCTCTATTCTTCTTGATGCTTTATCAATAACGGAAGCCAAGTTGCCCACCTCCGAAATTGTTTCCTTACAGTCATTTGATGACGACGACTCGGGGCCTGCTTGCTCACCACCATTAGCCGCCGGTACTGAGTTTATTAGGCTCTGCACCGTAACTTTTATTTCTTTAATTTCTTCTTCCATATTTGGTTTATTTTGGGAACCGCCCTATCTTATTTTTATTTGGTCCGCGAGGAGTTCTAGGAACCCCTAGGGTCAGAGGTAGTGTACGGGATCTGATCACTACATAATGCGACAAATCTCTACTCATTTAGATGGGTAGGTCTTTCCCACTCTATGAAGCGCTCAGGCCCCCCACACCACATCCACCCCCCCTATCCGCCACCTGGGGACGCGTCCGATGGGAGTAAAAATAAGCAAACGACTCCACACGGAAATTTAGAATTATATGAAATAAATAAAATAAAAAGTTAAAAATTTTGCAAATAACGCATTTTTAAATGTTTTGATGCTTTTCGAAATTTTAAAGTTGACACTAATCTAAACAATAATTGTGAAACAGTCATCTATTGCTTTCGCTATCTTGCTGATGGCTAGAGCAGGCCAAAACTAGTAATAATATAAAAGATAATAACAAACAAAAAAAGGGGTTGCTGTTGTTAAAATTTTAGTGTAACTCGTTGTGGTAAGAATATATGATATAGGAAACTAACTTATCGTATTTAATTAACTAAAAACCTAGGTGTTTAATAAATTATATTTACATCCAATACTTTATCACCGATCAAAGAGTGATCAAAAATTCACATCAACCATTTTGCCTAATTAACTAATGTATAACTTACAAATTCTAGCAAAGAATATAACAAATTAGGCAACACTGCAACAATTCTATTTGATACTACATTTGCCATATGATGAAAAGCTGAAATACGCTTTTCAACAAACAACAAATCTGCCTTCATACGTAGGAAATTTGTCCAGCATAAAAAATATGCTGTTTACACGATATGTTGAAATCGTCAATATACATTTGATGGCCTTGTTAAAAAAGTGTTAGCAAATGATGTTAATCATACGTATGATGAAAAAATTTTGCGTTTACACGATATGATGGCACTTGTAACAAATTTTTAAGCACAAATTTGCTGATTCAACATATCGTCTAGACTAAGCTTAAAACCTATTGAAATTAGTGAAGTACATGCAGTACAATGCATTCCACTCGGCTAATGTCGGTAAAAATATAATTTTTCAGATTTATTCTTTCATTTATCACAATTAAAAAATTCTTTGTAAAAATAAAGAATGTTAATAAATTTAAATATTAGTACAAGGATTTTTTAAGAATGTGTTTTTACACAAGCATAGTTATAAAAAAAAAAAGATATGCACTCTAAGCTTAAAAGTACATAATGTAAAAAAGATTATGACAAGTTCAGGAACTTAAAACAATTATGTAAAATAGCTATGTTGTTAACTAAAAGAATAGGTTATTCAATTTGATTTTTGCATGTTTTTTTTAGTAGCATCTCTAGTGTATGATGAAGATTCAACAGATAGTGTTGAGCCAAATAAATAATTATATAAACATTTTTTAATATTGAATTTTTTAATTGAATTTTAATCATAATAAATAATAATAATACTAAAAAATTAATTTGATAATATGAACTACTCTAATAAAATGAAAAAAAAACTAGAATAAGTAATATATTAAATATAACGGTATTGAATTGAATTTTAGAAATAAGGTTTTATGTATACTTAAAAAGTAAATAAAAAACACTTGCAAAGTTGAAATTATAAAGTGCGGTTGTTTCAATTTGTTATTACAATTTTTCACCACTTCCGTTTAGTTTTTAAAAAGTTATAAATTATTTAATTTTTTAATTTTTCTAAAAAATATTAGGAAAAAACATTTGGCGCCCGAGCAGGGACCAGTGAAAAATCAAATTAAAATTAAATTAAATTAAAATAACAAAAAAAATAATACAAAAAAAATAAAATAAGTTAAATTTGATAATTTATTTCAAACTCAAAATTTCACAATTAAAACAATAATAAACACATTAGGTTGTGGAGTTTTTTTAAAATATATTTAAATAGAACATCAGTTTTACTATTTTGTTAAAAATACACAAAGTAAAACAAACAATAAAGTAAAAAAAAAAAAAACATTAATTTAAACAAAACAATTACACAGTGAAATAAGTGTTTACAACAACAAACAAAAATCTTCAACAAAATAACCACTGGTGCAACATACAATTTGTCCAAACTGAAGTACATAACCAGGGGAGTAACTCCGAATCTGAACCTGAGGTAATAAGTGTAAAAAATATTGGTGTTATATACATATAACCTTAATTTTGTAATTTAATCAAATTTAAGAGATTTTTGTAAATTAATCAAAAATTTTTTCGCTTCTATTTGCAAGTCTAACACAATAAATATTTTTTACACTTAATCGTAAAACATTCCATTTATTTAATATATTTTATATATTTAAACAAAAACCCACCCTTAAAAGTGAAACCCACTTTATTTGTTAGAATTAACATACACACAAACAGATATTGGGCCAATTCAAAGTAGACTCTCATATTGTACTATGTCATATAATTCATATTAATATGACTAGTGACTTTGAACACCTTTTGTTAAAAAATTATGTATTTAATACAAGAAAGAAGACAGAGATGGCGCTGTTAAAAATTGTATGTATACAGGAAAGAAGAAAATAGAAAATATTATCTCTGAGAGGTGAGTAGCGAAGAAATTCTCTCTGAGAGACAATATGGTTAAAAGTATAACATAAACAATTTCTTATACAAAGGAAACAAATGTGTAAAGTCTTATTATTTTTTTGTATGGAAATTACTAACAAAAATTTTATGCGTGCATAAAATAATATGAAATAGTACAAATATGACTGATATGCAACCACTTTGAATTGGCCCATTGTATCACTACTATTGAGTGTCACATAGTACATATATTTTATATTTTGTACCGTCGGCATTTTAATCGCGGTTAAAATCCTTATCGGTTTGAAAATTACACAAGAATATCCGCGAGTGTTAATTATATTTATTTTAAACAAAATAAATAACATTTTCTTCTATTTTTTTATTTTACATTAATGTTAAACAATTTGTTGAAATCGGTGTTCTATTCCGCGCGTTCCTATACCACTTACATTAGTAAGTATTTATTATTTATTTATAAATATTTTGGCCAATAAGTTAATTTGGTAATTTTTATTTGCTTTGAGGGATAAATTAATCAATATGACTGGTAAAAAACGCCAAGATTCTCCTTCTAAATCGGAATCGTTGGAGAAATTGTTGACAAAGAAGGCAAAGATTGTACAGAATATTCTTCGAATTCGTCAGTCGATTAGGGAGAAGACAATATATTTTAATCCTGTCGAATTGGAATGTCGATTGGATATTTTGAAGACTTATATTGACCAAGCAATGATGCTTCAGTCAGATGTGGACAATTTAGATCCTGATAATGATGACAGAGCTGAGCTTGAGGATATTTGTGTGACTACAAAGTCTTTGTTTTTGAGTATTTTGTCTAAAAATAGACATTTAAGTGTACCTGAAACATCTTTTAGTGTACAACCACACACATCGAGGCTCCCAAATATGAAGCTTTCCAAATTTAGTGGAAAATATTCTGATAATAAAAATTGTATGAGCTTATTTGAGAATTTAGTCCACAATGATCCGACATTGACAGATATAGAAAAGTTTAATCATTTAATATCATGCTTGTCCGATTCAGCTTTGGGTACAGTCAAAGCTTTTCAGATTTCTGAGGAAAATTATCCCAAAGCATTGTTAAGTCTTAAGAAGGTTTATGACAATGAATGTTTGATATTTTTTGATAATATTGCCAAACTTTTTGATTTACCGGAAATTGCAAAACCTTCGGATTTTGCCTTGAGAAGCATGATTGATACTGTTTCTGCCATATACGATTCGTTATTGTCAATTGGTGATGACAAGAAAATAACAAATGCTATCCTAATACATTTAGTGATGTCTACAGTAGATCCAGTAACTAAATCAAAGTGGGAAGAACAGCTGGACTTCGAAAAGCTGCCACTGTGGTCAGACTGTGAAGCCGCCTTGAATAAACGCTACCAGCATATTGCAGCTGATGAATCTTCAAGTTCAAGGCCGAGGTTTAATAGGAACAAAACTAAAAATTCTACAAGGAAATTCAATAAAACATCACTTAATTGTACTAAATTAAAGCAAACTGCTGATAAATGTTTATTTTGTAGATCGATCCAACATACAATAATAAATTGCCCTTCTTTTGCTGCTGAGCCTGTAATCCGAAGATTTGATTTTATAAAATCAGTGCCAGCATGTATTAACTGTTTGAGAAAAGGTCATACTGTAGCGAGATGTACATCATCTAAGTGTAGAATTTGCAATGCTTCTCACAATTCACTTTTACATAGATACGATACTAGTGCAAGTTCTAATAATAATAGTTTTTCAAATAACGATTTTGAACAACCATCAACTTCTCACGCATCGGTAAATTTCTCATCTTCTGATGAAAGAGTTATTCTTGCAACAGCCGTCGTGAAAGTTAGAAATAGTTCTGGTAATTTTATACCAGCTAGAGCTCTCTTAGTTTCCGGTTCTCAACCGAACTTGATAACTGAGGAACTTGCACAATTACTACGATTAAAAAGAGAAGGAGGCAAATTGAATTTGAACGGTATTAGTGAAACAAATTCGGTATCGAAATCTTCTGTAAACTTAACTGTGATGTCGAGGGTTAACCATACTCAGTTTACTTCAAAGTTTTGGGTATTGAGTTCAATAACTAATTTACAACCTGAATATAAAATTAGTACAACTTGCCTTAACATCCCTGGAAATATAAAATTGGCTGATCCTTGCTTTCACAAGCCCCAGAAGATTGATTTACCTATTGGTGCGGAGATATTCTTCGACTTAATTTGTGTTGGTCAGATAAAGTCTGGCCCAAGCCTTCCAATTCTTCAAAAGACTTCGTTCGGTTGGATTGTTACTGGAAGATATAACCAGTCAAAGGGCTATAATGAGAATACTAAGGTATTTTGTTTAAGTACTTCGATAGAGGATGAAGGCAATATTGATTCGATTGTCAGGAAATTTTGGGAGTTAGAGGAATTGGCAAGTGAATTTACGAAATTTTATTCTGAGGAGCAACAAAAATGTGAGAAAATATTTAGGAAAACTATTCGACGTATACCGTCAGGACGATTTGAAGTCTCTTTGCCTTTCAAATCTGATACAGGGACGCTTGGTTTTTCTTATGAAACTGCCAAAAAGGAGGTTTCTTTCACTGGAACGAAGACTCTGTAAGGATGTTGTTATGAGGGAAATGTATCACGATTTTATGAAAGAGTATTCAGATTTAGGTCATATGTCAATTGTGGACAAAATGCCAGATTCTCCTCACTATTTTATCCCACATCAATGCGTTTTGCGACCTCAGAGCACAACTACTAAACTTCGAGTTTGTTTTGATGCTTCTTGTCGAACTTCCACACAAGTGTCACTTAACGATTTGTTAATGGTTGGACCAACGGTGCAGGAAGAATTATATTCGACATTAATCCGTTTTCGTTTTCATAGATACGTTATCAATGCAGATATTGAGAAAATGTATCGCCAAGTATTAGTTAGCGAAAGTGATAGAAATTATCAATTAATCCTTTGGAGGCAGAATCCATCTGATCCTTTAAAAGTATTTCGTTTAAATACTGTTACTTATAGCACGGCTTCTGCACCGTTCTTGGCTATGAGATGTTTGATTCACCTAAGCGATTTATACAAGGAGACTTTACCTATAGGGTCAAAGGTTATTCGCAGTGATTTTTATGTTGACGATTTGTTAACTGGAGCTGAAAGCTACCAAGACCTTATGATAATTCGTAACCAGGTCACTGAAATTTTAAGTTTGGCTGGTTTTAGACTTTCAAGAATTAAAGGCTACGAAAAGAAACATATTATCAGTTTCTTCTAGATTACTTGATCCTCTCGGACTGTTATGCCCTATAGTAACAAAATCCAAAATATTACTACAGGTATTATGGATTCAAAAACTTGACTGGGATGAATCAATTCCTATGAGACTAAATACGTTATGGGAAGGTTTTATATCTAATTTACTCGAAATTGATTCAATTAAAATCCCAAGATTCGTTCACACAACCTCTACAGCGAAACTCCAGATTCATGGATTTGCTGATGCTTCAATTCGAGCATATGGTTGCTGCATCTATATTAGAAGCTCCGATTTAAATGAAGTTAAATCGAGACTACTTACGGCGAAATCTAAAGTTGCTCCTCTCAAGACAAAATCTCTTCCGAGACTTGAATTATGTGCTGCACACCTATTGGCAAAGTTGTGGAATCGAATTAAGTTTATGACTAATTTTGAAATCGAAAGTGTTAATTTCGGGATAGATTCAGAAATAACGCTACACTGGATTAAAACCCATCCATCTTCACTTACGACTTTCGTTTCGAACCGCGTAGCTGAGATTCAAGAATGGTCGGACCAAGTCTTATGGCGTCATGTACCAACTAAACAGAATCCAGCTGATATCGTGTCAAGAGGATGTGAAGTCAGAGAATTGGAAAATTCTATTTGGTTTGAAGGACCTTCGTTTTTATTAGACGACAGCTCCAAATGGCCGGTTAACGAACATTTCAAGTTAACAGAGAACCAAAAGTTGTTAGAAACAAGGACGACAAATGTATTGCTTGCAGTAGAGGATCCACGAAATTGCTTACTGGATCTGATAGAAAAATTTTCGTCATACAAAAAGTTGCTGCGAGTAACTACGTTTGTATTAAGATTTGCTGACGTTATGAGAAAACGCAAAATATATAAGGATCTTGTACCTACTGCAATTGAATTCAAGTGGTCATTTTATCGGCTTGTAGAGGCAATCCATAAATCTAATTTTTCTGAGGAGATTGCTAAATTGCAGAAATCTTTGATTTTGCCGTCGAATATTCAAAGATTGACACCATTCATTCATACGTTTAGTGAAGAGAAACGTACTTTCTCACTTATAAGGGTAGGTGGGAGATTACTGAATGCAGATTTGGAATATAATTCTAAATTCCTCCTTTTGTTACCGAAAGCAAATAGTTTTGTTACACTTTATTTGCGAAATTTGCATTTTGAAAATTGTCATGCTGGCACAAAAGCGCTGGTATCTCTTTCGCGGGAAAACATATGGCTTATTAATGCAAAAGAGGAGTGTAGTAAAATTGTTCGCAAGTGTGTACATTGCTTTCACTATAAACCGAAACTTATGTCGCAAATAATGGGCAATTTACCCACTAGTAGAGTGAGAGCTACTCGACCGTTTTTGACAGTCGGTGTAGACTTTTGTGGTCCTATTAACGTTTCATTGAGAATTCGTGGTAGACTCCCATTAAAAATGTATATAGCGGTTTATGTGTGTTTCACTTCTAAGGTGGTACATTTAGAATTAGTGTCTGATCTGTCTACTGATTCTTTTCTTCTTTCTTTTAAAAGGTTTGTTGCCAGGAGAGGACTACCACAAACTGTGTTTTGCGACAACGCGACGAATTTCGTCGGAGCCAGCCGTGCTCTCAAGGAGCTTCGTTAAGAGTTCGACAAGAATCGACAGGTCGTAGAGTCGTACGCAGCGTCATTCGGGGTGAGGTTCAGCTTCATACCACCCCGCGCACCTCATTTCGGAGGGCTATGGGAAGCCGCCGTGAAGCAAGCGAAGTTCCTACTTCTGCGCGCCGTAGGCAACGCGTCGCTGACGCAAGAAGAAATGGCGACAATGCTTGCAGAAGTTGAGGGGGTGCTCAACAGTCGGCCAATTGTACCGCTGTATCCAGACCCGAACGACGGAGAAGCGCTAGCACCTGCTGATAGGAGAGGGTCTGCGTTCGCTGCCACAAGAATCCGTAGAAGACGTGAGCGGCAAAGAGGCGAAGTTATGGAAGCGTTGGCGTCTGCTTTGCACTCTCAAGCAGACATTCTGGCGGACTTGGTCTCGAGACTACATCCTGGGGCTTCAGGGCAAAGGCAAATGGTGCCAAGAAACGCCCAACCTCAGAGTCGGTCAAGTGGTAATAATCCACGAAGACAATTGCCCACCACAGCATTGACTGACCGGGAGAGTCGTCAGAGTGGTCGAAGGCGACGACGGCAAGGTCAGAGTGGCGGAGATCAAAACCCGAAGCGGCGTATATAAACGTCCCGTCCACAAATTGGCTCCACTACCTGATGGTTGAAGGAGTAAAGATCTTCAACGGGGCCGGAATGTTGAGCCAAATAAATAATTATATAAACATTTTTATACCCGCCACCAAAAAAATGGTGGGGGTATATTCATTTTGTCATTCCGTTTGTAACACATCGAAATATTCATTTAAGACCCGATAAAGTATATATATTCTGAATCAGGGTTTGATTTGATGACGATCTAGCTATGTCCGTCCGTCTGTCCGTCTGTTGAAAGCACGATAGAGGTCGCACCGAAAAAGTTAGGGGGCTCAATTTTTTCCAGAATCTTTCTTATAGACAAGGTTTGTTTGGTATTGAAAATGGGCTATATCGGAATATTAGGAAGAGAGTTATAGCTCGAAAAGCAAGAGTAGGTCGAAAAAACCGTGTCCTTCGAACATCGAATAAAATGGAATTGTGTCAAAACGCATTAACGTAGACTCATGAAACTTCGAATACATATTTCCTGAGTAAAAGCAATATTTTTCCCCCAAAATTATCTAATTCTATGCATTAGGAGAGGAGTTATCGATCAAAATGTACGAAAATTTATACCGCACAGTGTATTTTTCGGTATATTTAAAAACAAAAACGTAATAAAAGCAACAAAATTAGATGTACGACTCTGAAATTTTGCACACTTTGCTTTTTGGTGAGACGCTTTCATGTAACGGAAAATCAATGTGCCACGCCCACCTCCCAAATAACATTTTACTCAAAATTCATATAATTTCTCTATTAATAAAGATTTTGGAATTATAAAGGGCTATATTGAAACACCTAAGTTGTACTTTTTCGCAAAAATAACTTTGACACGCCTACTATAACGCCCACTTTTCACGTTATCTACCGTTAATGAAATTTAAAAGCTCATAAAACCGCCAAATTTAGAGGTATGATGATAAAATTTGCCACGTATATCCCCCTAGGCAATGTTATTACTGTGCCAGAAAATTAAGTTGCCACGCCCACTTTTACGCCCACCTCTCATATAACGTTTTACCTAAAATTCATATAATTTCTCTACTAATAATGATTTAGGAATAATAAAGGGCTATATTGAAACACCTAAGTTGTACTCATTCGCAAAAACAACTGTGACACGCCTACTATAACGCCCACTTTTCACGTTATTTACCGTTAATGAAATTAAAAAGCTCATAAAACCGCTAAAATTAGAGGTACGATGATAAAATTTGCTACGTATATCCTTCTAATCAATGTAATTGTTGTGCCAAAAAGTTTAGGTGGCACGCCCATTTTAACCTCCCATAGAACGGTTTATCTTAAATTCATGTAATTTCTCTATTGACAAAGTTTTTGGGAAAATAAAGAACTATATTGAAATATCTAAGTTGTATTTATTAGCAGAAACTTTATTGACACGCCTACTTTAACGCCCACTTTCACTTAAAGACTAAATTTACGTAAACATTTTACTATCATATCGAAGTTATTAAGGGTGGTTAAATTTTAAGAGCCGATGTTGATTTTAAATAAAACACAAATTATTTAAGAAATTATTATCATTTCTTTTTATAATGATAATATTTGTATGGTTCAATTATGTATTTAACAAAATAACGGCCAAATGGCCCCCCCATCCCATCCCTGACACCACTTCACTATCTGATGGTCCAAATTTTCAATGACAATGTTGATGCTCAATTGTTAGGCATGATGATGAGGCGAGGTTGACTGCTCTTTTGCCACACTATCGCAAAAACCAGCAGTGGTTTCCATTCAACGAACTAAGAAGGCATATTTTCTAACATTTTATACAGACCTGTTTTACAGAAATTTAAATATTTTTTACAATTCTCCCGATTGTGGACGAATTTGAACGATTATGTTGATCAAAAGAATTACGAAGTGCACAAAATGCATTTTGATTTGAACGCCCATTTTTATAAAAAACCTGAATAACTTTAAAGCGTTGCTCATTTGCGTATCTTTCCACGGATCAAATTGAGTAAGTTTGAGATTGAGAAATGTCAAGTGAAATGCTGAAAACAAATTTAAAGACTAGGTTTAGCTCACCTTAAAATTTGACCACCCTCTACTAAGAAAGTAATACATATTTTATTATAAAGAGATTATTCCATAATGATTAACAAAATAATAAATATTGTGCTTTAAATGTACACAAAATTGGTGGTGGGTATAAAAGATTCGGCACAGCCGAATATAGTGCTCTTACTTGTTTAATATTGAATTTTTTAATTGAATTTTAATCATAATAAATAATAAATAATAATGGTTTCCAAAGTAATGACTTTGCGCTTTAGTTTTCTTTTTGTAATTTTCGACATTTTCTTTTAGGGATACATAACAAATTTAACAAAATTAAGAAAAAATGTAAATAACTGAATAAATATAAAATATTTTTTGGCTTACCTTTTATCTTAATTCGTTAAAATTAAATTTAATGTAACGTTAAAAAATCTAATTTGCCTATAACAAATATCCTTAGCAAACACGTCGATTACATGGATGGTTCAGAAAATATTAACACATTCTAGTTGCTGTCTCAAATAAATTTAATTGTATGCACTAAAAGGGAAGTCTCCTAGATTTGTGTTATTTAAAATTGCTCAGACCATTAAAAATTCTTGTATCCACAAAAAGCGAATTTCCCTAAATTTAATTATTTATTTATTATTACATATATTTGTCTATGGAAATAAATCCTTACAGGCAATTAAAAAATATATATGTATGTTACATAAAGTTATAATTAAACGTTTAATACAATATGAAATAAAACAATTATAAAAAATTATATTATTATTAAATTATATTAACAAAAATTATAAATTTAAATAGACTATTATTTTGTTCTTAATTGCATTTGAAGTTAAAGAAAAGTCTATAAATTTAAAATATTTGTTGAAGTTAGGTTAGGTTAGGTTGAAAAGCCTAAACCCATGACAGGTATACACTTATGCCCAGTTGGCATGTTGTGCGATCCATATGGAAAATGGAATTCCCAAACAAAAACCATAAACATAAATCCCCATAAATAACGGACTAGTCCAAGGACCCAGTCCCCTCAATGTAACTCCTTATTGATCTCCAGTTCGAGTTCTCCAGGTATTCCAAGTTCGGCATAGTATCCACTGTAAAATTTTCGCGCCTAATATGCCCAAACACAGGAGAATGACAGAGGTAGTGTACCAAAGTCTCATCCTCTTCCTCGCATGCTCTACAAGTTGTTTCCTCAGATAATTTCATGCGAGCTAGATAGAAGGGTAAAACTACGTGATGGGCGTTGTGGTACATTAAACGAAATATTGCTGATAAGGAAACTAGATCCTATCTCGCCAGTTATGTTTAGTGTAGTTCTACGGCTTTTCAGAGTTGGCAGCTTAATAAGAGAGAGTCTAGCTGAATACGAAGAAAAATTCATCGGGTTAAAGCTTAACCCACGAAAACAAAAAAGCAGAAACTGCTTTTGAACGGATTCAATAGCATCAGAATGTATTTTATAAATGGGATCTCATTTGGCTAATCCGAATATTTTTAAACCAAAGGCAGAAATTTAAAGTTGTCCAAAATCTAAATGTTTGTTAATGGAATAATAGGATACATATTTAAGCTTCAAAATATATAAGCAATAAGGTTTTACGTGGTTTGTTTGTCCTTGGCAGAGGCTAACAATTTTGGTTTTGAATAAAACTTTCTTTAAAAAATAAAAATCGCTGTTGTGTGTTTTCGTTGTGGTGAAAAATGTGACTGTCTTTATTTTTACAAAATCTTAGTTTTAAATACAAAAGAATATACATAAATGCTTATTGATAATTTCTTATGGACTATCAGGAAATCAATTGTTTACAAAAAGTTTTATGGTTTTATTTTATTGGTTGGGCAATAATTCTTAAGAAGTTCGTATTTCAAAATCAATTGGTCTAGTTACAGTTCAATGTTTATTGCTGGCCACCCAAAATGTATTGGAAATGCAAACAAGCATTCTTGGAAAAGAATGATTAAAATATTTCAAGTGTTTTATGCATGTATGTTTGTACACAGTGTTGTGGGCAAATATGCATGTTTAAGATTTTCTTTTAAATGGGAACAATTAAACGAAAATTTTTACGTAAGTATATTTATTTAAGTATGTAAGTTTGTTTGCATTTATTGAGAAAAAGTTTTTTTTAAAAGTATTAAATTTCTTTTTTGTAAACATTTTAATTCCGGATTTATTATATAAGTATTTAAAGAAAATTAAAATTATAAAGAAAAAAAAAATGTTGCTTATAAGATTATTTTATTAGGGGTTATCTTAGGTATGAAATATTGTTTATTATAACTGCTAACCTAAACGTACCTCTTGCTTTCATTTATTTTTGCAAAAAAGTGTATTTTTCATGGTCAAAAATGTAGGCAAAACAGTAATTTCAGTATTTAGCGTTTAGCAAAACTGTAATTTGTTTAATTTTCTTTTATTAATGATAAAAATCATATTTGTTAGTTATCTAATATATATTAACAATTTGAACTAAAAATGGGTACACTGTGTGTAACGTCCGTAACGGAAAATAGGGTTTTTTAAGTTTAACAGAATGAATTTTAATAATTTTGTTTTCCAAACTAGCTTTATAAACAGAGTTTTATATGCACTTTAATCAGATAGAAAAAACGATATACCTTCATTACACCTTTTTTTAAATATAAATGACAAAGTGTGTAACGTCCGTAACGGCATGAAAATACCCAAAAATTTTATATTAATATTATGAGGTGGAAGTAAGTGTTTATAATGGATTTTCATCTGCTGAATCTGAATCTTAAAATTGCTCTAGGTTGCCGAGAACCCGAAAAACTTCAGCTCAAAGTAACAAAAAGTGTGTTTAAATATCATGCGATCCCCCAATCTGCAACTTAAATTGAGATGAATTTCAAATTCTTCTGAAACCTAAAATAATTCCTAAAAATCAATAATTAGTAATTAATAAACATGTTGTAAACCGCAACCCCGATGTCCCCCTTGAAATATTTGGCGGTACGCCCATGCATGCAATGTTCATGTACTGGATTTCCCGTTAGAAATTAGGAATTTTTTTGCTACTTCGCATGGAAAAGGAGCGTTGGACGGTGTTGGCGCTGTTGTTAAGCGAAAAGTTTGGCAACTAACTAAAAAACGCTCGAGATTTTCACAAATAAGCAAAAAAAAAAATATAAACGGCGTTTTCCTAACTTACATTGGTAAAAATTATGTCAAAACTATATCTGACGAAATATCAAAAACATGAATAAATGTTAAAAATATTCCAGCTTTTAAATCATATCATTATTTTTCGTGCTTTTGCAACGACAATACTATAAAAGTAGTTCGAACAGCTGGGTCTATTAAGCATAAGATACAATGTTAAACAGTTAAATAAACAAATAAATAAATGAATATAAGCTAATATAAGAGTAATGAAATAGTTTTTTTGTAACTAATAAATTAATAAGTACATACAAGGTTAAAAATATGTTTAAATACGTGAATGTTTTTTATATACACAATTTGGTTTAATGGAAAAAGTGTAACGTCCGTAACAGACAAAAATTAAGATTTTTGTTTAACAGGACTACTTAGTCTTCTTTTCTAAGCTGGATTGATATGGTCATATATTCCACTTAATTTCTTGTATATGGACTTTTTTGTTTATTATGCAAAATTAGCTAAAAACCTAAAAATCGACTTCCATTTTAGGTAACGACCGTAACGGAACTTTAAGCTAGCATAACTTTTTTTCAAAAACAGTTAATGTTTAAGTTTAAAACAAGTTTTAAAGTACTCTTAAAGAACTGCATTTTTCAAAAAATTTCATGAAAATATTCCAATGTGAACGCCAGCTGTGTCAATCTTAATAAGCAAATTTGCGTGCGAATGTAACGTCCGTAACTCAGAATTAGCCCATATTATAGATCCATACTCTAGAACAGGTCTTACAAGCGAACAGTACAAACTTTTAGTGACGTAAGGATCATTAAGTTCTTTAGCCCAGCATTTTACAAAACCAAGTACACCTATGGCTTTATTGACAGTCATAGTTATGTGTGGGACGAAATTGAGTTTTGAATCAAGCAGAATTCCAAGATCAATGAAGTTATCTACCAAATCAAACTGATAGCCATTAATAACATAATGGCACGAATCGGGTTCATTCTTACAAATCGGTGACTACCTTGCGGTACACCAGATAATACATCAATACTTTTAGAATGAGTGTTTTTAAAACGAACGGTTTGCTTCCTATTAGTTAAATAAGAATAAATCCATTTTATACTAACATCTGCAAACCCCATTAAACATAACTTCGTTTTGAGTAGCACGTGGTTGACTTTATCGAAAGCTTTACTAAAATCAGTACAGATAACATCTGTCTGTTGTTATTGAAGAAATCCTCGATGTATAGTAGTTGTAAGTTCTAAAAGATTTGTCATAGTAGAACATCGTTTTTGAAATCCATGCTGATAAGGTGATATCAAATTTGGAACTTGGTAAGATATGTGTTCAGTTATGATTTTTTCAAATATTTTAGGTATAATGCTTAATTTTGCTATACCACGATAATTTACAATATCAGATTTATTTCCTGATTTATACAAGGGAACAATAAAAGATTCCTTCCAAACGTCAGGAAAATTACAGGATTCTATTGATGTTTTAAATACAATTGATAAGGGAATAGCAATAGCTTCAGCACAGTTTAATTAAATATTGCTAGGATTTTTATCAGATTCTTAAATTTCATAGAGATTTTAGAAATATCTATTAACGGAATTTATGTATATCGTCTGATTTGCTGTTATTTTGTAACAGTAAATTTCAGATTCCATATAAGTTGAATACGAATAAGTTGTTGAACAAAATCAGCGAATAAGTCGGGGGGCTTCAAAAAGTTGATTTCAACATACACACGGACAGACGGACAGAGCTTAATCGACTCCCCTATTCATAAGCTTTCAGAAAATATATACTTTATGGGGTCGGAAATGAAAATTGTTGAAATTTCACACGGAATGACAAACCTATATATACCCTTTTTCACTGTTTGAAGGGTATAAAAATAACGGACTAAATTTGATATGGCAATACCAAACAATAGCATTCACTATAGTGGCTATCAAACTGTAATACAATCAGACAGTGATTTTCAATTAAAACAGTTTGAGAAAAACAGCTGTTGTTATTGTTTAGTTGTTCTCGTTTGTTAACCCGATTCAGATAGATCGGTATTGAAAATCAGAAACATCGGTACATAAACAACTGAGATATGAGCAAAAACCCACGACCACCTCGATTTTTTTTCACAAAAACAACATTACAACAACAACATACATACAAACGAGTATACTGGTTAGAGAAAACTTAGCATCAAATCCCAGCTGAGCCAAAAAAAATTTTTTTTTTTAATTTTTTTTTTTATTTTTTATTTAATATATTATTTATATTTTTATTATTTTTTTTTAATTTTTTTTTTTTTAATTTTTGTTTGTTTTATATATATTATATATATAATAATTTTTTTTTTTAATTTTTTTTTTAAATTTTTTTTTTAATTTTTTTTTAATTTTTTTTTTAATTTTTTTTTATTTTTTTAACATACATACGTAAATTTATTATTTTACAATGTGATGTTTTTATTTATGTATGTTTTTATATGTATGTACGTATTTCATATGGGATGAATGGTGACACAAACTACTGTTATTGCATGACTGCACGTTGTGAAGGGTATATAAGATTCGGCACGCCGAATATAGCGCTCTTACTTGTTTTTTTTTCAGATGTAATGCAGTTTTTGTTTTGAATAACTCACGATAGTTTTATTTACTTATTTATTTATGATATAATTCCAGATATAAGAACACCATTCACATTCCACAATGAAATTCTCAAATCCAACGAATAAAAAAAAAACAAAATTTGTAAGAGCAGAATAAAAAAAACACATTTCGTAAAAATTGCATTTAATCAAAAAAAATGTAAGCCCAAAAGATTTTGAATCGTGTTAAATAGAATAAAATCGTGTAAAAAAAATTTTTATTTTTTTATTTTTAAGCCGTGTAAAAGAAGATCGTGTAAAAACAGAATTGGGTGTCTTGTATTCACACCAGAGATCTGCAACGAATACTAATGAAGTAAGTCAACTTGAATAATTATTCATTGATTTGTACGCATTCAAACTTATTGAAAATTCTTCACTACTTATACGCACTTTTAAATGAAAGGTACTTACAGTACTCATATTCATCCACACGTAGATTGCTATTGTCGTTCATGCAAGATAAAAAGACACCAAAAGCACGTATGACTCGCGTAGTCATTATAAAGTCAAGGTATATTAACTTCAGGTAGACGCACCATGTATTTTGTTGCTAGAAAAAACTTCCTAAATGTCAAAACAAAACCTTAAACAGCTGATAAAAGTAGTAGCAAAATGTTGGTAAATAAAAAAATTTTATGATACATACACATCTAGTAAAAAACAATCTATGTAAACGAGCAAAAAAAGGTAAACAAATTTTGACATTTCGGAAGAGAAATGCATAAACAAACAATGATCAGCTGTGGACTTAAGTTTACCTGGTTATACCCTTCACACAGTGAAA
Organism: Phyto melanocephala; assembly: GCA_941918925.1. Classification (NCBI taxonomy): domain Eukaryota; kingdom Metazoa; phylum Arthropoda; class Insecta; order Diptera; family Rhinophoridae; genus Phyto; species Phyto melanocephala. Next base: position 58,497,606 of record OW799236.1, read on the forward strand.
AAGGGTATATATAGGTTTGTCATTCCGTATGAAATTTCTACAATTTTCATTTCCGACCCCATAAAGTATATATTTTCTGAAAGCTGAAAGTCCGTGTGTATGTTGATATCAACTTTTTGAAGCCATCCGACATAGGTTGGGCCCGGATAAGGTATTAAAATATTGAAAATCAGAAACATCGGTACATAAACAACTGAGATATGAGCAAAAACCCACGACCACCTTGATTTTTTTTTCACAAAAACAACATTACAACAACAACATACATACATACAAACGCGTATACTGGTTAGAGAAAACGTGGCATCGAACCCCAGCTGAGCCAAAAAAATTTTTTTTTTCAATTTTTAAAAATTTTTTTTTAAAATTTTTTTTTTTATTTTGTTTTTTTATTTTTTATTTAATATATTATTTATATTTTTATTATTATTATTTTTTTAAAATTTTTTTTTATTTTTTTTTTCAATTTTTTTTTTGTTTTATATATGTTATATATAAATAATTTTTTTAATGCTTTTTTTAAACTTTTTTTTATACCCTTCACCTGTGGTGCACAAGGGTATATATAGCTTTGTCATTCCGTTTGTAATTTCTACAATTTTCATTTCCGACCCCATAAAGTATATATTTTCTGAAAGCTTATGAATAGAGGAGTCGATTAAGCCCTGTCCGTCTGTCCGTGTGTTGGTTGAAATCAACTTTTAGAAGCAACTATATGTTCCTCAGATCTGTATATGGTATCAATCTCTTGGAAATATCCAGGAATGAATCGCTATTGAAATTCAGCACAATCGCCCCATAACTTTCTGAGATATGAGCAAAAAACCACGACCACCTCGTTTTTTTCACAATTACAACAACAACATACATACATACATACATGTAAAAAACATACCAAACAAAAAAAATTACAAAAAAAAAATATTAAAAATAAGAAAAAAATAATAAAAAAAAACTACAAAAAAAAATTTAAAAAAAATTAAAAAAAAATTTTTAAAAATTTTTCTAAAAAAATTTAAAAAAAATATAAAAAAAAATAATAAAATATAAATAATATATTAAATGAAATATAATAAAATTTTTTTTGGCTCAGCTGGGATTCGATGCCACATTTATTCTAACGTGTACGTATGCACGTGTTTTATATGGGATGAATGGTGATACAAACAATTGTTATTGCATGACTACACGTTGTGAAGGGTATATAAGATTCGGCACGGCCTAATATAGCGCTCTTACTTGTTTTAATTTATTTTTTATTTTTTTTTGTTTTTTTAACATACATACGTAAATTTATAATTTTACAATGGGATGTTGTTATATATGTATGTTTTTATATGTTTGTACTATTTCATATGGGATGAATGGTGACACAGACTACTGTTATTGCATGACTACACGTTGTGAAGGTTATATAAGATTCGGCATGGCCGAATATAGCACTCTTACTTGTTTTAAAGTTGTGTGTTTGAACTAGGCTTGCATTTTGCAATTTGACATTCACCATAATAATTGTGGATTGTTAACAAACTAGACAATTTAAATTTAATAAAATAATACAAAAACCACAAGCAAAAATAAAGTGCTTGCTTTGATGTCTGTTTAAGGGACTTAGATTTTGTTTTTGCGTATTATCTCTCAAATTTAAGTTATCACCTAAAAACGCAGTTTTTTATTTTCTGCAAAAAAATTGACACATGAAAATAAAAAACACAAAATAACTGTTATTGTTTACCTCTTATTATAGAAGCCAACCAAAACTTAGCCTAAAGGCCATAATCAGTTTATTAAAAAATTAAATATTGATACTTGCAAAAATTGTATATTATACATTGTAACATTGCAAATTTTCTGGCGGCCAAAAAATATCTTGCACTCTCCGACCTGGCAACATTGTTTATTCTTCATACAAATGAGAGCTGTTTATGTTTTTCTTGTTGAGTCAACTTGCACATATGAATCAACGTCAGTAGTCTTGCAAATCATATAAATATGGAACGTTATAAATATAAGTACGACGTAGTACTTATGTTCATTGTGTGTTGTACTTATAAATCAACGTTGTTGTGGGTATGTGTACGTCAGCTCAATTAAATATCAATGATTTATACGCACTTATACTCAAATTTTATGACTCACTATGAATATTGAAAAAATGACTCATAGCCGATCACTGATTCACACTATTACACTTTTCCATTTTATGACAAATCGTAATACTCAGTATAATAGTGTGAAGCCACCATACACTGAAAGAATAACGTTTCGTAACGGGAATGAAACGGTTACGTTATTTTGTTTACGTTAATACAATGAAAAGTTGCATTAATAGAATGAAATGTTACAAAATATTAATGAAGTTTACATATATTACATATAATATTTACAAATATTATAAGCGTATTTTTTCGCATTTCGTAGTTTCATTACAGCTACGAAACGCTTTACATTTGAGTAACGAAAAACTTTGATGTCAGATTTAAGACACATATTTCATCAAAAGTATATCAATACTATATCTTTGATATCAAGGCAAATATATTTGGGTATATTAGTATTTATTTTCATATATATATAAAAAATTTTGGAGATTGCAAATACTTTAAAATATTAATGAAACCTTTACGTAATTGCAATGAATTTTTATACCCTTCACCTGTGGTGCACAAGGGTATATATAGCTTTGTCATTCCGTTTGTAATTTCTACAATTTTCATTTCCGACCCCATAAAGTATATATTTTCTGAAAGCTTATGAATAGAGGAGTCGATTAAGCCCTGACCGTCTGTCCGTCTGCCTGTCCGTCTGTTGGTTGAAATCAACTTTTAGAAGCAACTATATGCTCCTCAGATCTCTATATGGTATCAATCTCTTGGAAATATTCAGGAATGAATCGCTATTGAAATTCAGCATAATCGCCCAATAACTTTCTGAGATATGAGCAAAAAACCACGACCACCCGTTTTTTTACACAATTACAACAACAACATACATACATAAATATATGTAAAAACCATACAAAAAAGAAAAAATTACAAAAAAAAATATTAAAAATAAAAAAAAATAATAAAAAAAATTACAAAAAAAAAATTTTAAAATAGTTAAAAAAAAATTTAAAAAATCTTTTAAAAATTTTTTTAAAAAAATTAAAAAAAAAATATAAAACAAGTAACAGTGCTATATTCGGCCGTGCCGAATCTTATATACCCTTCACAACGTGTAGTCATGCAATAACAATTGTTTGTATCTCCATTCATCCCATATAAAATACGTGCATACGTACACGTTAGAATAAATGTGGCATCGAATCCCAGCTGAGCCAAAAAAATTTTATTTTATTTTATTTAATATATTATTTATATTTTATTATTTTTTTTATATTTTTTTTAAATTTTTTTAAAAAATTTTTTTTTTAAAAATTTTAAAAAAATTTTTTTAATTTTTTTTTAAATTTTTTTTTTAAATTTTTTTTTATTCTTTTTTCTTATTTTTAATATTTTTTTTTTTAATTTTTTTTTTGTTTGGTATGTTTTTCACATGTATGTATGTATGTATGTATGTATGTATGTATGTATGTATGTATGTATGTATGTATGTATGTATGTATGTATGTATGTATGTATGTATGTATGTATGTATGTATGTATGTATGTATGTATGTATGTATGTTGTTGTTGTAATTGTGAAAAAAAGAGGTGGTCGTGATTTTTTGCTCATATCTCAGAAAGTCATGGGGCGATTGTGCTGAATTTCAATAGCGATTCATTCCTGGATATTTCCAAGAGATTGATACCATATACAGATCTGAGGAACATGTAGTTGCTTCTAAAAGTTGATTTCAACTAACACACGGACAGACGGACAGACGGTCAGGGCTTAATCGACTCCTCTATTCATAGGCTTTCAGAAAATATATACTTTATGGGGTCGGAAATGAAAATTGTAGAAATTACAAACGGAATGACAAAGCTATATATACCCTTGTGCACCACAGGTGAAGGGTATAAAAAAATAATAACAAAATATAAATAATATATTAAATAAAATAAAATAACATTTTTTTGGCTCAGCTGGGATTCGATGCCACATTTATTCTAACCAGTATAGACATATGTACGTATTTGATATGAGATGAATGGTGATACAAACAATTGTTATTGCATGACTACACGTTGTGAAGGGTATATAAGATTCGGCACGGCCGAATATAGCACTGTTACTGTACTGTATCCCATAAAAAAAATTTAAAAAAAATTAAAAAAAAATAATTAAAATATAGGTATATAATAAATATAAAACAAAAACAATACAAAAAAAATTAAAAAAAAATATAAAAAAAATAAAAACAAAATTTTATTTGGCTCAGCTGGGATTCGATGCCACGTTTTCTCTAACCAGTATACACGTTTGTATGTATGTATGTTGTTGTTGTAATGTTATTTTTGTGAAAAAAAATCGAGGTGGTCGTGGGTTTTCGCTCATATCTCAGTTGTTGATAAAGTTGTGTGTTTTAACTAGGCTTGCCAGATTGCAATTTGACATTCACCATAATAATTGTGGATTGTTAACAAACTAGACAATTTAAATTTAATAAAATAATACAAAGACTTTGATGTCTGTTTAAGGGACTTAGATTTTGTTTTTGCGTATTATCTCTCAAATTTAAGTTATCACCTAAAAACGCAGTTTTTTATTTTCTGCAAAAAAATTGACACATGAAAATAAACAAGTAAAAGCGCTATATTCGGCCGTGCCGAATCTTATATACCCTTCACAACGTGTAGTCATGCAATAACAGTAAATTCACGTATGTATGTTAAAAAAAACAAAAAAAAAATAAAAAATTAAAAAAAAATTAAAAAAAAAAAAATTTAAAAAAAAATTAAAAAAAAAATTAAAAAAAAAAAAATTATTATATACATATATAATATATATAAAACAAAAAAAAAATAAAAAAAAAATTAAAAAAAAAAAAATAAAAAAAAATAATAATAAAAATATATATAATATATTAAATAAAAAATAAAAAAAAAAATAAAAAAAAAATTAAAAAAAAAAATTTTAAAAAAATTAAAAAAAAAATTTTTTTGCCTCAGCTTGGATTCGATGCCACGTTTTCTCTAACCAGTATACACGTTTGTATGTATGTATGTTGTTGTTGTAATGTTGTTTTTATGAAAAGAAAATCGAGGTGGTCGTGGGTTTTTGCTCATATCTCAGTTGTTTATGTACCGATGTTTCTGATTTTCAATACCGATCTACTCCCGAATATTTCTGATATTTTAATACCTTACCCGGGTCCAACCTATGTCGGGGGGCTTCAAAAAGTTGATTTCAACATACACACGGACAGACGGTCAGACGGACAGACGGACAGACGGACAGACGGTCAGGGCTTAATCGACTCCTCTATTCATAAGCTTTCAGAAAATATATACTTTATGGGGTCGGAAATGAAAATTGTAGAAATTTCACACGGAATGACAAACCTATATATACCCTTTTTCACTGTGTGAAGGGTATAAAAACACAAAATAACTGTTATTGTTTACCTCTTATTATAGAAGCCAACCAAAACTTAGCCTAAAGGCCATAATCAGTTTATTTAAAAATTAAATATTGATACTTGCAAAAATTGTATATTATACATTGTAACATTGCAAATTTTCTGGCGGCCAAAAAATATCTTGCACTCTCCGACCTGGCAACATTGTTTATTCTTCATACAAATGAGCGCTGTTTATGTTTTTGTTGTTGAGTCAACTTGCACATATGAATCAACGTGAGTAGTCTTGCAAATCATATAAATATGGAACGTTATAAATATAAGTACGACGTAGTACTTATGTTCATTGTGTGTTGTACTTATAAATCAACGTTGTTGTGGGTATGTGTACGTCAGCTCAATTAAATATCAATGATTTATACGCACTTATACTCAAATTTTATGACTCACTATGAATATTGAAAAAATTACTCATAGCCGATCACTGATTCACACTATTACACTTTTCCATTTTATGACAAATCGTAATACTCAGTATAATAGTGTGAAGCCACCATACACTGAAAGAATAACGCTTCGTAACGGGAATGAAACGGTTACGTTATTTTGTTTACGTTAATACAATGAAAAGTTGCATTAATAGAATGAAATGTTACAAAATATTAATGAAGTTTACATATATTACATATAATATTTACAAATATTATAAGCGTATTTTTTCGCATTTCGTAGTTTCATTACAGCTACGAAATTTTGGAGATTACAAATACTTTAAAATATTAATGAAACCTTTACGTAATTGCAATGAATTTTTATACCCTTCACCTGTGGTGCACAAGGGTATATATAGCTTTGCCATTCCGTTTGTAATTTCTACAATTTTCATTTCCGACCCCATAAAGTATATATTTTCTGAAAGCTTATGAATAGAGGAGTCGATTAAGCCCTGACCGTCTGTCCATGTGTTGGTTGAAATCAACTTTTAGAAGCAACTATATGTTCCTCAGATCTCTATATGGTATCAATCTCTTGGAAATATTCAGGAATGAATCGCTATTGAAATTCAGCATAATCGCCCAATAACTTTCTGAGATATGAGCAAAAAACCACGACCACCTCATTTTTTTACACAATTACAACAAAAACATACATACATAAATATATGTAAAAACCATACAAAAAAAGAAAAAATTACAAAAAAAAAATATTAAAAATAAAAAAAAATAATAAAAAAAATTACAAAAAAAAAATTTTAAAATAATTAAAAAAAAATTTTAAAAAATTTTTTAAAAATTTTTTTAAAAAAATAAAAAAAAAAATATAAAAAAAAATAATAACAAAATATAAACAAGTAAGAGCACTATATTCGGCTGTGCCGAATCTTTTATACCCACCACCAATTTTGTGTACATTTAAAGCACAATATTTATTATTTTGTTAATCGCTATGGAATAATCTCTTTATAATAAAATATGTATCACTTTCTTTGTAGAGGGTGGTTAAATTTTAAGGGCCCATGTTGAAGGTGAACTACACCTAGTCTTTAAATTTGTTTTCTGCATTTCATTTGACATTTCTCAATCTCAAACTTACTCAATTTGATCCGTGGAAAGATACGCAATGAGCAACGCTTTAAAGTTATTCAGGTTTTTTATAAAAATGGGCGTTCAAATCAAAATGCATTTTGTGCACTTCGTAATTCTTTTGATCAACATAATCGTTCAAATTCGTCCACAATCGGAAGAATTGTAAAAAATATTTGAATTTCTGCAAAACAGGTCTGTATAAAATGTTAGAAAAACTGTGAATGCCTTCTTACTGAATTGAATGGGAACCACTGCTGGTTTTTGCGATAGTGTGGCAAAAGAGCAGTCAACCTCGACTCATCATCATGCCCAACAATTGAGCATCAACATTGTCATTAATAAATTTGGACCATCAGAAAGAGGAGTGGCGCCAAGGATGGGGAGGGGGTCATTTAGCCGATATTTTGTTAAATACATAATTGAACCATACAAATATTATCATTACAAAAAGAAATAATAATAACATCCTAAATAATTTGTGTTTTATTTAAATTCAATATCGGTCCTTAAAATTTAACCACCCTTTATAACTTCGATATGCTACTAAAATGCTTTTGTAAATGAAGTCTTTCAATGAAAGTGGGCGTTAAAGTAGGCGTGTCAATAAAGTTTCTGCTAATAGATACAACTTAGATATTTCAATATAGTCCTTTGTCAATAGAGAAATTACATAAATTTAAGATAAACCGTTATATGGGACGTAGGCGTTAAAGTATGTGTGTCACCTAAACTTTTTGGAACAACAATTACATTGATTAGAAGGATATACGTAGCAAATTTGATCATCATACCTCTAATTTTATGAGCTTTTAAATTTCATTAACGGTAGATAACGTGAAAAGTATGCGAATAGTAGACGTGTCAAAGTTGTTTTACGAATGAGTGTAACTTAGGTGTTTCAATATAGCCCTTTATTATTCCAAAATCTTTATTAATAGAGAAATTATATGAATTGTAGGTAAAACGTTATATGGGAGGTGGGCATAAAAATGGGCGTAAAAGTGGGCGTGGCACCTTAATTTTCTGGCACAGTAATGATACTGCCTAGGGGGATATACGTAGCAAATTTTATCATCATACCTTTAATTTTGGCGGTTTTATGAGCGTTTAAATTTCATTAACGGTAGATAACGTGAAAATTGGGCGTTATAGTAGGCGTGTCAAAGTTATTTTTGCGAATGAGCACAACTTAATTGTTTCAATAGAGCCCTTTATTATTCCAAAATCTTTATTAATAGAGAAATTATATGAATTTTAGTTAAAACGTTATATGGGAGGTGGGCGAAAAAGTAGGCGTGGCACCTTAATTTTCTGGCACAGTAATGACATTGCCTAGGGGGATATACGTAGCTAGTTTTATTATCATACCTCTAATTTTGGCGGTTTTATGAGCTTTTAAATTTCATTAACGGTAGATAACGTGAAAAGTGGGCGTTATAGTAGGCGTGTCAAAGCTATTTTTGCGAATGAGTACAACTTAATTGTTTCAATAGAGCCCTTTATTATTCCAAAATCTTTATTAATAGAGAAATTATATGAATTTTAGAAAAAACGTTATATGGGAGGTGGGCGTAAAAGTAGGCGTGGCACATTGATTTTCCGTTTCAAAAAAGTGTCTCACCAAAAAGCAAAGTGTGCAAAATTTCAGAGTCGTACATCCAATTTTGTTGCTTTTATGACGTTTTTGTTTTTAAATATACCGAAAAATACACTGTGCGGTATAAATTTTCGTACATTTTGATCGATAACTCCTCTCCTAATGCATAGATTTAGACAATTTTCGTGGAAATATATTGTTTTTACTCAGGAAATATATATTCGAAGTTTCATGAGTCTACGTTAAGGCGTTTGTACACAATTCCATTTTATTCGATGTTCGAAGGACACGGTTTTTTCGACCTACTCTTGCTTTTCGAGCTATAACTCTCTTCCTAATATTCCGATTTAGCCCATTTTCAATACCAAACAAACCTTGTCTATAAGAAAGATTCTGGCAAAATTTGAGCCCCCTAGCTTTTTCGGTGCGACCTCTATCGTGCTTTCAACAGACGGACAGACGGACGGACATAGCTAGATCGTCATCAAATCAAACCCTGATTCAGAATATATATACTTTATGGGGTCTAAAATGGATATTTCGATGTGTTACAAACGGAATGACAAAATGAATATACCCCCACCATTTTTTTGGTGGCGGGTATAATAATATATTAAATAAAATAAAATAAAATTTTTTGGCTCAGCTGGGATTCGATGCCACATTTATTCTAACCAGTATAGACATATGTACGTATTTGATATGAGATGAATGGTGATAGAAACAATTGTTATTGCATGACTACACGTTGTGAAGGGTATATAAGATTCGGCACGGCCGAATATAGCACTGTTACTTGTTTATATATATGTTTTTTAAAAAAATAGTGAAGTAAATATATCGAATTACAAATTAAATCAAGATTAATAACTGAAAAAATTTAATTATTGGTGTTTTTGAATTTATGGTACCGTATTTGGTGAGTTATTTTATATACATATTATATTTTACATTAATGATACGAAAATCTTCATAATTTTTGTCATTTTACGTTAATTTTTTTAACGATTTTGCAAATAATCACGTAAATATACATACAACTACAAATGCACCAATACTCTATTTTAATTTTCATAAAAACAACAAAGAGAAAAGACTAAACGTAAAATTTGTAAATATAATGATTTGATCATTAATATAATGTAACATGTCATTAAATAAATGCTCACAAACAACGGGATATTATTAAAAATAAAAAAATTTATACTTTGTAGTAAAAGCAATGATTTTTTACATTACTATAACGTAATTTGTCATTTTATTTTCATAAAGATGCATAGCAAAACAACCAAAGTAAAACAAGTAAGAGCGCTATATTCGGCCGTGCCGAATCTTATATACCCTTCACAACGTGTAGTCATGCAATAACAGTAGTTTGTATCACCATTCATCTCATATGAAATACGTACATACATATAAAAAATATACATATATAAAAAACATCCCATTGTAAAATTATAAATTTACGTATGTATGTTAAAAAAAAAAAATAAAAAAAAAATTTAAAAAAAAAAAATTTAAAAAAAAAAATTAAAAAAAAAAAATTTTTTAAAAAATAATTAAAATAGATAGAAGTAATGTAAAACAAAAAAAAAATAAAATAAAAAATTAAAAAAAAAAATTAAAAAAAAATAATAAAAATATAAATAATATATTAAATAAAAAATAAAAAAAAATTAAAAAAAAAAATTTTAAAAAAAATTTTTAATATATAAAAAAAATTTTTTTTTGGCTCAGCTGGGATTCGATGCCACGTTTTCTCTAACCAGTATACACGTTTGTATGTATGTATGTTGTTGTTGTAATGTTGTTTTTGTGAAAAAAAATCGAGGTGGTCGTGGGTTTTCGCTCATATCTCAGTTGTTGATGTACCGATGTTTCTGATTTTCAATACCGATCTACTCCCGAATATTTCTGATATTTTAATATCTCACCCAGGTCCAAGCGATGTCGGGGGGGCTTCAAAAAGTTGATTTCAACATATGTTCAACATATGTTCACACACGTGCCTTAATTGTCAATTTATAATATTCTCGCAATTAAAGGCCTTTATTGAGCTCAATTTACCATAATAAAAATTACTTTTAAATTGAGCAATTTATACTTTATTGTTTCAATTATTGTCCAAAACTCGAAATACAACTCTTGAGAAGTAAGTTCAGTGAGAAAAAATTCTACAGGTGGCATTTCTAACATACATATTTTATATACAGGGTATAATAGTTTGAGACCATAGATTTACTTATTAAAAATTCTTGATTTGCAAGCAATAGTTCAATGCCCATTTGTAAAGTATGTATATGCCAGTCGGAAGCTGATTAATTTTTTCTCGTTTAGTTTTCCGTTTTTTTGTTGGATTTTGTTTTTCTTCACACGTTTAGTTTTTGTATTTGACAGCCGAAGAGTATTTTTACACAAACAATAACTTACGTGCATATTGCTTATAAAAATTTACTTTGTAAAATCTTTTAATTGAATGTTGCCAACATTACAAAAGACATGTCATTTCTGTAGTACAGAGTTGCGATCATTTAGTAAATTTAAAGACTGATGACAGTATTGTAAAAGAAAAGTATTGTAAACAAGTGAGTGTCAATCAAGGCGAATTCATAGTAGGTGGCTGCACTAGCGATTTTAGTCACAGCTGTTTCATTTTCAGTTGCCCTGGTAGCAATACTGAATTTTGAAGAACATAAAGGCCTAAAAAGTATAACATAAAAAAATATGTACATGTGTATCATTATTTTGGCAAAAAAATAACCAAAATGAGAAAAATATTCACATCTCCACAAAAGGAAAAAATAACCACTTTGGTTAGAAATAACCAAAAACGGCAGCCCTGCTTATAAGTATGTAGCAATACTTATAAGTATTTTGCCAATACTTATAAGTATTTTGCCAATACTTATAAGTATTTTGCCAATATTTATAAGTAATTTGTTTTCGCATGTATATAATTTGTTTTCACATGTATATCCGAATAATACGTACATATGTATAGAGAGTATTTTTGAAAATAAATAATAAATATACTCTTAACCGTAGCAATTCATGCATGTACGAGTAGCTATTTTTTGTGATAAATGCATGGTTATACTTATAACCGAAAAAGATAAGTAAATATTCGAGTTATTTTTTTTCGGATAACCGAAGTCAGACTCTGGTATATATACGTTTGTAGAGATAATGGAAAAAATAATTTTCGACAATAATTTAATATTAAAAAACTATAGATCAATTTTAATAATTTAATACATATTTAATAATTTTAGATTTTTGATAGTTCATCTATAATAATACAAACTTTTGTATTATTTTTTTCTGTTTTTGAGATGTTAAATAGATATTTTTCTACAAATGTCCAAAATGGACTAGATGCCAAAGGGTACTCAATCTTAAACAAGTGAAAGGACTTAAAGCATATATCAAAAGCCCTTTCAAAGCTATCAAGTGGCATTAGTTAGCTATCTAAATACACGAAAAAATTATTTATTTTGAAAGTTTTTATGTCTCCTAAACCTAAAATAAAAGGTTGGATGGAATCACCTTTAGTAGAAAGAAAATCTAAATGATCCTCCAGTGACTGAATTGTTTCATTTACATAGATAAATTATTATCTTTATCTATTTTTGATAAAATTTTATTAATAGATTGGTCCTTGATACGTACATTGTCCTTCAAATAATTATATAAGTATATATTTTCTGAAAGCTTATTAATAGGGGAGTCGATTAAGCTCTGTAAGTCTGTCCGTGTGTATGTTGAAATCAACTTTTTGAAGCCCCCCGACATAGGTTGGACTCGGGTAAGGTATTAAAATATCAGAAATATTCGGGAGTAGATCGGTATTGAAAATCAGAAACATCGGTACATAAACAACTGAGATATGAGCAAAAACCCACGACCACCTCGATTTTTTTTCACAAAAACAACATTACAACAACAACATACATACATACAAACGTGTATACTGGTTAGAGAAAACGTGGCATCGAATCCCAGCTGAGCCAAAAAAATTTTGTAATTTTTTAAAAATTTTTTTTAAAATTTTTTTTTAATATTTTTTTATTTTTTAATTAATATATTATTTATATTTTTATTATTATTTTTTTTTTTTTAATATTTTTAATTTTTTTTTAATGTTTTTTTTATATATATATCTATATATATATATAAAATATATATATATATTTTATATATATATTATATATATAATAATTTTTTTTTAATTTTTTTTTTAATTTTTTTTTTTAATTTTTTTTTCTTTGGTTTTTTTAACATACATACGTGAATTTATAATTTTACAATGGGATGTTTTTATATATGTATGTTCTTATATGTATGTACGTACGGGACATAAAATAGTGTGTGGATTGTTGACGCCAGAGCTTCTGTTTTAAAGTGTTTAAGTTTTAGTTAATTTTAAATAATCATCAGAGAATACAAAAAATAAAAATTAAGAAAATTAAAAATTTTTGAAGAAAATTTAAAAAAAATGTTTGAATAAATTTAAATATATACATATAAGTATATACATATGTAAATATAATTGTAAATATATATTATCAACAGGAAAAACACTAAAGAGAAGGCATTATTTGATTTGGTATAAATACATCGTATTTCTACAGCTATCAAATGCTAATGGAGTAAAATAAATTGAGTATGTGTGAACACCTTTTTTAATTGCTCAACCATTACTAAATTGAAACAATTAAAAATATCTGTCTGAACAGGGTATTACATTATAAATATGTATGCAATTAAATGTTCTTTAATAAAAATACTACAAATTAAAATTTGGTTATTTTTTTTTTCATTTGGTAACTTTTAAAGCAAATCTTGGTTGAAAAAATTTATTTGTTGTGGCAGCACTGCTTATAAGTACTTCTGAACAAAAAAACAAGTAAAACTGCTTTATTCTGCTCTTTCTTTTTTTATCAAACAAAAAGAAAATTGGTCAGGGTTGGAACTTTTTTTATAGTAAATATATATAACAATATAATTTATATTGTTTATTAATTTAAACAAGCAATAAGCTAGCACATAATAATAAAATGTGTGTTTTTTTTTAATAAAAATAAATCTACTTATATTTATTATTTACTAGCCAATCCCGGCGCGCGTTGCTACGCCCCTTCATGCATTTTAATCGCATTCTAAGTTTTAATCGAATATCAAGTGCAAGGCTAAAAACTATAACTTTTTCTTTATGAGCGTGGCACTGCCCACTTTTCTAATTACGAAACTGTATAGTCATGACAGCTCAATAAGTGTGCAAAGTCTCAGAAAAATCGGTCCAGTGTAAGTACCTCAAAATTATACCTTTTTTTATGGGCGTGGCACTGCCCACTTTTCTAAATACGAAACTGTATAGTCATGACAACTCACTATGTGTGCGAAGTTTCAGAAAAATCGGTTCAGTGCAAGTACCTCAAAATGATACCTTTTTTTTAATGGGCGTGGCACTGCCCACTTTTCTAATGAGGAAAGTGTAAAGTCATGATAGCTCAGTATGTTTGCAAGGTTTCAGAAAATTCGGTCCAGTGCAAGTAGCTAAAACTGATAACTAATTTTTTATGGGCGTGGCCCCGCCCACTTTTTCAATCACGAAATTATAAAGCCATGACAGCTCAATATGTGTGCAAAGTTTCAGAAAAATCGGTCCAGTGCAAGTACCTCAAAATTAAAACTTTTTTAGGGGCGTGGCCCCGCCCACTTTTCGTATCACGAAATTATTTAGTCATGACAGCTCGATATGTGTGCAAAGTTTCAGAAAAATCGGTCAAGTGCAAGTAGCTAAAACTGATAACTAATTTTTTATGGGCGTGGCTCCGCCCACTTTTTTTCACCCATAAACACTCCCTGGTATGTGTACAACAACTTACCCAAGTTTAAACCCGATCGGTTTTACAGTTTCAGAGTCTATAGCTAACACACACACACACACACACACAGAGTTTCACTTTTATATATATAGATTTTTATACCCACCACCAAAAAAATGGTGGGGGTATATTCATTTTGTCATTCCGTTTGTAACACATCGAAATATCCATTTTAGACCCTATAAAGTATATATATTCAGAATCAGGGTTTGATTTGATGACGATCTAGCTATGTCCGTCCGTCTGTTGAAAGCACGATAGAGGTCGCACCGAAAAAGCTAGGGGGATTAAATTTTGCCAAAATCTTACTTACAGACAAGGTTTGTTTGGTATTGAAAATGGGCTAAATCGGAATATTAGGAAGAGAGTTATAGCTCGAAAACCAAGAGTAGGTCGAAAAAACTGTGTCCTTCGAACATCAAATAAAATGGAATTGTGTCCAAACGCATTAACGTAGACTCATGAAACTTCGAATGTATATTTCCTGAGTAAAAACAATATTTTCGAAAATTATCTAAATCTATGCCTTAGGAGCGGAGTTATCGATCAAAATGTACGAAAATTTATACCGCACAGTGTATTTTTCGGTATATTTAAAAACAAAAACGTCATAAAAGCAACAAAATTTTATGTACGACTCTGAAATTTTGCACACTTTGGTTTTTGGTGAGACGCTTTTTTGCGACGAAAAATCAATGTGCCACGCCCACTTTTACGCCCACCTTTCATATAACGTTTTACGCAAAATTCATATAATTTCTCTATTAATAAAGAGTTTGGAATAATAAAGGGCTATATTGAAACACCTAAGTTGTACTCACTCGCAAAAATAACTTTGACACGCCTACTATAACGTCCACTTTTCACGTTATCTACCGTTAATGAAATTTAAAAGCTCATAAAAACGACAAAATTTGAGGTATGATGATAAAATTTGCTACGTATATCCCCCTATGCAATGTCATTACTGTGCCACGCCCACTTTTACGCCCACCTCTCATATAACGTTTTACCTAAAATTCATATAATTTCTCTTTTAATAAAGATTTTTGAATAATAAAGGACTATATTGAAACATCTAAGTTGTACTCATTCGCGAAAACAACTTTGACACGCCTACTATAACGCCCACTTTTCACGTTAACTACCGTTAATGAAATTTAAAAGCTCATAAAACCGCCAAAATTAGAGGTATGATGATCAAATTTGCTACGTATATCCTTCTTATCAATAAAATTGTTGTACCAAAGAGTTTCGGTGACACGTCCACTTTAACGCCTACCTCCCATATAACGGTTTATCTTAAATTCAAGTAATTTCTCTATTGACAAAGTTTTTGGGAAAATAAAGGACTATATTGAAATATATAAGTTGTATTTATTAGCAGAAACTTTATTGACACGCCTATTTTAACGCCCACTTTCATTGAAAGACTACATTTACAAAAGTATTTTAGTAGCATATCGAAGTTATAAAGGGTGGTTAAATTTTAAGGACCGATGTTGAATTTAAATAAAATAGAAATTATTTAGGAAATTATTATTTTTTCTTTTTGTAATTATAATATTTGTATGGTTCAATTATGTATTTAACAAAATATCGGCCAAATGGCCCCCTCCCCATCCTTGGCGCCACTCCTATATCTGATGGTCCAAATTTTCAATGACAATGTTTATGCTCAATTGTTGGGCATGATGATGAGGCGAGGTTGACTGCTCTTTTGCCACACTATCGCAAACACCAGCAGTGGTTCCCATTCAACGAACTAAGAAGGCATTCATAGATTTTCTAACATTTTATACAGACCTGTTTTGCAGAAATTTAAATATTTTTTACAATTCTCCCGATTGTGGACGAATTTGAACGATTATGTTGATCAAAAGAATTACGAAGTGCACAAAATGCATTTTGATTTGAACGCCCATTTTTTTAAAAAACCTGAATAACTTTAAAGCGTTGCTCATTTGCGTATCTTTCCACGGATCAAATTGAGCAAGTTTCAGATTGAGAAATGTCAAATGAAAACAAATTTAAAGACTAGGTGTAGTTCACCTTCAACATGGGCCCTTAAAATTTAACCACCCTCTACAAAGAAAGTGATACATATTTTATTATAAAGAGATTATTCCATAGCGATTAACAAAATAATAAATATTGTGCTTTAAATGTACACAAAATTGGTGGTGGGTATAAAAGATTCGGCACAGCCGAATATAGTGCTCTTACTTGTTAGTATTAAGAAACGCAACTGTTATAGCTGAAATTTGTATGGCTTATCAACTTAAAAGAAATCATTTTGATATAAAAGCAGAAAAAGATAAGTAAAAATTGAAGAAAATTAAAGTGAAAATTTAGTTGAATTGATACTGGCAATAGATATCTAACAATGCATTTTTTATTTTGATTTACTATTTATGTATATAATTACGTATGTATTTACATTGCTTTTTGTTATGAAAAAATCTATAAGAATGTTGACCTTCATTATTGAAAAAACAACACAAATTTCCAAGGAAAATCCAACATTAAGAAGGGTGCTCTTATACAGGTAGTGATGACAGCCTAGCTGACCCAAATAAATTAATGCCAGAAAAAACCTGTAAATGTTTTTATGTTCTGGACAAACATAATGGAAAACATTTTTCAAACTTTATTTTGAAATCGAATTTGTGTTCACACAGTGAGATTTGAGAGTATGAATAATTATTACCATAAATTGTATTTAAAATTAGATATTAACCTTTCCATCCCCGCTTTTTATGTATAAAAATCTACTTCTCATCGTGAATTGAGAGGTTTTATTACATCACAAGTGTAGTCAACTTTAAGATTCAAAAAACATCAAAACAGGAAAAACGTTTGATTTTTAAGAAAATGCGTTAAGTTTAAAATTTTGAATTTTCGATTTTATTTATTTTATAAAATTATAAATTTCGTTATTAGAACCTTTAGGCCTAAAATAAGTTTCCATATAATATCGTTAATAATAATAAATTTTAAGGTTAATTAGTAACTTTAACTTCACAGTTGGTCATATACAGCTTTTGGTTTTATGCATATCAATATTCTTTTCTTTACTTTTATTAAAAGTTATGTTTGTTTAACCATAGAAGATATCAGAAACATATATATTTAAATTATAACTAATAATAATATAAAATATATAATCTATTTATACAGTTTTTTAAATGTAAGCTAATGATCTTTATAACAAAAGCATTGTCTATTAGTAATTCTTATCATTTTTGTTGCGTTGTTTCGTAAGAAATTTACCTTGCAAAAATTGTTCTTTATTTGAATTTAGCATTTTTACTTCGATAAGAAAAAGAATGCACTAAAGAATTTGAGAAATCACATCGAGCACTGACTCAAATTTTTTGCGCGACAAAAATTTTAAAAAGCACAAATAATATTGCATAAATCTAAAGTTGACAACGCTGGATAGGAACACAACAAAGAGAGTGTCATTATTTCTGTAAAATACTTGATACCCAGCAAACAAAACACAAATATTAAAGTATTATGCCGTGTTATACATTTTTAGCTAATTCTATAAGCTGTATAACGAGACAAATCAATTTTAAAAGGTTTTAATCAACCACTAGATAGTTATTTATAAGTTAATAAACATAATGCTTTTATCTGAAAAAGCCGATATTCTGTTTTTGTTTTTTGGAAAATTAATAAAGAAAAACAAACAAAAACCATATAATTTTTTCTTGAGGGACTTAAAATATCTAAAAAAAGTAATAAGAAAAACAATAAACAACAAATATCTCTGCTAAAACTAATAACTATATCTTAAAATAAGATTTTTTTCTTTTTTATAAATTTAAAATAAATCCCACATGCTCGCTGGGTATTGCTGAAAAAAAAAACAACAATAACACTCGTCGTTGTTTCATCAACCCTTAAATTAAAAATCATAAAAAAATGTCTCTCTCCATAATTCATCTAGCAACCAGGGATGCCAGTTTAATTCAACTGGATATTTTTATGTTATGAATTTTTTTAATTTTGTGCATTTGTTTGTTTTTTTATGTTTAAGTTTTTGTAGAACAATATTTTTAGTGGTAAAACACAAAGTTAAAATAATTCGCCAATAAACATTTTAATTAAAAATCATATTTCCATTCAAGCGTCTTATTTTTTTATAAAAGTTACATGTAAAATCTAAAATCTGTTAAAATTTATCATATAAACTTGAAACATGAATATATGCTAGATAACTTTTAATATTAATGAAAATATTTTATATAATAAAGAAAACAAAGGTTGTAAATGCCTTCAATTTTGATATCTAAAGCCATATATTATAAATAAAAGTTAAGTCAGGACATATATTCCAATTATATAGGAAATTAATTATGATTCAAATAAATTACCAAAGTAGAGGCATATACTTTTACTTAGTAACACTTTTCTTTAAATATTGATGTGAACAAAACTGTATTTTGGATATTTTCAAATACTAATTAAATAATAAATATCAATTAATATATAAAAAAAAAATTTATTTAATATATTAATTGATAAATTATATTCATTTACTACCATTTGATTATTCTTTTTATTTTTTAAATATAAATGTTAGTATTTCGAGAAATTAAGTGCCAAAATGGAAGTTTTTGGTAGATTTTAGTGCATTTTTTGACAAATTTGTTAGGAATAATATTTTTTGTGGTATCCCTGCTAGCAACTACGGCTGCTTAAGCCGTATACACACAAACGATCATCAAAAACAACAAATAAATGTATAACAATTATATTTATGTATGTGTGAGTTTGTACCATAATGGTTGTGCTGTTTTCATAACCCAAGCAAGTGCCTTTTTACTAAATCAAAACTCATGCAAAATTTCTAGTTGATGCTCTCGCTTGAATTGTAAAAACGGTTACTCATTTTACTCGCTTTTTTTTACGGATAATCGATAACACTTAAGTACTTAAGTCCAATTAGTTGTACTGTGTACAATATAGAGTATTTATGCGAAAAATACTTAGATTTCGGTTACTTATATATACTTATGCCGAACATCAAACGAGTATGTACGGATAGTATATTTTTTTTGCTGCAACCGTACGCACTTATACATGTTAATAATACTCAATGTATATCCGAAGTTGTAATCATTGTCATTCTCTGGTATATGCTACATTTTATCAACTGATACCTACAACACGAACAAATATAAATTTGGAAAGGCGTTTAAAACAATTTTAGTTTTTAAAGCAAATTTATTTAAAAACAAGTAAGAGCGCTATATTCGGCCGTGCCGAATCTTATATACCCTTCACAACGTGTTGTCATGCAACAACAGTAGTTTGTATCACCATTCATCCCATATAAAATACGTACATACATATAAGAACATACATATATAAAAACAACCCATTTTTAAATTATAACTTTACGTATGTATGTTAAAAGAAAAAACAAATAAAAAAAAAATTAAAAAAAAAAAATTAAAAAAAAATTTTTAAAAAAATTAAAAAAAAAATTTAAAAAAATTTTTTTTTTTTAAAATAATTAAAATACAGTCGAAGCTCAGTTTAACGAATGATATATTGTCAGGCCCTTTCGTTATATCGAAAAATTCGTTATATCAAAAAGATTTATTTTATAGTATTTTTATTAGGTTGACATAAAAAAAATCAAATTATGTAAATTAATATTTATTTTTGCAATATCAGATTTTTAAATTTAAAAATATAAATAAGTTTTGTACATGTTTACTTTATTTTGTACTCGTTATTTTTTAAAATTAACAGAAAAAATTTAAGAATATACATTTGTACATATATACCCCAGTTTGATTTCAGTTTATTAAATCGTCCATAATGAAAGATATCTATGTAAGTTGAAAAGCATAAAAGTGTTAAAATGTGTTTAAATATAGCTTGCGTTTGGAAAAACTGATCTCAAGAGTCTTATTCCGCGTCTTATGTACACAATTTCTTCTTGTTGCATCATCTGTGCCAGTGGGATCTCATCTTCGTTGTCAAAGTCAAAATTACCAGGATACAATATTTTATTCCAGCACTTTGCTAATGTATTTTGCTTTAAATTATATCAAGTCAAAGCAATCATGGATGTTGCGTCATAAAGAGTAAGAGATTTAAAAAAAACAAATTGCTTCAGATGACACCATTTTGGCTAGAAGACTATTCCTATATTGTAATTTTACTAAACGAATAGCAGTTTGATCCATTGGTTGGATAATTCTGTATTTTTTTAATCTAGCTAACCAACTATCACTTGCGTTGAACCCTCCATTACAAAATTTGCTTTGTATTTCAATGTCTTTTGTTTTCAGTGGTATTCCAATTCCTGGTACATATTTCTACCTTTGACTTAGAAACCAATCGAACAGCTTTTGCTCCATCTTTGGGTACTCATCTTCTTTAAGTGATCGACGGTTCTTTAATCCAAATTTGGTTGCTTCTAGATTTAACACAATTCTTTTTCTGTTTCCCATTCTTATTTTACGCACTAAAATGCTTTTGGTATCAGCGCATGAGCAAATATCTAATTAGTATTCATTGAAAAACAAACTGTATTTTAACGACTTAGGTTCCCTTTTCTATTGTTTTTGAATTACATATAAATACTTAAACACATTTTTGATTTGTTTTATTTGTAGCGTTTATCTTTTGATTAAGTTTTTGCCCTGCATTCGTTATATCGGGTATAAGTTTTTTGAAATGTTCGTAATATAAGGTAGTCAATGTAAAAAATTTTATCGTACGTTGTATCGCGTTTTCGTTAAATCGAGTATTCACTATACCGGGCTTTGACTGTATATATAATTAATATAAAACAAAAAAAAAATTTTAAAAAAAATAAAAATATATATAATATAATAAATAAAAAATAAAAAAAAAATAAAAAAAAATTGTTGTTGTTGTAATGTTGTTTTTGTGAAAAAAAAAATCGAGGTGGTCGTGGGTTTTTGCTCATATCTCAGTTGTTTACGTACCGATATTTCTGATTTTCAATACCGATCTACTCCCGAATATTTCTGATATTTAAATACCTCACCCGGATCCAAGCGATGTCGGGGGGGCTTCAAAAAGTTGATTTCAACATACACACGGACAGACTGACAGAGCTTAATCGACTCCCCTATTCATAAGCTTTCAGAAAATATATACTTTATGGGGTCGGAAATGAAAATTGTAGAAATTTCACACGGAATGACAAACCTATATATACCCTTGACCTGTGGTGCACAAGGGTATATATAGCTTTGTCATTCCGTTTGTAATTTCTACAATTTTCATTTCCGTCCCCATAAAGTATATATTTTCTGAAAGCTTACGAATAGAGGAGTCGATTAAGCCCTGACCGTCTGTCCGTCTGTCCGTGTGTTGGTTGAAATCAACTTTTAGAAGCAACCATATGTTCCTCAGATCTGTATATGGTATCAATCTCTTGGAAATATCCAGGAATGAATCGCTCTTGAAATTCAGCACAATCGCCCAATAACTTTCTGAGATATGAGCAAAAAACCACGACCACCTCGTTTTTTTTTTCACAATTACAACAACAACATACATACATAGATACAAGGTCTATTAAATAAGGTCAGTTCAACTAATCAGCTGATCGTTTTTTGCTCCCCTATGTTTACTATTCGATGTTGTCAAAATTTGTTTACCTTTTTAGGGCGACATTTATGTTTTTCAATTTTTCAATTTTATGATTGATAATTTTTCAACTTATGATTTATATTCAAAAGTGCAATGAAAAAGTGCCATAAATCTTGTAATTTTTATAAAAAATCAAAAAGAATAGTTAAAAAACAAGTAAGAGCATGCGTTGTTGCTCACTGTGTAAGAAAAAAAGTAATAGTGGATCTGCCACAACACTTTTCCATGCTCCAAAAGATCAAATAAAAAGAGAAAAATGGATGGAAATCTGTGGCAAAAAGTTATCCGCATGGAGCTTAATATGTGAGGATCACTTTTTGCCAACAAGCATTGTTCGTACTGGCAAAAGAATACTTTTATTGCCAAATGCTGAGCCTTCTTATAAGCAAATGAAGGAAACCAATATTTGCGCTGAAGCTTGTGCAGTTTCGAACACAGAGTAAGTTCAGTTTTTAAAATGATAGTGATTTTTAAATTAGTGTATTACACACATACATAGGACTCTGTTTAAACAAAACAGTTCACCATATGTGCCAACTGCAACTCACTCTGGTGTTTGCTCGGAACAATTTGCCAATGCTGCTCCGCCTTTATTATTTACGTGGGAGCAACTCACAACAACTTCAAATAAGAAGGATCAAGAAACACAAACCGAGTGAGTATATTGATATGTTTTTATATAATGCTAGCGGTTTTTAATTGAAAACTCTTTAGTATGTCCGATTTCGATTTGGGATACAATAATTATTTCAAAAAAATTCGTGTATTAGAATCTGAAGTCAAAGAACTGCAACTAAAACTTGATAGAGTAAATATGGCTGTCAACTCCATGAATCAAATATTTTCAGAAGGGCAGGTAAGAAAACTTCTTTCCCCTGGGCCTATTGCATGGAAGAGGGAGGATATTTCAAATGCAATATGTTTACATGCCGCCGGACCAAGGGCTTATAATCACCCTTATAAAAAAGGTTATCCTCTTCCACACGTAAGCACTCTGCAGCGGTGGTGCTCAAAAATCGATATGACTGAAGGTATACTTTGTTCATCCATTGATTTTATGCGTCGAACCGCTAAAATGCCATTGGAAGACAAAATATGTGTTTTAGCGTTCGATGAGATGAAAGTCGCAGAGACGTTTGAGTACGAACCGGTTGCAGATGTAGTGAAAAAACCGTCGAACTATGTTCAGGTGATTATGGCACGTGGCCTCCGAAAGTCATGGAAGCAGCCAGTTTTTTATAGTTTCGATTGTAAAATGACTAAGAAGCTTTTGGAGGAAGTAATACTTATGCTGCATGATGCAGGCTTCCCAGTGGTGGCTACAGTCAGTGACTTAGGGCCAACCAACCGTAAGTTGTGGAATGATTTAGGTGTTTCAGTAGGTAAGTTATATACATATATAAAAACAACTACAAAACATTAATAACACAATCACAACACTTCTTACAAAAAACAAGGGCATTTTAAATTGACATCGATATTTCTTCATAGCTTACTTCTTCGGATATAAAGGGTAATTAAAAAAATAATTTTGTTTTAAATATTTAATATTAAGATTTCTAAAATCGTTTCACATTTAGAGAAATTTTTTATGAATGTGACGGTTAATATTAAATGTTTTAGTTCGGTTTAATTATTTAGTATTAAGATTTTTTGTTCGGTTTAACTATTTATTATTAAGATTTTTTAATTTGGTTTTGGTGTTTATATTACGTTGATTTTAATTCTTAAAATGTTTTAACTTTAAGATTTAAATTCTTAAAAATTTTTAATTTTAAGAGTTTCAATCTGGTTTACTTAAGATATTAAGTTAATATTGTTGTTAAGATAATATAGGTTTACAAGATACATAAGATAAATAAGGTATTTGTTCACAAATTTAGTCAGATTTTAAACACTACAAATAAGAACAAATAAAACAAAAATATTCAACAGTTTATAATCGAAATTTTTCTACACTAATTATATTTAGATAAACCTTGGTTTGCCAGTCCTGTAAGCGCGGACCAAAAAGTGTTTGCGTTTGCAGATGTGCCCCATTTAATCAAACTCATTCGGAATCATTTTCTGGATTCGGGTTTAAAACTCGCAGATAAAATTATCACTGCACGCACCATAGCAGATATTCTGAAGCACACGTCACAATCTGATGTGTCTATAGCTTTCAAAATATCCGAGGAACACCTTTGTGTAAAAGGGCCAGGTAAATAAGCTTTTATTATCTTATTTAACATTCAACGCTTTTAGGTCGTCAAAAAGTCAAACTGGCTACACAACTTTTTTCGCATTCAAAGGCTAATGCGATTAGACGTTGTTACTGTTTGGGAAAGGATTTGCATAACCCGATTCAAACCGCAGACTTCATTCAACTTGTGAATGATTGGTTTGATATTCACAATTCTACATTAAGTACATTAACTTACCCTGGCAAGGTAAAATTTTGCGTGTTAATAATAATTTAATTCAAACAATCATTTTTATAGGAACCGTATGGAATTGCACTCGCTTTGCAAAAAGAAACCCTAATTAAAATGAATAATTGTATGTCTTCTCCAATTATTCCCGGCAAAAAAAAATTTAGAACCCTTTCAAAAAGGCATTATAATATCAAATAATGCATTAATGATGCTACACCAGTACGTGGAGAAATACAATATGTCTTACATAGTAACCAATCGTTTAAACCAAGATGTATTGGAACATTTCTTTGGAGCTTTACGTAGCAAAGGTGGGTTAAACGACCACCCATCTCCTAAAGATTTCAAATACAGACTTAGAAAATACATTGTTGGTAAGTATAAAATATAACATTAAATTTTATTATTAATATTAATTTATTATTTTTATATGCATACATATATTTAGCTAAAAATACAGAGATTTTAAACGGCCATGGAAATGTGCAAGTTGATTCAACCGACTTTTTAAACGATATCAGCGCTTTAGATACGTCTGAAAATGTGGAAAAAACTCAAGATTTATTCGAAGAGTTACCTGCCGATGTTACCGAAGAATTTGAAGATATCCATGAGGCAAATGAAGATGAAATCGGAATTCTTCAAGAGGATGGGTTGGAGTACGTAGCTGGCTACATACTTAAAAAACAAAATCTTGAAGAATTCGAATATCAGGGTAATTCGTTTTCATGGATTGATCAGGTGTCGAAGGGATTCTTAAAAAAACCCAACGAGTTTTTCCTAAAAGAAATAAAAAAATTGGAAAACATTTTTAATAAAGTTAATGGCAATGAAATTGTGCACTGCCATAATTTAAAAGGTAAACTCGTAGCTCAGAGCAAATACGTCAACTTGCCGGAAAAAGTAATAAACGCATTTTTCAAATGTCGTATATATTTCCGGGTACGTCATTTGAACAAGATGCTAAAAGTACAAAAAGCAAAAAATAGAGTTATGGCGTTTAATAACATGTCGAAAACAACTTTGTAAATGTCGCTATTTTATAAAAGTAAGTATTTCAACAATAAATGTTTCATATACTTTTATTTTTTTTTAAATATTAGTTTGTTCCCTTTATTACTATAGTTAAAAACAAAAAAATATATTTTTTCTT
This sequence comes from Phyto melanocephala, assembly GCA_941918925.1. NCBI lineage: Eukaryota > Metazoa > Arthropoda > Insecta > Diptera > Rhinophoridae > Phyto > Phyto melanocephala. The sequence continues at coordinate 58,523,406 of OW799236.1, forward strand.
TCTTTGCAGTCGTCTACTACGTTCACTTAAGTTATTACACTACTGTTGTCAGTATTGCGATCAAAGTGGCTTAGTTTCCACACCAGTTACTAAATTTCCTTTTTCAGCACAAAATCGAAGAAGGAATAAGTATTCAGCAAGGCTACCGACTTTTCGTCCGCAAGTAATGAACAACGTACAACACTTATTTATCAGTAATAATAGCTTGTGATAAATTATTGTTATATATAATTTTAATTCCAATTTAAATCCTTTTCTTATATACATTCCTTTCGTATTTTATAATTATAAATTGGTTAATTTTGTTATAAACTATATATATACTATATATGTATATATATTCTTCATATTTTTCTTTTGTATTATAATGTATTATACCTTTATGATGTTAAAGTATTTTCTTCGAATCTTTGTTTATTAAAAAACAACATAATTTATCTAGTCAAACAATAATATTTAAGTATCTTAGTATTTATTTAAAACGACAATAAAACAAACCAACAACAATTTAGATCTCTTTTTAAACATAATTATAAAAAAAAATTAAAACAATTAAAAAAAAAAACAAAACACTATGATAATTATTAATAATAAAAATTAAATTTATAAAAAAAATAATATACTTTCTTTACATCTTCTGTTGACTTCAGTACTCTTACGACGACGACACACTTAATTGGCTTCTGAAATTAATTGTATGGCATAACGTAAACTAGTATCTGTTGCAATCTTTGTTAAAATATTAACTTTTTCAGAATAGATACATCATCGGCTTGAATTTTCTCCTTAATAAAACAATCGATGATTTTGTTACCTAAATTGAAATTGGTTGACATTTCGGTGGTTTTTAGGGTGACCTTAACAAAACTAATTTTAATAAACTTATTTTGCAGGTAACTATGTTATCTATCTGCTCCTTAATAAGTACACCAAAATTTTTACGCAAAGCCTGTGACAGATCCTGCTTTATTAATTTCTAACGAATATATTTCCGAGCCGGACATGCTGGTAAAAGGCCTTTCTGTACCCAAGGACTGAGCCTCACCAACAGCTATAGCATCCTTGCCATTACTTGGCTCACAGGCCAAGAAAATACAACGATTAGCTATTTTGCCTTCACGTACCATTTGTACAACACCAGCAGCGAAACGAGCATCTTTCTGGCCCAACATACCTTGTGAAACAGCACGCTTCTTCAAGACATCGTCTAGACTTCCATTTTATCTTTATCAGCCATATTTTTAGCAAATATTTACTATTAACAGAATTTATTTTTGTTGTCTTGAAAAAATTGTTAAACAAAATGAAAACACAAAATTTAATAGGCGTTGGGCATATTCATACAGGTATATGCAACGGCGAATTTGCTGTGCTGCTCTCTGTCAAATACCTCATAAAAAATAATTTTTTATACATAGAGTTTGACAGTAACGTTTCCCATCAGATGGACTGATAATTTCACCTGGATGAATTTTTTGGTATTTTAGTCAGCTGTTTTTGACTACCTTAGAGTAATTTTACACTAACAAAATGCCCGTATATTTTTTTTGCTTTTTGTTTTTGTAGAGTTGCACAGACCTTATTTAATAGACCTTGCATAGATACATGTAAAAAACATACCAAACAAAAAAATTAAAAAAAAAAAATATTAAAAATAAGAAAAAAATAATAAAAAAACTACAAAAAAAAAATTTAAGAAAATTTAAAAAAAAATTTAAAAAAATTTTTTAAAAATTTTTCTAAAAAAATTAAAAAAAAAAATATTAAATTATAAATAATATATTAAATAAAATAAAATAAAATTTTTTTGGCTCAGCTGGGATTCGATGCCACATTTATTCTAACTTGTACGTATGCACGTATTTTATATGGGATGAATGGTGATACAAACAATTGTTATTGCATGACTACACGTTGTGAAGGGTATATAAGATTCGGCACGGCCGAATATAGCACTGTTACTTGTTCACTGTGTGAAGGGTATAATAAGTGACAAATTAACAGCTTAAATACTTAAAAAAAAGGTAAGTTCTTTTTAATTATACTTAAAACCTTAAAAATCAAACATTATATTTTCAACAGAGAACCAAGATGATGAAAATTGTAGCAGCTTTTCCTCTATAAGTCGAAATTTCAACCATTTTTTATACAAAACTTTGTAGTAGCTAGAATGAAATTTTAATAATGTTTTTCACAGATAACCAACAAGAAGAATAAAATTAAGGAAGACTGGTTTGCCGGTCCAGAAATAAATTTATGGGCTGAAAAGCGAAACGATGTAGTTTATTTTGGCGTTGTGCTCGTCTTACGCTTGTCTAAAGCTACCTTAATCGGTAAAAACTTTAGCAATAAATGATTATAATTATTTGTCAAATAGTCCAAAAAGATGCAGCCAATTTATTATTTTTTGTATTTATTTTTCGAAATGAATTCTAAATTGTATTATATTTATTGTCATGTTCTTAACTTAAAAGGGTCTAAAAAAACCACTGGTGGCTCTAGATTTAAAAAGTTTGTTATGTTATGCATTAAATAAAAAATGTATTGTTTTGAAAAATGCGTTTCTTTATCTTGATGTTTTTATGAGGATTTGAGTAAACCTTTTGACGATTTTTTCCCCAAATTAGACGATTTTACCCCTATTTTATCTGGCAGCTATGCTTATAAGATGTGCAACATTTGCATGATCTGTTTGCAACGAAGGGTGATTTCCGCTAATGTTGTTGAGGTGGTCAAGTATTGCAAATGGTAAATTGTGTTATGCCACAAACAAACACAACATTATTTCTATTTTTTTTGCTGATTCCCTACTTGTTTGGGTGTTTAGGCAATGTTGTCAATGTTTAAAAAATAGCATCGTATTAGTAGTATTAGTTTTACTTTTTTAAACTAAGCAGAACTTTATTATACCCTTCACCTGTGGTGCATAAGGGTATATATAGCTTTGTCATTCCGTTTGTAATTTCTACAATTTTCATTTCCGACCCCATAAAGTATATATTTTCTGAAAGCTTATGATTAGAGGAGTCGATTAAGCCCTGACCGTCTGTCCGTCTATCCGTCTGTCCGTGTGTTGGTTGAAATCAACTTTTAGAAGCAACTATATGTTCCTCAGATATGTATATGGTATCAATCTCTTGGAAATATCCAGGAATGAATCGCTATTGAAATTCAGCACAATCGCCCCATAACTTTCTGAGATATGAGCAAAAAACCACGACCACCTCGTTTTTTTCACAATTACAACAACAACATACATACATGTAAAAAACATACCAAACAAAAAAAATTACAAAAAAAAAAAATATTAAAAATAAGAAAAAAATAATAAAAACAAGTAAGAGTGCTATATTCGGCCGTGCCGAATCTTATATACCCTTCACACCGTGTAGTCATGCAATAACAGTAGTTTGTATCACCATTCCATATGATATACGTACAAACATATAAAAACCATACATATATAAAAACATCCACATTGCAAAATTATAAATTTACGTATGTATGTTAAAAAAAAAAATAAAAAAAAATTAAAAAAAAAATTTAAAAAAAAATTTAAAAAAAAAATTAAAAAAAAAATTTAAAAAAAAAATTTAAAAAAAAAAATTTAAAAAAAAAATTAATTTTAAAAATTAATTAAATTATATATAATAAATACGAAACAAAAAAAAAATAAAAAAAAATATTTAAAAAAAAAATTAAAAAAAAAATAATAATAAAAATATAAATAATATATTAAATAAAAAATAAAAAAAAAATATAAAAAAAATTAAAAAAAAAATTAAAAAAAAAAATAAAAAAAAAAATTTTTTGGTTCAGCTGGGATTCAATGCCACGTTTTCTCTAACCAGTATACACGTTTGTATGTATGTATGTTGTTGTTGTAATGTTGTTTTTGTGGAAAAAAATCGAGGTGGTCGTGGGTTTTTGCTCATATCTCAGTTGTTTATGTACCGATGTTTCTGATTTTCAATACCGATCTACTCCCGAATATTTCTGATATTTTAATACCTCACCCGAGTCCAAGCGATGTCGGGGGGCTTCAAAAAGTTGATTTCAACATACACACGGACAGACGGACAGACGGACAGACGGACAGACTGACAGGGCTTAATCGACTCCCCTATTCATAAGCTTTCAGAAAATATATACTTTATGGGGTCGGAAATCAAAATTGTAGAAATTTCACACGGAATGACAAACCTATATATACCCTTTTTATACCCTTCACACAGTGAAAAAGGGTATATATAGGTTTGTCATTCCGTGTGAAATTTCTACAATTTTCATTTCCGACCCCATAAAGTATATATTTTCTGAAAGCTTATGAATAGAGGAGTCGATTAAGCCCTGACCGTCTGTCCGTCTGACCGTCTGTCCGTGTGTATGTTGAAATCAACTTTTTGAAGCCCCCCGACATAGGTTGGACCCGGGTAAGGTATTAAAATATCAGAAATATTCGGGAGTAGATCGGTATTGAAAATCAGAAACATCGGTACATAAACAACTGAGATATGAGCAAAAACCCACGACCACCTCGATTTTCTTTTCATAAAAACAACATTACAACAACAACATACATACATACAAACGTGTATACTGGTTAGAGAAAACGTGGCATCGAATCCCAGCTGAGGCAAAAAAATTTTTTTTTAAATTTTTTTAAAATTTTTGTTTTTAATTTTTTTTTTATTTTTTTTTTATTTTTTATTTAATATATTATATATATTTTTATTATTATTTTTTTTTATTTTTTTTTTTTTAATTTTTTTTTTATTTTTTTTTTGTTTTATATATATTATATATGTATATAAAATATTTTTTTATTTTTTTTTTAAATTTTTTTTTTTTATTTATTATTATTTTTTTTGTTTTTTTTAACATACATACGTGAATTTACTGTTATTGCATGACTACACGTTGTGAAGGGTATATAAGATTCGGCACGGCCGAATATAGCGCTTTTACTTGTTCACTGTGTGAAGGGTAAAAAAACTAGAAAAAAAAAATTTAAAAAAAATTTAAAAAAAATATAAAAAAATAATAAAATATAAATAATATATTAAATAAAATAAAATAAAATAAAATTTTTTTGGCTCAGCTGGGATTCGATGCCACATTTATTCTAACGTGTACGTATGCACGTATTTTATATGGGATGAATGGTGATACAAACAATTGTTATTGCATGACTACACGTTGTGAAGGGTATATAAGATTCGGCACGGCCGAATATAGCACTGTTACTTGTTTTATTCTCAACTAAGTATTTCTCTTATTAAAAGAGCAAAATACTATTTTGAGAGGAATATGAATTTACACCAGTGTTGCCGCCGACCAATTTTTTTTCGCAGTGAAATCGACAAAAAAAAACGCAGTGAAGCGCAGTGACGAGAAATAATGTCGTTTTCGTTTGGACAAAAAAAGGAAATTTTTTTTCACTTTTTTAACACTTTTTTGCCCTTTTTTTAAGAGTTACTTGTTATACCCTTCACCTGTGGTGCACAAGGGTATATATAGCTTTGTCATTCCGTTTGTAATTTCTACAATTTTCATTTCCGACCCCATAAAGTATATATTTTCTGAAAGCTTATGAATAGAGGAGTCGATTAAGCCCTGACCGTCTGTCCGTCTGTCCGTCTGCCCGTCTGTCCGTGTGTTGGTTGAAATCAACTTTTAGAAGCAACTATATGTTCCTCAGATCTCTGTATGGTATCAATCTCTTGGAAATATTCAGGAATGAATCGCTATTGAAATTCAGCACAATCGCCCAATAACTTTCTGAGATATGAGCAAAAAACCACGACCACCTCGTTTTTTTACACAATTACAACAACAACATACATACATAAATATATGTAAAAACCATACAAAAAAAGAAAAAATTACAAAAACAAAAAATATTAAAAATAATAAAAAAAATTACAAAAAAAAAAATTTTAAATAATTTAAAAAAAATTTTAAAAAATTTTTTAAAAATTGTTTTAAAAAAATTTTTTAAAAAAATTAAAAAATATATATAAATAATATATTTAATAAAATATAAATAATGTTAAATAAAATATAATAAAATTTTTTGGCTCAGCTGGGATTCTAACCAGTATATACTTACATACTTATGTACGTATTTGATATGAGATGAATGGTGATACAAACAATTGTTATTGCATGACTACACGTTGTGAAGGGTATATAAGATTCGGCACGGCCAAATATAGCACTGTTACTTGTTTTTTAATTTGTTTAGTTAATTTTATCTCAACTACTCAACTGAAATAGAAAAAAATTATTATTTTTGATTGTCAACAACAGTGCAATACAATATAAAAATTAATTAAATGGACTGAAAAGCAAATATTTTTTTCACGAAATAGTTTGTTTATGTTTTTCTAACGGGATTTCTGACATTTTAATTCAAGACCTAATCAGTAAACTGCAACGTAACGTAACAGCAGAAAATTTTGCCATCTAGCTGCTATATTTTTAACAGGGTAACAATTTTATCTCGTTGTGTTATAGCCTTTACAGACTTACGTGTTAAACACGTTTGAGGTAAATCATGTTAAGGCGTTGTTGATAAAAAAAAAGAGGAAAACTACCAAAAACTGAAAAACGCAGTGATATTAAAAAAAACGCAGTTACGCAGTGACGACGGGCAAATCGCAGTGAAAAACTGCGATCGCAGTGAAAACGGCAACACTGATTTACACTCAAGAAATTCAGTGTAAAAAAAGCTTGCCAGCTCAAATTTGTTATCTTCTCGGACGTAAAATATTTATGATACATGTACGACTAGTAAAAAACAAAGTATGTAAACGAACAAAAAAAAAGGTGAACAAATTTAGACATTTGGGTAGAGAAATGCATAAACAAAACAATGATCCGCTGTGAACTTAAGAACTGCATATTTAGATTTTCGATATGGTTAAAAAAGTTCCGCGTCAAATGCAATTAAGTTTGGGATCAGTTAAGCTAATTTCACTTAACAAAGATAGTTTTTAGATTGTGATTTTGATTATAATCATATAATAACATTAAGAAATGTAAATAGTTAAATAAATATAAAATAAAAAATTTGAAAAAATAAAAAAAGGGCTTTCAGAAATCGTCTTCGAGGCGGAACGTTTTTGTTCCGAAATGACCTGAGGAAAAATTTTTCGGTTTCAGCACAACATCGACTACAGCGTGTTGATAGGACTTTATTTTGGTTGTACCCCTAATGTACGTACTTATGTGTGTACCTCTACCTATGAAGTATTTTTTCAATAACCTGTGTGTGCGCTTGTATGTTTGTCCGTCTATGTGATTGGCTTTTATGAGTTCGTCTTGCACGAGTTACAAGTGCGTTTTAAAGTGAGTAGTGTCTGAAAAGTGTATTGCTTTCGTGGTTAATGGTAGATAAGTCATTTAACTCTTAAATAGTCATATAAGTAGGCAGTGTTACTATCCGATTTTAACTCGTAAAACCGGTTCAAAGAACCGATTTTTTATGTTATATGTTTATGTATTACCTTATTATATATTATTATTTATTTAAAAATTCATTAACAAAATAACTTTAATGTTAACAAGTAAGAGTATTATATTCGTATCGATTCTTATATACCCATCACCATCATGTACATAGTAAACATGACATCGTCGTAGCGTATCAAAGATTTCATATTTAATATTACAAGCCATTTTGCTTTATTATTTCAAGCGCCATTTTTGATTTATGATAGTTTACTATTCTACTATTTAAACTTTTTCGCGTTAAAAATAAATAATTATCTGCCATTTTGCTTCGGACGCCATCTTAGATTTTACACTTTTTCATAGCTTACAAAGTTTATTTTACTGGCTAAGTCCTTTAATTTCATACCAATATTGATGAACTAGAATACAGTATATTTTAAAATACTAGGTTTAACCTTTATAAAAGGTTTTCCAATAGTGATGATATGATTTTGAAGTGGCGTTTATGCCATTTGTAATATGTCATGATCTGTCATTTGTTTTTCATTGTATTCAGTAGCGTTTACAATTTCATCATGAACTGAAAAAAAGATTGATCTAAAATTAAGTTTGGAATGAACTTAATTTCCTAAAAATAAGTCCAAATTAACTTAAACATAAAAATTTAACGTCATATAAAAAAATTGTACATGATAAAAGTTTACTCAAAATTCTGACTAACTTAAAAAGAGTTCATAAATTTCCTTAATTGTACATACTTAAATAAAGTAAATAGTTTTTAAATTTATTAAAATTTTGCAGGTCTATAGTAAAAATATTTTAATATTGAGGAATTTCCATACTTAAAACAAGTAATAAAATTTTTGTATTATTGCTTTCATATATCTAGTTAATGATTTCTTATTAACTTAAAATAAGTATGTTTCATTCTTTACTTTAAGTACAAATTCACTTTCAAATAAACAAAATATATTTGATTATAGTACCATTTGCTTAATTCTGGTAAAGCGTTTACTACACGCAAAGAAAAATCATGGTTATGACATGATCACTATGGTCATATTATAGTTTCTAAATATAACAATATTTGGTTGTCGAAAACAAGTAATAGTTATTTTTGTTTCATTTCATCATATATTTTGTCACGATAATCAAGCATTTGTTTGAATTGTATCATTTAATGTTTACTTTTCGTTAAAATTTCGTTAAATTATATTCTAAAGCATTACAAGTTACAAAAAAACATTAAATAATAGATGAGACAACAGTATGATTACAAATAAATCAAGCTATGATTTTTATACCCTTCACACAGTGAAAAAGGGTATATATAGGTTTGTCATTCCGTGTGAAATTTCTACAATTTTGATTTCCGACCCCATAAAGTATATATTTTCTGAAAGCTTATGAATAGGGGAGTCGATTAAGCGCTGTCAGTCTGTCAGTCTGTCCGTGTGTATGTTGAAATCAACTTTTTGAAGCCCCCCGACATCGCTTGGACTCGGGTGAGGTATTAAAATATCAGAAATATTCGGGAGTAGATCGCTATTGAAATTCAGAAACATCGGTACATAAATAACTGAGATATGAGCAAAAACCCACGACCACCTCGATTTTTTTTCACAAAAACAACATTACAACAACAACATACATACATACAAACGTGTATACTGGTTAGAGAAAACGTGGCATCGAATCCCAGCTGAGCAAAAAAAAATTTTTTTTTATATTTTTTTTTTACCTTTTTTTTTTAATTTTTTTTTATTTTTTATTTAATATATTATTTATATTTTTATTATTTTTTTTTTAATATTTTTTTTTTATTTTTTTTTGTTTTATATTTATTATATATATTTTAAATATTTTTAAAAAATTTTTTTTTTTAATTTTTTTTTTTAATTTTTTTTTTAATTTTTTTTTTTAAATTTTTTTTTTAATTTTTTTTTATTTTTTTTTTAACATATATATGTACGTAAATTAATAATTTTACAATGGGATGTTTTTATATATGTATGTACGTATATCATATGGAATGGTGATACAAACTACTGTTATTGCATGACTACAAGTTGTGAAGGGTATATAAGATTCGGCACGGCCGAATATAGCGCTCTTACTTGTTTTTAATAATAAGGTGATTTCAATTGTTCTTCTTCTTGCTGAATAAATTTTTATTATATTAAAAGTTTGAAATGTCAAAAAAATTAATAAAAACTTTTAAAAATTAAACAAAATTTACAAATAAACGAGAAAATGTACAATATTGGTATAAAAATTGCAATTAAATTGGTAAGTTCAAGTGTATGTTATAGCAAAACACAATAATTTGCCGTAAAAAAGCAAACATTTTCGATTTCAATTGTAGTCATATATATGATTATTAAATACTTTAATTAAACATAATAATGATAACTGCTAACCATTATATGTTTTAACCATAATCGTACAATTCAATCATAGTATGTTGTTCTTCGATTATGGTTACCACAACCATATATTTTCTTTGCGTGTAGGTAAAATTTCCTTGAATTAAAGAAAATTTCATTGATACAGTATGATTCCTGAAAAAGTAACATATGCAAATAACAAAATTTTTAGCAAATATATTGTATGTATGTATTAATATTCATACATAATTATGTATATGTATTTACTTCTGCCAATAGGTTTTAGTTAAATTTTAGTTAGTTCGTAATTCAGTAGGTAATTCTTCTTTTACTAATATTCCCACTAATACACAGAGTACTACTATACAAACTCACGTAATTAAAGAGCAAAGAAGTGAAGGATTTAAAAATTCTCTTACACTAAATTCACAAATAACTGACGTTGCTACAAATGAGTCGGTAATGGCCGCATCAAATGGTGCTATACCTAAATCATCTAAAGTAGATGCTACAAAAGGTAACGAGAAAACCTTAAAAGGGATTGATCGATACTTTACAATATTAAAGCGAAAGCGTAGCCCAAACTCCTCTAAAATTAAGCCCACTCCGAAATATACAAAAAATATAGGTACTTCTCAAACTATAATTTTCTTACGCGGACAAAACTCTAACCTTCTCGTAAATTCTCTAACAAAAGCAGTTGGAAAAGATAATTTTTTTGTAGAATCTCTGCGTAGAGGAAACGTTCTTGAAACAAAGATCCAGACATTTACAGAAACAAACTTCCACAAAATTTTAAATTATCTCGATTCAGAAAATAAAAATTACTACACCCATCAGCTTAAAAGTGCAAAAGGTTTATCAGTAGTCATAAAAGGTATTGAAAGCAACGTTCCAATAAGTGAAATAGCAAATGCAATAGAAAATGAAGGCTACAAGGTAAAATCAGTACACAACATATATAATAAGGATAAAATACCCCAACCACTCTTTAAAACTGAAATAGCCTTTGAATCTAGCAAAATAAAAGGGAGCGTGCCCCAACCAATTTATAACCTTCGCTACCTTCTTCATCGAAAAATTACTGTAGAAGAACGCGCAAACGCAAAGACCCACCTCAATGTTCAAACTGTCAGAAATTCGGCCATACCAGAAGCTACTGCAAGCTTCCAGCAGTATGTGTAATTTGTGGTGATGTTCACAAAACTTCTGAATGCACGAAAACTAAAAATGATCCAGGAATCAAAAAATGCAGCAACTGTGGTGGTAACCACACCGCAAATTACAGGGGATGTCCAGTCTTTATACAGATTAAGCAAAATGATCCTAATAAACCCGCTTATCGGCGGTTTCAGCCAAATGACTTCCCATATTTATCCAACAATAATAATATCTATACACAAAAAAATCCCTCTGATCAAAACAATAACCATTACACTAATTACCCTGTCAACCCACTCCCCACTCATACTAATAACACATCGTATTCTCAAGCTACTCAATCATGTAGTATTCCTTTTGTACGATCGGTCGCTCACAAAATCCCGGAATCTCAAACTCCTTAAGAATCATCAGGAAAATCGCACTTAGAAAGTTCTATAGAGCTTCTGATACAAACTATGAACAGCTTTATATCAAACATGCATGTCATGATGCAGGAACTGTTAAGAAACCAGTGCATGCTACTTCAAGCATTCACCTATAAACAATGAACCAGTTAAGAATATGTTACTTGAATGCAAACGGCTTAAGCCAACACAAGTTAGAAGTAGGAAGTTTTCTAAAGTCTCAGTCTATTGACATACTGCTAGTTTCTGAAACTTACTTTACATTAAAAAACAGTTTTCGAATTAAAGGTTACTCTACATACGACTCAAAACATCCAAGTGGCAAATCATGTGGTGGTGCAGCTATAATTACACCGCTCAGCATCAAAATCCTCCATTAAATAAAACTATGTGGACTATATGGATTTTGATGCGCTGAACTCAAATCCGTTGTCGGTTTTTATACCCGCCACCAAAAAAAATGGTGGGGTATATTCATTTTTTCATTCCATTTGTAACACATCGAAATATCCATTTTAGACCCCATAAAGTATATATATTCTGAATCGGGGTTTGATTTGATGACGATCTAGCTATGTCCGTCCGTCTGTTGAAAGCACGATAGAGGTCGCACCGAAAAAGCTAAGGGGCTCACATTTTGCCAGAATATTTCTTATAGACAAGGTTTGTTTGATATTGAAAATGGGCTAAATCGGAATATTAGGAAGAGAGTTATAGCGCGTAATGCAAGAGTAGGTCGAAAAAACCGTGTCCTTCGAACATCGAATAAAATGGAATTGTGCCCAAACGCATTAACGTCAGTCATGAAACTCTGAATATATATTTCTCGAATCAAAACAATATCTCTTCCCAAAAATTGCTTAAATCTATGCATTAGGAAAGGCGTTATAGATCAAAATGTACGAAAATTTATACCGCGCAGTGTATTTTTCAGTATATTTAAAATTTATAACCTCATAAAACGGACAAAATTAGATATACGATTCTGAAATTTTGCAACCTTTGCTTTTTGGTGAGAGGCTTTGTTGTAACGGAAAATCATTGTGACACGCACACTTTTACGCCCACCTCCTACATAACGTTTTACCTAAAATTTTTATAATTTCTCTACGAATAAAGATTTTGGAGTAATAAAGGACTATATTGAAATATCTGAGTTGTATTCATTAGCAGAAATAACTTTGACACGCCTACTATAACGCCCACTTTTCACGTTATGTACCGTTAATGAAATTTAAAAGCTCATAAAACCGACAAAATTGGAGGTATCATGATAAAATTTGCTAGATATATCCTTCTAGTCAGGGTCATTACTATGCAAGAAAATTAAGGTGACACGAACACTTTTACGCCCACCTCCTACATAACGTTTTACCTAAAATTTTTATAATTTCTCTATGAATAAAGATTTTGGAGTAATAAAGGACTATATGGAAATAACTAAGTTGTATTCGTTAGCAGAAATAACTTTGACACGCCCACTTTAACGCCTACCTCTCATATAACGGTTTACCTTAAATTCATGTAATTTCTCTGCTGACAAAGTTTTTGGAAAAATGAAGGACTATATTAAAATATCAAAGTTGTATTTATTAGCAGAAACTTTATTGACACGCCTACTTTAAAGCCCACTTTCACTTTCAATTTACGAAAACATTTTACCAGCATTTCGAAGTTATAAAGGGTGGTTAAATTTTAAGGGCCGATGTTGATTTTAAATAAAACACAAATTATTTAGGAAATTATGCTAATTATCGTATGTATTGATACTATTTGTATGGTTCAATTATGTATGGAACAAAATTTCGGCCAAATGGCCCCCCCAACCTCTGCGCCACACCTCTAACTGGTGGTCCAAATTTTCAATGACAATGTTGATGCTCAATTGTTGGGTCGAGGTTGACTGCTCTTTTGCCAGACTATCGCAAAAAACAGCAATGGTTCCCATTCAACGAACTAAGAAGTCATTCACAGATGTTCCAACATTTTATACAGACCTGTTTTGCAGAAATTTAAATAATATCTACAATTCTCCCGATTGTGGACGAACTTGAACGATTATGTTGACCAAAAGAATCACGAAGTGCACAAAATGCATTTTGATTTGAACGCCCATTTTAATAAAAAACCTGAATAACCTTAACGCGTTTCTCATTTGCGTAACTTTCCACTGTTCAAATTGAGTTAGTCTAAGATTGAGAAATGTCAAATGAAATGCAAAAAAAAAAGTTGTTGTTTATGTTTGGTTCACCTTCAACATGAGCCCTTAAAATTTAACCACCCTCTACAAAGAAAGTGATACATATTTTATTATAAAGAGATTACTCCATAGTGATTAACACTATTCGGCACAGCCGAATATAGTGCTCTTACTTGTTTTCCATCAGATCGGGAATTTTTTTTACCAGAAAATGTGTAACAAAATTGTATTTATTTAAGTCGAATAGAATTTTTTCTATCTCTTATCGTTTTGGAATTATTCACAAATTAATGGCCAAAAAATTTTTTTCGTGCAAAATTCGTAATATTTTTAAATTTAAAAATGGAATTAAAAAAAATATAAATCAAATATTCAACTTTTTAAACTTTTTTCTGAGAGCTACTTATCTAAGAAATAAAAAAGCCATAAACCATAAAAATCAGTTAAAAAATTTATATTTTATTGTCAATTTGCCACAGGTACCCAATATTGGCCAAATATGTGTAATGCAGCAAACAACGTCAGAGTGGGCGCACTAAAGCGCCTTGTAGCAACAATGAATGGCAACTATTTACTTTTATATATTTTCATACAACAAAAACAAATGCAAGCAAAAAAATTTTCCAGATTGTAATTTTATAGCAACGCCTCGCTTAAAGCACCCACCCTGTCGCCACCCGTAGATAACTTCAAATTACAATAAAAAATTAAAATATTTACAGCATCTATAATTTTTTATTTTAAATAACACAAAATTTTTGTTAATAATTATTAATTTTTATTTAGAAAATATTGTTAAATAAAAAAGTAGCTTAAGCTGTCCATGCTCTTTCTTCCACATCATTCGATTTTGTTCTAGAGAACTCGTCCTTAATAAGCTGTCGTATTTGTGGACCTACAAATGTGCCTTCTTTTACTTTAACATCTCTGATTCTAGGTTATTTCCTCTCAATGTATAGAAAGCCTTCACCGTCCTTGTTCATTGCTTTGACAAAATTTTTCATTAGGCCTAGCTTTATATGAAGAGGAGGCAGAAGAGTTTGTTCTTTTTGATTTAATGGCTCTTCTGCTACATTCTTTTCTCCTGGAATAAAGTTTACTCTTTTCGGACAAATTTTAACATTGCAGTGTTTTTCTTTCGCGCGGCTTTCCCATTCACATAAGAAGCAATAAAACTTAGTATATCCACTTTTCAATCTATTTAACATTGATACGAATTTCAAATCTGCACATATGTACGCTCCATGAGTAATGGGAATATTAAATTTTTTGTAGTATCATCCTTATGCTACAATAGTTTTCTTTCATATTTCTTGCATACGCGAGTGGGCCGATATAAATTTGTTGCCATTGTGAAATAAAACGGCTTTCAAACTTGTCTTGGATGAATCAATAACAAGCCGCCAATCCTCAGATTTATGACTGAAACACAGTTGTCGCAAAAGTCCATCAGCATTCTCACAGAATACTAAACCTTTCTCTCTGCTGAAATAACTCAAAATGGTTGTTCTCTATTTCGAAAGTACGAGACGTAAACGTCCTTTTGCACCAAATTCCATTCTTTTAATTGGGATGCAAGAAGCACAGATTTGTTTTTTTTATAAAGCCATAATTTAAGAACTATGTTATTCATATCAGTTTAATTCGGAAAATAAGGTTTACTCGTTCGACTTCCAAATAAATGCGAAGAAACACTCATGCAGGCGTAAGTGGATTCAGTTGTTTCGTAGACTTACGTGTTTTAGTATGGCAAAAGTAGCAATCATTTTGATGATTTTGTGGTTCACTCCAAATCGCTGGCTTCATAAACGGCAAAGACTTATGGCTTCCTTTTAAACATCCTTTTAAAGAACTTGCACAGCTACTACAACATATTTATGGCAGCCAATTTTTATCTCTATCATCAACTCAAAATAACCGCGATAAGCATTTCTAATCTTGGAAGATCTTGTCTCTCGTTGAGAACTTAAAGTTAGATCGCCACATACGTCACAAAATAAATTTGGAGATTTGTTACAAATCCTTGACATTTTGTATTATGAAAGCGTTTGTGGGTTCTTTAATTGCTTTATTTCTTTACACAATAACAAAGTAAACTATAAGATCTATTTACTGTTGCCGATTTTAGCCGTACGATATTCAAATTAAAGTGACTCACTTATTGTCCTTCAGCTTCTGTACATACAATAAATACTAGAATCTACCCTAATGTTCTTAATTTGAAATCACTGGTAATTGAAAAATACTGTTATAAATTTTAATTCCCAGAACTATGCAAAATACCGTTGTACTTTAGTTCCATTACCTGCTCACCTAACGAAATATGATGTTAGTGTTAAGTGTGGACTGCTCTTGTTAGAGTTTTCTTCATGTTTTAACACGGTTCTTTTTCTTCTAAAGTGTAAAAAAGTTTGTAAAAAAAGGAAAAATTTTCATTATATTAAAAAAATAAATAAATTAAAAAGAAATTAAACTAAATTAAAAAGAAATTAAACTAAATTAAAAAGTAATTAAAACGAAATAAAGTGTAAAAACTTTTTTTCTAAATTATTATTTTATAAGTTCCTTCACAAATTCAAAACACAAAAAGTGCTAAAAATCACATCACATGCAAAAACGTTAAAATACTTTTAACAACTTATCTGTATTGCCTCGCTGACAATCGAAAAATAATGAAATATCTTAACATTAACATAAGTACGTGTACTCCACAGTATAACATAAAAAATGTAACATTAAGTTATAACATCATGTTTTAACAACAATTCATGTCTGTTGTGGACGGGGTGTTATAAAGGAAAAGAGAAATATAAGAAGACAATGGCGACTACACCGCTCTCCAACCTTGAAAATACAACTAAATCACTCTCAAAGAACCCTTCATAGTGCTCTTTTGGAGAACAAACAATCGGCTCTAGGTTTAGATGCAACAAAATTCACGGATTATAGTCTTTGGAAGGCCACTAAAAGACTGGAAAACCCAATTAGATACGAATCTGCAATTCGGCTTAGCGATGGTAACTGGGCTAGGTCCCATAAAGACAAAGATGAAGTTTTTGCTGATCATCTCGAAAAGGTATTTACGCCTAATATTTCCAGCTCATGCACAACTTTACCAGATATTGAAGTTCGTGTTGTTTCCCCAATGAAAATTCGTTTCTCGTCCCTAACTTCAGCGGTCAGAAAACTGAAAACAAATAAATCCCCTGGCTTAGACAAAATTTCATTAAAAATGATACGTGAATTACCAACATCTGCCTTAAACTGATTTTATTAATATTCGATTCCATCTTAAGAACCGGTTTCTACCCTAAATCATGGAAAATATCAGAAATTACTATGATACCTAAGCCAGGTAAAGACGCTAGCCAAGTGTCATCTTATCGCCCGATAAGCTTACTCTCAATTTTATCAAAGCTCTTTGAGAAAATATTTTGAAATGCGATGACCCCATATTTAAACGACCACCACATCATTCCCGTTCATCAATTTGGATTCCGAAAAGATCATGGCACAATAGAACAAGTTCATCGCAAAGTTAATCTTATCAGACAAGCTTCTGAGGACAAACACTATTGCTCATCACTCTTCACAGACATTTCTCAAGCCTTTGACAAGGTCTGGCATGATGGGCTTCTACATAAAATAGGTTCTTTGTTATTTATTGGATCGTTCATTTGTAGTAAAGTATAAAGACTATATCTCAGACTCAAGAAAAATCGCAGCAGGAGTTTCCCAAGGCAGTATACTTGGTCCTCTCATGTATATAATTTATACATCAGATATGCCCACTAATAACTTTATACACACGTCAACTTTTGCAGATGACACAGCATTTATAAGCATAGATAAAAATCCAGTAATTGCTTCTAATTGCCTGCATATTAAAGAACTCGAAAAATGGCTCAACCAATGGAAAATAAAAGTAAACCCAGCAAAGTGCGCACATGTCACTTTCACCTTGAGAAAGGGAAACTGTCCTAACCTGAAGATAAATAACATCGCTATCCCAGAACAAAATCGTATAAAATATCTTGGTATACACCTTGATCGACGCCTTACCTGGTCTCAACATATCGAATCCAAATCTATGCAACTTACACTCAAAACACTACAACTTCAGTGGATTCTTTGTTCTCATTCTGCTCTCAACCTAAACTACAAGGTTCTACTTTACAAAGGTATCATTAAGCCAATATGGACTTATGGAATCCAACTATGGGGAACAGCTTCTGCTTCTAATATAGAGAAATTACAAAGACGGCAAAACAAAATATTGCGACTTATTACTGGAGACCCGTGGTACATTAGTAACGCGAATATTCACAAGGACCTTAATATTCCATTTGTTCACGACGAAATAAAAACCTTCTGCTAAAAATATGTACGAAAACTGGAAACTCATCCAAATCCTCTCGCACAGAATCTGCTGTATTATAATGGACATACTCGACTCAGGAGGATCGACTCATTGGCCCTCGCGGTCTCGTTAGAATGATGACCACTATGCAATGAAAATTGGAGCCTCTATTGCAATGGCAAACGACCCAGAAATTAGTTAATTTTTTCTTAATATAGAAAGATCCAATAAATAAATTAAAATAAATAAAAAAAAAAATAAAAAATTCGTAATTGTTTTAAAAACAAAATCTTATTATTAAGTACAAAATCTTTAAAATGGTTATAATAAATAAAAATAAAAACTAATGTAAATGGTTAAAATTTTTATGTTTTTAAAATTTCAATTGCTACTAAAAAATCTAAACTTGTACAATGGTATAGAATGCTTCAATAGCAAAAATATAAGCAATAATAAATTAAATACTTAATGCTACATAACTTATAAAACTGTTGACAATAAAAAAATGTATGTAAGATCCGAATTTTTTATGCCCAAAAGCAATTTTTGTGTACTTTTATAGCACAAAAATTTTTATTTTGTTATTAACAGAATTCGCTAATATATAATCTCTTTAACTCTTTAATTACTTTCTTTGTGCAACTTCTATTTGCAATTAATTCATTTTCCTTAATTTAGTCTTGCAATGGAACCTTAAGTTTGTCTACATTACGAGTGAGCTTTTTAATTTCATTAACAGTAAATTACGTGAGAAGAGGGCGTTGAAGTAGGCGTGTCAAAGTATTTGTAGAATGTGCCTGGAGGATGCCGAGACAGCAGCGCATGTAGTATGCAAGTGTCGAGCAAGTGGCGTTGGCGAGCAGAAGATTAAGGATCACAGGCAAGCACACATTAAGTGTAAGTGCAATGGGGGACCTTAATCTGGGGGTAGGGTGCCATATTTGAAAAGTGAAAAAAAAAGTACATTGAGGGGGAAAAAACAGTACTTTTCAAAAAAAAAAGTGCATTTTTTTATTTATTGATAAAATAACTTTTACTTTAATACATCACATTTTTATTTAAAAAAAGTTAATAAGAAACATAAAAACATGTAAAAACTGTGAGAACATAATGGTGACTTAACTTTTAATTCAATACATCACATATGTTTTAGAGAGAATGTAACAAACAATATTGCATTTGTTTCAAAATGCAATACATATATAGATCGAGTCGAACTACAAATAGTATCTTAAGTTACTAACGTGGTCAAAAACACAAATTAAACGTCGTTTTTCGATATTAAAATTGATATTAGTTTGAATAAACGAATTACCAATTTTTGACTGTATTTCAGAACTATGCACTATATTTTCAAACTTAATTTTGAAAATGATCTAATATATTTCAAAAGTTATTAATTAAATTTCAAAAACAGTAAATAGAATTTCGAAATTGGTAATTGAATTTCAACAAGTAAGAGCACTATATTCGGGTGTGCCGAATCTTTTATACCCACCACCAATTTTGTGTACATTTAAAGCACAATATTTATTATTTTGTTAATCGCTATGGAATAATAATAAAATATGTATCACTTTCTATGTAGAGGGTGGTTAAATTTTAAGGGCCCATGTTGAAGGTGATCTACACCTAGTCTTTAAATTTGTTTTCTGCATTTCACTTGACATTTCTCAATCTCAAACTTACTAAATTTGATCCGTGGAAAGATACGCAAATGAGCAACGCTTTAAAGTTATTCAGGTTTTTTATAAAAATGGGCGTTCAAATCAAAATGCATTTTGTGCACTTCGTAATTTTTTTGTTCAACATAATCGTCCATATTCATCCACTATCAGGAGAATTGTAAAAAATATTTAAATTTCTGCAAAACAGGTCTGTATAAAATGTTAGAAAATCTGTAAATGCCTTCTTAGTTCGTTGAATGGGAACCATTGCTGTTTTTTGCGATAGTGTGGCAAAAGAACAGTCACCCTCACCTTATCATCATGCCCAACAGTTGAGCATCAACATTGTCATTAAAAATTTGGACCATCAGATAGAGGAATGGCACCAAGGATGGGGGGGCCATTTGGCCGATATTTTGTTAAATACATAATTGAACCATACAAATATTATCATTATAAAAGAAATGATAATAATTTCTTAAACAATTTGTGTTTTATTTAAAATCAACATCGGCCCTTAAAATTTAACCACCCTTAATAACTTTGATATGATAGTAAAATATTTTCGTAAATTTAGTCTTTTAGTGAAAGTGGGCGTTAAAGTAGGCGTGTCAATAAAGTTTCTGCTAATAAATACAACTTAGATATTTCAATATAGTCCTTTATTTTCCCAAAAATTTTGTCAATAGAGAAATTATGAATTTAAGATAAACAGTTATATGGGAAGTAGGTGTTAAAGTGGGCGTGTCGCCTAAACTTTTCTGCACAACAATTACATTGATACATGTATCAAATTTCATAATCATACCGCTAATTTTGTCGTTTTTAAGAGCTTTTAAATTTCATTAACGGTAGATAACGTGAAAAGTGGGCGTTATAGTAGGCGTGTCAAAGTTGTTTTTGCTAATTAGTTCAACTTAGATGTTTCAATATAGTCCTTTATTATTCCAAAATCTTTATTAAAAGAGAAATTATATGTATTTAAAGTAAAACGTTATATGGGAGGTGGGCGTAAAAGTGGGCGTGGCACATTTAGTTTCCATTACAGAAAAGCCTCTCACCAAAAAGCAAAGTGTGCAAAATTTCAGAATCGTACATCTAATTTTGTCCGTTTTATTAAGTTTTAAATTTAAAATATACTGAAAAATACACTGCGCGGTAGAAATTTTCGTACATTTTTATCTATAACTCCTTTCCTAATGCATACATGTAAGCAATTTGTGGGGGAAATATTGTTTTGACTCGAGAAATATATATTCGAAGTTTCATGACTGTACGTTAATGCGTTTGGACACAATTCCATTTTATGCAATGGATTATTCACGGATTTTTCGACTTACTCTTGCATTACGAGCTATAACTCACTTCCTAATATTCCGATTTAGCCCATTTTCAATATCAAACAAACCTTGTCTATAGGAAAGATTCTGGCAAAATTTGAGCCCCCTAGCTGTTTCGGTGCGACCTCTATCGTGCTTTCAACAGACGGACAGACGGACGGACATAGCTAGATCGTCATCAAATCAACCCCTGATTCAGAATATATATACCTTATGGAGTCTAAAATGGATATTTCGATGTGTTACGATGTTTTGTCGGAATGACAAAATGAATATACCCCCACCATTTTTTTGGTGGCGGGTATAATAACTACGAGTTGAATTTTGAAATTATCGATAATATGTAAATTTAATTGATTTGTTTTTTCAAATTACAATAATATTCCATTAATACTTTTGGAATACTATTTAAAATATATCAATTGTAATTGACAAATTACATTCTTACAACTTGCCGTTAGCTAAAGGCAGGATTTTGTTTGGCAGATAAATGGCTTTGCATTATAAACCCTTAATATATTATTTTTTTATTCATTAAATATTATAAAAATTAATAATAATAACAATAAACAAGTAAAAGCGCTATATTCGGCCGTGCCGAATCTTATATACCCTTCACAACGTGTAGTCAGTAAATTCACGTATGTATGTTAAAAAAAAACAAAAAAAAAAAAAAATTTAAAAAAAAAAAATTTAAAAAATAAATAAAAAAAAAATAATTAAAAAAAAATAATAATAAAAATATAAATAATATATTAAATAAAAAACAAAAAAAAAAAAAAAAAATTAAAAAAAAAATTTTAAAAAAATTAAAAAAAAAATTTTTTTGGCTCAGCTGGGATTCGATGCCACGTTTTCCCTAACCAGTATACACGTTTGTATGTATGTATGTTGTTGTTGTAATGTTGTTTTTGTGAAAAGAAAATCGAGGTGGTCGTGGGTTTTTGCTCATATCTCAGTTGTTTATGTACGGATGTTTCTGATTTTCAATACCGATCTACTCCCGAATATTTCTGATATTTTAATACCTTACCCGGGTCCAACCTATGTCGGGGGGCTTCAAAAAGTTGATTTCAACATACACACGGACAGACGGTCAGACGGACAGACTGACAGACTGACAGGGCTTAATCGACTTCCCTATTCATAAGCTTTCAGAAAATATATACTTTATGGGGTCGGAAATGAAAATTGTAGAAATTTCACACGGAATGACAAACCTATATATACCCTTTTTCACTGTGTGAAGGGTATAAAAAATGGAAGTTGTAATAATGCAAAGCTATTTATCGAGCAGACAAAATCCTACCTTTAACTAAAGGCAAGTTGTTATAATGGCACTTAATCTATCATGCATAGAAATTGTTATTGTACTTAAAATCAATATTTAACAATATTCAAGAAAATAATATTTAGGCTCAACAAAAAGAAAACATTTCTTGTTAAAGTCGACTATAATATTATTTTTAATAATTTTTTTTGAAGTTTATTTTAAAGACAATAACAATTTTTATGAACAATAAAGTAAAGTCTACTTTAAAATTGATAATTTGTCAATTACAATTGATACTTTTTAAGTTATATATAGTAATCCAAAAGTATTAATTAAATATTGTTTTAAAAAAAAAAAATTCTAAAAAAAGCAATTGAATTTTTAAAATGTATACATTTGATAATTTTTAAAATTCAATAAATAATTATACAACACAAATAGATGTGGTATAGTTATATAAAAGAAAATAATTTATGCTTACAAAAAAAAGTTAATTCAAAAAAAAATTATAAATATTTATCCCTTTTTGTACACATTTAACGATACAATTTTTTCCTGTTTCATTCTTCAAAAAATTACAAAATTCAATACATGTATATCCAAAAACAGTACAAATATAAACAAGTAAGAGCACTATATTCGGCTGTGCCGAATCTTTTATACCCACCACCAATTTTGTGTACATTTAAAGCACAATATTTATTATTTTGTTAATCGCTATGGAATAATCTCTTTATAATAAAATATGTATCACTTTCTTTGTAGAGGGTGGTTAAATTTTAAGGGCCCATGTTGAAGGTGAACTACACCTAGTCTTTAAATTTGTTTTCTGCATTTCATTTGACATTTCTCAATCTCAAACTTACTCAATTTGATCCGTGGAAAGATACGCAATGAGCAACGCTTTAAAGTTATTCAGGTTTTTTATAAAAATGGGCGTTCAAATCAAAATGCATTTTGTGCACTTCGTAATTCTTTTGATCAACATAATCGTTCAAATTCGTCCACAATCGGAAGAATTGTAAAAAATATTTGAATTTCTGCAAAACAGGTCTGTATAAAATGTTAGAAAAACTGTGAATGCCTTCTTACTGAATTGAATGGGAACCACTGCTGGTTTTTGCGATAGTGTGGCAAAAGAGCAGTCAACCTCGACTCATCATCATGCCCAACAATTGAGCATCAACATTGTCATTAATAAATTTGGACCATCAGAAAGAGGAGTGGCGCCAAGGATGGGGAGGGGGCCATTTAGCCGATATTTTGTTAAATACATAATTGAACCATACAAATATTATCATTACAAAAAGAAATAATAATAACATCCTAAATAATTTGTGTTTTATTTAAATTCAATATCGGTCCTTAAAATTTAACCACCCTTTATAACTTCGATATGCTACTAAAATGCTTTTGTAAATGAAGTCTTTCAATGAAAGTGGGCGTTAAAGTAGGCGTGTCAATAAAGTTTCTGCTAATAGATACAACTTAGATATTTCAATATAGTCCTTTGTCAATAGAGAAATTACATAAATTTAAGATAAACCGTTATATGGGACGTAGGCGTTAAAGTATGTGTGTCACCTAAACTTTTTGGAACAACAATTACATTGATTAGAAGGATATACGTAGCAAATTTGATCATCATACCTCTAATTTTATGAGCTTTTAAATTTCATTAACGGTAGATAACGTGAAAAGTATGCGAATAGTAGACGTGTCAAAGTTGTTTTACTAATGAGTGTAACTTAGGTGTTTCAATATAGCCCTTTATTATTCCAAAATCTTTATTAATAGAGAAATTATATGAATTGTAGGTAAAACGTTATATGGGAGGTGGGCATAAAAATGGGCGTAAAAGTGGGCGTGGCACCTTAATTTTCTGGCACAGTAATGATACTGCCTAGGGGGATATACGTAGCAAATTTTATCATCATACCTTTAATTTTGGCGGTTTTATGAGCTTTTAAATTTCATTAACGGTAGATAACGTGAAAAGTGGGCGTTATAGTAGGCGTGTCAAAGTTATTTTTGCGAATGAGCACAACTTAATTGTTTCAATAGAGCCCTTTATTATTCCAAAATCTTTATTAATAGAGAAATTATATGAATTTTAGTTAAAACGTTATATGGGAGGTGGGCGAAAAAGTAGGCGTGGCACCTTAATTTTCTGGCACAGTAATGACATTGCCTAGGGGGATATACGTAGCTAGTTTTATTATCATACCTCTAATTTTGGCGGTTTTATGAGCTTTTAAATTTCATTAACGGTAGATAACGTGTAAAGTGGGCGTTATAGTAGGCGTGTCAAAGCTATTTTTGCGAATGAGTACAACTTAATTGTTTCAATAGAGCCCTTTATTATTCCAAAATCTTTATTAATAGAGAAATTATATGAATTTTAGAAAAAACGTTATATGGGAGGTGGGCGTAAAAGTAGGCGTGGCACATTGATTTTCCGTTTCAAAAAAGTGTCTCACCAAAAAGCAAAGTGTGCAAAATTTCAGAGTCGTACATCCAATTTTGTTGCTTTTATGACGTTTTTGTTTTTAAATATACCGAAAAATACACTGTGCGGTATAAATTTTCGTACATTTTGATCGATAACTCCTCTCCTAATGCATAGATTTAGACAATTTTCGGGGAAATATATTGTTTTTACTCAGGAAATATATATTCGAAGTTTCATGAGTCTACGTTAAGGCGTTTGTACACAATTCCATTTTATTCGATGTTCGAAGGACACGGTTTTTTCGACCTACTCTTGCTTTTCGAGCTATAACTCTCTTCCTAATATTCCGATTTAGCCCATTTTCAATACCAAACAAACCTTGTCTATAAGAAAGATTCTGGCAAAATTTGAGCCCCCTAGCTTTTTCGGTGCGACCTCTATCGTGCTTTCAACAGACGGACAGACGGACGGACATAGCTAGATCGTCATCAAATCAAACCCTGATTCAGAATATATATACTTTATGGGGTCTAAAATGGATATTTCGATGTGTTACAAACGGAATGACAAAATGAATATACCCCCACCATTTTTTTGGTGGCGGGTATAAAAACAGTACTTTTTCGTACTGTTTTAGGTATTGTGAATATAACAGTACATATTACAAAAAACAGTACATGTACTGTTTAAAACAGTACGAATGGCAACCCTATCTGGGGGAGATGCTGGCGATTACAAAGGACTGTGCGATGAGGATTGTCGACAATCACCAGTCGGCAGTGTGAAATCGTTTTCCTAGTCCAGAGCAAATGCCGGTTGTGGCGCGGGACTCAGTGATTGAAGGTATACTGATCGGTGGACACGAAATCACTGAGGAGCGAAGGAGGTAGAAAAGGGACCCGTGATAGTAGTAGTCTGCTTCGATATTCTCCCTACATGTGTATATATAACTTTAACATTAGTCTTAATTTAAATGTAACGGTTTTCGAATGTACATACGAGAACTTTGTCGAATGTTACCGAACACCACTATGTTACTATAAAGCCGAACAACACAGCTAACCTCATCAGTATAACAGTAGACCTTGTAAAGCGCGTATCAAAGAGAGTTTGATAATAAAAGTGTATAACCATAAGTGAAAAGTAAAGTGCTATAAAAACAATATCTGAGTGTATTTTGAATAAATAAAGTGCTCTTAATTTTATAACTAATTTCAACTGTTTTTGATTGTAATAAAAGAACTCAAGATTTATATAAAGGAAATAAGCTTATATTTATAAAAGGTATAAACGTAACAATATAAATTTTAAATATACCGTTTAATACACTGTGGGGTATAACTTTCGTACATTTTGATCTATAACTCCTTTCGTAATGTATAGATTTGAGAAACTTTCATAAAAAAATATTGTTTTTACTCAGGAAATATACTTTTAAAACTTTATTGCTCTACGTCAATGCGTTCAAGCACAGTCGCATTTTATTCGATGTAGAATATTACATATTACTTAAAAACAAGTAAGAGTGCTATATTCGGCCGTGCCGAATCTTATATACCCTCCACAACGTGTAGTCATGCAATAACAGTAGCTTGTATAACCATTCATCTCATATGAAATACGTTCATACATATATAAAAACATCCCATTGTAAAATGAAAAATTTATGTATGTATTAAAAAAAAATAAAAAAAAATTTAAAAATAAATTAAATTAAAAATAAATTTAAAAAAAAATAATTAAAATATATATATAATTAATATAAAAACAAAAAAAAAATAAAAAAACAAATAAAAAAATATTAAAAACAAGTAACAGTGCTATATTCGGCCGTGCCGAATCTTATATACCCTTCACAACGTGTAGTCATGCAATAACAATTGTTTGTATCACCATTCATCCCATATAAAATACATGCATACGTACACGTTAGAATAAATGTGGCATCGAATCCCAGCTGAGCCAAAAAAATTTTATTTTATTTTATTTAATATATTATTTATATTTTATTATTTTTTTTTATATTTTTTTTTAATTTTTTTAAAAAATTTTTTTAGAAAAATTTTTTTAAATATTTTTAAAATTTTTTTTTGTACTTTTTTTTATTATTTTTTTTTTTAATTTTTAATATTTTTTTTTTTTTTGTAATTTTTTTTGTTTGGTATGTTTTTTACATGTATCTATGTATGTATGTTGTTGTTGTAATTGTGAAAAAACACGAGGTGGTCGTGGTTTTTTGCTCATATCTCAGAAAGTTATTGGGCGATTGTGCTGAATTTCAATAGCGATTCATTCCTGGATATTTCCAAGAGATTGATACCATATACAGATCTGAGGAACATACAGCTGCTTCTAAAAGTTGATTTCAACCAACACACGGACAGACGGGCAGACGGACAGACGGTCAGGGCTTAATCGACTCCTCTATTCATAAGCCTTCAGAAAATATATACTTTATGGGGTCGGAAATAAAATTTTTGAAATTACAAACGGAATGACAAAGCTATATATACCCTTGTGCACCACAGGTGAAGGGTATAACAAGAGCGCTATATTCGGCCGTGCCGAATCTTATATACCCTTTACAACGTGTAGTCATGCAATAACAGTAGTTTGTATCACCATTCATCCCATATGAAATACGTATGTATGTACAAACATATAAAAAACACACATATATAAAAACATCCCATTGTAAAATTATAAATTTACGTATGTATGTAAAAAAATAAAAAAAAATTAAAAAAAATTAAAAGAAAAAATTAAAAAAAAAAATTAAATAAATAATAAATATAAAACAAAAAAAAACTTAAAACAAATATATAAAAAAAAAATTAAAAAAAAAAATAATAAAAATATAAATAATATATTAAATAAAAAAAAATTTTAAAAAATTTAAAAAAATTTTTTTTTGGCTCAGCTGGGATTCAATGCCACGGTTACTCTAACCAGTATACACGTTTGTATGTATGTATCTTGTTGTTGTAATGTTGTTTTTGTGAAAAAAAATCGAGGTGGTCGTGGGTTTTTGCTCATATCTCAGGTGTTTATATACCGATGTTTCTGATTTTCAATACCGATCTACTCCCGAATATTTCTGATATTTTAATACCTCACCCGGGTCCAAGCGATGTCTGGGGGCTTCAAAAAGTTGATTTCAACATACACACGGACAGACTGTCAGAGCTTAATCGACTCCCCTATTCATAAGCTTTCAGAAAATATATACTTTATGGGGTCGGAAATGAAAATTGTAGAAATTTCACACGGAATGACAAAAATCTATATACCCTTTTTATACCCTTCACACAGTGAAAAAGGGTATATCTAGGTTTGTTTATTATACCCTTCACACAGTGAAAAAGGGTATATATAGGTTTGTCATTCCGTGTGAAATTTCTACAATTTTCATTTCCGACCCCATAAAGTATATATTTTCTGAAAGTTTATGAATAGGGGAGTCGATTAAGCCCTGTCAGTCTGTCCGCCTGTCAGTCTGTCCGTCTGTCCGTGTGTATGTTGAAATCAACTTTTTGAAGCCCCCCGACATAGGTTGGACCCGGGTAAGGTACTTAAATATCAGAAATATTCGGGAGTAGATCGGTATTGAAAATCAGGAACATCGGTACATAAACAACTGAGATATGAGCAAAAACCCACGACCACCTCGATTTTTTTTTCACAAAAACAACATTACAACAACAACATACATACATACAAACGTGTATACTGGTTAGAGAAAACTTGGCATCGAATCCCAGCTGAGCCAAAAAAATTTTTTTTTAATATTTTAAAATTTTTTTTTTTTAATTTACTAAATTTTTTGGGATATTCTCCCATAATTTTTCAATTATATTTATTTGGTTGTTGGGTTTAAGCTGGTTTATATGCATTTCACTGGTGTTTATGCCAGATCATCAGTAAACCTTTACCCAAATTCTTGAAAAAGTTTAAAATTTTTATAAGTTATATTTTTAAATTCTCATTAACAAAATGAGAATTCAAAAATAAAACAAACAACCATAAAAAACTTTTTCAAAAAACCCAACCAACAATTTGTTTAATTTTGAATTTATTTTATTTTTAAGGGATTAAAGGGATTAAAGGGATTTTAAAGGGATTAGAAAAATAAAATAAATTTAAAATTAAACAAATTGTTGGTTGGGTTTTTTGAAAAAGTTTTTTATGGTTTTTTGTTTTATTTTTGAATTCTCATTTTGTTAATGAGAATTTAAAAATATAACTTATAAAAATATTAAACTTTTTCAAGAATTTGGGTAAAGGTTTACTGATGATCTGGCATAAGCACCAGTGAAATGCATATAAACCAGCTTAAACCCAACAACCAAATAAATATTTTTTTTTTAATTTTTTTTTTTTTAATTTTTAATTTGATATATTATTTATATTTTTATTATTATTTTTTATTTTTAAAATTTTTTTTTATTTTTTTTTTTTGTTTTTTTAACATACATACGCGAATTTATTATTTTACAATGGGATGTTTTTATATATGCATTTATTGGATTTTTTATTCAAATCATATTTTATATGTATGTACGTATTTCATATGGGATGAATGGTGACACAAGCTACTGCTATTGCATGACTACACGTTGTGAAGGGTATATAAGATTCGGCACGGCCGAATATAGCGCTCTTACTTGTTTTTTATATATAAAGTTTGACATTTGAAATAAATTAGAAAAGAGAGAAAATTGTTTTTTAATTATGCATTTTGACAGCTGAAACTTAAAATAAGTGTTGAACAAGTAAGAGCACTATATTCGGCTGTGCCGAATCTTTTATACCCACCACCAATTTTGTGTACATTTAAAGCACAATATTTATTATTTTGTTAATCGCTATGGAATAATCTCTTTATAATAAAATATGTATCACTTTCTTTGTAGAGGGTGGTTAAATTTTAAGGGCCCATGTTGAAGGTGAACTACACCTAGTCTTTAAATTTGTTTTCTGCATTTCATTTGACATTTCTCAATCTCAAACTTACTCAATTTGATCCGTGGAAAGATACGCAATGAGCAACGCTTTATAGTTATTCAGGTTTTTTATAAAAATGGGCGTTCAAATCAAAATGCATTTTGTGCACTTCGTAATTCTTTTGATCAACATAATCGTTCAAATTCGTCCACAATCGGAAGAATTGTAAAAAATATTTGAATTTCTGCAAAACAGGTCTGTATAAAATGTTAGAAAAACTGTGAATGCCTTCTTACTGAATTGAATGGGAACCACTGCTGGTTTTTGCGATAGTGTGGCAAAAGAGCAGTCAACCTCGACTCATCATCATGCCCAACAATTGAGCATCAACATTGTCATTAATAAATTTGGACCATCAGAAAGAGGAGTGGCGCCAAGGATGGGGAGGGGGCCATTTAGCCGATATTTTGTTAAATACATAATTGAACCATACAAATATTATCATTACAAAAAGAAATAATAATAACATCCTAAATAATTTGTGTTTTATTTAAATTCAATATCGGTCCTTAAAATTTAACCACCCTTTATAACTTCGATATGCTACTAAAATGCTTTTGTAAATGAAGTCTTTCAATGAAAGTGGGCGTTAAAGTAGGCGTGTCAATAAAGTTTCTGCTAATAGATACAACTTAGATATTTCAATATAGTCCTTTGTCAATAGAGAAATTACATAAATTTAAGATAAACCGTTATATGGGACGTAGGCGTTAAAGTATGTGTGTCACCTAAACTTTTTGGAACAACAATTACATTGATTAGAAGGATATACGTAGCAAATTTGATCATCATACCTCTAATTTTATGAGCTTTTAAATTTCATTAACGGTAGATAACGTGAAAAGTATGCGAATAGTAGACGTGTCAAAGTTGTTTTACGAATGAGTGTAACTTAGGTGTTTCAATATAGCCCTTTATTATTCCAAAATCTTTATTAATAGAGAAATTATATGAATTGTAGGTAAAACGTTATATGGGAGGTGGGCATAAAAATGGGCGTAAAAGTGGGCGTGGCACCTTAATTTTCTGGCACAGTAATGATACTGCCTAGGGGGATATACGTAGCAAATTTTATCATCATACCTTTAATTTTGGCGGTTTTATGAGCGTTTAAATTTCATTAACGGTAGATAACGTGAAAATTGGGCGTTATAGTAGGCGTGTCAAAGTTATTTTTGCGAATGAGCACAACTTAATTGTTTCAATAGAGCCCTTTATTATTCCAAAATCTTTATTAATAGAGAAATTATATGAATTTTAGTTAAAACGTTATATGGGAGGTGGGCGAAAAAGTAGGCGTGGCACCTTAATTTTCTGGCACAGTAATGACATTGCCTAGGGGGATATACGTAGCTAGTTTTATTATCATACCTCTAATTTTGGCGGTTTTATGAGCTTTTAAATTTCATTAACGGTAGATAACGTGAAAAGTGGGCGTTATAGTAGGCGTGTCAAAGCTATTTTTGCGAATGAGTACAACTTAATTGTTTCAATAGAGCCCTTTATTATTCCAAAATCTTTATTAATAGAGAAATTATATGAATTTTAGAAAAAACGTTATATGGGAGGTGGGCGTAAAAGTAGGCGTGGCACATTGATTTTCCGTTTCAAAAAAGTGTCTCACCAAAAAGCAAAGTGTGCAAAATTTCAGAGTCGTACATCCAATTTTGTTGCTTTTATGACGTTTTTGTTTTTAAATATATTCAGCATTTGTATGAAAACACAGTTCCAGTTAAATCTATAAGTACATCCGCTAGTACAAGACCTTGGTTTTCTTCTTATATAAAGTTTCTAATTCATAAGAGGGACCTTGCATACTTAAGGTGGAAACGTTTCAGAACCCCTGAGTTGAAGGAAGTATTTAAAGCTGCCAGAAAAAAAGTGAATATGAGCATTAGAATTGCAAAAACTGAGTATTATTCGAGACGTTTTGGCTCTGCAGCTGGTTCCAAGCGAACATGGAAATACATTCGGGAAATTGGTATTGGTAGTACACAAAACGTTCTTAATGACCAAGTAGATGTTGAAGAGCTAAATAGTATCTTCATGAATATACCTTTTGTAGCGGCAGACGAAAGTTTTTATAATTTTCCCAATTTAGAGTCAAACGATTTTGATATTGGTCATAATGTCTTTAATTTCTCTTGCGTGAGTCATTCTGAAGTTTATTCATGTTTTAAATTAATTAAGTCAAATGCAGTGGGCTGCGACAATATGCACCCAAAATTTATTCAGATATTACTTCCAGTACTCCTGCCATATATAACACATTTATTTAACACCATAATAATGACCAGTACTTTTCCGAACAGATGGAAATGTGCAAGGGTAGTTCCTATACCGAAAACAAATTCAGAATTTAGGCCAATAGCTATCTTGTGTTATTTGTCTAAGGTGCTAGAAAAGATTCTACAAATTCAAATTTCGGGACATATAAAAGGGAAAAAATTATTGTCTGAAAATCAATCAGGTTTTCGCTCTAACCATAGCTGTGTATCTGCCTTATTGGATGTCTCTGAAAATATACGACGTGAACTGGATGAAGGAAAATTAAATTTCTTAATTCTTCTTGACCACTCAAAAGCCTTCGACACTGTTGACCATGGAACACTTTGCAACAAGCTTCGGCACTTCTTTAATTTCTCTAACAATTCAACACGTCTTTTGTCTTCATATCTTTCGAATCGTTTGCAATTTGTATCTTCTAATAATTTTCAATCATCTTTAAAACCTTTAACAAGAGGTGTGCCACAAGGGTCCATTCTGGGACCACTACTTTTTTCAATTTATGCCAATGATTTGCCAAAACAGCTTTTGCATTGCAAAGTTCACATGTATGCAGATGATGTACAGTTATATTTGAGCAGTCCAGTACGATCTATTGATGAAAGTGTTGTTAGGGTTAATGATGATTTGGATAGAATTTTTCGTTGGGCAACAGCGAATGGACTTTGTTTAAACCCCCATAAATCAAAGTGCCTAATAATTCGGAAGAAAACGATCGATCCTGTTATCGATGTTAACATTCTAATAAATGGGGAAAGGATCAACATCGTTAATGTTGCAAAAAACCTTGGAATAGTGTTTAATAATACACTTACTTGGACAAACCATGTTAATACACTCGTAGGCCAAATTTACATTAAGCTAAGGTGCCTTTGGCCGACACAATATTTTACTCCCATAGGGATAAGGAAGCTTCTTGCAAAATCCTATCTTCTTCCAGGTTTAATTTACGGCTGTGAGCTTTTTGCAAGCTGCGACTCAATTAGTAAAAGGAAATTAAACGTTTTATATAATAACATAATTAGATATGTGTATGGCTTGAGAAGATATGACCATGCTTCTAATTTTTCCGCTCAACTTTACGGTGTTTCCTTTGACAATCTTCTTAACATACGCGTTCTATTATTTTTGCATAAGATTATTTATTCAGAAGCTCCTCAATATCTTATAGACAAGATAAGGCTTGCCAGATCGCTTAGAGGGAAAAGGATTATAATTCCTTTACACCGTCTTCTTGTATCTGAATGGCACTTCTTTATACACGCGGCGCGTCTTTGGAATATTCTTCCCCAAACTCAACAACTCAATAGCAACGCAAATAGCTTTAAACATTTTTTATTTGATTTTTTTTTTGCACAACAGTAAATTGTTATTAATTGTAATGTATTTGTTATAGTATAATATATTTTTTTTTATAGTTAATAATATAATAATAATAATATAATATAGCTAAGTGTATGTAATTGTATTAATGTGTAATCCCTAATTTTAATTTATAAAAACTACTTTCCTATACTTTAAATATAAGATTAAATCTTGTTGTATAGGAATTGACAAATAAAATAAATAAATAAATAAATAAATAAATAAATATACCGAAAAATACACTGTGCGGTATAAATTTTCGTACATTTTGATCGATAACTCCTCTCCTAATGCATAGATTTAGACAATTTTCGGGGAAATATATTGTTTTTACTCAGGAAATATATATTCGAAGTTTCATGAGTCTACGTTAAGGCGTTTGTACACAACTCCATTTTATTCGATGTTCGAAGGACACGGTTTTTTCGACCTACTCTTGCTTTTCGAGCTATAACTCTCTTCCTAATATTCCGATTTAGCCCATTTTCAATACCAAACAAACCTTGTCTATAAGAAAGATTCTGGCAAAATTTGAGCCCCCTAGCTTTTTCGGTGCGACCTCTATCGTGCTTTCAACAGACGGACAGACGGACAGACGGACGGACATAGCTAGATCGTCATCAAATCAAACCCTGATTCAGAATATATATACTTTATGGGGTCTAAAATGGATATTTCGATGTGTTACAAACGGAATGACAAAATGAATATACCCCCACCATTTTTTTGGTGGCGGGTATAAAAAGTAATCAGCTGGCGAATCAAGAGTACCTGATGAATAAATATGCCTTGATAGCACTGTTAATTTTTTTAATATATTTAAAAAAAATTTTTTTTTAATTCGTTTTTGTAAGTTTTTTTATTGTTTTTAATATATTTTTTTGGTAAATTTTTTTTAGAAACATGTACATACGTAAACTCAATTTATATTGATTGGCAACTCTGTTTTTGAAGTGTCAAAAAGTTAAAATTTTTAACTCCGTAATTTTTTATAATTTTTTATTGAATAATTTCATGTCAAAATATATTTTACAAGACAACCTGCATTTTTAAACAAATAAATCGTTGTGTAAAGTTTTAATCTTGTGGAGTACTACTGCGAGATTCTTTTTTTTGTGGTTTTCAACATTCCCTTTAATCTACACTGGCGGCGGCTTTTGCTTTTATTGGCTGTAAACATCTTTTTATTTTACAACATTGTGCCTTATTTACTACATTGTACTTAAATACAAAAACTGTACAAACAGAAATTTCCTTCGGTGATATAATTACAATTATTTTGGTGTTTTGCAGTAAGAAACCTTTGTATGTACATATTATTTTCTACAATTGGCTTGGTGTTGTTATTTTGTTAAAATTTGGCGCTCCGCTAACAATCAGCTGATATTAATAAACACCAGGTGTTGCCAGATTACTTTATTTTATCGTATAAGTGGGGGATAATGCCTAATTGTGTAATTTAAAAAAAAAACCGATGAATAACAAACGTACACTTGAAGCTACATCGCCTAATTACACTGAAAACAATAGTAAAAAACATTTGTCTTGTCAGAATATGGCTGAAAATAGTCAAACAGCATCCCAAGACGTTTTCTCGTGGAGTAGGTTTAGCGATCTATTGGATGATAAACTGAAAGATGTTGCTAGAAAAACAGACCTAGTAGTGATCCAGACAGAGATACAAGAATTGAAAGAAGAGAACATAAGACTTAATAATGTTATTAAAAAGCTCACATCACGTCTTGAGTACATTGACCGTAGGTCGCGTTCTTCTAATGTTGTTGTTACCGGTTTGAATTGTAAAAATGTACAAACTGCTAGAGAAAAATTTACAAAACTATGCACTGATGTATTAAAAGTCAACGCTGATGTGGTGTCAACCCGCATGATTTCTTCTGGAAAATCGTTTTTGTTCAGCTTAGGATCGAGTTTGCAGGCTTACAACGTCGTTGCTGCTAAGGGTTTATTAAAAGGTCAAGATGTGTTCATTCAAAAAGATTACACTGAAGATGAACAAAATGTGCGATATAACCTGAGACAATTAAGCAAAAATATTTCAAAAGCTAACGATTCTGTTAAAGTCAGGCTTGGTGAGTTTTGTATATTTATAAATAACAAATATACGTGGTCCAGTGGCAAAGTTTGTGCTGATTCTTTTAATGATGCTGAGTACTTAAAAAATCTTTTATCAGAATGTAATTTCGTTATTGATGTTTGCATTAAGGATAATATGAATACAGTAGATTGTAATGTTAAAAATGTAGATATCTCAAATTCCCAATAGCAATTTTATTTATGCCATTTAAATTCATATAATGTAGCAAACCTTGAAAAATCATTAAAATTTAGTAAATTTATTACGTATATCAATAATTTTGATGTATTTTTTCTTTTTGAAACCCATGTTACAGCTGATAGACAGCACTTGTTTTCGTCATATTTTAATAATTATTGTTTACATTGGATTGCAGCTACGAAAACGCATAGATCTGGTCGTGCTAGTGGTGGCTGTTTATATGGTTTCAAAAAAAATCTTAAAAATACTTATGCATTTAAATTTTTAAACATCTCCAATAATACGGTATTAAGCGCTAAATTTGAAGGTAATGTGTTTTACTTTATCCCAAGTTATTTAAACTGCACTAAATGGAATAATGAATTCGAAAAATTTGAAGAATTTGTACAGGAACTTGATCCTTCTAATTTTTGTATTGTTGGTGATCTAAATGCGAGAATTGCAAATGAACAAGTTTTAGATGGTAACTTTTTAAAAGATTTACCACATATTAATAAATCTAGATCTTCAAAAGACAAAGAACTTAATGCACAAGGCAAAAAATTGATGAATCTTATTGAAAATGTCGGTGGGATTGTACTTAATGGTAGAACTGGTAACGATGCTCTAGGGGAATTCAGCTTTTGTGGGGTTATGGGTAGTTCTGTTATTGATTATTGTATTTGTTCACTTAACTTTCTACAATATGTTGATGATTTCTTTATCGCATCCAAGCCGTTTTCTGATCACATGCCACTATGCTTAAAAATTAAATCATCATGCCGTGTGGTTAATACTAATGAGAATAATACAATTCAAAGACTGCGTTGGAACAGTAAATTGTCTGATAAATACAGGGATAATCTTTCATTACTTGCTAGCAATGTTGATCTACAGTCTGACGAAACGGTTGATGAATTGATTGAACATCTATGTAACAAAATAAAGTTGGCTAATGTTACTAAAGTAAACAAACGTTTTTTTGAACCCAAGCAGAAATGGTTTGATTGGAAATGTGCTCGTGCTAGGAAACTTATGCTAAAGAACCTTAGGCGTTATAGGAAGAATCATAATTCGGTAAACAAATCTCGATATTTTGCATGTAGAGCTTGCTATCTTAGGATATGTAATAAAAAGAAAATAGATTTGTATAATAAAAATATTGACCAATTAAACAAGGTGAAATGTAGCAGTGATTGGTGGAAGCTATCCAACTCTATGAAATCTCGTTCATATTCTGTTAAAGGTTCACTAAATTCCGACGATTTTCGTTCTCACTTTAATTCGTTACTGCAGGCAGATGTTGATTCCCAGACTATCAGCTGGTCCATGCCATATTTTATTGATCCGATCCTAGACTCACCCATGGAAATGTATGAACTTTGCTTCGTTTTAAAATCACTAAAGGATAATAAATCTCCTGGTCAAGATGGTATCTGTTATGAATTTTATAAAAATGCTCCTAATTCTTTTATTCATGAAATGTTATCTGTTTTTAACAAAATTTTCCTACATGAACAAATACCATCCAGCTTCAGAAAATCTATACTGATACCTCTTTTCAAAAAAGGTGATCCCAATCTCCCATCAAACTATCGAGGGTTATCGCTAACTAATACCTCATGCAAAATATTTAATACCATTATACTGAATCGTTTAACGGAATGGATAGATCGCAACATGATTCTGAATGAATTTCAAGCCGGATTTAGAAAGAATTATTCAACCGTTGACAACATTTTTAACCTCGTTAATATTGTGAATCTAAACAAAGCAAACAATAATAACACATATGCTTTTTTTGTTGATTTTTCGTGCGCATTTGATACGATTCCTCGTAATAGTTTATTTTACAAGCTCTCATGCCTTGGTATATCGTCGAAAATAATAAGAATTTTACAGCACTTGTATGAAAATACGGAAAGTTGTATTTGGGATGGAAGCTCCTATTCTGATCCATTTGCAGTTGAAATAGGTGTAAAGCAGGGTTGTATATTAAGCCCTCTATTATTCTCATTATATGTTAATGATTTGGCAGATGAGTTACCTGGGGGTGTAAATGTTGCGGACGTTAATGTTAAAATTCTGCTCTATGCCGACGACCTTGTTATATTATCAGATACTCCAACAGAATTGCAAAAAATGATTGATTGTTTATACAAATATTGTTCAACGTGGTCCTTGAAAGCTAATCTAGATAAATCTAAAATAGTGGTATTTCGTTCCGGTACTAGAATTTCTTCAAATTTAAACTGGGTTTTTGGTGGTGATAATATTGAGATTGTAAACAGTTATAAATATCTCGGTGTAGACATTATATATAATCTCTCCTTTATAAAACACTTGAACAATAAATTAGTAGCATCGAAACTGGCGATAAACTCTAATTGGTCCAAATACATAAACAATCCTCAAATCTCACAGAATAATAAGCTTAAAATATTTCATGCAGCATCCCGATCTATTATGTTATATGCGGCGCAAGTGTGGGGATATGTGAAATATGATGAAGTTGAAAAACTATTTAGATTTTTTATTAAAAAAATGTTGTATCTACCTACCGCTACACCAAATTACATTTTGTATATAGAAACAAACCTAGAGTCTCTTTACGTATCTACATTAAGACTTCACCTAGACTATATTAATAAAGTTTTAATTATGAATC
Source organism: Phyto melanocephala (assembly GCA_941918925.1). NCBI lineage: Eukaryota > Metazoa > Arthropoda > Insecta > Diptera > Rhinophoridae > Phyto > Phyto melanocephala. The sequence goes on from OW799236.1 coordinate 58,561,709, forward strand.
CTCACAGATTACCTCGTATTTTGGCATTAAAAATTATAGAACAAAATATTTGTTGGGCTAAAGAGTGGGAAAATCTTTGTCAACATATACAGTTTACCCCTGATAATTCAATATCTCCTCTTAGCAAACAGTGGAAACCTATATTGGACCAACTCAAACTCAAGGAACGTAATTATTGCATAGAAAATGCTAAAAGATCACAGTTTCATGATCTATATTCTATACTGGATTACAATGCTTCATCATTATATACTTCAAATTTTTCTCCACGTGCAGTCAGTTTAATAATAAGGGCTAGAGGTGGCTTATTAGATTTGAATGCAAGGTCTTTCAAAAATAACACTGTTGGTATTTGTAAAATGTGCAATTTAGATGCTTCGGAAAATACTTTTCACTTTATTGGTGTTTGCCCATTGTACAAAGAATTTAGAATACAATATTTTGGTAAAATCATACTAAATTTGAATGAAGTTATATGTATACTAAATGGCTTAAACTTTTTCTCCCTGTATAAATATATAGAAGTTTGTTTAAAATATAGAAGATTTATTTTAAATGAATTTGTTTTTTAATTTTCCATGAAAATATTAACTTATAATTTATCTTGTTATTTTTATTAAAAATTATATAAAATCAGTATTTTGTAAATAAAATTTATTTTCCTAGAATTGTGCCAATCTGGCTTACAACAAAATGTTATGCCATATATAGATTTAGATATTAAACATATTGTAAATGAATTAAATATGTACATACAAAAATCTATTAATAAATAATAATAATAATAATAATAATAATAATAATAATAACTCAATTTATAATTTTACAATGGGATGTTTTTATATGAATATTTTTTACATGTTTGTACGTATTTTATATGAGATGAATGGTGACACAAACAATTGTTATTACATGACTACACGTTGTGAAGGGTACATAAGATTCGGCAAAGCCGAATATAGCACTGTTACTTGTTATATATGTATATAGAGAAGAGATGTGTAGGCATTGAATTTATTCGGCCGTGCCGAATCTTATATACCCTTCACAACGTGTAGTCATGCAATAACAATTGTTTGTATCGCCATTCATCTTATACGAAATACAAACATACATATAAAAAACATACATATGTACATATATAAAAACATCCCATATCCCATTGTAAAATTATAAATTGAGTTTACGTTTAACTGTTAAAAAAAAATAAAAAAATTAAAAAAAAATAATAAAAATATAAATAATATATAAAATAAAAAATAAAAATAAAAAAATTTTTTGGCTCAGCTGGGATTCGATGCCACTTTTACTCTAACCAGTATACCACGTTTGTATGTGTGTATGTATCTGTTGTATGTTGTCGTTGTGGAAAAAAAAACGAGGTGGTCGGGGTTTTTTGCTTATATCTCAGGTGTTTATATACCGATGTTTCTGATTTTCAATGCCGATCTACTCCCGAATATTTCTGATATTTTAATACCTCACCCGGGTCCAAGCGATGTCTGGGGGCTTCAAAAAGTTGATTTCAACATACACACGGACAGACTGTCAGAGCTTAATCGACTCCCCTATTCATAAGCTTTCAAAAAATATATACTTTATGGGGTCGGAAATGAAAATTGTAGAAATTTCACACGGAATGACAAAAATCTATATACCCTTTTTATACCCTTCACACAGTGAACAAGTAACAGTGCTATATTCGGCCGTGCCGAATCTTATATACCCTTCACAACGTGTAGTCATGCAATAACAATTGTTTGTATCACCATTCATCGCATATCAAATACGTACATATGTATATACTGGTTAGAATAAATGTGGCATCGAATCCCAGCTGAGCCAAAAAAATTTTATTTTATTTAATATATTATTTATATTTTGTTATTATTATTTTTTTTTTTTTTTTAATTTTTTAAAAAAATTTTTTTGAAAAAATTTTTTAAATTTTTTTTTAAATTATTTAAAAAATTTTTTTTTGTAATTTTTTTTATTATTTTTTATTATTTTTTTTTATTTTTAATATTTTTTCTTTTTTTGTATGGTTTTTACATATATTTATGTATGTATGTTGTTGTTGTAATTGTGTAAAAAAACGAGGTGGTCGTGGTTTTGTGCTCATATCTCAGAAAGTTATTGGGCGATTGTGCTGAATTTCAATAGCGATTCATTCCTGAATATTTCCAAGAGATTGATACCATATAGAGATCTGAGGAACATATAGTTGCTTCTAAAAGTTGATTTCAACCAACACACGGACAGACGGTCAGGGCTTAATCGACTCCTCTATTCATAAGCTTTCAGAAAATATATACTTTATGGGGTCGGAAATGAAAATTGTAGAAATTACAAACGGAATGACAAAGCTATATATACCCTTGTGCACCACAGGTGAAGGGTATAAAAATAATAAAAATATAAATAATATATTAAATAAAAAATAAAAAAAAAAATATAAAATAAATAAAAAAATTTTTTTTTTGGCTCAGCTGCGATTCGATGCCACGTTTACTCTAACCAGTATACACGTTTGTATGTATGTGTGTTGTTGTTGTAATGTTGTTTTTGTGAAAAACAAATCGAGGTGGTCGTGGGTTTTTGCTCATATCTCAGTTGTTTAAGTTCCGCTGTTTCTGATTTTCAATAACGATCTACTCCCAAATATTTCTGATATTTTAATACCTCACCCGGGTCCAAGCAAGTCGGGGGACTTAAAAAAGTTGATTTCAACATACTCACGGACAGACTGACAGAGCTTAATCGACTCCCCTTCATAAGCTTTCAGAAAATATATACTTTATGGGGTCGGAAATGAAAATTGTAGATATTTCACACTGAATAACAAACCTATATATACCCTTTTTCACTGTGTGAAGGGTATAAATACATAAGACGTCAATGTGTTTTTTTAATGTTACCTTGCAAAGTAAGGCAGATAAAATTAAGTAAAAGAAGTAACTACACAGAAAGTTAAAACTTAAAAGGCCTTTAGCCAATCTACAACATATCATCTGTACTCTTTGATAAAAACTGGAAATTGATGAACTGGAATGGATGTACACATACTCATCATTTTAATGAAATTTTAATTGTATAGTAGTTTATTCCAATTAGTTCATGTTTTACTTTATTTTTCAGTTAGAATGATGTTAAGTAACGATCGTTATGCATTTTTTTTTTTTTTTTGATACATCAGTCTTTTCTTAAATTTCGACTAATTATATCCTTCACACAGTAAAAAAGGGTATAAATAGATGTGTCATTCCGTGTGAAATTTCTACAATTTCATTTCCGACTCATTAGGGGAGTCGATTAAGCCCTGTCAGTCTGACTATCTGTCCGTGTGTATGCTTAAATCACCTTTTTGAAGCCCCCTGACATCGCCTGGATCCGCGTGAAGTATCGGTATTGAAAATCAGCAAAATCGGTGCATAAACAGCTTAGATATGAGGGAAAAACCACGACCACTTCGATTTTTTTTTCACAAAACAACAACATACATACATACATACAAACGTGGTATACTAATTAGAGTAAACGTGGCATCGAATCCAAGCTTAGCCAAAAATTTTATTTTGTTCTTAATTTTTTTTATTTTTTATATTATTTATATTTTTATTATTTAAAAAATTTTTTTTTATACCCGCCACCAAAAAAATGATGGGGGCATATTTATTTTGTCATTCTGTTTGTAACACATCGAAATATCCATTTTAGACCCCATAAAGTATATATATTCTGAATCGGGGTTAGATTTGATGACGATCTAGCTATGTCCGTCCGTCTGTTGAAAGCACGATAGAGGTCGCACCGAAAAAGCTAGGGGGCTCAAATTTTGCCAGACAAGGTTTGTTTGGTATTGAAAATGGGCTAAATCGGAATATTAGGAAGTGAGTTATAGCTTGTAATGCAAGAGTAGGTCGAAAAAACCGTGTCTTTCGAACTTCAAAAAAATGCAATTGTGTCCAAACGCATTACGGTAAAGTCATGAATATATATTTCTCGAGTAAAATCAATATTTTTCTCTGAAAATCTCTTCATCTTCTCTTAAATCTATGCATTATGAAAAAAGTTATAGATCAAAATGTACGAAAATTTATTCCGCACAGTGTATATTTTAAATTAAAAACGTAATAAAACTGACAAAACTATATGTACGTTTCTGAAAGTTTGCAAACATTGTTTTTTGGACAAAGTCTTTTTTCTTTAAATTTATATAAAACAAGTAACAGTGCTATATTCGGCCGTGCCGAATCTTATATACCCTTCACAACGTGTAGTCATGCAATAACAACTGTTTGTATCACCATTCATCCCATATAAAATACGTGCATACGTACACGTTAGAATAAATGTGGCATCGAATCCCAGCTGAGCCAAAAAAATGTTATTTTATTTTATTTAATATGTTATTTATATTTTTTTAAAAAATTTTTTTAGAAAAATTTTTAAAAAATTTTTTAAAATTTTTTTTTCAATTTTTTTAAAATTTTTTTTTTGTAGTTTTTTTTATTATTTTTTTCTTATTTTTAATATTTTTTTTTTTTGGAATTTTTTTTTGTTTGGTATGTTTTTTACATGTATGTATGTATGTATGTTGTTGTTGTAATTGTGAAAAAAAACGAGGTGGTCGTGGTTTTTTGCTCATATCTCAGAAAGTTATGGGGCGATTGTGCTGAATTTCAATAGCGATTCATTCCTGGATATTTCCAAGAGATTGATACCATATACAGATCTGAGGAACATATAGTTGCTTCTAAAAGTTGATTTCAACCAACACACGGACAGACGGGCAGACGGACAGACGGTCAGGGCTTAATCGACCCCTCTATTCATAAGCTTTCAGAAAATATATACTTTATGGGGTCGGAAATGAAAATTGTAGAAATTACAAACGGAATGACAAAGCTATATATACCCTTGTCCACCACAGGTGAAGGGTATAAATATATTAGTCATATTTATTAGTATTTATTCATTGCAGACGGCACCATCTATTGAAACCTAGAGGGCGCCACTAAATTTTTGCAAACAAATAGGATGATGTCATTGCTAAATATCACGTAGAACACTAGATGACTCTACTAACAAATTTGCTAACAACCTATTTAATTTTTTGCGCAAGCCACAAGTTAGGAGTTTGTGAAAACGAAAATGACCGAGGATGTTGACAAAAATTAACTACTGTAACAATTTGTGCCCAACTCTAAACATACATATGTGTTCCCACCGAGGCTAATACTACATTTACACCTGAGCGAAATCTAGTAGATTTGATTTAAAATCTTTATTAAAATCTATAGCGTTTATACCACTGTTTTTTGACATTTTGCAAGATTTCGTTGTCAAAACAGTATATTATTTATTTACACGGTGGTCTGAAAGGCTCTCTATGCTCTACTTCTCCAAAATTCAAACTCCATATAAAAAAATTAAAGCAATAAAGTACTTGTGCAATTGCAACCACCTTATATTATGATTGAATTATTCTTTATACAGCGTAGTATATTTTATTACAATTTAATAAAAACCACAGTTGCATCACGAAGTAGTACTAGATTTTAAGTAGATTTTGCCAAAATCTAATGGCGAAGTAGATTTCGTTTTGTATGGGAAATCTGGTAGAAAAGAACAAGATTTCGCTCAAAATCCCTTATACTACATTTACACCTAAGCGAAATCTAGTAGATTTGATTTAAAATCTTTATTAAAATCTAAACCGTTTATACCACTGTTTTTTGACATTTTGCAAGATTTCGTTTTCAAAACAATATACGTATTTACAAGGTGGTCTGAGAGGCTCTGTATGTCTACTTCTCCAAAATTCAAACTCCATATAAAAAAATGTAAATAATAAAGTACTTGTGCAATTGCAACCACCTTATATATTATGATTGAATTTTTCTGTGTGCAGCGTAGTAAATTTTAGTACAATTTAATTAAAATCACAGTTGCATCACAAAGTAGTACTAGATTTTAAGTAGATTTTGCCAAAATCTAGCGGCGAAGTAGATTTCGCTCAAAATCCCTTATGTACTAGATTTTGTGTAGGTGTTAATGTAGTATTAAGTACTAGATTTTGTGTAGGTGTAAATGTAGTATAAAGATTTAAAAATATTACAAAAATGTGCATCAGTAGATTTAAAATATGTAAAATTATATTTTATTACCCTATCTATTCTATTGTAAAGGATGGTTAAATTCTAAGGTCCGATGTTGATTTTGAATAAAACACAATTATTGGCCGCCGCGATCTCGGCTCCACACCTCCATCCGATGATCCAAACTTTCAATGACTGCTCTTTGGCCATACTATCACGAAAAACAGCAATGTTTCCCATTCAATGAACTAAGATGGCATTCACAGATGTTTTCACATTTCATACAGACCTGTTTTGCTGAAATTTAAATATTTTTTAGAATTTACCCGATTGTGGACGAATTGGAACGATTATGTTGATAAAAAGAATAAAGAGTTCACGAAATGCATTTTGATTTAAACGCTAATTTTTATAAAAAGCCTGAATAGCTTTAACGCGTTGCTCTATTGTATTATGTAAATATTGTTTTTACTCAAGAAATACATATTCGAAGTTTCATGACTCTAGGTTAATGCGTTTGGGCAGAATTCCATTTTATTCGATGTTGGAAGGACACGGTTTTTTCGACTTACTCTTGCATTACGAGCTATATACACATGTAGGGGGAATATCGAAGCAGACCACTACTACCACGGGTCCCTTTTCGACCCCCTTCGTTCCCCAGTGATTTCGTGTCCACCGATCAGCACACCCTCAATCACTGAGTCCCGCGCCACAACCGGCGTTTGCTCTGGACTAGAAAAACGATTTCACACTGCCGACTGGTGATTGTCGACAATCCTTATCGCACAGTCCTTTGTAATCGCCAGCATCTCCCTCAGACTAAGGTCCCCCATCGCACTCACACTCAACATGTGCTTGCCTGTGATCCTTAATCTCACGCCTGCCAACGCCGGACACTCGCATACCACATGCGCCGCCGTCTCGGCACCCTCCAGGCACATTCTACAAATATCATCATACACGATCCGCATCCTCTTCAGATGATATTTGAAGTTACCATGTCCTGTAATCAACGCAGTGATCCAGCTCATCATACTCCGATTAAAACCGAGTATCTTCACTGCACCCCTGCCAAGTGGCTCCCTGAGCACCATACGAGCCTGTCTACACGTGGTTCCCTCCATCCACCTTCGCAAGTTCACAGAGTTCACCCATTGAAAGATCCTCGCCCGCACCAACCCATTGCCCAGAGCAGTTCTGGGTTCCGGTCCGCAGAATGCAGCCTCAGACACACCAGCACCTGCCCTTCCGTCCATAAAGGACCCATCAGTAAAGATACTGATGTCATTCTCCATGCACTTATCGTGCATGAATCCATTCGCTATGAGCGTGTGATGTAGCCTTTCGACCACTTTCACCCGACTCATGCGCTCCATCGGCATCTGAGCCTCCCTTACCTCTTTATCCACGAGGTCCAGGATTCTCCTATGCCCCAAAACCAATCCAAAGCGATACCACATGCCATCGCCTCGCATCCGAATCGCCGATCTTGCCGCCGTCTCCCTTACAAATAAGTCCAACGGCAGCACTCTCAGCATTGCCTCCATCGCCTGCGTTGGTGTGGTAAGTATCGCGCCACATATACCAATGCAAGCAATCCTTTGAACCCCGTCCAACTTCCGCCTAACCGTCGCCTGAGAGGCCTTCGGCCACCAGACAACAGATGCGTAAGTGATCGTCGGTCTCACCACCACTGTGTAAATCCAGTGTGCAGCCTTAGGTGAGATTCCCCACTTCTGACCGCAAACCCGTTTACACTGATGCAGAATCCTCTTTGCCTTCTGTACCCTTGTCTTAACATGATCATTCCAGGTTAGTTTCATATCCAGCGTTACCCCCAGATATTTCACCTTCCTGGACACATTGATCTCGGTTCCAAAAAGCATTAAGGATTCAATCTCTATGCCCTTTCTTCTCCGCGTGAAGAGCATAGCATCCGACTTGCCAGCATTTATGGTTAGTCCCTGTTCACAACACCATTCCTCGGTTACTCTGAGCGCCCGTCTCATGCAACCTAAAATGGTCTTCATGAACTTACCACCAAGCATTATTGCCACATCATCCGCATACCCTACCGTATGTATGCCCATTACCTCCAGTCTTCTGAGAAGGCTGTCCACAGTTATGTTCCACAGCAGATAAGTGATAAGACCCCTCTTTGCGGACATCCCCAGACCACCCTTCCCCGAATCCTGGTGCTCCCGCTCCTGAGATTCACTGCCCTACATCTGAGCATGGCGCCGATCCACTTCACCACAACAGAATCAACCCCTCGCTCATCGAGAGCATTTCCCAGTCTATCAAAAGAGATCCTATCAAAAGCACCTTCTATGTCCCTCTCAGCAACCCTCACTAGTTCGTGCAGGGCTGTCTCAGTAGACCTCCCAGCTCTGTAAGCGTGCTGACACCCACTCAATGGCCTATCCATCAGCGTGTTTTCCTCCAGGTAGTCAACCAACACCCTTTCCATTGCCTTCAATAGAAAGGATGTAAGACTGATCGGCCTGAACGACTTAGCCTCCGTATAGTCCCTCTTCCTCGGTTTGGGAAGAAAAACCACCCTGGTCTCCCTCCATGCCACCGGAATATACCCTGTCGAAAGACAGGCAACAAATATTTCCCTAATCACCACAAGTAGAGTGTTCATACCCCACTGTAGTAATGCAGGAAATATCCCATCCATCCCAGCCGCCTTAAATGGGGCAAAAGGCAAAATTGCACTTCTAACCCCATTAAGAGTTATTATCCTTTCAGCATCCCTTCGCCTTACCTCACTGGCTCCCCTGTTAACGGGAACCCATGAGTCATTCGAAATGAAGCTTCCAGGAAAATGTACCTCCATCAGCGACCGTAATGTCCCCTCCATCGTCTCCGTCATGCCGCCATCGCTCCCGCGAATAAGCCCCATTCTGGAGACAGGGTCTCTAGACACCATCCTCTGCAGTCTCCCCACTTCAGATGTATCCATCACGCCGGAGCAGAATTTCCTCCACGTACTTCGTTTCCGAAGACGTATAGTCCTCTTCAGCTCCTTCTTCTTCGCCTTATACTCGTCCCATAAGTCAGGATTCCCCCCTCATGTAACGATTAAAGGCCCTCCTCGTGTCCCTCTTCATGGATTCCAACTCACTACTCCACCATGGAGTAGAATCCTTTTCATCCACTACCGTAAGAGGACACGCATTCTCGAAGGCAAGTCCGACCGTCCTCTCCACCGTCCGTTCAATATCCTCCGTATTCCGAAGTGCCCGGTGTGGAACACTCCCCGAAAGTCCCGAGAGGCACTCCTCGTACTTAGTGCGATCCGTATCCCTCGGTACCCTGATACGCCTACGCGCCTTCCTGCGCCTCCTACCATATAGACTTTCAAACTGGATAAGCCCTGTGGTCAGACATGGTCAATCTGTCCACCACTCTCCAATTCTCAACTCTATCCAGCATTCCGACAGAGCATAAGGTGATGTCGATTACCTCCGCCCTACGTGCATCCACGAAGGTGGGCTCGACACCCCTGTTTAGGACCAACAGGTCATGACATTCCACAAACTCCAGCAACTGCTGTCCCCTGTGGTTATCGTCCGTACTGCCCCATACAGTACTGTGTGAATTAGCATCACAGCCCAAAACAAGAGGCATACCCCTCAACCTACAGAACTCCACCAGATTCCTAACCTTCCCCGAAGGATGGGAGTCCGGTGTGTCATAGGGTAGGTAAACCGACGCCACCAGAAACGATCACGAACCCGCGTCTATCATCACAACCGTAAGATCCGGCGAACAGAGCTGCGTCATCGGCACACCGTGACGCACCAGGATACATGTCCTCAACCTCCCCCCGTCTGTGAGTAAAACAGACTAGCGGTCTGACAAGACAGGCCCATGATGTTATCCCTAACAATCCATGGTTCCTGTAGCAAAGCTATATCCAGCCCATCCTCCACAAAACAACGCATCATCACCGCCGAAGCCGTTCTTCTATGATGCAGATTAAGCTGATATACACTCAGAGTTTCCCGGTATGGGCTCACCAATTATGAGCTATAACTCTATTCCTAATATTTCGATTTAGCCTTTTTTTAATACCAAACAAACCTTGTGTATAAGAAAGATTCTGGCAAAATTTGAGCCCCCTAGCTTTCAAATTATTCAATTAATTAACGTACAGTCATGAAACTTTGAATACATATTTCTCGAATCAAAACAATATCTCTCCCCAAAAATTGCTTACATCTATGCATTAGCAAAGGAGTTATAGATAAAAAAGTACGAAAATTTATGCCGCGCAGTGTATTTTTCGGTATATTTTAAATTTAAAACCTTATAAAACGCACAAAATTGCATGTACGATGCTGAAATTTTGCACACTTTGCTTTTTGGTGAAAGGCTTTTCTGTAACGGAAAATCAATGTGCCGCGCCCAACTCCCATATAACGTTTTACCTAAAATTCATCTAATTTCTCTATTAATAAAGATTTTGGAATAATAAAGGACTATATTAAATTATCTATTTTGTACTCATTAGAAAAACACAACTTTGACACGCCTACTATAACGCCCACTTTTCACGTTATCTACCGTTAATGAAATTTAAAAGCTCATAAAACCGCCAAAATTAGAGATATGATGAGAAAATTTGCTACGTGTATCCTTCTAGTCAATTTCGTTACTGTGCCAAAAAATCAAGGTGCTACGCCCACTTTTACGCCCACCTCCCATATAACGTTTTAACTAAAATTCATATAATTTCTTAATAAGGACTTTGGAATAATAAAGGGCTATATCGAAATATTTAAGTTGTACTCATTAGCAGAAATAACTTTGACACGCCTACTATAACGCCCACTTTTCATGTTATCTACCGTTAATGAAATTTAAAAGCTCATAAAACCGAAAAAATTAAAGGTATGATGATAAAATTTGCTACGTATATCCTTATAGTCAATGTCATTACTGTGCTTAAGGTGCCACGCCCACTTTTACGCCCACCTCCCATATAACGTTTTACCTAAAATTCATATAATTTCTCTATTAATAAAGATTTTGGAATAATAAAGGACTATATTGAAACATCTAAGTGGTACTTATTAGCAAAAATAACTTTTACACGCCTACTTTAACGCCCACTTTCACTAAAAGACTAAATTTACGTAAACATCTTACTATCATATCGTAGTTATTAAGGGTGGTTAAATTTTAAGGGCCGATGTGGATTTTAAATAAAACACAAATTATTTAGGAAATTATTATCATTTCTTTTTATAATGATAATATTTGTATGGTTCAATTATGTATTTAACAAAATATCGGCCAAATGGACCCACCCCCCCCGGGCGGCACTCCTCTATCTCATGGTCCAAATTTTCAATGACAATATTGATGCTCAATTGTTGGGCACGATGATGAGTCGAGGTTGATGCTCTTTTGCCACACTATCGCAAAAAACAGCAATGGTTCCCATTCAACGAACTAAGAAGACATTCACAGATTTTCTAACATTTTATACAGACCTGTTTTGCAGAATTTAAATATTTTTTACAATTCTCTCGTGTGGACGAATTTTAACGATTACGTTGATCAAAAGAATTACGAAGTGCACAAAATGCATTTTGATTTGAACGCCCATTTTTATAAAAAGCCTGAATAACTTTAAAGCGTTGCTCATTTGCGTATCTTTCCACGGATCAAATTGAGTAAGTTTGATATTGAGAAATGTCAAATGAAATGCAGAAAACAAATTTAAAGACTAGGTGCAGTTCACCTTCAACATGGGCCCTGAAAATTTAACCACCCTCAACAAAGAAAATGATACATATTTTATTATAAAGAGATTATTCCATAGCGACTAACAAAATAATAAATAATGTGCTTTATAAGTACACAAAATTGGTGGTGGGTATAAAAGAATCGGCACAGCCGAAAATAGTACTCTTACTTGTTAAAAATTTACTTGTTGTAGTTTTTATGATAAATGGAAAATATAAAAATAAAGTTTAGTTTTTTGAAAACTAATTTACATAAAGAATGTCTTAGTCCAACACTAAGACATTCCGATCAAAGAGTGCTGATGATGAAACCGTAGCTGGTTTCGAAAATGCATTCCACTCGGCTGGTGTCGGGATTAAAACTTACTTTTCCAATATATTCTTTTATTATCACAAATAAAAATTGATTTCTTCATGTAATGATTAGAAATTTAATAATAAAAATGAACTAGAGCCAAACTAAAAATTAATAAAAAGTCTTTGTTAAAAAGTTCAACAATAAAATAAGAAAATTAACATATACACATGGCACGGTGTAATGATCATATAGACCGGTCAGTACCAACTTTCCGTTGAATAACTGACTTAACAAACAAACATGTATGATTGAAAATGTTGTGGGGATCACAACCAACAAAAAGCTTTCATTACCATCAGACTGATGGTTTAAAGCAAGAATAAAAAATGTGATAATTGAATAGAATAACAAAAAGGGGAAAAGCTTAAGTTTGGTAAATTTCGTTCTCACTCACTACAGCAAAAGATATGAATATGTATGTGAAGTTTAATTCACAAAATCAAATTTCGTATAAACTTGTGAGTTAAATAGATGATATTTACATCCAACACTAAGACATTCCGATCAAAGAGTGCTGATGATGAAACCGTAGCTGGTTTCGAAAATGCATTCCACTCGGCTGGTGTCGGGATTAAAACTTACTTTTCCAATATATTCTTTCATTATCACAAATAAAAATTGATTTCTTCATGTAATGATTAGAAATTTAATAATAAAAATGAACTAGAGCCAAACTAAAAATTAATAAAAAGTCTTTGTTAAAAAGTTCAACAATAAAATAAGAAAATTAATTTACATAAGTTAACTATTGTTTAAAAATATTTAAAACAACTTTATTTAAGTTAAAAGCGTTCCTAAAAACAAGATAAATTAATTATATAATGCCCCCATACTCACACATTTTTACTTAATATTAGAAAATTTTATTAATTTTGTGTAAAAAAAAGGTCAGTGTAGCGAAAAATTTACTAACTCCTTAGAATTGTGGATAAGTAAAAAGTATAATTTAACTTCGTCGCAGTAAAAATTTACTTATTTCTAGTTAATGATAGAAAATTATTTATACTATAATTTAGAAAAACTTTAAACTTCGTTTAAGCTTTATTTTACTTGAAGCCAAATCTATACCGAATTTCTTTAATTTTAGTAAAAGTTACTTTAATTTAGTAACCTTTTTTTTGAGTGTAGAGAGATATACGCAAGAACAACGTTTACAAATTATTCAGTTTTATTATTAAAATAATCGTTCTCCAATTGCAATTTTTCGTGCGCTTTTGCCATTTATGGACGCAATAATCATCCAAGTGTGCTCGTTGTTCGTCGAATTGTTGAAAATTTTGAGCTTACATTTTCATTACATAATGTTTTAGTGCCAATAAGATAAAGATACGCTCGAAGTAATGCAAATATTGCCGCCGTTCAGGTATGTGTTGCTGAAGACCGTAATTTGTCGATTCCAAGACGTTTTCATAATGGGACTGTCTCAAACCACAACATGGTGGATTTTTAGAAAGGATTTGGGTTTGCATCCATGTAAACAAAAGAACTGAAGCCATTGGACTGATTTTTTTCTTAAAACAACTTGAAAACGATAACGACTTTTTTAAGAAAATCATCTTCTCAGATGAGGTGAAGACTGCTCCACTTTAATTTCAATGGTGCAATAAATAAACAAAACTGTCGATTCTGGTACGAATAAAATTCACAAATTATTCATAAAAAACCATTACATTCCATTAAATTGACAGTTAGGGGTGGTTTTTGGGCTGGTGCAATCATCGGTCCGTACTTTTTTCGAAATGAAGCTGGTAACACCGTTACTATCAATGGAAAGCGGTATAGATCGATGATAACCAAATTTTAATGGCCGAAATTGGAAGAAGTTGATCTTGACAACAACGAAATAATTTTCCAAAGGAAAACAAATATCATTTTCTCAACTACCATTAAAATAGTTTCATCTTTTATTTACAAATAATAATTTTTAAAATACAGTCAAACCGCGATAATTCGTACTCCAATAATTAAAAAACCATAACAATTTGAAATAAATGGCCGCTCGTAAGTTCTCATTAGTCCCCTAATTAAGTCGTATTTTTTAATTCAAAGTCTGAGAAGGCCCTTTTGCTTTTGTAATTTTAAACGAAACTTCTTAATGTGCAAGTTAAACATACGAGTAATAGTAATAGTGGTTTCTCATACGTCCAGACTCTTCCTAACCCTTGGCCTTTTAAATCTATTTGCCATCCGTCAAGATTTTCATAATTTTTAGCAGCCTCCATTTTTTAAAGTTTTGCTTTAAATGTTGCAGTCCTATTTAGTTTTATTTTACCTTTATTTTTATAATACTTGTTTTTGTAATATTTTTTATTAATAAGTTTATAAAGAATAAATAATGGCTTTGTCAAAAATAATACCAGTTGTTATTATTTCTATCTCGTAAACCGTTATTTTAAACACTATAATATTACAATTATATATTAATCTCAGAATATACAGAAGCGAAACCAAAGTTGCCGTAGGCCTTTTTTCGCTCAAAGCTGTCAAAATGGCAGCACTCCTTAACCCGATTATAGAAAATAGATAGCAATAGTAGAAAAATTTATATTGTTATCCCTTTTTTCTGATGGTGTTAAGGTAATTTATTTATTTACATTTTTGTGTTAAAAATTGGCGCAGAAAAATGAAAAAATTAAATTAAGAGCTTTGGTGCACAAACAATTAAAAATTTGTGTGCTATTTTCTTTATTAATATAATTATTTTCATTTTCAGAACATTGCTAAGTAATAGTGTGATCCTGTAAAATGTAAATTAATGTGTTGGTGTGGAAAAATTTCAGTGGCAGGAAAAAATTAAAAAATTATATCAAGAATTTTGGCACACAAATAATGATGTGTAGATTTTGGTGCAATTTTCTTTGTTTATTTCAATTTTTTCATTATCACAACAACGCCAAGTGTAGTGAGAACTAATAAATTCATGTGAGTGGAAAACTTTTAGTGTCCGTTTTTAACAAAATATTTTCATTGTTTTCATTATTTTGGTTTTGTTAGAGGTAATGTATACCCGCTTGTACTTACATGTACTTGCCCTCATATCACGACATTTTCTTTCTCTTTCGATAATCGTGTCAAGAACATATGATTTGGGCATTTTTGAAACGTCAAAGTTTACCAGTCTAGTTATATAGTCTGTGATATTAATATTTTATTTGAATATTCTTTTAAAATTACGATTTCATCATCAGCACTCTTTATCGGTATACTACTATGTTATTTAAAATTCCTATATATGTTACAATTCAATGAAATTTTAATTAGTGAATCATAGTATTAATTTTCAAATTTGTTGTATTTTTACATCACCTATCAAATGACATTTTTTATTTAACATGTCCATATTCTTTTTTTTATATTCGTAATACATTTTCGGTATGCTTTCAAAATCCATCCTTTTGCTGGAATTATTGAAAGCAAGATTGTATTTTAAGTTTCATTTTCTATAAGTTTATCCAGGAATAGGAATATAGGAATAACAAACAATTGTTATTGCATGACTACACGTTGTGAAGGGTATATGAGATTCTGCACGGCCGAATATATAACTCTTACTTATTTAAACTTCTTTTATTTTTGCTTGTGCTTGTGATAAATATAAAGTAGCCGCAAACTTATTTTTTTTAAGAAATAGTTTTATTCACCAAAACAAGCTAAATCAAAGTCTATAAAATATTTATATACTAGAAAAGCCCGGCGCCTTAATGAATAAAAATGCATCTTGAATTAAAATTGAATATCAAGTGCAAAAAGCTAAATATAATAATTTTTTTTAATGGGGTGGCACTGCCTATTTCTCTAATCACGAAACTGTATTGTCATGGCAGCTCAATATGTGAGCAAAGTTTCAGATAAATCGGTCAAGTGCAAGAAGCTAAATATTATAACTTTTTTTATGGGCGTGGCACTGACCACTTTTCTATTCACGAAACTGTATTGTCATGGCAGCTCAATATGTGAGCAGAGTTTCAGAAAAATCGGTCAAGTGCAAGTAGCTAAAAATTAAAGCGTTTTTTATGGGCGTGGCACTGCCCACTTTTCTAATCACGAAATTATATAGTCGTGACAGCTCCAAATGTTTGCAAAGTTTCAGAAAAATCGGTCAAGTGCAAGAAGCTAAATATTATAACTTTTTTTTATGGGCGCGGTACTGCCCACTTTTCTATTCACGAAACTGTATAGTCATGACAGCTCAATATGTGTGCGAAGTTTCAGAAAAATCGGTTCAGTGGAAGCACCTCAAAATTATAATTTTTTTATGGGCGTGGCTCTGCCCACTTTTTTAACCACGAAATTATATAGTCATGAAAGTTCAGTATGTGTGCAAAGTTTGAGAAAAATCGGTCAAGTGGAAGTAGCTAAAAAGGATAACTAATTTTTTATGGGCGTGACCCCGCCCACTTTTTGCCATCCATAAACACTCCCTGGAATATGTACAACAACTCGCCAAAGTTTAAGTCCGATCAGTTTTACAGTTTCGGAGTCTATAGCTAACACACACTTCGTGTGGGGTTGGCTAGATCCTCCATCGGGACCCTCCCATTTGGCGAATTGGGAGCGCTCATCATGCCCTTCTCAGGGCGTGAAGGGTACAAGGGAAATAAAATACCTGGGGGTGATCAAAATCTAGCACTATGACTGAATGGAAGGTTATTTAAATCCAGGAGCGTCTGACCAACATTGGGCGGTTTCCTGGTCAGCGTCTGTCTCCATGTTAGGAGCGGCTGTTCTTTTTGTCTTGGCGGAAGGCGAAAAACGCTAGGGGTAGGATCCCCGAATAATAAAAAGAAGATGGAAAAGTTAATGAAAGTAAATGAAGTTACTACACAAGGGAATAATACCCCAGTGTCGGCGGCCACGAGGGGTGGGCAAGCAGGCTCCCGGGCGTCAATATCAAGCGACTGCAATGCTATTCCGGTAGGCTTGGCTGGATTGGCAGATAATGCCAACAACAACGGTTCTAATGGAAGGGGACTAGATGGCGGCAAGGCTGACCATTTGGTAACTGTCAACCCCTTTGCCCGAAATTCGAAAATTCGCAGACCACCTAAGCACGAGAAGACTGGATCCAATGAGACGGCAGTAAACCCGAATATGGAAACCACAGCATTCTGTAGACTCGGCGTCTGCATCCGGAATTAAGTGGGCATGCTGGAAAATGGGAAAAGGCGTTCGATTAATCAACCTATGCGGGATGCTATAGAGAGCATTAAGGTCTTGTACGAGCTATCGGCGATAGAAAACCATGACGAAAACGCGAAAGAGGTCATCAGAAGCTCAATATCCTCTCAAACCTCGCCATGGTTAAGGAGAAAAGAGCCCAAGAGGAAACTAGAAGGGAAACCGGAAGGAGTATCAAAGGAACCTATGGCAAAGAAAGTCTACGAAGGCAAGAAATGCGAGGAAGCAAAACCGTAGGAAACCGCCATTATACAGAAAATGATGGTTGGAAAGTGGTAACGTCTAAGGCGAAGACAGGCGGACAGACGAGTATAAGGAGGCGATCGGTCAGAGTTTAAATGGCCAGGCGTCTGTAAGGAGTCTGAAACCGAGAAAAGTTATAGAAATCAGAGATATCGATGAAGTAACGACGAAGGAGGAGGTAAATAGGTCAATTAGGGCGCAACTAAAGCTAAGAGACTCTGACCCGGTAGAGATGCTTAAACTTAGAAGTGCATACGGTGGAACACAGATCGCCAAAATTAGTTTGCCAGTAGACAGAGCCGAAATGCTTCTGGAAATGGGGAAAGTCGCTACAAATTGGGCAATATGGCGATAAGGGAGGAGAAGAGCCTCCTAAAATGTTTTAGATGCCTCGAATTCGGGCATGTGGCGGTCCAGTGCGAAAATGCTATGGATAGATCGAAGATGTGTAGGAGATGCGGTAAGGAAGAGCACATGGCTAAGACATGCGAAAAAAATCCCGTATGCATGTTCTGCGAGAACAATAATACAGGCGACTCAGCCCACATTGCTGGAAGCAGTAGATGTCCGGTATTCAGGAGAGCTCTCGAAACTAGGAAATAAATATGGAGCTAAGGATCATGCAGATAAACCTCAACCATTGCGAATTGGCAAACGACCTACTGTCACAATCAGTAAGGGAAAAGCAAATAGATGTTGCGATAATAAGCGAGCCATATGAAGTAAGAAGTAGCAATGTTTGGACAAACGATCAAAGTTCGAAGGCTGCAATATGGGCATGTGGCAAACATGCTTTTTAGAACATTGGAGATAAAAGAAAAGGCTTTACTCGAGCAAGAATAAAGGGCATATTCTTCTACAGCTGTTATGATCCACCGAGCTGGTCCCATGAAGAATATGAATCTATGTTGCAGGAACTTGTGAATGATGCAGTTGGGAAGTCCCCACTTGTAATAGCTGGTGACTTCAATGCATGGGCGACGGAATGGGGCAGCCAATCGACAAACAGAAGAGGACGCAGCCTCTTGGAGGCATTTGCACCTCTGGATGTAGACGTGGCTAGCAATGGAAGGAGCCAGACCTTCAGGAAAGCCGGTCGGTGCTCTATCATCGACATTACGTTTGTCAGCAGCTCACTAACTCCAAGGACGAAGTGATGGGTCAGCGAAGATTTCACTTACAGTGATCATCAGGCAGTAATGTTCGTAATCTCAAGATGCCGTGGCCGTGGGTGACATACTAAGCCTACAACGGATCCAAAGTGGAAGGATTCACGTTTCGACGTGGAAATCGAGGAAGGTCCAGTGCAGATAGCGTCAGTGCAACTATGCCGGTTAATAGAACGAGCTTGCGATGCGTCAATGCCACAACGTAAGCCGAACAGATTTGGTTCTCCATGCTATTGGTGGAATGAGGAGATACGAAGCCTCAGATTGAAATGTCTTAGATCGAGGCACAAGACACAGCGATCAAGAGGGAAAAGCTACCACACTCAGAGGATTGATGAATTCAGGGAACTTATGAGCAACTCAAATTAAGAATTAATTAAGAAGAGCAAAGGAGAAAGCTTCAAGCGCCTCTGCGAGGAGGCAGATACAAACCCTTGGGGTACAGCATATAAGGTGGTAATGAAGAAGCTTAAATGCCAAGCGGCTCGTCAGATTACATGCCCAACACTCCTACTGGGCATTGTATCGCACCTGTTTCCACAGCGGGAAAACAATTGGGTATACGTCGATAGCAGATTCACGGACTGCAATATGCCCCCTGTCACGGAGGAAGAGATTCTCAAGATAGGTAGGGAAATTGGGGATAACCGGGCAACTGGCCCTGACGTAGTTCCCAACAAAGCCATTAAAGCTGCAATACATCGACGACCGTGCTTGTTCAGGAGAATTATGCAAAGTTGCCTAAGTGAGGGTATTTTCCCGGACCAATGGAAGAGACAGAGACTAGTTTTGCTTCCGAAAGGGAACAAACCAGCTGGCGACCCTTCATCTTATCGCCCTATCTGCCTTCTTGATACGCTGGGCATATTACTAGAAAAGGTGATCTACAACAGACTCATGGACATCGTCCAGAGAGAGAATGGACTCTCCAAGACACAATTCGGATTCAGAAAATCAAGCTCCACGATTGACGCCATAAAAAGGGTAGTAGATACAGCTGCGGGCGCAATAGCAGGAGAACGTTGGAGATGGGGGACAAAAGAATACTGTGGTGTTGTCACGCTTGACATTAGAAACGCGTTTAACTCTGCTAGTTGGGATTTCATAATGGCAGCTCTAGAGAGACTGAATACACCGAAGTACCTAATTAGAATAGTGAATAGCTACTTTTCGAATAGGAAACTGATCTACGCAACGGACGAGGGGCACCGATGTATGATGTAAGTTCAGGTGTTCCACAGGGATCGGTTCTTGGTCCACTACTATGGAATATCATGTATGACGGAGTCCTTAGAACACAACTACCGATTGTGATTGTCAGTGTAGCGAAACATATTGTGGAATTAGAATCGGCTATAAACGATGCAATTGTGAGGATCCAGAGATGGCTAGATTCGGCGAATCTCAACCTGGCAGAACAGAACACTGAAGCAGTACTAATTACAAGTAGGAAAAAAGTGGAATTAATGAAGGTGAAGGTGGGAAACCAGGAGATATATTCTAAACTGGCAATCAAATATCTTGGGGTCATGATGGATAACAGACTTAAATTCGGGCCTCATATTGAATACGCGTGCGCGAAGGCCGCAATAATTCAAAGGAGTATTGCTAGAATACTACCTAATATTGGAGGACCAAGGGGTCCAAGAAGGAGGCTTCTGGTTCTCGGTTCATAGACTATGCGCGCTCAGGACAATAAGTGCCTTTAGGACGGTATCGGACGACGCGGCTTGTTTCATAGCGGCAATGATTCCAATAGACACACTGGCAGCGGAAATCCAGAGAATCTACAATAGGCGAACGACAGGCCAGGCAGTAATAAATTTAGCTGCAGTTAAGAGAGAGGAAAGATCGTTTTCAATCAGAGAATGGCAGAGACGGTGGGATACATCGACTAAAGGACGATGGACATATAAACTCATCCCTAATATTGCGGTATGGATTCATAGGTAAGCTGCGGATGTGAACTTCTACTTGACACAGTACATAACGGACCATGGCGCTTTTAGGCAATATCTGCACAGGGTTGGCCATGAAAATTCCCAAACCTGCCCAGAAGAGGCGGAAAATGCGGAACATGTCGTATTCCAATGCCCTAGATACATGGGGTGGACTTCGGGTATGACGAATCCATCGGAGTTTCTTCGGCATATGTGTAAGAATTTGGAAAACTGGGAGGACTTTAGTGGAGTGTGCTCCCGGATAATTAAGGACCTAAGAAGGCTGGAAAGGGCTAGACGGTCCGACGAGGAGGAGGCGTGAATGCCAACGGCCCCCGCGAAGTAATACCTAGCGGCAGTCCCGTGGGGATGTCCGTTGATGATCGAGGGGGTGTGGTTTAGTACGTAGGCGCTACGGCGAATCGTATATGCTTGTAGCACGGGCCACTAGTATCTATAAAGATTCCACACCACCGGCTCGAAAGCAAAAAAAAAAAAAAACACAGAGTTTCACTTTTATATATATAGATGCTGGAAACTACAACAGCTGACTATTGGTGTTGCCGCATGTTTGAACAATCATATAAACGGCCGGCAGCATTTATTGCCACAAAATTATAATTCGCCAACTTGTACCAATAAAATGTTTATAAAATAGGGCAATCATGTGTCTGCAGAAAATTTGATTGGAACAAATTTATTATTGTGCACAATATCAGCACAATAAAATTTGGCCCAATTTGTTGCAATACGGCAATCGTGTAATCTTACCTTAAGAATGAAAGAATAAAATAAGTTTTATACAATTAATATGTAAATATAATATTATAATTCTGTGATTTACTTAAATAGGATACTGACAGACAGTAAAAAAACAAAAGAGAAAAAACACAGCTGAACATAGAAAGTAAACTTATTCTTCTTAATAGGAAACAACTTTTCATTTTGCAGCAAGAAGTAACAAGGGAAAATTTTTCTACCACTGTACAATTTTCAATTTTGATAGAAGTGCGGGTGTTTCCGAAATAAGAAGGCACTCTGTAAGTATGCGGCATCTTAAAGTTTTAGCATCGATAAAAAATCAGAGTTAGAGTTGTTAGTTGTCTGCTTTATTGCAAAACATAATTTTTCCTTTAACTTGGCAGTAGATCTTTGAGCGAATCTACTGAGGCGTGTGGCTATAAAAGACACGGAAGTTCAAAAGTTGGCATGTGAAAGGTAGGAAAGCAACAATGATTATTTAAAATGTAATTGGGAAAAAGCAAATGGAATGTACAGTTGAGCGCTTGCAAGAGAATGCTTTTTCATTAATTATAGATGAATATACTGATGTAGGTAATTTAAAACAATTCGATAGACTATAAACAAATATGATTGGCTTTGTGGCATGCTAAGCTAATAATATGTCCGGAAATTTAAATTCTGCTAGTTCTCGATTTCATAAACAAACAGCAAGGCTTTTTAGCCTAACTTGTACATGTCACACTTTTTATTTGGTTGCTTTCCATGCATGTGAAGTTTAACCAAACAGTGTTGAAAAAGGACTAAGAAATATATACTATTATATTAATGATAGTACAAAACGAACGTTGAGTTAACAGCCTTTCAGGAGCTATGGAATATTAAACCTCAAAAGCTTACACATCCAAGTACCACTCGATGGCTTTCAATAATTGGCTGCGTTAAGCGTGTTTTTAAAAGCTTTAAAGATGTTTTTTAAGGTTGAAGAAACTTTTACTAAAGTAAGTTCTACTGCACAGATAGTTGAATAGTTTGATGATCTCTTAACCAAATTGTATTTGGATTTTTTGCATTATTATTTATTAATTATATACAAATTTAAATTTATAAATGCAAAGTAAAAATACTAAAATCCACATTTTATATAATCGAATATCTTTGACATTCAAAACAATCTTAAGCAATTTTATTGACTGTAAAAATTTAGACGGCAGTTTGTGGCAAGATTTAAATTTTAAAGATGATAGGCGGTAAGGTCATCGCAAGACTTTCATATATGGATATTTCATCACAAAAATGAACTGAACTTAAAACCAAATGCAAGCAAATTAATATACGAAGCGCTCAAGACATTAAAAAAAGATTTCCTTGTGAATCAAATAAATCAATATCTTTCTTTAGTTATAGACTTCCCAGATGTTGTTCAAATTGATGAATATAACGATATCGACAACGAACTTAGGCTTATAAGATGAATTAGAGATGTTGATAAAACTGACATTCTTCAGTTTTACAAAAACGCTTTCAATATACAGAAAGGGAATGATTTCGTAATGTGTCCTGTTTTTGGTTTATATATTTTCATTGCCACATAGTTGGGCTACTCTGGAACGATTTTTTTTTTTATCTAAACAAAACCAAAACAAGAAACAGGTTAAATACTAATACAGTAATACCTCGATTTACTTCGTCTCGATCTACATTGTTTCGATTTGCGTCGTAAAATTTTTTGTTCCTTTCAGCTTCATTTTGCGTTTCTATTCGATTTACGTCGCCTCTGTTGTTTATAAGTTATAAGTAAAAAACAGGGGAATCCCAGTTTTTTATTTAAATGTTAATGAACACCTTTTATGTTTTTAGATGTGTGTAGCTTGTTCAATCTGCACGTATTATTATTTTGCTTGTCGGACTCACCGGAGTGAAATACATACATACATATTTCATAAAGTTTCTAGATCTCAAACAAAAAAGAAACGAAATGTAATTTCATTAAAAACCAAAATAGAAATTATTCCTCGTTATAACAACGGGGAAAAGGCTTTTATTATTGACAGTGCGATGGATCTTCCACCGACCACAGTAAGAACAATAATAAAAAATTCAGCTGAAATCCGGGAAAGTGCAAAAGCGGCTGGATGTGGTTCTATGGAAACCACCAACAAAAAACGACCATTGGTAATGGAAAAAATGGAAAATGCACTAATACTGTGGATAAGGGACTTAGGTGAAAAAAATATTCCAGTAACTACATTAGTTATTCAAAGAAAAGTGATAAGTTTGTTCAACGATCTAAAATCTGACTCTGTGAACAATAAAGATATTTCCGATTTTTGTTTTAATGCTAACAGAGGATGGCTAGATAAATTTCAAAAAAGATCACAACTTCATAATATAAAAGTTGTCGGAGAATCTGCAAGTGCAGACAGTAAGACAGCCAAAAGTTTTCCGCACAAATTAAAAAAAATAATTGATGATGGTGAATACACGCCTCATCAAGTATTCAATGTCGACGAGACCGGACTTTTTTGGAAACGTATGCCAGGGAGAACATTTATATCGAAAGAGGAAATATTAGCAGCCGGGCCAAAGATTTCAAAGGATAGGCTTACGCTTTTGTTTGGTGGTAATGCTGCAGGAGACTTTAAGCTTAAGCCCTTGTTAGTATATAAATCAGAAACACCACGAGCTATGAAAAACGTTTGCAAACAAACTCTTCCTGTAATTTGTATGTCTAACAAAAAAGCTTGGATGACTGCAAAACTCTTTAACGATTGGCTTAAGATATATTTTTGCCCTGAAATAAAAAAATATTTCGAAAGGAATAATTTGTCTTATAAAACATTGCTTTTAATTGATAATGCTCAGGGCCACTCCATCAGTTTGAATAACATGAACGATAATATTAAAGTCGTATTTTTACCTCCCAATACCACGTCTCTTATTCAACCTATGGACCAGGGCATTATCACCGCATTCAATAAATACTATTTACGACGAAGTTTAAACGACCTCATTGATGCAACCGACAAACAATCAGACAACAATGTTAAAAATAATGATGCCCTCAGACAATTTTGGAAAAAATATGATGTTATGCAAGCAGTAACGAAAGTTGGAAAGAAGTGTCTGCGTAGACAAGAGAAATGCTTGGAAAAATATATGGCCTGAATGAACAAATGAAGGCGGAAATGATGAAAATCTAAACGATATAAACGCAGAAATTGTACGTTTGGGCCACACATTAGGTTTTTCTGATATTGAAGATTCCGATGTTGTTGATCACATTAATTTCGAGGGTGAACCGTTAACGAACTCGGAGCTATTGGCATTGACAAATCTTTTAAAACAACATAGTATAGAAGAACAAACTTCAGATATCGAAACTAGTTGAGATGATTTTCAAATTACATTGGCAAAACTGTCAGAAGACTTTGCAAGCATTAATAAGGCTATGCAAATTTTTGAAGAATTTGATAAAAATGACGAAAGAGTTGAATCGACAAAAAAATCAATAAATGCAAGCCTTAAATGTTACCGTGATCTGTACGAACAGAAAAAGTTGACCTAACCTCAGAAGCGAATTGCTGCATTCTTTAAGCCGGTTTTATTTGAGACGCCTGTTATAAGCGAAAGAAGTACTGAAGATGATGACGTCGAAATGCTAATTTCTGAAATTCTTACCGAAAGTTCTTTAAATAGTGATTTTAATGATTAATATTCCTAACGTGCTTTAATTTAAGTACATACATATGTATATCATCATAATATCATTAATAATATTGAATTTTCAAATTTTTATTTTTTTTTTACTTTTAAGTTTTGCATAATTTTTTAATTCGTTTATGAATATGTATATTTTTTTTTATAGAATTCTTGATCTTTTTGTTCATGATTACTTTAGATATTTATTTAATTTTTTAACTGAGTTTTTTAGCCATTAATTTGCAATATTTTTTAAAATGTATTTTATTACCTCTAATTTTTAAGTTTTTTATTATGTACATATGTACATATTAGTTTAACTTTAACTTATGAGCAATTCTAAATTCGATTTACGTCGTTTCGATTAACGTCGTCAATTTCTGGAACCAATCACGACGTAAATCGAGGTATTACTGTAATCTTTTTTAAGTTTTGTTGTTTTTTTAAATAAATATTTGAATTACAAATATGAACTCGTTTAACAAAAAAATATTTTTTAACAAGACTTTGCGTACAGCATTTTTACCTAAAAAAATGGTAATTTTTTTTTAAGGCTGTACTGTTCCTCATTGAAAAATATGTTTTCTCAAACATTTCCAAGTCCGTTCATCACTAAAGAAGTTATAGATCAAAATGTCCGGTTTGTATATTATGTATGTCCTTACAAAAATAGTTTTTTATGAAAAAAAATCTTAATTCAACATTTTGTATTTTGTGTCACTCAAGGCAGATTTATTTATCGGGTAGTTTTAATTTTAGCTATTTTTTTTCTTTCCTTCTTTTTTACTTCATCCCATTGTAAAATTATAAATTTAGGTATGTGTGTTACAAAAATAAAAATAAATAAAAAAATAAATAAAAAAATTTAAAGAAATTTATATAAAATAAAATAGTTAAAAAAAAATTATAAAAAATAGTAAAAATATAAATAATATATAAAATAAAAAATAAAATAAATTTTTTTTGGGCTCAGCTGGGGTTCGATGCCACGTTTACTCTAACCAGTATACCACGTTTGTATGTATGTATGTTGTTGTTGTATGTTGTTTTTGTGTTAAAAAAACGAGGTCGCCGTGGGTTTTTGCTCATATCTCAGTTGTGTATGTACCGATGTTTCTGATTTTCAATACGGATCTACTCCCGAATATTTCTGATATTTTAATACCTCACCACGCGATGTCGAGGTGCAAAAAGTTGATTTCAATATACACACGGACAGACTGACAGAGCTTAATTAAATTCATAAGCTTTCAGAAAATATATACTTTGTGGGGAAATGAAAATTGTAGAAATTTCACACGGATTGACAAACCTATATATACCCTTTTTCACTGTGTGTAGAGTATAAAAACAGTTCTCACTCTTCTCTCATTTATGTATTTAATTTCAAACTTTATATAGGTATAAAAACGTTAACAAAGCAATTTTCTCTGAACTGCGATTACATGATGTATAAATATGCCTTGGGTATCTCCGAAGAAATTTAAAAGGAATTAAAATTTTGAAAACGCACCGAGTACTGAATAAACAATTTTTCCCAACAATAATTTTAAAAAGCACTTAAAACATTGCTAATAGCACTAATGTGACAATGATGTGCATAGTCTCTTTTCGACTTAGCCAGTGTGAGTGTGTGCGTAAATGTTTTATTTTTCTTTTCATTCCATACTGGAAAGCCCGGCGCGCGTTGCCACGCCCCTTAATGAGTAAAAATGCATTCTGAATTTAAATTGAATATCAAGTGCAAAAAGCTAAATATTATAACTTTTTTTAATGGGCGTGGCACTGCCCACTTTTCTAATCACGAAACTGTATAGTCATGACAGCTCAATACATGTGCAAAGTTTTAGAAAAATCGGTGAAGTTCAAGTAGCTGAAAATGATAATTTTTTATGGGTGTAACACTTCCCAAATTTCTAATCACGAAATTGTATAATCATGAGAGCTCAATATGTGTGTGCAAAGTTTCACAAAAATCGGTCCAGAGCCAGTACCTCAAAATTATATCTTTTTTTTATGGGCGTGGCCCCGCCCACTTTTCTAATCACGAAATTATATAGTCATGAGAGCTCAATATGTGTGCAGAGTTTCAGAAAAATCGGGCCAGTGCAAGTACCTCAAAATTGTATCTTTTTTTTATGGGCGTGGCCCCGCCCACTTTTCTAATCAATGTGTGCAAAGTTTTAGAAAAATCGGCCAAGTACAAGTAGCTAAAAATTATAAATAATTTTTTATGGGCGTGGCCCCGCCCACTTTTTGCCACCCATAAACACTCCCTGGAATGTGTACAACAACTTGCCAAAGTTTGAGTCCGATAAATTTTACAGTTTCGGAGTCTATAGCTAACACACACAGACAGACAGAGTTTCACTTTTATATATATAGATTTTTACGCATTGTCAATGATACAAAACAACAATAACAAATAATCGTTTACAGCAATGTTTAAGTAGAGCCATATGTATGGATGTATGCCTGCATATTAACACAAATGCAAGTTTGTGTGTGTTTTGTATCTGCCACATTTATACTCACGTGATAGAAAAACATAAACAGCAAACAGAAATACAATACAACGCAAAACGAAGGAAAATAAAAAAAATTTTACGAATGTATAAAAAACTAATATGAAGAGTGTTTGAGAATGTATGAACGCAGTTTATGGAATGCATACATACATACATACATATTTACATGCAAACAATAATTCGTTTTTAAGCAACTAAACGGGGGGTGGTGATCATAAACACACGTATATATGCATGTGGTACCGTGTACTAAAGCGTCAGCCAGACAAACATGCATGCACTGAATAACTAAGAACAACAACAAAACACTATACGATAATACAAAAGCAAACAAAATGTTAAAAATGTATAGTATAAAATGGAATGACGCACACCCAACTACAAAGCGAACAACTCAGCAGTACGTGCGTGTGTATGAAAATTTATAATCATATGTATTAGTGAAATAGACTATGAGATAGATATTAAAGATAAGACACAAAACGAAACTAAAATTTTCAAGTATTTATAAAAATAATTTTCTATGTAGGTAGGTACTTATAAATTTATAATGAATTTTCAATACAAACATAATATGTTTGTAGGTATATGCATTTAATGTAAATGGTTCAATGTACTTATACGTGCGTAGATACATCTAATCAATTTTAAAACTTTTAGATACATGCATGTATATATCGAAACAATAGTCCTGTAAATTATTTTTACTTCGAACTGTTGGGTAATAAGCTTATACTTAATTCACTTTTAAATTGCAACCACAATCAAATACTCGTACTTATCAATCATATGTGTAGTTAAACTTCTGTAAAGTGATTTTTTTTAAGTTGAATAGATCGTCGTTGAATACAGCTGAACAAAATGAAGACTTGTGTCGCTATTAACTGAGTAAAATATGTATATACAGTCATGTCTGGATATAGTGAACACCCGATATAGTGAACACCTCCATATAGTGAACAACAAAATTTTTGCATGGAGTACTCTAAATAGTGAAAAACTCTAATAGTGAACAAAATTTTGAAAACAACTTCAACAACAATTCTTTTATTAAACTTAAATATATATGTACATATATTTCCTTTTTTGTACAAATTGTTTCTAATCAGCGATTGCATTTACATGTATTTTTAGTAAATAAAACGAGTTTTTGAACAAAATTTCAACCTTGATAGAGAACAACATGGATACTATGAACAAGCCTTGCAAAAATTAGTTCACTATATCCAGACACGACTGGTTCACATATGTACATACAAACTAACCAAAAACTTTTTTTGTGACAAAAAAGTAATTTTTTAAAAAGAGATAATCTTTTTAGTATGTATATTAAATTTTAAATAATGTATGTATGTATGTACAACAAATGTACTTGCTTAACAAAAAAAAGGTTCTAATAGTATGTATATAGTATATTAAAAAAATTATCAGATTGACGTGGACTGATCACGTTAACTCAGGGCTAGTTTTTTGCTGGCTAAAACGTATCTA
The DNA here is from genome assembly GCA_941918925.1 of Phyto melanocephala. Classification (NCBI taxonomy): domain Eukaryota; kingdom Metazoa; phylum Arthropoda; class Insecta; order Diptera; family Rhinophoridae; genus Phyto; species Phyto melanocephala. The sequence goes on from OW799236.1 coordinate 58,590,925, forward strand.
ATCTTATCTCTGTGATTTGTTTGCAAGTTGTGACACAGATAGTAAAAGGAAACTAAATGTATTATTTGATAATAAGATATGTATATGGATCAAGAAGGTTAATCATATTACCTCTGTTTCCGCTAATCATAACGGAGACTCCTTGGAGAGTCTGATATCAAATCGTACTCTCATAAAATAATAAATTTTCAAACTCACAAATATAAATTTGACTAAATACTCTTTTTCCAATCGCCACGTTACAGAAATATTATTACCCCGACATCAATGTAAAGTGTCCGAGTAGCAGTTTTATATCAACAACTAAACGGCAAAATTAAAATTATTCTTAGTTACCTTTTAACAAATTTTTTTTTTTATAATAATTATTATTTTTTTTTTTTAATGTTATATTTAAATTAAATTTGCTATAATATGTTTTGTTAAATATTGTCAATAAATAAAAATGTTCCTGTAAGGCAACATGTTCCTGCACTATAAATAAAGACTTAGAAAAAACGAGTAAGAGTTCTATATGCGGCCGTGCCAAATCTGAAAATACCCTTCACCATCATGTACAAAGGTATAATCCCACATCGTAGCTTAACCTATATACGCCATTTTTCCTTTTTATTTCCGACGCCATCCTTGATTTTTAATTTTTACGTAGTTAACTGTATAATGCTAGTCAAGCTCTTTAATTTGATACCAATTTTGATGCGAATAAAAAAATTTGATCCGTTTTAGACGCCATCTTGGATTTTACATTTTTTAATTCATAATTTACTGTATTCTACTGGTCAAGCCCTTTCATTTGATACCAGTATTGAGGGGGTTCTAGAAGTTACATTTTAAAATACCAGATTTGACCCATATATAAATTTATTGTCCGCCATTTTGTAGTGGCGGCCAACATGAATATTAATTTTTTTATAGTGCTTATATTGCGCTAGTCAAGCCTTTTCAGATGATACCAATATTGCCTATGTAAATTGTCTAGAAGCTGTAAAAATTTGATTTTCGTTTGTAAATTTTTGGAATATATATTAAAAAAATTTTTAATCTAAATTTTAGACTATAAGTTCAATGCCATAATGACAGAATATCAAGGAAAAGTTAGTCATCCGATACTAGCTGAGTGGAATTCATTTTCGAAACCAGCTACGGTTTCATCAGTAGCACTTTTTGATCAGAACTACAGATGTTGTGTGTAAATATCAACTATTTAACTAAGTATTGTATTGAAAATTAAAACATAGAATTATTTGTCCTATTTGATTTCATGTTTTTTTTTTTTTTTAATTTAAGATTACTCCAATGGAGGTTCTAGTGTACTAGCACTAGACAATTATTTGGCTTGTCAAAAGACAATACTGCCATCACCAATTATATTTATATTTATTTAATTATATTTCCAGTAACTACCAATCGACCTATACCTTCGTATAGGAAGCTGGAATTTCCGACTCCTTATCTAAAATTCTGCACGTGGTTAATTGATAGTCCGAGTAACTGTACATTTGTACAGTTACCCGACGCCACACAATTAACCAGTGCGGGAGTGAGACGCAAAACTCTCGAAGCCAGATAAAAAGAACGGCCTGATTGCCCTTAAGAGATAATGGCAATGACGCGCGAGCTCTTGACCCGACCAGAGCTGATTCACGACTGTGATTTCATGTTATATCATATACATATCAGTGAGTTAGTGCGAAATTTACCAACATCTGTTTTTCCTGTATTCTTTTTTACACGTCATTACCACAAGTTTTTTTCAATGTTTACCTTAGCTTAAGATGTCGGTAAAGCAGGTTTTGCAATTATGCAGTTTCATTATATGTCACATGTTTTTATACCCGCCACCAAAAAAATGGTGGGGGTATATTCATTTTGTCATTCCGTTTGTAACACATCGAAATATCCATTTTAGACCCCATAAAGTATAAATATTCTGAATCAGGGTTTGATTTGAAGACGATCTAGCTATGTCCGTCCGTCTGTTGAAAGCACGATAGAGGTCGCACCGAAAAAGCTAGGGGGCTCAAATTTTGCCAGAATCTTTCTTATACACAAGGTTTGTTTAGTATTGAAAATGGGATAAATCGGAATATTAGGAAGAGAGTTATAGCTCGTAAAGCAAGAGTAGGTCGAAAAAACCGTATCCGTCGAACATCAAATAAAATGGAAGTGTGTCCAAACGCATTAACGTAGACTCATGAAACTTCGAATACATATTTCCTGAGTAAAAACAATATTTCTCACCGAAAATTACCTAAATCTATGCATTAGGAAAGGAGTTATCGATCAAAATGTACGAAAATTTATACCGCACAGTGTATTTTTCGGTATATTTAAAAACAAAAACGTCATAAAAGCAACAAAATTTGATGTATGACTCTGAAATTTTGCACACTTTGCTTTTTGGTGAGAGGCTTTTCTATAACGGAAAATCAATGTGCCACGCCCACTTTAAAGCCCACCTCCCATATAACATTTTAACTAAAATTCATATAATTTCTCTATTAATAAAGATTTGGGAATAATAAAGGGCTATATTAAAATATCTAAGTTGTTCTCATTAGCAAAACAACTTTGATACGCCTACTATAACGCCCACTTTTTACGTTATCTACCGTTAATGAAATTTAAAAGCTCATAAAACCGAATAAATTAGAGGTATGATGATAAAATTTGCTACGTGTATCCTTCTAGTCAATGTCATTACTGTGCCAGAAAATTAAGGTGCCACGCTCACTTTTACGCCCACCTCCCATATAAGGTTTTACCTAAAATTCATATAATTTCTCTATTAATAAAGATTTTGGAATAATAAAGGACAATATTGAAACATCGAAGTTGTACTCATTAGCAGAAACAACTTTGACACGCCTACTATAACGCCCATTTTTCACGTTATCTACCGTAAATGAAATTTAAAAGCTCATAAATCCGTCAAAATTAGAGGTATGATGATGAAATTTGCTACATATATCCTTCTAATCAATTTAATTGTTGTGCAAAAAAATCAAGGTGCTACGCCCACTTTTACGCCTACTTCCCATATAACGGTTTATCTTAAATTCCTGTAATTTCGTTATTGACAAAGTTTTTGGGAAAATAAAGGACTATATTGAAATATCTAAGTTGTATTTATTAGCAGAAACTTTATTGACACGCCTACTTTAACGCCCACTATCACTAAAAGACTAAATTTACGAAAACATTTTACTATCATATCGAAGTTATTAAGGGTGGTTAAATTTTAAGGGCCGATGTTGTTTTTTAATAAAACACAAATTATTTAAGAAATTATTATCATTTTTTTTATAATGATAATATTTGTATGGTTCAATTATGTATTTAACAAAATATCGGCCAAATGGCCCCCCTATCCTTGGCGCCACTCCTCTATCTGATGGTCCAAATTTTCAATGACAATGTTGATGCTCAATTGTTGGGCATGATGATGAGTCGAGGTTGACTGCTCTTTTGCCACACTATCGCAAAAAACAGTAATGGTTCCCATTCAACGAACTAAGAAGGCATTCACAGATTTTCTAACATTTTATACAGACCTGTTTTGCAGCAATTTATATATTTCTTACAATTCTCCCGATTGTGGACGAATTTGAACGATTATGTTGATCAAAAGAATTACGAAGTGCACAAAATACATTTTGATTTGAACGCCCATTTTTATAAAAAACCTGAATAACTTTAAAGCGTTGCTCATTTGCATATCTTTCCACGGATCAACTTGAGTAAGTTTGAGATTGAGAAATGTCAAATAAAATGCAGAAAACAAATTTAAAGACTAGGTGTAGTTCACCTTCAACATGGGCCCTTAAAATTTAACCACCCTCTACAAAGAAAGTGATACATATTTTATAATAAAGAGATTATTCCATAGCGATTAACAAAATAATAAATATTGTGCTTTAAATGTACGCAAAATTGGTGGTGGGTATAAAAGATTCGGCACAGCCGAATATAGTGCTCTTACTTGTTTTTAAACAAGTTGGTATTAGTTTAGCAATATTTTTTTGCCTATAACTTTACAGATTAGAGCCCGCTCTATCCAAAATTTTTCACGAATATCTCTAGAGGCATATTTTATCTACAAATAGTAGCAAAGGTACCTATAAATTATTCTATGGCTGAAAAATTTTAATTTTGGTGGTAAATATAGGGGAAAAAACCGAGGCAGTCGTGTTTATTAGCTCATATCTCAGAAATTTATAGGGCGATTTCAATTGCGATTCATTCCCGGATATTTCCAAAAGATTGATACCATACACAGATCTGAGGAACATATGGTTGCTTCTAAAAGTTGATTTCAACCAACACACGGATTGACGGCCAGGGCTTAATCGACTCCCTCTATTCATAAGCTTTCAGAAAATATATACTTTATGGGGTCGGAAATTAAAATTGTAGAAACTACAAACGGAAGGACAATGCTTGTGCATTGTGAAGGGTATAAAAAATCAAATAAATACAAGTCAAGTATGACAGTGAATTTATAATAACTGATAAAAAAAAAGATCATCTTGTTACATCGTTATTACTTGATTTTATTTAATAATATTTTAACTGAGGTCAGTTCAGCTACCTATCATTTGACCCTCTTGAATAATAGCGTCATGTTAGTAACTGATCTTTAATTTTAACCAAACAGAAAATCTTTTAGTGAGTGTTGTTGATTTTTGAATAACTAATTAACAAACTACTTACATATGAAACTTATTTTTATATCATTCCAAATATTAGTTTATTTTTTTAACCGCAACCTCCATTTTCCCCCGGGCATGGAAGAACAATGACTCTTTAACTGGATTTGATGGAGGCTGACTTGTCTGATACCACGGAAATTAGTAATCCTCTAGAATTTGTTCTAAACTGGTTATTGTTGAGGTTTTTTCGGAGAACACATGCGAGAAGACAGACTCGAAGTTGGTTTAATGACTAATGCTCGATCTTGGTCGGACTTCGGAACACCACTGATAATGCTGGGTTGCTGCTGCAATCACAACAGAATTAGAGAATGATTTTATGGCAGTATATACGCAAAAAAAACATGGTTGCGACATGATCACTATGGTCATATTATATTCGCTATAACAATATTTGGTTGTCAAAAAACAAGTAATAGTTATTTTTATTTTATTTCATCATATATTTTGTCACGATAATCAAGCATTTGTTTGAATTGTATCATTTAATGTTTACTTTTTGTTAAAATTTCGACATTGTTGTTGTTTTTAAATAGTATGATTTAAAAAAAATAATTTGATAAAAATAACATTATATTCAAAAGCATTAAAAATTACAAATAATCATTAAATAATAGGTGAGACAACAGTATGATTACAAAGCAATCAATCTATGATTTTCTTTAATAATAATTTGATTTCAACCGTTTTTTTATTATATTTTAAAATAAATTTGTATTCCAGTATGTGTATGCATTTTAATTTATGTGTATTTACCATACATACATACATTAATTTTAATTCAAACCCCTCTTAAAACAAAAGCTTAAGCATTATTTATGTTATTTCCCCGGAAGTCAAAAGTTCACAAAGTGTAAATTATATACCTATTCTATTTTGTTTTCCTGGACTTTCTACAAACTCTATTTTTAAAACTGAAACAAACAACGAATAACAGAGAATGCAATAGTGTGAGTTCAAACAATAATTCTGCCTATACATGAACACATTGTGAATGTGTAAAACCCTTCATACATTTTCAATTAATAAATAAATTTCAAAAAAAACCCAATTCTTTCTCATCGTCTTGGCAACAGAAAAGAACATACACTTTTCATAACGAAACCATGTGGCTGAATAACTACTACATAGATAATTTCTACATTCAGCAATGTCAAACCCATTCTAACACATAAAGATTTGTGTTTCTTTTCTAACAAATTTTAACACGCGAGTAGTATGTATATGACGAGTAACAGTAAATGTATTTGTATGTGTATTTACGAAAGAGAGAGCACAAAAGAATGTGTTAGTGTGTGAAAGCTGAAAAGCGTAAAAAATGTAGGAAAGAAAAAAAAAATAAAAAGCAAAGAACAAAAAAAATATTTAACAAGTAAGAGCACTATATTCGGCTGTGCCGAATTTTTTATGCCCACCACTAATTCGATGTACTTTTGCACAAAATTTTTTATATTTTTATTAACAGTAATCTCTTTATACTAAACTATGTATCACTTTCTTTGTATAACTTCGATATGCTAGTAAAATGTTTTCCTAAATTTAGTCTTTCAATGAAAGTGGGAGTTAAAATAGGCGTGTCAATATAGTTTTTGCTAATAAATACATCTTAGATATTTCAATATAGTCCTTTATTTATTACTTTATTAGTTATTAAAATTTAATTAATTTAATATTATATAAATTTAAGATAAAGCGTTAAAGTGGACGTGTCGCCTTAATTTTCTGGCATAACAATGACATTGACTAGAAAGCTATTTGTACGAAATTTTAAATTTCATTAACAGTGGATTACGTGAAAATTGGGCGTTATAGTAGGCGTGTCGGCGTGGTTTTTTTACCTACTCTTGCATTAATTATATTTTTTAATAATTAATAATTCTCTTCCTAATATTCCGATTAAGCACATTTCCAATACTAAACAAACCTTGTTTATAAGAAATATTCTGGAAAAATTTGGGCCCCTAACTTTTTCAGTTCGAGCTCTATCGTGCTTTTATAAATGTATTTAATATGACATAAATATTATTTTGTGCAAATTATAATACTTACATACATACATACATTAAAGTATATGTAGCAAAGTTTTGGTTTTTATCGACATACATATGTAAATATATATATAATAGGCATATTGGGGATAGTAAGGTAATAAGTCTAGACTTTAAAAAAGTTGCTTTATATTTTCACGTTTTAATGAGCACGATCAAAGTTCTATGGTATAAAGTTTGTACTTAGAACGAATATAGTTGTATAGGATACACACATACTACTACATCAGTCTATATCTGTCAGCTCCACTAATTGTAATACTGCTGCAGAATTTAATTTAACCCAACATTAACTCGTGCCGATGAAAGTTAGACAATGTATTTAATGCTATACTCTTCTACTTTTAACAAACACAAACACCATTTATGTAACTCGTCGCTTTACTATTAGAGTGAATTTTCGAGGTAACGATTTTATTCACCTGCTGAAAACTAATATTTAGAAAATAATACCAAATAAGATATAAATAATAGGGCATATCATATGTCTATGTAAATCTCCAAAAGCAATACAGATCACGACTTTTAAATAATTTTATAAAAATTATAAAATTTTTGGTTTCGGTTCTAATCGGCCAATGAATTTAGCTAATTATTATAAAGGAATTAAACTTTACTTTTTTTGTACTAACAAAACAAAAAGATCGTTGTCTGCTACGGCACCGATCCCCTCTTCGTAAATTTGTCGGCCGCTTCATATCCAGCTATGTCCATTGTCCCTTAACCCACATCAGCGTCATCTTATTTGTAGAAGCACACCTATTAACATTTAGAATACACTAAAGCACCGAACAGGAGTTTACATTCATTCACCGGACATGTTTTATTACCGACTGGTTCGAAAGTGCAATTAGAATTCTCATCCATTATACTCGACACTCCAGCAAATGATCTAAGCGTGCAGCATACAAATAATCTCTACCTGATAGACGGGCTAAGAATGCCGGTCTGGTAAATTTTTAGTTTATTTCAAAGAAATTTTTTTGATTTAAAGTTTCCTGCAGTTTTTTTGTAATAGTTTATTAGATAATAGATATACATAAGAAAATCAAATGTCATTGGTATTCGCATCACTTAAGAAGGGCTGCACCGATTTTACATTTTTTTTTTAAATGGTTGTCATAAGTAATCCCAAGAGTCCACAATTTTTCTGTACATCCTGAATACTTAGTGTTAGAGTTTTCAATCCTGATATTACAAATTTTAATAAAAAAAATGTTCATTGCAATTAGATAGGATCAAATGAGTGGATGTGGTACCTCTCACACAAATAAAATATATTTTATAGTATATCTGCAGAACTCTAATTGCTATAGACTTTAAACTCTGTTTCTCCCTCTTTCTCTATTAGTTATTCCTTCTAAAATAAAACTAAAAATTATTTTATTCAGATTACAGAACAATTTTTACACAAAAGTGGAAAAGGATATACATAATATACTAGGTTTGTCATTCCATGTGAAATTACTACAGTTTTCATTTCCGACCCCATAAAGTATGTATTTTCTGAAAGCTTATGAATAGGGGAGTCAATTAAGCCATGTCAGTCTGTCCGTGTGTATGTTGAAACCACCTTTTTAAGCCCCCCGACGTCACCTGGACGTCTTCACGTCATCTGTGGTATTACAATATCAGAAATATGCGGGAGCAGATCGGTATTGAAAATCAGAAAAATCGGTACATAAACAACTGAGATATGAGGAAAAACCACTACCACCTCTTTTTCACAACCACAACATACAACGCATATATACAAACGTGGCATACTGGTTAGAGTTAACGTGGCATCAAATCCCAGCTGAGCCAAAAAAAATAATTTTTTAATTTTTTATCTTCTTTAATTTTTTTTATAATTTTACAATGGAATCTTTTGTACGTATTTCATATGGGATAAATGGTGATACGAACAATTGTTATTTTATGACTACACGTTTTGAAGGGTATATAAGATTCGGCACGGCCAAATATCGCACTCGTACTTGTTTAAATTAAACTTTAACAATATGTTTGCGTTGTTCAATAACCAATATTTTCATAAATATATATAAGAGTATACTAACCGTAAATTATCAATTAATCTAAAGAAGTCTCAAAAATCATTTAGAACAATTAATAAAAAAACCTAAAATCCCAGCAATAATATATTAATCCCATTAAAAAGTATTACATGTCTGCAAAAATATTAATTATTTTTAAACATTTTTTATTACATATTAAGATGTGGCATATTTAACATATTTCGTGTATCAAGTTCTTAAATTAATATGGGCCGAAATAAAAATGAATTTGAGTTATGGTTCCTTACCCTGTTCGAATTTGAGGCACCTTTTCAATATTGAGATGTAGCGAAAAAATTTTAAAGCAAATTCAATAAACATATTTAAAATGCTTATTAATATGCAGTCAATATTTTCACTAGTTTGGCATTATTTGCTTTGAAAGGTTATGAACACAAATGCCTCCCAGAATGTCTATTTCATTAGATGGCTTTAAACTGGATATGAGACTTCAAACCTAACTAGTATTAAGACATGATCATACAACACGAACATCTGCACTTACATACGTACTCGTACATATATGTATGTACATATTTCATTTTGAATACTACACAAATTTAGCTTTTCATCGAATCTACTTAAGTTATTATCCATAATTCTAAACAATCAGTAATAAATGCAAATAGATGGATGTATGTATATACATGCGTATATATGTAAGTAAGTTTATTTATATTCAATTTAAATAGGAAACACAATAATAAATTGGTATTTCTTTGCAACCAGAAAGCTTTTAAAGACCAAATTTACACTAATACTAATACGTATGAAACCCAATAACACTGGTGCTTTAGGAAATTAATGCGTATTTGCTAATTGCACTAAATACTTGTAAAACTTATTTATATTCTATGAAGGCATTGTGTGTATGTGTGCACAAAAACGGATTGATTTCCTATACACTCACAAATTAATACCTACCCAGCCTGCACAAAAGTACGACAATGTCTGGATCAGACAAGTCTTACAAATATCTGACTTATTTTACGGACATTTCGTACAGATTTCTGTAAGACATGTCTGGGAAATTTAATGTACGACACGTCTGATAGATTTCTGACTGATTTCGTACCGATATGACGAAGGGATTTTATTCTTTTTTGTTTACCGACATGTCTGATAGATATCTGACTGATTTCGTACAGAAATTTCTAAGTTGTTTTTATTTCGTTTTTTTTTTGTTTTTTTTTTTCTTTACAAATTAAAACGCAATTTTTTGCCTTTACCAATTTTGTAATTTTGATTTTGTTTGTTTTACAAATTGTTTATTTAAGTCATAAAGTTCAACAAAATAGGTGATATTAAAAAATTTTATTTATTGGTGTGTTAAAAAAGTTTAAAAGAATTATAGAAAGTGATTGTTTTGTGATTAATAAACAATATTTATATGTATATAAAGAGTGGCACGTCAGGCTTTTCGACAAAATGTTCAAAAAGATTCGTATTTGGTTTTTCAAGTTAGCTTAAAATATTTAAAAGAATTGTTTTAACTATTATATGGGCATATAAACAATGTATATGAATATATGTAATTAAGTAATAAATTAAATGAATAAAAAAATATAACATAAAACTGAGTTTTATTTTATTAAATATTTCAGACAAACATCCGACAAACTTTCAGAAATCTGTCAGAAATCCATACGAATGTCGTATAATAAATCCGAATTTCCCTGCTTTTTCTTTCAGATTTCTGTTAGATTTCTATCAGACACGTCGGTAAAAAACTCAGAATTTCCCACGACATGTCTGTCAGAATTCGTGTCAACCACTTCATATGTTTGGCGGTCAGAAGTCTAACAGAATTCGTATAGAATTCTTACTTGTTTGTCGACATATCTTACAGACATCTGACAGATGTCGGACAATTTTGCAGGCTGGGTATAAACTATTTTTTTTTTAAGAAAGCAACCAAACACTTAAGGCCTGACTATATTATGCTTTTGCTGGCTTAAACAAATGTGCGGACATGGTACAATCATCAGGTAGCCTCAGTTCTGCAGCAACAAAATTCTACATGTATTTTGTTGTTGAAAAACGACGACTTAAATGTCAAAAAGCAAATGTGTGTGCGTGTTTTTTTGCGGTAGAATATATACGTACACAATATATACACATACATATACAAAATTTGACATTTTAGTTAAACCTTACCGTAGAGAAAAAAAAATCAGCTGTTTTAGTGAGGCTACCTGATAATTGTACCATGTGTGCGGATACATAAAATTAAATTCATGTAACTATATTGTACTTAATACTACATTTACACCTAAGCGAAATCTAGTAGATTTGATTTAAAATCTTTATTAAAATCTAAACCGTTTATACCACTGTTTTTTGACATTTTGCAAGATTTCGTTTTCAAAACAATATACTTATTTACAAGGTGGTCTGAGAGGCTCTCTATGCTCTACTTCTCCAAAATTCAAACTCCATATAACAAAAATGTTAACAATAAAGTACTTGCGCAATTGCAACCACCTTATATATTATGATTGAATTTTTCTGTGTGCAGCGTAGTAAATTTTAGTACAATTTAATAAAAACCACAGTTGCATCACGAAGTAGTACTAGATTTTAAGTAGATTTTGCCAAAATCTAGTGGCGAAGTAGATTTCATTTTGTATGGGAAATCTGGTAGATTTCGCTCAAAATCCCTTAAGTACTAGATTTTGTGTAGGTGTAAATGTAGTATAAGAAACTTTTCGTCAAGTTTCGTCAAGTGTCATTTGCTTAAGCAAACAGCGAATCTGATCGTACTTTACTTACGAAATTTGCTTTTCATTTAATTTGTACACACTGTTGCATTATTTAGTATTGGGTGTTTTTATACCCTTCACACAGTGAAAAAGGGTATATATAGGTTTGTCATTCCGTGTGAAATTTCTACAATTTTGATTTCCGACCCCATAAAGTATATATTTTCTGAAAGCTTATGAATAGGGGAGTCGATTAAGCCCTGTCAGTCTGTCCGTCTGACCGTCTGTCCGTGTGTATGTTGAAATCAACTTTTTGAAGCCCCCCCGACATCGCTTGGACTCGGGTGAGGTATTAAAATATCAGAAATATTCGGGAGTAGATCGGTATTGAAAATCAGAAACATCGGTAAATAAACAACTGAGATATGAGCAAAAACCCACGACCACCTCGATTTTTTTTCACAAAAACAACATTACAACAACAACATACATACATACAAACGTGTATACTGGTTAGAGAAAACGTGGCATTGAATCCCAGCTGAGCCAAAAAAAATTTTTTTTTATATTTTTTTTTAATTTTTTTTTTAATTTTTTTTTTTTTTTTTTATTTTTTAATTAATATATTATTTATATTTTTATTATTATTTTTTTTTAATTTTTTTTTTAAATATTTTTTTTTTATTTTTTTTTTTTTGTTCATATTTATTATATATATTTTAATTATTTTTTAAATTTTTTTTTTAATTTTTTTTTTAAATTTTTTTTTTAATTTTTTTTTTAATTTTTTTTTTATTTTTTTTTTAACATACATACGTAAATTTATAATTTTACATTGTGGATGTTTTTATATATGTATGGTTTTTATATGTTTGTACGTATATCATATGGAATGGTGATACAAACTACTGTTATTGCATGACTACACGGTGTGAAGGGTATATAAGATTCGGCACGGCCGAATATAGCGCTCTTACTTGTTTTCAGTGGTATAGAACTTCGAATTGAAATAAAACACAAGAAAATCGTTTTAGTGACCATAAATTTCGCTTTTATTGGAAGGATAATTTTATGCCATTAATGTTTAAATATGATTTCAGGCATGTGGCCGCCGCGGCTGGTTCGAATAAAGCCAATTCTACAGGTCCAATTTTTAACCACTTTTTCGAGCATATGGGGCCGTATGTCGGCAATAACGCCACGAATGTTGGCTTCCAATTCCCTTAACGTTTCTGGTTTGTTGGCGTAGACGAGCGACTTCACATATCCCCAAAGAAAATAATCCAATGGTGTCAAATCACACGATCTTGGTGGCCAATTGGCAGGTCCATTCCGCGAAATTATGCGCTCATCGAATGTTTCCTTCAATAAATCGATTGTGGCGTGCGCTGTGTGGCATGTAGCGCAACCTCCATTTTCCCCCGGGCATGGAAGAACAATGACTCTTTAACTGGATTTGATGGAGGCTGACTTGTCTGATACCACGGAAATTAGTAATCCTATAGAATTTGTTCTAAACTGGTTATTGTTGAGGTTTTTTCGGAGAACACATGCGAGAAGACAGACTCGAAGTTGGTTTAATGACTAATGCTCGATCTTGGTCGGACTTCGGAACACCACTGATAATGCTGGGTTGCTGCTGCAATCACAACAGAATTAGAGAATGATTTTATGGCAGTATATACGCAAAAAAAACATGGTTGCGACATGATCACTATGGTCATATTATATTCGCTATAACAATATTTGGTTGTCAAAAAACAAGTAATAGTTATTTTTATTTTATTTCATCATATATTTTGTCACGATAATCAAGCATTTGTTTGAATTGTATCATTTAATGTTTACTTTTTGTTAAAATTTCGACATTGTTGTTGTTTTTAAATAGTATGATTTAAAAAAAATAATTTGATAAAAATAACATTATATTCAAAAGCATTAAAAATTACAAATAATCATTAAATAATAGGTGAGACAACAGTATGATTACAAAGCAATCAATCTATGATTTTCTTTAATAATAATTTGATTTCAACCGTTTTTTTATTATATTTTAAAATAAATTTGTATTCCAGTATGTGTATGCATTTTAATTTATGTGTATTTACCATACATACATACATTAATTTTAATTCAAACCCCTCTTAAAACAAAAGCTTAAGCATTATTTATGTTATTTCCCCGGAAGTCAAAAGTTCACAAAGTGTAAATTATATACCTATTCTATTTTGTTTTCCTGGACTTTCTACAAACTCTATTTTTAAAACTGAAACAAACAACGAATAACAGAGAATGCAATAGTGTGAGTTCAAACAATAATTCTGCCTATACATGAACACATTGTGAATGTGTAAAACCCTTCATACATTTTCAATTAATAAATAAATTTCAAAAAAAAACCCAATTCTTTCTCATCGTCTTGGCAACAGAAAAGAACATACACTTTTCATAACGAAACCATGTGGCTGAATAACTACTACATAGATAATTTCTACATTCAGCAATGTCAAACCCATTCTAACACATAAAGATTTGTGTTTCTTTTCTAACAAATTTTAACACGCGAGTAGTATGTATATGACGAGTAACAGTAAATGTATTTGTATGTGTATTTACGAAAGAGAGAGCACAAAAGAATGTGTTAGTGTGTGAAAGCTGAAAAGCGTAAAAAATGTAGGAAAGAAAAAAAAAATTAAAAGCAAAGAACAAAAAAAATATTTAACAAGTAAGAGCACTATATTCGGCTGTGCCGAATTTTTTATGCCCACCACCAATTCGATGTACTTTTGCACAAAATTTTTTATATTTTTATTAACAGTAATCTCTTTATACTAAACTATGTATCACTTTCTTTGTATAACTTCGATATGCTAGTAAAATGTTTTCCTAAATTTAGTCTTTCAATGAAAGTGGGAGTTAAAATAGGCGTGTCAATATAGTTTCTGCTAATAAATACATCTTAGATATTTCAATATAGTCCTTTATTTATTACTTTATTAGTTATTAAAATTTAATTAATTTAATATTATATAAATTTAAGATAAAGCGTTAAAGTGGACGTGTCGCCTTAATTTTCTGGCATAACAATGACATTGACTAGAAAGCTATTTGTACGAAATTTTAAATTTCATTAACAGTGGATTACGTGAAAATTGGGCGTTATAGTAGGCGTGTCGGCGTGGTTTTTTTACCTACTCTTGCATTACGAGCTATAATTCTCTTCCTAATATTCCGATTAAGCACATTTCCAATACTAAACAAACCTTGTTTATAAGAAATATTCTGGAAAAATTTGGGCCCCTAACTTTTTCAGTTCGAGCTCTATCGTGCTTTTATAAATGTATTTAATATGACATAAATATTATTTTGTGCAAATTATAATACTTACATACATACATACATTAAAGTATATGTAGCAAAGTTTTGGTTTTTATCGACATACATATGTAAATATATATATATAATAGGCATATTGGGGATAGTAAGGTAATAAGTCTAGACTTTAAAAAAGTTGCTTTATATTTTCACGTTTTAATGAGCACGATCAAAGTTCTATGGTATAAAGTTTGTACTTAGAACGAATATAGTTGTATAGGATACACACATACTACTACATCAGTCTATATCTGTCAGCTCCACTAATTGTAATACTGCTGCAGAATTTAATTTAACCCAACATTAACTCGTGCCGATGAAAGTTAGACAATGTATTTAATGCTATACTCTTCTACTTTTAACAAACACAAACACCATTTATGTAACTCGTCGCTTTACTATTAGAGTGAATTTTCGAGGTAACGATTTTATTCACCTGCTGAAAACTAATATTTAGAAAATAATACCAAATAAGATATAAATAATAGGGCATATCATATGTCTATGTAAATCTCCAAAAGCAATACAGATCACGACTTTTAAATAATTTTATAAGAATTATAAAATTTTTGGTTTCGGTTCTAATCGGCCAATGAATTTAGCTAATTATTATAAAGGAATTAAACTTTACTTTTTTTTGTACTAACAAAACAAAAAGATCGTTGTCTGCTACGGCACCGATCCCCCCTTCGTAAATTTGTCGGCCGCTTCATATCCAGCTATGTCCATTGTCCCTTAACCCACATCAGCGTCATCTTATTTGTAGAAGCACACCTATTAACATTTAGAATACACTAAAGCACCGAACAGGAGTTTACATTCATTCACCGGACATGTTTTATTACCGACTGGTTCGAAAGTGCAATTAGAATTCTCATCCATTATACTCGACACTCCAGCAAATGATCTAAGCGTGCAGCATACAAATAATCTCTACCTGATAGACGGGCTAAGAATGCCGGTCTGGTAAATTTTTAGTTTATTTCAAAGAAATTTTTTTGATTTAAAGTTTCCTGCAGTTTTTTTTGTAATAGTTTATTAGATAATAGATATACATAAAAAAATCAAATGTCATTGGTAATCGCATCACTTAAGAAGGGCTGCACCGATTTTACAATTTTTATACCCTTCACCTGTGGTGCACAAGGGTATATATAGCTTTGTCATTCCGTTTGTAATTTCTACAATTTTCATTTCCGACCCCATAAAGTATATATTTTCTGAAAGCTTATGAATATGGGAGTCGATTAAGCCCTGACCGTCTGTCCGTCTATCCGTCTGTCCGTGTGTTGGTTGAAATCAACTTTTAGAAGCAACTATATGTTCCTCAGATCTGTATATGGTATCAATCTCTTGGAAATATCCAGGAATGAATCGCTATTGAAATTCAGCACAATCGCCCCATAACTTTCTGAGATATGAGCAAAAAACCACGACCACCTCGTTTTTTTTCACAATTACAACAACAACATACATACATAGATACATGTAAAAAACATACCAAACAAAAAAAATTACAAAAAAAAAATATTAAAAATAAGAAAACTAATAATAAAAAAAACTAAAAAAAAAAATTTTTAAAAAAATTTAAAAAAATACTAAAATATAAATAATATATTAAATAAAATAAAATAAAATTTTTTTGGCTCAGCTGGGATTCGATGCCACATTTATTCTAACGTGTACGTATGCACGTATTTTATATGGGATGAATGGTGATACAAACAATTGTTATTGCATGACTACACGTTGTGAAGGGTATATAAGATTCGGCACGGCCGAATATAGCACTGTTACTTGTTTTTTAAATGGTTGTCATAAGTAATCCCAAGAGTCCACAATTTTTCTGTACATCCTGAATACTTAGTGTTAGAGTTTTCAATCCTGATATTACAAATTTTAATAAAAAAATGTTCATTGCAATTAGATAGGATCAAATGAGTGGATGTGGTACCTCTCACACAAATAAAATATATTTTATAGTATATCTGCAGAACTCTAATTGCTATAGACTTTAAACTCTGTTTCTCCCTCTTTCTCTATTAGTTATTCCTTCTAAAATAAAACTAAAAATTATTTTATTCAGATTACAGAACAATTTTTACACAAAAGTGGAAAAGGATATACATAATATACTAGGTTTGTCATTCCATGTGAAATTACTACAGTTTTCATTTCCGACCCCATAAAGTATGTATTTTCTGAAAGCTTATGAATAGGGGAGTCAATTAAGCCATGTCAGTCTGTCCGTGTGTATGTTGAAACCACCTTTTTAAGCCCCCCGACGTCACCTGGACGTCTTCACGTCATCTGTGGTATTACAATATCAGAAATATGCGGGAGCAGATCGGTATTGAAAATCAGAAAAATCGGTACATAAACAACTGAGATATGAGGAAAAACCACTACCACCTCTTTTTCACAACCACAACATACAACGCATATATACAAACGTGGCATACTGGTTAGAGTTAACGTGGCATCAAATCCCAGCTGAGCCAAAAAAAATAATTTTTTAATTTTTTATCTTCTTTAATTTTTTTTATAATTTTACAATGGAATCTTTTGTACGTATTTCATATGGGATAAATGGTGATACGAACAATTGTTATTTTATGACTACACGTTTTGAAGGGTATATAAGATTCGGCACGGCCAAATATCGCACTCGTACTTGTTTAAATTAAACTTTAACAATATGTTTGCGTTGTTCAATAACCAATATTTTCATAAATATATATAAGAGTATACTAACCGTAAATTATCAATTAATCTAAAGAAGTCTCAAAAATCATTTAGAACAATTAATAAAAAAACCTAAAATCCAAGCAATAATATATTAATCCCATTAAAAAGTATTACATGTCTGCAAAAATATTAATTATTTTTAAACATTTTTTATTACATATTAAGATGTGGCATATTAAACATATTTCGTGTATCTAGTTCTTAAATTAATATGGGCCGAATTAAAAATGAATTTGAGTTATGGTTCCTTACCCTGTTCGAATTTGAGGTACCATTTCAATATTGAGATGTAGCGAAAAAATTTTAATGCAAATTCAATAAACATATTTAAAATGCTTATTAATATGCAGTCAATATTTTCACTAGTTTGGCATTATTTGCTTTGAAAGGTTATGAACACAAATGCACTCCCAGAATGTCTATTTCATTAGATGGCTTTAAACTGGATATGAGACTTCAAACCTAACTAGTATTAAGACATGATCATACAACACGAACATCTGCACTTACATACGTACTCGTACATATATGTATGTACATATTTCATTTTGAATACTACACAAATTTAGCTTTTCATCGAATCTACTTAAGTTATTATCCATAATTCTAAACAATCAGTAATAAATGCAAATAGATGGATGTATGTATATACATGCGTATATATGTAAGTAAGTTTATTTATATTCAATTTAAATAGGAAACACAATAATAAATTGGTATTTCTTTGCAACCAGAAAGCTTTTAAAGACCAAATTTACACCAATACTAATACGTATGAAACCCCATAACACTGGTGCTTTAGGAAATTAATGCGTATTTGCTAATTGCACTAAATACTTGTAAAACTTATTTATATTCTATGAAGGCATTGTGTGTATGTGTGCGCAAAAACGGATTGATTTCCTATACACTCACAAATTAATACCTACCCAGCCTGCACAAAAGTACGACAATGTCTGGATCAGACAAGTCTTACAAATATCTGACTTATTTTACGGACATTTCGTACAGATTTCTGTAAGACATATCTGGGAAATTTAATGTACGACACGTCTGATAGATTTCTGACTGATTTCGTACCGATATGACGAAGGGATTTTATTCTTTTTTGTTTACCGACATGTCTGATAGATATCTGACTGATTTCGTACGGAAATTTCTAAGTTGTTTTTATTTCGTTTTTTTTGTTTTTTTTTTTTTTTCTTTACAAATTAAAACGCAATTTTTTGCCTTTACCAATTTTGTAATTTTGATTTTGTTTGTTTTACAAATTGTTTATTTAAGTCATAAAGTTCAACAAAATAGGTGATATTAAAAAATTTTATTTATTGGTGTGTTAAAAAAGTTTAAAAGAATTATAGAAAGTGATTGTTTTGTGATTAATAAACAATATTTATATGTATATAAAGAGTGGCACGTCAGGCTTTTCGACAAAATGTTCAAAAAGATTCGTATTTGGTTTTTCAAGTTAGCTTAAAATATTTAAAAGAATTGTTTTAACTATTATATGGGCATATAAACAATGTATATGAATATATGTAATTAAGTAATAAATTAAATGAATAAAAAAATATAACATAAAACTGAGTTTTATTTTATTAAATATTTCAGACAAACTTTCAGAAATCTGTCAGAAATCCATACGAATGTCGTATAATAAATCCGAATTTCCCTGCTTTTTCTTTCAGATTTCTGTTAGATTTCTATCAGACACGTCGGTAAAAAACTCAGAATTTCCCACGACATGTCTGTCAGAATTCGTGTCAACCACTTCATATGTTTGGCGGTCAGAAGTCTAACAGAATTCGTATAGAATTCTTACTTGTTTGTCGACATATCTTACAGACATCTGACAGATGTCGGACAATTTTGCAGGCTGGGTATAAACTATTTTTTTTTTAAGAAAGCAACCAAACACTTAAGGCCTGACTATATTATGCTTTTGCTGGCTTAAACAAATGTGCGGACATGGTACAATCATCAGGTAGCCTCAGTTCTGCAGCAACAAAATTCTACATGTATTTTGTTGTTGAAAAACGACGACTTAAATGTCAAAAAGCAAATGTGTGTGCGTGTTTTTTTGCGGTAGAATATATACGTACACAATATATACACATACATATACAAAATTTGACATTTTAGTTAAACCTTACCGTAGAGAAAAAAAAATCAGCTGTTTTAGTGAGGCTACCTGATAATTGTACCATGTGTGCGGATACATAAAATTAAATTCATGTAACTATATTGTACTTAATACTACATTTACACCTAAGCGAAATCTAGTAGATTTGATTTAAAATCTTTATTAAAATCTAAACCGTTTATACCACTGTTTTTTGACATTTTGCAAGATTTCGTTTTCAAAACAATATACTTATTTACAAGGTGGTCTGAGAGGCTCTCTATGCTCTACTTCTCCAAAATTCAAACTCCATATAACAAAAATGTTAACAATAAAGTACTTGCGCAATTGCAACCACCTTATATATTATGATTGAATTTTTCTGTGTGCAGCGTAGTAAATTTTAGTACAATTTAATAAAAACCACAGTTGCATCACGAAGTAGTACTAGATTTTAAGTAGATTTTGCCAAAATCTAGTGGCGAAGTAGATTTCATTTTGTATGGGAAATCTGGTAGATTTCGCTCAAAATCCCTTAAGTACTAGATTTTGTGTAGGTGTAAATGTAGTATAAGAAACTTTTCGTCAAGTTTCGTCAAGTGTCATTTGCTTAAGCAAACAGCGAATCTGATCGTACTTTACTTACGAAATTTGCTTTTCATTTAATTTGTACACACTGTTGCATTATTTAGTATTGGGTGTTTTTATACCCTTCACACAGTGAAAAAGGGTATATATAGGTTTGTCATTCCGTGTGAAATTTCTACAATTTTGATTTCCGACCCCATAAAGTATATATTTTCTGAAAGCTTATGAATAGGGGAGTCGATTAAGCCCTGTCAGTCTGTCAGTCTGACCGTCTGTCCGTGTGTATGTTGAAATCAACTTTTTGAAGCCCCCCCGACATCGCTTGGACTCGGGTGAGGTATTAAAATATCAGAAATATTCGGGAGTAGATCGGTATTGAAAATCAGAAACATCGGTAAATAAACAACTGAGATATGAGCAAAAACCCACGACCACCTCGATTTTTTTTCACAAAAACAACATTACAACAACAACATACATACATACAAACGTGTATACTGGTTAGAGAAAACGTGGCATTGAATCCCAGCTGAGCCAAAAAAAATTTTTTTTTATATTTTTTTTTAATTTTTTTTTTAATTTTTTTTTTTTTTTTTTATTTTTTAATTAATATATTATTTATATTTTTATTATTATTTTTTTTTAATTTTTTTTTTAAATATTTTTTTTTTATTTTTTTTTTTTGTTCATATTTATTATATATATTTTAATTATTTTTTAAATTTTTTTTTTAATTTTTTTTTTAAATTTTTTTTTTAATTTTTTTTTTAATTTTTTTTTTATTTTTTTTTTAACATACATACGTAAATTTATAATTTTACATTGTGGATGTTTTTATATATGTATGGTTTTTATATGTTTGTACGTATATCATATGGAATGGTGATACAAACTACTGTTATTGCATGACTACACGGTGTGAAGGGTATATAAGATTCGGCACGGCCGAATATAGCGCTCTTACTTGTTTTCAGTGGTATAGAACTTCGAATTGAAATAAAACACAAGAAAATCGTTTTAGTGACCATAAATTTCGCTTTTATTGGAAGGATAATTTTATGCCATTAATGTTTAAATATGATTTCAGGCATGTGGCCGCCGCGGCTGGTTCGAATAAAGCCAATTCTACAGGTCCAATTTTTAACCACTTTTTCGAGCATATGGGGCCGTATGTCGGCAATAACGCCACGAATGTTGGCTTCCAATTCCCTTAACGTTTCTGGTTTGTTGGCGTAGACGAGCGACTTCACATATCCCCAAAGAAAATAATCCAATGGTGTCAAATCACACGATCTTGGTGGCCAATTGACAGGTCCATTCCGCGAAATTATGCGCTCATCGAATGTTTCCTTCAATAAATCGATTGTGGCGTGCGCTGTGTGGCATGTAGCGCCGTCTTGTTGGAACCACAACTCATCCACATTCATGCCATCCAATTCGGGAACAAAATAGTCGGTTATCATGGCTCTATACCGGTCTCCATTAACGGTAACTGCCTCTCCAGCATTATTTCGGAAGAAGTATGGCCCAATGACTCCACCAGCCCATAGAGCACACCAAACAGTCAGTTTTTGTGGATGTAATGGCGTCTCAAGGGTCGCATGTGGATTCTCTTCACTCCAAATGCGGCAATTTTGCTTGTTGACGTAGCCATTCAACCAAAAATGAGCCTCATCACTGAACAAAACTTCGCGAACTGAACCGTTATTTTCGAAATAAATTTGCACGATTTGCAAGCGTTGTTCTTTTGTCAACCTGTTCATGATGAAATGGCAAACCAAACTGAACATAAATGACATTAGAGTTGCCAGATTTGACCACAAAATGCCAGTTTTATCTCTATTCGAAAAACAAACATGTAAAAAAAACACCCGGTACTTTTTTTTATTAATGTTGTCATTTCTTTTTTAAATAAGTGAAAAAATTTATAAATTTTATAGTTTATGGTAAAATATTTTTACATATTACACATTTTAAATAATAATTTTATGACAATATCGATATATTTAGGAAATACAGAAATAAAACAGCTTTTCTAAAAGTACAAATATTTGCAACTAATCATAGTAAGTATTTAAGTTTAAAAAGTACAATATATCCACCGACAAGTCTTCAAAAATTTTCTTAAGCATTTGACAGACTTTTCGTTGATTTTTGACAGTAGCTTAAGCCAGCAAAAGCATAATATAGTTAGGCCTTTATGCTTCGAAAACTTTACAATCCAGCAAATCAAGCAAAAAATAAGAAGCATTAAATACCAAAATGCTCATACATACTCGAGTGCAATACAAGCTGGTTAGGCTGGCTGGCTTTTACAGCAGTAGACAAAAAACATACAGATAAAATAAAAATCTAAAAACAAACGTCCAATAATAACGACAACAAGAAAAACAGCAGAAACATACAAGACAAAAAAGAAAAAAAAAACAACATACTGGTTTTGTTACACACAACACAACTCCTGTATTGTATGTATGTATATTTGCATGCTTGTTTATCTGTTTGTATGGGTATTGAATGCTGCTTGTTGTATGACTAGGATTTTGAAGTACTGGCTGGAATAGAATAGAAAGACGAACAACAATGACTGAAAAAAGTTCATAACCCATACTTGTACATTTAAAATAAACACGTATCGATGTACATACGAACATACTTACATCCGAACGATGTACATACATACCTACTACAAAGTTAGTACATTTGATTGTACTTTACTACGCTGCGCTTAATTTTTTTTTTTTTTTTAAACAAGTATAAAGTATGAAAATTAAAAAAAAAGCATAAGAAGACAAGTAAAGCAATATCATGCTAAATAACCAGGGTTGCAATTTTAATGCAAATGCATATTAGTAAGTAAAAATCCATTTTGATCAAATAGTTTTCGGAATCGAACAAATTGCAATGAAATGATATCGATTGGGTTCTGCTATTTTTTTAATATATTTTTAACTTCAAATTTTTATGTGTTTAATAGGTATATAACCGATTATGTGTTCATAAAAATATGTTTGACTTTAACTTTGCCGATTAGTAAACAATTTGCAACAAAAAAAAATAACAAACATCTCTAGAGGCATATTTAATAAAAAAATTGAGTGATAAATAATCTTGGCGCTGAAACATTTTAGTTTTTTTGTGCAGATATCAAAAATATATAAGCAGCCGTGTTTATTTTCTCATATCTCAGAAAGTTATTTGGCGATTGTGCTAGAATTTAAAAGCAATTCATTTTCGAATATTCGAAAGAATTATACCATAACAGATCTGTTCTATACGTAGGGGCTCTAAGAGTTTATTTAGACCAATAGACGGACATTGATCTACTCTCTCTACTCGACTCCCCTAGTCCTAAGCTTTGAAAAAATATGGGTTCGGTAATGAATATTGTAAAAATTTCAAAGCTATGTATGTAGGTATATAAACCCTTGCAACCACAGAAAAAGGGTATAAAAATCAGACACCGAATTCTTGAATCAAAAAAAAAATTAAAACTTATTTGATTCCTAATTTTTTCTTCTGAAATTTCATGGCAAATTAGAAAACAAAACAAAATCAAACTTAAATCTTTGCAGCAAATATTATTTTACCTGAGTGATATAAAAAACTTTTTTAGTTTAAATATTTACATACATTTAAAAACTTTAAAAAATACACATCGCTGCCCACTCATACATACACATAGGTATACAGTTAAAATTACAATGTATAGTGGAACAGTGAGCCTCAAAGGAGTAAATTTATCTATCAAATTTTAAAACATTAAAAGTTTTAAGTTTTGTTTTTTTGCTATATAAGATTTATTTTGGAAAGCACATTACCCTAAAGACAATCCCAAAGTTAATGCAATATTTTAACTCTAAACAAAAACTGTATATCCTGACAGAAGACTTATTTGATTTGTTGAAAGATTTTCCATGTAGAAATAAATAAAAAAGTTTATCCTCGAATTTCAGGCGGAATTCCGTACTAGACTTAAACTATTTGTGCTGTAAAAACAAACACTCCCTGTTTGAGTCCGATGGGCTTTACGGTTTCGGAGTCTATAGCTAACACACAGACAGAGTTTCACTTTTATATATATACTAGAAAAGCCCGGCGCGCGTTGCTACGCCCCTTAATGAATAAAAATGCATTCTGAATTTTAATTATACCCTTCACACAGTGAAAAAGGGTATATATAGGTTTGTCATTCCGTGTGAAATTTCTACAATTTTCATTTCCGACCCCATAAAGTATGTATTTTCTGAAAGCTTATGAATAGGGAAGTCGATTAGACTCTGTCAGTCTGACCGTCTGTCCGTGTGTATGTTGAAATCAACTTTTTTAAGCCCCCCGAAATCGCTTGGACCCGGGTGAGGTATTAAAATATCAGAAATATTCGGGAGTAGATGCATTAAAAATCAGAAACATCGGTTCATAAACAACTGAGATATGAGCAAAAACCCACGACCACCTCGATTTTTTTTCACAAAAACAACATTACAACAACAACATACATACATACAAACTTGTATATTGGTTAAAGTAAACGTGGGATCGAATCCCAGCTGAGCCAAAAAAATTTTTTTTTAATTTTTTTATATTTTTTTTTGTAAATTTTTTTTTTATTTGTTTTTTATTTAATATATTATTTATATTTTTATTTTTTTTATATTTTTTTTTTGTTTTATATTTATTATTTATATTTTAATTGTTTTTTTAAATTTTTTTTTTATTTTTTTTAACATACATACGTAAATTTATAATTTTACAATGGGATGTTTTTATATATGCATGTTTTTTATATGTATGTACGTATTTCATATGAGATGAATGGTGATACAAACTACTGTTATTGCATGACTACACGTTGTGAAGGGTATATAAGATTCGGCATGGCCGAATATAGCACTCTTACTTGTTAAATATCAAAAAGTTAAAAATTATATTTTTTTTAATGGGCGTGGTGGCACTGCCCACTTTTCTAATCACGAAAATGTATAGTCATGATAGCTCAATATTGTGCAAAGTTTCAGAAAAATTGGTGAAGTTCAAGTAGCTGAAAATTATAACTTTTTTGTATGGCCGTGGCACTGCCCACTTTTTTAATCACGAAAATTTAAAGTCCTGACAGCTCAATATGTGTGCAAAGTTTCAGAAAAATCAGTCCAGTGCAAGTTCATCAAAATTACAACTTTTTTATGGGCGTGGCCTTGCCCGCTTTTCTAATCACGAAACTGTAGAATCATGACAGCTCAATATGTGTGCAAAGTTTCAGAAAAATTGGTGGAGTTCAAGTAGCTGAAAATGATAACTTTTTTGTATGGCCGTGGCACTGCCCACTTTTTTAATCACGAAAATTTAAAGTCCTGACAGCTCAATATGTGTGCAAAGTTTCAGAAAAATCAGTCCAGTGCAAGTTCATCAAAATTACAACTTTTTTATGGGCGTGGCCTTGCCCACTTTTCTAATCAAGAAATTGTATAGTCATGATAACTCAATATGTGTGCAAAGTTTCACAAAAATCGGTCCAGAGCAAGTACCTCAAAATTATAACTTTTTTTGTTGGCGTGGCCCTGCCCACTTTTCTAATCACGAAATTATATAGTCATGACAGCTCAATATGTGTGTGCAAAGATTCAGAAAAATCGATCTAGTGCAAGTAGCTAAAAATGATAACTTATTTTTTTATGTGCGTGGCACTGCCCACTTTTCTAATCGTGAAAGTGTAGTCATGATAGCTCAATATGTGTGCTAAGTTTCAGAAAAATCGGTACAGTGCATGTACCTCAAAATTCACGAAATTGTTTAATCATGACAGCTCGATATGTGTGCAAAGTTTCAGAAAAATCGGTCAAGTGCAAGTAGCTGAAAATTAAAACTAATTTTTTATGGGCGTGGCCTTGCCCTCTTTTTGCCACCCATAAACACTCCCTGGAATGTGTACAACAACTTGCCAAAGTTTGAGTCCGATCGGTTTTACAGTTTCGGAGTCAATAGCTAACACACACACACAGAGTTTCACTTTTATATATATAGATTTGTACTTTTATATATATAGATTTGTATTTTTTTAATTCTTATAATACTGCAGAAAATATACTTTTAGCTTTTTCTTCTTAAAAGTAAAAAAGAGTCATCTAATATTTTTGATTTTTTTAGATATTTTTTCAGGTTGTCACTATTATTTTCGAATTTTTCCCAACAATTTTAGACTATTTTAGTTTATTAATTCATTGTCTATTTTTTTAACAAGATCAAGTTCTTTTTTAAGAAAAACATTAATTAAAAAAAAAACTAATACTAGGACCTTATAATGTCTTAGCAAAAAGTCCTTTTGCTAATCATTTAAGAGTTGTTTTTAAAATATGAAAAGTTAGGTCGTAGCTAGGTATGTATATTGTCTAAGTGTCGCTTAAGGCATAAAACCTTTTTTATATACTATAGAAAATTAGCTAAAAACAGGAGGTAGGCATAATTGCCTTGGATGCAATTTTGAATATTTTGAATTGTACCTATCACGTTTATTAATTTATTTTACCTGCTAACCTACCACAACAATATAAAAAAATAAAGTTATTGTCATCTAAACCTACTGTTGATTTTGCATAAACTTATATTTACATCAGTGATTGCAATAGATACAACACCACATATAAGTACATCCATGCAAACAAATGTATTCATTTAATACCTACATATGGGTATGGATATTAAGACTTTTTTCGAAACAAATTCTGGACGAGCAGATAGATTCATGCAAACATTTTTATATACTCGCACATACCTACGTATATGTGTAAATACCTACATACATAAGTATGTATGTGCATTAACGTATGTACCTACATACTTATCTACATACATACGTATGTATGTGTGTGAGTAGATTCACAAGCATGTAAAATGTAAATGTTAATTTGGAAACCGGAACTAAAACTAGAAAATTTATAACATCCACTACCTACCTGTAAGTTAATACATTTTCAGGTAAGAAAAGTAAAACAAGTTAACTATAGAAAATTAGAAAAAAAAACAAACAAACAAACATATCACAAAAGTAATAAAAATGTCTAAAAAGTTCCACTACTGTTTTTAAAATATGCACTTACTTAAAAATCTACTAACACACACTTTCTCATAGTGGAGCAAACACCAATGATGATGAACATATAAAAAAACAAACTGGCTGAATGCGAAATACATTAACACATTCTCTATTCACATATACACGAAACTCATGCTCAACAACAAAAACACACACACACGCACCCACTTACAGAAAACATCACGGAAAAAAACAGCAAGAAATACATTTTTACTATGTATGCGAGAATATTGACAAGACAAAATACAACACACACATTTACTCACACACACAACGATAGTTTATTAATATGCGTATTAGTATTAGTTAGTTGAACGATGACGATGAGCTACGACAGCCTGCTTTGTTAGCACACGAAAACAGTTTTCATTTGATCTCTCTATAGTGCAAGTGTGTGTTTTTTAGTACGAAAGTTAGCAAGAAGATAACAACGGAAAACAAGATTTGTGTGAAAAATATAATAACTACATATATGTGTGTATGTACCTACCTATCAATATACCTACCTATAAAAGAGAATAAAAAAGTAATAAACAAATAGGTACCTACATAACGTTTATACATACATATTAAAAATTAGATAAATTGGTAAATCTTTCTCTAATTGATTACCTGACAATAGTAACTAAAGTTTAATTTCCCTATTTTATTATTTGTCGACACTAGGTGGCGCTGTCAATCTTAATAGTTGATATAATTGAACCAAGTAAAAAATAGAACACCAATTTTATTGTTAATAATAGCCACATAAACTTATACATACGCACTATTAAAAAATAAATACTAGGTACTACAACGATAAAACAAATCAACCATATATTTTAACACATACAAGCCAATTATTTTAAACACAGAAATACATACAGACATACATAAATGCATACATACATATGCAAGTATGTATGGATGTATATATGTACATATTTAAATACAAAAATTTTTTCTTTTCATCTAAAAACGTAAAAAAATTAAGCAAATGCAAAAATAAAATACACACACATGAAAACAAAAATACTTAAAAACTACTACTACAAAACGTGGACGAGAAAAAGCAACACACAACATAATACAAAACTAAACAACAAGTAACATCACAGAAAACAAAAGAAATAATACAAAAGCAAGAACAACGTAACTAAACAGCGGTTTTAATTCAACAGCAACAACGAGAATAAAAACGAAATAAATAAGAAATATAAAAGCATTAACAAACACTCTCACATATGTAAGTCAAAAGCCAAACAAAAAAAGTAAAACGTAAAATAAAATGGAAATAGGCAAATATATGATGAATAAACACACATTCAAAAGAAACGAATAAATAAAACATGTTGAAATAATAAGAGAAAATTTTTTTCTGTTCTCTTAGTAACTGTGTAATTATTTCTACTCTTTACGTTGTTAGTGCCAATCAGAGATGGAAATTTTATAATTTTGTTTTTAAGGTGATAAAAGTGTGACGCTTTCTTTGACAATAATATTTTATAATCTATGCCGTTAATTTTCAAAGAAATATAGGTACAAACTGTAAAACATTTAACATATTTCATTTTCAATTATGTACCAAGTGTAAGTACCTACAAACCTATTACTAAATAAAAACAACCTAATTATCTTTTATATTCAGATAAAAAAGTATGCTTCTCATAAAAATATTTCCTTAGTCTATAAATAAATACACACATATGTATCACTTAAAGGTTTAGGTACACTTTATAAAGTGTTACACAGTTATGTATAAGAATTTTTATTTTTAGAAGACGATGCACAGTGAGACAGCCCTAAAGTAACCGGGGCAAAAAATGGTTTTTGGTGTATTGTCCAATTTGGATGAAACACAGTATATTAACAGATATATTAGTAACAATTCCCTGAAATTTCAGCCTCATAACTTCATTACTTTTTGGTCTAGAGCAAGTCAAAGTTGAGGTATGATAACGCGCTTGAAATATGTTAGTTCAATATGTAATATTCAAAAGCGTATCAATAAAAAAATATAAAATAAATATAACTTTAAAGTATTTTTTTAATTAATTTAGTTGTTGTAGAATGAGTAAATAAAAAATAAATTTAAAAAAGAAACAAAAAAAACATTTCTTTACAATAAAATTGTGGTGAAAATTTAACATTTTGCATTTTCGATGGACTAGGAAATATAGAGCAGCAACTCTATATTATACTCTCTAGGTGCAGACTTATATCAAATGAAAGATTTAAGTCTTAGCTTTCATTTAAAGTAAAGAACATATAGCAAAAATTTGCAAAAGTACTTTAAACATACCAAAAATACGCAACGCGCACATTCTGTCGTTATACGTATGTTAGCATGCAATAGCATGTTTACAAATTTTTACTTTTATTTTTTTAAATTGTTTGTTTGATATTTTATTTTGTGCTCACAAACTTTTTAAAAACGAACTGTAAAATAATATTACATTGTTGTTGTTTTAAATATTATTGATCAACAAACGGTAATTGCATTTATATGTTTAATTCACAATCTTTGAGAGTGCAAGTTTATACAAGTTTATATAAATTGTTCTTATTGTTATTATTGCATTTCAATGGGAGGTGGGTGTAATAGTGGGCGTGTTATTGTAATTTTTGCATGAAACATTTTAAATGATATAAATTACAATAATATCAAATTTGAAGGTTGTACCTAATATATTTTAGAAAATATGGCACTTTTTATGTTGAGGTTGTATGGGTGGTGGGGGTAAAAGTGGGCCAAAGTCCAAAACTTTATTCCGATAATGTTTGTAACAATATAACATACAAGCATACCAAAAATTAAAGTTATACCTTAAGTATTACGGACAATACGGCATTTTACAAATTTCGATTGTATGGGAGGTGGGCGTAAAAGTGGGCGAATTTTCTTATTTTTTTTTTAACTGGAATTGTCTCAAAAAGAACCTGTGCAATATTTCAGAACTCTGCAATGACTCCTTGTATTTAATGCGGGCGTTGTCTCACTGTGCGATGTAGTTTGTTTTTTTTTAATGCTAAAAAGACTTTAATGTCTATAGATATAAAAAAAGTAGTTTTTTTATTAAACCCAAACAATCGACAAGTCCGATCAAGGTATACATTGTTCGATATGCAGACACATACATAGGTATAATTTATTTATGGCAAATACAATTTATATTAAGATAAGTACATAAATTGTTTTATATAAAATATTATTTCCTTATTTAAACGATTAACAGAAAAAAAATTTTAGAAGATCCAGTACCTACTTTTATACTGTATAAAAAAACTTTATTTTAATTTATCCATCTCTGGTTTGAATATCTTTGTGTTCGTGCTGCCACCTGTTGTGAAGTTAGATTTTTTACATACCAAAATTATACACACACCTATTTGTTTGTACCTATATAATTAAATAACACTGTCATTAAAAAAACTTTTTGTTTTTTAATTAAAAAAATAAAAATAAATAAAATTTTAGTAAAATTAAATTTAAAAAAAAAAATTAAATAAAATATTAGTTTAAAAAGTCCAATAAATATAATTTTCATTACTTTAAAAAGTTTACTTATTAAATATTAAATTAAAAACGTAGAATCTATTTGCAGCTATAAATTAAAAGTAATATAATAAAGTAAAGTATTAAGTACTTTTAAATCTAGTTCTATTTAAAAACCAAGTACTATAAAAATCATTTTAAAGTCATCAGTATTTTTCACATCTAATTGTTAAGCATATTTTTATCATTAAAAAATGTCAGCTGTATTCGTTGTTGCAATATTCTTTCATAATAAACTGTTTTTATTTAATCAGTAATATATTGTTTTAAAATTAACATTGAAAATATAAATGCAATAATACTAAGGTCCATTATAACAACTTGACAATAGTTCAAGGTAATTTTATCGGACAATATTTATTATAAGAACTTCACTTAAATCTAAAGTTAGTGGTAAGTTAAAGACAAGTTCATTCAACCTACTTTTACCTAATCGTCGTTCGTAAATTATTGTGTTGTATGTGACGCATAAAACCTATACATACAGAACACAATAATTTACGAACGGCGTAATGTCAAGTTGTGGAAATAACAATAAGGTATTTTATTATTGAACAAAAACAAAATACATATTTAAAACTCGTAAGACTTGACGCTCAACGGACTTATTTTGATGTGGTTAGTAGAAAAACAACCTTGATAAATAAATACATAGTAGGTAAGCGCTAAATATTTATTTCACGTTTTTAAACATAATAAAATATATAGGTAGGTAAACAATATTAAAAAAACAATAATAAAAACTTTGTTTTAACAAAAATAGAGGAAGATTTACATAGGTACCTATATAAAATGCAAAAAAAAAAATTATACCTAGTACCCCAATATATAACTATATTTCTTACATTTTAGTAGAGAATAAAAAAATATGGCAGCACATTTATACAAAATAACTGCAATTTTCTCAGTGCATTAAAAACAAGAGAGTGAAAAATAAACTACTCACTTCAGTTAAAGAATTTAAAAATGAAAACATAAATTGACAAAGTACATACAAAGTACACACACATAAAAAATATAAAAATAAAAAACAAACACATTCACAAACCAATTTTTTATTTTATAAAATATAAAAATAACCCGATAAAAACTATAGAAAAGAGGAAAAAGAGAAAACAACATAAGTACCTACCTACATAGTAAATTTAAATATCCAGTGACAGTGTGTTGGGTTAAAATAAATTTAAAAAAAATAAAAATTTATGTTAACAAAATTATAAAAAGTGCAAATATTTTTATACCTACAAATTTTAAGAAAATATATATGTATGTAGGTACCTAAAATTAAAATGTTTTTTTCTATAACTTCATAATGAGTAAGCGTTTTGGTGCATAAGTAAACAAGTGCAAATACCTACAAGTTTATGCAACAATAATCTAATAAGAAATTTAGATTTTATTTAATTTCCTCTTTCTAAACTGCTGTTGTAAAAACGTAACACACACATACATACATAAATACAAACGTTAGCAACATGGATATTCATTCGAATTTGGAATATTTATGCCGCGTATGTGCGGCCAATACAAAAGGCAAAAACTCGGTAGCCGAATGTGTTTATATTTTTAAAACTGACGGCTTAAAGGATAAATTGGATAAATATCTGTATTTAAAGGTAAGTTACCTACGTAAAATACAATAACTGAAATTTAAAATATTGAAATAGGTACCTACTTAGGGACTGAAAAAGAAAACAAAAACAATTTGCCTACTTCAATTAAACAAATTAACACTGTTGCCATTTGAGCTATTTTCTCGTCAAATCTAGCGATTTTTAAAAATTTCTTGCGGGGAAAAATATGATTTAGCTATTATCGGGAAATCTAGCGATTTATGCGATGTTGGTTTTTAAGGTGTTTTAAATACATTTGTTGTTAACATTTTTAAAGTGTAGCTAACAATTCATTTGTAAAGCGAATGCTATTTTCAATACACTTTTTTATACAGATTTTGGCATCTGAAAGTCAAAAATTCAAAAACCAATTTTATCTCGCAAAGTTTATAGCTCGAATAATTTTATTGTAAAAAGTCGATGTTAATTAAACGTCGCTTTCTTTAAATCAGTTCGTAAAATATACAAAAAAAACTATTTAAAAAATTCTTGCAAGAAATTCGAAATATTGCAAAAAAGCTAATATAATCAAAAATTTGTGAATGGTTAAACCATTAAAATTTTAAGTCCTGGGTAATGCAAGATTAAAAAGACGATACAAAAGTATATTGATGCAGGTGCAAAATTGTACAATTAAAAACACACGTCATCTGCATCGGTGAGAGGGTTATATTGGAGAAAATTTAAATTAAAAGAAAGCTTCATTTATATCTCAACATACGTCAATCAGTTCAATTGATCACCTTAGTGATTTATGTAAAAAAGATTTCGATGGAAGGAATGAAAACCGTATTCATAGAACTAAATGCTTAGTGACCCATCTCTTAATGGTACTTAGAAACGATGTATCAGGTTCTAGGTATAGTGTATTAGAAGATAAATCAATAGACGTTGGTGTCATCAAGTTTAAAGGCATGTTTTTTAAAAACTAAAAACATACGTGGTATATAAATCTGAAATAAATATTATATTTGATTTAGGTATTTTAATAATTATTTTCAGTACCGAAAAACCACAAATTGCGTTAAAATTTCTAAGCATCGCTAAAGTGACCGATGCGACAGCTTCAATAAGATTACAATTTTACATATGAAAGCGAGAATCTAGAGTATTGGCTTTAGACTTTTAGTGAATGAATCCCAAAATGTTTTTAAATAGGAGCTTAGTAGGTATGCATATTATAAAACGTAATTAGTAATACATGATAAACGTTATTTTTTTGAATTTAAATATAACGTACATATGTATGTGTACGTATATTTTTTGAATTTCTTCACATACCTTTAGCCTTCGTAATAAAAATGAATGTTTTTCTTATTTTCTTTCTGTCATTATTTAAGAAAAACTTAGCGAAAAACGCTAAATTTTCACTTATTATTATTTATTCAAGAATTAAAAAAAAAAATAAATAAATAGCGATTTATCGCTAAAATTTTGATATTGATATTTTTATTTTTTAGCTATTTTCTAGTTATTATACCCTTCACCTGTGGTGCACAAGGGTATATATAGCTTTGTCATTCCGTTTGTAATTTCTACAATTTTCATTTCAATATAAAGTATATATTTTCTGAAAGCTTATGAATAGAGGAGTCGATTAAGCCCTGACCGTCTGTCCGTCTGTCCGTGTGTTGGTTGAAATCAACTTTTAGAAGTAACTATATGTTCCTCAGATCTCTATATGGTATTAATCTCTTGGAAATATTCAGGAATGAATCGCTATTGAAATTCAGCACAATCGCCCAATAACTTTCTGAGATATGAGCAAAAAACCACGACCACCTCGTTTTTTTACACAATTACAACAACAACATACATACATAAATATATGTAAAAACCATACAAAAAAAGAAAAAATTACAAAAAGAAAAAATATTAAAAATAAAAAAAAAATAACAAAAAAAATTTAAAATAATTTAAAGAAAATTTTAAAAAATTTTTTAAAAAAATTAAAAAAAAAAAAATAATAATAACAAAATATAAATAATATATTAAATAAAATAAAATTTTTTTGGCTCAGCTGGGATTCGATGCCACATTTATTCTAACCAGTATATACATATGTACGTATTTGATTTGAGATGAATGGTGATACAAACAATTGTTATTGCATGACTACACGTTGTGAAGGGTATATAAGATACGCCACGGCCGAATATAGCACTGTTACTTGTTTTTCTATCTTTTTTAGCGATATTTCTTGGGAAAAAGTTGGCAACAGCGCCAATTAATGCAATTTTTGTTACTCACTTTTTATTTTTAATTTTTTTTTTGCTTTTTTAAGTTTTTGTAAACAACAAACCACGCACATAATAAAACGGTTTTATGTTTTCGGTTGTAATACCTATAGGTATGTACCTAGTTTCTGTGTTATCTTTCCCTAAAAACAATTTCTATCCGTAAAAAACTAAAAGTTTCACAAAAAATATCATCGTTTGTTCAACATTTATTGCAGTATGAGAATATAGGTATGTACATATGTAGGTAATTCAATTTTTTATTAAAAATGTATCGCAGTTCTTAAATCAAAATTTTATAGAAAATTAGATACCTACATAGGTACAAGTTTGTGACATTCCAACGCGATCATAATTCTACTCGAACATTCGACTATAAAAAAGTAAGAGCGCTATATTCGGCCGTGCCGAATCTTATATACCCTTCACAACGTGTAGTCATGCACTAACAGTAGTTTTCATCACCATTCATGCCATATGAAATACGTGCATACATATAAAAACCATACATATATAAAAACATCCCATTGTAAAAGTATAAATTTACGTATGTATGTTAAAAAAAAAACGAAAACCAAATTTTTAAAAAAATTAAAAAAAAAAATTAATTAAAATATATATAAAGCAAAAAAAAATAAAAATATAAATTAAAAAAAAATTTTTTTTGGCTCAGCTGGGATTCGATGCCACGTTTTCTCTAACCAGTATACACGTTTGTATGTATGCATGTTGTTGTTGTAATGTTGTTTTTGTGAAAAAAAAAATCGAAGTGGTCGTGGGTTTTTGCTCATATCTTTTTGATTTTCAATACGGATCTACTCCCGAATATTTCTGATATTTTAATACCTCACCCGGGGGGCTTCAAAAAGTTGATTTCAACATGCTTAATCGACTCCCCTATTCATAAGCTTTCAGAAAATATATACTTTATGGGGTCGGAAATGAAAATTGTAGAAATTTCACACGGAATGACAAACCTATATGTACCCTTTTTCACTGCGTGAAGGGTATAAAAAATGGGTTATAAACTTTTCAATCATTTTTAAATATATTATTAAGTATAGACGTTACTAGGTATACCTACATACATACATGTCTATTACATGTTATACGCCATTTTTCTTTATTATTTCCGACGCCATTCTAGATTTTGAATTTTTATGTAGTTAACTATCCATATTGATGGGCTTGAAAAAATTTGTTCTGCCATTTTGTTTTAGATGCCATCTTGGATTTTACATTTTTTTTAATTTACAGTAATCTACTGGTCAAGCCCTTTGATAGCAATATTGGTAGTTGATACCAATATTAAGGGTAGTCAATAAGTTACATTTTAAAATACCTGATTTGACCCATATATAAATTTATTGTCCGCCATTTTGTAGTGGCGGCCAACCTGAATTTAAATTTTTTATGGTGTATTATCAGATTCGGCACGGCCGAATATAGCACACTTTCTTTTTAGTACTATATTTATTTTTGAAAAATGTAAAATTAATGGGACCTTGTTTTCGACAAAATCAGCCTTATTATGAGTGGAGTTGTCGTTCCATTTTCCTATCGAAGACGACAAATACGACAAAAGCTCATTCAATTTACATTGTAGTAAGCATTACAGGGTACCAAAAATACGACAACGACACTCGCAATAGGGCTGAATGCCACACATAAGGCTACTTACTAAGTACCTAAAAGTATTTCTTAATTTTTCAATTTCTTGCAGTATACCAAGGTAATGCTTATTATTTAGATTTTTTAACATTTAACGGTTTTAAAAAAAAAATTTTTTTTGGGATTAAAAATCATGAAATTACTATTTAAAAACCAGAGGGTCTATTAAAAGTAACGTACATAGAGACCAAACGTTAGATTATTATTTTGTATGAATTATTTTTTCTCCTTCTGTTTATCTTTGTTTTACGTACCTATGTATGTACTTACTTATGTACGTATGCACATGTGTGCAAAAAAAAAATAAAATTTTGCATGTTGTTTTTGTTTAACACTATGTTGTTGCTGTAGTTATTTTTTGCCTTTGTAAACACATAAACCCTTCAAACAATTTCTATCCAAAAAGAGACTTAAAAGTTACGACAGGAGGTTGAAAACCATCGAATTCGATATCATTTTCTTATCCAAATAGTGTCCCTGTTCGTGAAGAAACGTTCCACCTCTTTAATACTTTCTAGATGAGACTATTTAATGACTTTCTTAGTGTCACATGTAGTACAATGCTTCGGTTACGAATTATTGTATATTTATGATATCGCTTTGGTATCGTCACCCATTTCGGTGCATTTTATAATATCGTTTTAGTATCGTTTTCTTATTCAAAAAGTCTCCCATTTCGTTGCATTTTATAATATCGCTTTAGTATCGTTTTCTTATCGAAAAAGTCTCCTATTTTTTTTTTTTTTTTTTTTTTCATTTTTCATTTTTTTTTTCATTTTTCATTTTATCAATATCATTAACAGAGTTATGAGAATTTACTTATAGTATTACAACAATTAACATCTTATTAATAAAATAAAGAAACTACTAATATCACAGATTTAAGGAAAAGTTGTTCATAAAAAACCTCGCATCAACTTAGAAGTTATAAGAGATTTTAGAACAATCACTGAAATGTGTCTTTTAAACAAAAGACCCTCAGTGGTTGTTCAGCAAATTTCTTATTATTTCAAAATTTGACCTTCTGCATTTTTCATTAAATGACAGCGTCAGTTCCCTTGTCAATGAATTAAACATTTTAAAGTTAAAGTTTCTATGTAGAAGATAAGTTGGATATCTAAAAGGTAGATTGTGTATTATTTTCAAGTTTTTATTTTGAATGATTTGCAATTTTTTTGTATGCGTTTTAGCAGCCTTTTGGGACCAGATTTGACAACCATAGGTCATAATCGGTCGAATACACATTTTGTAAATAAGAACTTTGTTCTTTATATTAAGATTTGATCTTCGGCCAATTAAGGGGTATAAGGCACGACTACACTTAATTGCCTTCTCGCAAATGTAATTAACATGCTGTTTGAATAAGAGTTTTCTGTCAAGGATTACTCCTAGATATTTAATTTCGTCCTTCAATGGGATAATTGTTCCCCTAGACGATAAATATCTAGTAGGAAAGCGTTTACGCGATTTGTTGAATGGAAATATAATTGCCTGAGTTTTATCGTCATTGACTTTTATTTTCCATTTGTCATAGTATTTACGAATTAATTTAAGATTATTTTCCATTCTTCTAATAATTGCATTCGAGACTTTACCGCAACAAATAAAGGCGCTGTCATCCGCGTAAAAAGCTGCATCATGGTCTCTTCTTAGAGTAACATCAGATGTATATATCGAGTATAGTGTAGGGGATAATACTGATCCTTGCGGCAAGCCCGCAGGTATTTGCCTTTCACTAGAAAATTTGTTATTTACAGATACAACAAACGTACGTTTATCTAAAAAGCTTTTGATAAGTTTTTGAAGGTAAATTGGAAAATTTAACGTATTTAATTTATACACTAGTCCATCATGCCAGATTGAGTCAAAAGCTTTTTCGATATCAAGAAAAACGACTCCAGTACTTTTTCGATTACTTTTATTACATTCAAGAAAGTTAACAACTCTCTTAAGTTGATGTACAGTGGAGTGCTCTTTTCGAAAACCAAATTGTTCTTTATTTATGATATTATTGCAATTTGAAAAATCTAAAATTCTGGAGTGAATAATTTTCTCGAACACCTTATCCAATAGGCTTAGAATACTTATTGGCCTATAGCTGGAGGGCAATTTAGGATCCTTTCCAGATTTGTGGATTGGAATTACCTTAGCCATTTTAAAAACGTGTGGGAAGTACCCATTGCTCAGGCAGAAATTAAATAATTTACTTAAAATTTCAAAAAAGGAGTCTGGCATATTTTTAAGTATTATACTGTTAATCCCATCTAAGCCAGGAGCTTTATTATTTTTCAGCAAATGGACAAATGATTTGACTTCAGACAAATTTGTAAGTTTAATACTTGTATTGTCGGTAAGAGTTTGATTAAGGTCATTAATGTATCTTGATACAACCGAGTCTATGGGTGATGGATTGTTAATAGTAATAGTATGTGAACTAGCAAATACGTCAGCTATTGCATTTGACTTTTCGACGTCAGAATTCAGAATTGATCCATCTACATGAAGTTTAGAATATGTAGGATTATTGCCTTTTAAAGTTTTAGTTAATTTCCAAAACTTTTTGGAACCGGTAGGCAGATTTGAAATGAATTTCGACCAAGACTCATTCCTGTCTTTATTCAGGTGAAAGTCAATAAGCCTATTTAGCTGTTTCAATATACAATATAAATGCATTTTAAAATTAAAATCCCTACATCTTTGGAATTTACGTCTATATTTGTTTCTCTGAGCAATTAGCATTTTGCTAATTTCTGAAATTTGCCGTTGCCAGGGGTTTCTATGACCAACTGGTATTCTATTGGTAGCTTCTTTTACAATATATATAAGTTTACTTAATGATACATCTAGATTACCTGTGTTTGTAATATTTTGATTTATATCTTGTAATATAATTTCATTCTCCACCCAGTTTTTTATTGATAACCAATCGGCTCGATTATATAGGGGTACCAACAAAATGCTATTATGTACCTCTCCATAAATGACGCAAGATATTGGTACATGGTCCGACTGCAGAATATTTGGATGTGTTTCCAAGGTTGAAAAAGGAAGACAAGAGTTAGTTAAAAGGATGTCTACTGTAGACGGCTGTACTGGATTAATATTTTGTCCAAAACGAGTAAATGCATTTGGATAATAAATATAGTAGCTTGATTGAAGGCAGTGGCTATAAAGCTCATTACCAGCATTATTATTTGAAAAGCAATTCCAGTGAGTATGTTGAGCGTTTAAATCACCGAATAAGAAGAAGTCATTTGAACGTTTAGTTAAGGCATCCATATCAGTTTTAAAATTTATAGTGTGAGCCGGATTGTACGCAGATGTAAAAATCACAGGGCGCCTATTTATTACTACTCGTACCGAAATATTTTCAGCCACACGCGTATTTATAGTTGGTAATATTTCGTGTTCAACATCATATTTTATCGCGATGAGTACACCTCCGCCATGTGTTGGTCTATCCTCTCTATAAATTTTGTAGCCCCCAAGTTTAAATTTATGGTGGGGTTTCAAAAATGTCTCATTGACAAGGAGAATATCAACTTCCTTGTCGTATAAAAATTTTTCCAGCTGTGAAGCTGCTGACTCAGTCGTTATGCCTTGAGCATTCCAGTGCATAACATGAACATTGTGACTTACTGTTGATTTATATGGCATGTTGAAGCATCATTCCCAGCACTCGCAGCTTGTCGTACTTATTTTGGCATCTTTGAAGTGCATCGACAGCATCAAAAAATATTTCCATTAATTTCTCATTGGAAATATCATCTTCATTTCTGTTCACAAGATTTTTACTTCTTGTTACATCTGAGTACAGTATATTTTTGGCACCAGAGTCACGTGGATAATTTTGATGCTCCTTACCGGGCAGTTGTGGAAAATTAACTTCATTGACGTTGAAGTTCATCATATAATTCTTTTGTGGCACCTTCATTCTGGCTGTGGTACGTTGTCGAATCTCAAGATATTCCTGACGACATGGGCATTTAGGGTCGTCAGCTCTGTGCTTCACATTTCTAAAATTCTTTTTTGTGCAGTTGTGACATTTATAAACGATGTTATCACTATTTGCAGCTTTGTTCAAAGGGCAATCTGCAAATTCATGATTACCAGCACAGGCTGCACACACTACTACTCTGTTACAGTTTCTAGCACCATGACCATACATAGAGCATTTGGTGCATTGTGTAGGACCTTTATTGCCCTTGAGTGGTCTTCTCCAGTAAACGGCAATATTACTAAAATACCTAATTTTTAATATATCCCTCTTCGACACTTGCTGGCGGTCAAACTCAATTAGATATAGTGTATCATCGGCGGTAGACCTTTTGGTAGTGATTTCTTTAACACTTACCGGATTTATGTTATGTGATTTGTTAAATTCATCACTGATTATCTTAGTGTCCATTTGAATAAGACCAAACAACACTAATTTAAAGGTTTTCGCATCTTTTATTTCATGCGTGTAAAACTGGTACTTTTTGGTTCTTAGTAGATTTAAGGCCTCTTCATAAAGAGTTCTTGAACTAGATAATATTTTTGTTCCAATTGACATTCTTTTAAACTTATACCTTTCTCCAATTAGCCCAAAAACTGACGAAAAATTATGAACTGAGTCCACTACAATAGGTGGTATTTTCTCCTTGTGAGTACTGTCTTCTTCTTCTTCTTCATTTGCAAGTAGATGAAATCTATTTGCACTGCTGCTAGGTACGTCGGATATTTTTGGCACTTTAAATTTTGGGTTATTACCCCAGAGTTTTTTTCTTTTCTGCGACAACATTGTCAGAAATACACAATCACTTAAAGTTTTATTTTTATTGACTTTTTAATATATAAAATTGGTTTAACAATTTAGAGTAAAAAATAACACGATGTTCACGGTTTGAGGCAGAGATGCCAGATCAAGTCTCCTATTTCAGTGCATTTTATAATATCGCTTTAGTATCGTTTTCTTATCTAAAAAGGTTCATATTTCGGTGCATTTTATAATACCCCTTTAGTATCGTTTTCTTATCGAAGAAATCTCCTATTTCAGTGCATTTTATAATATCGCTTAGTATCGTTTTCTTATCTAAAAAGGTTCATATTTCGGTGCATTTTATAATACCGCTTTAATATCGTTTTCTTATTAAAAAAGATTGCCATATTGGTGCATTTTACAACATAATTCTTTAGCAAAAATTAGTGCTTTTTAGTTCGAAATCTTAAGAAAACACAAATAAAACATCTTATCAAAAAGGTGCTACCATTAAGAAAAAAAATAAAACTTTTTATTTGTTTTATGTGAAATATGTGTAATTATTTGGAGCCTTGTGTCAAAGTTGATAGATTACAAAAGACATATAATAAAATGATTTTTAGTAATTTGCGAATAAAAGAAACTATCTATAAATAATAAAACATGACATTAAATTTAAAAAATTAAACAATTTTTATTCAGTATATTATTATGAAAATTTATATACTATAAGAAAATTAATTAAAATAATTTCATGGTATTGGACAAATGAAAAATAAAATAATATTTTGATGTTATCTGTAACATTTAATTTATTTATTTTATATAACATTTTGGTATTTTAAGTGACATATATCTAAAGAAATAATAATTAATTATTTATTATTACTATTTATTTTATTATTATTATTATTATCATATTAAACCTATTATAGGTATATAAATGTTTCAAATTAATCTTTTATTATATAAAAAACACTAAACTCCTGAATAATTGGCTAATTCATCACTTAACTATAGTAGTTTTTATCGCTTGCCTTAGAAACGAATATAAAGATAAATTGTTTTCAGTTAGCTTAAAAATTGATTTTTGAAGTTCTGTTAAAAGTTTTTCATCAAACTCTTTTAAATGCGTAAAAATTATGTGTCAGGCGAAGGGAATTATTTTTATTTAAATTTTGTTTACTTGCCATTTAAAATAATGTTAGTTTCTTTTGTATACAAGAAAATTCTTAACTAATAAATTTGTTATTATTCTTTGTACACATAAGTATAAATATATTTAATATTAATTTTTTTTCATATACATACACATAATTTTTGTTATATATATTCTCTTTTCTTTATTTTCAATACCCTTTTCTTCAAGGCGAATTCATTATCAGGTGGTGTTGACAACGCAGCTGATCTACTTTTTTATTTGCATAAATGATGGTTGAGTTGTCAAATATTATTAATGTTTACATAGATTACTTTTTCCCGCGCAAAAAACACAAACAAAAACCATGTAGTTTTTGACACATCGACAGTCGAAAGCAACAATAAAAACCAATGTTGTTTTTTTAATGTTGTATTTGTTGCAGAATTACCACCACCTGATAATTAAATTCGCCTTGCTTTTCTTTCTGATTTTAGGATATCATTACTTTTTAGAAAGTTTCTGCAACAATAAAAATAATGTTGTTTTCTTTTTGGTTTTTTAAATTCAAACTCCAAACTCCCGTTTTATTTACTTATTTTTTTCCTTGTGAAGTCCGATTTGACATTTATTCAGCCTTGTCTATTCTATGAAAAATTAACTGAAAATCTGCGTTTTTAGTCGCCGAGCGGCATAGGAAGGAGTTGGAATTTAAAAAAAAAAATATTATTTTTTTTGTTGCAAAAACCTAAAATCAGAAAGAAAAGTTGTTTATATAAGTAAATATATACATAATTATGTATGTAGTTCTTTAACAAAGCTATTTTGATACCCTTCACCTGTGGTGCACAAGGGTATATATAGCTTTGTCATTCCGTTTG
This sequence comes from Phyto melanocephala, assembly GCA_941918925.1. Classification (NCBI taxonomy): domain Eukaryota; kingdom Metazoa; phylum Arthropoda; class Insecta; order Diptera; family Rhinophoridae; genus Phyto; species Phyto melanocephala. Next base: position 58,634,183 of record OW799236.1, read on the forward strand.
TAATTTCTATAATTTTCATTTTCGACCCCATAAAGTATATATTTTTTTAAAGCTTATGAATAGAGGAGTCGATTAAGCCCTGACCATTTGTCCGTCTGCCCGTGTGTTGGTTGAAATCAACTTTTAGAATTAACCACATATTCCTCAGATATGTGTATGGTATCAATGTTTTTGAAATATCCGAGAATAAATCGCTATTGAAATTCAGCACAATCGCCCCATAACTTTCTGAGATATGAGCAAATAAACACGACTGCCTCTGTTTATTCCCATATTTTTACCACCAAAATTAAAATTTTTCAGTCATAGAATAATTTATAGGTACTTTTTCTAGATTTAATATGCCTCTAGAGATATTCGTGAAAAATTTTGGATAAAGCGGGCTCTAATCAGGCTATAAGCAAAACAATTTTTTTTTTAAATATAGACATATTCCGAAAATTTACAAACTTAAATCAATTTTTGTCAGCTTCTAGACAACCGAGAGAGTCAATATTGGTATCACCTGGAAAGACTTCACTAGCGCAATATAAGCACAATAAAAATATAAAATTCATGTTGTCCGCCACTACCAAATGGCAAACAATAAATTGCATCAGAAATAATAAAGAAAAATGGCGTTTAACATGGTATTATCAGATTCGGCACGGCCGAATATAGCACTCTTACTTGTTTTTAACTAGTTTTATTCACTTATTTTCTAAATTTTTAACTAGTTTTATTCAATTATTTTTTAAACACTTTTTATGTACACATTGTTAATTTATTTTTATAGTTATTTAATAAAATTACATTTAAAATTTTGAACACAATTTTCATTTAATTTTTAATATGCTATATATTAAAAATATTTCTTTTTAATATTCACTTTAATAATGACGACTTTTAACCGCCTAAGTCACATTAACGCTAAATAGCGTCTAATTTTTCTTCAATTTAACTGTTAATTGCATTAATTTGGTTTTTGCAAAAATTATTTAGTGCAAAAGTTTAGGGATCAAAGTTCAATAGTAATATAATTGGTTTTTGTATTTTTGAATTAACCAAAAACTAACATTTAAGGTACAGAAAACAGGTTATATTTTTATAGTTTTATTATAGTGGGTTAGTAACTAAAAAGTGACTATTTCGATAGTTTAAATTACAATAAAATTGATCAGAAGGAAGAGCAAAACACGAAACACGTATATTTTGTTTTTGCAAAATATTTTACTAACCAAAAAGTAACTTCCAATGCACAATAAAAGTGTCATATTTATATAATTTTAGTATACTTTTTAAGTGACTTAATAGTCGCTATTTCGATAGTTTAAATTACAATAAAATTGATCAGAAGGAAGAGTAAAAAACGAAATCAATGTAATTTGTTGTTGTGAAATTGGACACTATATACTAGTTGTGTCGAAGTAGTGACTATTAAGACACAACTATCCAAAATTAAAATTCCATTTGCTGGCAGGGAAGCAACGAAAATAATCCTTAGTTTAACGTGAGTTTGTTTTTACACATGCATAAGTCACCAAGTGTTATGCCCACATATGGGGGGGTGCTTAAAATGTAGAAAACAGTGTTGACAAATTTTGAAAAGGCAAAAACACCGCCTACTGCTTCAAAACGGGTAAAAAGGGTAAAAATTACAGAAAAAAAGAGCAAAAAGCACCAACCATAAAAAACAATTTACAAGGAGAACATAGTTAATTTAATAACATTCTATTAAACTTTTATTTAAAACCAATTAACAATTCAACAAGTAAGAGTGCTATGTTCGGCCGTGCCGAATCTTATATACCTTTCACAACGTGTAGTCATGCAATAACAGTAGTTTGTATCACCATTCATCTCATATGAAATACGTACATACATATATAAAAACATCCCATTGTAAAGTTATAAATTTACGTAAGTATGTTAAAAAAAAAAAAAAATTAAGAAAAAAAATTTAAAAAAAATAATTAATATAAATAATAAATATAAAACAAAAAAAAAATAAAAAAAAATAATAATAAAAATATAAATAACTAGAAAAGCCCGGCGCGCGTTGCTACGCCCCTTCATGAATTTTAATCGCATTCTAAATTTTAATCGAATATCAAGTGCAAGGCTAAAAACTATAACTTTTTCCTTATGAGCGTGGCACTGCCCACTTTTCTAATTACGAAACTGTATAGTCATAACAGCTCAATAGGTGTGCAAAGTTTCAGAAAAGTCGGTCCAGTGAAAGTACCTTAAAATTATAACTTTTTTAATGGGCCTAGCCCTGCCCACTTTTTTAATCACGAAATTTTATAATCATGACAGCTCAATATGTGTGCAAAGTTTCAGAAAAATCGGTCCAGTGCAAGTAACTCAAAATGATACCTTTTTTATGGGCGTGGCACTGCCCACTTTTCCAAATACGAAACTGTATAGTCATGACAACTCGATATGTGTGCAAAGTTTCAGAAAAATCGGTCCAGTCCAAGTACCTCAAAATGATATCTTTTTTTAATGGGCGTGGCACTGCCCACTTTTCTTATGACGAAAGTGTAAAGTCATGACAGCTCAGTATGTTTGCAAAGTTTCAGAAAATTCGGTCCAGTGCAAGTAGCTAAAACTGATAACTAATTTTTTATGGGCGTGAACCCGCCCACTTTTTTTAATAAAAAATTATAAAGTCATGACAGCTTAATATGTGTGCAAAGTTTCAGAAAAATCGGTCTAGTGCAAGTACCTCAATATTAAAACTTTTTTAGGGGCGTGGCCCCGCCCACTTTTTTCATCACGAAATTATTTAGTCATGACAGCTCGATATGTGTGCAAAGTTTCAGAAAATCGGTCAAGTGCAAGTAGCTAAAACTGATAACTAATTTTTTATGGGCGTGGCCCCGCCCACTTTTTTCACCCATAAACACTCCCTGGTATGTGTACAACAACTTACCAAAGTTTGAGCCCGATCGGTTTTACAGTTTCGGAGTCTATAGCTAACACACACACACACAGAGTTTCACTTTTATATATATAGATATATATAAAAGTGAAACTCTGTGTGTGTGGAGGGTGTGAAGATAAATTCGTCAATTAAATACGTCCAACATCAATGTTAACTACATTCCACAATCTGTTAAATTTTAAAAATTAAGATTTTTTTTGATAAAAAAACAAAAAAAAAACACTTTTTATAATAATAATTTATAAAAAACAAATTAATTTAGTAAAATTAATAAAAAAAAATTAGAAAAATGTACGTTATGTTTGAATTTATATTTATTATCGGGTAAAAGCTCTTGACGAGTAGAATACAAAACTGAAACGGGTATATTAAGTTCTTTCTCAGGAGCTGCGCTACAGGGGGTGAAAATATACAAAAAAGGTATACTTGTATTAAAAATATTCTAAGTCATATGCGGGCCATTTTGGACATACATGAATGGGGTTGTGACATATCTGGTGAAAGCCCTTGACGAGTAGATTACAAAACTGAAACGAGCACAACAAGATAATAATCTTATAAACCAAATTAATAATAATATTTAAATTAAGTATTTAATATTATATGCGCTAATCCTGCGTTACGGGCGTTACATTCGCACGCGAATTTGCTTGTTAAGATTGACACGGCTGGCGTTCACGTTGGAATATTTTCATGAAATTTTTTTCAAAATGCAGTTCTTTGGGAGTACTTTAAAACTTGTTTTAAACTTAAAGGTTAACTGTTTTTGAAAAAAAGTTATGCTAGCTTAAAGTTCCGTTACGGACGTTACAAAAAATGGAAGTCGATTTTAAGGCTTATGTGCATTTGCAAATTTTTTAGCTAATTTTGCATAATAAACAAAAAAATTCCATAAACAAAAAATTAATTAGAATATATGACGATATCAATCATGCTTAGAAAAGAAGTCTAAGTAGTCCCGTTAAACAAAAATCTTAATTTTTGTCTGTTACGGACGTTACGTTACTGACGTTACACTTTTTCCATTAAACCAAATTGTGTATAAAAAAAAAACATTCATGTATTTAAAAATCTTTTTAAACTTGTAACTATTAATTTATAAGTTACAAAAAAATTATAGAATATTTAACTACTCTTATATTAGCTTATATTCATTTATTTATTTGTTTATTTAACTGTTTAACATTGTATCTTATGCTTAATAGACCCAGCTGTTCGAGCTACTTTTATAGTATTGTCATTGGAAAAGCCCGAAAAATAATGATATGATTTAAGAGCTGGAATATTTTATACATTTACCCATGTCTTTGATATTTCGTCAGATATAGTTTTGATATAATTTTTACTAACGTAAATTAGGAAAACGCCACATATAACGCATTTTTTAAGATGACATTTTGGGCTTTTACTAGTTGCCAAACTTTTCGCTTAACAACAGCGTCAACACCGTCCACCGCTCCTTTTTCATGCGAAGTAGCAAGTACAACATGGTTATTAATTACTAATTATTGATTTTTAGGAATTATTTTAGGTTTCAGAAGAATTTGAAATTCATCTCAATTTAAGTTGCAGATTGGGGGATCGCATGTTATTTAAAGACACGGCAACTTAGGGCAATTTAAGCCCAGATTCAGATTTAGCAGATGAAAATCCATTATAAACACTTACCTCAACCTCATAGTATTAAAATAAAATTTTGGGTATTTTCGTGCCGTTACGGACGTTACACACTTTGTCATTTATATTTCAAAAGAAAGTGTATAAAGCTAGTTTGGAAAACAAAATTTTTAAAATTCATTCTGTTAAACTTAAAAAAACTATTTTCCGTTACGGACGTTACACACAGTGTACCAATTTTTAGTTCAAATTGTTAATATATATTAGATAACTTACAAATATGATTTGTATCGCAAATAAAAGAAAATTAAGCAAACTAAAGTTTTGCTAAACGCTAAATACTGGAACGACTGTTTTGCCCACTTTTTTGACCTTTAAAAATACCCTTTTTTTTACAAAAATAAATGAAAGCAAGAGGTACGTTAAGGTTAGCCTCTGACAAGGCCAAACAAACCACTGTAAAACCGTATTGCTTATATATTTTGGAGCTTGAATATGTATCCTATTATTCCATTAACAAACATTTGGATTTTGGGCAACTTTAAATTTCTGTCTTTGGTTTAAAAATTTTCGGATTAGCCCATATTATATTAATAACATTTAATGCTTATACATTAAAAAATAATTTTAGTTAAAAAACACACGAAGGAAACATAATAATCTATCATTATAATTATAATAAATAAGGCTCCATGTATACATTTATTACATAAACATTTTAATTAACTCCCTTTTAAATGTGTTTTCGTTGCCTAAGTTTTGAATATGATTCGGTAAAGCATTCCAAAGACTAGTGCTGTATATTAAGAATTGACGTTGTGACAAAAGGCTCCGATATCTTTGCTGAATAATCTTTCTTCCACGGTTAGATCTGGCAAACTGAATCCTGTTATATAAATACAGAGGTTGTTCAGATATAATGATTTTATGCAAAAAGGTTAGGCATTTAAATTTTAAAAAATTCCTAAATTCCATATGAAAGATCTGATAGGAGCATAGCGATATATGATCACGGCGCCCCCTTTGGAATATATGTCTTGCGATATTGTTATATGCAACATTTAGTTTATTAAAGTCATTATAGCCACAGTTCGCAAAAAGCTCACAACCATATAGAAGTGATGGGATAAGGTATGTTTTCGCTAATAGCATGTGTATAGAAAATGGAGTTGAATCTTTAACAGCCCATAGGTTACGAAGCATACCATGTACTCTACCCACGACAACGTTAATATGATTTCAATAAGTCAACTTATCATTAAACGTAACACCTAGGTTAGATGCAGAATGAACAAGACTAATTTCTTTATCATTAATTCTTATATTTACGTTATCAAACATTTTGTTTGACTTAGAAAGCAAAATACATTTCGATTTCAGGGAATTGATACATAGTCCATTGGCACTAGCCCAGTTATTTATCATATTTAAATCTTTTAGCTTTACACTTATTTGTGATAAAAAATATCACAACTAAGTAATTTCAGCAGGGTGCCCCGGTGGACTAGTCAGTAGTGTGCTGGTCTGCTAGTTTGGGGGTTGCGGGTTCGATTCCTGCCAGAGACTCTGGACTGGTCTGCTTCTCTTTCTCTTCTATTCTAACTATTTCTATTCTAATTCTATTCTTCTCTCTACTAAGGCGTCACAATGGACCGTAATGGTCTCCGAGTGAGGGTGTTTTTGCACCAGCCTTACCTACCTACCTAAGTACTTTCAGTTTATCGGGAATAAAACACGAATTTATCCATTGATTTTCATGTGATAAAAATTATTTTATTTCTTATTAATGCAGTTTAAAGATTAAGTACCAAAACTGGTAATTATTTGTTGCTTTCTATTTTTTATAAATTTTTGAATTACGAAATTTCATAATTTTACAAAAAAATAAAAAAAATTCCGACTTGTTCCTCGATAACTCCAAAACTGATGGCTAGATCAGAAAATGATATTAGAAAAACTTAAAGCTGGCGTAATTTACGAGTACGTCGTTCTAAAATTACGACGAGATGTATGGAGCAGCCTCTTCAAAAAAACTCAAATTTTATAAAAAAAATTGTTTAAAAAAACCATACCATACATAGAATTCGAAATTACGATCTTTGCAGTTTTTTTTATTTCAAAGTCATTAATATAATGTAAAAAATCATTATATTAATAACAAAGTGCAGTAAATACAATGAAAATATTCATTATGTAGATGTAAAAGTTGCGTAACAGTGATGAAATATGACATTGTATTAATGAGTCACTTCATAGTATTGACGAAATATTCATTATATAGATGTAATGGTTGCATAACATTGATGAAATTTGTCATTGTATTAATGATAAAGTTCATAGTGTTAATGACAAAATATAAGAAATCGATAATAAGTTTCATCATGTGGATGTAAAACTTACATAACATTAACGAAATATATCGTTCTATTAACGATATAATATCATTAAATGAATGTATTTTCTATTATAATTATCATTATATTGATCAAGATGTTTATTAAATGTATGATAATTTACGTTGTAGATACATAAAATATGTTGTAAAATCATTTCATCATATTAATAACACATTTTCCTGATTTTGATTAAGCCTGTCGTAGGAGAGATTTTAATGACAAAATCATCACAAAAACGTCAGAAATCGTAAAATGAATGAACCTTTTTCTCTGAGTGTGACTACAACGGATCAAAAAAAATATAGTGGTTATTCTGGGAATTTTTGCTTGTTGCATACTGTTATTATCCTATCCAACTAATCACTCAAAAATGCTTGAATGGAACTAAATAAAATTTGGCACACAGGTAGACAACAGTCTAGATTAACACACATAGGCTACCCTATTCAATATTCAAGCAATGTCTGGGAAATGCGAACATTTTTTTTTTTTAGTTAATTGATTGTTCGAAGGTTTCGAATGCCCAAAATTTACACATACTGGCAAAAGAATTAACCATTCAAAGTCGTACATACATAGAAGTATTTTTTCTTAGATACTTGCATTAAATTATATTCCACTAACATAATAAATATAAATTTTTGTATATTTAAATGTTTTAAATCACGTGAAAAATGACTAAACTGCAGATTAGTTTGTAAGATGAAACCAATTTATTTAAAGGAAAGAAACCAAAATTTTTAAAAGTTTTAAACGTCGCAATAAATTCTGGGAATATTTTTGATGACCTCATGTGAATTGGTATCGTTTAAAATCGAAAAATTTTGTTTGTTGACGTACCTATTGGTCCAAGCGCTGAAGATGGATGGGCGAAACATTGCCCGCAGAAAACACCCACTTTTATTTTATTAGGCTTTCGTGAGTTTTTGGACATATGTATATTGTTTATAGAAAAAACTTTAAAGCCTCGCTCTTTGTATATAAATTGTTTTTTTTTTTTTCATAATCCCAATAATTAAATTATGTTGGGTTAAGGTAGAATAAGTCTTTACTTTCTATTCCGTAACGCAAAAGCTGACTTGTTTTTGTTAATAAAAAATGTGTATAAAGCGTTGGTTTTTCTGTTTTGTTTTAATCCATTGCACTATGGCCGAAATCGCGATTTTAGCGGCAAAAAGTCAATTTTCAGTTTAAGTTTTTACAATTTTTTTTATGGTGTTAAATACCCAACATATTGATAAGAAAAAGCCAAAAAAAATTTACTGCTGGCAACCCTTTTTATGTGCAAACACCTGTTAATGTTTACAAATTTTTTGGCACGCGTTAACACAAGGGAAGAAGGAAATTTTTTTACAAAATTAAAAACTTTTTTTTTAATAATATATTATTATAAAAAAAAATTTTTAAATATGAGTTGTAATACCCGAGGTGAGCATTTTTACTACATACAAATATAGTTTGCTAAATCTTTGTATTTCGTACATATTTTGGTGGTTTTTTTGTGTGTATATTTTTGTGAAATTCTAAAGAGTTTTGTCGTTTTTCGTGGAGTAAAACTAAAAATGTTATGAAGTGTCATTGGAACTATGTACACGTGATTGTTGGTAGAAAACACAAGTTTTATGTCATGTTAAAAGTGTATGCATTTAAGTGCTAACGAACGAATTTTTAATATTTTTTTAGAAACACTTAGATTAAAAAATTCTGAAATATTTGAGTTTTGGTTGAGAAACACAAGGATGTTTCGAATTACATAAAAGGAAAGATTCCACACGAAATTGACAGTGAATTAAGTAAATTAATATGTACTAAAGCTCGTATTTTATCTAATTTTATCAAACTTAAATGGGAAAAACAATCCAGAAATGAGAAAGCATTTAAAAAATATAATGAGGAATGGTTAAGTCGAGAAACAATTTTTGTTATACCGAAAAAGATTAATGCTATCGACCAAAAAAGAGTTATGAGGATAGCAGCGAAAGAAATAAAAAGAGACTTGCTTCCGAATTAGCTTTCCAGCAAGGAGAAAATGCGCAATTATTACTTCACGCTGCCTCTATATCTACCAAAAAGTCCCAGGCAACGGATTTGAACAAGTTGCTAAATCTCCAAATCGGCCATCAAAAATTCGAGAAGTTCTTAATACTAGTCATAAAGAAGTAACGCCAGTATCACCTGATGAAGCTCTACTGTTTTTGTTAGAAAACGGATTAACTAAAAAGCAGTACTTAAATATTCGTCAATTAAACATTAAACACAATAGTAATATTTATCCGACTTATGATGAAGTTTATAAAAGCAAATTAAAATGTAGACCGGATAAAATCAAAGCGAATGAAAGCTCAGTCGAAGTTTCGTTGCAAAATTTGGTAGACCACACAGCTAAAAGAATCCTTGCATATCAAGATGAAGTATTATGTGGAATGGATCTTGAAGAATTGATCCTAATTTTGAGCTACGGGTTTGATGGTTCTACCGGTCACAGCTTGTTTAAACAAAAATTTGTCGAAAATACTTCGGAAAGCTTCGATCAGTCAGTAATTTCATCAGCAGGTGGTAATATTTGGATAAACCGTACACCTCAGTCAGTACGCTTTTGTAGGCCTTTAAAAGTGGAGTTTGTTAAAGAAACAAAAGAACACATTTTAACTGAAAACCACAACATAAATGAACAGATTAAGAAGTTGGAACCACTACAATACAGACTAAGTAATGGGAAAAAAATTAAAGTAAAATATAATTCATACATGACATTAATAGATGGAAAAGTCTTAAATGTGTTGACAGAAACTAAAAGTTCACAGCAATGCCCGATCTGTCATGCAGGTCCGAAGCAATTTCGAACTATTAGAAACTTTAATTCTCCTAAATTTGAAGCAAAGAACGACGTATTGAAATATGGATTCGTGGATTCGTAGTTTCGAGTTTGTTTTAAAATTTCCATACAAGCTAGATTTGAAAAAATGGCAAGTTCGTGGAACAGAAGAGAAGAGAATCCTGGCAGAAAAGAAACAAAAAAATTCAAAAAGAGTTTTTGCTTCAAATGGGTCTTCATGTCGATAAGCCGAAAGCAAATGACAGCGGCAACACGAACGATGGCAACACAGCTAGAAAAGCATTTTCTCACACGGACCTTTTAGCATCTATTACTGGTATAAATATAGATTTTTTGAAACATTTGCACATAATCGTAATTGTTCTCTCCTCTGAATTTGAAATTGATGCTCAAAGGTTTCGTGCCCATTGCATTAAAACCAGTGAAATATTTTTCCAAAACTACGAATGGTACTCGATGTCTGCCACAATACACAAAATATTAGTGCATTCTTTACAAATAATTGAGGCTTCAGTAGTACCTGTAGGTTGTCTTGCAGAAAATGCATCTGAGGCGCGAAACAAATATTATAAAAAAGATCGAACTGGTCACGCTCGAAAGGATTCAAGAGTGCACAATATTCTCGACATGTATCATAGAGCCATGGATAGCTCTGACCCATATATTTCTAGTTTATGTGTGCAAGAACGTATAAATAGTTCAAAAAAATTTCCGCTTCCTCGAGAAGTCATTGATCTTTTTAAAATGCCCGAATTACCACCAGAACTGTTATTACCTTCAACATCTCAAGAAGCCTCCAGCTGCAATTATAGTTCTGATTCAGATGTTAGCTTAGAGTCGTTAAATAATTATTCATTGGAATTAGAAGCGGATGAAAAAGAAGAAACAGAACATGATTAATTAAGCCCTTTATCTTTTGAGAATATGTATTCATTAATTTTTTATTTTTAGATTAATATATAATATATACATTTACACAACTTCTTGAAAATTATAAATTTGTGAACTAAAAAATAATGAATGGGCGTGGGCCGCTCATTTTTTCTCAAGTTTTTTTTTTGTCAGTAGAAGCCTGTACATCCATTTTGGTGACGGTACCTTGCCAGGAAGTACTATTTTTCATTATTTTGTAAAAAGGGGGCGTGGCGCGCCCATTTTTTTCAAATCAATTTTTTTATCGTTAGAAGCCTACACACCGAATTTGGTTAAGCTAGCTTGTCGGGAAAATCGAGATTTCGGCTATAGTGCATTGCTGATGAACTTGTTAAAAAACAAATTTCGTCGCCGTTGGTACATAAGAGATAGGAACAGCTAATATTAAAGTGCCTGTATTTTTAAGGTGTCTGCAACAGACAGACTCTATTATATATATTTATAGTTTGAAATTACAATTTCTTTTTTATGTATGAACTGTAACGGGTAAAATGTTGGAAATCATTCAGTACAAATTTCTTAGTCATTATTATACCCTTCACCTGTGGTGCACAAGGGTATATATAGCTTTGTCATTCCGTTTGTAATTTCTACAATTTTCATTTCCGAACCCATAAAGTATATATTTTCTGAAAGCTTATGAATAGAGGAGTCGATTAAGCCCTGACCGTCTGTCCGTGTGTTGGTTGAAATCAACTTTTAGAAGCAACTATATGTTCCTCAGATCTGTATGTGGTATCAATCTCTTGGAAATATCCAGGAATGAATCGCTATTGAAATGCAGCACAATCGCCCCATAACTTTCTGAGATATGAGCAAAAAACCACGACCACCTCGTTTTTTTTTCACAATTACAACAACAACATACATACATACATACATGTAAAAAACATACCAAACAAAAAAAATTACAAAAAAAAATATTAAAAATAAGAAAAAAATAATAAAAAAAACTAAAAAAAAAAAAATGTTAAAAAATTTAAAAAAAACATTTAAAAAAATTTTTTAAAAATTTTTCTAAAAAAATTTTTTAAAAAAATTAAAAAAAAATATAAAAAAAAATAATAAAATATAAATAATATATTAAATAAAATAAAATAAAATTTTTTTGGCTCATCTGGGATTCGATGCCACATTTATTCTAACGTGTACGTATGCACGTATTTTATATGGGATGAATGGTGATACAAACAATTGTTATTGCATGACTACACGTTGTGAAGGGTATATAAGATTCGGCACGGCCGAATATAGCACTGTTACTTGTTTTTCTTTTATAATTACATATTAATGAATTCCTAAAATGTAAACATTATTTATATGGCAACTCTTTTAACCTACCTTTTTTATTCTGTCATTTACTTTTTGTTACAACATGTCTACTTATATTTCTGCAACTAAAAGAATAGCGTGCACTTGTAGAGCGAACAAATAAATTCTTTAACTTTATTAATTAGAATTGAAAACTGTTGGTTTTATTATTCATCAGGTTATGGGCCTCTCCTTAACCACTGTGTGTGTGAGCTGTATCGTCAAGATAAATTAAAATTTGTTTGAAAATTGAAGTTTTATTTTGCTGTTTTGCGTTTCCTTTTTAATTGCTGTTGAAAATGGCTGACGCTCGATCGTTGGTAACAAAGTTGAATCGCGACAACTATGAGTTGTGGAAATATAAAATGCAGTTGCTCTTGAAAAGAGAAAAAGTGTGGGACGTCATTGAAGATGCGTTTCCTGAAAATCCTGATGCAAAGTGGAAAGAGCGTGATACAGAGGCGTCAATTTTGATTGGCTTGGCTGTTGAAGAGTCCGAAGTTTTCCGTATTTCTAATAGTTCTAATGCTAAAGATGCTTGGAATATTTTGAAAGCATACCACGAAAAATCAACTTTAAGCAATAAGGTTAAACTTATGCGAACGATTTGTGAGTTAAAATTACATCCCGGTGGTGATATGGACAAACATATAAATGAAATTATTATTTACGAAATTGCAATCGCTTGGAGAAAAAATGTCCGAGCCATGGATGGTTTCAATGCTGCTGAGTAGTATGCCAAGTACATACGACACTTTAATTACGGCTCTTGAGGTAAGAGATGAAAAACATCTCACAATGACTTTAGTCGAAAATAAATTACTCGAAGAGGATGAAAAACATAGAAGAAGACGAACTTGTGAAGATACTGTGATGAAGACTACTAATTATCAAAAACCAAATGGCAATTATTCCAGAAAAATAGTATGTCATTTTTGCCACGGCATTGGTCATATTCGTAAGGACTGCTGGAAATGGAAAAACAGTAAATCAAATAATCAAAATGCAAGAATTGCTGAAACCGATGAAGCCTGTTTTAATTCTTGTTTCGTTCTGAATTCCAAACCTGGTGTATGGGTGGTCGATTCTGGTGCTACTTGCCATATCTGTAGTATTAAAGACGAATTTGTGAGTATTGATTTAACATGGCACGAAAAGGTTACAGTTACAAATGGCAACATTGTGTACTCTACTGGTAAAGGTTCCTGCAGAATAAAGTTGGTGAACGATAAAGGTGCTCAAGTGGTTGTTAAAGTCGATGATGTCTTGTATATTCCTTCTTTTAATGGAAACCTGCTGTCAGTTAAGAGAATGTCTGCTGTTGGTTTTAAGGTTTTGTTCTATGGTCCGAATTGTAGAATTCTTGATGTAAACGATAACGAAGTCGGTATTGCGAACTGCATCGGAAATTTGTATCAACTTAAGACACAAAAATGTGAAGAGGCAATGGTTGCTGTGTGTAATCAAAATAGATGTCAACATTTCTACCACAAACTTTTTGGTCACAGGGACATAAACTCCGTTAGAACTATGCAAACCGGTAAGGTTAAAAATGATTTTAGAATTGTTGATTGTCGAAATCGTGAAACGTGTGCAATATGTGCAAAATGTAAGCTAAGTAGAAAACCATTTCCTAAAAAGTCGGAAACTAAAACTGGGGAAGTTCTTGAATTAGTGCATACAGATGTTTGCGGTCCAATGCAAACCATTACCCCTGGTGGAAAAAGATATTTTCTGACACTAATCGATGACTACAGTCGTTATACTGTAGTATACTTACTTAACGAAAAATCTGAGGTTTTCGAAAAGATGAAAATATACGTTGAAACAGTTAGGAAAAAATTTGGTAAGGTTCCAAAGATCATAAGATCAGATAATGGGGCTGAGTATAAATCAACGAAAATGTTTAACTTCCTGCAAAGTTACGGCATTAAATCCCAATTTTCTGTCCCCTACAGTCCACAGCAGAATGGCGTGGCGGAAAGGAAAAACAGGTATCTTGTTGAGATGGCTCGTTGTCTTCTTACCGAAGCTGATTTACCGAATATCTATTGGGGTGAAGCTATTATGTGCTCGAATTTTTTACAAAATAGACTGGTTACTAACTCGTTAACGTGTACACCATTTGAAAGATGGGAGGGTTACAAACCCGACATAGCTAATTTCAAAATCTTTGGTTCGAAGGCATACGTACTGACACCTAAGACAAAGAGAGGAAAACTTAATAACAAATCCGAATTATTAACCTTCATGGGTTATGACGAGCAATCAAAGGGTTTACGTTTCGTTAACGTAAATGATAACAAAGTTTTTATCAGCAGAGATTATAAATTCGTATCTGTAAAAGCTATGGCGAAGTCGGAGTGTGATTATAATTCATCATTGAACAACACTCAATTGGAAATTGATATTTTTCATAAACGACCCGATGACCGTAATGACGACGTTCACGATGATGCTGATGGCGATTCATTTTGTAGTGTTACCAGTGATCTCGAATACTTTACTAATGGTGAAAGTGACCAGAATGAAAACGTGTCAGATAAGCTAATTCTTAGACAATCTACTAGAAAGAATAAAGGTGTTCCACCTGTTAAATATTCTAACTTCGTAAAATCAGATGATGTCATTGAACCTAGAACCTATAAACAGGCCATTGCATCAAAACAAAACCTTCAATGGAAGTCTGCAATGCAGGAGGAGATAAATTCTCTGAAAGAAAACCAAACCTGGGACTTAGTCCATGCTCCCCCTGATGCAAACGTCGTTGGCTGCAAATGGACATATAAAATAAAACATGCTGTAGATGGTAAAATTCAAAGGTTCAAAGCTCGTCTGGTTGCCCAAGGTTTTAACCAGATGTACGGTCAGGATTATGACGAGGTATTTGCTCCCGTTGTGCGTCAACCCACTTTTCGGATTTTGCTGTCTGTGGCTGCTGCAAAAAGGATGCATGTCGAACACATGGATATTAAGTGCGCATTTTTAAATGGTTGCCTAAATGAGATTGTCTACATGAAGCAACCACCTGGGTTTATCGAAGGTAATGGCAATTTAGTGTGCAAGCTTAATCGTAGTATTTATGGCCTTAAACAAGCAGCAAATGTTTGGAATAAAGCTCTTAACAACGTGTTGATAAATGATGGTTTCATTCAAAGTAAAGCCGATCCATGTTTGTACAATAAAGTCATCAATGGGGAAGATGTTTACGTGTTAATTTATGTTGATGACTTAGTGATTGCGGCTAAAAATAACCAACAAATTAAAGATGTCTACAGAATGTTAAGCAGAAAATTTGATGTGAACAATCTTGGAGCAATTTCCCAATATCTCGGAATGGAAGTCATTAGGACTGAAGAATTTTACTACAAGATACGACAGAAGCAATACATTGAGAAAATTTTAATTAAATTTGGCCTGCAAGATGCAAAACCTTCGAAATACCCACTTGATCCATCCTACGGAAGGAATGATTCTGAACCTTTAATACGAAATGACGAGTACCAAAGTTTACTAGGCTCTTTGCTCTACATATCCGTAAATACACGTCCTGACATCTCTGCAAGTGTTGCAATATTGGCAAGAAAAACGAGTAAACCAACTAATGAGGATTGGAACGAGTTAAAACGCGTAGCAAAATACCTTAAGGGGACTTCGGAACTGTTTTTAAATTTAAATTGTAGTTCCATCAACCAAAATCAGCTGGTCGGTTATGCAGACGCAAACTGGGCCGAATGCAGAATCGACAGAAAATCGAATTCTGGCTACATATTTATGTTTAATGGAAGTGCTGTTAGCTGGGCTTGTAAAAAGCAAACTAGTGTCTCGTTATCAACAACAGAGACTGAGTTCATTGCATTGTCTGAAGCTGCCAAAGAAGCCGTTTGGATCAGAAATGTTTTGTCCGTTTTGGGATGTGAGCAAAAACATCCGACTAAAATGTACGAAGACAAAAGATGAAAAGCTAAGTAATCGCTCCAAACACATAGATACAAAATTCCATTTTGTAAAGGATTATGTCGATAAAAATATAATCACCTGTGATTTTTGACCTTCTGAGGAGATGATAGCAGATATGCTAACCAAGGCTTTGCCTGCAACGAAATTAGAAATCTTCCGGCGAAAATCTAATGTCTACTAATTTGAGGAGGAGTGTTGGAAATGATTCAGTACAAATTTCTTAGTCATTATTTTTCTTTTATAATTACATATTAATGAATTCCTAAAATGTAAACATTATTTATATGGCAACTCTTTTAACCTACCTTTTTATTCTGTCATTTACTTTTTGTTACAACATGTCTACTTATATTTCTGCAACTAAAAGAATAGCGTGCACTTGTAGAGCGAACAAATAAATTCTTTAACTTTATTAATTAGAATTGAAAACTGTTGGTTTTATTATTCATCAAATACAAATGAGGATACCTTGCAAAGTAGGGCAGCAAAAAAGTAATATTTGCATCGTATTTTACACAAAGTAAGCCAAACTTTCCCAAAATATTTCCACAATATAAAAATTTAATATATATTAGAAATTGACGAGAGTGTATGCTTTTTCGCGAAGCAAGTTTATAAGGAAGATAAGCTGAACTCCAAGTATGATTTTTGTATGACAAATGGTCACTTGAAAGCATGTCCTTTAATTTAGAGAAAAAAGCTTTTTGAAAGCTGTCCTTCATATTGTAAACTTCTTTTAATAAATAAATACTGTTGAAAACCATCATACTTTTATGCTTTTAAGATTTTTTTGTAAATATAACATTATTTAAGTTAAAGGATAATAAGTAATAGTATTAAATATGTATTTTACAGATTTCCGAAAATGATTCACTTCCAAAGGTGCTCTGCAAATCTTGTTTTCGTCAACTGGAGGCTACGGCTGCATTGTCAAAAATCGCCAAACATACTCAAGAAGTGTTTCGCGACTTTCTCTTAAGTAATTTGGTACGTATGAAGATTATAATTAATGTTTATATTATGAATATTTGTATAGGCTGTCGAAAAATTTACGTAATATTTTAAATAAATGGAAGACATACCCCTTGTTCTGTATTCCGTGTGAAAGCTCGCTTAACAAGCAAATCTCTATAACATATTTTTATTTTATCACTTTCGTACATACATAAGTACATTGAAGATTAAACTTGAGTTTAAAAAGACTTAAAAAACTTTATTTTTTTTTTCATATTTAAGACATGTTTTCGTCTTACAAACTTAACTTTTCTTTTATGTATTTCAGCCCAAAGGTCCGTCGGAAAGTACAAACAATTCCGAATGTACATCTTCCAATTTTACGACCGAAAAATCCAAAAAAAATGAAATTACAGCATCAATTATACTACAAAAACCGACACTACAACCCATAACATCTGGATCCCGTAAAGATGAGGTGATCGTTAATGTTTCAGTTGCCGATCCCTTGACACGTGACAATCAACAAAAAATGATATCAAATTCACAAAGACGTCAAAGTGTACTATTAGATACACGATTTACTCCTAAATCTATTGCTCAAAAACCACCACCAACAATAGTAGCAGCAGCAGCCCAAAAAGTGATAGCATCAAAATCCAATCAAATCACAGAGACTGGAAATGCAACGAATACACCTAAAACCACAACAGCTACAATAACGCCGTCGCTAAATTTTTATCCAGTGAAACCGCAACAACCAACACAAATTACTACTTTTAGCAGTGGTGGTTATGTTATAGGGCGTATTAACAATAATAGTCTGGAAGAGGCTAAAAAGAGTACGGCACCTGTAGCGCCCACAGCTGATAATATCTTGCAACAAAAGCGCAAGAATTTGGTTAAGGCTTTAAACAATATAAAGGCTAACAATTCGGGCCAGATCTCATTGCTAAAATCGTCACAGCAAAAGCAAATACTTGTGGCACAAACTGTCGCAAAAACACCTTTAGCGGAAGTGGTAAATCAGGCCACTGAAGATGAATTACCCGATAAAATTATTATAGCAGCTCCTAAGAGCAAGGTGGCTCACGATAAATCCAAAAAAGAACCTTTAAATTTGAGTAACAAATTAGCAATAGTACCTGTGGTGCCGCCAGTAACACAGGTTGCAATTGCAAACACTACAGCTGCTCTAGTACAGCAACAGGAAAATCCAGTGTTGGTAAATAATACTCCATCAAAGTCCAATTTCCCAGAGGACATACTATTAGGTCGGGTAATACGAGATATGGATTTACTGAAGTTGATTCTTAAAGCTTTAAAATGGCCTGTAAATAAACAGAATATGGAATTGCAATTGCAGCGTTTGAAAAATTCCAAATTTACCGATATTATGTCAGACTACAATCTACTGCAAGATACTGACTTGACTCAATTGTTGGGTCCATATTTGGCTCCTGTTTTATTGGCAGCCCAGGCTTTGCAACAGCAGCAACAGCAACTTTTAAAGAATACCACTCTTAACCGGAATATGACGGCCGCCTTTATAGCACCAGCTAAAGATGCCGTCTTAGAGGCGGCCTATAGATTGCCCCCGGAAACATCGGTGCAATTAGTACCCGCCACACCGGAAGAACAAGAGTCCAACTCATCTCCACCTTTAGGCCCTTTGACCAGCTCAGCCTTGACAAATCCTATTGTAAAGAGAACTAGGCAAAAAGAAGCCAAAACTATGAGTGTTCCTCAAAAGAGACAACGTAGAGCGGCTGCGCAAAGAGCTAGAGATTCTATTGTTATATCAGATGAAGAAGATGGTTCAACTGAAGAGGAGACTAACAAAAAATCCCGACATCATTCTGCCAAAACAGCAGCCAACATACAAATCAATTTAAATAACGATTTAATGTCACAATTTAATTTGCTCGCTGGTTCTGGTGGGGTGGAAGCTAATGAAGCTTTATTGGCGTTGTTGCAAAGACAAAAGGCGGCCATTATGAAGGACAACAAAATTCAGCGACGTAGACGCAATAGTGTATCAAACATAATAACATTGCCGGCCAACGAATTTGATGCTTTAATCGATTTAGATGATGATATTGTTTTAATGGAGCCAGTTTCGACAACCAGCAGTTCTTCTGAAAATGTGTCAGCAACTTT
Organism: Phyto melanocephala; assembly: GCA_941918925.1. Taxonomy (NCBI): domain Eukaryota; kingdom Metazoa; phylum Arthropoda; class Insecta; order Diptera; family Rhinophoridae; genus Phyto; species Phyto melanocephala. The sequence continues at coordinate 58,653,279 of OW799236.1, forward strand.
CAAATCAGAGCAGATTGTACAAAAAGCAGATGCTTCTAACATCTTTGCAATGCCGCAGGTGCCGCTTATAACGCGTCCCATTATAAAAAGAAGAAAAACTGTTATACACTCATCGCGAGGCAGGTTGGATATATCTGCGGACAAAGTACAGACACCAGCACCCACTTCCTCTTCACCCGCAAAACAAAAGCTATTAGAGGAGACTATTAATTTAGTAGCAACGGGTAACATAACAGCCAGTACCGAGAACAAAAGCAACACCCCACAAATTATCGCAAAATCCCCAACCAATGAAAAATCTTTGCCTTCCACAACTGCCACCATCAAAGTAACACCACAACAAAAAAAACTTCAAAATAAAGCTACCTTGGGTCAACAACTTTTGGAAGCTATAGGTTTACAGCAAATACCAACGAAAATCGCCGACAATCAACAGAGTGAAGCAACCACTACGTCAACCACTAAATCAAATGCCATAACGGCGTTACCCAATAGTAAACAGTCGATACAGCAAATACGATCAGCCCTGAAAAAATCTCTCAAACAGGCCCAAGAACAGCAGCAACAAAGGATAAGAGATTTATCAGTTAACAACACCATAATACAAGATGCTGACTCTACCACCAAAACGGCCGTTAAGGAAATCGTAGTGGTCGAGGGTAAAGGCAATAAAACTGATACCGATTCTTCTATGGTAGATGTCGAAGACCAAATCGATAAGGTTACGCTAATGGTGCGCAATAATGATGACAAGAACTCTAGTGAACAGCAAACAGCGGATATGACCACAACAGAAAACAAAGATACGAAAAAATCGCCAACTAGTAAAGTTCAAGAACGACGTCGTACCATGCTGTCATTAGGAGCACAAGGTGCTGGAGCTCGCAATGTGACTGCCCTTGAAGTGAAAGAAAATATCCAAGAAAATGTACTAGAGGAAGAAGAGAAAGTTCAAAATATTAAAACTGCTGAAGAGAATGAGTACGTTTTTAAAATGTTTATTATCAAGGCGAATTCAATAAGGTGAACTCGTCGCTAAAACAACTACAAAGTGAAAAAATACAAACGTGTATTTTGTTAGTGTAAAACAAAACGATATGTCAAAAATACACAAAAATTTGACAAGTGGTCCCTAGAAGTAGTCAACAGCTGATGATCAGCTGATCTAATAAGTTCACCTTATTGAAGTCGCCTTGTTTATTATTAAATTAAATAATTTATTATGGATATACATAAATTGACAAACATTTTCCATAAGTATTATTATAAATTTATTAAAAATTATTTTATGTTAGAGAATGGATGAAAAATTTTATATTCTTATTTTAAATTTTATGGAAAATTTCTTAAATTTTTTTTTTTAAAATACAGATTTTGTTCTCAGCTTTTGCAAATAAACTACTGAAATTTTTATGGCAATATTTTAAGAAGAACAATTTACTTTTATTTTGCAGAAAATCTGAAAAACAAGACAGCGAACATGCCAATATAAGTTCATCATCTATAGCCGTACTAAGTACTTCCTCAAATGATACTAATGCTACCCCTAAAGATGAAGTCGCAACACCAAAGAGAAGAGGTCGCAAACGTCTTATTGATGATAAGACATCGCCAACAATAACGGAAAGATCCCGAATATTCGATAAGTCAAAAGAGGAAGAGATAGAGTCTGCTAGCGATATGAAAACTGAAGAAGAAACTGCAAGCAATAAGTTAGTTTCAAAATATACTGAAGCTCAAAAAAGTTTAACTAATTTAATTATTGCTTTAAATATTTGCAGAGCATCTGGTCGACCTACTAGACAAAGTAAAACTCTATCGAAATATTACAAAGGGCCCGATAAGGCTACACAATGCCGACGCTCATTACCTTCTAGAACAACTAGAAATAGGTAAATTTTTCGCTAAAACAAAAATTAAATAGAAATAACTCTTAGCGCAAAAGTTAAACTAAATAGTTAAAAATCGGAGAAATAATTTTCTATTTGGTATTACCGTTTGCGCCATTATACTCCCGACCTTTAAGTATTAAAAAAACATATTGCCATTTTCTTGTATATTCCTTTTATATCCCTTTATTTCTTTTCTTTCTTTCTCTTTTTCTTTTTTTCACAGAAAATATTCTTAGTCTTTAAAAGTCTAAGTAATTATTTGGTATTTAGAATTAAGAAATTTCTTATAAAAAGATATATATATATATATATATATATATATATATATATGTATATACATATACAACTGCATATTTACTTTTAATAATAAATAAAATTGAATTAGGTTTTCATAAGTTTTTCTAAAACAAAAAAAACACAAATATGATTTGTTGTAAACATTAAATATCGTTAAACTTATATGAAGTGGAGGAGTAAAATCGTTAGCAATTTAAATAATATTTTTGAATTAAATAATTTTATTTTTTTCTATTACAAGATAAGAAATCCTTAAACAAAATATTCAAACATATATTTTATTGATTTATTTTTTTATATTTCTTAGTATCTTTTCAAGACATATTTATTCATCAGGTACTCTTGATTCGACAGCTGATTATTTTTTTCAACACTTATTTTAAGTTTCAGCTGTCAAAATGCATAAATAAAAAACAATTTTCTCTCTTTTATAATTTATTTCAAATGTCAAACTTTATATAAAAAAAATATAAACAAAAAAATTCTCTCCGAACTGCAATTACCTGATGAATAAATATGCCTTGGTATCTTTTAAACATAATTTTTGAATTTAATTTTAATTTACATGTGTAACAAGTAAATATCTGCCATAATACTGCGCTAGTTTTTGAATTAACAATTTATTGATTCAGTTTTTTCTTTCTTATAAAGTACATTTCATGGAATACATTTATTTTAATAATTATAAAAATTTACAAATAATTAGAGACTAAAATGAAGAAAAAGAAATTAAAAGTATTTTAAAGTTTACTGTAGGTTTTAGTTATTAATGCAAACAAAATGAAGTTTTATTTCAAATAAAATAATAAAGTTTTTGAAATCCCATTGATTTTAATTTAATGAGTTTTTATTTAATAATTAATATTATGGTTCATTTTTGCTATATGGGAAACCACTCTTAAAGTACTATTACTGTAAAACAATTTTGTATTCGATTTTCGATATTAGTTTGTATTTAAGGTTTTTACTCTTTGAAAATTTGAATGTGATGCCAGTATTGCAGCAACAAACACAAAGTGTAACCACAAATATTTGAAGAATAGTTAGATATTCTTTTGATCTTAAAAGCATTTTTTTTTTCTTTTTGATATTAAATTTCTATAAACCTTTAATTAAGGATACATTTTAAAAGAATATCGGCTTTGAATCTGAATATTTTATTTTCCTCTGACTTGGGTTTACCATAAAATTAAATTTTACTGTAAATAATTTTTATTTTAGTTCAAGATCATTTATTCTATTATTTTTATTTCCTAAAACATTTTTCTAAAAATGACTTACATTTAAATTTAATATATGTATAAAGACCGAATAAAATATTTATACATAATTATAACACACATAACACGGTGTTTATGACATTAATGAATTCATTGTTCAGTGTCTATCACTTAAGCTTAGTCTAGACGATTTGTTGAATCAGCAAATTTATGCTCAAAAAATCTGTTACAAGTGCCAGCATATCGTGTAAACGCGAAATTTTTTCATCATTCGTATGATTAACATCATTTGCTAATCCCTTTTTAACAATGCCAACAAATGTATATTGACGATTTCTACATATCGTGTAACATATTTTTAGTGCTTGACAAATTTCCTACGTATGATGACAGATATTTTATTTGTAGAAAAGCGTACTTGAGCTTTTCAACAGACATATGGCAAATGAAGTAGCATATAGAATTGTTGCAGTGTTGTCTAATTTGTTATATTCTTTGCTAGATTTTGTAAGTTATACATTAGTTTTTTAAGCAAACCGATTAATGTAATTTTTTTATTATTATTTGCAAAAAACTGTAGTATTAAAACAAGTAAAAGTGCTATATTCGGCCGTGCCGAATTTTATATACCCTTCACAACGTGTTGTCATGCAATAACAATTGTTTGTATCACAATTCATCTCATATGAAATACGTACAAACATACATATAAAAAACATACATATGGGCAATTCCATAAAAATGTCAACCACGACTGTAAAAACAAAAACTCTCAATAAAAGTTAATGATAAAAAAACACTCAAATTTTACTATGCGCAGGTATTTAGAGCTTATTAAATTATTTTAAGAGCAATAATAAGAGTTTAATCTGGTTATCTCTTGGTAAAATGTCCAGCCCATTCCAAAGATAAAAAACTTCATACGTTTTCATGTTTTGACAAGCACTCAAACTGCATATTCATTAAGGGAAAACGTTAAAACTTAACTAGTTTGTAGTAGGCTAAGGTGACAGTTAAAACTATGCACCTAATTTAGAATTTAACTTTTTTTCTTAACATATATACCTAAGAATATTAAAAGAGAAAAATTTGTCACATACGTCATGTCACGTACGATATTAAATTATATTTATTATAAAATCATTTAAAGATTGTTTTCAATTAAGTATGATGGATTTTAAATGAAAAATATGTGGCTTAGTGTAAGAAATTAAAAAAAGAAAAAATACCTCCCAAGATTCGCAGACTTTTTCATATTTTCATATATACCTCAAAATCACTTCCGTTTTCTGTCACGTACGATATACTCTAATTTTGCTCGATATTTTAGACAACAATTATTCGAATATAATTATTTTTTTTAATAAAGTACCCTCTGAATGGAACATAAAGATCTAATTTTTTTTCAGTTACTCTTACTTTTGCAAAAATTATTCCACTTTATAAGAGTACAAATGTCACGTACGATGACATGGAATTGCCCATATATAGGTTAGGTTAGGTAGAACAGGCAGCTGCTGTGCAGCTCACTTGGGTCCATTATATTGATCCCTTTGTGATACCTGAATAGAAAAGTAAGAATAGAATAGAAAGGAAGCAGACAAGTCCAGAGTCTCCGGCGGGAATCGAACCCGCAACCCCCAAACTAGCAGAACAGCACACTGCTGACTAGTCCATCGGGGCACCCTGCCCATATATAAAAACACCCCATTGTAAAATTATAAATTGAGTTTACGTATGTATGTTTACAAAAAAAAAAAAAAACAAAATAAAAAAAAAATTTAAAAAAAAAAATTTTAAAAAATTAAAAAAAATAAAATGTAAAAATTTAAAAAAAATTTTTTGGCTCAGCTGGGATTTGATGCCACTTTTACTCTAACCAGTATACCACATTTGTATGTATGTGTTCTTGTTGTGGAAAAAAACGAGGTGGTCGTGGTTTTTGCTCATATCAGAAAGTTATGGGGCGATTGTGCTGAATTTCAATAGCGAATTATTCCCGGATATTTCCAAAAGATTGATACCATACACAGATCTGAGGAATATATAGTTGCTTCTAAAAGTTGATTTCAACCGACACACGGACAGATGGTGAGGGCTTAATCGACTCCTCTATTCATAAGCTTTCAGAAAATATATACTTTATGGGGTCGGAAATGAAAATTGTAGAAATTACAAACGGAATGACAAAGCTTGTACACCACAGGTGAAGGGTATAATAATAATATTAAAAACAAGAGCGCTTTATTCGGCTTTGCCAAATATAATTTAACCTTCTTCATCATGTTCATAGTAAAACAATAGTAATATTCTAAAAAAAATAAGTAAGGGCGCTATATTCGGCCGTGCCGAATCTTATATACCCTTCACAACGTGTATTCATGCAATAACAGTAGTTTGTACCACCATTCATCCCATATGAAATACGTACATACATATAAAGAACATACATATTAAAAACATCCCATTGTAAAATTATAAATTTACGTATGTATGTTAAAAAAAAAATTTGAAAAAAAAAATAATAATAAAAATATAAATTATATATTAAATTAAAAAAAAAATTTTTTGGGCTCATCTGGGATTCGTTGCCACGTTTTCTCTAACCAGTATACACGTTTGTATGTATGTATGTTGTTGATGTAATGTTGTTTTTGTGAAAAAAAATCGAGGTGGTCGTGGGTTTTTTCATATCTCAGTTGTTTATGTACCGATGTTTCTGATTTTCAATACCGATCTACTCCCGAATATTTCTGATATTTTAATACCTCACCCGGGTCCAAACGATGTCGGGCGGCTTCAAAAAGTTGATTTCAACATACACACGGACAGACTGACAGAGCTTAATCGACATACATACGTAAATTTATAATTTTACAATGGGATGTTTTTAATATATTTTTATTATTTTTTTTTTGTTTTATATTTATTATTTATATTTTAATTATTTTTTTTTTAATATTTTTTTAAAATTTTTTTTTTTTAACATACATACGTAAATTTATAATTTTACAATGGGATGTTTTTAATATGTATGTTTTTTATATGTATGTACGTATTTCATATGAGATAAATGGTGATACAAACTACTGTTATTGCATGACTACACGTTGTGAAGGGTATATAAGATGCGGCATGGCCGAATATAGCACTTTTACTTGTTCATTGTGTGAAGGGTATAATAAGTTGAGCGTTTAGTGCTTTCTTATTAGTTTTTTTACATCCACTCAAAACAATTTCTTGTATTGAATTTTAATGGAAATCTTTACTCTTATTTTTATACCTTTCACCTGTGGTGCACAAGGGTATATTATATTAAGTATATATTTTCTGAAAGCTTATGAATAGAGGAGTCGATTAAGTCCTGTCCGTATGTTGGTTGAAATCAACTTTTAGAAGCAACCATATGTTCCTTAGATATGTGTATGATATCAATCTTTTGGAAATATCCGGGAATGAATCGCTATTGAAATTCATCACAATTGCCCCATAACTTTCTGAGATATGAGCAAATAAACACGACTGCCTCTGTTTTTTCCCATATTTTTACCACCAAAATTAAAAATTTTAGCCATGGGTACCTTTGCTACTATTTGTGGACATAATGTGCCTCTAGAGATATTCGTGAAAAATTTTGGATAAAGCGGGCTCTAATCGGTAAAGTTTTACACAATTTTTTTTTAATATATATTCCAAAAATTTAATAACGAAAATCAATTTTTTTTCAGCTTTTAGACAACTAAGAAAGTCAATATTGGTATCATCTGAAAGCACTTGATTAGCGCAATATAATCACTATAAAAAAATAAAATTCATGTTGGCCGCCACTACAAAATGGTGTACAATAAATTTATACATAGGTCAAATCTGGTATTTTAAAATGTAACTTCTTGAGCACCCTCAAAATTGGTAGAATACAGTTAACTACGTAAAAATTCAAAATCAAGGATGGCGTCGGATTAATTTATTTTAGTGAGAGTAATGTTTTTTTTTTTTTGTTATTTATGTTTGCAATGAAATACAGTTGGCGTATTCACAATCGTGTCATAAAGTCATATGTCCTATAATAATAGCATGAAAAATTAAGACTATTGTGAACAACCCCTCATAATTAAGTGTACTATTTTGAATTTAAATAAGTTTCGGCTAAATTAAAATAATTTTTAATTCTAATCCATGAATTTATTAAATTAGATCTTACTACAATATTTTCCATTTTTCAGTTTTGCCGCAATTAAATTTTGTTTGATAAACAAAAACAGCAGAGTCCTTCGCCGATCTTATTTATCGCCGCCAGTGATTTGTTATCAAAAATTAGCAACTGCGCTTAAATTTGGATGTCGGTCCGATAAAATTATACAATGACCGGCGACGGCTTACAAAAACCATTGCGGCTTGGCTTAGCACAAAAAACATACACCCCAATTCTAAATATTCGCAGGGAAATGAATTCCTATTCTAAACAGTCGGGGAAGGGAATAACAAGGGAGAGAGAATTTTACATTTTCGAAGTCAGCTGTTTGCTTTTGCTGTTTTGTTTTGACAAAATATTTGCTAATAATTTTTAAAAATATTAAGCGTAAAAAGTGAATTCTCGTAAATAATAAAAAAGAAATTGTTAAAAGTGAATAAAAATGTTTAGTGTAGCGTTGATAATAATAGCTGAAGCAAAAAACTCTGAAGCATATCAATCTGACAAGAATAAGCAAAGGGTAGAAAGGAGAATGCTACGTGACGCCAGCAACCCACTTGAGTTGCCGCACACTTTGTAAGTAAATTTTAGTTTTGGAAGGCTTAAAAAATAATACAGAGTAAATAAATCGGCATTCAAATATCTGTTGGACGTGTTAACGTGTTCAGCTCAAACGTAAGTCGTTTGCAATTTCTCCAATTATAAAATTATATGAGACTTTACGCTTCTTTGCTGAAGGTTGGTACCAAACGGGTATAGGTAAAGATTGCGGTGTGTCTGTAGCTCAGTGTAGTCTTAGCAAAGTTCTGGCAGAAGTTATTAATATATTTGAGGAACATTTACGCCCAATGTAGATAACTTTCTGCAGAACTGAAGTGCAAAAACGGCAAATTGCGTTAGCTTTTTATGTGAAGTATGGTATTCCAAGCATTATAGGATGTGTTGACGGAACGCATGACCGCATTATTTCTCCTCCAAAGAATAAGCATCTTAACTACAATACGAAGGGATACTATAGTTTGAATGTAATGCTGGTAAAGTATTTCTTTTGTTTTAAATTATCAATAATCTATTTTAATCAAAAAATTACAGGTCTGTGATCGGCTGACTTCCAAAACGTTCATATACAAAGGGGCATATTCATAGTCATCAAAAAAGTCGACTTTTACAGTACTTAAGTCAATTTCTTAAAAAAGTCTACTCTAAGTCATTCATAGACAACTTAAAGTTGGTTTTTGACATTAAAGTCGGCTCTAAATTTAAAACCAGCTGATCCTGTTGTTAACTCTATTTACAATAACATCAGCTGTTCATTGTAAAGTTAAAAGATTTATTGAAAATTAAAAAAATGCCAAGATTTCAAGATATTGAAAGAGATTTTTCAATAACTGGTGATTGTGAGGATGATTTTTGTGTAAGGAAGCCTAAAAATTACAAAAATAGATTTAATCCCTTCGACCTAAGCGATGAAGATTTTTATTCCCGCTACAGATTTGACAAAATTACAACTCGTTTTTTGGTAAGCTTTGGTAAGATGAAAGCATCGTTTCCCTTATAGCTTTCCACGAATTTTTTTTCTGTATTAATGAAATATCTTTTCCTCTGTTTTCTACCACATCCAAGTATGCGTTTACACACTCCCGGAGGCATTTTGCATTTCTTGGCTTCTTCAGTTTCTGAAAGTAAAACATTTATTAAATGCCAAACTAAAAATATATCACACATATGTACATGTGTATGTACATACATAAATATGTTATTGAGACTTACCATTTCTGTTTTCTCCACTATTTTAATAAATTTTGATTTTATACATAGATGTAAAACGTTTTAAAATTTTTATTTATTATTGTTTGCTTCAACAAAAGTAAACAAAAGAAAAGCAGCTGATCAAGTTGCCATTATTTTTAAAAAAGAAATTGTATGCCAGAGTTAAGCAAATAAGAGTTGACACCCATTTAAAGCCAGCTCAACTTAAAGTATACTTTTTTTTTGGCTATGAATACCATGAATACAAGCCAAAGTTTGTATACAGTATTGCTACTGTATTTAAATCACATACATATGCAAAGTTCCGAAACACTGCAACAACTATAAAACCGATGCATTGTTTGCTTTCTTATTGCGTTTAAAATACTTGGCGTCGGCGTTTTGAAATGGTATACATTGTATAATTATTGTACTGCGGCGTTATGAAATATGATGCTTTGTTCAAACACAAAGCAATTGACGTTTTGGAAGTCAGCCATCATGAGCTGAGGATTCAGTACGTTGATGCCTCACATCCTGGACCATGTCACGATTCCTTTATTTGGAATTCTGGCGAATTGCGTACTCACCTTGAGCAAGAATAACTTAGAGGTGGCAGCAATTATTGGCTTATTGGTAAAGTTTTAAATGATAACAGACAATTCATAAATTAAAACTGCATTTTTTTAGCAGACGCAGGATATTCACTTGAACCGTGACTTTTAACGTCTTATAGATGTCCACAGGATGAGTCTGTTGAAATTAAATTCAATGAAATTCACTCCAAGTGTCGAAATGTGGTTGAACGCACTAATAGTGTTTTAAAAATTGATGGAGGTGCATTCTTGGTGCTAGACAGCGTCACTACACTCCAAAAAAAGCTGCTAAAATAACAAATTTTTGCTGTGCGTTGCAATTTAGATTGTTAGAGCGTTTAGGATAATGATGTGGTATCCTTAGACTCACCACAATATTTATCCATTGCCCAAAATATTAGAAAAATATTATAAAAATATTGCGAATAATCTCTAATAAATTTCTGTAATAAAGACATTTCTTATATACATTTGTATATACATTTTGTAAATAAATATAACATTTTTTTAAAAAAATTTAATAACTTCAAAAATTAAACAAGTAAGAGCGCTATATTCGGCCGTGCCGAATCTTATATACCCTTCACAACGTGTAGTCATGCAATAACAGTAGTTTGTATCACCATTCATCCCATATAAAATACGTACATACATATAAAAAACATACATATATAAAAACGTCCCATTGTAAAATTATAAATTCACGTATGTATGTTTAAAAAAAAATAAAAAAAAAATTAAAAAAAATTTAAAAAAAAAAATTAAAAAAAAAAATTTATAAAAATAATTAAAATATATATAATAAATATAAAACAAAAAAAAAATTAAAAAAAAAATAATAAAAATATAAATAATATATTAAATAAAAAAAAAAAATAAAAAAAAAATTTAAAAAAAAATATAAAAAATTTTTTTTTTGGCTCAGCTGGGATTCGATGCCACGTTTTCTCTAACCAGTACCCATGTTCTGTAACTTTAGTGAGAACTTCTCGCGTCGAAAAGTCATGAAACAAAATATCCCACCGTTTCTCGATGTGTGAGAAAAAAGTGTATCTGTAACTCATGGCGAAAACTACCATTTATGATTACGTTGTTACGTTATAGCTATCAAAAATTATACTTAATTATAAGAAGAAGAGAAAAAAAAAATAAACTTAAAAAGTGCGGGAAAAATAATACATATAAAATTTAGAAATTAGAAGTGTTTAAAAAACAAGTGCAGAAGAAACAAATAAAATGTACAATGCAGCTTTAGTTAGAGCGGTTGGGGATGATGAAAAGAATATGTTGCGGATTCATCGCAAAAGGTTGTGCGATTCAACAGACTCTTGAAATGCCGGAGAATTGATTAAAGGAACTATATCGCTTAAGCAGATCATCAGCAATGGTTCTGCTTGAAGGCACCTTTTATGAGAAAAGGTGTAAGGAATACAGATTTGCCTTCACTTTCCAAGACATTGGTAACATTGTTTCCTTTTGATGATAAACATAATGATGATGGCGGTGTATTTAGGATTTTTGTTTAGGACACACGACATACAAATTAAACAATTTGGTTAAACAATAAACACTTTTTGTAAATATTTAAGGTCTAAATAAAAAAGGAATAAAAAAATTATAAAAATTATTTCGAAATTGAAATACAAAAAAATAAATGAAAAGAACTTAGCAATTTTATTTAGTTAGTAAGTTTTTTTAAACTTTAAATGACTTTGGTGATTGTAAAAATATAATCAATATAAAATAAAATCTATCTTTTTTAGAAATATAAAAACTTTTGTAAATTAAACAAAGATAGTTACCATAAATTATTTCCCATAGTAAGAAAATTTATAACCTCAAATTTAAAGTAATTAATTTTTCATTTCCTAATTTCTTTCTTTTACATACATAAAAGTTTAAAGCACAAAAAAAAACATTATTTCAATTACAAAATATTTTATAGAAGGTTCGATAGTTTAAACTCGATATCTAGTTTTCTTTTTTGTTGCTTTGAAACCCGCATAATTTTCTTAACGATAACAAATTTATAATATTAATACATACATATGTATGCATTAATAATAAAAAAACATTTAAACTTTACATTTTCCATGTTTTTGTCACTGATTTTTGACTTTTTATATTTTTTGGCTCAAAGTTTTTGCAATCTCGCGGTCTTTTTGTTTGTGACTTATTTTGACAGTTCAAAGTGAGAAGTTCTCGCCTGAAAACTTTACAGAAACACTTTTTTTATGGCTTACGAGTATTTTTCTTACGTGACAGGTATTTCTCGCATGAATAGTTACAGAAACAGTAAAGTGAGAAAAAACAGCTGTTTGTTTCGATTTGTTGTATTTCTGTACCAATTTACATGTTTCAAATGAAAAGTTTCTCGTAGCGAGAGTTACAGAACATGGGCACAGTATACACGTTTGTATGTATGTATGTTGTTGTTGTTTTTGTGAATAAAAAATCGAGGTGGTCGTGGGTTTTTGCTCATATCTTAGTTGTTTATGTATCGATGTTTCTGATTTTCAATACCGTTCTACTCCCGAATATTTCTGATATTTTAATACCTCACCCGGGTCCAAGTGATATCGGGGGGCTTCAAAAAGTTGATTTCAACATACACACGGACAGACTGACAGAGCTTAATCGACTCCCCTATTCATAAGCTTTCAGAAAATATATACTTTATGGGGTCGGAAATGAAAATTGTAGAAATTTCACACGGAATGACAAACCTATATATACCCTTTTTCACTGTGTGAAGGGTATAAAAAGAGATAAATTAAAATTATTTTAAAACAATTCATTATTCTGCTTCCTGTTCTAAAAGTAACAATAAATTACAATATTTATCACAATTTTTATAAAAAAATATTAAATACTTACATTTTTGTCACAACTCCCTTTGAATTTGTTGGCGGATTTTTTCCCAAAAATTGTTATTACATTCTCCCTTTAATTACCTTTCATAATACCTACTTTTTTTTCCCAGGGAAGAGTTTCCCAATTTCGAAGTTCATTTAAAACAAGGGAAAAGGAACAAATTTCCCCGGGAGAAATTATTTAGAATAGGGGAATAGGGAAATAATTCCCAGGAAATTGTTATTTAGAATTGGGGTGATAGCGTACAAGGTTCTATTATTATAAGACACCTTTTCTTTGAAAAGCAACAACAACATTTTTGAACCATTGTAAAATTTTAGAAAAATATGGCAATATGACATGATAAGACACCTTGTGAATCACCAAAGTGTTTGGAAGTTGTGTAATATAGAACACATGACTTTTACCTAGCTCTTTAATCCGTACACTTCAAACCTTAAAAAAGAATATGTTTCATGTTTACTTCGATTTATAAATATATAAGTATTTTTTATAAATCGAAGTAAACATAAATATTTTGTTAGCAAAATTTAGTTATATTCTTGTTTCAAATTCGTATGATTTCATTTTAAAGACGAATTTTCTAAAATTTTAAGCTAAAATGAAATAAAATGTATGGAAATGAATACGGACCGTGTCCGAATTTTTAACAAAGCTTAAGTCCTTGAGTATAGATAAACAGCGGCCGTCTAAGGCGCCTTTTTGGATTAAGATATAATATATTTATTTGATAAATTATATTCTGAATTTATTTAGTTTGTTAAATGTATATCAATTTTACAATAAATACATAAGTCTCCAATATCGGGATATAATTTAGATTTTATTATGAGTCTAATTTGATCAGGCTAAAAATAAAATATTATTTATTTAGTTTATTTTATTTTTTATTTATTTAGTTTTTATTTTAAGTAGCTATTTTATGCAACCATGTAAATTCAGAACACCTTTTTACCACTTTTTCATTGTGAGTAATTTTTCATTAATGTAATTTTTTTGAATATATACAAAATATTATAATCTAATAAGAAAAATTTAAGAATATGGTAACACTATTTATTACTCTCTAAAAATTGCTTATTTTTACAGTGGCCAAAAAACTATTCGACATTAAATGTTATTTACATAAATTCTACCAAGTATTTTTATGCTTAGGATATTTTCTTATTTCGATAATGGTGTTTTATTGTATTATTATTGCCTTTTAATGTACAGTCAGAATATAAAATATAATGCTCTTTTTACAACAATTTTGCAATTGAAAACAAAACCATGAAATTTTCAAAGCAAAAAAAAGTATTCGACATGCAACTTTGTTTTATTTTTTTACTCATTCATCTCTTATTACTTTTGATTTTTCTTTTTAAAAATACCTTTAGAATTCCTAGTTACAATTTTCTTTTAGTTTTTTTATATTTCTGTACAAGTAATCATAACGATGAGGTTAAAAAACATCTTTGGATGTCAGAAATTTAATAATTTATCATTTTAAATTGGGAAAAAGTGAAAAAAGCTTAGCAAATATTACTCAAAGATCCAGAACTACTGTGCATTACTGAAGCAGACGAGCGATAAATAGTACATGAGGTTAGAAAGAAGACCCACATATCCAAAAAGAATAGAAAGCTATGACTACAATTAGCAAAAGATCATGTTAAGTCTCCGGAGTTCTGGATGAATGCTATTTTTGCCGACGAAAGGAAATATAACCTATTTGGTTGTAACGGTAAGGTTTTAGTGTATCGTAAGCCAAAGACAGAGTTGAAGGAAAGAAATATGATATTCATCGTAAAACACGGTGGTGGTGGTGTTATGGTTTGGGGGGTGTATGGCGGCATGGGTGTGGGCAATTTAACATTAATTGATGGGATTATGAATCATCGTAAATACATTGAACTCCTCAAGCTTAATTTAAGACCTAGTGCAGAAAAGCTGAGACTGGCAAATAAATTTCAGTTTTACCATAAAAATGATCCCAAGCATTATGCTCTTAACACAAAACTTTGGCTCTTCTATAATTGTCCCAAAATAATATAAATGCCGCCACAATCCCCAGATCTTAACCCTATTGAACATTTCTGGGGTCACGTGGAGAAAAAATTATGAAATCGTAAATTCACAAACAAGAACCAAATGAAAGAGATCCTCCTGGAGGAATGGAATAAGATAGATCCAGAATATACTAAAACCTTGGTAAATTCTATGCCAAATCGCTTAAGAGAAGTAATTTGCCGACGTGGAAAAGCAACTCGGTTCTAAAGTACAGATGCGTATTATATCTTCCAAAAATATTAACTATGTCGAATACTTTTTTGTTCTCCTTTTTTATATATTATTTTACCAAATGAATTTTTTTATAATATTTTAATAAAATTCCAATATTTTTATTAAGAATAAACATCTTCGTTCCCTAATAAAACGTTTTCAACGATATTTTCACGGTTTTTATTAATAAAAACATGAACTTTTTGGTCTATGTCGAATAGTTTTTTTGACCATGTATACACTAAGATTGCATTAAAAAATTTTCAATGAAGTGGCACCACATTTCCCCCATAATGTTTCTCTGTGATTTCAATAAACGTACAAATAACATGTTTTGACGTGTACCCATATAAGAAAAAAAATGTAAAGAAACATCACGCAGTATAAAAACAAACTGTGAAGAGTGAACTAATATTTTTTTGTAATATATTAGTAAATTAGTTTTATGTTGGTTTTGTTTGAAAAGTGAAAATTTATAATGTAAAAAAGAAAATTCACAAATCCGTAGAATTAAATAGAAATGTGGTCTTGCAAAAATTAATAATAAACAAACGATTTTTAATCTTCTATTTAAAACAATTTTTGAATACGTCGGAGAAATGATCATGACTTTGAAGAGAATACTGAATACAAAATAAGTATTTTGGAAATTTTTATACAAGAATGATAGACTAAAGATTACGCGTTCACGAAAATAAAATGAAAACTTTGTGCGCATATGGGAACAGTGACGTCACGCAATCTGTGTTTCTATTGGATAATAGTTTTCAGCTGTCAAACTACTATGTTTATGTGTAAAAGTAACGGTGGGACAATTTATTATTATTCTATACAAATTATTTATTTAATTATTGTAAATTCATTAAAAAATTTCTAACAATATTTTTTATATCGAGTTGTTATTTTATTAAATTTTCTCTTTCGTTTGCTTATATTTTAAGATATTTCGGCATTTGCTAATCTTATTCTAAAATACATTCTACATTAAACAAGTAAGAGCGCTATATTCGGCCGTGCCGAATCTTATATACCCTTCACAACGTGTAGTCATGAAATAACAGTTGTTTGTATCACCATTCATCCCATATGAAATACGTACATACATATATAAAAACATCCCATTGGAAAATTATAAATTCACGTATGTATGTTAAAAAAACGAAAAAAAAAAAATATATAAAAAAAAATTATTATTATTATTATTATTATTATCCTTTATTAAAAACTTATTCATTTTATCAATATCATTAACAGAGTTATGAGAATTTACATATAGTATTACAACAATTAACATCTTATTAATAAAATAAAGAAACTACTAATATCACAGATTTAAGGAAAAGTTGTTCATAAAAAACCTCGCATCAACTTAGAAGTTATAAGAGATTTTAAAACAATCACTGAAATGTGTCTTTTAAACAAAAGACCCTCAGTGGTTGTTCAGCAAATTTCTTATTATTTCAAAATTTGACCTTCTGCATTTTTCATTAAATGACAGCGTCAGTTCCCTTGTCAATAAATTAAACATTTTGAAGTCAAAGTTTCTGTGTAGAAGATAAGTTGGATATCTAAAAGGTAGATTGTGTATTAATTTCAAGTTTTTATTTTGAATGATTTGCAATTTTTTTGTATGCGTTTTAGCAGCCTTTTGGGACCAGATTTGACAACCATAGGTCATAATCGGTCGAATACACATTTTGTAAATAAGAACTTTGTTCTTTATATTAAGATTAGATCTTCGGCCAATTAAGGGGTATAAGGCACGACTACACTTAATTGCCTTCTCGCAAATGTAATTAACATGCTGTTTGAATAAAAGTTTTCTGTCAAGGATTACTCCTAGATATTTAATTTCGTCCTTCAATGGGATAATTGTTTCCCTAGACGATAAATATCTAGTAGGAAAGCGTTTTCGCGATTTGTTGAATGGAAATATAATTGCTTGAGTTTTATCGTCATTGACTTTTATTTTCCATTTGTCATAGTATTTACGAATTAATTTAAGATTATTTTCCATTCTTCTAATAATCGCATTCGAGACTTTACCGCAAGAAATAAAGGCGCTGTCATCCGCGTAAAAAGCTGCATCATGGTCTCTTCTTAGAGTAACATCAGATGTATATATCGAGTATAGTGTAGGGGATAATACTGATCCTTGCGGCAAGCCCGCAGGTATTTGCATTTCACTAGAAAATTTGTTATTGACAGATACAACAAACGTACGTTTATCTAAAAAGCTTTTGATAAGTTTTTGAAGGTAAATTGGAAAATTTAACGTATTTAATTTATACACTAGTCCATCATGCCAGATTGAGTCAAAAGCTTTTTCGATATCAAGAAAAACGACTCCAGTGCTTTTTCGATTACTTTTATTACATTCAAGAAAGTTAACAACTCTCTTAAGTTGATGTACAGTGGAGTGCTCTTTTCGAAAACCAAATTGTTCTTTATTTATGATATTATTGCAATTTAAAAAATCTAAAATTCTGGAGTGAATAATTTTCTCGAACACCTTATCCAATAGGCTAAGAATACTTATTGGCCTATAGCTGGAGGGCAATTTAGGATCCTTTCCAGATTTGTGGATTGGAATTACCTTAGCCATTTTAAAAACGTGTGGGAAGTACCCATTGCTCAGGCAGAAGTTAAATAATTTACTTAAAATTTCAAAAAAGGAGTCGGGCATATTTTTAAGTATTATACTGTTAATCCCATCTAAGCCAGGAGCTTTATTATTTTTCAGCAAATGGACAAATGATTTGACTTCAGCCAAATTTGTTAGTTTAATACTTGTATTGTCGATAAGAGTTTGATTAAGGTCATTAATGCATCTTGATACAACCGAGTCCATGGGTGATGGATTGTTAATAGTAATAGTATGTGAACTAGCAAATACGTCAGCTATTGCATTTGACTTTTCGACGTCAGAATTCAGAATTGATCCATCTACATGAAGTTTAGAATATGTAGGATTCTTGCCTTTTAAAGTTTTAGTTAATTTCCAAAACTTTTTGGAACCGGTAGGCAGATTTGAAATGAATTTCGACCAAGACTCATTCCTGTCTTTATTCAGGTGAAAGTGAATAAGCCTATTTAGCTGTTTCAAGACACAATATAAATGCATTTTATAATTTAAATCCCTACATCTTTGGAATTTACGTCTATATTTGTTTCTCTGAGCAATTAGCATTTTGCTAATTTCTGAAATTTGCCGTTGCCAGGGGTATCTATGACCAACTGGTATTCTATTAGTAGCTTCTTTTACAATATATATTAGCTTACTTAATGATACATCTAGATTACCTGTGTTTGTAATATTTTGATTTATATCTTGTAATAGTATTTCATTCTCCACCCAGTTTTTTATTGATAACCAATCGGCTCGATTATATAGGGGTACCAACAAAATGCTATTATGTACCTCTCCATAAATGACGCAAGATATTGGTACATGGTCCGACTGCAGAATATTTGGATGTGTTTCCAAGGTTGAAAAAGAAAGACAAGAGTTAGTTAAAAGGATGTCTACTGTAGACGGCTGTACTGGATTTATATTTTGTCCAAAACGAGTAAATGCATTCGGGTAATAAATATAGTAGTTCGATTGAAGGCAATGGCTATAAAGCTCATTACCAGCAATATTGTTTGAAAAGCAATTCCAGTGAGTATGTTGAGCGTTTAAATCACCGAATAAAAAGAAGTCATTTGAACGATTAGTTAAGGCATCCATATCAGTTTTAAAATGTATAGTGTGAGCCGGATTGTACGCAGATGTAAATATCACAGGGCGCCTATTTATTATTACTCGTACCGAAATATTTTCCGCCACACGCGTATTTATAGTTGGTAATATTTCGTGTTCAACATTATATTTTATCGCGATGAGTACACCTCCGCCATGTGTTGGTCTATCCTCTCTATAAATTTTGTAGCCCCCAAGTTTAAATTTATGGTAGGGTTTCAAAAAAGTCTCATTGACAAGGAGAATATCAACTTCCTTGTCGTATAAAATTTTTTCCAGCTGTGAAGCTGCTGACTCAGTCGTTATGCCTTGAGCATTCCAGTGCATAACATGAACATTGTGACTTACTGTTGATTTATATGGCATGTTGAAGCATCATTCCCAGCACTCGTAGCTTGTCGTACTTATTTTGGCATCTTTGAAGTGCATCGACAGCATCAAAAATATTTCCATTAATTTCTCATTGGAAATATCATCTTCATTTCTGTTCACAAGATTTTTACTTCTTGTTACATCAGAGTACAGTATATTTTTAGCACCAGAGTCACGTGGATAATTTTGATGCTCCTTACCGGGCAGTTGTGGAAAATTAACTTCATTGACGTTGAAGTTCATCATATAATTCCTTTGTGGCACCTTCATTCTGGCTGTGGTACGTTGTCGAATCTCAAGATATTCCTGACGACATGGGCATTTAGGGTCGTCAGCTCTGTGCTTCACATTTCTAAAATTCTTTTTTGTGCAGTTGTGACATTTATAAACGACGTTATCACTATTTGCAGCTTTGTTCAATGGGCAATCTGCAAATTCATGATTACCAGCACAGGCTGCACACACTACTACTCTGTTACAGTTTCTAGCACCATGACCATACATAGAGCATTTGGTGCATTGTGTAGGACCTTTACTGCCCTTGAGTGGTCTTCTCCAGTAAACGGCAATATTACTAAAATACCTAATTTTTAATATATCCCTCTTCGACACTTGCTGGCGGTCAAACTCAATTAGATATAGTGTATCGTCGGCGGTAGACCTTTTGGTAGTGATTTCCTTAACACTTACCGGATTTATGTTGTGTGATTTGTTAAATTCATCACTGATTATCTTAGTGTCCATTTGAATAAGACCAAACAACACTAATTTAAAGGTTTTCGCATCTTTTATTTCATGCGAGTAAAACTGGTACTTTTTGGTTCTTAGTAGATTTAAGGCCTCTTCATAAAGAGTTCTTGAACTAGATAATATTTTTGTTCCAATTGACATTCTTTTAAACTTATACCTTTCTCCAATTAGCCCAAAAACTGACGAAAAACTATGAACTGAGTCCACTACAATAGGTGGTATTTTCTCCTTGTGAGTACTGTCTTCTTCTTCTTCTTCATTTGCAAGTAGCTGAAATCTATTTGCACTGCTGCTAGGTACGTCGGATATTTTTGGCACTTTAAATTTTGGGTTATTACCCCAGAGTTTTTTTCTTTTCTGCGACAACATTGTCAGAAATACACAATCACTTAAAGTTTTATTTTTATTGTTTTTTTAATATATAAAATTGGTTTAACAATTTAGAGTAAAAAATAACACGATGTTCACGGTTTGAGGCAGAGATGCCAGATGTAAAAAAAAATTAAAAAAAAATTTAAAAAAAAATTAAAAAAAAAAATTAAAAAAAAATTAAAAAAAAAATTATTATATATAAAATAAAAAAAAAATTAAAAAAAAAAATAAAAAAAAAATAATAAAAATATAAATAATATATTAAATAAAAAATAAAAAAAAAAATTTTTTAAAAAATTAAAAAAATTTTTTTTTGGCTCAGCTGGGATTCGATGCCACGTTTTCTCTTACCAGTATACACGTTTGTATGTATCAATGCTGTCCCAATCTTCATTTTCTGTGCACAATTGTGCTACAAAAACAATAAAAAAAACTCACACCGACACTTGTTCTTTTCTGTTTCAGTTTGATTTCAGTCGTTAATTGAGTGTTAACTAGTGCACATGTGCGGATGCTTACGCTTTTTTTCAGCTTTTTTTGTTTTTTCAGCTTTGATTTAATTTCAAAATAAACCAGCAAACAAAATAGTATAATGGAAGACAAACATTTTTGTTTTGTCATTTTTTCCTTCTACATATTGCCGCGAACAAATTTTTTCCGACTTAAAATTTATTTGTTCCAAGCAGAGAAATAAATTAAGTTCTTCAAATTTAAAACATATTTTGTTAATAAGAAATTTCTACGAAACCTTAAATTTGTAAAACTTAATTTATAGTGCGTAAATACACTTAATTTTTTAAGTTTTAATTGTAAATTAAAAATTGTATTTAATTTTATTAACTTTTTTTAAACATCATTTATATTTTGCTTTTAAGAGTAAATAAAAGTTATTACATTTGTAATGCTTAGTTTTGTGTTTGCTGGGCAATATTATCATATCCAATACAGACGCATTTCATTTATTGAGAGTTTTGGACAACATTGGTATGTATGTATGTTGTTGTTGTAATGTTGTTTTTGTGAAAAAAAAAATCGAGGTGGTCGTGGGTTTTTGCTCATATCTCAGTTGTTTATGAACCGATATTTCTGATTTTCAATACCGATCTACTCCCGAATATTTCTGATATTTTAGTACCTTACTTGGGTCCAACCTATTTCGGGGGGCTTCAAAAAGTTGATTTCAACATACAGACGGACAGACTGACAGGGCTTAATCGACTCCCCTATTCATAAGCTTTCAGAAAATATATACTTTATGGGGTCGGAAATGAAAATTGTTGAAATTTCACACGGAATGACCTATATATACCCTTTTCACTGTGTGAAGGGTATAAAAAAAAGTTTGTTCACTTCTTCACTTGCTTTAATTTCCTCTGCTTCTAACAAATGCTTTTTGATATATCCGCTATTAAGCAGCAATTTTTCACCATTTAATTTCAAAAAAATTTTATCACACAATCTAAGGGTTTTTATTAAGGAGCTTAATGGCTTACTAAGCCCACCTTTACTTAGATGGCTAACCCATGAATATGTCTATCCCTCTAGATCGTTAGCTGCAAGATTTGAGTTTACATTTTTTATCTTGTGGCGAATATATCCTTTTAAATTCTCTAAGCCGTCATACTTCAGGTTTTCTAATTCGGTTTCCTTACTTTTTTTTATGTCTTCTTGAATTTCAGTATTAATACTCTTAAGTATAGAACCTGAAGAAACCACAAAGAAAATTAAATACTATTATTTTGAATTGTATGTTGAAATTTACCGGTTAAAGAGTCATATACTTCTAAATCGGACGTATTGTCAGCCTCCACATTCGCGTTTACTTAAATTCTAAACGGTCGGGGTGATAGTGAAGTTCGCCTTTCGATCTAATACCAAAAATGTTTTCTAAAACATCCTGACTTAGGCGAAACGGTAAAATGTATTCAATATTATATCTGTTTTTCAATTCAATATGCAGCATTTTTAAAGCGTTGATTGATTGAACGATGTCTGTGAAATAACAATTTAATCAAACATTTTTAAAATATATAATATTATACCTTTTTGAAGTGGTAAAGAGTTTTTTTCAATAACACGGATCTCTAACATCATTTGCGACATATTATTTAAGATCTCAATTTGTATATCTAGTGCTAAGCCATATGCGTGAAGTCGCTCTCTTGCATCTTGTCTTGGAACTCCTGAATTTACAACATCAAACCAATCATTTATCTAGTAACGGAAAATCACAAAAATAATTCTGCTATTATTTAAAAAAAAAAAGTAATTACCAGATTAAACAATTCACTACATTCGTTTCAATTTTGATTACTTAAAAATCCTAAACTGGCAGCTCGCGTAATAGATTTTTACCATTTTTAAGTTTTAATCGATTGCAAAATTTACCCAATACTTCCTTTGTGCTGCATCTTTCGGGAAACTGTAAAACGATACAGCAATAGGAAAAAGTATTAACATTACATTGAAAACACCAAAAATTATAATTTTTTTCACAAAAATTCTCATATGTTTTATTGCTATTACTTTGATTTAATTTGCACACTTCATGTTTATGCTTTATTCCTTTTTAATTATTCTTTTATTAGAACTTTTTAACACATTTCACTTAAATTTTATATAATTATATTTTTTATATGTTGTTTTTTGTTAAATTTAAGGCGATAATCGTTCTATTTTGTAAAATCCGATGTAACTGTCAAAGTAATTTTGATTGCTGGGTTGCCAACTCTCACAAAATACATACATTTTTCACAAGAAATTGTAATTCTTAAAAATTTAATAGACTTGGTATCCATTAAAATGGAATTACTACGTCACCTAACGGGAAATCATGCGCACCGCGTAATCTTTAGTCTATCATTCTTGAAGTTTATATGTATACCAAATTGTGTTTAACTGGTATAATAGTTGAACAGTTTACTTTGAATTTTAATAAAAAAAAAGTTGTAAAATTTTTTTGTAAAAAAATTAAGTTGGTATTGAAGTGTACAGCAATGCTGGGAAAACATGATAAAATTCATTAGTTAAAATTTGAAAAATATAATTTTTGAATACGTGTTAAAAACTTTTTAATAAGTGTTAATGTGCAGTTAAATTAATATTAAAAATATTTTTTTTAATATATGTACATATGTATATACCCTTCATACATATCAATGGTCAAAGTTTGACAGCGAGTAATAGGGCCCTTACACAACACCATAAAATTGTGCAATCAAGTGTTTGTGCAATTAAGCTTTAAGCACACACTACAACAGCATGGGGGTAAAAAATTCATTTTTTACCCAAAAATTTTGTGGAAAAGTTTGTAATGAATAACAAAACAATTTGTGCTGCACTTATTATCCTAAAACGAAAACGAATTGGGAGCAAAAAAAAAAAACGTGTTTGGATGAAGAAATGGCTATGAATTGGCATTTATATTTAAAATATTGTATTTTTTTGATGATTATGCCTTGACGATTTAACTTTTATGAGCTAATTTTGCCACACACGACTAAATCATGCTGGTACAATCAAACTATTTTTGATAAAGCACCATCAGCTGGTACAATCACACCACAACCTCATACACGGTCAATCTGCTGGCACAGTCAATTGATTGCACAATTATTATGGTGTTGTGTATGGGCCCTATAACGCAAGAAATTGAAGTACATATATTTAGAAATTATTAGGTATATTTTTTTCTTTATTTATAGATTTACTGTCGTATTCATAAAAAATATTTAAGATTTGTTAAAGTCTTATTCGACAGATGTTGTACAGAAACTTGTCAAATAAAGGTGAATTCACCCATTTGTTCTGAACAAAATTTTTTCCGGAGAATAACATTTTTTACTGAGAGTTTTCTGCAGAACGATTCACCCATTTAAGAAAATTTGTCCGAAAAAACAAAGCTGCCATATAATATAAAATGCAAACAGTTGTACAAAGTGGAAGCACCGCTAGCAAACTATGTAAATAAATACAAACGTAAATTATTTCATTAAAATATATGTGAAGAAAATGTCGGATAGAAGAAAACTAAAATTATTATTTTTAATTGAAGTGCATAAAGTCAATTTGTTTGCAAAAGAAATTTATAAAAAAAAATCGAAAATAAAAAGAGTCGCTTCTATTTCATTCCATAAACCCTGTTTTAAATAATTATTTTTGTATGCACTATTGCTCATGTCATACAAACATTTTCTTCCTGGTTTTTTAATTCTTCTATTAATTTTTGAGCAATATTTTCATTAAATTCCATTTTAATTGTTAATTTTCGGCAAAAACAATTTTTGTATAATAAATGTACTGACACTGTGTGATGTGGCAACCAAATTCAATTTTCATGTAAATATTGAAAAATAGTGGCATCCCAATTCAGTTTCTTCTGAACAAGAATTAAAATTAAACCAATTCAAGAAAAATCTTTCTGAACAAAATAATCTCTCTCTCTCTCAAAAGTAAAACATCAAACTCAATACAAAAAAAATTTGTTCTGAACTAAAATTTTATGGGTGAATCCAGCTTAAGCCTTCAATAAACCTTAAATAATTTTTTTTTAATACGGCTTTAGATGTTTACTAGAATTTACTAGAAGTTGAACTTTCTTATAGAAAATATAGAAATTATTCAATTTTATCAATAAAAGATGTAGCCGTCTTCAGAACACAGTTCTGTATATGAACCAATTTAATTTTGTTTGTCACAATTCCTACCGCGCTTAATTTATTCGTGTGGCTGATATATACAATTCTATATCAAACACATTTGAGAACAGTCGTTTGAAATATTTAATCAGCATTCTGTGGTTATTGCACAGAGTTTGGGGTAAAAATCAGTTACGATTTTTGCGGCTTACATTGCGATAAAAAGAAACTTCATAAAAACTGGAGCATATGACGGTTTGTGTAAAAAAATATGTATGTATTTTAATTAAAATTTTAATAATAAATTAGTATTTTATTTAGTAATGTTTTATAAAAAAACAAATTAAATTATACAAATTTTCAAATTAATATTGTGTTTTAAAATTGTTGTTAAGTAAGAAATTAACATTTATATTCAAAGTTTAGAAAACATTAATCAGTTTTTGTAAAAACTTTTTTGATTTATATATTAACTTTTTGTTTAATACGAACTATGCCTTGTTGCAAGAAAGATCACAAGATTCAGCGAATTCCTGGTGATCTTAGCAATGATGATGATTACTATGACAAACGAAATGAGGTAAGAGCTTTTAAATTATGTAGTTTATATTTAATATAAATTGGACAAAATTTTTAGTAACTTATAATAATCTTAAGATTTATTTTTTTAATAATGAATATGAACAGAAAGGATTTATTTGTTTAAGAATTTATTGTTGTAAAAACTATCTTAACAATATTTTCCCAATTCGCAACCTATCATAAATAAATATCAACAAGTAAGAGTGCTATATTCGGCCGAGCCGAATCTGATAATACCCTATACATACGTATAATCCCACATCGTAGCTTAACCTATATTTCATGTTATACGCCATTTTTCTTTGTTTTTTCCCACGCCATTCTCGATTTTGAATTTTAACGTAGTTAACTGTATTTATTTAGTCAAGCCCTTTAATTTGATACCCCTATTGATGGGGCTAAAAAAATTTGATCCGCCATTTTGTTTTACACGCCATCTTGGATTTTACATTTTTTAATAATTAACTGTATTCTACTAGTCAAGCCCTTTCATTTGATACCAATATTGAGGGTGTTCAAGAAGTTACATTTTAAAATACCAGATTTGACCCATATATAAATTTATTGTCCGACATTTTGTACTGGCGGCCAACATAAATTTTAATGTTATTAATTTTAATGTTTATTTCATATATCTGTGGCTTGAAGCTAAAAGGGCCAATGTCACTTTTTTGCTCTTTTGAGTTAATCATTGCATTAGACTTGTTTTCTTGCTCTATTTCATTATGGTAAAACAGCTAAATTCATACTTAACCCAGAACAGCTTCATAAATAAAATGCTGGCCAATATCACTATGAAAGCTCAATTCCAATTTTCTCAAAAGTAAATATTTTGTCATTGGCCCTTTTAGCTCAAAGCCACAGATATATATCATCTCTTTTTCCTGTATTCTTTTTGCACGTCATTATCACAATTTTTTTTCAAAGTTTGCCTTCAGCTTAAGATGTCAGTAAAGCAGGTTTTGCAATTATGCAGTTGCCTTATATGTCACATGTTTTTTAAGCAAGTTGGTAATAGTATAAATATGGGAAAAAACACAGGCAGTAGTGTTTATTTGTTCATATTTCAGAAAGTTATGGGGCGATTGTGCTGAATTTCAGTAGCGATTTATTCCTGGATATTTCCAAAAGATTGATACCATACACAGATCTGAGGAACTTTTTAACTTTTCTAGGTTTGATGTATTTATACGACCTTAAAAATATACTATATCTATATATATAAAAATCAATGTGTGTTTGTATGTTTATATGTTTGTATGTTTGTTTGTGCTTTATTAACGGTTAAACGGCTGGACCGATTTCCTTGAAATTTTCACAGAATCTTTCTGTATGTCCGGAAGGAACTATAGGCTATACTTTGGTTTGAAATTGTTAGTGGGCGGGGTGCCACGCCCTATTAAAGAATAAGTATTAAATATTATATATCACGAAAGTTAATGCAGCTAGAGTCTTTAAATTAAGTACGGTAAACTTTGACATCCACACGAACATTTGGGTAAAAAATGGGCGGACTTTCAATAGTAGGCGTGGCCACATGAATTAAATACTAAATTTCGTATATTTGGAAAACGATATCGATTAAAGCACTAAAATATTGCAAGAGCAACTTTGACACCCGAATAAACATTTCTGGAAAAATGGGTACATTAGAAGTAGTGGGCGTGGCAGCTCTCATAGTAATTGAATACTAAAATTCGTATACTCGGGAAGCGATAACAGTTAGAGTACCAAATTTTGCACGAGAAGCTTTGACATCTATATGACTATTTTGATAAGAAATGGATGCTTTAGTGGGCGTGGCACCTTTCATATGAATTAAATACAATAATTCGTATATCTGGGAAGCGATAATAGTTAGAGTACCCAAATTTTGCACGAGAAGCTTTGACATCTATATGACTATTTTGATAAGAAATGGATGCTTTAGTAATAGTGGGCGTGGCACCTGTCATATGAATTAAATACAAAAATTCGTATATCTGGGAAGCGATAATAGTTAGGGTACCCAAATTTTGCACGAGAAGCTTTGACATCTATATGACTATTTTGATAACAAATGGATGCTTTAGTAATAGTGGGCGTGGCACTTGCAAAATAAATATATTTTTAAACTATACAATTTTTATTTCATTACGATGGGGGTAACGAAGCACACCGGGTATTAGCTAGTATCTATATATATAAAAGAGTAACGTGACTGACTGACTGATTCATCATCGCACAGCCCAAACGCAAAGAGCTAGTGACATGAAATTTGGACAATCGGTTCCTCTTTCAATGTATAGCTCCACTAAGAAGTGATTTGTAGAAATTCGTACTTTAAGGGGGTAAAATCGGTAATCTTATATCTGCTAAATAATCTAAAAATGATACAAATTAAATTGAAAAAGTATTGTAATTTGCACAAAAAATAAGCTGACAGGTGTCTTTTTTTTAATTTTCAACCCCTAAGGGGAAAAAACGGGTAAAAACTTTAATTTGGTACTTTTTTGGTACCCTATGTAACTTGCAAACGCATAAAGCTGGGAAAAAAATGTAAACTGTTTTAAGTAATCCGCGAAAAAATATTAATAGAAATTCGGCAGTTTTTTCAAATTCACATGTATAAGGGGTAAAAAATGTCCCTTTTTTGGTACTTTTTAAATGTATGTAATTCCAATTTTAACAAAATTTTTAATTGGGATTTCACCAGACATAAAAAATTATGTAATTTAGTGATTCCAGATGAGACTAAAAATGTTATGGGGGACCAAAAAGGTACTTTTTTGAAAATTTATGGAACTTATTGTATTTTCAACTTTTGCGAAGCTAGAATTTTGAAATTGGGGACTATTTATACGAGGTGAGACTGAAAACGTTATGGGCGATCGATCACAAAGGTACTTTTTTGAAATTTTATAGGAATTTTTGTATTTTCTACGATTATGAAGGTAGGATTGTACAATCAAGCACTATTGATTCCAGATGAGACTAAAAATGTTATGGGCTACCAAAAAGGTACTTTTTTGAAAATTTATGGAACTTTTTGTATTTTTAACTTTTGCGAAGCTAGAATTTTGAGATTAGGGACTTTTTATACGAGGTGAGACTAAAAACGTTGTGGGCGATCACAAAGGTACTTTTTTAAAATTGTATGGGACTTTTTGTATTTTCTACGTTTATGAAGGTAGGATTGTACATTCAAGCACTATTGATACAAGGTGAGACTAAAAATGTTATGGGCGAGCAAAAGGGTACTTTTTTGAATTTTTATGGTACTTTTTGTATTTTCAACGTTTGCGAAGCTCGAATTTCGAAATTAGTGACTATTAATACAAGGTGAGACTGAAAATGGTATGGTACTTTTTGTATTTTCTACGTTTATGAAGATAGGATTGTACATTCAAGGACTATTGATTCCAGGTGAGACTGAAAATATTATGGGCGACCAAAAAAGTATTTATTTGAATTTTTATATATTTAACGTTTGCGAAGCAAGAATTTCGAAATTAGGGACTATTGATACGAGGTGAGACTGAAAATGTTATGGGCGACCAAAAAGGTACTTTTTAAAATTTTTATGATACTTTTTGTATTTTCTACGTTTATGAACGTAGGATTGTACAATCCAGGACTATTGAAAAAAGGTGAGACTAAAAATGTTATAAGCGATCAAAAATTTACTTTTTTGAATTTTTATTGTACTTTTTGTATTTTTAACATTTGCGAAGCTAGAATTTCGAAATTAGGGACTAATTATACGAGGTGAGACTGAAAATGTTATGGGCGACCAAAAATGTACTTTTTTGAAAATTTATGGAACCTATTGTGTTTCAACTTTTGCGAAGCTAGAATTTTGAAATTGGGGACTATTTATACGAGGTGAGACTGAAAACGTTATGGGCGATCGATCACAAAGGTACTTTTTTTAAATTTTATGGGACTTTTTGTATTTTCTACGATTATGAAGGTAGGATTGTACAATCCAGGACTATTGATTCCAGATGAGACTAAAAATGTTATGGGCGACCAAAAAGGTACTTTTTTGAAAATTTATGGGACTTTTTGTATTTTCAACGTTTGCGAAGCTAGAATTTCGAAATTAGTGGCTATTGATACGAGGTGAGACTCAAAACGTTATGGGCGATCACAAAGGTACTTGTTTGAAATTTTTTGGGACTTTTTGTTTTTTCTACGTTTATGAAGCTAAAATTGTGAAATAAAGGATTACTGATTCAATTTGACAATTAAAATGATATTGGAGACACAAAAAAGCCTTTTCGCATTTTTATTGTACTCTTTGTATTTTTACGTTTCTAAACAAAGATCATGAAAATTAGTGTTTTTTTATCCGAGGTCTAACTCCTAATATGATAGACGACCAAAAAATTACTTTTTCTCATGTCTTTTATATTTTGTATACATAGAAGTCTGAATGTAGGTAATAATAAACCAAGTTGAAGTTTTAAGGGAAGTAAAAAATGTTACTTTAATTATTTTTAGGGTAATTTTTGCAAATTCTGAATTTAAATTTTTTAAACTCAATATCATATATCAATATATCCTTACTCTACTTTTTATTTTTCTAAGTAAATTGAATCAGAGAACAAATTTTCATAAATTGAACCAAAAATATTTAATAATTAAAAATTGAACTTGAGTATTCAATAAATAGTAAGAACTGCGCTATCGAAGTAGCGGGTAATAAGCTAGTTATTTATAAAGACAATAAAACTTTAATTCAATCTCAGTTATCAACAGATGTTGTAAATACAAATACTTCTGTAACTTGGTTGTTAAAATTTAAGTAACCAAAATATTATTTTTTATTTTGTCTATATTATGTTGACATCCACTAAATTGATTTTAAAAATTCCGGGACTTTGGATTTTTGAATTTTAACTCCTGGCTTCCGAAGATTTTTCGGGATATACGTATTTTTGGTAAATTGTAATAAAAAAGATTTTAAAATTATTATTAAAATCATATTTTAATTTTGGATTTTTTAAAAAAGTTCATAAGTGTTGAGTAAGATGTTCTTCTTTCTTGTATCCTTTTAAGAAAACCTTTTTTCAATTCATTACTTAATTTGCAATCCATTTTTCAAATTTTAAATGTTGACAGAAATATTTTTCCCGCCTTTTTAAAATAATTGTAAAATGTTGACAAAAATATTTTTATTTTTTTTGATATATGTATGTATTAGTAATTTTTAACTGTTGACAAAAAAAGTTTTCCCGCCTTTTTTGAAAAAATTTGTTTAAAAATAATTTTTACATTGTTAATTGTTCATAGTTGTTTATAATTTCCCTGAAGAGTTACCCAATGTGGTAGCGAAATTGTCGTGTGCACCTGATGGTAAGGCAGTGTTATAGCAAAGACAATAGACTATAAAGATGTTGCACTGCCATGCAAAGTTGTGCCGGTGTTATTTTCTATGTGGGATTTTTCAATAAATCCCAATTTGTGTTATACACACACAGAATTCTAATATGTGAGAGTAAGAAAACAAAAAGAGAACTGATACTTCCTCTACCGCCCGCATCTGTTACAGCTCAACATTTTTGATTTTTTCAAATACACTGAGTGCAACATCTTTATAGTCTATTGTCTTTGGTTATAGGTTGTCAATTGAATAGAGTGGCAACTTCAAATTGAAATAGAAAAAAAAAAAAGAAACAAACATATGTTCAGTGATGAACAAATATTTTTGTATGTGTTTGTTTACCTTTTGTAAATACAATAAGAATATACAAAATTGATAGGTAAAATGGTGACAGTGGAAGATGTTGGAATGAGTGGCGCGAATGAAAGATGGCCTTTGATGGATAGAGAAAAAGGAGCCATGATTATTCTGATTCTGGATGGTGAAGAAAAAACAAGGTGTTGTGTGCAACGAAAATTTTGTGATTTTTTATTTAAAATTGTATTAAAGTAAAAAGAAAAAAAAAGACAGTAACTAAAGTTAAAATAAATATTTGTCTAAAATCAAATAATAATTAATAAAATTAAATAAAACAGTAAATAAAATAGAAACATTGAATTGAAATTAAATAAAAACTTAATTAAATGATCTAAATAAAGTAAAATTAAAAGACATTGGACTAAAGTGAAAACCAGAAACTAAGCGTTAAAATAAAATAAAAAAACATATCAAAATAAAATATAACAACACCTATAACGTTTAAAAACACACATCTATAGAAAGCCGTCATCCACCGAGCTGTCATCAGAGTCAAGCCATCGTCTGAAGCTGTCATCATTTGTATTGCCTCTTTGTAAGCTGTGCTAGGAATCATCATCCTCAGCCCTCTGGTCACCAGACACTTTCAACCCGTTTCATCCGCCACCAGTGGTTCCATATCTGCCTTGACCGGTACAGGTATTTTGACTATAGACTTAACGAACAATCAATCGACTTTTGGACACATAATTGCTTGTAAGAGAAATAATAATATTTATTGTTTTCTCGTAAACATATTTTTTTTAAGTGTTAGGGAAAACTTACATTTGTGATTTTTTTCAATCCCCTCTAGGGAATTTAGTAGAGGGTGCGCGTAGGTCCAAAAAGGTGAGCTCACATTTAAGGTCTTCGTAAGACAGGGTATTTGCCCAATTTAGTGAAATTAGTTTTCCTTAAAAAGAAAAAAAATTAATGAGAAAATTATTTATATAAATGTTTTGAAATTTGCGAATGAATAAATTTGACTAGGACAAAACGCTAGGCAGTTTGAAAAGGGATAAGATTTAATTTTATGTTCCTATAAATCATTTATTTGTGGAAATTTTGAAATTCTATTATAAAACTTGTGGTAATTTTAATTTATTTCATTAAATTTAATTCGATAATTTTTTGTGATTTGTTTAAAGATATATACATAAATTTGTTTTTTATATATTTAAATACATTTGTTAATTTTTGTTCTTTAAGTATAAATAATGAATAAACAATTTTATAATGATTTTTAGAAAATTTTAAGTGATTTTTAATGGCGAAATAATTAAAAAAAGGTAAGCATAATGGGATGATGATGGAGTGTTGACGGAGGTGAAGTCAGGGGTCCCCAACATTTAGCTACAGGGGATCATGGTGAAATCCCCGTGGATTTCAGTGGGTGGGTAATAGCTGTTGGCATAACATCTGCCAACCCCTGAAAAGATGTGTAGAAAAGGACACCACAGCAAGTGTATGGTGTGATCAGGAATGGTAGTTTTGCAATATTTCGCGTCAAGTCCATATTCGGGTCCCTTTTCTCTACTTTTGTTCATTTTACTATAGCTGGTATGATTTTTTTTGTATGCTGCGTGCCAATAGCCAGAACGCCGGCAAGAACCACCCCAAAACGGCGAGCTCTAGCCGGAGCAAAACGCCAGCGCCGCCGACAATCTGGCCAAACTGTTATTTCAGGCTGTGTTACCAGTCAAACTGCACGTCTCCACACTACGCTACAAAAATGGCGCCCAACGTGGGGCCCTAATATGGATCGTATTAATCGTTTCTTTTATAATTTTTATGACTACATGGTCTACAACTAATGTAAGTCCCGTTCGAGTTTTCCCAAGAGTCCTCAACGCGTTGCGACATTAGTGTGTGGTTTGCGTATCTATTAAATAACACAAAAATGTTTCTTTTTTTTTTTTTTAGTACAATAACTTATTTCACGGCATATGCATCTTACCTTATTTGTAAGTCCCGAAAACTGCGGTTTTGGTAATCAATTTCGTGTTGCGACAGATTATGGTAAGAGGTATATGTCAGGGCATTAATTACGCTATTCGAAAGATTGTTTTAAGGAAGTCTGGCTATTTGGCTTGTTTGGCCTATAGTTTCATTGCTGCATTTTAACAGTTTTTCGGGTGTTTTTGCCGATTCGTTTTCATCTCATACGTTTTTTTTTTTCACTTCAAGCGGTTTTTGATTGTTGGCTTGTCCTAAACTATTTTTGGCTCTTGTACCAGAAGTTTAGTTGCGTCTCAGCCAAAAATCGTTCGAAGTTTATTTAAAACGTTGTTTTATGGTTACAAACCACATCACACCATATACTTGTGAAATCTGTAAAATTAAGGATAAAGGAATAAATTTTAGTGTCTTTTTCTACACATTTTTAAATCTGTTTGCATATACTCACGTGTGCATGCAGATTTCTACTCCGTCAAGCTCTGTCATCTGAAAATCCCATTATCAGCCTTTATGAGATTACAATTTGTTTTTGGTGATTCTATTCATTTGGTTTTATCGTTTTTTAATTATTATCGGGAATCAATTTTTTTTTTGTATTGTAATTCCAATTGAATTACGTTTCATCATAAATAAATTTTGGTGGAGTAAATTATTATTTATATTGAAAGTTTTTTATAGTTTTGATTATTATTTTGCTTTTACTAGTTACTTTTGTTTTCCATATATTTTGCAAATTTTTCTTTATATATTGAAATTTTAAATTTCTACCGTTTTAAACGTTAGACAGGAATGGTATTAACCAGATCTGTCAGAAACCAACTTTTGTTAGAAGGTATCGACGTAAATTCGATTTTAAACATGGAAAACGTACCGCGCACAACTGTGGTAACTGTCGTTTCGACTTCTGCTCCCATAATTTCGATCTCTAATTTACCGGCGATTACGGCAACTGTGTCATCAGTAACACCTGCTGTTCAACAGTTTATGTCACTGGCACAGGACCGCCATAGCTTTTCAGACGAGTCACGAATATCGAATAGCACGATTGTCTCACCTGAATATAGCAGCATCACCGCTAGAAATGTGCGACAAGAGTTTCGAGCAAGCGTTCCGGTAGCACAAGTACCTCCACCAATCAATAATGCTGTTTTGGCAGAAGATAACGTTGGAAATCTGCGTAGAGAGTTTTCTCAACAAATGCAACAGCTGCAGAGAACTATGCAGCAAGAAATTGCACGAGCTCTGAGTGCCCATGTAGATTCGGTGCCAAGCGTATATGTGAATAGCGGTATGATAGCTCAACCTCCACCAGCTGTAAGACAACAAAATGTTTTAGATGCAAATTATAGGCAACAAACACCAACACGCTTACCTTCAAATAATTTTCCACCGCTTCAGCAGCCGCAACCATTATTGTTTGAACATCGTCCGGTAAACGCTTTTTCGTATGAGCTACAACAGCCAAGTGCGCAGCAACCACCACACGTTTATGCGTCACAACAGCCAAGTGCTCAGCAACCACCATACGTTTTTGCTTCACAACAACCACAAATGGCATCGCATTTTTTACCGCCAAGTGGGCAAAATGATTTCGTTTCCACATCGAATAGTAGAATTGATTTATCGAAGTGGGGAATAAAATTTGATGGCACAAATAAGTCCATGAGCGCCGAAGATTTCATTTTTCGTGTAGATGTTTTACGCCAGGACTATAATTGTTCGTTTAACGACATTCGACGTAGTTTCCATTTGTTGCTAGAAGGTCCAGCACTAGATTGGTACTGGAACACTAGGAAACTAACTCCCATGCAAACATGGCAGGATTTAGAAAGAGTGTTTCTGACCCAGTATAGGCGCTACGAAAATGAGTTTCAGTTCCAGAAAAAGATTATGGATCGTCGTCAGCTACCTCAGGAGTCTTTTGAAGATTTTTATCACGCAGTCATGCGCTTAAGGAATCAGCAAAGAACACCATATAGTGAGAGAGACTTGATAGAAATCATGAAGACCAATTTGAAACCATCTTTGTCTCATTTTCTGTTTTCGGTCAGAATTGAGAGTTGGAATGATTTTTGTCAACAAGCAAAAAGAGCTGAAAACTTGCTGGCAAATCAGCGACAGCAGTATACTCAGCGTCCTCTTGCAGCACAGCGCGTACATGAAATCGCTTTTGAAGATGAGGAAATACCTGCGTCGAATCTAGAGGTTGAAGCCATAGCTTCTTCTAGTGCTCGTTATACCTGTTGGAACTGCAAACAGTCAGGCCACAGTTTCGTAGATTGCCCGTCGCCAAATCGCCGTATATTTTGTTTTAGATGTGGGCGCGACAACGTAGTCACCCCGAATTGTCCTAAATGTCATGGAAACTTGTCAACGAACCAGTCTCGAACGGGGGAGACTCGGTCCACTCAAACTTACACCCGATTTTTAATTCTAGTAATCCCGTCGAACCCGTAAAACGTATAATAATTTTACAAAATAATGAAAGACCGAAAGTATTGTTGAAACAACCGAGTGTTCGCGAAATAAGCCGTTACACCAACGTATTAATGAATATAGGGCAGCTAAAGTTAGAATTTTTGGTGAAGTTTCTAATCGTATAAAGAGGGCTAGAGAAAGATATAAGAGAAGGAAAAGAGTTAGGCAGGAGATAATGTCAGCGTCTCTCTATGAAGGCGATGATTTTCGTTTTTATGCCAAGATTGCGATAAATGGTTGTGAGATTGAAGGTTTAGTCGATAGTGGTGCTACGGTAACCTGTTTAGGCAGTAATTGTGTAGAATTTGTGGAAAAGGCAGGTCTTCAGGTTTTTAATTTTATCTCCTTTATTAAGACTGCAGATGGCAGTCCACATAAGATCGTCGGTCGCGTTAAAGCGAAAATTAGTTTCAATAAAATTTCGGATGAAATAACGTTTTATTTGGTGCCTACTCTTAATAGACAATTGTTTTTAGGGGTAGATTTTATGAGAAAATTCGGTTTGTTCGCCAATGTAAGTAGTTTAACTACGAATGACGTTAGTTTGTGTCCGGAGAGTGATAGCGCGGTAGATAAGATTAAAATTCACGTCTTGACTGCCGATCAACGCAATAGGTTAGATGCAGTCGTAGCGGAGTTTCCCTGTTTCACGAAGAAAGGTCTTGGTCGAACTCATTTAGAGGTCCACACAATTGACACCCGTGATGCAATTCCAGTAAAGGATAAGCATTATCCGGTCTCACCAGCTGTGCAAAAATTAATGTACGCCGAGCTCGATAGGATGCTTGCTCTTGGAGTCATTGAGCAAAGCGAGAGTCCATGGAGTCATCCGGTTACTCTCGTCCGCAAGGGCGAGAAGAATCGGTTGTGCTTGGACGCTCGTAAGCTTAATGACCTCACGGTCAAGGATGCCTATCCGTTGCCGCATATCGAGGGACTTCTCAGCCGGCTGGGAGACACATATTTTATATCGAGTGTCGATTTAAAAGATGCTTTCTGGCAGATACCTTTAGATACATCCAGTAGAGAAAAAACTGCATTCACGGTGCCTGGAAGACCATTTTATCATTTTACGGTCATGCCTTTTGGACTGTGTAATGCAGCCCAAAGGTTGTGCCGTTTAATGGATAAGGTGATCCCCGCGGCGCTTCGTGATAGAGTTTATGTCTATCTGGATGATCTTTTGGTTGTCTCGCCAGATTTTGACGTCCACCTGGAATTGTTAAAACGGGTGTCTAATTGTTTGGAACGCGCAGGGTTGACCATAAACGTCGCAAAATCTAAGTTTTGCTTCAGGGAACTTCGTTACCTAGGTTACATAGTAGGAGGAGGTAATTTGAAACCTGATCCCGAAAAGATCGAAACCATTTTAAAATATAATTACTCGAAAACTGCAAAACAGGTTAGGAGTTTTATGGGAGCTACTGGCTGGTACAGACGTTTTATTCCCGATTATGCCACAATTTCGACGCCTATTTTTAACACACTTAAAAAGTCAAAAACTTTTAATTTTCCGGAGGACGCCAGAAACGCATTTGACAAATTAAAAACAGCACTAACAACAGCACCAGTGCTCACTCATCCAAATTTTGAAAGACGTTTTTATGTGCAATGTGATGCCTCAGATATTGGAATAGGTGCCGTTTTATTCCAAAAAGACGAGTCTGATGGAGAGCACCCGATCGCGTTCTTTTCCCACAAACTGACATCTGCACAGAAGAACTATTCCGTCACGGAAAGAGAGTGCTTAGCCGTCGTTTTAGCCATTAAAAAATTTAGGCCTTATATTGAGTTGATGCCATTTACCGTGATTACTGATCACAGTAGTCTGAAATGGCTAATGTCTCATAAGGACCTAAGTGGTCGTCTTGCTAGATGGAGCCTTCATCTGCAATCGTTTGCGTTCGACATTGAACATAGGCCCGGGTCGAAGAATATCGTTCCTGACACTTTGTCAAGATATAATATGGAAGAAATTTCTGCAAGTGTAAACAATTTAATTAGCTTGGATTCGGAAGCCTTTAAAACAGATAGTTACCTGGAGTTAGTCGCCAAAATAAAAGATAACGCAGAGCAATTGCCCGATTTAAAGGTGTTAGACAATTTGGTGTATAAGCGTGTAGTACCTTATGATGGTATACCACTTCGTGAGGATTTTGCCTGGAAGTTATGGACTCCAATTGAGTTGACAGCAGGTATTAGTGAAAAGTGCCATTCGCCACCTCAATCGTCGCATGGAGGAGTGGGGAAAACGTTGCGTCGGGTAAAAGAATATTTTTATTGGCCACACCAAAATGCGCAAGTACGTTCATTCGTAACAAATTGTCAAGTTTGTAGGGAATCGAAACCTGCCAATATTACGTTAAATCCACCGATGGGGGCAGAATGTGTAAGTGAACGACCGTTTCAACGTATTTTCGTAGACTTTTGAGGTCCATATCCACGTTCTAAAAACGGAAACGCGTACATTTTTATAGTGCTTGACCACCTTACGAAATACGTTTTGCTTAAGGCGATGCCTAAAGCCAGCACGAAAAATGTGATACGATTTTTAGTTTCGGAGATTTTTCATAAATTTGGGACACCTGAAACCATTGTATCCGACAATGGCAAACAATTTGTAAGTAATGAGTTTCAAGATTTGGTCAATAAATTTGGTATTAGGCATTTAAAGACCGCGATACACTCGCCACAGGCCAACGCGTCTGAGCGCGTGAATCAATCGATTTTTGCGGCTATACGTTCGTATTTACAAGAAGACCATACCGAATGGGATAAGTATTTATCCGATATTGAGTTTTCTCTTCGGTCTTCTGTGCAAACAGCGATTGGTGTTACGCCGTATTTTGCTCTTTTTGGTGTAAATATGATTGGCCATGGTAGTGTATATAAATTGGCTAGAAAGTTAAAACTTTTGGAAGACCCTGAATTGAACATTATCTCTAATTCAGAGAAATTAAGTTTAATTAGAAGTAAAATCCGCGAAAACATGCATAACGCATATTTACGCGGTGAAAAATCTTATAATACACGTTGTCGTCAAGTAAAATTTATACCAGGTCAGGAAGTGTACCGTCGTAATTTTCAACAAAGCGATTTCAGAAATATGTTTAACGCGAAATTGGCTCGAAAGTTTGTAAAATGCCGTATTATACGTCCCGTAGGTAACAGTTTATACGAGGTAGAGGACCTTAAAGGGAAATCTTTGGGGGTATTTCACGCCAAGGATTTAAAGCAATAGCTTTATGATCATTGGTGGTTTTAGTCCCAACGATTTCCACTAAAAGGACCAATGAACGTTTTAAAACCGTTTATATAGTTTTTTTATTGTCAAAATAACTTTAAAGGGGTATTTGATGCCAAAGTTTTAAGGTA
This sequence comes from Phyto melanocephala, assembly GCA_941918925.1. Classification (NCBI taxonomy): domain Eukaryota; kingdom Metazoa; phylum Arthropoda; class Insecta; order Diptera; family Rhinophoridae; genus Phyto; species Phyto melanocephala. The sequence continues at coordinate 58,692,335 of OW799236.1, forward strand.
AAACCCTTAATAGCTTCGGTATACTTAGTCCTTTCGTTTACGTTTGATTTCGAAAGTGAATTGGTTTAAAAGTTAGTAATTTTGTTTTTTTGCTATATAAGGAAAATTTTGAATAATAAAGATTAGTAGGGCTAGTCAATTTTTTTTTATTATGATAATTATTTTTTTTACCATAAATGCGCAAAGTTTTTGTTTTTGGGTTTATGATATTTTTGTTGATATCCTATGAAATCGCTTCATACGTAATTACTTTTTCACTTGTTAGTAACAGCCATCTACCACACGAATCTTTTTGTTCACAGTAAAATAAAATTATGTTTTTGTTTCAACTTAAGCTTCCGTTTCTAAACTAGTTACATTTGTAACTGACATCGCTCCAATAGTGCAACTCTATTATTGCTCTAAGGGAACTTTGCCATCTAGTAGCTAAGAGTTGTTAGTCACCTAGAGCGATATCGTCAATCTGAGTCCGTTCTTACAGCGAGCTGAAACGTTTGGAAATCATTTATTTTCAACCAATAGTTACATATAAGCTACTGATTGTTTTACTGAGATCATGAGATTCATGAGGCAGTAAAGTTACTGCAAAGTGAACAAGTTGCTCGGGTATGTAAGGTTTATTAATGCCTTGTTAAGCGGCCTTAAACAATTTAAATTAATTTCTAACCGCGAAAACTCGTTTTATATATATATTTTGTTTTTTTTTTTAATAAGTTTTGTTAGTAGTGTATATAATTAGGTATAATCTAAAATTAGTGTTTAATATTAGAAAATTTTGGACTTACTAGTACTTTAGAACTGTTGAGTTCAGAAAGGGGTTGAAGTAGAATAAAATCTGAAATAGAAGAGGAAACAAATAATTAGTAAATGTAGATTAAAAGGAAAAAAATTTTTGAATTTTATAAATTTATTATTTTTTTTTATTTAGGTTTAGTTAGCAAAAAACGTATAATTTTGTTTTTAATATTTTTTTGGGAGTATTATTAGTAGAATTGAAATTTTTAATTGAATTTATGAATATATTTATTTACTTTTTTTCAATTTCTAAATTTTATTTTTGTAGGAAATGTCAAGGGGCATTTCTCGCCAAAGTCATAAAGCATAAGCGTTAAGGTCTTTGGTGGTTTTGGTCCTTGTCATTTACCTGTTTAGTTTTTGCTATACTTAAATGGGGTATCAGTGAATTACCTGTTAGAATAGCTTCGATATTTTCCTCTTGTAGATAGCCAGGATTTTATTAATCTGAAAGAGAAAAGAATAAATAAAATATTAGAAATATTTAATTTTCTGAAAATGTTTTTTTTAATTATATAATGTTATGAAACAATATTTTTCTATTTATTTTAATTTTTGTAAACACTGCAGAAGAAAAGACTTTAATTTAGGGAACATCTAATTTAAAATCACATTTTTTGTTTTCACTATATATTTTTTTTTACTTTATTATTAATTTTTTTTTTCTGTTTTACTTCAACACTTTTTATTTATATACTCGGAAATTTTAAATTTGCATTAATTTTCTTCAAATTGTAAGTACTTCACTAATAAATTTAAATTTTCTTTGTTTTTTTTTTAATTTGTTTGTGCTACGTCACGATACGTATGCATAATTTTCATAAAATTCCACTTCACTTTTCTTTTATGTATTTCACAAAATTTTATTTTAAATTCAGATGCACTTACCTTTTATATTTTATTTATTGATCCTGGAAGCAGCATGTCGACTGATGGAACCTGCAAATAGAATGATAGGAAATTTTTTTTTTTTAAATTTGCTCTATAATTATTGGTTATTTTTAATATTACTTACCTTCGGTTTTGTTCGGGCATTATTGCGGCGTCCCGGAAATTTTCCTATTTGTTGTTTCGTCATGGTACACAGTGCCGACAACTTTATGCCTTGAAAAGAATATTTTCAATATTTGTTTTTTTTCATCGGCAGGGCTAAAATAAATACGAAATTAAATTGTACTCACCAATGATTAATGAGTAAATCGCCATCGTCGCAGTGTCGCCAACATTCTGACCTGTAAAATATAATTTTTAATATTAAATATAAGTAAACTAAAACTTAAATTACTACAATGTTACTTACCACAATATTAACCTTGTCCGTTTGGTTAGTCCTGTAAATAAAACGTATTTTTAAACATAATTAATATTGTAATTTTATTAATAAATTAAAATTTCAGTAAAATTACTTACCATTGTCCGTCTGGTTGGTCTGCTTCTTCTTTTTTTTACACCACGAGTAGTAATTTTAATTTTTCTTTATTCCTTTTTCTTTCATTCAGCAGCTGTTCATTCACAATATGTTAGTGTTGCCGAGAGGTCCAGATTTTTCACTTTTATACAGGGCTGTATTTAGTGGTGAATTCTCAGTGGGGTTACCATGAGGTTAATTTTTTTATAGGAAAAATATACATTAAAATTAGTGCAATTCTTTTCCCTCCCATCCTGAATCCACTGATGGACTCCAGGAGTGGTTGGGTTTGTCGTGTGCACCTGATGGTAAGGCAGTGTTATAGGTTGTCAATTGAATAGAGTGGCAACTTCAAATTGAAATAGAAAAAAAAAAAAGAAACAAACATATGTTCAGTGATGAACAAATATTTTTGTATGTGTTTGTTTACCTTTTGTAAATACAATAAGAATATACAAAATTGATAGGTAAAATGGTGACAGTGGAAGATGTTGGAATGAGTGGCGCGAATGAAAGATGGCCTTTGATGGATAGAGAAAAAGGAGCCATGACTATTCTGATTCTGGATGGTGAAGAAAAAACAAGGTGTTGTGTGCAACGAAAATTTTGTGATTTTTTATTTAAAATTGTATTAAAGTAAAAAGAAAAAAAGACAGTAACTAAAGTTAAAATAAATATTTGTCTAAAATCAAATAATAATTAATAAAATTAAATAAAACAGTAAATAAAATAGAAACATTGAATTGAAATTAAATAAAAACTTAATTAAATGATCTAAATAAAGTAAAATTAAAAGACATTGGACTAAAGTGAAAACCAGAAACTAAGCGTTAAAATAAAATAAAAAAACATATCAAAATAAAATATAACAACACCTATAACGTTTAAAAACACACATCTATAGAAAGCCGTCATCCACCGAGCTGTCATCAGAGTCAAGCCATCGTCTGAAGCTGTCATCATTTGTATTGCCTCTTTGTAAGCTGTGCTAGGAATCATCATCCTCAGCCCTCTGGTCACCAGACACTTTCAACCCGTTTCATCCGCCACCAGTGGTTCCATATCTGCCTTGACCGGTACAGGTATTTTGACTATAGACTTAACGAACAATCAATCGACTTTTGGACACATAATTGCTTGTAAGAGAAATAATAATATTTATTGTTTTCTCGTAAACATATTTTTTTTAAGTGTTAGGGAAAACTTACATTTGTGATTTTTTTCAATCCCCTCTAGGGAATTTAGTAGAGGGTGCGCGTAGGTCCAAAAAGGTGAGCTCACATTTAAGGTCTTCGTAAGACAGGGTATTTGCCCAATTTAGTGAAATTAGTTTTCCTTAAAAAGAAAAAAAATTAATGAGAAAATTATTTATATAAATGTTTTGAAATTTGCGAATGAATAAATTTGACTAGGACAAAACGCTAGGCAGTTTGAAAAGGGATAAGATTTAATTTTATGTTCCTATAAATCATTTATTTGTGGAAATTTTGAAATTCTATTATAAAACTTGTGGTAATTTTAATTTATTTCATTAAATTTAATTCGATAATTTTTTGTGATTTGTTTAAAGATATATACATAAATTTGTTTTTTATATATTTAAATACATTTGTTAATTTTTGTTCTTTAAGTATAAATAATGAATAAACAATTTTATAATGATTTTTAGAAAATTTTAAGTGATTTTTAATGGCGAAATAATTAAAAAAAGGTAAGCATAATGGGATGATGATGGGATGATGATGGAGTGTTGACGGAGGTGAAGTCAGGGGTCCCCAACATTTAGCTACAGGGGATCATGGTGAAATCCCCATGGATTTCAGTGGGTGGGTAATAGCTGTTGGCATAACATCTGCCAACCCCCCAAAAGATGTGTAGAAAAGGACACCACAGCAAGTGTATGGTGTGATCAGGAATGGTAGTTTTGCAATATTTCGCGTCAAGTCCATATTCGGGTCCCTTTTCTCTACTTTTGTTCATTTTACTATAGCTGGTATGATTTTTTTTGTATGCTGTGTGCCAATAGCCAGAACGCCGGCAAGAACCACCCCAAGACGGCGAGCTCTAGCCGGAGCAAAACGCCAGCGCCGCCGACAATCTGGCCAAACTGTTATTTCAGGCTGTGTTACCAGTCAAACTGCACGTCTCCACGCTACGCTACAAAATATTGGAAAATAAAATCAAAACTATTTTATATAAAAAAAAGTGATCTCAAGCTCAATACAAAAAACAACTATTGATATAAATAAAAAAGATCGAAAATATTTATTATTATTGCTTTTATTAGAGCAAATTCGTTATCATTCATTTGTGGTCATTTGAAGTTATTAATACTTTTTAGTAGGTATTTGCATTTAATAATCTTTGTCACATATCAAAAGCTCGAAAAACTGGGGTATTTGAAACAAGTTGTCAAGAACTTTGCTTTCGTTTGCTTTATCGTTTTTAAGATTTAGCTTTTAAATACTTGAAGTTGTTAAAGAACATTTTCAAAAACTTGGATTTTTTTTTAATTATTAAGAATTTTTTGTAATTTTGCAATCTAGAATTAGTTTGAGTTGTTTTCCTTTTTCTTCTATAACACATTAATTCAAAATCTTATTTTTTGTTCGAGAATTTTAAAGTTTTTCTAACTTTTTCAATAAGTGGTTTAATGAGTACGATCGCTATTTCTTCATTATCATCATCTGTTGAAGAGGTTTAATTTTCACTTGCACAACTTAAAGCTTTGTAAAAAACATCAATAATTGTCTGATGAATTCCATGTGCAAAACTTAGTTGCGGCTCGGGAGCAATAATTTTTCGATTTCAGGCATTGTAAAAGCTCCATCTGTTGCAGACTTCGGGCCGTATGCATAAAAAATGGCCGACTTCCTAAACGCAAGTTGCAGTTCATAATTTAAAAAAATGCGTATGTAATGCTAAACATGTCTTAAGTGCAACCTTGCGTTGCAGAGATTTTTTTTGCATTTTATCGTCATTTAATAACGCTCATGGATCCACTTTTTGTCTCTGCAATATAAAGTGTTTAATTATTTAAATTATTAGTCTGTGATTTAAATAAACTCTATTAACTATAAATAATTTATTAAAAATAAACAAAGAAAATACTAACTCAGCCATTGCAGCTCAAATGTTTGCATACAAAATAAAAATGATGCGCGATTTTGATAGCTGATACTTAGTAAAATTAGTTGCCAAACGATTAGGAACATTGGACATTGCTAGAAAGTTTACATATGCGTTTACGAAGTGTATGCATTGTAAATATGCATTGCAACTTGCGTTTAGGAAGTCGGCCAATGTTTTTGGTTTATGTAAGACTCATAAAACTAAAGATCTTAAATATAACATTCATATAAGTAAGTACATTTGTACTTGTTTCTTTTACTTGTAAATAAAAATAAAATCGAAAGTAAAAATAATAAAGCAAACATAACAGTTCATCAATATTTACAACAATAAAATTGCAACTGTTTATATTTCTCTCGTTAACAATAACAACTACATTTTTTATTTTTATTACAATAAATTACACTAATACCTCAATTTACGCGCTCAAATAAAATTTAATAAAAATTAAATAAATTTAATTAACTGTGCTGTTACGTATATTCTTTTTCAATATGAGTTGTTCGAAACCAAAGTGCAGAAATAAGGCGGATGATCCAATGATTTCCTGTTGGCTGTGCAACGCAGTTTATCATGCAAAATGTGTTGACTTGGCAGCACGAACTGCAGACAATCTTTGTGAAGATAAAGGCATACGTTGGTACTGTAAAAAATGTATTATTTATGATGTTGAATCTTATTAATTTTTTAAAAATGCGAGAGATGAATTTGTCGGCATAAATAACGATCTAAAATGTTTATCCCAAAGATTTTTAAAATTCAAAGCATTATTTTATAATGCGTCATTCTCGCCCAAAAGAAAGAAAACAACTCTAACTTTAAACTCTTCACCTCCTGTTATGTGTACTAACAGCTCTTCTGTTGATCAAAACACTTCCGAAAATTTACCACGTCCGAGTCCGTCTACTATTTCTTCTATAGTTAATGTACCCGTAAAACCATCTCAAAATCCGAAAACTAATTCCTCGTTATGCTTTATGGTGTTCTCCATAAATCAAACAAATTTTCATCGTCTCTCCCTCATAACACCGAAATATTACAACATAATACTAATCTTATTCAACAAATTGCAAGTAATATAAATTTTCAAAACGACATTCAACAAATTAATTCACATCCTCCGGCTGTGGTTTCTAGTCCGTTAAATAATCCTGCAATACTTAAAGTAATTTCTTCAAAGAAAACAATTTTTGCTGCTCGATTTTCATCTGATACTACTTCTAACGCTGTTGCTGACTATTTACATTAAATTAAAGCTTGGATACGATTGTGAATTATCTGTTTTTAAATTCAATTATTCGGAAAAACGGAGTAAATCTTCTTTTAAAATCATCGTACCAGAGGAATATTTTAATATTATTGTCAATCCTGATTTTTGGCCACCCAATGCTATAATACGCGAATATGAATATAGAAATGCTTCTCGTTCTGATATCGTTTATTTACCTACTCAAAATAATACCCAAAAAAATTAAGCAATTTTTCTACCGATAATCTTATTAATATTGTTTACCAAAATGTCCGAGGCCTTAATACGAAATTAACCACTCTTTATGCAAATAGTTTTGATTTTTCATACCACTCATTGTTTTTACTGAAACTTGGTTAAACGATAAGAAATGTATTAATAACAACGAAATATTATCTTCAAAATACCAAATTTTCAGACATGACGATCACATAAGTTGGGTGGAGGTGTGCTCATTGCCACACATAACAATTTTCATTGTGAAGAAATCAATGTTATACTTAATGATGACATCGAATTTGTCGCTGTAAAACTTCGACTGAGAAATACAAATTTATATATTACGTGCTCATACATTCCTCCAAACTCTTCTCTGGATATATACAATAATCACATCTTTGCCATTGAATTTCTTTTGCAACAATCTATTCCATCTGATTTATTTATTGTTTTAGGAGATTTTATTCTACCTAACATATCGTGGAATAAATCTTCAGAAATAAACTATCTAATTCCTACAGTTTCAAATGAATTTATTTACTCACTTACATGCTATGGACTTTTTCAAATTAACTATGCAAACAATATAAATGGAAAACTATATATATATTTTTACATAAAACACTTCCCGTTACTAACCCTGAAGATCGTTATCATCCTACATTTAAATTGGAAATATTTAATTTATTAAACTTACCTGTTATTTCCTAACAAAATTAAACCCCATAAAGTTTTTTGCTTCTTGTTATCAAACGTTAACTGGGATAGTATAATCTCTATCGAAAACTTAGATGATGTTGTTTCTCTTTTCTATTCAACACTACGCCGCACAGTGGCGCCTTTTCCTAAAACCAGTGGCAAAAATACAAAATTTCATGACAAAATTTTGTGAAATGAATGAAAACATCTTATAAGGAACTACTTAGTGATCACAATTCAAAAACGTTTTCCTTAATTGCATAAAAATTATAGTTTGTGGAGCTGCTCAAAGTCGACAATTTTTTTAAAAGCAAAAAAAGGGTGATCTTCAAAAAATAAATGCACTTTAGAATTAAAGTGTCAGAAACATTGCCGTTTGATTACCACTTTTTTTGATATTTTTTTTAAAGCTTGTTTGTTTTTAATTAAAATAAGTAGTAAAAAGTTCAGCAGATGCCCTACTTTTTCGGCAGTAGCCGCTTTTCAGACACCCTATATTTAGGTCATTTTTACAAATAAAATAGAGCATATCTAAAAATGGTCTCGCCCATATTTTCTGAGCATATTTGCTACATAATACTTTAAATAATTTAACTTAGTTTAGCTGCCGTAGGTTGCCGCTGTAGGCGAAATAAGAAGAAAACTGTTGCAACCTCATAGCGAAAACGAAAAAATTTTTTTTCTCATTTTTAAAGAATGTAACAAATATGTGTGCAAAATGTAAAAAGAAATAAAAAAGGGTTTCCAAAGTTACTTGTTGCATATTTTTATTGCTTCTCCTTATATTAAACAATATTTTGCTTTGCCAATCAGGTAGGCATAACTATTGGAATTTTTTTTATTTATTTCAATTTAAAAATACCTGTTATAAAAGTAGGCAGGTAGTTTTAAAACTTTTTTATACTGAATAAAATATAAACTGCAGGTATACATATATTCCAGTTAATTTTTTTTTGCTCACACTAGGTAGTTGAAACCCTTTTTTTTAATTTTTGGGTGCAAATAAAACCGGAATTGTATAATGCAGCCGGTAAGGTTTTTACTTTCTAAAACTAGTGATCAGTAACAGAACTTGTACAATTTTATTTTAAAGTGCGATAATGTCATTTACAAATTTAGAATTGTTGGAGTTATTCACAAACTCAGATAATGAAAATGCATTTAAATTGGCTATTGTGAAAAAACTACACAATTTACCAGGATACCATGAAATGGATGTTCATAGCAAAATTCACTTCGTTTTCCTAGCAATTAAAAAAATGGCTTACCTCACACCGTACGAAAAAAGCATGTATGAAAAACAACCCAGACTGGCTAAATGGAGTTACAACTTTTGAAAACATCGAAGAACCACATACATCCTCTGACAGCAAAAGAGGAAGACTAGCAAAAACTGTAAACGAGTGTTCTGAGTACACAAGAAAACGTAAACTTCAAAATGCCACAAAAGATAAATCTAAATCGCATCTTTCAGAAGCATTATGTCTTAAGTTTGTAAAAGATAAAGATAAATCAAGGTCTGACATTACAAAAGCTGTGGTAATTGCAAGCCCAGATCGACTGCAGATAATCGAAGGGAGTATTCTTCCTGGGTACAAAAATATTACATCTGCCAAAAAAGAAGCAGTGCCACTTAAAGGTAAAGGTTACTGAAGTATCGGTAGAGGTAAAACTGCAAGACTTAATGGATCATACAGCTAAACGCCTTATTCAAAGTTTGCCTGAAGAGGAAGCAGCATCACTTCCAGATAGGCTTACATTGATAAATAAGTGGGGATGTGATGGATCATGTGAATTACTGGGGTCGACAATAATATTATAAACAGGTTGGCAGTTATCCTAAATGTTAAAAACTCCAGAGAAATGGTAAATGGCCCAAAGATTGATGATTATGCATCAAAAACTGCCCAACTTTTAGCCCAAATGTACCCTGAGAAGAAGTTAGAATTATAGCCCCGATATGTTAAATCTATTAGATAACGCTCCCAATGTTGATGACTAACTAACAAGTAACAGTGCTATATTCGGCCGTGCCGAATCTTATATACCCTTCACAACGTGTAGTCATGCAATAACAATTGTTGGTATCACCATTCATCTCATATAAAATACGTACATACATGTAAAAAAACATAAAAAAAAATTATAAAATATAAATAATATATAAAATGAAATAAAATTTTTTTGGCTCAGCTGGAATTCGATGCCACGTTTACTTTAACCAGTATGTATGTAGGTTGTTGTTGTAATTGTGAAAAACAACGAGGTGGTCGTGGTTTTTTGCTCATATATCAGAAAGTTATGGGGCGATTGTGCTGAATTTCAATAGCAATTCATTCTTGAATATTTCCAAGAGATTGATACCATATAGAGATCTGAGGAAAATTTAGTTGCTTCTAAAAGTTGATTTCAACCAACACACGGACAGACAGTCAGGGCTTAATCGACTCCTCTATTCATAAGCTTTCAGAAAATATATACTTTATGGGGTCGGAAATGAAAATTGTTGAAATTGCAAACGGAATGCCAGAGCTAAATATACCCTTGTGCACCACAGGTGAAGGGTATAAAAAAAACCAATTATTCTAGCTAAATAAAATATATACTAAATAACATTATATCTATAGCATAAATATATTAATATTTAAAGTAATTGAAAAATGTGTTTCTGTAATAGAAATAAAAAAATTTAATATTGGTTTAACATGTTATATAAGATTGCTTTTTTCTAAACTTTCGGATTTGAACAATATGCATTGCAAAGCACACCGAGTCAAACTAGTTACTTAATATAAATTTACTTATATTTAAATATTAAAAGTATATAAAAATGTGTGTTTGCGATACATATAAAAAACTTATACTTAAAAAAACATGTTAACATTTACTTGGAAAAATTATCCTATTTTAACCGCAATTTCTGGATCACCCTGTACCTTTAGCAGTATTTTGTAAACATTATTTTGAAGACTAAAGTGTCTTCTGTCAATATCTTTTTAAATCTTTGAAATATCTTAATTATTTCAAAAGTTATGATTTTTGCAACGAAAAAAGTCAAAAGGCGCCACTGTGCGCCGCTGCATTTCTGAAACTGTCCCAAAAATTACAATTAGAAATAACAATATTGGGCCACCATGGAATAATAAGTATCTCCGAACTATTAAAAACAGGAAACACAAATTATATAAGAAATATAAAAGGACTGGATCAGCTGTAGAATATACCAAATACTGTATTGCTCGTTCTTACTACAATTTGGCAAATAAATCTGCATACGACAACTATATAATCCGTATGAAGTCGAAAATGAGATCAAATCCTAAATCGTTTTATAAATTTGTGAACTCTAAACGGCGATCGTGCGTTAATCCTAAATACTATAAATATGGATAAACTGACGCTGATGATAACGTTTCTATTTCCAACTTGTTTGCTGATTTTTTTTTTCAACTACCTACTCTAAAAAAGTATATAATAACATAACATCTTACCCATTTAATATACCTCAATCATCTGGTGTAAAATTCTCTTTTATTACTTATAAAACGATACTTTCAAATTTATTATCACTAAATAATTCTTTTAATGCTGGTCCAGATGAAATACCAAATTGCGTTCTAAAAAATTGTGCAGAAAATTTATGTTACCCGCTTACTGCCATTACCATTGATTTGGAAATTATCGTATATAATTCCGTTGTTTAAAAATGGAAACAAAATTTAGATATCTAATTATCGTGGCATTGCTAAGCTGAGTGATATTCCCGAACTTTTTGAAAAAATTTTAACTGATACTATCAAATTTCTTCGATTTTGTCACCGTGCCAACATGGTTTTTGTAAACATCGCTCTACAACGACCAGAGCTGTAAATGATTGCAATCGATTTAATTGCAATCACATGATTTCGCTTTAATGATTGCAAATTTTTTGATTGCATTCAAAATCGTAAATTGATTTCAATTTGAAATCATGAAATCAATATGATAAAAACGATTGAATCAATTTTTTGAAATCAATTTATATATAAATTGATTGCAATCAAATTTGATTGCAATCAATTTGATTGCAATTACTTTAATTGCAATCAAATCCAGTAATTGCAATCAAAGTTAAATCAGAATCGTTCTTTTCAAATGAAAAATGGCAATTTTTATTTACAAAGTTTTGTAAAATTGGTAAACATTATTTCTAATTGCAATCAGTTCTTCCGTAGAAAAAAAAATGCAAGAAATGACTAACAAACCTACGTTTTTCATGTCATTTTGGAGCCGATAAGTTTTAGTTGTTATTATCTAATATCCTCTACTTTGCAAAATTGCAAAGAATTCTCTTTTCAACGCATTCAAATAATTTGTTGCTTTTGTTGTTTTTTTTTATAAATACAGTAATTTTTTTTTATTATTTTTTAAGAAGTCGAAGTAAGATGAAATAAAATAATTTGTTGCTTTTGTTGTTTTTTTTTTAATAGTTGTTGTTTTTTTATTATTTACTTGGAAATTTGGAGGTTTCCACCAGATTCTAGTAGAAACCGCTAGATTCCAAATGTAAATTATTTCATTGGACTTTTACTATAGTTGTGATTTCAAGGGAATTTATTGAAATCACATGATTTCAAGGGAACTTGTTGAAATCACATGATTTCAACAAAAATTTGATTGCAATCGAATTGATTGCAATTAAATTAATTGCATTCAATGATTTCTAAAAAAAAATGATTTCAAAATGATTGCAATCAAAAAATATTGCAATTTTGACAAGATTTCATTTTGAAATCTGAAATCATTTAGAAATCAAAGAATGAAATCAGTTTGGTTGAAATCACTTTGATTTCAATGTCAATTGATTGATTCTTTTTACAGCTCTGACAACGACTAATTTTTTGGAGCTAACTACTACAATAAATGACGGGTTTATAAATAATATGCAAACTGATGCTACCTACACAGATTTTAGTAAAGCTTTTGATAAGGTAAACCATATCTCTTGCTTAACAAATTGCCATTAATGGGATTTACGGATATGACAATAAAATGGTTAAGATCATTCTTGTCTTTAAGAACTCAACAAGTTAAGTATGGAAGTGCTACGTCTAATGCTATCAAAGTTCCTTCTGGTGTTCCGCAAGGTAGCCACCTTGGTCCTATTTTATTAACCTTATTCATAAACGATCTACCTTCAGTTATGCAGCACTCTAAAGTTTTGATGTATGCCGTTGATGTCAAAATTTTTCCTTCTTATAATAATCCCGAAGATCAACTTATTTTGGATCCTTGCTATAATATTCATATTGATAGTATCGAGTCTGTACAAAAGAAGTTTTTAATATTTTGTCTTCGTGGCCTCGGATGGAATTCATTTTTACTACCTTCATACGAAAGCAGACTCTGTCTTATAAAATTACCAACTTTAAAAAGTCGTCGTTTAATGCTGAGTTTTTCTTTTGTGCTGGGCCTAATTCAAGGCGATATCGACTCTGAATTCCTGCTAAGTAAAATATCTTTTAATGTTCCAACCAGACCAACTCGAAATTTCTGTTTTATTAACTTAAAATACTATAGATCCAACTATGCTAATAATGATCCTCTTCGTTGTATATGTGAAAACTTTAATAACTATTATCACCTTATTGGCCTTAATGAAAGTAAAGAAATTGTTAAAAGAAATATCATTTTATATTTAAATCGTTGAATTGTATAGAATATTATTTTATATATAACCTTAATTTTGTTTCGTTATTTTACATACTTTAGTCTGTAAGGATTTATAATCTATAGACAATAAATAAATAAATAAAAAAAGGCTTATTTGACAGATGTTGTAGAGAAATTTGTCAAATAAACCTTCAATAAATCTAAAATATTTTTTATGAATACGGCCCTACTAGTTATAAACCAAAATCACATAACTGTTTCTCTGCTGAATGCAAATCACTGTCAGAATAATAAATCCTACTAATATTTATGATAAATGTGAATGTTTGTATGTTTGGTTATTTTTTACTCACTCACGCAGAAACGGCTGAACGGAACTAAATGAAATTCAGCACATAGATAGATATCAACCACAAGCTAGTATTATATAAATTAAAATAATATTTATTTATTAATAAATATCAAGTTCCTGTAACTTCTTAATAATTTGTTCAGACGTTAAAAACACCAAATTATTGGCCGTAATATCGAAATTTACTGCTGAGAAAATAACAAATCGGTTCTAAAATTACTGAGATATAAGCATCAAAATGCAACAGCTTCAGTCTCTTTTCCTAAAATTTATTTATTTTTTTTACAAACGAGAATCGATTTTTTTCAGCTTTTATTATTTTAACAAAAAAAAATAATTAACCAACAAATTTGTTTAAAGGAATTTTTAAAGAACAAAAAATTTTAAATTTTGATCAAAATCTTTTTTTCAAAAACTTCCGTCTTAGTCTTAAACAACAGCTGCTCAAATTAAAGGACAATATTAGTAGAAATTGAAGACAGTTTTATTACAAATTACACAGATTTGTGTTTAATAAATCAAAAAAAAAAAAACATATCGAAAATTATTCTACCATATACATTTTATATATTTAACGGTATATCTCGAAAACTATACTAAATTTAGAAAAACCAAGTGCAGATATGAGTTAAGTGCTTTTTGGAGCAACTTTTGCTTGCTGCTTTTCAAAAGTTGAACAGAATTTATAAACTTTGTATCGTATGCATATTGTACTTTTTGTCTAAATAACGCACGCCACTAAATTGAGAATAAAATTAAAATTTAAGCACTGATTTGATCTTAAAATAATTCGTTTTATTTAAAAAATATCTGTTTTTTTTTAGTTTTTCAGGAAAGCATTTTTAAATTTGCGAGTAAATTTTTATGAATTGATTGCTTAAAAACGGTTTTCGTATATTAAGGTTAATTATAAGTTAAAATAAGTTCATCTGGCATCTCTGCCTCAAACCGTGAACATCGTGTCATTTTTTACTCTAAATTGTTAAACCAATTTTATATATTAAAAAGTCAATAAAAATAAAATTTTAAGTTATTGTGTATTTCTGACAATGTTGTCGCAAAAAAGAAAAAAACTCTGGGGTAATAACCCAAAATCTAAAGTACCAAAAATATCCGACGTACCTAGCAGCAGTGCAAACAGATTTCATCTACTTGCAAATGAAGAAGAAGAAGACAGTACTCACAAGGAGATAATACCAGCTATTGTAGTGGACTCAGTTCATAGTTTTTCGTCAGTTTTTGGACTAATTGGAGAAAGGTATATGTTTAAAAGTATGTCAATTGGAACAAAAATATTATCTAGTTCAAGAACTCTTTATGAAGAGGCCTTAAATCTACTAAGAACCAAAAAGTACCAGTTTTACACGCATGAAATAAAAGATGCAAAAACCTTTAAATTAGTGTTGTTTGGTCTTATTCAAATGGACACTAAGATAATTAGTGATGAATTTTACAAATCACATAACATAAATCCGGTAAGTGTTAAAGAAATCACTACCAAAAGGTCTACCTCCGATGATACACTATATCTATTTACGTTTGACCGCCAGCAAGTGTCGAAGAGGGATATATTAAAAATTAGGTATTTTAGTAATATTGCCGTTTACTAGAGAAGACCACTCAAGGGCAGTAAAGGTCCTACACAACTCACCAAACGCTCTATGCATGGTCATGGTGCCAGAAACTGTAACAGAGTAGTAGTGTGTGCAGCCTCTGCTGGTAATCATGAATTTGCAGATTGCCCATTGAACAAAGCTGCAAATAGTGATAACATCGTTTATAAATGTCACAACTGCACAAAAAAGAATTTTAGAAATGTGAAGCACAGAGCTGACGACCCTAAATGCCCATGTCGTCAGGAATATCTTGAGATTCGACAACGTACCACAGCCAGAATAAAGGTGCCACAAAGGAATAATATGATGAACTTCAACGTCAATGAAGTTAATTTTCCACAACTGTCCGGTAAGGAGCATCGAAATTATCCACTTGACTCTGGTGCTAAAAATAATATACTGTACTCTGATGTAACAAGAAGTAAAAATCTTGTGAACAGAAATGAAGATGATATTTCCAATGAGAAATTAATGGAAATATTTTTTGATGCTGTCGATGCACTTCAAAGATGCCAAAATAAGTACGACAAGCTACGAGTGCTGGGAATGATGCTTCAACATGCCATATAAACAACAGTAAGTCACAATGTTCATGTTATGCACTGGAATGCTCAAGGCATAACGACTGAGTCAGCAGCTTCACAGCTGGAAAAATTTTTATACGACAAGGAAGTTGATATTCTCCTTGTCAATGAGACTTTTTTGAAACCCCACCATAAATTTAAACTTGGGGGCTACAAAATTTATAGAGAGGATAGACCAACATATGGCGGAGGTGTATTTATCGCGATAAAATATAATGTTGAACACGAAATATTACCAACTATAAATACGGATTTGGCTGAAAATATTTCGGTACGAGTAATAATAAATAGGCGCCCTGTGATTTTTACATCTGCGTACAAGCCGGCTCACACTATAAATTTTAAAACTGATATGGATGCCTTAACAAAACGTTCAAATGACTTATTTTTATTCGGTGATTTAAACGCTCAACATACTCACTGGAATTGCTTTTCAAACAATATTGCTGGTAATGAGCTTTATAGCCATTGCCTTCAATCAAACTACTATATTTATTACCCAAATGCACTTACTATTTTTGGACAAAATATTAATCCAGTACAGCCGTCTACAGTAGACATCCTTTTAACTAAATCTTGTCTTCCTTTTTCAACCTTGGAAACACATCCAAATATTATGCAGTCGGACCATGTACCAATATCTTGCGTCATTTATGGAGAGGTACATAATAGCATTTTGTTGGTACCCGTATACAATCAAGCCAATTGGTTATCAATAAAAACCTGGGTGGAGAATGAAATACTATTACAAGATATAAATTAAAATATTACAAACACAGGTAATCTAGATGTATCATTAAGTAAACTAATATATATTGTAAAAGAAGCTACTAATAGAATACCAGTTGGTCATAGAAACCCCTGGCAACGGCAAATTTCAGAAATTAGCAAAATGCTAATTGCTCAGAGAAACAAATATAGACGCAAATTCCAAAGATGTAGGGATTTAAATTATAAAATGCATTTATATTGTGTCAGCTAAATAGGCTTATTCACTTTCACCTGAATAAAGACAGGAATGAGTCTTGGTCGAAATTTATTTCAAATCTGCCTACCGGTTCCAAAAGTTTTGGAAATTAACTAAAACTTTAAAAGGCAAGAATCCTACATATTCTAAACTTCATGTAGATGGATCAATTTTGAATTCTGACGTCGAAAAGTCAAATGCAATAGCTGACGTATTTGCTAATTCACATACCATTACTATTAACAATCCATCACCCATGGACTCGGTTGTATCAAGATACATTAATGACCTTAATCAAACTCTTACCGACAATACAAGAATTGAACTAACAAATTTGGCTGAAGTCAAATCATTTGTCCATTTGCTGAAAAATAATAAAGCTCCTGGCTTAGATGGGATTAACAGTATAATTCTTAAAAATATGCCCGACTCCTTTTTTGAAACCTTAAGTAAATTATTTAACTTCTGCCTGAGCAACGGGCACTTCCAACACGTTTTTAAAATGGCTAAGGTAATTCCAATCCACAAACCTGGAAAGGATCCTAAATTGCCCTCCAGCTATAGGCCAATAAGTATTCTAAGCCTATTGGATAAGGTGTTCGAGAAAATTATTCACTCCAGAATTTTAGATTTTTCAAATTGCAATAATATCATAAATAAAGAACAATTTGGTTTTCGAAAAGAGCACTCCACTGTACATCAACTTAAGAGTGTTGTAAACTTTCTTGAATGTAATAAAAGTAATCGAAAAAGTACTGGAGTCGTTTTTCTTGATATCGAAAAAGCTTTTGACTCAATCTGGCATGATGGACTAGTGTATAAATTAAATACGTTCAATTTTCCAATTTACCTTCAAAAACTATCTAAAGGTTTTTAGATAAACGTACGTTTGTTGTATCTGTCAATAACAAATTTTCTAGTGAAAGGCAAATACCTGCGGGCTTGCCGCAAGGATCAGTATTATCCCCTACACTATACTCGATATATACATCTGATGTTACTCTAAGAAGAGACCATGATGCAGCTTTTTACGCGGATGACAGCGCCTTTATTTGTTGCGGTAAAGTCTCGAATGCGATAATTACAAGAATGGAAAATAATCTTAAATTAATTCGTAAATACTATGACAAATTAAAAATAAAAGTCAATGATGATAAAACTCAAGCAATTATATTTCCATTCAACAAATCGCGAAAACGCTTTCCTACTAGATATTTATCGTCTAGGGGGACAATTATCCCATTAAAGGTCGAAATTAAATATCTAGGAGTAATCCTTGACAGACAACTTTTATTCAAACAGCAAGTTAATTACATTTGCGAGAAGGCAATTAAGTGTAGTCGTGCCTTATACTCCTTAATTGGCCGAAGATCTAATCTTAATATAAAGAACAAAGTTCTTATTTACAAAATGTGTATTCGACCGATTATGACCTATGGTTGTCAAATCTACACGCAAAGAAAAAACATGGTTGATACAATCACAATCGCAAACTATCATTAATGTTTGTCTGTATGATTATATGAAACATATAATAAACAAGTCATGTGGACCATTATATGTTCGAGTATGTAGATCATAATACATTATTCTCTTGAACATATTACTATGCCTATCAAAACTATGAAGAATGTTCTATTAAACATATTTTTATTTTACTCAAAACTATATTAAATCTCTCTATGAATATATTACTATGGTTCTCAAAACCATGTCAAATATAAATAGTTTCGTACAATAAAACAGTAAATTTTTTTAATTGTGTACTTTACAATTTTTATTTGAAATTTCAAAGTTATAATTTATAATACATATAATTATAACATACGTTTGTTTATGTTATGCATTTAAAAATACTCATGTATATAATTCTAAAATACAAAAATTCATTATTATACAAGTTTATTATTAAAAATTTGGTTATATAATATTAATATACATACAATATTTTTTTAAATAAATTTGTAATTATTTGCGAAAAAATCTATATTTATAAAAGTCTGTATTTTATTTTTATTTTCCCTTTATGTTTTATTAAAACTGTAATTTTCTTATTTTTTATTTTTGTAAATAACATATTTTAAATTTAATTTAAAAACTTAAGGTTTTCTTTTGTGGGTCAAATATATCCACTAAAATCAGACTCCAAAGAGTCTATATTTACAGAAAAATAAATTTCTTCGTAATCAATACGAAATGCATGATAATGTGAATCAAAACCATGGTTAATAAGTCTTTGAATGCATACAAAATAGAAATCGTTTATAAAAGTAATATAATTAATTAATCCAAACTCCAAATGTTTTTGAGTATATCTATTGATCTGAAAGTTAAATACTGGAAGATAAATGCTTTATAAGAGTATTGACGAAAGGGATGATTGTATCCCAAGGCGTTTTTATATCAAAAATAATTTTTTTTAATAAATAACCACACATGACTACAGTACTTTGGATATTTGATATTAATTCCCATGAACAACTGAAAGCACATATCTACTGCCTGTAGAGGATTCTCAAATTTTTTGCGCTTACCAAAAACTTCTACAAATGCCATACAAATAGTCTTACTGGAATCATCAATAAAATAATTTTTTGCCTGTGTTTCAATTTGAAGCCTATTAACTCGAGCACGTATTTCATCGTCCGCTGTTAATATGTTCTAAAATTATAAAAATTATAAATTAAAATCTAAATATATTTTAAGTGATATATACCTTGCAATAATAGATAAAAGATTGCTGAATTTAACCTTTATTTTGCTGTCTACAATTTGGCAAATGATACGGTATTAGCATCAATAAAAGGGCAACCTTTGGATCTGAAAAAAGTTTAAGAAAGTTTTAGTTTTTCATTATAATTCGAAACAACAATATAAAAGCCAAATACATACCTTCATCATTAGTAGCTTTAATGTGTTGTAAAATTTCTTGTACTTTTAAATCTTTAAACTTTTCTGACTTGTTTATTAATGTATTGACTTACAAGGTATATCGGACGGCAATAAATACAGCAATGCAAAAACAACAGAAAATACCATATATTTATTAATAGGCACATACAAAAAAAAAACATTTCTTCACCAATTAAAATTAATGTATAGTAATTAAAACTTTCGTTAAAATTACAAGCCATTATGGCTTTTTTTTCTTCAAAAAATATTTTAATTAATTTAAATCCACTCATTTCTAACACTTAATTTTTTACAACTTACTGGTATGAGATTTCAAGTTCAAATGACGCTTCTTGTGATCTCAGAAAATGACACAGAGTTTTTATTTTCTACACAAACATATATAGTTCGAATTAACATGGTATTTGTTTTTGTAAAAAATAATAGTCCTAAGAAATATTACGTGTTTGTGCAATTATGTATTTTTTGAAAATGTATTTTTTGTCCCAAAAAGTGCATTTTTATTTTCTTTCTGAATGGAAAGATATTAAACAAAGTGTTAGAAAAAAAAATTAAAAAAATACTATGAATAATTGTTGTAGTTTCTTAAAATTTATTACCTTATCACATTTAAGTGATACAAAATTAATGTATGCATATGTATTAAAATTTTAACAATTATTTTTTGTTTCTTAAAGTTTTGACAAATTATTTCTTACACACACAAGGTTTATTAATGCCTTGTTAAGCGGCCTTAAACAATTTAAATTAATTTCTAACCGCGAAAACTCGTTTTATATATATATTTTGTTTTTTTTTTTAATAAGTTTTGTTAGTAGTGTATATAATTAGGTATAATCTAAAATTAGTGTTTAATATTAGAAAATTTTGGACTTACTAGTACTTTAGAACTGTTGAGTTCAGAAAGGGGTTGAAGTAGAATAAAATCTGAAATAGAAGAGGAAACAAATAATTAGTAAATGTAGATTAAAAGGAAAAAAATTTTTGAATTTTATAAATTTATTATTTTTTTTTATTTAGGTTTAGTTAGCAAAAAACGTATAATTTTGTTTTTAATATTTTTTTGGGAGTATTATTAGTAGAATTGAAATTTTTAATTGAATTTATGAATATATTTATTTACTTTTTTTCAATTTCTAAATTTTATTTTTGTAGGAAATGTCAAGGGGCATTTCTCGCCAAAGTCATAAAGCATAAGCGTTAAGGTCTTTGGTGGTTTTGGTCCTTGTCATTTACCTGTTTAGTTTTTGCTATACTTAAATGGGGTATCAGTGAATTACCTGTTAGAATAGCTTCGATATTTTCCTCTTGTAGATAGCCAGGATTTTATTAATCTGAAAGAGAAAAGAATAAATAAAATATTAGAAATATTTAATTTTCTGAAAATGTTTTTTTTAATTATATAATGTTATGAAACAATATTTTTCTATTTATTTTAATTTTTGTAAACACTGCAGAAGAAAAGACTTTAATTTAGGGAACATCTAATTTAAAATCACATTTTTTGTTTTCACTATATATTTTTTTTTACTTTATTATTAATTTTTTTTTCTGTTTTACTTCAACACTTTTTATTTATATACTCGGAAATTTTAAATTTGCATTAATTTTCTTCAAATTGTAAGTACTTCACTAATAAATTTAAATTTTCTTTGTTTTTTTTTTAATTTGTTTGTGCTACGTCACGATACGTATGCATAATTTTCATAAAATTCCACTTCACTTTTCTTTTATGTATTTCACAAAATTTTATTTTAAATTCAGATGCACTTACCTTTTATATTTTATTTATTGATCCTGGAAGCAGCATGTCGACTGATGGAACCTGCAAATAGAATGATAGGAAATTTTTTTTTTTTAAATTTGCTCTATAATTATTGGTTATTTTTAATATTACTTACCTTCGGTTTTGTTCGGGCATTATTGCGGCGTCCCGGAAATTTTCCTATTTGTTGTTTCGTCATGGTACACAGTGCCGACAACTTTATGCCTTGAAAAGAATATTTTCAATATTTGTTTTTTTTCATCGGCAGGGCTAAAATAAATACGAAATTAAATTGTACTCACCAATGATTAATGAGTAAATCGCCATCGTCGCAGTGTCGCCAACATTCTGACCTGTAAAATATAATTTTTAATATTAAATATAAGTAAACTAAAACTTAAATTACTACAATGTTACTTACCACAATATTAACCTTGTCCGTTTGGTTAGTCCTGTAAATAAAACGTATTTTTAAACATAATTAATATTGTAATTTTATTAATAAATTAAAATTTCAGTAAAATTACTTACCATTGTCCGTCTGGTTGGTCTGCTTCTTCTTTTTTTTACACCACGAGTAGTAATTTTAATTTTTCTTTATTCCTTTTTCTTTCATTCAGCAGCTGTTCATTCACAATATGTTAGTGTTGCCGAGAGGTCCAGATTTTTCACTTTTATACAGGGCTGTATTTAGTGGTGAATTCTCAGTGGGGTTACCATGAGGTTAATTTTTTTATAGGAAAAATATACATTAAAATTAGTGCAATTCTTTTCCCTCCCATCCTGAATCCACTGATGGACTCCAGGAGTGGTTGGGTTTGTCGTGTGCACCTGATGGTAAGGCAGTGTTATAGGTTGTCAATTGAATAGAGTGGCAACTTCAAATTGAAATAGAAAAAAAAAAAAGAAACAAACATATGTTCAGTGATGAACAAATATTTTTGTATGTGTTTGTTTACCTTTTGTAAATACAATAAGAATATACAAAATTGATAGGTAAAATGGTGACAGTGGAAGATGTTGGAATGAGTGGCGCGAATGAAAGATGGCCTTTGATGGATAGAGAAAAAGGAGCCATGACTATTCTGATTCTGGATGGTGAAGAAAAAACAAGGTGTTGTGTGCAACGAAAATTTTGTGATTTTTTATTTAAAATTGTATTAAAGTAAAAAGAAAAAAAGACAGTAACTAAAGTTAAAATAAATATTTGTCTAAAATCAAATAATAATTAATAAAATTAAATAAAACAGTAAATAAAATAGAAACATTGAATTGAAATTAAATAAAAACTTAATTAAATGATCTAAATAAAGTAAAATTAAAAGACATTGGACTAAAGTGAAAACCAGAAACTAAGCGTTAAAATAAAATAAAAAAACATATCAAAATAAAATATAACAACACCTATAACGTTTAAAAACACACATCTATAGAAAGCCGTCATCCACCGAGCTGTCATCAGAGTCAAGCCATCGTCTGAAGCTGTCATCATTTGTATTGCCTCTTTGTAAGCTGTGCTAGGAATCATCATCCTCAGCCCTCTGGTCACCAGACACTTTCAACCCGTTTCATCCGCCACCAGTGGTTCCATATCTGCCTTGACCGGTACAGG
This sequence comes from Phyto melanocephala, assembly GCA_941918925.1. Lineage (NCBI taxonomy): Eukaryota > Metazoa > Arthropoda > Insecta > Diptera > Rhinophoridae > Phyto > Phyto melanocephala. Next base: position 58,715,298 of record OW799236.1, read on the forward strand.
TATTTTGACTATAGACTTAACGAACAATCAATCGACTTTTGGACACATAATTGCTTGTAAGAGAAATAATAATATTTATTGTTTTCTCGTAAACATATTTTTTTTAAGTGTTAGGGAAAACTTACATTTGTGATTTTTTTCAATCCCCTCTAGGGAATTTAGTAGAGGGTGCGCGTAGGTCCAAAAAGGTGAGCTCACATTTAAGGTCTTCGTAAGACAGGGTATTTGCCCAATTTAGTGAAATTAGTTTTCCTTAAAAAGAAAAAAAATTAATGAGAAAATTATTTATATAAATGTTTTGAAATTTGCGAATGAATAAATTTGACTAGGACAAAACGCTAGGCAGTTTGAAAAGGGATAAGATTTAATTTTATGTTCCTATAAATCATTTATTTGTGGAAATTTTGAAATTCTATTATAAAACTTGTGGTAATTTTAATTTATTTCATTAAATTTAATTCGATAATTTTTTGTGATTTGTTTAAAGATATATACATAAATTTGTTTTTTATATATTTAAATACATTTGTTAATTTTTGTTCTTTAAGTATAAATAATGAATAAACAATTTTATAATGATTTTTAGAAAATTTTAAGTGATTTTTAATGGCGAAATAATTAAAAAAAGGTAAGCATAATGGGATGATGATGGGATGATGATGGAGTGTTGACGGAGGTGAAGTCAGGGGTCCCCAACATTTAGCTACAGGGGATCATGGTGAAATCCCCATGGATTTCAGTGGGTGGGTAATAGCTGTTGGCATAACATCTGCCAACCCCCCAAAAGATGTGTAGAAAAGGACACCACAGCAAGTGTATGGTGTGATCAGGAATGGTAGTTTTGCAATATTTCGCGTCAAGTCCATATTCGGGTCCCTTTTCTCTACTTTTGTTCATTTTACTATAGCTGGTATGATTTTTTTTGTATGCTGTGTGCCAATAGCCAGAACGCCGGCAAGAACCACCCCAAGACGGCGAGCTCTAGCCGGAGCAAAACGCCAGCGCCGCCGACAATCTGGCCAAACTGTTATTTCAGGCTGTGTTACCAGTCAAACTGCACGTCTCCACGCTACGCTACAAAATATTGGAAAATAAAATCAAAACTATTTTATATAAAAAAAAGTGATCTCAAGCTCAATACAAAAAACAACTATTGATATAAATAAAAAAGATCGAAAATATTTATTATTATTGCTTTTATTAGAGCAAATTCGTTATCATTCATTTGTGGTCATTTGAAGTTATTAATACTTTTTAGTAGGTATTTGCATTTAATAATCTTTGTCACATATCAAAAGCTCGAAAAACTGGGGTATTTGAAACAAGTTGTCAAGAACTTTGCTTTCGTTTGCTTTATCGTTTTTAAGATTTAGCTTTTAAATACTTGAAGTTGTTAAAGAACATTTTCAAAAACTTGGATTTTTTTTTAATTATTAAGAATTTTTTGTAATTTTGCAATCTAGAATTAGTTTGAGTTGTTTTCCTTTTTCTTCTATAACACATTAATTCAAAATCTTATTTTTTGTTCGAGAATTTTAAAGTTTTTCTAACTTTTTCAATAAGTGGTTTAATGAGTACGATCGCTATTTCTTCATTATCATCATCTGTTGAAGAGGTTTAATTTTCACTTGCACAACTTAAAGCTTTGTAAAAAACATCAATAATTGTCTGATGAATTCCATGTGCAAAACTTAGTTGCGGCTCGGGAGCAATAATTTTTCGATTTCAGGCATTGTAAAAGCTCCATCTGTTGCAGACTTCGGGCCGTATGCATAAAAAATGGCCGACTTCCTAAACGCAAGTTGCAGTTCATAATTTAAAAAAATGCGTATGTAATGCTAAACATGTCTTAAGTGCAACCTTGCGTTGCAGAGATTTTTTTTGCATTTTATCGTCATTTAATAACGCTCATGGATCCACTTTTTGTCTCTGCAATATAAAGTGTTTAATTATTTAAATTATTAGTCTGTGATTTAAATAAACTCTATTAACTATAAATAATTTATTAAAAATAAACAAAGAAAATACTAACTCAGCCATTGCAGCTCAAATGTTTGCATACAAAATAAAAATGATGCGCGATTTTGATAGCTGATACTTAGTAAAATTAGTTGCCAAACGATTAGGAACATTGGACATTGCTAGAAAGTTTACATATGCGTTTACGAAGTGTATGCATTGTAAATATGCATTGCAACTTGCGTTTAGGAAGTCGGCCAATGTTTTTGGTTTATGTAAGACTCATAAAACTAAAGATCTTAAATATAACATTCATATAAGTAAGTACATTTGTACTTGTTTCTTTTACTTGTAAATAAAAATAAAATCGAAAGTAAAAATAATAAAGCAAACATAACAGTTCATCAATATTTACAACAATAAAATTGCAACTGTTTATATTTCTCTCGTTAACAATAACAACTACATTTTTTATTTTTATTACAATAAATTACACTAATACCTCAATTTACGCGCTCAAATAAAATTTAATAAAAATTAAATAAATTTAATTAACTGTGCTGTTACGTATATTCTTTTTCAATATGAGTTGTTCGAAACCAAAGTGCAGAAATAAGGCGGATGATCCAATGATTTCCTGTTGGCTGTGCAACGCAGTTTATCATGCAAAATGTGTTGACTTGGCAGCACGAACTGCAGACAATCTTTGTGAAGATAAAGGCATACGTTGGTACTGTAAAAAATGTATTATTTATGATGTTGAATCTTATTAATTTTTTAAAAATGCGAGAGATGAATTTGTCGGCATAAATAACGATCTAAAATGTTTATCCCAAAGATTTTTAAAATTCAAAGCATTATTTTATAATGCGTCATTCTCGCCCAAAAGAAAGAAAACAACTCTAACTTTAAACTCTTCATCTCCTGTTATGTGTACTAACAGCTCTTCTGTTGATCAAAACACTTCCGAAAATTTACCACGTCCGAGTCCGTCTACTATTTCTTCTATAGTTAATGTACCCGTAAAACCATCTCAAAATCCGAAAACTAATTCCTCGTTATGCTTTATGGTGTTCTCCATAAATCAAACAAATTTTCATCGTCTCTCCCTCATAACACCGAAATATTACAACATAATACTAATCTTATTCAACAAATTGCAAGTAATATAAATTTTCAAAACGACATTCAACAAATTAATTCACATCCTCCGGCTGTGGTTTCTAGTCCGTTAAATAATCCTGCAATACTTAAAGTAATTTCTTCAAAGAAAACAATTTTTGCTGCTCGATTTTCATCTGATACTACTTCTAACGCTGTTGCTGACTATTTACATTAAATTAAAGCTTGGATACGATTGTGAATTATCTGTTTTTAAATTCAATTATTCGGAAAAACGGAGTAAATCTTCTTTTAAAATCATCGTACCAGAGGAATATTTTAATATTATTGTCAATCCTGATTTTTGGCCACCCAATGCTATAATACGCGAATATGAATATAGAAATGCTTCTCGTTCTGATATCGTTTATTTACCTACTCAAAATAATACCCAAAAAAATTAAGCAATTTTTCTACCGATAATCTTATTAATATTGTTTACCAAAATGTCCGAGGCCTTAATACGAAATTAACCACTCTTTATGCAAATAGTTTTGATTTTTCATACCACTCATTGTTTTTACTGAAACTTGGTTAAACGATAAGAAATGTATTAATAACAACGAAATATTATCTTCAAAATACCAAATTTTCAGACATGATCGATCACATAAGTTGGGTGGAGGTGTGCTCATTGCCACACATAACAATTTTCATTGTGAAGAAATCAATGTTATACTTAATGATGACATCGAATTTGTCGCTGTAAAACTTCGACTGAGAAATACAAATTTATATATTACGTGCTCATACATTCCTCCAAACTCTTCTCTGGATATATACAATAATCACATCTTTGCCATTGAATTTCTTTTGCAACAATCTATTCCATCTGATTTATTTATTGTTTTAGGAGATTTTATTCTACCTAACATATCGTGGAATAAATCTTCAGAAATAAACTATCTAATTCCTACAGTTTCAAATGAATTTATTTACTCACTTACATGCTATGGACTTTTTCAAATTAACTATGCAAACAATATAAATGGAAAACTTCTTGATCTTGCATTTGTCAACCAGCCGATGGATATATTTTTACATAAAACACTTCCCGTTACTAACCCTGAAGATCGTTATCATCCTACATTTAAATTGGAAATATTTAATTTATTAAACTTACCTGTTATTTCCTAACAAAATTAAACCCCATAAAGTTTTTTGCTTCTTGTTATCAAACGTTAACTGGGATAGTATAATCTCTATCGAAAACTTAGATGATGTTGTTTCTCTTTTCTATTCAACACTACGCCGCACAGTGGCGCCTTTTCCTAAAACCAGTGGCAAAAATACAAAATTTCATGACAAAATTTTGTGAAATGAATGAAAACATCTTATAAGGAACTACTTAGTGATCACAATTCAAAAACGTTTTCCTTAATTGCATAAAAATTATAGTTTGTGGAGCTGCTCAAAGTCGACAATTTTTTTAAAAGCAAAAAAAGGGTGATCTTCAAAAAATAAATGCACTTTAGAATTAAAGTGTCAGAAACATTGCCGTTTGATTACCACTTTTTTTGATATTTTTTTTAAAGCTTGTTTGTTTTTAATTAAAATAAGTAGTAAAAAGTTCAGCAGATGCCCTACTTTTTCGGCAGTAGCCGCTTTTCAGACACCCTATATTTAGGTCATTTTTACAAATAAAATAGAGCATATCTAAAAATGGTCTCGCCCATATTTTCTGAGCATATTTGCTACATAATACTTTAAATAATTTAACTTAGTTTAGCTGCCGTAGGTTGCCGCTGTAGGCGAAATAAGAAGAAAACTGTTGCAACCTCATAGCGAAAACGAAAAAATTTTTTTTCTCATTTTTAAAGAATGTAACAAATATGTGTGCAAAATGTAAAAAGAAATAAAAAAGGGTTTCCAAAGTTACTTGTTGCATATTTTTATTGCTTCTCCTTATATTAAACAATATTTTGCTTTGCCAATCAGGTAGGCATAACTATTGGAATTTTTTTTATTTATTTCAATTTAAAAATACCTGTTATAAAAGTAGGCAGGTAGTTTTAAAACTTTTTTATACTGAATAAAATATAAACTGCAGGTATACATATATTCCAGTTAATTTTTTTTTGCTCACACTAGGTAGTTGAAACCCTTTTTTTTAATTTTTGGGTGCAAATAAAACCGGAATTGTATAATGCAGCCGGTAAGGTTTTTACTTTCTAAAACTAGTGATCAGTAACAGAACTTGTACAATTTTATTTTAAAGTGCGATAATGTCATTTACAAATTTAGAATTGTTGGAGTTATTCACAAACTCAGATAATGAAAATGCATTTAAATTGGCTATTGTGAAAAAACTACACAATTTACCAGGATACCATGAAATGGATGTTCATAGCAAAATTCACTTCGTTTTCCTAGCAATTAAAAAAATGGCTTACCTCACACCGTACGAAAAAAGCATGTATGAAAAACAACCCAGACTGGCTAAATGGAGTTACAACTTTTGAAAACATCGAAGAACCACATACATCCTCTGACAGCAAAAGAGGAAGACTAGCAAAAACTGTAAACGAGTGTTCTGAGTACACAAGAAAACGTAAACTTCAAAATGCCACAAAAGATAAATCTAAATCGCATCTTTCAGAAGCATTATGTCTTAAGTTTGTAAAAGATAAAGATAAATCAAGGTCTGACATTACAAAAGCTGTGGTAATTGCAAGCCCAGATCGACTGCAGATAATCGAAGGGAGTATTCTTCCTGGGTACAAAAATATTACATCTGCCAAAAAAGAAGCAGTGCCACTTAAAGGTAAAGGTTACTGAAGTATCGGTAGAGGTAAAACTGCAAGACTTAATGGATCATACAGCTAAACGCCTTATTCAAAGTTTGCCTGAAGAGGAAGCAGCATCACTTCCAGATAGGCTTACATTGATAAATAAGTGGGGATGTGATGGATCATGTGAATTACTGGGGTCGACAATAATATTATAAACAGGTTGGCAGTTATCCTAAATGTTAAAAACTCCAGAGAAATGGTAAATGGCCCAAAGATTGATGATTATGCATCAAAAACTGCCCAACTTTTAGCCCAAATGTACCCTGAGAAGAAGTTAGAATTATAGCCCCGATATGTTAAATCTATTAGATAACGCTCCCAATGTTGATGACTAACTAACAAGTAACAGTGCTATATTCGGCCGTGCCGAATCTTATATACCCTTCACAACGTGTAGTCATGCAATAACAATTGTTGGTATCACCATTCATCTCATATAAAATACGTACATACATGTAAAAAAACATAAAAAAAAATTATAAAATATAAATAATATATAAAATGAAATAAAATTTTTTTGGCTCAGCTGGAATTCGATGCCACGTTTACTTTAACCAGTATGTATGTAGGTTGTTGTTGTAATTGTGAAAAACAACGAGGTGGTCGTGGTTTTTTGCTCATATATCAGAAAGTTATGGGGCGATTGTGCTGAATTTCAATAGCAATTCATTCTTGAATATTTCCAAGAGATTGATACCATATAGAGATCTGAGGAAAATTTAGTTGCTTCTAAAAGTTGATTTCAACCAACACACGGACAGACAGTCAGGGCTTAATCGACTCCTCTATTCATAAGCTTTCAGAAAATATATACTTTATGGGGTCGGAAATGAAAATTGTTGAAATTGCAAACGGAATGCCAGAGCTAAATATACCCTTGTGCACCACAGGTGAAGGGTATAAAAAAAACCAATTATTCTAGCTAAATAAAATATATACTAAATAACATTATATCTATAGCATAAATATATTAATATTTAAAGTAATTGAAAAATGTGTTTCTGTAATAGAAATAAAAAAATTTAATATTGGTTTAACATGTTATATAAGATTGCTTTTTTCTAAACTTTCGGATTTGAACAATATGCATTGCAAAGCACACCGAGTCAAACTAGTTACTTAATATAAATTTACTTATATTTAAATATTAAAAGTATATAAAAATGTGTGTTTGCGATACATATAAAAAACTTATACTTAAAAAAACATGTTAACATTTACTTGGAAAAATTATCCTATTTTAACCGCAATTTCTGGATCACCCTGTACCTTTAGCAGTATTTTGTAAACATTATTTTGAAGACTAAAGTGTCTTCTGTCAATATCTTTTTAAATCTTTGAAATATCTTAATTATTTCAAAAGTTATGATTTTTGCAACGAAAAAAGTCAAAAGGCGCCACTGTGCGCCGCTGCATTTCTGAAACTGTCCCAAAAATTACAATTAGAAATAACAATATTGGGCCACCATGGAATAATAAGTATCTCCGAACTATTAAAAACAGGAAACACAAATTATATAAGAAATATAAAAGGACTGGATCAGCTGTAGAATATACCAAATACTGTATTGCTCGTTCTTACTACAATTTGGCAAATAAATCTGCATACGACAACTATATAATCCGTATGAAGTCGAAAATGAGATCAAATCCTAAATCGTTTTATAAATTTGTGAACTCTAAACGGCGATCGTGCGTTAATCCTAAATACTATAAATATGGATAAACTGACGCTGATGATAACGTTTCTATTTCCAACTTGTTTGCTGATTTTTTTTTTCAACTACCTACTCTAAAAAAGTATATAATAACATAACATCTTACCCATTTAATATACCTCAATCATCTGGTGTAAAATTCTCTTTTATTACTTATAAAACGATACTTTCAAATTTATTATCACTAAATAATTCTTTTAATGCTGGTCCAGATGAAATACCAAATTGCGTTCTAAAAAATTGTGCAGAAAATTTATGTTACCCGCTTACTGCCATTACCATTGATTTGGAAATTATCGTATATAATTCCGTTGTTTAAAAATGGAAACAAAATTTATATATCTAATTATCGTGGCATTGCTAAGCTGAGTGATATTCCCGAACTTTTTGAAAAAATTTTAACTGATACTATCAAATTTCTTCGATTTTGTCACCGTGCCAACATGGTTTTTGTAAACATCGCTCTACAACGACCAGAGCTGTAAATGATTGCAATCGATTTAATTGCAATCACATGATTTCGCTTTAATGATTGCAAATTTTTTGATTGCATTCAAAATCGTAAATTGATTTCAATTTGAAATCATGAAATCAATATGATAAAAACGATTGAATCAATTTTTTGAAATCAATTTATATATAAATTGATTGCAATCAAATTTGATTGCAATCAATTTGATTGCAATTACTTTAATTGCAATCAAATCCAGTAATTGCAATCAAAGTTAAATCAGAATCGTTCTTTTCAAATGAAAAATGGCAATTTTTATTTACAAAGTTTTGTAAAATTGGTAAACATTATTTCTAATTGCAATCAGTTCTTCCGTAGAAAAAAAAATGCAAGAAATGACTAACAAACCTACGTTTTTCATGTCATTTTGGAGCCGATAAGTTTTAGTTGTTATTATCTAATATCCTCTACTTTGCAAAATTGCAAAGAATTCTCTTTTCAACGCATTCAAATAATTTGTTGCTTTTGTTGTTTTTTTTTATAAATACAGTAATTTTTTTTTATTATTTTTTAAGAAGTCGAAGTAAGATGAAATAAAATAATTTGTTGCTTTTGTTGTTTTTTTTTTAATAGTTGTTGTTTTTTTATTATTTACTTGGAAATTTGGAGGTTTCCACCAGATTCTAGTAGAAACCGCTAGATTCCAAATGTAAATTATTTCATTGGACTTTTACTATAGTTGTGATTTCAAGGGAATTTATTGAAATCACATGATTTCAAGGGAACTTGTTGAAATCACATGATTTCAACAAAAATTTGATTGCAATCGAATTGATTGCAATTAAATTAATTGCATTCAATGATTTCTAAAAAAAAATGATTTCAAAATGATTGCAATCAAAAAATATTGCAATTTTGACAAGATTTCATTTTGAAATCTGAAATCATTTAGAAATCAAAGAATGAAATCAGTTTGGTTGAAATCACTTTGATTTCAATGTCAATTGATTGATTCTTTTTACAGCTCTGACAACGACTAATTTTTTGGAGCTAACTACTACAATAAATGACGGGTTTATAAATAATATGCAAACTGATGCTACCTACACAGATTTTAGTAAAGCTTTTGATAAGGTAAACCATATCTCTTGCTTAACAAATTGCCATTAATGGGATTTACGGATATGACAATAAAATGGTTAAGATCATTCTTGTCTTTAAGAACTCAACAAGTTAAGTATGGAAGTGCTACGTCTAATGCTATCAAAGTTCCTTCTGGTGTTCCGCAAGGTAGCCACCTTGGTCCTATTTTATTAACCTTATTCATAAACGATCTACCTTCAGTTATGCAGCACTCTAAAGTTTTGATGTATGCCGTTGATGTCAAAATTTTTCCTTCTTATAATAATCCCGAAGATCAACTTATTTTGGATCCTTGCTATAATATTCATATTGATAGTATCGAGTCTGTACAAAAGAAGTTTTTAATATTTTGTCTTCGTGGCCTCGGATGGAATTCATTTTTACTACCTTCATACGAAAGCAGACTCTGTCTTATAAAATTACCAACTTTAAAAAGTCGTCGTTTAATGCTGAGTTTTTCTTTTGTGCTGGGCCTAATTCAAGGCGATATCGACTCTGAATTCCTGCTAAGTAAAATATCTTTTAATGTTCCAACCAGACCAACTCGAAATTTCTGTTTTATTAACTTAAAATACTATAGATCCAACTATGCTAATAATGATCCTCTTCGTTGTATATGTGAAAACTTTAATAACTATTATCACCTTATTGGCCTTAATGAAAGTAAAGAAATTGTTAAAAGAAATATCATTTTATATTTAAATCGTTGAATTGTATAGAATATTATTTTATATATAACCTTAATTTTGTTTCGTTATTTTACATACTTTAGTCTGTAAGGATTTATAATCTATAGACAATAAATAAATAAATAAAAAAAGGCTTATTTGACAGATGTTGTAGAGAAATTTGTCAAATAAACCTTCAATAAATCTAAAATATTTTTTATGAATACGGCCCTACTAGTTATAAACCAAAATCACATAACTGTTTCTCTGCTGAATGCAAATCACTGTCAGAATAATAAATCCTACTAATATTTATGATAAATGTGAATGTTTGTATGTTTGGTTATTTTTTACTCACTCACGCAGAAACGGCTGAACGGAACTAAATGAAATTCAGCACATAGATAGATATCAACCACAAGCTAGTATTATATAAATTAAAATAATATTTATTTATTAATAAATATCAAGTTCCTGTAACTTCTTAATAATTTGTTCAGACGTTAAAAACACCAAATTATTGGCCGTAATATCGAAATTTACTGCTGAGAAAATAACAAATCGGTTCTAAAATTACTGAGATATAAGCATCAAAATGCAACAGCTTCAGTCTCTTTTCCTAAAATTTATTTATTTTTTTTACAAACGAGAATCGATTTTTTTCAGCTTTTATTATTTTAACAAAAAAAAATAATTAACCAACAAATTTGTTTAAAGGAATTTTTAAAGAACAAAAAATTTTAAATTTTGATCAAAATCTTTTTTTCAAAAACTTCCGTCTTAGTCTTAAACAACAGCTGCTCAAATTAAAGGACAATATTAGTAGAAATTGAAGACAGTTTTATTACAAATTACACAGATTTGTGTTTAATAAATCAAAAAAAAAAAAAACATATCGAAAATTATTCTACCATATACATTTTATATATTTAACGGTATATCTCGAAAACTATACTAAATTTAGAAAAACCAAGTGCAGATATGAGTTAAGTGCTTTTTGGAGCAACTTTTGCTTGCTGCTTTTCAAAAGTTGAACAGAATTTATAAACTTTGTATCGTATGCATATTGTACTTTTTGTCTAAATAACGCACGCCACTAAATTGAGAATAAAATTAAAATTTAAGCACTGATTTGATCTTAAAATAATTCGTTTTATTTAAAAAATATCTGTTTTTTTTTTAGTTTTTCAGGAAAGCATTTTTAAATTTGCGAGTAAATTTTTATGAATTGATTGCTTAAAAACGGTTTTCGTATATTAAGGTTAATTATAAGTTAAAATAAGTTCATCTGGCATCTCTGCCTCAAACCGTGAACATCGTGTCATTTTTTACTCTAAATTGTTAAACCAATTTTATATATTAAAAAGTCAATAAAAATAAAATTTTAAGTTATTGTGTATTTCTGACAATGTTGTCGCAAAAAAGAAAAAAACTCTGGGGTAATAACCCAAAATCTAAAGTACCAAAAATATCCGACGTACCTAGCAGCAGTGCAAACAGATTTCATCTACTTGCAAATGAAGAAGAAGAAGACAGTACTCACAAGGAGATAATACCAGCTATTGTAGTGGACTCAGTTCATAGTTTTTCGTCAGTTTTTGGACTAATTGGAGAAAGGTATATGTTTAAAAGTATGTCAATTGGAACAAAAATATTATCTAGTTCAAGAACTCTTTATGAAGAGGCCTTAAATCTACTAAGAACCAAAAAGTACCAGTTTTACACGCATGAAATAAAAGATGCAAAAACCTTTAAATTAGTGTTGTTTGGTCTTATTCAAATGGACACTAAGATAATTAGTGATGAATTTTACAAATCACATAACATAAATCCGGTAAGTGTTAAAGAAATCACTACCAAAAGGTCTACCTCCGATGATACACTATATCTATTTACGTTTGACCGCCAGCAAGTGTCGAAGAGGGATATATTAAAAATTAGGTATTTTAGTAATATTGCCGTTTACTAGAGAAGACCACTCAAGGGCAGTAAAGGTCCTACACAACTCACCAAACGCTCTATGCATGGTCATGGTGCCAGAAACTGTAACAGAGTAGTAGTGTGTGCAGCCTCTGCTGGTAATCATGAATTTGCAGATTGCCCATTGAACAAAGCTGCAAATAGTGATAACATCGTTTATAAATGTCACAACTGCACAAAAAAGAATTTTAGAAATGTGAAGCACAGAGCTGACGACCCTAAATGCCCATGTCGTCAGGAATATCTTGAGATTCGACAACGTACCACAGCCAGAATAAAGGTGCCACAAAGGAATAATATGATGAACTTCAACGTCAATGAAGTTAATTTTCCACAACTGTCCGGTAAGGAGCATCGAAATTATCCACTTGACTCTGGTGCTAAAAATAATATACTGTACTCTGATGTAACAAGAAGTAAAAATCTTGTGAACAGAAATGAAGATGATATTTCCAATGAGAAATTAATGGAAATATTTTTTGATGCTGTCGATGCACTTCAAAGATGCCAAAATAAGTACGACAAGCTACGAGTGCTGGGAATGATGCTTCAACATGCCATATAAACAACAGTAAGTCACAATGTTCATGTTATGCACTGGAATGCTCAAGGCATAACGACTGAGTCAGCAGCTTCACAGCTGGAAAAATTTTTATACGACAAGGAAGTTGATATTCTCCTTGTCAATGAGACTTTTTTGAAACCCCACCATAAATTTAAACTTGGGGGCTACAAAATTTATAGAGAGGATAGACCAACATATGGCGGAGGTGTATTTATCGCGATAAAATATAATGTTGAACACGAAATATTACCAACTATAAATACGGATTTGGCTGAAAATATTTCGGTACGAGTAATAATAAATAGGCGCCCTGTGATTTTTACATCTGCGTACAAGCCGGCTCACACTATAAATTTTAAAACTGATATGGATGCCTTAACAAAACGTTCAAATGACTTATTTTTATTCGGTGATTTAAACGCTCAACATACTCACTGGAATTGCTTTTCAAACAATATTGCTGGTAATGAGCTTTATAGCCATTGCCTTCAATCAAACTACTATATTTATTACCCAAATGCACTTACTATTTTTGGACAAAATATTAATCCAGTACAGCCGTCTACAGTAGACATCCTTTTAACTAAATCTTGTCTTCCTTTTTCAACCTTGGAAACACATCCAAATATTATGCAGTCGGACCATGTACCAATATCTTGCGTCATTTATGGAGAGGTACATAATAGCATTTTGTTGGTACCCGTATACAATCAAGCCAATTGGTTATCAATAAAAACCTGGGTGGAGAATGAAATACTATTACAAGATATAAATTAAAATATTACAAACACAGGTAATCTAGATGTATCATTAAGTAAACTAATATATATTGTAAAAGAAGCTACTAATAGAATACCAGTTGGTCATAGAAACCCCTGGCAACGGCAAATTTCAGAAATTAGCAAAATGCTAATTGCTCAGAGAAACAAATATAGACGCAAATTCCAAAGATGTAGGGATTTAAATTATAAAATGCATTTATATTGTGTCAGCTAAATAGGCTTATTCACTTTCACCTGAATAAAGACAGGAATGAGTCTTGGTCGAAATTTATTTCAAATCTGCCTACCGGTTCCAAAAGTTTTGGAAATTAACTAAAACTTTAAAAGGCAAGAATCCTACATATTCTAAACTTCATGTAGATGGATCAATTTTGAATTCTGACGTCGAAAAGTCAAATGCAATAGCTGACGTATTTGCTAATTCACATACCATTACTATTAACAATCCATCACCCATGGACTCGGTTGTATCAAGATACATTAATGACCTTAATCAAACTCTTACCGACAATACAAGAATTGAACTAACAAATTTGGCTGAAGTCAAATCATTTGTCCATTTGCTGAAAAATAATAAAGCTCCTGGCTTAGATGGGATTAACAGTATAATTCTTAAAAATATGCCCGACTCCTTTTTTGAAACCTTAAGTAAATTATTTAACTTCTGCCTGAGCAACGGGCACTTCCAACACGTTTTTAAAATGGCTAAGGTAATTCCAATCCACAAACCTGGAAAGGATCCTAAATTGCCCTCCAGCTATAGGCCAATAAGTATTCTAAGCCTATTGGATAAGGTGTTCGAGAAAATTATTCACTCCAGAATTTTAGATTTTTCAAATTGCAATAATATCATAAATAAAGAACAATTTGGTTTTCGAAAAGAGCACTCCACTGTACATCAACTTAAGAGTGTTGTAAACTTTCTTGAATGTAATAAAAGTAATCGAAAAAGTACTGGAGTCGTTTTTCTTGATATCGAAAAAGCTTTTGACTCAATCTGGCATGATGGACTAGTGTATAAATTAAATACGTTCAATTTTCCAATTTACCTTCAAAAACTATCTAAAGGTTTTTAGATAAACGTACGTTTGTTGTATCTGTCAATAACAAATTTTCTAGTGAAAGGCAAATACCTGCGGGCTTGCCGCAAGGATCAGTATTATCCCCTACACTATACTCGATATATACATCTGATGTTACTCTAAGAAGAGACCATGATGCAGCTTTTTACGCGGATGACAGCGCCTTTATTTGTTGCGGTAAAGTCTCGAATGCGATAATTACAAGAATGGAAAATAATCTTAAATTAATTCGTAAATACTATGACAAATTAAAAATAAAAGTCAATGATGATAAAACTCAAGCAATTATATTTCCATTCAACAAATCGCGAAAACGCTTTCCTACTAGATATTTATCGTCTAGGGGGACAATTATCCCATTAAAGGTCGAAATTAAATATCTAGGAGTAATCCTTGACAGACAACTTTTATTCAAACAGCAAGTTAATTACATTTGCGAGAAGGCAATTAAGTGTAGTCGTGCCTTATACTCCTTAATTGGCCGAAGATCTAATCTTAATATAAAGAACAAAGTTCTTATTTACAAAATGTGTATTCGACCGATTATGACCTATGGTTGTCAAATCTACACGCAAAGAAAAAACATGGTTGATACAATCACAATCGCAAACTATCATTAATGTTTGTCTGTATGATTATATGAAACATATAATAAACAAGTCATGTGGACCATTATATGTTCGAGTATGTAGATCATAATACATTATTCTCTTGAACATATTACTATGCCTATCAAAACTATGAAGAATGTTCTATTAAACATATTTTTATTTTACTCAAAACTATATTAAATCTCTCTATGAATATATTACTATGGTTCTCAAAACCATGTCAAATATAAATAGTTTCGTACAATAAAACAGTAAATTTTTTTAATTGTGTACTTTACAATTTTTATTTGAAATTTCAAAGTTATAATTTATAATACATATAATTATAACATACGTTTGTTTATGTTATGCATTTAAAAATACTCATGTATATAATTCTAAAATACAAAAATTCATTATTATACAAGTTTATTATTAAAAATTTGGTTATATAATATTAATATACATACAATATTTTTTTAAATAAATTTGTAATTATTTGCGAAAAAATCTATATTTATAAAAGTCTGTATTTTATTTTTATTTTCCCTTTATGTTTTATTAAAACTGTAATTTTCTTATTTTTTATTTTTGTAAATAACATATTTTAAATTTAATTTAAAAACTTAAGGTTTTCTTTTGTGGGTCAAATATATCCACTAAAATCAGACTCCAAAGAGTCTATATTTACAGAAAAATAAATTTCTTCGTAATCAATACGAAATGCATGATAATGTGAATCAAAACCATGGTTAATAAGTCTTTGAATGCATACAAAATAGAAATCGTTTATAAAAGTAATATAATTAATTAATCCAAACTCCAAATGTTTTTGAGTATATCTATTGATCTGAAAGTTAAATACTGGAAGATAAATGCTTTATAAGAGTATTGACGAAAGGGATGATTGTATCCCAAGGCGTTTTTATATCAAAAATAATTTTTTTTAATAAATAACCACACATGACTACAGTACTTTGGATATTTGATATTAATTCCCATGAACAACTGAAAGCACATATCTACTGCCTGTAGAGGATTCTCAAATTTTTTGCGCTTACCACAAACTTCTACAAATGCCATACAAATAGTCTTACTGGAATCATCAATAAAATAATTTTTTGCCTGTGTTTCAATTTGAAGCCTATTAACTCGAGCACGTATTTCATCGTCCGCTGTTAATATGTTCTAAAATTATAAAAATTATAAATTAAAATCTAAATATATTTTAAGTGATATATACCTTGCAATAATAGATAAAAGATTGCTGAATTTAACCTTTATTTTGCTGTCTACAATTTGGCAAATGATACGGTATTAGCATCAATAAAAGGGCAACCTTTGGATCTGAAAAAAGTTTAAGAAAGTTTTAGTTTTTCATTATAATTCGAAACAACAATATAAAAGCCAAATACATACCTTCATCATTAGTAGCTTTAATGTGTTGTAAAATTTCTTGTACTTTTAAATCTTTAAACTTTTCTGACTTGTTTATTAATGTATTGACTTACAAGGTATATCGGACGGCAATAAATACAGCAATGCAAAAACAACAGAAAATACCATATATTTATTAATAGGCACATACAAAAAAAAAACATTTCTTCACCAATTAAAATTAATGTATAGTAATTAAAACTTTCGTTAAAATTACAAGCCATTATGGCTTTTTTTTCTTCAAAAAATATTTTGATTAATTTAAATCCACTCATTTCTAACACTTAATTTTTTACAACTTACTGGTATGAGATTTCAAGTTCAAATGACGCTTCTTGTGATCTCAGAAAATGACACAGAGTTTTTATTTTCTACACAAACATATATAGTTCGAATTAACATGGTATTTGTTTTTGTAAAAAATAATAGTCCTAAGAAATATTACGTGTTTGTGCAATTATGTATTTTTTGAAAATGTATTTTTTGTCCCAAAAAGTGCATTTTTATTTTCTTTCTGAATGGAAAGATATTAAACAAAGTGTTAGAAAAAAAAATTAAAAAAATACTATGAATAATTGTTGTAGTTTCTTAAAATTTATTACCTTATCACATTTAAGTGATACAAAATTAATGTATGCATATGTATTAAAATTTTAACAATTATTTTTTGTTTCTTAAAGTTTTGACAAATTATTTCTTACACACACATATTACATAGTATCGTGAAAATTAATTATTATTTTGTTATATTAGAGATTAATTTACACGACTCTGCTAAATAAAAGAGGATTACTCTTGACAAATCTAAAACGAAATGTATGTAAAAATTGTTTAATAAACTTAAATTAAAATAAATTTTTGTAACAAACATTTGTTATTATTATTCTATTGTTAAGCCTACCACACTGAATATAAAAGTAATGATGAACATATAATGGTATAACATTGTTCCTTAAAATTTTCAAAATAAAAAACATATATTCAAACTCACTTTCGGCTACAACGATTTTATTGCGTGAACCATATGGGACAGTTATGAACAAGTAATGATCGTCAAGATCATTTGTTAACCATGTTTTTTCTCTGCGTGTAGTTCCAAAAAGCTGCTAAAAGGCATACAAAAAAATTGCAAATTATTCAAAATAAAAACTTGAAAATAATACACAATCTACCTTTTAGATATCCAACTTATCTTCTACAAAGAAACTTTGACTTCAAAATGTTTAATTCATTGGCAAGGGAACTGACGCTGTCATTTAATGAAAAATGCAGAAGGTAAAATTTTAAAATAATAAGAAATTTGCTGAACAACCACTGAGGGCCTTTTGTTTAAAAAACACATTTCAGTGATTGTTTTAAAATCTCTTATAACTTCTAAGTTGATGCGAGGTTTTTTATGAACAACTTTTCCTTAAATCTGTGATATTAGTAGTTTCTTTATTTAATTAATCAGATGTTAATTGTTGTAATACTATATGTAAATTCTCACAACTCTGTTAATGATATTGATAAAATGAATAAGTTTTTAATAAAGGATAATATTTAAAAAAAATTCATGACCTAGTTTTTGCTGGGATACCAACACTTTTTTAAATTTTCAAGTAGTTGCAAAAATTTTTTAAATGTTCTCCACAAACAATTTGTTTGTTTAAAAAAAAAATTAATATATAATAACACAAATTTTTGGTCTAGTTTTATAAAGCTAAATATCTGTGGCAAAAAGAAATAATCGTTTAAGTCGACTTAATCTAAAATTGAGATAATAACACCATTGCAACCCCACAATTTAAAACTACCCTCAGCCAAACTATTTTGCACAACTTTACAGAAAGTTATAGCGTAAAAACTTTATGCCTATATTTTTCAGTAAACAATATCATATAGATAAACAACTTATTTTATTTTTTTTATCCTTTATTAAAAACTTATTCATTTTATCAATATCATTAACAGAGTTATGAGAATTTACATATAGTATTACAACAATTAACATCTGATTAATTAAATAAAGAAACTACTAATATCACAGATTTAAAAAAAAGTTGTTCATAAAAAACCTCGCATCAACTTAGAAGTTATAAGAGATTTTTAAACAATCACTGAAATGTGTTTTTTAAACAAAAGGCCCTCAGTGGTTGTTCAGCAAATTTCTTATTATTTCAAAATTTGACCTTCTGCATTTTTCATTAAATGACAGGGTCAGTTCCCTTGTCAATGAATTAAACATTTTGAAGTCAAAGTTTCTTTGTAGAAGATAAGTTGGATATCTAAAAGGTAGATTGTGTATTATTTTCAAGTTTTTATTTTGAATGATTTGCAATTGTTTTGTATGCGTTTTAACAGCCTTTTGGGACCAGATTTGACAACCATAGGTCATAATCAGTCGAATACACATTTTGTAAATAAGAACTTTGTTCTTTATATTAAGATTAGATCTTCGGCCAATTAAGGGGTATAAGGCACGACTACACTTAATTGCCTTCTCGCGAATGTAATTAACATGCTGTTTGAATAAAAGTTGTCTGTCAAGGATTACTCCTAGATATTTAATTTCGACCTTCAATGGGATAAGTGTTCCCCTAGACGATAAATATCAAGTAGGAAAGCGTTTTCGCGATTTGTTGAATGGAAATATAACTGCTTGAGTTTTATCGTCATTGACTTTTATTATCCATTTGTCATAGTATTTACGAATCAATTTAAGATTATTTTCCATTCTTGTAATTATCGCATTCGAGACTTTACCGCAACAAATAAAGGCGCTGTCATCCGCGTAAAAAGCTGCATCATGGTCTCTTCTTAGAGTAACATCAGATGTATATATCGAGTATAGTGTAGGGGATAATACTGATCCTTGCGGCAAGCCCGCAGGTATTTGCCTTTCACTAGAAAATTTGTTATTGACAGATACAACAAACGTACGTTTATCTAAAAAGCTTTTGATAACTTTTTGAAAGTCCATCATGCCAGATTGCGTCAAAAGCTTTTTTGATATCAAGAAAAACGACTCCAGTACTTTTTCGATTACTTTTATTACATTCAAGAAAGTTTACAACACTCTTAAGTTGATGTACAGTGGAGTGCTCTTTTCGAAAACCAAATTGTTCTTTATTTATGATATTATTGCAATTTGAAAAATCTAAAATTCTGGAGTGAATAATTTTCTCGAACACCTTATCCAATAGGCTTAGAATACTTATTTGCCTATAGCTGGAGGGCAATTTAGGATCCTTTCCAGGTTTGTGGATTGGAATTACCTTAGCCATTTTAAAAACGTGTGGGAAATACCCATTGCTCAGGCAGAAGTTAAATAACTTACATAAGATTTAAAAAAAGGAGTCGGGCATATTATACTGTTAATCTCATCTAAGCCAGGAGCTTTATTATTTTTCAGCGAATGGACAAATGATTTCACTTCAGCCAAATTTGTAAGTTTAATACTTGTATTGTCGGTAAGAGTTTGATTAAGGTCATTAATGTATCTTGTTACAACTGAGTCCATGAGTGATGGATTGTTAATAGTAATGGTATGCGAACTAGCAAATACGTCAGCTATTGCATTTGACTTTTCGACGTCAGAATTCAAAATTGATCCATCTACATGAAGTTTAGAATATGTAGGATTCTTGCCTTTTAAAGTTTTAGTTAATTTCCAAAACTTTTTGGAACCGGTAGGCAGATTTGAAATAAATTTCGACCAAGACTCATTCCTGTCTTTATTCAGGTGAAAGTGAATAAGCCTATTTAGCTGTTTCAAGACACAATATAAATGCATTTTATAATTTAAATCCCTACATCTTTGGAATTTACGTCTATATTTGTTTCTCTGAGCAATTAGCATTTTGCTAATTTCTGAAATTTGCCGTTGCCAGGGGTTTCTATGACCAACTGGTATTCTATTAGTAGCTTCTTTTACAATATATATTAGTTTACTTAATGATACATCTAGATTACCTGTGTTTGTAATATTTTAATTTATATCTTGTAATAGTATTTCATTCTCCACCCAGGTTTTTATTGATAACCAATTGGCTTGATTGTATACGGGTACCAACAAAATGCTATTATGTACCTCTCCATAAATGACGCAAGATATTGGTACATGGTCCGAATGCAGAATATTTGGATGTGTTTCCAAGGTTGAAAAAGGAAGACAAGAGTTAGTTAAAAGGATGTCTACTGTAGACGGCTGTACTGGATTAATATTTTGTCCAAAACGAGTAAATGCATTCGGGTAATAAATATAATAGTTCGATTGAAGGCAATGGCTATAAAGCTCATTACCAGCAATATTGTTTGAAAAGCAATTCCAGTGAGTATGTTTAGTGTTTAATTCACCGAATAAAAAGAAGTCATTTAAACCATAAGTTAAGGCATCCATATCAGTTTTAAAATGTATAATGTGAGCCGGATTGTACGCAGATGTAAAAATCACAGGGCGCCTATTTATTACTACTCGTACCGAAATATTTTCAGCCACACGCGTATTTATAGTTGGTAATATTTCGTGTTCAACATCATATTTTATCGCGATGAGTACACCTCCGCCATGTGTTGGTCTATCCTCTCTATAAATTTTGTAGCCCCCAAGTTTAAATTTATGGTGGGGTTTCAAAAAAGTCTCATTGACAAGGAGAATATCAACTTCCTTGTCGTATAAAAATTTTTCCAGCTGTGAAGCTGCTGACTCAGTCGTTATGCCTTGAGCATTCCAGTGCATAACATGAACATTGTGACTTACTGTTGATTTATATGGCATGTTGAAGCATCATTCCCAGCACTCGTAGCTTGTCGTACTTATTTTGGCATCTTTGAAGTGCATCGACAGCATCAAAAAATATTTCCATTAATTTCTCATTGGAAATATCATCTTCATTTCTGTTCACAAGATTTTTACTTCTTGTTACATCAGAGTACAGTATATTATTTTTAGCACCAGAGT
Organism: Phyto melanocephala; assembly: GCA_941918925.1. Classification (NCBI taxonomy): domain Eukaryota; kingdom Metazoa; phylum Arthropoda; class Insecta; order Diptera; family Rhinophoridae; genus Phyto; species Phyto melanocephala. Next base: position 58,736,568 of record OW799236.1, read on the forward strand.
CAAGTGGATAATTTCGATGCTCCTTACCGGGCAGTTGTGGAAAATTAACTTCATTGACGTTGAAGTTCATCATATTATTCCTTTGTGGCACCTTTATTCTGGCTGTGGTACGTTGTCGAATCTCAAGATATTCCTGACGACATGGGCATTTAGGGTCGTCAGCTCTGTGCTTCACATTTCTAAAATTCTTTTTTGTGCAGTTGTGACATTTATAAACGATGTTATCACTATTTGCAGCTTTGTTCAATGGGCAATCTGCAAATTCATGATTACCAGCAGAGGCTGCACACACTACTACTCTGTTACAGTTTCTGGCACCATGACCATGCATAGAGCGTTTGGTGCGTTGTGTAGGGCCTTTACTGCCCTTGAGTGGTCTTCTCCAGTAAACGGCAATATTACTAAAATACCTAATTTTTAATATAGTGTATCATCGGCGGTAGACCTTTTGGTAGTGATTTCTTTAACACTTACCGGATTTATGTTATGTGATTTGTTAAATTCATCACTGATTATCTTAGTGTCCATTTGAATAATACCAAACAACACTAATTTAAAGGTTTTTGCATCTTTTATTTCATGCGTGTAAATCTGGTACTTTTTGGTTCTTAGTAGATTTAAGGCCTCTTCATAAGTCGATGGTCACACACGACGATTATAGTTGGGCAATTCTTGAGTTTATAGATGTTTTTACCGTTTTAGGTGGGGAGAAAACGAAGGGAAAAATAATCGCCGGTACTCGGCTATTTGAAGCAATTTTTTTATACCCTTCACCTGTGGTGCACAAGGGTATATATAGGTTTGTCATTCCGTTTGTAATTTCTCCAATTTTAATTTTCGACCCCATAAAGTATATATTTTCTGAAAGCTTATGAATAGAGGAGTCTATTAATCCCTGTCCGTGTGTTGGTTGAAATCAACTTTTAGAAGCAACTATATGTTCCTCAGATCTGTATATGGTATCAATCTCTTGGAAATATCCAGGAATGAATCGCTATTGAAATTCAGCACAATCGCCCCATAACTTTCTGAGATATGAGCAAAAAACCACGACTACCTCGTTTTTTTCACAATTACAACAACAACATACATACATACATACATACATACATATATGTAAAATCATACCAAACAAAAAAAATTACAAAAAAAAAAATATTAAAAATAAGAAAAAAATAATAAAAAAAAACTACAAAAAAAAATTTAAAAAAAAATTTAAAAAAAAAAATTTTTTAAATTTTTCTAAAAAAATTTTAAAAAAATATAAAAAAAATAATAAAATATAAATAATATATTAAATAAAATAATATAAAATTTTTTTGGCTCAGCTGGGATTCGATGCCACATTCTAACGTGTACGTATGCACGTATTTTATATGGGATGAATGGTGATACAAACAATTGTTATTGCATGACTACACGTTGTGAAGGGTATATAAGATTCGGCACGGCCGAATATAGCACTGTTACTTGTTTTTTTATACCCTTCACACAGTGAAAAAGGGTATATATAGGTTTGTCATTCCGTTTGTAATTTCTACAATTTTCATTTCCGACCCCATAAAGTATATATTTTCTGAAAGCTTATGAATAGAGGAGTCGATTAAGCCCTGACCGTCTGTCCGTCTGTCCGTCTGACCGTCTGTCCGTCTGACCGTCTGTCCGTCTGCCCGTCTGTCCGTGTGTTGGTTGAAATCAACTTTTAGAAGCAACTATATGTTCCTCAGATCTGTATATGGTATCAATCTCTTGGAAATATCCAGGAATGAATCGCTATTGAAATTCAGCACAATCGCCCCATAACTTTCTGAGATATGAGCAAAAAACCACGACCACCTCGTTTTTTTACACAATTACAACAACAACATACATATATACATACATGCAAAAAACATGCCAAAAAAAAAAAATTACACAAAAAAAATATATTAAAAATAAAAAAAAATAGTAAAAAAAATTACAAAAAAAAAAATTTTAAAAAATTTAAAAAAAAAAATTTAAAAAAATTTTTTAAAAATTTTTATAAAAAAATTTTTTAAAAAAATTTAAAAAAAAATATAAAAAAATAATAATAAAATATAAATAATATCTTAAATAAAATAAGATAAAATTTTTTTGGCTCAGCTGGGATTCGATGCCACATTTAGTCAAACCAGTATATACATACATATGTACGTATTTTATATGAGATGAATAGTGATACAAACTACTGTTATTGCATGACTACACGTTGTGAAGGGTATATAAGATTCGGCACGGCCGAATATAGCACTGTTACTTGTTAATATTTGACATTTCTTTTCATTCGGTGTTTCGCTTCTTGGTGTGTAAGTAATTTAATATTTGAAGTAAAAACGTCACACATTAAACACTTAAAATATTTAAAAATGAAAAAGCACAAAGAAAATATTTAAGTAAAAATATTTTAATTTAAAGCGTTAATAAAAATCAATTATATTATTTTATGTATGTTTTTTTTTCTTATTGCTTTTTACGGCAAAAGCAGCGTTGCCAGAAACATTGGAGATAAAATCATCACTTAGGGCAAAAAAATCATATTTTGAAGAAGAAAATCATCAAATTATTTTAGTTCAAACATTTTATTACAATCGCAAAAAAAACAATAAAATTTATTAAGAAAACTGTTTTCTTATTAGATAAGTTATTTTAAACAAAAAATATATTAAATTGATATTAAAATAAATATACATAATCATATAGCAACTTGTGAATAAAATCAAATTGACAGATACTCTGTAGTATATTAATATATTCAAATTGCATATCTATCATTCGAAATGTAGAAACATAAAAAACTTGAATGTTTCTATATTTTGTTTTATTTAAATTTAAAACTTAAAATATTCGTTCAACATTTGCAGAAGAAATAGGACAAATTTTGACAGTGTCGGAAAAGCTAAGATTTTGTCATCTCGAGTTATTTTTGAGACTTCTGACCAAAATTCTTCACTACTTAGATTATCTAAAGTTGTAAAGTGTTCGTCAAAGTGGAGAAGACTTAGTTCTCTAAACTCGTTTTCTAAGTTTTGAACATCATTCTTATCAATTGAATAAATTTAAAAAGTTTTGCATTAAACCTGTTAAAGAAGCTACTTTTTTATTAATAATTTTTAAAAGGTCAAGACCAAATAATGAAAAAAAAGTTCTTTAAAATAATCATGGCTAAAATCAAATCGTTTCGGTATTTGCTTACACAACTCAATGTAAAATGAAGTACAATTTTCAACAAATTTTTTTTTCTCCAAGTTTAAGATTGGAAATTTTTTTGTTTTACAAACACGACCAAATAAATATCTTCGTTTTGTAAACGAAGCAATTCAAAAATCAAGTTCATTAATTAAATTGATGTTAACGTAATTTGGTTTTAAAAAATTATCTAAAATTTTAAGATAAAGACATTTCATTTCATCATAAATTCTTTGTATTTGAGAGGATGTGGTTTAAAAAATTATGTTAACTTTGTTTAATATGTTAAGAATATACTTTAAAAACACAGATAGAGTTCGACCTGTTTTTAATAGACCTGTGACAAGCTGATATGAAACTTTATTGGTTTAAAAATTGATTATTGATAAGAATTGTAGAAAAATTATGTTTCGTATCTACAACTTAAAACAAAAAAATATAATTTCTAAAAATAAAAATTATTATATTGGGAGAAAAAATTATAAATCATATTTTAGCAATAAAAATCCTTAAAAATATGACAAAACCATGATTATGGCAACGCTGGGCACAAATGACAATTTGTAAGAAAATAAAAGCTAAACAAAACAGAAAAATCGCTAAGTCGAAGGTCACACACGACGATTTTAATTGCCCAACTTTTTCCATATTTTCTTTTGAACTTGCTTTTATGTTCACACACGACGATTCCTTTGGCGATTTTTCTGTTTTGTTTAGCTTTTATTTTCTTACAATTTGTCATTTGTGCCCAGCGTTGCCATAGTCATGATTTTGTCATATTTTTAAGGATTTTCTTTGCTAATATATGATTTATGATTTTTTTCGCCAAAATAATGATTTTTATTTTTAGAAATTATATTTATTGTAGATACGATAAGAATTCTACAATTCTTATCAACAATCAATTTTTAAACCAATAAAGTTTTATATCAGCTTGTCACAGGTCTATTAAAAACAGGTCGAACTCTATCTGTGTTTTTAAAGTATATTCTCAACATAATAAACAAAATTAACATAATTTTTGAAACCACATCCTCTCAAATACAAAGAATTTATGATGAATTTTAGATAATTTTATAAAACAAATTACGTTAACATCAATTTGATTAATGAACTTAATTTTTGAATTGCTTCGTTTACAAAACGAAGATATTTATTTAGTCGTGTTTATAAAACAAAAAAATTTCCAATCTTAAACTTGGAGAAAATTAAAAAAAAAATTTGTTGAAAATTGTACTTCATTTTACGATTTGATTTTAACCATAATTATTTTAAAAAACTTTTTTTTTCATTATTTTGTCTTGACCCTTTAAAAATAATTAATAGAAAAGTAGCTTCTTTAAAAGGTTTTATACAAAACTTTTCAAATTTATTCAATTGATAAGAATGATGTTCAAAACTTAGAAAACGAGCTTAGAAAACTACGTCTTCTCCACTTTGACGAACACTTTACAACTTTAGATGATCTAAGTTGTAAAGAATTTTGGTCAGAAGTCTCAAAAATAACTCGAGATGACAAAATCTTGGCTTTTCCGACCCTGTCAAAACTTATTAAAACCTTAATATGTTTTCCTATTTCTTCTGCAAATGTTGAACGAATATTTTAAGTTTTAAATTTAAGTAAAACAAAATTTAGAAATAGATTAGATAACAGCACTCTTAAGGGTATATTATATTCAAAATAATACTTAAAGTTAAACGATTGTTCATGCTATAATTAAAAATATATTAAGGTATAAATACAAATATGAAACCTATTCTGTATAATAATAATGATGATTCCTAAAATACTTTAATTCATATGTGTTGTTAAATGTATGATTGTTTTTTTATATTAAAACATTCAAGTTTTTTATGTTTCTACATTTCGAATGATAGATATTCAATTTTAATATATTAACATACTACAGAGTATCTGTCAATTTGATTTTATTCACAAGTTGCTATCAATTTAGTATAATTTTTGTTTTAAATAACTTATCTAATAAGAAAACAGTTTTCTAAATAAATTTTTATTGTTTTTTTTGCGATTGTAATAAAATGTTTGATTTGATGATTTTCTTTTTCAAAATATGATTATTTTGCCCTAAGTGATGATTTTCTCTCCGAAGCTTCTGGCAACACTGCTTTTGCCGTAAATAGCAATAAGAAAAATAAAAACATACATAAAATAATATAATTGATTTTTATTAACGCTTTTAATTAAAATGTTTTCACTAAAATATTTTGTTTGTGTTTTTTTATTTTGAAATATTTTAAACGTTTAATTTGTGACGTTTTTAATCCAAGTTTTAAATTACTACACACCAAGAAGCGAAACACCGAATGAAAAGAAATGTCAAATATTTAAAAAAAAAGAAAAATTGCTTCAAATAGCCGAGTACCGGCGATTATTTTTCCCTTCGTTTTCTCCTCACCTAAAACGGTAAAAACATCTATAAACTCAAGAATTGTCCAACTATAATCGTCGTGTGTGACCATCGACTAAAGGAATCGTCGTGTGTGAACATAAAAGCAAGTTCAAACGAAAATATGGAAAAAGTTGGGCAATTAAAATTGTCGTGTGTGACCTTCGACTAAAGAGTTCTTGAACTAGATAATATTTTTGTTCCAATTGACATTCTTTTAAACATATACCTTTCTCCAATTATCCCAAAAACTGACGAAAAACTATGAACTGAGTCCACTACAATAGGTGGTATTTTCTCCTTGTGAGTACTGTCTTCTTCTTCTTCATTTGCAAGTAGATGAAATCTATTAGCACTGCTGCTAGGTACGTCGGATATTTTTGGCACTTTAAATTGTGGGTTATTACCCCAGAGTTTTTTTCTTTTTTGGGACAACATTGTCAGAAATACACAATCAGTTAAAATTTTATTTTTATTTACTTTTTAATATATAAAATTAGTTTAACAATTTACGGCCCTTTTCACAATCTGTGATTATATTAATTTAACAGGAACATTAACAAACCGCCGATATCGTTAACCGAAACTATTTAACATACGGTTAGTGTTTTGCGTTTCACCATCTTTCGGTTAGTTAAAACTAACATTATAGAAAAAGTGTGGTAATACTGGTTTTTATTATTTACGAAAAATAGTGGAATGAAAGAAAAAAATCAAAAAATATTATACAAAAATTTTCAAAAATTTTTTGATGAAAGACAAATATATATTTAAAATAAATTTTTTACTTAAAATAGATTAAATACAGTTCCTTGATAAGTATAAATTGTTATATGTTATTTTATTATAATATTCTTATTATAACCGCCACCAAAAAAATGCTGGGGGTATATTCATTTTGTCATTCCGTTTGTAACGTAAATTTGTATCTTTATCTCAAATTCATATAATTTCTCTATGAATAAAGATTTTCGAAGAATAAAGGACTATATAGAAATATCTAAGTTTTATTTATTAGCAGAAACTTTATTGACACGCCTACTCTAACGTCCACTTTGAAAGATTAAATTTACGAAAACATTTTACTAGCATATCGAAGTTATAAAAAGAAAGTGATACATATTTTAGTATAAAGATATTATTGTATAGCGATTATTGTGAAAAACAAAATATATTTTGTGCTATAAAAGAACATCAAATTGGTGGTGGGTATAAAAGATTCGGTACAGCCGAATATAGTGCTCTTACTTGTTTATTTTTATTTAAATAAAAGCCTTTAACCGGAAGATTTTGTTCGGTTAAATTTAACAGAGACTTTTTGATTAATCTCTGCCGGTTATATGCTAACCGTACTTTGTGAAATTCAATTTTGCCTAACTTACGGTTAAAGTTCATGTTAAATTATAATCGCACTTTGTGAAAGGGGCCGTTAGAGTAAAAAATAACACGATGTTCACGGTTTGAGACAGAGATGCCAGATCGAGGTACTTTCTATTACTAAACTACATACTCTTCACGGACTATTTTAAATCGCCTGTCTAACTTATAAGTATTTTAGTAATGATTTGATTAATAATGTGATACGCAAGTACTTATTCTCAGCCATTTGCTTAGATACACACACAATACAATTTCTTAATGCGAAATTTGATAGGAGCCATTCAAATGCATAACGTTTTATAATTCTCATTTAGTTTAACACGCTTATGATATACATAAGTAATAAAGTTTTTGACAACAGCGGCAAATAATTTCAGTAACAAGGTGATGACTTATAGATCTTCACTGACTTTAAAATTTCAAATTAACGTATAGCTGAGTAATCAAACCGAATTTTCGCCCTTAAAAGAAGCAAACAACTTCTGTAAGTCCATAATGTTATTAGGTTATTAAAATCAGGTACTATTTATTGCTACAAAAGTAAGTACTTATTTAAGTCCCTATTTATAAGCGACCGTTATTATTACTTATCCGAGTCCCTATTTGTAAACAAGGGTGGTAAATACTTATTTTAGTCCCATTTATAAACGAGGGTGGTAAGTACTTGCCTCCAATGACATTGGCGTGTTAAAACAAGTAACAGTGCTATATTCGGCCGTGCCGAATCTTATATACCCTTCACAACGTGTAGTCATGCAATAACAATTGTTTGTATCACCATTCATCTCATATAAAATACGTACATATGTATATACTGGTTAGAATAAATGTGGCATCGAATCCCAGCTGAGCCAAAAAAATTTTATTTTATTTTATTTAAGATATTATTTATATTTTATTATTGTTTTTTATATTTTTTTTAAACAATTTTTTTTTGATTTTTTTTTTGTAATTTTTTTACTATTTTTTTTTTTATTTTTAATATATTTTTTTTTTGGCATGTTTTTTACGTGTATGTATGTATATATGTATGTTGTAGTTGTAATTGTGTAAAAAAAACGAGGTGGTCGTGGTTTTTCGCTCATATCTCAGAAAGTTATGGGGCGATTGTGCTGAATTTCAATTTCAGCACAATTTTTCGATTCATTCCTGGATATTTTCAAGAGATTGATACCATATACAGATCTGAGGAACATATAGTTGCTTCTAAAAGTTGATTTCAACCAACACACGGACAGACTGGCAGACGGTCAGGGCTTAATCGACTCCTCTATTCATAAGCTTTCCGAAAATATATACTTTATGGGGTCGGAAATGAAAATTGTAGAAATTACAAACGGAATGACAAAGCTATGTTTATATACCCTTGTGCACCACAGGTGAAGGGTATAATAAGGGGCTTCGATGCCAAATTGTAAGCAGTGAAAAACAGTTTTTTAGTACATTCAAATCAGGGATGGAAATCATGCAATTGTACTTTTTATGGTACATTTTTTACCTTGTTGGCACCGTGGTACTACCGCGAGCTATTTGGTACAATTTAAAAATTCCAATGTCTCACTATATGGCAACAATAATTTTGTCCATGTTCTCTTTAATTTTGTTTGTGTGTGTCTTATTTTATACTGTCAACTTCTCTGTTTTTGTTGCAATGCTGTTGTCAAAGCGAATTCATGTATCAGGTGGTGCCAAGTCTGCAACAACAAAATCTGTCTACTACTTTATTTCAAACTTCCAACAAAAATAACCTGTTTATTTGGCACCACCTGATACATGAATTCGCCTTGGCTGTTGTTATATGTATTTAATTTTACTTATGATTCGTAAGCATGTAAGGTGGACTTTAATAATGAAGTAATAAAATGGTTCGATAAGTTTACTCCAGAACAGAAAATTAATTATCTCTAAGTATTAAATAAATAAAATTTGTTAAAATGGTACCGTCATGGCCTAAAAAGTACATTTTGTTTTCATACTTGGTATATTATTATTATTATTATTAAGACATGTTCATTAATTACAATCCATTAACAAATTTTAATTAAAACTTAGTCTATTTACAAATGTTTTTTACATATATCTTCCAGTCTTCCCTCACCCTAGCTATGTATCGCAACTGGTTGTAGGATTTATTTGTTTCCTTGGCCACCGTATTTCTCCAAGATGTTTTCGGTCGACCGATGCTTCGATACCCCTGTGGGTTCCACTCAAGTGCTGCATGTGGGACCTCGGATCTTTCTTTCCTTAGTGTGTGTCCCAACCATCCATATTTACGTTTCTTTATTTCGCTTTCAATCTTTACTTGATTAGTTCTTAGTAGCAGATTTTCGTTAGTTATTGTTTGAGGCCACCATATTCTTAAAATATTGCGAAGACATCTATTGATGAATGTCTGTAATTTCTGAGATATATCTTTTGTGAGAAACCATGTTTCACATCCATATAACAGGATGGATTTTACGCAGGCGTCAAAAATTCTTATCTTCGTTGCTGTGTTAATTGTGTTTGACCTCCATACTTTAAACAGCATTGCGAACCTGCCTTTAGCTTTCTTTAGTCGGCTTTCTACGTCAAGTATTGTTCCCCCATTAGTGCTTATAATGCTGCCGAGATACTCAAAACTGGTTACTTCACTGATCTCCTGCTGATTGACTGCGAACTGGGATGTGTTTACCGCATTAATTCTCATAGTTTTAGTTTTGTTAATATTGGCTTTAAGTCCTACTTTAGTTGATTCTTCCGTAAGGGATGTTAAAAGAGATTGCATTTCTGAGTTTTTGTTGGACAGAAGGACTACATCGTCGGCATACTCTAGATGCGCTAATTTGCTGCAGTCCCACTGATAATGTATCAACAGCGTCAAATATTACATCCATTACAGCTATGCCTTAGAATGTTTATTAGCTTTTGAGGAATACCCCTTGCATCTAGCGCCGTCCAAATAAATTCTCTCTTCAGAGCATCAAAGGCTTTTTCGTAATCAACAAAGGTCAAGTACATAGTTGCATTAAATTCTGCTGCCTGTTCAATTAAGATTCGAACCGTATTGATTTGGTCTATGCATGACCTACCAGGACGAAAGCCCGCTTGGGTGTTACGGATGTTTTTATCTAGAGCTTCTGCTATTCTGTCTAGTATGATTTGGTTAAATATTTTAAAAACTGCCGGCAATAACGAGATACCACGCCAGTTATTGCAAATCTTCTTATCCCCTTTTTTCGGGATTTTAATAATTATGGCCTCTTTCCAGTCGGAAGGAAAATCTTCAGTAGTCCAGACTAGTTCGTAGATTGGGCGCAAGATTTCTGCCATTGCAATGGGATTAGCTTTGAAACATTCTATTGGTAAATTATCGTTACCCGCCGCTTTTCCGCATTTCATGTTTCTAATTGCTGCACAGATTTCGCTTACAGTAGGGGGGTTGGTGTTTATATTTCCGTTAGGGTTTAAACGTCTTCGTATTGTAAAACTGTCCGATTCATTGTGCATTATGTTTAACGTTTTTTCGAAATGTTTACTCCAAACATGTAATTGCCCTAGTTTGGAAGTAATGCTTTCACCACTATCACCATCTATGACAGGAGAGCTACCATTAATATTACCGCTGCAGCCAGAAAGTGTACGGGTTAACTTGAAAAGTTCCTTCATATCTCCTTTTTCGGATGCTATCTGTGCCTCTTTGCCAATATTTTCATAAAATTGTTTCTTATCTTTTCTCACTTATCGTTTGATGAGCTTACTTGTTTCTCTATACTCCATGGTATATTCCTCTTTACGTTGGGGATCATTCTCACCTAACATCGCTAGTTTGATTGTTCGTCTTCTTTCTATGAGATCCCAAGCATCGGTAGACATCCATGCCTTTTGTTCGGATGAGCGGAAACCGAGAGTGTCTTTGCACAGATTTTGGAGTCTTATTTTTAAAGCTGACCATAGGTTGTCAGCAGAAACGTTGTCGTTGCCATAATTTGTATTATTATTACTCGTGTTTATGTTGTTTAAACCCTCTACGAAACGGGTTTTAACATCAACAGCTTTCAACTTCTGAGTGTTGTATGTTCTTCTAGTTTGAGTGGTATTACCCCTTTTGGGCCAAAGTTTCAATTTCATCTCGGCAACTACTAAGTAATGGTCACTACCAATTTCCCCACTCCTCTTATTACGGACGTCGCATAGCAGATTACACCATTCCCTGGAGATGCATATATGATCTATTTGTGTTTCGTAGTTACGTGGAGCCTTCCATGTTGTTTTGTTATTCGTTTTGTGGGGAAATATTGACCCTCCTACTTTAAGATCGTGGTTCAAACAGGTCTCCAAGAAAAGCTCACCATTTTCATTACATGTACCTAACGCATGCCTGCCCATTATTGATTCAAACCCCGCATTATTATCACCTATTTGGTCATTAAAATCCCCCATTAGTAACTTAACATCGCTCCGCGGTGTATCCTGTAGCGTCTTTTCGAGCAGGTTGTAAAATGCTTCTTTGTCTTCTAAAAGGCTGTCTTCAGTAGGGGCATAACATTGTATTACTGAGATGTTAAAATTCTTAGTACGAAAACGAACGGTAATGATACGTTCTGATAACGCCTTCCAGCTTATTATTGATTGTTGCAATTTCTGTCTTACATAGACAGCAACACCTCGTATATGGGGATCCTCTTCTTTAGGCATGCCAGAGTACATCAATACACCCCCTTTTTTGCTTCTCACCTCGCCAGACCCATTCCACCTTACTTCACTTAAACCAATAACGTCTATACGCAGTCTCTCGCACTCTTTAGCTAACATGGCCAGTTTTCCAGGTTGATACAAAGTTCTTACATTCCATTGAGCAAATCGTGTCCTTTTAACAAAGCTTGTGTCGTCATCTGAGTTTCCTGAACGTTTTGTTTTTCCATTTGTAAATACTCGAATCATTGATGTTTTAGTAGCTACGGGTGATTAACCTATAACTACATAGTTTGGTGGTAGGGCTGCTACCTTTAAGTGTGTGATGTTGGAGGATCCAATGGTATCCAAACATGCCATGAATCTTGTTACTTATTTGTCGGTATTTCCCCCGTACAAAAGATGTTTAGCCCAGATATCCCGCTGGGTGGTCGGTATAAAATCATAAAAGCCATTTTCCTTCCCTGATTCAAAGCATTATTTTGTAATGAGAGTTTTTGGTGGGATATCTTAAAGATAATTTTTAATTTGTTTATTATTATTTAATTTGGTTATTATGTTTGTTTAATATATGCCGTAAAACTACTTTAAAAAAACTATAGCTCTGCTTTCACTTTTATGGCAACGCAAAGTTGAGCGCATTTTGCACAGCAGTGCTCACAAAAAATTGTTATTATTATTTGATCGCATACAATTGCTACAATGGTTGTGAATCGGACAAAGGTATCTTTGATGTGTGCTTGTGATCCATTATTATGTTTCATGTTAGGTACTTACATATTGAACTATAAAGGTTAATGCAAATAATTACTACTTCAAACAAAAATATGTATAAAATAAATAATTTTTTAATTATTAGTGATAAGCAATATAATTGAAAGTCTTCAGATATCATAATAAAAGATTGAGAATGCCGATAAGAAATTATTTAAAAATATTTAAGTACGTCACATCACAAAGGGTCTAACTAAGGTAGAGATAAATTTTGATATAAGTAAAATTTCGACAAAATAATAAAATTATCTTTCTTAGTTTGTTTTAAACAAGGGATATTAGTGTTTGTTTGAAGTTTAATGAGATTAAAAAAATTTACAAACTACCGTAGATAGTAAATAAATGTACTTTTATTCTTTTGTTTTGATAACTTTCATATTAGATATTTAAATATGTAATAACTATTAAAGCTACGTTCACATTTGATAAATATTGGCCCAAATAAGAGTTACCACAGAAAAGGTCTATATTTACAAAGGAAAATTTTGTATAACTAGATAGATAATTTTTTCTTATAATTTTTTTCATCAAAGAGGACAACTGCTAAACAAAATAACTGTTGCACATATTTGCAAATTTAAAAAGTCGTTAATATATACATACGTATACACTAATACACCTTAACACAGTTACAATTGTGTGAGGGTTAAAAAATAAACACTAACACGTTTCCAATTAATCATAGTCGTATCTATGTGAACAATGTTATTCAGCAGATACCGATTTAAACGCACAAATACAATTTAAAAATATTTTTAATTACCGGCTAAAATGACGTTAACACAAAATAAAAAATATAATAAACAAAACAAAAATATTGTGAACAAAACTATAAAATTTACAATACGATTTAGTTATTCGAATACTACGGTACAAGCTAAAACGCAAGCGCTATAATAATACTCTTACGGCCCTTTTCACAATCTGTGATTATATTAATTTAACAGGAACATTAACAAACCGCCGATATCGTTAACCGAAACTATTTAACATACGGTTAGTGTTTCGCGTTTCACCATCTTTCGGTTAGTTAACACTAACGTTATAGAAAAAGTATGGTAATACTGGTTTTTATTATTTACGAAAAATAGTGGAATGAAAGAAAAGAATCAAAAAATATTATACTAAAATTCTTAGCAATTTTTTGATGAAAGACAAATATATATTTAAAATAAATTTTTTACTTAAAATAGATTAAATACAGTTCCTTGGTAAGTATAAATTGTTATATGTTATTTTATTATAATATTCTTATTATAACCGCCACCAAAAAAATGGTGGGGGTATATTCATTTTGTCATTCCGTTTGAAACGTAAATTTTTATCTTTATCTCAACTTCATATAATTTCTCTATTAATAAAGATTTTGGAAGAATAAAGGACTATATAGAAATATCTAAGTTGTATTTATTAGCAGAAACTTTATTGACACGCCTACTTTAACGTCCACTTTGAAAGACTAACTTTACGAAAACATTTTACTAGCATATCGAAGTTATAAAAAGAAAGTAATACATATTTAAGTATAAAGATATTATTGCATAGCGATTATTGTGAAAAACAAAATAATAAATTTTGTGCTATAAAAGAACATCAAATTGGTGGTGGGTATAAAAGATTCGTCACAGCCGAATATAGTGCTCTTACTTGTTTATTTTTATTTAAATAAAAGCCTTTAACCGGAAGATTTTGTTCGGTTAAATTTAACTGAGACTTTTTGATTAATCTCTGCCGGTTATATGCTAACCGTACTTTGTGAAATTCAATTTTGCCTAACTTACGGTTAAAGTTCATGTTAAATTATAATCGCACTTTGTGAAAGGGGCCGTTAAACGTCAAATAATGACAATTGAAAAATATGTGCACAAAGATGTCGTAGTACAAAGTGTACAGTGACTGTGATGTAAATAATGTTATGCATTTTACATTAAAAGCAAATAATTGAATACAAACAATTAATTAAGTAAAATAAATTGTTTAAGAGAACTTTTAGTGTAATTTATGAGTATCATCAGCCCTTACCTGGGACTGTGAGTGTACAAGTATATAATAATATAGAGATATAAAAATGTGTTATTGTAATCAGTTTGCCTAAGGCACAGTGGAATATATAGAATGTAAAGAAGAAAAAAAATAAAGTTTAAAAATTAAAGCAGTTTCGAGACGTTAAAAGTATTTTAAATTAAAATATTAATTCATATAAATCAAAAGAAAGTAATAAACAAAAATATAATATTTAATTTATATTAAAAAAAAAACATTTAGCAAAAATCAAGTAAGTATACATGTAAAGTTTATATGAACTTTAGGTAAATACTGAAAAGTAGAATGAGTTCTCTTGACCTAGCTGTAATTGTTTCAAATATTCACAAAAATTCGCATTGTAACAGATGTATTTAAAATTGTTTAAGATAAATATTTGTTGGATTCACAAGGTGAGTTATCATGGTGTAATGTAATTTTACCTTAATTTCTAACTTTTATAAATAATGTTAAAATAATATTTATTTGATGAACTTTTTGCTTTTAAATAATAATAATTTACAAATATTATATCGTTTATTGTAAAATTTTTAGACTATTTAAATTTCGAAAAATTATTGCAATACGACATGCACACCAAAAAAAAGGCTTATTTAACAAATTTCTGTGCAACATCTGTCAAATATGCCTTTAATAAACCTTTTATATAATATTTTTTATGAATACGGCATTTTTAAAATTAAAAAAAAAATTAAAGAAAAATAGCTTTATATTATACCATGTGAGTACCCCAATATTAAATAATATTTAAATGTTATTTGTGATTCCGAAATTATCAAAAACTTTATCTAAGAGAGTAAGGGCCATTATTACAACTTGCTGTTAGTTAAAGGCAGGATTTTGTCGGACCAATAAATGGCATTGCATTATAAAGACATCATTTATTATTTTTTATCTATTAAACATTATTATTGTCAACAATAGTTACAATAAAAAATGGTAGTTCAAATAATGCTAAGCTATTTATCGGGCACAAAAAATCCAACCTTTAACTAAATAATGGTAATAATGGCCCTAAAACATAAATATTTAAAAACAAAGTTTAACTCTTAAATTTGTTATAACATCAATATGTACAAGAATGATAAAAACAAGATTACGTAGCCCGACTGTAAAAAAAAATGTGTCTACGCATGTACGTAACATCAGTCTCACACTTAACAAAAGCAATACATAAACAGTGAGATTTATATATGTAAATTAAAGAAAAATAAAAGCATTATAGTCTATTTAAAAGTATTTATTCTAAACATATTACGGCTTATGTCGTTATATAGTGTTTTTTAGCTTATTAAAAATAAACTAATATTTTTTTAGTTTTTCCTTTATTTATTTACTTATTATTTAATTGATATTTATTTTAGCATTTTATTCACTTTTTACTTGTAATATCAACCTTGTTTTTATCAATGTTGAATATTATTATTTATTATTCACAAGCTAAAAAAATATATGTTTTTGACCTTGATACATATACATACATTCATACATATTTAATACCACTGACGTTTCAATTGAAACCACTGTACGTAAATATTTTCGCAACTTAATACATGTAACTTATTGTCATTGCATAAATAGCGCATAAAAATCGTAGCATAAAGAAGAATAAAATTGAAAAGTAAAAAGCTGATAAAATTAGAGCTTGTGAGTGATTCAAATGTAGAGAGTGCCGGAGTAAAATGAGTAACTTTTTAAAAGGGGATATAAAAATAACGTAACTAGCGAAGCAATAAAAGAAAGAGGAAAAAACAGCAATTGAAAATCTGGATTGCTCATAGGGTCTGTTTGGCCTTTCTAACTATGGCCGCTTTAGTTTATTATGTGTGCGGTGCATTGAATGATCTCTACATATTTTCAAATGCCTACAAACGGTGTAATTACAGTTTTACACAAACTATAAGATATCTAAAGTATAAAGAACGTTTGAAATTATTTTATAAATATTGTTGTGAATTTCGTGAGAATTATTATCGAAAGACAGCAACTTGTGCCAACTTGTCCACGGACAATTGCCAACCGGAGAAAATAAAAAGAATTATGTATAAATCAAATCGAAGTGGCATTGATTTTGCAGCCATAGAAGCATCTGCGGAAGCATTTGAAGTCATTGACTCGTTTGCGGCAAAATCGCCACAGGATTCGGTGGAAAACTTCTTGGAGGCTGAAAGACTCAATACGAGTTTTCGCGAAAACTATTTTGACGAAGACATAGAAATTATTAATGGCGTAGAAGCTGAATATGAAGTAAGCAAAATTTATCTAAAAATATTTATTTAAAAAAAATTATTTTTTTTTTAAATTAATCTATTTTTGAATTTTTACTATTAAAGTGTTATTACAATACGTACTTTCTTATCTATCTATATATCTTTCTATCGGTTTTTCATCAAATTTATTACGTTGCTTCTTTTATTTGTTTTTATATGTAGTTCGCAATAATCTTTTAATACAACTATTGATAATGTAGTTGTTGTTGTTGTTTTTTATTTCTTTCTTCTCTTGGCGTTTGATTCAGTGCTGCCACAACCAAAAAATTTTTACAACCAAAACTCGCTTTAAAAGTTACCAAATGAGAAAAAAAATAACCAAATTTCGATATGTAGTATTTTTATTAAGTAACATTTAAAATGCATACATATTTATAAAGTAACACATGTGATTTCAATTCAATTAATAATAATAACAATAACAAAACAAATGTAATTCGTTTACCTACATACATATTAGACTGCTGCATGAACACAGAAAATCTGTGTTTATTGCCGACAAGTACCGATGAGTGGACAAGTATGAACAATAAACACTACCAAACAAGTATGATCATAAACATGAATACGACCGATTATATGTATTCATAATCATGAACACTAGTAAACGTAGTGAAAATAGTCTTGAACAGTTCAAACAATAAAATATCAGCGTATTTAATCAAAGTTCGAACACAAAAAAATTATATAAAAAGAAAATAAATGCAGCAGTTTCCGATTAATTTTTTTTATTTTTTTTTAAATACTACCTTAATATTTTTAAATGCATTTTATAAGGTATATGTATATATTTTTTGTATATACATATTTTGTAAAAATGAAAATGCAATACATATTTTAAATCTTAAAAAACAATGTTTTATTTTTTTCATTTAATATATTCACTATTATTTCACATATTATTTAAGGTATACCTATGTATTGTATTTACATATGGAAATAAAATATTGTTTTAAAATTAAATAAAAAGGCGAAAAACCAGGTACATTCCTCGTAGAATTACTCATTTAATGAAAGGAGCTTACAAATTAAGGAGATCAATATTAAAAAAAATAAATAAAATAACCCTAGAAACTAATAAAATTATTCATAATGACCGTATTTAAAGGTCAATTTTAAGTTCTTTTTCCTAAAAAATAAATAATAAAACCGTTAGTGTACGTAAATTGCAAGCCTCGTGTTACTGAAAACTTTAACAGAACAGAATTCATTCCTAATAAAAAGAAAATAAAAACAATTACCGAATGGAAACGCAATACAACATGAGTATTCGAACTGGTTGTTTCTGTTCGAACAATGCCTTCTGTTCATGAACATCGAACAGAATTCATTGAACGCCGAACACTGTGATTACAACATAAACAAACATTTGATTACTAATGTTAAACTCGATCAAACATGTACTCAGTTAGCTAGTTTGTGTTCGATGTTAGCGGTTTATTCATTGACACATAAACATGATCACTGTATGAGGCTGTTCATGCAGCAGTTTAATACATATGTATGTATGTAATAAGCTTGTACATGTATGTATTAAACTGCTGCATGAACAGCCTCATACAGTGATCATGTTTATGTGTCAATGAATAAACAGCTAACATCGAACACAAACTAGATAACTGAGTTCATGTTTGATCGAGTTTAACATTAGTAATCAAATGTTTGTTTATGTTGTAATCACAGTGAATACTGTTCGGTGTTTAATGAATTCTGTTCGATGTTTATGAACAGAAGGCATTGTTCGAACAGAAACAACCAGTTCGAATACTCATGTTGTATTGCGTTTCCATACGGTAATTGTTTTTGTTTTTATTTTCTTTTTATTAGGAATGAATTCTGTTCAGTGTTAAAGTTTTCAGGAACACGAGGCTTGCAATTTACGTACACTAACGGTTTTATTATTTATTTTTTAGGAAAAACAACTTAAAAACGACCGTATGTAAAAATTATAAATAATTTTATTAGTTTTTAGGGTTATTTGATTTATTTTTTTTTAATATTGATCTCCTTAATTTTTAAGCTCCTTTCATTAAATGAGTAATTCTTCGAGGAATGTACCTGGTTTTTCGCCTTTTTATTTAATTTTAAAACAATATTTTATTTTCATATGTAAATACAATACATAGGTATACCTAAAATAATACGTGAAATAATAGTGAATATGTATATTAAATGAAAAAAATAAAACATTGTTTTTAAATTTTTAAATATGTAGTGCATTTTTATTTTTTCAAAATATGTATGTATATACAAAAAATATATATATATACCTTATAAAATGCATTTAAAAATCAATTAAGGTAGTATCGGGTACATTTAAAAAAATAAATAAATTGATCGGAAACTACTGCATTTATTTTCTTTTTATATACATTTTTTAATGTGTTCGAACTTTGATTGAATACGCTGATCTTTTATTATTGTTTGAACTGTTCAACACTATTTCCACTATGTTTACTTGTGTTCATGATTATGAATACATATAATCGGTCGTATTCATGTTTATGATCATACTTGTTTGGTAGTGTTTATTGTTCATACTTGTCCACTCATCGGTACTTGTCGGCAATAAACACAAACAAGTTAAACATAAACAAGTAAGAGTGCTATATTCGGCCATGCCGAATCTTATATACCCTTCACAACGTGTAGTCATGCAATAACAGTTGCTTGTATCACCATTCATCCCATATGAAATACGTACACGTATGTATGTTAAAAAAACGAAAAAAAAAAAAATTTAAAAAAAATTAAAAAAAAAATTTAAAAAAAAAATTTAAAAAAAAAATATTATATATATAATATACATATATAAAACAAAAAAAAAAAAAAAAAAAAAAAATTAAAAAAAAAATATAAATAATATATTAAATAAAAAATAAAAAAAAAATAAAAAAAATTAAAAAAAAATTTTTTAAAAAATTAAAAAAAAATTTTTTTGGCTCAGTTGGGATTCGATGCCACGTTTTCTCTAACCAGTATACACGTTTATATGTATGTATGTTGTTGTTGTAATGTTGTTTTTGTGAAAAAAAAATCGAGGTGGTCGTGGGTTTTTTCTCATATCTCAGTTGTTTATGTACCGATGTTTCTGATTTTCAATACCGATCTACTCCCGAATATTTCTGATATTTTAATACCTTACCCGGGTCCAACCTATGTCGGGGGGCTTCAAAAAGTTGATTTCAACATACACACGGACAGACGGACAGACTGACAGGGCTTAATCGACTCCCCTATTCATAAGCTTTCAGAAAATATATACTTTATGGGGTCGGAAATGAAAATTGTAGAAATTTCACACGGAATGACAAACCTATATATACCCTTTTTCACTGTGTGAAGGGTATAAAAATAAAGTGAGCGTCTTCAGACACAGATTTTCTTTGTTCATGCAGCAGTCTAGTATGTATATAAACAAGTAAGAGCACTATATTCGGCTGTGCCGAATCTTTTATACCCACCACCAATTTTGTGTACATTTAAAGCACAATATTTATTATTTTGTTAATCGCTATGGAATAATCTCTTTATAATAATATATGCATCACTTTCTTTGTAGATGGTGGTTAAATTTTAAGGGCCCATGTTGAAGGTGAACTACACCTAGTCTTTAAATTTGTTTTCTGCATTTCATTTGACATTTCTCAATCTCAAACTTACTCAATTTTATCCGTGGAAGATACGCAAATAAGCAACGCTTTAAAGTTATTCAGGTTTTTTTTACAAAAATGGGCGTTCAAATCAAAATGCATTTTGTGCACTTCGTAATTCTTTTGATCAACATAATCGTTCAAATTCATCCACAATCGGTAGAATTGTAAAAAATATTTAAATTTCTGCAAAACAGGTCTGTATAAAATGTTAGAAAATCTGTGAATACCTTCTTAGTTCGTTGAATGGGAACCATTGCTGTTTTTTGCGATAGTGTGGCTAAAGAGCAGTCAACCTCGACTCATCATCATGCCCAGCATCAACATTGTCATGGAAAATTTGGACCATCAGATAGAGGAGTGGCGCCAAGGATGTGGGGGGGCCATTTGGCCGATATTTTGTTATATATATAACTTAACCATACAAATATTATCATTATAAAAAGAATTGACAATAAATTTATAAATAATTTGTGTTTTATTTAACTTCAACATCGGCCTTCAAAATTTAACTACCCTTTATAACTTCGATATGCTACTAAAATGCTTTTGTAAATGTAGTCTTTTAATGAAAGTGGGCGTTAAAGTAGGCGTGTCAATAAAGTTTCTGCTAATAAATACAACTTAGATATTTTAATATAGTCCTTTATTTTCCCAAAAACTTTGTAAATAGAGATATTACATGAATTTAAGACAAACCGTTATATGGGAGGTAGGCGTTAAAGTGGGCGTATCACCTAAACTTTATGGCACAACAATAACATTGATTAGAAGGATATATGTAGCAAATTTCATCATCATACCTCTAATTTTGTCGGTTTTATGAGCTTTTAAATTTCATTAACGGTAGATAACGTGAAAAGTGGGCATTATAGTAGGCGTGTCAAAGTTGTTTTTGCGAATGAGTACAACTTAGTTGTTTCAATATAGCCCTTTATTATTCCAAAATCTTTGTTAGTAGAGAAATTATATGAATTTTAGGTAAAACGTTATATAGGAGGTGGGCGTAAAAGTAGGCGTGGCACCTTAATTTTTTGCCACATTAATGACATTGCCTAGGGGGATATACGTAGCAAATTTTATTATCATACTTCTATTTTTGGCGGTTTTATGAGCTTTTAAATTTCATTAACGGTAGATAACGTGAAAAGTGGGCGTTATAGTAGGCGTGTCAAAGTTTTTTTTTGCGAATGAGTACAACTTAGATGTTTCAATATAGTCCTTTATTATTCAAAAATTTATATTAATAGAGAAATTATATGAATTTTGGGTAAAACGTTATATGGGAGGTGGGCGTAAAAGTGGGCGTGGCACATTGATTTTCCGTTAGAACAAAGCATTTGAGCAAAAAGCTATGTGTGCAAAATTTCAGAGTCGTTTTAACACAATTCCATTTTATTCGATGTTCGAAGGACACGGTTTTTTCGACGTACTCTTGCTTTTCGAGCTATAACTCTCTTCCTAATATTCCGATTTAGCCCATTTTCAATACCAAACAAACCTTGTCTATAAGAAAGATTCTGGCAAAATTTGAGCCTTCTAGCTTTTTCGGTGCGACCTCTATCGTGCTTTCAACAGACGGACGGACATAGCTAGATCGTCATAAAATCAAACCCTGATTCAGAATATATATACTTTATGGGGTCTAAAATGGATATTTCGATGTGTTACAAACGGAATGACCATTTTTTTGGTGGCGGGTATAAAAATAACAGTTTTTTTTAATATAAAGTTTACAAAACTTGCAGTTCACAGTATAATAGTTTGAGACCATATATTTACTTATTAAAAATTCATTGCATTTAGAAGTGAAATTTCACTTTTAATAATAAAAACAAGCAAAAGAAATAATTATGTTTACATATGCATATATGTATTTAGTTAAGGCCATGACTGACTATCCTACAAAGTCGTGCGATTATGTCAAATAAAAATCTGATAGTTTTCTGTCCTACATGAAAAAATCGCAACAAAATGTGTTATTGGATGCCACACTGTCATACTTGCTTAGAAAAAGCAACTCTGATCGCACAGAAACTATTATTTTATGAAAATTTCCAAAAGATTATCAAATCGGACACACTTGTCAAAAAATCTGTCACACATGTGCACTTTGTGTCCACACTATCACACTTTCTGAACACACATACAATTTTTGACATATCGAACGACTAAATCTGATAGTCAGTCATGGCCTTTAGCGTTTATACATGTATATAAAAAATAACACGCTTAAATTTTTTTATTTAGAATAAACAAAATTTGTACTTCGTAGTATAGTAATATAGAAGATATTAACTGCCTGTTTATCTAAATGCGAACGAAATTTTCATTCTTACAAATAAATTGAAAACAACAACAAAAACTAAAAATTTGTTTTTGTTTTCAACGTATTTGTACGAATTAAAATTTCGTTTGCATTTAGATAAACAGGCTGTAAAATTTGAGATCATAGAAGTGCGTACTTAAAATTAATTTCATTTAAAAATGAAGATTTTTTAGCAGACCATACATAGTGTGATATATTTTCGTTTTTACACAGTTCTTTTGACTGCATTATGCAATTAATAGTTTTAAAATCAAGACTGTTACGAAATTTAGTTTTTATCAAACTCAGTTGGGAAAACATCCTTTCGGCTGCAGCTGAACTATGGGGCAAACTTAGTAATTTTCGCACGAAATTGACAAGCTCAGCGAAACATCTTTCATTGACTCCATTTCTGTACATTGATATTTTATCCCAAAATCCAACAATATCCATATCGCTCTTTACAGCAATATTTGAAAACTTTAGTAGTCTCCATTGATGTAATATTTTTTCCTCATTATTATCCGTTAAATTCGGGAAAGACGACAATAACGGATCAATTTTTATTTCTGAATTACTTAACACTTGAGGTGGTGTTATGATATCAAGATTTTTTAAGTCTTTTCGTGAAAAATCAAAACGTTTTGAAATTTCTTTTAATAGTTCTATATAAAAAGATTGTATATTTGTTTTTATTTCATATTTTTCCAAGTGTGAGAACTTATTTTGTTCCATCCATAGTTCAGCTTTATGGCCAATAAAGATGTTTTACACGTTTAGATAGTTATTTTCGTCTAACAAATTTAAATTTTCTAATGAATTTAAACTTTTAACGAATTCAATTTTAGTAAAATTGCTCAAAATTAATTTAAAATTTGATTCAAGTTGAGTATAGACGTATGGAAGGCGCACTTGTTCTGACTGGAATTCCTTATTTAAATTATTAATCACATTTATAATATACGAAAGAAATAAAAAGTATATTTTCAAACTTGGTTCACTCATTAGTTCCCCCAATTCACAAGCTTTTATACCGTTTACCTCAAAGAATGTTGATATAAAATATAACTGCAAGGTGGGCCACTGTTCAATTATACGATTTATTACATTTTCTAGTGACAGCCACCGGGTTAAAGAAATTCCTAATATTTTATGTGTTTTTACACTGCAATAATCTTGGAACTCTTTAAATTCATTAATTCGCTTCGGACTATGAGCAAAAAAGTTATATATGTTTCGACACAGAATTTCAATTTTCATCGGGAGTTTTTTACAAGCGTAAGCTGAAAATAGGTGAAGTGAGTGACAAGTGCATTTAATAAAGAATATTTCAATATCATTTTTAAATCGCGCTTGTACTCCGCTTATTTCTCCAGCCATAACGTTGGCGCCATCAGTGGCTAACCCAATAATGTTTTCGAATGGAATATTGTGGGTTTTAATGAAATTTTTTATTGTGTCGTATAGAGATTTTGCATCAGAATTTATAACCTCTACGAGACTTAAAAAACGATCACAAACTTTTTGGGATAACTGGTCCATATACCGAACTACTAAGACAAGCGACTTCTTTGTCGAAATATCTGTACTTTCATCTACAATCAAGGACAATTTTGTTGTCTGCAATTTCGAAATAATTTCAGTTTTGGCTTTATTCCCCAATATTTCTGCTAAATAAGTTGCTTTTGTTCTGCCGCATTTTATATTTTTTGCTATGTTGGAGTCAGGACAGCATTCTACTAGCAGTTTAGGTAAAAAATCCATCAATAAAAATGGTAAATTGTGGCAGATAAGAAACATAACAAGTGTAAGTTCCGCGTGATACACTTGTTTAACAAAATTTTCATTTTCGACACTTATAAATGAATTGATCTTTATCTGATTTTTTTTCATCTACTTTTTGTATATGGCTGCGAACTAAAACATGTTTTCTTAAATAACTCACGTGGTTGCACAGCTTTTTTTCGCATACAATACAGTACCCGCATCCATCTCTGTTTTGTAACCAAGAAAATTCTTCTAACCAGGCAGCCCGAAACTTTCTTCTAGGGCTGTTTATAGTTGCACTATGTTGAAATATTAAATGTGAAATAGAAATATTAAATCTGTTTACTTTTTACCTAATCACTTTCCGAAAGCAATTTTCAATTTCTTGTGACCCGACCGCAGATTTTTTCAACAAGTATCTAGATTAAAAAATATGCACACATAAGTTAATAAATAATTTTTAAAAGTCAATCCTACATCAAAAAATGTTTACCTATCCATTTTCCATTTAATTTCACCACTTTGTGCCGCACTACAACAAGAAATCAAGGTACATGAAGCTGACTTGCAAGCAAAAGTTCAATGCTCATTTGTAAAGGCCATGACTGACTATCCTACAAAGTCGTGCGATTATGTCAAATAAAAATCTGATAGTTTTCTGTCCTACATGAAAAAATCGCAACAAAATGTGTTATTGGATGCCACACTGTCATACTTGCTTAGAAAAAGCAACTCTGATCGCACAGACTCTATTATTTTATGAAAATTTTCAAAATATTATCAAATCGGACACACATGTCAAAAAATCTGTCACACATGTGCACTTTGTGTCCACACTATCACACTTTCTGAACACACATACAATTTTTGACATATCGAACGACTAAATCTGATAGTCAGTCATGGCCTTAAGGTATATGCTAGTCGCAGGCTGATTAATTTTTATACCCTTCACACAGTGAAAAAGGGTATATATAGGTTTGTCATTCCGTGTGAAATTTCTACAATTTTCATTTCCGACCCCATAAAGTATATATTTTCTGAAAGCTTATGAATAGGGAAGTCGATTAAGCTCCGTCAGTCTGCCAGTCTGACCGTCTGTCCGTGTGTATGTTGAAATCAACTTTTTGAAGCCCCCCGACATCGCTTGGACCCGGGTGAGGTATTAAAATATCAGAAATATTCGGGAGTAGATCGCTATTGAAAATTGAAACATCGGTACATAAACAACTGAGATATGAGCAAAAACCCGCGACCACCTCGATTTTTTTTCACAAAAACAACATTACAACAACAACATACATACATACAAACGTGTATACTGGTTAGAGAAAACGTGGCATCAAATCCCAGCTGAGCCAAAAAAAATTTTTTTTTATATTTTAAAAATTTTTTTTTTTATTTTTTTTTTATTTAATATATATTTATATTTTTATTATTTTTTTTTTATTTTTTTTTGTTTTATATTAATTATATATATTTTAATTATTTTTTTTTAATTTTTTTTTAATTTTTTTTTTAATTTTTTTTTAAATTTTTTTTTTTTAATTTTTATTTTTTTTTTAACATACATACGTAAATTTATAATTTTACAATGGGATGTTTTTATATTGTATGTTTTTTATATGTATGTACGTATTTCATATGGGATAAATGGTGATACAAACTACTGTTATTGCATGACTACACGGTGTGAAGGGTATATAAGATTCGGCACGGCCGAATATAGCGCTCTTACTTGTTTCTTGTTTAGTTTTCCGTTTTATTTTTGAATTTTGTTTTTCATCACACGTTTAGTTTTTGTATTTGACAGCCGAACAGTATTTTTACACAAACAACAACTTACGTGCATATTCTTTATAAATGTTTACTTTGTAAAATCTTTTAGTTGAATATTGCCGCCATTACAAAAGACATGTCATTTCTGTAGTACAGAGTTGCGATCATTTAGTAAAATTAAATGTTGATGACAGTATTGCAAAAGAAAAGTATTCTGCCTGTTCAACGATGTCGAAGAGAACCCAAGCTAAATTTCATTCGCACAAATACGTTGAAAACAAAAACAAATTTGTAGTTTTTGTTGTTGTTTTCAACGTATTTGTGCGAATGAAATTTCGCTTGGGTTTTCTTTCGACATCGTTGAACAGGCAGATTGTAAACAAGTGAGTAGCAATCAAGGCGAATTAATAATAGGTGGCTGCACTAGCGATTTTAGTCACAGCTGTTTTATTTTCATTTGTTCTGGTAGCAATACTAAAAATTGAAGAACATAAAAGCTTCAAAAGTATAACATAAAAAATATGTACATGTGTACCATTATTTTGGCAAAAAATAACCAACCAAAAAAATTACCACTTTTGGTTAGAAATAACCAAAAACGGCAGCACTGGTTTGATTATAAGTTGTTTTTGTTTTTTGACATTTCGTTTTGTGTCTTGCGTTTTACTTTAAACGAATTTAGTAAGAGTACTTTAGTAACCAGCACTGTATCTTAAATATTCAACAGCTGTAAGTTTAATGGTAGATTTTGTTCAGTTTTTGTTTATAATCACAGCTTTTGTTTTATACCCTTTATACAGTGAATAAGTAAGAGCGCTATATTCGGCCGTGCCGAATATTATATACCCTTCACAATGTGTAGTCATGCAATAACATTAGTTTGTATCACCATTCATCTCATGTGTGTTAAAAAAAATAAAATAAAAATTAAAAAAAAATAAAACAAAATAAATAAAAAAGAGATAAAAAAGATATAAAAAAAATTAAAAAAAAATTAAAAAAAAATAATAAATATAAAATAAAAATAAAAAAATTTTAAAAAAATTAAAAAAAATTAAAAAAAATATTAAAAAATTAAGGAAAAAAAAATTTAAAAAAAATATAAAAAAATATTTAAAAAAAAAAATAATAAATATATAAATAATATATAAAACAAAAAAAAAAATTTTTTTTGGGCTCAGCTGGGGTTCGATGCCACGTTTACTCTAACCATTATACCACGTTTGTATGTATGTATGTTGTATGTTGTTTTTGTGTTAAAAAAAACGAGGTGCCCGTGGGTTTTTGCTCATATCTCAGTTGTTTATGTACCGATGTTTCTGATTTTCAATACCGATCTACTCCCGAATATTTCTGATATTTTAATACCTCACCCGGGTTGATTTCAACATATTTACACACGGACAGAAGGTCAGACTGACAGAGCTTAATCGACTCCCCTATTCATAAGCTTTCAGAAAATATATACCTTATGGGGTCGGAAATGAAAATTGTAGAAATTTCACACGGAATGACAAACCTATATATACCCTTTTTCACTGTGTGAATGGTATAAAAGAGTATATATAGGTTTGTCATTCCGTGTGAAATTTCTACAATTTTCATTTCCGACCCCATAAAGTATATATTTTCTAAAAGCTTATGAATAGGGGAGTCGATTACGCTCTGTCAGTCTGTCCGTGTGTATGTTGAAATTAAGATTTTGAAGCCCACCGACATCGCCGGGACCCGCGTGAAGTATAAAAATATTGGAAATATTCGGGAGTAGATCGGTATTAAAAATCAGAAAAATCGGTAGGTAAAGAATTGAGATTTGAGGAAAAAACCACTACCACACGTTTTTTTTTTCACAAAAACAATAACAAACATACATACATACAGACATACAAACTGGCTATACTGGTTAGAGTAAACGTGGCATCGAATCCCAGCTGAGCCAAACAAAATTTTTTTGTAATTTTTTTTCTATTTTTATTTTTTATATTATTAATATTCTTATTATTTTTTTTTAAATTTATTTTTTATATAATTTTTAATATTTTTATTTTTGTTTAAACATACATACATACATACGTAAACTCATTTTATAATTTTACAATGGGATGTATATTTTTTATATGTATGTACGTATTTCATATGAGATGAATGGTGATACAAACTGTTTTTATTGCATAACATATGTTGTGAAGGGTATATAAGATTCGGCACGGCCGAAAATATCACTCTTAATTGTGTATTTATGTACTTGCTCTCTCTTGGTATGTTAAAAGTGCTTATATAAAAAACTTTTAAAAGAAAAAGCTTTTAATGTATATGGTAATTACCAGAGATGCCAGATTTTCTAAAAAAAATTTTCCGCTAAAATTCTTATAAGAGGAAAAAGTAGTTCAATTTTTTTCCAAATAACTTTAGGTTTTATTATATAATTTTTTTCAATATTATTGAAAAAGTTTGTTTAACACAAAATATAGAATTATTTTCTCAGTATTTTATCTGTTATAAGTATTTCTAGTATCATAATTTTTTCAAAATAAAAATCTCAAATGGTGATCTATCTCAAGGATAAAAAACTATAGAACAAACAGACGACAAATATGCTTTAACCAAAACTTTAATTAATTTCAACAAACGGACCTATTATAAGAAAAATTTATTCTGCTTAATTAGCTTAATTTAACTAGGTACATGGTATTTGGAATTTTAATAAAAGCAGATTAAGAAAATATTTTAGCAGTGAAGAGTCAATTGGTTTATAATCATGTGTGCCATGCATAATTCATTCATTAGAAAATCTTTTTATTACTGTATAAAGTTTCATATTTGATATATGTAACAACTGGAGCAAGATAATATATTTCTACCTGTCATTTGCAGAATTAGTTTAAAGTAAGTAAAAAAATAAATACTGTTGAAAAACCAAGAACGTCTGCTGAATAAATAAACCTTACGTAAACCAAACACTCAAAATATTTTTTATAAATTTCGTAAATTTAGGCATCATAAAATTCAAGTTTCTTAGTATGCATTCTTAGATATCATCACTTAATTGCCAATTAAGCTATAAGCTGTTAATTGATTTTAATAATGCTTAGCTCGATTTATATGGAACATATCTACTTCCAGGATTTAAATTAAACCAATTTTTTCATCTTCGTTTTTTTAAATAAATTTTCAACCAATTAATGTTTTAAACTTCGTTTATGCCTCTAAGGATACAGTAGAAAATTAAATGTAGGTTTTAACTTAATGTTATCGTAGATTTTAGGGGTTTTCTGTACATTTGGCTTATTTATTTATTTGTTGTTCTTATATGATAGTGTAGAACCGATTAAACGTTATCAAATTTACATTGTTAAGTTGAAATACCATTTTTTTTTAATTAAAGAATAAAAAAAAATAAATAAATAAAAAAAGTAATACAAGCTACAGTAGTGAAAAAAAAATATAAAAGAATAATAATTGAGAAAGTGTATAAAAACATTATAAAATTAATGTCATGCAATTAAAAGGAGATTTTTAAAAATAAACTTGATTCAAATCCCAACTTATCTTAGTTGCACCTGTGAAAAAACAGATGTCAATATGTTAGCATATGATATTATACATAATTTTTATTATAGTGATATTCAATAAAGAACTATAAAACTATTTAAAGAAAAATTATACTAATTTGTTTAATTAAAAAAAAAAATAAAGTTTAGTTTTTTTATGTGGTTTTAGCTGATCCTTGTAGTAGTGTTTTAATACGATAAGAAAGAGACAGGTATGTATGCATAGTACATATGGATACATATATATTATAAGCAAATTATGAAAGAGTTTAAGAAAAAATATATAAATAAAAAAATTATATTTTTAAAAGCAGCCGTTTATCTAAATAAATTGATAAATTTAAAACATTTTTTCTAGTTCGAAAAAATATCTGAAAATAAAATTTTATGTACGACTATCCCTCATACCTAAACAAGAGCGTTGAGCGTCAAGCGTTGGAGTTTAACATGTGTTTTGTTTTTGTTACAATAACAAAATACATGCAAAATTGCAACGCTTGACGCTCAACGCTCTTGTTTAGGTATGAGGGTATATCTCAGAATAAAGTTTAGGAATAAAGAATAAAGTAAATATTGTACAAAAATTATTGCTGAAATTGAATTTAAATTATTAAACGAGAAGATAATTTCTTATACCGATTACTTTATTGAATATTTTTCCTTTTAAAATAATACTTAAAACAGGCCTATATTTTAGAAGCATATAAATTGTTAAATAATAAACTAAAAAATATTGTACAAACATTTTTGTTCAATCTTATTTATAAAAAAAACACGATTTCTTTTACCAATCGCTCAATGAAATTTATTTTTTCTTAATATTTATAAAAGCACTTTATTTAAGAAGCCTTTAACTTAAAGTAAAAAAAATTGTACGTAGTATTTTACACTTACTAGAATTATATACAGTTAAGCTGCATATAACAGAAAAAAAATTTTTTGGTTATGCGCTTCACGTAAAATATGGATATTTTATCAACCGATCGAATTTTAGGTAAAAGTTCGAAAATTTGTTTCAGAGGAACTACCAGATATATGTAAGTATGTAGTTTTGTAATTCCGTTTGTAATTAGTTAGGTATGAATTAATTATTGAAACTATTACCAAAAGAAAAATAATTGATACATATATATTTAAAATTATACATATTTCCTTCAACTTTAATCTGGTCGACAAAAAGAACTCTTCGGGATTAGGATCTTATTTTGGAACAAAAATGTTGACGTATCTCTTTAATTATTTGTAAACAAAAATATATGTATGTATACCTCTTTTCTTATGGTATTACAATCTCCTTTTCTTGTAAAATTAATTATTTTAAAAATTAACAGAATTAAAATCTTTATAAAGACCAGTTTAAAAAAAATTTGTCTTATTAAAATAAATTTTTGTCTAATATTTAAATTTTTAATCAGGCTTGAGTTCATATTAACATTCTTTATTTTTACAAAGAATTTTTAATTGTGATAAATGAAAGATAAATCTGAAAAATTATAGTTTTACCGACACTAGCCGAGTGGAAAGCATTTTCAAAACCAGCTACGATTTCATTATCAGCACTCTCTGATCGGTGGTTACATACATACATATATGCACAAAAATACAACTAAAAATCTAAAATTTTTTTAACGAACATAAATTTTTTCATCTTTTATATAAAAAAAAGCTTGAGTGGCAAAACATTATAAACTATAAACCAATTTAAAATTCATTATGGCCGCCACTACAAAATGGTGTACAATAATGTTATATAGGGGCCAAATCTAGTAACTAAAAATGTACTGTCAAATGAAAGGCTTGACCATTACAATATATTGAACTGTATGAAGTTAAAACCCAAGGTGGCCACTTAGCAAAAGGGCTTGACAAGTAAAATAATGCTAACACACAAGTAAAGTTATCAAGTAAAGATAAAATTTTTTATAAAATTAAAGCACAAAAAGAACGTCGAAAAAATAAAAAGTATATAACTTTGATATATGAAAAAGTTTGAGCAAAAATTGTAATCCAAACATTAATTATTAACCTATTTTCATAATAACGTTAAGAAAAGTATTCGGGTTACAAGTTTGTTTACGTTTTTCTTACATCACTATTATATTGTTTTAGTTTTATTTAATTTAAAATATGTTAAATTTATTATTTTCTTTTGTATAAATTGTATAAATCGAATTGTGTTAATCGCATCCATTTTAATATTTAAATTACTTTTTTTTAAATTTTTTTAAATTTTTTTTCACAAAATTTTTTTAACAAACTATGCATTAAATGTCGCCTTAATTTTGGTTTAAAGAAGGGTAAACCCATTTGGGAAGTATTTCAATACTATTAACATTTTGAATACAAATATTATTTTTTATGTTACATTTAATAGGTATTATAAAATATGAAAAATTTTGGGATTAATAAACCATTTTTTTAATATTTAAAAAATAATTTAAAAAAAATTAGGTTTTGGTAGATTTTGGTCCGTTTTTGAGACAAATTTGGTAGAAAAATTACTTTTGCTGTGGCATCCCTGACCTGTACTTTTAAAACTACCCTACTTGTGCGAAAAATCATTTCTGTTGCTCAGCAAATACTCATGTGTGTTAACATGTTTATGATTAAGTAAGCTTTTTCGTTGTTGTTATTATTTGTCTTGGCAGTGAACAATAATCATCATTATTCTCTACTCAGTCTAGTCGTGTTTTATTATAACGAAACACATTTAGTACTAAATAAAAACATTTAAACATTTTTGAAAAATTATTGCACAAAAACGAAAACTCACAATAAACATTTTTGTTAAAATATTTTTACTTTATACAATTAAATTGCTTTTTCTTGTTGACAATTACCTAAAGAAATGACAACATCTGATTATCGAAACAGACGTCATAAAAAAAATAAAAATAATATATTAAGAAATACTAATAAGAAAATATAAAAACAAATCAAATTTACGGAATATGAACAAAAATCTTAAAAATTCAAAAGGCACGAAGAAAAATAGAATTTAAAAAGATAAAAAATATAAAAGAATTATTTCATGGTTGTACTAATAAAAGTGTAAAATCGATTTTTATTTTATATACTTATTAACAAGATAAACTGCGATTTAATAATTTTTTGTAATTTTTATACATATGTATGTGCAAAAAAAATTAAAGTCAAAAGACTCTCTTGTAGAAACATTTAAGTCTTAAAATTTATAATATTTTGAATTGTTTTAATGATTCATCTTGGAATTATTCATTGAATAAATACAAAAACAACTACTATAAAAATATTATTAAATTTTTGTGCACGTACTCGGAACAACAAAATATATTTGTGTACAAAAAATAACTAATAATTAACTGCCTTTAAAATAAATACGATATTGTTGTTTTATTATTTTGGCTTGAGGTCATTATATAAATAAATCTATATATATAAAACTGAAACTCTGTGTGTGTGTGTGTGTGTGTGTGTTAGCTATAGACTCCGAAACTGTAAAACCGATCGGGCTGAAACTTTGGTAAGTTGTTGTACACATACCAGGGAGTGTTTATGGGTGAAAAAAAGTGGGCGGGGCCACGCCCATAAAAAATTAGTTATCATTTTAAGCTACTTGCACATGACCGATTTTTCTGAAACTTTGCACACATATCGAGCTGTCATGACTAAATAATTTGGTGATAAGAAAAGTGGGCGGGGCCACGCCCCTAAAAAGGTTTTAATTTTGAGGTACTTGCACTGGACCGATTTTTCTGAAACTTTGCACAGATATTGAGCTGTCACGACCTTATAATTTCGTGATTAAAAAAGTGGGCGGGGACACGCCCATAAAAAAAAGTTATAATTTTGAGGTACTTGCACTGGACCGATTTTCCTGAAACTTTGCACACGTATTGAGCTGTCATGACTAAATAATTTCGTGGTTAGAAAAGTGGGCAGGGCCACGCCCATAAAAAAAGTTATAATTTTGAGGAACTTGCTCTGTACCGATTTTCGTGAAACTTTGCACACGTATTGGACTGTTATGACTATACAATTTCATGATTAGAAAAGTGGGCAGGGCCACGCCCATTAAAACAATTATAATTTTGAGGTACGTGCACTGGTCCGATTCTTCTGAAACTTTGCACACATATTGAGCTGTTATGACTTTACAATTTCGTGATTAGAAAAGTGGGCAATGCCACGCCCATAAAAAAATTATAATTTTTAGGTTTTTGCACTTGATATTCAATTAAAATTCAGAATGCATTTCGATTCATTAAGGGGCGTAGCAACGTGCGCCGGGTTTGGCTAGTAATAAATAAAATTTAAAACTTTTAATTTTATTTTTATTTATTTATTTTTATATTTTTCCTATATTTCGGTCAAAATCTCTGAACATCATCAGGGGGATATTTTAAATAAATAAATAATAAAAGTTTAAAAAACTCGGACAAATTTAACACCTCACTAATAAAGTTCTCTTTGACCTCAAGCCAAAATAATAAAACAACATAAACAACAGGTCAACTATACACAAGAATAAATAAATACGATATTTTTAAACTTGTGTAGAAAACCCCCTTTGCTCTGCTCGAAAAAAAAAAACAGGATCAAAGTTTTCGTAATAAAATAAAATAGAAATTAACTAAAACAAAATAAAGATTTAAACAAAACTATTAAATATAAGAAACAATAAATTAATTTTTATACAAAAACTAAATATTTTAACGTATTCATAGAATTTTAAAGTTTGTTTTACTTCTTCAATTTACATTGCTCAAACGTCGCATACAGCTAAATGTATGTACATACGTCAACTTGTTATTTGTTGTAACAAGTCTGTTACGAGTAGAGGCCACAAAGCCAACAATAAATAAAATCGCGACCTTACTCGATACAAAATAAACTTTTTGTCATAGTAAATGTTCAAAAATTTGTAGCCTTATTTTATAATCGGATTTTAAAAATTTTACCAACCAAAGTGAAAAAATTCAAATACTATAGCAAACTGACTTAACTGCCTGAATTTAACTACGTTTTAACTGAAACATATTTTTGCAAATACATGAGTGTACTGAGCTGTCGTGATATATTGTTTAAAGCCTTTTGCTGTTGTAGATCAAATCACAAGGCTGGAAATAATGAGGTGAGTTTCCATATCCGTTACAGTTGTGGCAAAATGTTGAGGTTCACTTGTCAGGCAAAATAAATTATTATTAGAAATCGATTTAAGTTTCTTCCATCTACTCTGCATTTGTGTAGCAAAATTATTGTTGTTTTTATTTACAGGAGAAATATTTAATTTAAAAATAGTCTTTTGTGTTTAAGTCCCAAGTATTACACTGTATGCTTATGTACATTTATTATTCATATATTTACTATGTTAACAAAATTAACTGATATTTTTAAATGTTGTATAAAAAAATGTTCTATGTAGTATGTTCTATTTTAAGTTTTATTTATTTTTATTTGACATTTACCAACTCCATAGGTAATACTAGAACATTTCGAGGTTGCAATGCCTGCACAGAATTTAAAAAATTAATTATTTTTTACATTAAGTATACAAATAAAATTAACTTAGTTTAATATTTTGCCTCGCACAGAAAAAAAGTGTTTAAGCTTTTGCCATCAAATTTATAGTTACGCCAATGACCAAATCACCGAGACAGCTAATACAATAAAAACTAATTACACTGCTCAGCAGCCAAATCCTCCATTAAATAAAACTATGTGGACTACATGGATTTTAATGCGCTGAACTCATATCCGTTGTCGGTTTTTTTTTTCATCAGATCGGGATTTTTTTTTATGGGCGTGGCAAATTTTTTCCCCTAAATTAGTCAGGTACGGAGACATATTTCATCCTAACTCGAGAACCAGTCATCCGATTTTTAAAAATAAAACATGAAGTTTTTCTCTATCTCTTATCGTTTTGGAAATATTTAAAAATTAATGGAGAAAAAAAATTTTTTCGTGCAAAATTGGTAATATTTTTCAATTTAAAAATGGAATTAAAAAAAATTTAAAGCAAATATTTAACATTTTAAACTTATTTCTGAGATCTACTTATCTAAGAAATAAAAAAGCCATAAACCATAAAAATCGGTTAAAAAATGTGGATTTTATTGTCAATTTACCACAGGTACCCAATATTGACCAAATATGTGTAATGCAGCAAACAACGTCAGAGTGGGCGCACTAAGGCGTCTTGTAGCAAGAATGAATGACAACTATTTACTTCTATATATTTTCGAACAGCAAAATCAAATACAAACAAAAAAATTTTTCAGATTGTAATTTTGTAGCAACGCCTCGCATAAAGCACCAACCCTGTCGTCACCCGTAGATAAAAACTTCAAATTACAATAAAAAATCAAAATATTTACAGATTTAAAATAACACAAAATTTTTGTTAATAACTACTAATTTTTATTTAGGAAACATTTTTAAAATAAAAAAAGTAGCTTAAGCTGTCCATGCTCTTTCTTCTACATTATTCAATTTCATTTTAAAAACCTCGTCCTTCATAATTAAAGTTTCTATGTAGAAGATAAGTTGGATATCTAAAAGGTAGATTGTGTATTATTTTCAAGTTTTTATTTTGAATGATTTGCAATTTTTTTGTATGCGTTTTAGAAGCCTTTTGGGACCAGATTTGACAGATTTCGATCAATTAAGGGGTATAAGGCACGACTACACTTAATTGCCTTCTCGCACATGTAATTAACATGCTGTTTGAATAAAAGTTTTCTGTCAAGGATTACTCCTAGATATTTAATTTCGTCCTTTAATGGAATAATTGTTCCCCTAGACGATAAATATCTAGTAGGAAAGCGTTTTCGTGATTTGTTGAATGGAAATATAACTGCTAGAGTTTTATCGTCATTGACTTTTATTTTCCATTTGTCATAGTATTTACGAATTAATTTAAGATTATTTTCCATTCTTGTAATTATCGCATTCGAGACTTTACCGCAACAAATAAAGGCGCTGTCATCCGCGTAAAAAGCTGCATCATGGTCTCTTCTTAGAGTACCATCAGATGTATATATCGAGTATAGTGTAGGGGATAATACTGATCCTTGCGGCAAGCCCGCAGGTATTTGCCTTTCACTAAAAAATTAGTTATTGACAGATACAACAAACGTACGTTTATCTAAAAAGCTTTTGATAAGTTTTTGAAGGTAAATTGGAAAATTTAACGTATTTAATTTATACACTAGTCCATCATGCCAGATTGAGTCAAAAGCTTTTTCGATATCAAGAAAAACGACTCCAGTACTTTTTCGATTACTTTTATTACATTCAAGAAAGTTTACAACACTCTTAAGTTAATGTACAGTGGAGTGCTCTTTTCGAAACCCAAATTGTTCTTTATTTATGATATTATTGCAATTTGAAAAATCTAAAATTCTGGAGTGAATAATTTTCTCGAACACCTTATCCAATAGGCTTAGAATACTTATTGGCCTATAGCTGGAGGGCAATCTAGGATCCTTTCCAGATTTATGGATTGGAATTACCTTAGCCATTTTAAAAACGTGTGGGAAGTACCCATTGCTCAGGCAGAAGTTAAATAATTTACTTAAGATTTCAAAAAAGGAGTCGGGCATATTTTTAAGTATTATACTGTTAATCCCATCTAAACCAGAAGCTTTATTATTTTTCAGCAAATGGACAAATGATTTGACTTCAGCCAAATTTGTAAGTTTAATACCTGTATTGTCGGTAAGAGTTTGATTAAGATCATTAATGTATCTTGATGCAACCGAGTCCATGGGTGATGGATTGTTAATAGTAATGGTATGTGAACTAGCAAATACGTCAGCTATTGCATTTGACTTTTCGACGTCAGAATTCAAAATTGATCCATCTACATGAAGTTTAGAATATGTAGGATTCTTGCCTTTTAAAGTTTTAGTTAATTTCCAAAACTTTTTGGAACCGGTAGGCAGATTTGAAATAAATTTCGACCAAGACTCATTCCTGTCTTTATTCAGGTGAAAGTGAATAAGCCTATTTAGCTGTTTCAAGACACAATATAAATGCATTTTATAATTTAAATCCCTACATCTTTGGAATTTACGTCTATATTTGTTTCTCTGAGCAATTAGCATTTTGCTAATTTCTGAAATTTGCCGTTGCCAGGGGTTTCTATGACCAACTGGTATTCTATTAGTAGCTTCTTTTACAATATATATTAGTTTACTTAATGATACATCTAGATTACCTGTGTTTGTAATATTTTAATTTATATCTTGTAATAGTATTTCATTCTCCACCCAGTTTTTTATTGATAACCAATCGGCTTGATTGTATAGGGGTACCAACAAAATGCTATTATGTACCTCTCCATAAATGACGCAAGATATTGGTACATGGTCCGACTGCATAATATTTGGATGTGTTTCCAAGGTTGAAAAAGGAAGACAAGATTTAGTTAAAAGGATGTCTACTGTAGACGGCTGTACTGGATTAATATTTTGTCCAAAAATAGTAAGTGCATTTGGGTAATAAATATAGTAGTTTGATTGAAGGCAATGGCTATAAAGCTCATTACCAGCAATATTGTTTGAAAAGCAATTCCAGTGAGTATGTTGAGCGTTTAAATCACCGAATAAAAATAAGTCATTTGAACGTTTTGTTAAGGCATCCATATCAGTTTTAAAATTTATAGTGTGAGCCGGCTTGTACGCAGATGTAAAAATCACAGGGCGCCTATTTATTATTACTCGTACCGAAATATTTTCAGCCAAATCCGTATTTATAGTTGGTAATATTTCGTGTTCAACATTATATTTTATCGCGATAAGTACACCTCCGCCATGTGTTGGTCTATCTTCTCTATAAATTTTGTAGCCCCCAAGTTTAAATTTATGGTGAGGTTTCAAAAATGTCTCATTGACAAGGAGAATATCAACTTCCTTGTCGTATAAAAATTTTTCCAGCTGTGAAGCTGCTGACTCAGTCGTTATGCCTTGAGCATTCCAGTGCATAACATGAACATTGTGACTTAATGTTGATTTATATGGCATGTTAAAGCATCATTCCCAGCACTCGTAGCTTGTCGTACTTATTTTGGCATCTTTGAAGTGCATCGACAGCATCAAAAAATATTTCCATTAATTTCTCATTGGAAATATCATCTTCATTTCTGTTCACAAGATTTTTACTTCTTGTTACATCAGAGTACAGTATACTATTTTTAGCACCAGTCACGTGGATGACTTTGATGCTCCTTACCGGGCAGTTGTGGAAAATTAACTTCAGTGACGTTGAAGTTCTTCATATTATTCCTTTGTCGCACCTTCATTCTGGCTGTGGCACGTTGTCGAATCTCAAGATATTCCTGACGACATGGGCATTTAGGGTCGTCAGCTCTGTGCTTCACATTTCTAAAATTCTTTTTTGTGTAGTTGTGACATTTATAAACGATGTTATCACTATTTGCAGCTTTATTCAATGGGCAATCTGCAAATTCATGATTACCAGCACAGGCTGCACACACTACTACTCTGTTACAGTTTCTGGCACCATGACCATGCATAGAGCGTTTGGTGAGTTGTGTAGGACCTTTACTGCCCTTGAGTGGTCTTCTCCAGTAAACGGCAATATTACTAAAATACCTCATTTTTAATATATCCCTCTTCGACACTTGCTGGCGGTCAAACTTAATTAGATATAGTGTATCATCGGCGGTAGACCTCTTGGTAGTGATTTCTTCAACACTTACCGGATTTATGTTATGTGGTTTGTTAAATTCATCATTGATTATCTTAGTGTCCATTTGAATAAGACCAAACAACACTAATTTTAAGGTTTTTGCATCTTTTATTTCATGCGTGTAAAACTGGTACTTTTTGGTTCTTAGTAGATTTAAGGCCTCTTCATAAAGAGTTCTTGAACTAGATAATAATTTTGTTCCAATTGACATTCTTTTAAACATATACCTTTCTCCAATTAGCCCAAAAACTGACGAAAAACTATGAACTGAGTCCACTACAATAGGTGGTATTTTCTCCTTGTGAGTACTGTCTTCTTCTTCTTCATTTGCAAGTAGATGAAATCTATTTGCACTGCTGCTAGGTACGTCGGATATTTTTGGCACTTTAAATTTTGGGTTATTACCCCAGAGTTTTTTTCTTTTTTGCGACAACATTGTCAGAAATACACAATCACTTTTTTATATATAAAATTGGTTTAACAATTTAGAGTAAAAAATAACACGATATTCACGGTTTGACGCAGATATGCCAGATGTCTATAACGAAATGTTTTGATTGACATTGAAAAAAATAAAATAACACTGGTGCCAGACTATCAAAATTTTTTTTACATATCATTGTCTTAACCCATTACCGCCCAAGAAGAAACTGCCGGTAAAAAACTTTTTTTACTTTTATTTATTGATTTAATAGAGATAAAATAAAAGGAATTCATTACAAAAAATTAAAATTTTTTTTAGTTTTTTAGAAAAATGGGTGTCCTCATATTTGGACAACGGTCGTTTTAGCTATGGAATTGCCTAAAAAAATTTTGCTCCACACAAAGTGTTTTTTTTTTGTGCATATTACACATCTCCATCGGAACATAGAATGACAAATAACACATCGCAGTGAATTTTTTTAGGATTATGGCCATTATTTCTTCAATCAGCAACAACTGCGACGGAAGTAGAAGAATGTCCTTTTTTTTAATTTTAGGAGTTAAATACGCCCTGGTAATATTTCTACTAAACGATAATTGGTCCATTGAAGTTCTCTACATAACAAAACATATAACCGATAAGCGTTACTTACCGCCAAATCCAGAATATATATAAAAAAAAACACCACTACCACTTTTTTCCTCTAATGGATACTCTGTAATATATTTCTAATAGATTTTGGTCCATTTCGTCGACGCCTTCCATTCACTGGTAAAAATTTGCAATTAATTTATTAAATTCAGCATTTTCTTACTTTTCCTTGTGGATGTATAAAATTCATTGCCATGATCATGACCTTATTATCCTTCCAATGTTCTATTGTAAATTTATTATTTTTATTAAAACGTAAAATATATTGGTAAAAAAATATGATGGTAAAAAAAGTTATCAAAGTTTACGATATGATCAGCAGGTACTACGGAAATTTTTGCAAGAAGAGACTTAACAACTCTTTGAACTTCTGGCAAGACTGTTATCCGCAAAGTGCAAGTTTTTCTTAATTTCCAATTGGCGTCTCATTGGATTTAAAACCAAAGGAACTCCTAAGTCTTTATCCAAATTAAAATAATCGCGCTCTGAAGGACATATCCGCCTAACAGTAAAGTCCTTAAAAATGTTTCAGGTCATCGCGATCTACGCTAAAGTTGTGTCGGTTATTTTGGATAGCATATAAAATACTGTTCTCAACTATTAAATTAATTACGTCGAAATCAAATACTTTTTCAAACAAAATGAGTGTAGTAAGATTGTATTAAACGTTGCACTATAAGATCATAAAATATGTCTCCACTTAGGATCTCCAAAATTACGTTGAACTTCTTGCATTGTAACTTTTTTTTAACAAACTAGAGAGTGGTTCATCACCACTTTCATTCCCATATAAATCAGAAAATTCCTCTTCCTTTCTGCATACAAGCTCACCCCATGCTTTATTGTGGCTTTTGAGTACCGGGGATGTAGCCGCTTTCCTTTTGGTTTTCTCACGTGGCAAACTCGCATCTGAATTTAGTAAGTTAAATTTATATTCATCACTAAACAAAACAGTTCTATATGGATTGGACTATGTCGAATTCATTATTTTCTGGTCTGATTTATGAGATGATAATCTTGTCTTTAATTTATTCTTCGTTGTTCCTATGTATACCTTATCACACTTATCACTTCCGTTTCCACCACAGGGTATCTCATATATGAGGTCAGATTTTTCTAAATTAGGTATTTTGTCCTTGATCTTACTAAATACTTTTTTTAATTTGTGTTGTGTCTTATTAGCTACTCTCCAGATGTCGTCATTAAATATTTTAGCCTTCTCAATTCTTTCCGATAATCCCGAAATACAAGTTAATGACTTATACTTGTATTCACTACTTTTTTTCTCCTGTCTGGTATTCAATGATATATTATCGTATTTTTTAACGTCCTTAATAAGATTATAAATTAGTTGTATAGGAAAGTTATTGTCTTGTAATATGTTCTTTATTTTTATAATAATGTCTTCATGGAATTGAAGATCACTAAGATTAAGTATTTTTCTAGTAAAGTTAGTTGCTGTATTAATAATTACTCTCTTTGGATGCTTAGAGAAATAATTAATAAGTCTTCCCGAAGCCGTGGGTTTTTGATACCAGTCTATTTTTAATTTCTTATTTTCTCTAATCACCATCGTGTCTAAATAAGGTAATCTACAATTTTTCTCCTTTTCTATTGTAAATTTTATACTCCTGTGAAAACCATTTAACTTATTATTGTGTAAATTTCTTCGATCTTTTTATATTGATATATTGTTTTTATTTCTTCGAGCTAAAGATCACTTTTTTTTTCTATAAAAATTATTATTTTATTCCAATATTTCGCTACCACATTGGGTAGCTTCTTCAGGGAAAGTAATAAATTGTAAAAACTTTCCCTGAAGAAGCTACCCAATGTGGTAGCGAAATATTGGAATAAAATAATAATTTTTATAGAAAAAAAAAAAAAAGTGATCTTTAGCTCGAAGAAATAAAAACAATATAACATTTAACTTATTTAAAATTTCATCTATTTTACTCTCCCGAACTATGGTAAATATGTCATCTACATACTTAGTCAGAATTTTCGGGTTTCCGACACATCATTCAATACCGTGTCTAAAAGTTTTTCCATGACTATGTCAGCAATAATCGGAGATGCCGGTGACCCCATAGGTGAGCCTTTTATTTGTGTATATATTTTCTCGTCATAGCTAAAATTTCTATTATCCTTTATGCAAAATTTTAAAATTCTTAAAAAAAGTTGTTTCGTCATATTCGTATATCTTTAAATATCGTCCCATTTTTCTTCTATAATGCTTAATGCTAAATCTATCGGAATACCAGGGAATAAAGAAACCACATCAAACGAGATTAATCTTTCATCGTCCATTAAAGTCACATTACTAAGTTTATTCCTGAATTCACCAGAATCTCCGTAACAATTTTCTTTAAAATATCATTAATATACTTACAAAGTTCGTAAGTAGGGGCATTGACGCAGGAACAAGTTGGTCTTAATGGATATTCTTCCTTATGAATTTTAGGAAGACCATATATTCGTGGAGCTACTTCCTTCTCCGTTTTTTGCTTACGTTTTTCCATTTCTGTTATAATATTGTTCCTGAAAAGTTCTTCTACAAACTCATTATTTCTTTTTTGAAGTGTATTAGTGGGATCCTTAGTCAATCTTCTATATGTCATCATATCTTCAACAATGTTCCGCATTCTCTTCACATATTCGTCCCTCTTTATAGCTACAGTTACTGTCCCTGTTATCCAATTTCATTCTGTTAAAATGATTTTCTACTATCGAAGTAAATCTAGTCCTTGCTATCTCTTGTTCCTGCCTTTCGTTCAAAGTCTGTATAAAGTCCTCTCCTTCTGCTATGTAATTTAGCATCGGTAAATTCTTAGATGTCTGAGGTAAAGCATGCTTTTGTCGTAAAGATAGAAGCCATTGGATGTCATCGGGGAAAGAAATATATGTCTTATTCACAAACCACTTATCATTTAATATTATGTTTAATTACTCTTTTCCACATCTCGTATAGACTCTATTTTTTTCCTATGTTTAATTTTCAGTTTCTCTTCCCTAGATTTAGCTAACCAATCTTGACTATTCCACAATTTCTCGGATTGCTCCCTTGTCAATGTTTTGTCAATCAATGTCCTAATATATTCCTCCTCCCTCATATTAACTTTTAAAAGTTCATGTTTTAATCTTAGTAGTAAGTTAAGAATCTTGTTGTGAAAATTTTGAATATATTTAGATAGTGTCTGTTCTATTGAAGATTTTTTTATATTTTCTGTTCTAAAAATATTGTATATGTTGTTCGTGGCTTTCCGGATAAAGGCTGGGATAATACCTATTTTCCTACATCTTATGAGAAAAGTAATTGAAGTTTTTAAATTGAGTGTTCTGTTTTTTACAGTTTTATACCTATTAACATTTTTCGTGTTGCTGGTAGTTTTTAGATTTCGATAAACCATTTTTTTAGATACGGCGTGCTCTCCGTTTTCTTAATAAAATTTTTATATTTTCTTATTATTCGACCTTTATATTATAATAATTTTTTTTAAAAATCTTTTTTATTTTTCGAGCTCAAGGT
The DNA here is from genome assembly GCA_941918925.1 of Phyto melanocephala. Classification (NCBI taxonomy): domain Eukaryota; kingdom Metazoa; phylum Arthropoda; class Insecta; order Diptera; family Rhinophoridae; genus Phyto; species Phyto melanocephala. The sequence continues at coordinate 58,780,679 of OW799236.1, forward strand.
CCGTTAAAAACATTAAAATAATTAATTTAAATCATGCCAATATTTCGATATTCTTTGAATATCATCATCAGGGATTTTCTATCAAATAAAAAACTAAAAACACAATAAAATAAAAAACGAACTTATTAGATTTAGAATTACTGCATAAAACATTTACAGTACATTAACAAGGTGAGTGAAAAAACATAAAACAATTATGACAAAAGTACCCATACAACTATTTATTAAAAAAATTTTTGAAACAGCACAACATAAATACTGCATGTCATTTCACATTAACTTCTGTTTATGCACTAATCGAATATTAAAAAAACAACTATTTTATTTTACCCCATGTTTTTTTAACTAAATGTCTGTAGCTTTGAGCACAATTCTCAGTGTCAATTTTAAAATTTATTCTCTTCTCTGTAGGTACATTTATAATATGAAGCACTGATGGGAAAAGTGGCACAATCGTGCCATTTTTGGCACTATTAATTGTATAATGGCACGATCAATAAAATTTTGGCACTTTTTCAAACAATTAAAAAATATAAGTTTACTTACTTTTTAAGAAATATATTTTTTATTAAAAATAAATAAATTCCTTTTCTCTCTGTAAATACAAAAATACAAAAGTACGGACTGCACAGTATTAAAAAATTTGGTCATTTTAGTACGTTTATATGTTGGAAAATGTGTTGATCGATTTTTGACCATAGGGTACCTGATGGTTCCGCTCAATAAATTTTTAGTGCTATTATGAACGTTTTAAAGGATAATGAAATTCTTATAAAAAATGTAATCGAACTTGGTCAGATGATTGCTTGGTTATGATGGGAAAGATGGGTGTGGAGGCTTGCTTAAAGAAGTTCAACCAAATGTGTAGAATAATGGTTGTATCTGCCCCAGTTTAAATTTAGAGTCCGGTTTCAGGTAAACACTTTTTCATGATTCATTCAATCTATGGATTTATTAAAATCCAACTCAAAATTTTGTTATGACAGTGATGTCTTAAAAATGATTACCCAAACAAATGTTACAAATACAATTTTTGTAAACGAGACTTTAGTAGAATTTTATAACTACTTACATATATTTAACAATATATATTTAAAATTATCATTTATCTTTTTTTACCTTTTTTAATTTAAATATTAATTAAAATTATTACAGCTAGAGGTCTTTTAAGTATTTAAATAATATCTTTAATTTTTATTAATTCTTCCAGTACTCCGTTGTGTATAGGGTTTGGGATTTCCCGGTCTTTTTATTTTCCCGGGAAACGGGAATTAAAAAATCGGTTTCCCGGTAATTCCCGGGATTCCCGAAAATAACATTTCTTTTAAAATAAATAATATTTGTTAACTTTAAAATCACGATTTGGGTAATAATTCATTGTTTTAGTAGTAGTTTATTTTCCATTAGAGTCCTTATTGTGCCAGCATTACATCTTCCGGAAATATAAACTAAACCCAAATTTTAAAAATAATTATTGCCATGTAAACAGATATTTAAATATCTTTTTTGGGCAACACTACTCCACTCGTCTAACTAACAAACTTCAAATTGTCGCAAATTTGACTCGATATTGTTTTCACCATCGTATTTTTAACGGCGTTGAATTATTTTATTAAAATGTTTTAAGCATCAGTTTAATATTTTGGTAACGTCATATTTTTACTGAAAAACTCTGACGAATAAAAGAACTTTGTGTAATTGTTCGAATAGATATTCCATCGACTGCTGCTAATTTTGAAAAAATTTCTGGTAATGTTTGGGTATCTAAAAAACTCTTAATAGTGAAATTATTTTTATACCCGCCACTAAAAAAATGGTGGGGGTATATTCATTTTGTCATTCCGTTTGTAACACATCGAAATATCCATTTTAGATCCCATAAAGTATATATATTCTGAATCAGGGTTTGATTTGATGACGATCTAGCTATGTCCGTCTGTTGAAAGCACGATAGGGGTCGCACCGAAAAAGCTAGGGGGCTCAAATTTTGCCAGAATCTTTCTTATAGACAAGGTTTGTTTGGTATTGAAAATGGGCAAAATCGGAATATTAGGAAGAGAGTTATAGCTCGAAAAGCAAGAGTAGGTCGAAAAAACCGTGTCCTTCGAACATTGAACAAAATGGAATTGTGTCCAAACGCATTAACGTAGACTCATGAAACTTCGAATATATATTTCCTGAGTAAAAACAATATTATTCCCCGAAAATTTTTTCCTATGCATTAGGAAAGGAGTTATCGATCAAAATGTACGAAAATTTATACCGCACAGTGTATTTTTCGGTATATTTAAAAACAAAAACGTCATAAAATTAGATGTACGACTCTGAAATTTTGCACACTTTGCTTTTTGGTAAGAGGCTTTTTTAACGGGAAATCAATTGCCACGCCCACTTTTACGCCCACATTTCATATAACGTTTTACTTAAAATTCATATAATTTCTCTATTAATGAAGATTTTTGAATAATAAAGGGCTTTATTGAAATATCTAAGTTGTACTCATTAGCAAAAACAACTTTGACACGCCTTCTATAACGCCCACTTTTCGCGTTATCTACCGTTAATGAAATTTAAAAGCTCATAAAACCGCCAAAATTAGAGGTGTGATGATCAAATTTGCTACGTATATTCTTCTAGGCAATGTCATTACTACGCCAGAAATTTAAGGTACCACACCCACTTTTACGCCAACCTCCCATATAACGTTTTAACTGAAATTCATATAATTTCTCTATTAATAAAGATTTTGGGAAAATAAAGAACTATATTGAAATAAATTATTTGTATTTATTAGCAGAAACTTTGTTGACCGCCTACTTTCACTAAAAGACTAAATTTACGAAAATATTTAAACAATTTAAAAGCTCATAAAACCGACAAAATTAGAGGTATGATGATAAAATTTGCTACATATATCCTTCTAATCAATGTAATTGTTGTGCCGAAAAGTTTAGGTGATATGCCCACTTCAACTCCTACCTCCCATATAACGGTTTATCTTAAATTCATGTAATTTCTCTATTGACAAAGTTTTTGGGAAAATAAAGGACTATATTGAAATATCTAAGTTGTATTTATTAGCAGAAACTTTATTGACACGCCTACTTTAACGCCTTCTTTCACTAAAAGACCAAATTTACGAAAACATTTTACTATCATATCGAAGTTATTAAGGGTGGTTAAATTTTAAGGGCCGATGTTGATTTTAAATAAAACACAAATTATTTAAGAAATTATTACCATTTCTTTTTTTAATAATAATATTTGTATGGTTCACTTATGTATTTAACAAAATATAGGCCAAATGAACCCCCCCCCCCCCCGTCCTTTGCGCCACTCCTCTATCTGATGGTCCAAATTTTCAATAAAAATTTTGATGCTCAATTGTTGGGCATGATGATGACTCTCTTTTGCCACACTATCGCAGAAAACAGCAATGGTTCCCATTCAACGAACTAATAAGGCATTCACAGATTTTCTAACATTTTATACAGACCTGTTTTGCAGAAATTTAAATATTTTTTACAATTCTCCCGATTGTGAACGAACTTTAACGATTATGTTGATCAAAAGAATTACGAAGTGCACAAAATGCATTTTGGTTTGAACGCCCATTTTTATAAAAAACCTGAATAACTTTCCACGGATCAAATTGAGTAAGTTTGTGATTGAGAAATGTCAAATGAAATGCAGAAAACAAATTTAAAGACTAGGTGTAATTCATTTTCAACATGGGCGCTTAAAATTTAACCACCCTCTACAAAGAAAATGATACATAATTTATTATAAAGAGATTATTCCATAGCAATTAACAAAATAATTAATATTGTGCTTTAGATGTACACAAAATTGGTGGTGGGTATAAAAGATTCCGCATAGCCGAATATAGTGCTCTTACTTGTTTTTATTTGGTACAGGTGTTGAAGAACCGTTTTCAAGTTTTATTTTGTGAACCAAAAGAAGGTGCGGTATGAGACCACTAGTACTACCGCCCATGAACATTAACCTTTTCGGGCAAATATTACATTGTGCTGCGTTGTTTTCTTTTTGAAGATAGTTCCGAACTTCACACATTTTGCTTCTAAATAAAGTGATTTAAAAAAAGTATTATTAGAAAAACTCAATCATAAATAAAAAAATTGTACTTACACATTCTGTGACCACTTTTAAAAACAATTTGTACATACGATTATATTTATAAAAATGTACCACGGAAACTACTGCTGGTTTTACGGTTGTTATAAAAAACATTAATATACAAGAAAACATTTAAATATGTATGTATATAATTAATTCACTTGAAATTTATAAGCACTTTTTAAAAATAATTCCAGAAAGTCGTTAACTTTGACGTGGACTATTTTTGACCGATGATTTTTGTTTTTCTTTTACATAGTCGTATTTGAGAAAAGTTGTAAATACTTAACAAACAAAAAACGCTAACAAATTAAAAACCTTACTTTTTATTCAAATATTCTTTAAATTTACCGAAACAGATAAGAAATTAAAAATAAAATTAAATATATTTTCTAATATACTGCATATTTTTTATTTCCCTTTTTCCCGGGAATAAGAGCAAAATTTTCCGGAAATACTAAGTGGTTCATTCGCGGGCGGGAATTCCCGGTTCCCAAATCCTAGTTGTGTAGCATCGTCAGGAAATATTTGTTTTAATTTTTTGTACAAATTTTTTGTGTGAAAAAATAAATTTTAAACAACAAACTTTTGAAAACATTTAACATATAAATTTCAACATTTTGTCATATGAAAAAATTGTGTAAAAAACTACTAAAAGACCTCGAGCTGTAATAATTTTAGTTAATATTTAATATATGCCTATTTTGGGATAATTATTTAACATTATACATAATTAATAATATTTATTTATAATTTATCTGTATAAATTTTAAATATTGAAGTTTGAAATTTTTTTTATATAGTAATAATATACAGTTTTATTGGATTTAATTCTTTTATATATTTAGACATGTGTATATATTTGTTATGGCACTTTTTAAGATATTTTGGCACTTTTTAGCTAAAATTTTGGCACAAGACTGAAATTCTCATATACCATCACTGATATGAAGCATTTCCAACATATAACGGCGTTTATAATTTTTCTCTGTTTTAAGTACTCTTACTTTATTAAAATCTGGAGTGTTTATTTTTTGCACAGTGGGTCGTAAGGGCCGTTTTTTGCGTATTATAAGCTTTCATTTTCTGGTCAGATTTATGAGATGATAATCTTGTCTTTAATTTAGTCTTCGTTGTTCCTATGTCTACCTTATCACACAACTTCCATTTCCACCACAGGGTATCTCATATATGAGGTCAGATTTTTTTCTATAAATTTATTTAAAGAGAAGATATGAGTCTATTATTACTTAGTGGGAAAAAGTTGCTTATGTTTCGAACAATACTGTATATAACAATATAATTTATATTGTTTATTAATTTAAACAAGGAATGAGTTAACACATAATAATAAAATGTTTTTTTTTAAATAAAAACAAGTAAGAGTGCTATATTCGGCCATCTTATATACCCTTCACAACGTGTAGTCATGCAATAACAGTAGTTTGTATCACCATTCATCTCATATGAAATACGTACATTCATATAAAAAACATACATATATAAAAACATCCCATTGTAAAATTAAAAATTAACGTATGTATGTTAAAAAAAATAAAAAAAAAATTTAAAAAAAAGATAATTAAAATATAAATAATAAATATAAAACAAAAAAATAAAAAAAAAATAATAAAAATATAAATAATATATTAAATAAAAAATAAAAAAAATTAAAAAAAGAAATTAAAAAAAAATATAAAAAAATAAAAAAAAATTTGTTGGGCTCAGATGGGATTCGATCTCACGTTTACTTTAACCAATATACAAGTTTGTATGTATGTATGTTGTTGTTGTAATGTTGTTTTTATGAAAAAAAAAATCGAGGTGGTCGTGGGTTTTTGCTTATATCTCAGTTGTTTATGAACCGATGTTTCTGATTTTCAATACCGATCTACTCCCGAATATTTCTGATATTTTAATACCTCACCTGGGTCCAAGTGATTTCGGAGGGCTTTAAAAAGTTGATTTCAACATACACACGGACAGACTGACAAGGCTTAATCGATTCCCCTATTCATAAGCTTTCAGAAAATATATACTTTATGGGGTTGGAAATGAAAATTGTAGAAATTTCACACGGAATGACAAACCTATATATACCTTTTTTCACTGTGTGAAGGGTATAATAAATCTACTTATATATATTATTTATTTTTAGTATTAAGAAACGCAACTGTTATAGCTGAAATTTGTATGGCTTTTCAACTTAAAAGAAATCATTTTGATATAAAAGCAGAAAAAGATAAGTAAAAATTAAAGAAAATAAAAGTGAAAATTTAGTTGAATTGATACTGGCAATAGATATTTAACAATGTATTTTTTATTTTGATTTACTATTTGTATAATTACGTATGTAGGTACATTGCTTTTTGTTAGGAAAAAATCTATAAGAATGTTGACCTTAATTATTGAAAAAAAACACAAATTTCCAAGGAAAATCCAACATTAAGAAGGGTGCTCTTATATAGGTAGTGATGACAGCCTAGCTGACCCAAATAAATTAATGCCAGAAAAAACCTGTAAATGTTTTTATGTTCTGGACCACATAGTGGAACATTCATTGCAAAAATTGTTCAAAATTTATTTTGAAATTGAATTTGTGTTCACACAGTGAGATTTGAGAGCATGAATAATTTTTATCATAAATTGTATTCAAAGTTAGATATTAACCTTTCCATCCCTACTTTTTTTTATGTATAAAAATCTACTTCTCATCGTGAAGTGAGAGGTTTTATTACATCAAAAGTGTTGTCAACTTTAAGATTCAAAAAACATCAAAACAGGAAAAAACGTTTGATTTTTAAGAAAATGCGTAAAGTTTAGAATTTTGAATTTTCGATTTTATTTATTTTATAATATTATAAATTTCGTTATTAGAACCCCTAGGCCTAAAATAAGTTTCCATATAATAAAAAGTAGTGACTTTAACTTCACAGTTGATCATATAATCGCTACTTTAAAAAAATTACAGCTTTTGGTTTTATGCACATCAATATTTTTTTTTTACTTATATAAAAGTTATGTTTGTTTAACCATAGAAGATATCAGAAACATATATGTATATTTAAATTATAACTAATAATAATATAAAATATATAATCTACTCATAATTAACAGTTTTTTAAATGTAAGCTAAGGATCTTTATAACAAAAGCATTGTCTATTATTAATTCTTATCATTTTTGTTGCGTTGTTTCGTAAGAAATTTACTTTGCAAAAATTGTTCTTTATTTGCATTTAGTATTTTTAATTCGATAAGAAAAAAAATGCACTAAAGAATTTGAGAAATCACATCGAGCACTGACTCAAATTTTTTGCGCGACAAAAATTTTCAAAAGCACAAATAATATTGCATAAAGCTAAAGTTGACAACGCAGGACAGGAATACAACAAAGAGAGCAAGGCGAATTTATTTATCAGGTGGTGGTAATTCTACAAAAAATACAACATTAAAAAAACAACATGGTTTTTATACCAATGCTGTCCAAAACTCTCAATAAATGAAATGCGTCTGTATTGGATATGATAATATTGCCCAGCAAACACAAAACTAAGCATTACAAATGTAATCAATTTTACTTTTAAAAGCAAAATAGAAATGATGTTTAAAAAAAGTTAACAAAATTAAATACAATTTTTAATTTACAATTAAAACTTAAAAAATTAAGTGTATTTAATCATTATAAATTAAGTTTTCCAAATTTAAGGTTTCGTAACAATTTCTTATTAACAAAATATGTTTTAAATTTAAAGAACTTAATTTATTTCTCTGCTTGGAACAAATAAATTTTAAGTCGGAAAAAATTTGTTCGCAGCAATATGTAGAAGAAAAAAGGGATAACAAGGAAATTGGGAACTGACTTTATGAAATCTGTTCTATAATTTAACATTTGAAAAGTTTTTTGTAAAATATTTTTTGCTAAAATTCCATCCATAAATGGTCTGCCTTGCAGAGCGATTTCCAAGCTTATTTGACTTGAAATCTCCATTTTTATTTTGCAAAATTTCCTCATTTTGTTCTTCTTGCAAAACCCATTCTTTAATTTTTTGCATATAAAGGTTTTTTTGCTCAAGAAAAAACATTTTCCTTTTTTCCTCTTTTAATTTATTTATTTCTTTGTGAAAAAGGTCAAAATGCCTTTTAATTGAAAATATTTTCTTTGTTTTAAATGTTTGGTAACATAAAATGCATTGCATGTTACCAAAAGCATTTTTAGTGACAAAACAAAAATTTTTGTCTTCCATTATACTATTTTGTTTGCTGGTTTATTTTGATATTAAATCAAAGCTGAAAAACAAAAAAAGCTGAAAAAAAGCGTAAGCATCCGCACATGTGCACTCGTTAACACTCAATTAACGACTGAAATCAAACTGAAACAGAAGAGAACAAGTGTCGGTGTGAGTTTTTTTTATTGTTTTTGTAGCACAATTGTGCACAGAAAATGAAGATTTGGACAGCGTTGTTTTATACCCTTCACCTGTGGTGCACAAGGGTATATATAGCTTTGTCATTCCGTTTGTAATTTCTACAATTTTCATTTCCGACCCCATAAAGTATATATTTTCTGAAAGCTTATGAATAGGGGAGTCGATTAAGCCCTGACCGTCTGCCCGTCTGTCCGTGTGTTGGTTGAAATCAACTTTTAGAAGCAACTATATGTTCCTCAGATCTGTATATGGTATCAATCTCTTGGAAATATCCAGGAATGAATCGCTATTGAAATTCAGCACAATCGCCCCATAACTTTCTGAGATATGAGCAAAAAACCACGACCACCTCGTTTTTTTACACAATTACAACAACAACATACATACATAGATACATGTAAAAAACATACCAAACAAAAAAAATTACAAAAAAAAAAAAATATTAAAAATAAGAAAAAAATAATAAAAAAAATACAAAAAAAAAATTTAAAAAAAATTTAAAAAAAAATTTTTTAAAAATTTTTCTAAAAAACTTTTTTAAAAAAATTTAAAAAAATATAAAAAAAAATAATAAAATATAAATAATATATTAAATAAAATAAAATAAAATAAAATTTTTTTGGCTCAGCTGGGATTCGATGCCACATTTATTCTAACGTGTACGTAGGCACGTATTTTATATGGGATGAATGGTGATACAAACAATTGTTATTGCATGACTACACGTTGTGAAGGGTATATAAGATTCGGCACGGCCGAATATAGCACTGTTACTTGTTTATTGTTGCTTTCGACTGTCGATGTGTCAAAAACTACTGGTTTTTGTTTGTGTTTTTTTGCTATGTAAACATAAATAATATTTGACAAGTCAATCATCATTTTGCAAACAAAAAAGTAGATCAGCTACGTTGTCAACACCACCTGATAATGAATTCGCATTGAAAGAGAGTGTCATTATTTCTGTAAAATACTTGATACCCAGCAAACAAGAACACAAATATTAAAGTATTATGCCGTGTTATACATTATAAGCTAATTTATTAAGCTGTAAAACGAGACAAATAAATTTTAAAAGGTCTTAATCAAACACTAAATAGTTATTTATAAGTTAATAAACATAATGTTATTATCTGATTTTTATTTTCCCGCAGAAAAAAACGATATTCTGTTTTTGTTTTTTGGAAGATTAATAAAGAAAAACAAACAAAAATCATATAATTTTTTTCTTGAGGGACTTAAAATATTTCAATTTTTTATTAAAAAAAAGTAATAAGAAAAACAATAAACAACAAATATTTCTGCTAAAACTAATAAATATATCTTAAAATAAGAATTTTTTCCTTTTTATATATTTAAAATAAATCCCACATGCTCGCTGGGTTAGTATTGCTGAAAAAAAATAACAATAGTACCCGGCATAACGCTCGTCGTTGTTTCGTCAACCCCTAAATTAAAAATCATAAAAAAATTTCTCTCTCCATAATTTATCTGACAACCAGGGATGTCAGTTTAATTCAACTGGATATTTTTATGGTATAATTTTTTTTAATTTTGTGCATTTGTTTGTTTTTTTATGTTTAAGTTATTGAAGAACAATATTTTTAGTGGTAAAACACAAAGTTAAAATAATTCGGCAATAAACATTTTATTTAAAAATCATATTTCCATTTAAACGTCTTATTTTTTTTATAAAAGTTAGATGTGAAATAGTTTATTATATAAACTTGAAACATGAATATATAGTAGATAACTTTTAATGTCAATGAAAATATTTTACATAATAAAGAAAACAAACGTTGTAAGGAAAGATGTTTCTACATCTTCAATTTTGATATCTAAAGCCATATATTCTAAATAAAAGTAAAGTCAGGACATATATTCCAATTATATCAATACTTAAATAGGAAATGAATTATGATTCAAATAAATTACCAAAGTAGTGGCATATACTTTGACTTAGTGACACTTTTCTTTAAATATTGATGTAAACAAAACTGTATTTTGGATATTTTCAAATACTAATTAAATAATAAATATCAATTAATATATAAAAAAAATTTATTTAAAATATAAATTGATAAATTATATTCATTTACTACCATTTGACTATTCTTTTTATTTATTAAATATAAATGTTAGTATTAAGAAAAATTATGTGCAAAAAGTTTTTGGTAGATTTTAGTGAATTTTTTGACAAATTTGTTAGGAATAATATTTTTGTGGCATCCCTGTTAGTAACTATGGCTGCTAAAGCCGTATACACACAAACGATCATAAAAAAAACAAGAGCGCTGGATTCGGCCGTGCCGAATCTTATATACCCTTCACAACGTGTAGTCATGCAATAACAGTAATTTGTATCACCATTTATTCCATATGAAATACGTACATACATATAAAAACATACATATATAAAAACATCCCATTTTAAAATTATAAATTCACGTATGTTAAAAAAACAAAAAAAAATAAAAAATTAAAAAAAAATTATTATATATATAATAAATATAAAACAAAAAAAAATAAAAAAAGTAACAGTGCTATATTCGGCCGTGCCGAATCTTATATACCCTTCACAACGTGTAGTCATGCAATAACAATTGTTTGTATCACCATTCATCCCATATAAAATACGTGCATACGTACACGTTAGAATAAATGTGGCATCGAATCCCAGCTGAGCCAAAAAAATTTTATTTTATTTAATATATTATTTATATTTTATTATTTTTTTTATATTTTTTTTTAAATTTTTCTCAATTTTTAAACTCAATTTTGTAGTTTTTTTTTTATTATTTTTTTCTTATTTTTAATATTTTTTTTTGGTAAATTTTTTTGTTTGGTATGTTTTTTACATGTATGTATGTATGTATTTATGTATGTATGTTGTTGTTGTAATTGTGAAAAAAAACGAGGTGGTCGTGGTTTTTTGCTCATATCTCAGAAAGTTATGGGGCGATTGTGCTGAATTTCAATAGCGATTCATTCCTGGATATTTCCAAGAGATTGATACCATATACAGATCTGAGGAACATATAGTTGCTTCTAAAAGTTGATTTCAACCAACACACGGACATACGGGCAGACGGACAGACGGTCAGGGCTTAATCGACTCCTCTATTCATAAGCTTTCAGAAAATATATACTTTATGGGGTCGGAAATGAAAATTGTAGAAATTACAAACGAAATGACAAAGCTATATATACCCTTGTGCACCACAGGTGAAGGGTATAATAAAAACAGTAAAGCGCTATATTCGGCCGTGCCGAATCTTATATACCCTTCACAACGTGTAATCATGCAATAACCGTAGTTTGTATCACCATTCCATATGATATACGTACATACATATAAAAACATACATATATAAAAACATACATATATAAAAACATCCCATTGTAAAATTATAAATTTATGTTAAAAAAAAAAATTTAAAAAAAAAATTAAAAAAAAAAATTAAAAATAAATTAAAAAAAAAAATTAAAAAAAATAATTAAAATATATATAATAAATATTAAAGAAAAAAAAAAAATATTTGAAAAAAAAAATTAAAAAAAAATAATAAAAATATAAATAATATATTAAATAAAAAATAAAAAAAAATAAAAAAAAAATTTTAAAAAAAAATATAAAAAAAATAAAAAAAATTTTTTTTTGCCTCAGCTGGGATTCGATCCCACGTTTTCTCTAACCAGTATACACGTTTGTATGTATGTATGTTGTTGTTGTAATGTTGTTTTTGTGAAAAAAAAATCGAGGGGGTCGTGGGTTTTTGCTCATATCTCAGTTGTTTATGTACCGATGTTTCTGATTTTCAATACCGATCTACTCCCGAATATTTCTGATATTTTAATACCTCACCCGGGTCCATGCGATATCGGGGGGCTTAAAAAAGTTGATTTCAACATACACACGGACAGACGGTCAGACGGACAGACTGACAGGGCTTAATCGACTCCCCTATTCATAAGCTTTCAGAAAATATATACATTATGGGGTCGGAAATGAAAATTGTAGAAATTTCACACGGAATGACAAACCTATATATACCCTTTTTCACTGTGTGAAGGGTATAAAAAAATTAGAAAAAAAAAAATTAAAAAAAATTTTTAAAAAATTTAAAAAAAATATAAAAAAAATTATAAAATATAAATAATATATTAAAATTTTTTTGGCTCAGCTGGGATTCGATGCCACGTTTTCTCTAACCAGTATACACGTTTGTATGTATGTATGTATGTTGTTGTTGTAATGTTGTTTTTGTGGAAAAAAAATCGAGGTGGTCGTGGGTTTTTGCTCATATCTCAGTTGTTTATGTACCGATGTTTCTGATTTTCAATACCGATTTACTCCCGAATATTTCTGATATTTTAATACCTTACCCGGGTTCAAGCTATGTCGGGGGGCTTCAAAAAGTTGATTTCAACATACACACGGACAGACGGTCAGACTGACAGAGCTTAATCGACTCCCCTCTTCATAAGCTTTCAGAAAATGTATACTTTATGGGGTCGGAAATAAACCTATATATACCCTTTTTCACTGTCAGAAATTATTTCTATAAAAATAAATTCAACGTTACACTCATAAGGTACTAAGTTCGTTGAAGACTTCAAACAAACTCTGCACGATAAATTATCTTTTACAAAGATAGCTACTCCACCAGCATTTCCATTTCTATCCTCTCTAAATATTCTATAGCCACTCAAACAGATAAAACTATCTGGAGTCGAAGACGAAAACCAGGTTTCGGACACACAAACAATATCAACGCCAGAATTTTCAAAAACAAATCTAAATTCATCAAGTTTATTATTCAGGCTTTGGGCGTTGATATGAGCCAGAGTAAGTCCTCTTTTGTATTTAGCCAGGATCCTAACCAAGTTCATAGTCGTGTCTTTAGAATTTCCTCCTACTGTAGCATTATTATCATCCGCCACCATTCTCAACTAAATAATAAGAAAATCTAATAGCAACGCAAACAAAAATAATATTGACAAAATTAAAAGTATGACACAGGAAACATGTAAATATAAAGTGATGTAAATATAATATAATAATAAAGACAAATTTTTTAGTAATATAATAAAATTTCAAATAAAATTTCAAATATATGAAGCATGGTTTAGGTCCGAAAAAGTTGCTTTAACTGGTCAGCGAAATCAATTTTGATGGGATCATCACTATCGTGTTTTTTTACGTACACAATTCCACGTTGAGTGTAGGCTGATTTAATGCTATTATTCTTTTTTAGGCCTAAAGCTGTTTTAAAAATACCGTGATTGTACGGAGTCAAATTCTCATTAATGTAGAACGGCATGTCACTATCAAATCCTGCATTGCACAAACGTAAAGGTGACTTGTGCTTACGCCGATAACTAGCTGAGTTTTTTAAAAACGAATTTCTCTCATATGGGGAACACATTTTAATAATAACACTGTGCGTGAAATTGACACTTTTTTTTCGTGACAAGCTGGGCACCTAGCGTTTTAACATAATTCGCTGAATCCAGTGGTGCCCACGGTTTTTTAAGATTGGCTCTGGTTTTCGAGATATACCGTTATTTCGAAAATGGAGGAGGTTGCACAACATATGTTCGCGTAACTCAAAAACGCTTTAGCTTATTGAAAAAACTTAAAAAACCGAAATTCCGCAATAAAATTTCCTTTAAGAAAGGTAAAACCTCTTTCTAACATTCGCAGTCGTTTTAGAAACATAATTTCTTTTTTGAAAAAAAAAATTAATTTTTTTATAAAAATTTCGAAATTTTTATTTTTTTAAAATTCATAAAAAATTGAAAAATTCAGCTAGGCTTCTAATTTTTTGCAGACATATAAAAAACAAAGCTGCAAACAAAACAAGCTATAAACAATTAAAATATGTTTGCAACTTTTGATTTTATTCACAAAAGTCGACAAATTTTAATTAATCTAAGAATTTCATAAAACGCAACATTTGTATTGGGGTCCCCCTAAGGGATGGTGATAAAGGGAAAGTATAATTTAAGAAAATGTTAAGAACAAAAAACATTGGAGGTCGGTCATACATTTTATCCCCCTAGGAGTGAATCCTAGGCCTTAGAAACAAATGATGGGAATGAAAAATAAAGTTGCGCAGGTGCAAAATAAGCTATTTGTGATTAAAGTCTGTCTACAACTTTTGATTTTTTCAGAAAAGATGAAATTTTTGAATTTTTTATATAACCAAACTAAAAATTTTTTGTTGTTAAGTAGTTTTTATTTAGAAATTTATTCTTCTTCCTCCTGCAGATTCCAACAAATATCCCCTAATAGCGAATCAAGTTGTTTGCCGCTATACCAGTGTTCGAGCCTGGCTGTTACTTGGTGAACTCTCTCGCCATGTTCATCAGACTCGGCTGGTGATTGTTCATTAAATTTTTCGGCATGGCAATGCAAAAAATGTATTTTCAATGACATTCTAACGTTTAAGTTTTTAAATGCGGTTAGCATATTTTTGATTAAAATTCGCCAGTTTTCAGACCGATGATTTCCTAATACATTTTCTATTACTGATTTCACACAATTCCAGGCCAATAGCTGTTGCTGTTGGTATATGGCTGTTGGTATATGGCTACCCGGAACAGTAATTTCATCAGAATATGGCGCGGAAATCGAGCATATGGTGTTTCAGTATAAGACATATAAGTCATTTTTCTTCTGTTTATACCCGCTGTATAATTTATGCACGCATAACACTCATCTTCAACATGAACTATGGGATCTCTCCAAATCATTGGAACACCAAATGGCATGGCGTCTCCATTTTTTTCCCACTTATTTAAATGGTAAATGCAGTGTGTACACACTATTGATGGTGTCCAACTCTTACCATATATAACCCTTAAAGAAAAATATGATTCATACAAGGTACTTGTTTCAGTAGTGATTTTACGGCGACTTGGCATATTTTTATATTTCCCACACACATAACAAAAGTAATTAAACTTTTTACACGCCTCCATCTTAGATATTTCAATATAACTGTTTAGATTCAAGACTGTCAGAGGCTTTAAAATTCACTAATCACTTTCGCAAGCACTTTCCATATGACAGTGAAGGGGTTGAGGAACTCTTATTTATACTGTAATTGTTTTAATCAAAGTACCAGTCGAGACCTTCATGACCATGTTTTGTAAAAAAAAACCCAGGACGAATAATATTTCTAACTTTTCCAGGTGTAGATTTTATTGTCAATTTACCGCAGGTACCCAATAATTTGAAATCACAGGTAATTGAAAAATACTATGTTATAATTTTTAATTCTAAGAACCATACAAAATACCGTTGTACTTCAGTTCCATTACCTGCTCACCTAACGAAATGCTGTATCATATGTAAGGCTGGTTGCATTACAATATTGGGTACCTGCGGTAAATTGACAATAAAATCTACATTTTTTAACCGATTTTTATGGCTTGCGGCTTTTTTTATTTTTAAGATAAGTAGTTCTCAGAAAAAAGTGCAAAATGTTGAATATTTGCTTTATATTTTTTTTAATTATATTTTTAAATTGAAAAATATTACGAATTTGGCACGAAAATTTTTTTTATCTCCATTAATTTTTAAATAATTCCAAAACGATAAGAGATAGAGAAAACACATCTTCTGGTGTTTTACTTTTGAAAACCGAAACCTAATTTAGGGGAAAAAATTTGGCACGCCCATAAAAAAAATACCGATCTGATGGAAAAAAAACGATTACGGATTTGAGTTCAGCGCATCAAAATCCACATAGACCACATAGTTTTAATTAACGGGAAGAAAAAAAATTATTTTTTGTCGAGCAGTGTTATTTATGGCTTGTTTTGTTTGCAGCTTTGTTTTTTATATGTCTGCAAAAAATTAGAAGCCTAGCTGAATTTTTCAATTTTTTATGAATTTTAAAAAAATAAAAATTTTGAAATTTTGATAAAAAAATTAATTTTTTTTTAAAAAAAAAATAGCTTTGTAAGGTGGTACTGATGTTTTTAACACGTCGCAAATATTTTTAAACATACGCGGTAAGTCTTCATTCTCATAATACGGTACGCCTGTTATCCGAATATCAGATGCGACTACGGAATTATCATGTGCTAAGATCTTTAAATTTAAATTTTGCACATCATCTTTAAGATTTTCAATTTTATTATTGGCTGACTCTAGCTTTGTTATTCTTTCATTTAGCTGATTTATTTCCATTTTTACGTCATTCATTATTTCATTTTTAAAATCACTAAACTTTTGTTCTATTTCACGTAGTAGGCAACTCTTATTGTCTTCAATCATTGTTTTTATTATTTTTGATTGTTCTTGCATATACTCGTTTTGTTTTGTAAATTTATTATCTAACCAACTCCATAAACGAGAACGAAGAGTAGGATCAAGGTACATTTATAGCAGGTAACGGCGAGATTACAACAATTGAACAATAAAACAAACAACAGGCCTTTTTATGTTGTAATGTGATAAGAACTGTCAAACAGCAAAGGGGTTGATAAAAGATAAATGAAAAACAAACAAGAAAAAACGCCATTAAACGAAAATAGATTAATTTTGTTTATCATTTAATAAACTTACTTTTAAAGTTTGTAAGAAAAATTTGTGATGTGTGTTAATTTTGTAACAAAATTTGTTTTGTATTTAATATTTATATGTACATCAAACAAAAAAAAAACACCTTGTGGAACAGAGAAAAAAGTTCCATTTCCATTTTTTGGCATACACTACACTTTCTCATTTTTTTTCTTTAAATTAGTCTTTTTTTCTAATTATATATTTAAGTCTATCCAAAATTGTTATTTATTATAAATCACTTTGATTTTCTTTTGAAATTTATCACTTTTTACTTTGATTAAAAAAAACTTGTTTACTTTTAATCTAGAAATTTAACACGTGTTGAATAAAACATAAACAACATTTGACAGTTCGGCTCACAAAATAAGCAAATAAAAAAATAATCAGCTGGCTTTCCGAGACTACCTGCTATAATTGTACCATGAGTAGGATCATTTGTTGTTGAAAATAAGAGTTCAGTTATTTCAGTGTTGTTGTTTGACAATTCATCACCTAATTCAGCTTCGCGCGCATTTCTCTTTTGACGACGTGAGCTCATAATTTTTGGGATTTTTTAAAGAAAAAACAAATTGTGTTGTGTGCATATTTTTGTTTATTTTATTATGCTGTTTTTTTAACAAGAGTTTTGTATATATGTACTAATTGTTAATATTTTTATATTTTTTAATAACTTTTATATTAGGTTTTTTGTTTGAAAATGTTTTCGTTCTTACACAAACTCAACTATGTATTTTTATTTATTATTTGTTTGCGGTTTTGCAAGATATACAAGCTTTTTTATTTGTAATAATATATGTATGTATTTTTGCAATTGTTTTGTTTAATTTATTAATATTCGGGAGTAGATCGGTATTGAAAATCAGAAACATCGGTATATAAACAACTGAGATATGAGCAAAAACCCACGACCACCTCGATTTTTTTTTCACAAAAGCAACATTACAACAACAACAACATACATACATAGAAACGTGTATACTGGTTAGAGAAAACGTGGCATTGAATCCCAGCTGAGCCAAAAAATTTTTTTTTATATTTTTTTTTTATTTCTAATTTAATATATATTTATATTTTTCTTATTATTTTTTTTGTTTTTTATATATTATATATATCTTAATTTTTTAAAAAAAAAATTTTTATATATCGATGCCTTACTTCCTCAACCTCGTATCTTAAAAAATACGGTTTTCACTTTTTCATATCAAACGATTGTTTTATACTTTAACTAAAAAAGATTAGTATATTATTACTACTAATATACATAAATGCAACCAATTCCTTAATAATTGCATTTAAACTTTTAACCAAACACTGAAGTATAAAAAGATGAACCGTTTTTTTTGTCTCTCCTGAAAAATTTTATTTTTTAAGATACGAGGTTGAGGAAGTAAAGCATCGATATGTATGTTTTTTATATGTATGTACGTATTTTATATGGGATGAATGGTGATACACACTACTGTTATTGCATGACTACACGTTGTGAAGGGTATATAACCTACCGTTGCCACATGCAAGTGCAAGTGAAAGAAAACCAATACACTAACACTTTTTTTATTAACACAACTACACTTTGGCAACCTGCGACTCAGCTTGCGAATAAATTTTTAAGCAAGTAAAATTTTTACAGTTACGGCAAGTAAAGTGACAAGCCGAAAAACAGTGTTGTCTAATACTGAGTTTTTTGTTAACTCAACAATATATCATACAATTGTGGTAAATAATTCAGCTAATTTTTTTAATAAATATGTATATATGTATATGAAGAATATTAAGAAAAAAATATAAATATTCATTTAAAATGTAAGTTTTAATATAAATATCAATATTTAATAAAAAAAATTATATTAAAAAGTTACATGTCTAAAGGTAACGTTCAATAGTGGCTATTGACAACACTTAATTACCAATTGAAGCAGCGCCATTTGTTTTAAATTTGTTTGAAGTTTATTTGTTGACGACATTTTAAAAATGAACTTGCACTGTGCTGTGTAGCCAATCAAAAAATTTTTGTGTTTTTTTTGGCATTTATCCTGATTTTCGTTAGTAATACGTATACACTACTTGCAAGTAAATACTTGCCTGTGGCAACGTAGGGTAAGATTCGGCACGGCCGAATATAGCGCTCTTACTTGTTTTTAGCTGTAGCCGTACGCACTTATACATGTTTTGCTAATAATACTCAATGTATATCCGAAGTTGTAATCGTTGTCATTCACTGATGTATATATGTTAATTAGTTACAGTCAAGGCATATTCATACAGGTATATGCAACGGCGAATTGATACAACAAAGCAAGTTTTCAGGGGGTGTTTATGTCAAGACCAATTCGTATATCAGGCATGGAAAAGCTGTTATGCAATGTTAGATATAAAAAATTTTTATTAAAAATAAGTTAGAGTGCTATATTCGGCCGTGCCGAATCTGATAATACCCATCACCATCATGTACATAGTTATAATCCCACATCGTAGCTTATTCTATATTCCATGTTATACGCCATTTTTCCTTATTATTTCCGATGCCATCCTTGATTATGAATTTTTACGTAGTTAACTGTATTCAACTAGTCAAGCCCTTTAATTTGATACCCATATTGATGGGGTTAAAAAATGTTGATCCGCTGTTTTGTTTTAGACGCCATCTTGGATTTTCCTTTTTTTATAATTTACTGTATTTTACTGGTCAATCCCTTTAATTTGATGCCAATATTGAGGGTGTTAAAGAAGTTACATTTAAAAATACCAGATTTGACCCTGTATAAATTTATTGTCAGACATTTTGTAGTGAGTTAGTACGAAATTTACTAACGTCTGTGGTGCGATTCACTAACTTTTAACGTTTCGACAGTCGTTAAATTTTTCGACACTTGTTATTGTTTGAACTATCGACTTTGCGATTCAGTAAATACTTTTTAACGATACTCGACAACTGTAACATTAAAGTGGCATCTTTGTCATAAAAAGTGTCTAAATAAATTCACCACAAACATTCATCATACAGGTAGTCGTTAAAAATCGTTAAAATATGTTACTGAATACTGAAATCGATAAAATTGTTCTTAACTGTTTTTAACGATACGATTATCGTTAAAATAAGTTAGTGAATCGCACTTCTGTTTTCCTGTATTTTTTTTTGCACGTCATTACCACATGTTTTTTTTCAATGTTTGCCTTAAGCTTAATATGACGGTAAAGTATTTTTGTAACTATGCAGTTGCCTTATATGTCACATGTTTTTTTAAACAAGTTGGTAATAGTAAAAATATGGGAAAAAACAGAGGCAGTCGTGTTCATTTTCTCATATCTCAGAAAGTTATGGGGCGATTGTGCTGAATTTCAATTGTGATTTATTCCTAGATATTTTCAAAACATTGGTACCATACATAGATCTGAGGAACATATGGTTGCTTCTAAAAGTTGATTTCAACCAACACACGGAGAGACGAGCAGACGGATAGACGGTCAGGGCTTAAACGACTGCTCTATTCATAAGCTTTCAGAAAATATATACTTCAGAAAATATATACTTTCAAATCAAAGTCGAAATATCCCAACAAACTTATCGATGGCCATATTTGAGTGTTTAAAATAAACTTTGAAACTTTGCCTAATAAAGTAATGTAATGTAAAAAATAATAAAATTATTGCTAATAAATTTGTATGCATTGTGACATCAAAAGATTCTGACTTTTGACAAACAACAACTGACGAAACTAATACACAACCATACCGGCCAGCTAATTATTAAAAAAATGAAATTCATTAACGACAACGTCATTAGCTTTATTAAGGGCCAAGTTTAACAATTTTAATCTACATATTTTGGGTGTTGTTTAATTTTTTAACGATTTTTTGACAATTTTACAACTGATAATTCATCAATTTAATGTGTTTTGATAAGAATTAAAACTAAATAAAATATAAAAATTATGTATGACTATATTAATTATTTATACCACTTGAAATGAAACAAAAAAAATTCCTACTAAACCTTTCCACTACCCAATTTTTGTATTTGAATAAATTCCTTTTTCTATAATGCGTATTTAGGTGCAATACGTACTACACCAACGCAGGCAATGTAGGCGATGCTAGGCTTGCTGCCCTTGGACTTATCGGCAATTCAGATTAAATGATGGTAGAATACTTGAAAATAACAGGTAGATTTGTGGTTTAGAAGAATCCTCGTGATTAAAGAGGTTAGGAAGAGTCAGATGCCGATGCAGCGCGCTGTGTCACGAAAATGGCCAAGAATAGTTTTAAGTCAGTGCTAAAATTTTAACGTTTTTTTTTATTTTTTTTAAACAGTTGTTAGATGATATCTTAAATATCTTCTTAAAATGTTTACAAATTTTAAAGTTATAGCGGTTCAAAGTTAAGGTTTGTGTACAGCATACGAAATTTATGGGAAAATCCGAAATTTTATGTTTATTTGACTAAACTGAAATGGGCTTATACGACATAAGCCGAAATAGAAACAAATACTTCCGTCTACCAGATCACAATACCATATTCCCGGCTGAGATCATGGCGATTACGGAAGGAATTATATGGAACCCTTTAAGCGATTGAGGAACATGTCAGAAAATGGCAAAGCATTGATGTCGGTAAAGTGACTAGAACAATATGGGGTGACCCAAATCTTGGGAAATCAAAGGAGATTCTGAGACTAAGTAGACCAACACTTAGGAAACTAACCAGTGTAATTACAGATCATACAAAGTTGAGAACCCATCTATCTCGCATGAGATTATCTGAGGAAACAACATGTAGAGCATGCGAGGAAGAGGATGAGACTTTGGTACACTACCTCTGACATTATCCTGCGTTTGGGCATATTAGGTACGAGAATTTTACAGTGGATACTATGCCGAACTTGGAATACCTGGGGATCTCGAACTGGATATCCAAAAGGAGTTACATTGAGGGGACTGGGTTTTCGGACTAGTCCGTTATTTATGGGGAATTATGTTTGGGAATTCCGTTTTTCATATGGAGCGCACAACATTCCAACTGGGCATAAGTGTATACCTGTCATGGGTTTTGGGCTTTTAGTGCCTCTCCTTTTCAACCTTACCTAAACTATGTTTATTTATAGTACTAAGAATTTAAGTATTTGAATGTAACGGCTACTAAAATTTGTAACAGAGTTGTATGTAAGTGATGCTTCTAGTTATAATTACAATACTGTTTATGTTTGCACATACTGATCATATCTCAGATATCGTTAGAAAAAAGATAGCAGTGAGGCATTGTCAAGATTTTTTAGCAACCGTGAACTTTCGTAGAGAATTTAAAAGAAAGTAGATATAACACTTTTTCTGTTTTTTGTATTTTGCAGATACAAGTATGTATTTAATTTATTTGAAGTTCAGCTGCCCGATATTGCCCGAAATTCTTTTTGTGATTGTTTTTTGGTGTCATTCTCGTTCAGGACTCGTAGTATTTTTCAGCTGTGGCTAAAGATAAAGCAAAACAGAACATGCGATGTTTTACGTCGTGTTATTAAAAAGGGAACAACAGAAAATAAGACTTACTGTTTTTAAATTTTCTAAGAATTGGTCTAAATATCATCGAATGAAAGATAGATTTTAAATTGATTTGAGCGTATTTATGTATGTTAAAATAAAATAAAAATAAAAAAGGTGTAAAAATATGTAAAAAATAATAAAAATATAAATAATAAATATAAAGTAAAAAATAAAAATATATACAAAAAATTAAAAAAAAAATACAAAAGAAAATAAAAAGAAATAAAAAAAAAATATATTAAAAAAATTAAAAAAGAAAAATTATAAGAATATAAAGATGTAATATAATAAAAACAAAAATAAAATTTTTTTTTTGGCTCAGCCACGTTTAATCTAACCACGTTTAATCTAATACATACGTTTGTATGTATGTATATATATGTATGTATTTATGTATGTATGTATGTATGTATGTATGTATGTATGTATGTATGTATGTATGTATGTATGTATGTATGTATGTATGTATGTATGTATGTATGTATGTATATATGTTTTTTTGTTTAACGAGGTGAAATCATCGAAAGATTCTGGCTCCCTAAATGCCAGGAGTGCGAGACTTTAACCCGCTAAAACACCTCGATACGCTAACCCACACGTCCCCGTGGAACTACCGCATAGCTTTCCGTCACAGGATGGGAAAGGCATTTAAACCCGCGCTTAGTCGTATTGATTCCGTTACGAATCCTTTCTAACCTACGAAGTTCCACAAGAACCAATTTCGCAAAGTTACATACATGCTCCCAATTACTCACAGAAAACACCATAGCCCGCACTATATTATCGGGCCTTATACCGTAGCCTATCATCGTCTGTAAGTTCGCCCTCCAATTCTCAAAACGTGGACAGATGAAAAAGACATGTCCGGCATCTTTCACAACGTCTTCACCATAACTTGGACAGAACGGATTACTGTCATGTCAATAGGGGTATAGATACGACCTAAAGCAGCCATGTCCACTCAATAACTGAGTGATATAATAGTTTAGGTCGCCGTGTCCTCTATCGAGCCATGGCACTATGTCAGTGTAATAAGATTCACATATGAACCAAACCGCGACGCATTTGACCAGACAGGATATGCATACAAGATAATGCTCTTAACAACGCTCGTTATTAGCTTCCTCTGGAGATATTTGGGGTCTCTGGTATTTGGCATAATACGCGAGAGCGCAGAGCAGGTTCTCGATGACTTTGCACTTATGTACTGTAGGTGATCGAAAAAGGATAAGCGAGTATCAATTACCACACCAAGATATTTAAGGTAGGACTTTGTCTCCATGTTGCACATGCCAACGTGGAAGTTGATGGTTTCCCTCATTTTGCGGCTGCTTATCAAAACCGCTTCCGTCTTATGGACAGCAAGATTCAAACCCATTGACCTGAGATAATCTCCGTGTTGGAGAAATTTATTCGCTAGAAATAAGTCTTGTATTTCCTATTGGGATGTATGTTTAATTAACTCTCCTTCTGAGACATAAATACTTATTATTAAAAGCTTTTGCATTATCTCTACTGTAATATCACAAATAATATCATAATTATCTTACTCTCATTGCACGTTTCTCACTGCCTTAATCTTACTTAAGTTCATTTGTTCTTAAATGGAATGTTAGTGAATTTATTATCATTAATATGTATAACGGGTGTTATTTACACACAATAATAATGATCTTGTATTTTTTCTTTAATGTAAATCTTTAGTTGTTGTTTCTCTAATGAACAAATGTTTACATTAATTACACTACCATAATTAACCTTTGAAGTAGGTCCTGAAACTACCCATCCGAAATGAGTTTTTTGTAAAAAAAAACTATTTACATATTTTATTTGTTCGGGTAGTATAATATCACCATAGATATCACCACCCAGTAGCAAATCAATTTCTCCAGGTTTTAGAAATTCTGGATCTGCTAATTCAAAGTTATCAATGTTTGGAAGTTTACTTTTATTAGATTGCATGGGTTGGTATTGTGTAATAGACGGTATAACCAGTGCACTGCATTTTAATTCAAATTTACTATCTGTTTTTGATTGAAGTATTAAATTGACATATTTACGGCTAGTAATTAATTTATTTTTTCCAACTCCGCTGATTTGCGCAAATGTTTTAAAGCTTGCAGTCTTAACGTTTGGATGGCATTTTCTGTGATAAGTGTGGCTTGAGCACAATGATCAAAAATTGCTCTTAGAGAGAATATACCATAATCTGTTTTAATATCAACTCTCATTGTAGCTAGTAAAACTTGAGGTGTAGTAAGTACACTACATTGTACTGAGATGTTATTAGTACTGTTTGTTATGTTTGACAATGTCTGGTTTTTATCATCAGGCAACAGGATTTCATTATGAATTGTGGTATGATGTTTTTTGTTGCAAATATGACAACGAGCTAATGAGAGACAAGCTTGGCTAAAATGACCAACACTAAGGCAGTTATGACAAATTTTCTTTGTCCGTAGAAGTTCAAGTTTTTCATTCGATGGCATTGATATGAATTTAAAGCATTTATATAAGAAATGACGTTTGGTGCAGCATGGACAATTACCATCGGTAGTAGATGTTGTTAAATGAATACTTCTACGAAAATTACTTTTGGTATTTGTTTTTACGCGAGGTACAGAATAAGTGTGTTCAGCTAGAGATTCAAGTGTTCTAAACGAAGTTTCCAAAAAATTAAAAAGTTCACTAATTTTTGGAATTTCCACGGAAGCTTTAAGAGACTGTTCCCATCCCTTTCTTGTTTGACTGTCAAGACGATTTACCGTAATATGAATTATTATTGCGTCATAAGTTTCTCGTGTAATACCTAAAGTATTAAGCAGTACTAAGCAGTTTCGCGTAGTATCTAAAATAGTTTGTATACTCTCAGCTGAACCAGTAGAATTTGGTATGGAAAACAATTTAGCTAAAAGAGTATTAACAATTTTCCTGCAGTTATGATAACGTCTATTACGTGCATTCCATGCTAATTCATAATTCTCTTCGGAAGCTGGATATTCATTAATGATATTCAAAGGAGTACCTGAGCATGAACCTTTAAGATAATAATATTTTTGAATTTTTGATAACGCCAAATTATTGTGTACTAATGATATGAACATATCTCTGTATGAAATCCATGACAAGTAGTCACCACAAAAGTTTGGTATGTCAATTTTTGGTAATCGTGCTTCAGCTGCTATTGTTGTATTCTGACGAGATGCTGAGGCATGAAATGTACCTGAGTGAAAAATTGGGGAGTTAGGTTGCTGCGATTCGGTGATAATATCTAATATATTTCCTTTAAACTAAACTAAAGATTTACATTAAAGAAAAAATACAAGATCATTATTATTGTGTGTAAATAACACCCGTTATACATATTAATGATAATAAATTCACTAACATTCCATTTAAGAACAAATGAACTTAAGTAAGCTTAAGGCAGTGAGAAACGTGCAATGAGAGTAAGATAATTATGATATTATTTGTAATATTACAGTAGAGATAATGCAAAAGCTTTTAATAATAAGTATTTCTGTCTCAGAAGGAGAGTTAATTAAACATACATCCCAAATAAACGAGGTGGCCGTGATTTTTAGCTCATATTTCAGTTTTTTATGTACCGATGTTTCGGATTTTCAATACCGATCTACTCCCGAATATTTCTGATATTTCAAAAAATTAATTTCAACACACACACGAACAGAAGGTCAGACGGACAGACTGACAGAGCTTAATCGACTCCCCTATTCATAAGCTTTCACAAAATACATATATTCTTTATGGGGTCGGAAATGAAAATTGTAGAAATTTCACACGGAATGGCAAACCTATATATAGCCTTTTTCACAGTGTGAAGGGTATAAAAAGAAAACTTTAATGAAAGTTGTTATGTCTAGAGGCCACATCAAAATTATTGAATAAGACGAAATTGTGTTTCGAGGGTTTGCTGACTGCTCTGGTCCTATTTTCTTGCACCTTTTCTATTTTCTCTTAATTAAAAATTAATGATATTATTTGCATACATATCTATAAAAATCAATGTGTGTTTGTATGTTTATATGTTTGTATGTTTATATGTTTGTTTGTGCTTTATAGACGGTTAAACGGCTGGACCGATTTCCTTGAAATTTTCACAGAATCTTTCTGTATGTCTGGAAGGAACTATAGGCTATACTTTGGTTTGAAAGTTAATGCAGCTAGAGTCTTCAAATTAAGTACGGTAAACTTTGACATCCACACGAACATTTGGGTAAAAAATGGGCGTACTTGCAATAGTAGGCGTGGCCGCATGAATTAAATACTAAAATTCGTATATCTGGAAAACGATATCGATTAGAGTAATAAAATTTTGCAAAAACAACTTTGACACCCAAATGAACATTTAGGCAAGAAATGGGTGCATTAACAATAGTGGGCGTGGCACCTGCCATATGAATTAAATACTAAAATTTGGGGTGGCGAAGCACACCGGGTATCAGCTAGTTTCTTTTAAATTTACAATATTATTACTATTATTACTTACTTTTTGTGATATCTGTATGGATAATCGACATAACATGCATGGATCAAATGTTTTGAATGCAAACAGAAATGGAAAGTGGAATGATAAGAAAATAAATATCAGGTTGCAAATCAAAATTTAAGTCTGAAATGGGTCTTATAGTTGAAAGGGTTAAGACGGGGTATAGCACAACGAATGATGGCAATACTGCAAGGCGCTTATTTTCTAATGTGGAACTTTCAGTTAAGATTACTCATGTAGATGTAAGGTTAATAAGAAATTTTTCCATTATTTTAAGAACATTTTAAAGTGGTTATTGTATAAATATATCATGTTGGTAGTACATGCATTCAACTGTGCACAAAAGTTTGGTTCATGCTATAGATTTTATTAAATATTCTACCATTCCCATTGGAATGTTATCAGAAGAATCAAGTCATAAAATTATAAGAAATGCAAGATTAAGACATACGAGAAAAATAAGTAGGATTGCCATCATGTGAGAACTCATAAATTATCTTATTCTGCAGTCAAAGCCATCAATTTTGATTCATAGTCAGGAATAACTTTTAAGAAAAAGTGATTAAAATGATCTGAAAGGGTATTTAGTTGAAAAAATCTAGATTTAACGACATAAAAACAGCAAATGAATCATTGGTAGAAAGTGAAAGTGATTATAGTGATAATTGTAAATATACTTTGATTGCCTATAATACTTATATGTATTTTATGTACATATGTATGTTAAATATGTTATGTTAAATAAATAAAATTTATGTTTCTAAATTTCTTTTTTCTGAGCGGCACTTACGTACTAAATTAAGTATTGTAAATTTTTTTTCTTATCTGATCACTTACATATTTACAAATTATATTAATTTACGTTGTATGGGAAGTGGCCGTGATTTTTGTCCGATTTTTTTGAAAATTGGAAATATGTTACAATAATAATATACATATAACCAAATATATGATTAATGCAACAGAAATAAAATATTTAATTAGAATAATTAATCGCCATTATCAATTCTTTATTTTGAAAATAAAAAAACGAATACATTTTTCAATTTTTTTTAATATTTTTATTTAATAATAAATATAAATACCAACTATACAGTGGCTCTCATTAATATTCGGTATTTTGTTTCAGTTATTTAATCTTTCATTTTAAAATAAAATTTGTTGTATTTTAAAAAAAAAATTTTATAAAATAATAAGCACCTGTTTTACAAATTACTTTCATATTTGAAAGTAATTTGTTGACATTTTCATCATCGTACGTGACATTTGTACTCTTTTAAAGTGGAATAATTTTTGCAAAAGTAAGAGTAACTGAAAAAAATATATATATATTAAACAATTTTAATTTTTAATAAAATATGCACAAATATATGCCCCATTAATATTCGGTATTTTCATCTTACCAAAAAATGCAACCAAGTAACTGCAACTGTGCAAGCATTTTTGTTATAACGGTAAAAATCAACTTAATGAAAGTAAAATTAGCGCGTGGTTTAAAAATTTTTGCCCACAAATTTTTACCAAAAGAATAATTAATCGTCATTATCAATTCTTTATTTTGAAAATAAAAAAACGAATACAGTTTAAATTTGTTTTTTTTAATATTTTTATTTAATAATATAAAGACCAACTATACATATCAATGACTTAACATGCAAAGGCTCTAAGTCCATATTTTACAATTTTACAGGAGAGACAAAAAACAACCAAACTTTTCTTTGCGTAAGCATTTTTGAATTCTGTAAACGCAATTTGTTTGGTATTTTTGTTTGTTTTCTATGTGCGTAGCGCAAAATTAAAAAATAAGTATTTGTCGCGATATACGATTTTTTGGACTTAGAGCTTTTTCTATTGCTTAGTTTGTATTTTTTTATGGACTTAGGTCTTTTTCTTAGAGTTTGTCTTTTATTGCATTTCTCATTTACTACAATGAAAATATTGCACTTTTTTGATTTTTTTATTCAAAAAGCTAATAATATGTAAAAAAGTAAAGATTGTTTTGAATATTGTAGAAAAAGAAGCATAATTTATTTAGCGATATGAATAACATTGTTATTGCAGTTTAAGTTATAGTATTATAAAATTAATTTCAATTTCGATATTATTCGACTGTATATATGTATATATACAGTCTTATTGCAATGCTGTTATAAAAAATAATATTAATTTAAACTTGTGAAAAAAAAAGAAAAACTTTCACACACTCGCATTTTTTGTTTTGTACCTTAAGATTATATTTAAAAATTAGACTTCTTTTGGATTCATTTAATACTTTTCTATTTTGCGGTGTATTAACTGGAGCTGATTTAATCAAAGTTTAAACGTAAACTTTTTTCTTCCCAACTCATTTTCCAAAATTCTTTAAAAATATGTTCTCTATCATCGTCATTTATCTCCGCACATTTCATGGCACCAAATTTTATACATCTGCATCTATCCTTTATATTTCTTGATTCTTTCATCTTTTCATAATTCCCAATATTCCCGTGTTTTACTTTTCCAAAATAACGTTTACCCTTTTCTTTACGAATTCTATTTTTGGCCGAAAACCAAGCTGAATTTTCAACTTGGACTCCTTTTTTGCTAGTTTTAGTTTTGGTTGGTAACTCGTATGAATCATCGGAGTCACTACGAAAACCATATGGAATCAGACCTATGATTTCGTCGTCTAACTCAAATCCATAATGACTTTCAATTGTTTGAGATCCAAAGTTGCTGTTTTCGCAAATTCCATGGTTGGCTTCTGATAAAATAATAATTTAACATTATTTTTGGAGAACTTAAACATATTGTTACGTTTATACCTTTTATAAACGTTGGTTTACTTCCTTTAAATAAACCTCTTGAGTTCTTTTATGGCAATCAAAAACAGTTGAAATTAGTTTTAAAATTAAGAGCACCTTATTTACTTAAACACACTCAAAGATTGCTTTTATATCACTTTACTTATTACACTTATAGTTATACACTTTTATTATCAAACTCACTTTGATACGCACTTTACAAGCTCTATTATATATTTATTGATATTTTATTAATTCCCATTAAATTCATTACATAAAATTTAGTTTCTTAATCTAGAAAGCTAATACATTTCTACTGTTTTCCTTACATACTAACATATTTTTCAAGGACTTTACTATTACACATATATTCTAGCTTAGCTACGTCATTCTTACATTAATCTACTTGGCTCTTGCTTTAAATTCCCCAAAAAAGGGATCAAAAAGGGTATTCTTTTGATCATGTTAGCTGTGTTGTTCGGCTATTTATAGTAACATAGTGGTGTTCGGTAACATTCGACAAAGTTCTCGTATGTACATTCTAGTACATTCGAAAACCGTTCAATTTAAATTAAGACGTTAAGTAATAGGTACGAATAATAGAAGTGCCTAAAAGTATGCTACACATAACAACAAACATCATGTTCGAACAACCAGCAAAATAAACTAATACAAATACAACTACAGTAACTTTAACTACTACAACTAAAATAAATTATAATGTAAATTAAGCTATTTAAAAATAAATTTGTAACACTACCGCCCGCTTAAGCCTGTTCGTCCCGAATAGGCACAAATTCACTTTTTCCGTACTTAGCGAGGCGCTCGAGATGAACCACTTTCATCTTTGCTCTTGGGCTATTGTACTTCTGTATTCTATACACGACATCATTTATTCTTTTTATCACCTTATACGGCCCATCCCAATTAGTTTGGAGTTTAGGAGACAGTCCTTTTTTTCGTTGTGGGTTATATAGTAGAACTAGCTGACCCTCATTAAAGCCTTCACAATTCGCTGCTCTGTCATATCTGGCCTTCATCTTGTCGCTGGTCATTTTTATTCGGCCACGAACGGATTCATGAATTTCGTCTAGATCTTTTTGTTCCCTTGAAGTGTCTTCTTCGTGCTCATCTACTGTCGAGGGATTAATACCGAATTCTAGATCACCTGTCAGTTTCAGCTCGGTTCCAAACATAATTTTTGCAGGTGTTCGGAAGGTAGAGTCATGAACGGCTGACCTGTATGCCAATAGAAATTTCGGTATGTGCTCATTTTGGTGTGCACTGACCACTTTTCTCAAGTATTCCTCCAACGTGCGGTTAAATCTCTCGACCATGCCGTCAGATTGTGGATGCAGTGGCGTAGTCCTCGTTTTTCGGATACCGTATAGTTCGCACATTTCCTGGAATATCGCAGATTCAAAATTTCTTCCCTGATCAGAATGTAGCTCAAGCGGAACTCCATAGCGGCACACCCAGTTGTTCACAAATGCGTTTACGACAGTTTTAGCTTCTTGGTTTGGTACTGCGTTTACCTCTGGCCATTTGCTAAAATAGTCGATTACAACTAGAACGTAACGGTTTCCAGCCTCACTGACAGGAAAGGGGCCTGCTATATCCATCGCTACTTGCTCAAAGGGAGCACCTGAATTGTACTGCTGTAGCGCTCCTCGACTCCTTCTTACTGGGCCCTTGGCTGCAATACATTGTGCGCAATTTGCTATCCAATCAGCTACAGATTGTTGGCATCCAACCCAATAGAAACGTTGCTTTATCTTTTCTATGGTTTTTGTTACACCAAGGTGTCCACCACTTGAACCATTATGAAACTCCTTCAATACCTCTTTGACTTTATAGGATGGCACCGCAATCAGATTTGTTGTCGATTTACCATCAGTACTTTCCCATTTGCGATAAAGGCACCCGTTAATAACCTGCAGACTATTCCATAGCGCCCAGTATGATTTCATCAGTGGACTTTCCGCTGATATTTGGTTACGGGTTGGCCTTTTGTCTTCCTCCTTTGCTGACATAATTTTTGCCAGTAAGGGATCATCTCTTTGCGCCGCTGACCAGTCGTCACTTGTCTCTATATGTGTTAGTCGAACGTTGACGACACATTCTTTTCCTTTAGCTTTTGCACAATGTTTGCACTCCAATCTGCACGGTCTTCGGGAGAGTGCATCTGCATTTCCATGTTTAGTGCCCTTTCTGTGCTCAATACTGAAATCGTAGCTCTGAAGACGTTCAATCAAACGGGCTAGCTGTCCTTCCGGTTGTTTGAATTGTAGCAACCATCTGAGTGCAGAATGATCGGTTCTTAGTTCGAAGTGATGTCCGTACAGATATTTGTGGTAATGCTTTACACACTCCACAACTGCCAGAAGCTCTCGTCGTGTTACACAATAATTTCTTTCAGGCTTCGAGAGTGTCCGACTGTAGTAGCCTCTTTCTGTTCCATTGACAACCTGCGAAAGAACACCACCTATCCCGTATCCACTCGCATCGCTATCCAATACAAATTTCTCCCCAGCGGTAGGATATGCCAAAACTGGTGCTACACATAACAACTCCTTGAGCTTCTTGAATGCTTGTTCTTGTGCTTCAGCCCACAAGAATGGTCGTGACTTCTTGGTGAGCTCATGTAGACTGGCAGCGACACTGGCAAAATTCGGCACAAATCGCCTGTAGTAGGTACAGAGGCCTAGAAAACTACGTAACTCATGCAGATTTTTCGGGCGAGGCCAGGCATGCACTGCTTGAATTTTATCTTCGTCAGTTGATATACCATCCTGTGCGACTCGATGCCCCAAGTATTTAACCTCTTTTTGGAACAATGCACATTTCTTTGCGCTTAATTTAAGTCCAGCCACTGATATTCGTTTAAGAACTTCTTCTAGATTTATCAGGTGATCGTCAAAACTTTTACCCATGACAATTATGTCATCAAGATACACCAGGCATGTCTTCCAATGAAGTCCCCTTAATACGCGTTCCACTAATCGCTCGAACGTGGCCGGAGCGTTGCATAGTCCAAATGGCATCACGTTAAATTGTCACAGCCCGTCACTTGCACTAAAAGCTGTTTTCTCCTTATCTTTATCAGATATATCTACTTGCCAATAACCACTTTGCAGGTCTAAAGTAGAGAACCATTTTGTTCCAGCTAGCGTGTCCAGAGTGTCATCTATCCTTGGTAGTGGATAACTGTCCTTCTTAGTGACGTCATTCAGTTTTCTATAATCGACGCAAAATCTTGTGCTGCCATCTTTCTTTTTAACCAAAACTACCAGTGAGCTCCAAGGACTTGAAGAAGGTTCTATTACTCCATTATTATCCATTTCGTTGACAAGCTCTTTGACTTCATTACATTTCGCTAGAGGAATACTTCTAGGAGCTTGTTTTATAGGCCTTGCATCGCCGGTATTTATCTGATGTTTCACAAGTGATGTTCTACCTTGATGTTGACTTTTCAGAGTGAAGATGGATGCATGTTTTCTGAGTAGCTGTTTTGCTTTATTCCTATCGGACGGCGATAATCCTTTAACCCACTTCTCTACGTATTCTGCTAGCATCTCCTGCTCTTTGTTTGACATACTAACAGGACCCGATTTCATTTCGCAATTAATTATTGCCTCAGCTTTAGCACATTGACCTAATTCGGATTTTGGCTTGACGACTTTGACGAAAGGTTAAGCACTCTTACAGGGACTCTTCCGTCATTGGTGGTTTTGACAAGGGCTTTTGCTGTTATTAAGTCACTTTTTATATCTGTTTGTTCTACCACCCACAACCGGTTGTCCACACAATCTCCCTCTATACGCGGCCATACTACACTTTCTGACTGTGGTGGTATTTTCTCATATTCCGTAGCAACTAGTTTCCTTACATGCACCTTATTTTCATAACCAACATCTAGGGGTATTTCAACATTCCTCCAAATCATTACCTTCTGCCCCATGTGCAGATTAATGCCATGAGTAATCATAAAATCTGCACCGATGATTACTTCCTCCACAATGTCGGCAACGATGAATACATGATTGACAGTTATGTTGGCAATAGTTAATTTTACGATTATTTTACCATAGACAGTAGCAGGCTCCCCAGTAGCTGTTCGCAGACTTACGCCGCATAACGGTTCGATTGTTTTCTTTACTAAATCGGGTCTGATAATAGACTGCGATGCTCCTGTGTCTATAGTAACAAGTAAGAGCACTATATTCGGCTGTGCCGAATCTTTTATACCCACCACCAATTTTGTGTACATTTAAAGCACAATATTTATTATTTTGTTAATCGCTATGGAATAATCTCTTTATAATAAAATACGTATCACTTTCTTTGTAGGGGGTGGTTAACTTTTAAGGGCCCATGTTGAAGGTGAACTACACCTAGTCTTTAAGTTTGTTTTCTGCATTTCACTTGACATTTCTCAATCTCAAACTTACTCATTTTGATCAGTGGAAAGATACGCAAATGAGCAACGCTTTAAAGTTATTCAGGTTTTTTATAAAAATGGGCGTTCAAATCAAAATGCATTTTGTGCACTTCGTAATTCTTTTGATCAACATAATCGTTCAAATTCGTCCACAATCGGGAGAATTGTAAAAAATATTTAAATTTCTGCAAAACAGGTCTGTATAAAATGTTAGAAAATCTGTGAATGCCTTCTTAGTTCGTTGAATTGGAACTATTGCTGTTTTTTCTGATAGTGTGGCAAAAGAGCAGTCAACCTCGACTCATCATCATGCCCAATAATTGAGCATCAACATTGTCATTGAAAATTTGGACCATCAGATAGAGGAGAGGCGCCAAGGATGGGGGGGGCCATTTGGCCGATATTTTGTTAAATACATAATTGAACCATACAAATATTATCATTATAAAAAGAAATAATAATATCCTAAATAATTTGTGTTTTATTTAAATACAACATCGGTCCTTAAATGAAATGAAATTCAATGAAAGTGTGTTAAAGTAGCTGTGTCAATAAAGTTTTTACTAATAAATACAATTTAAATATTTCAATATAGCCCTTTATTTTCCCAAAAACTTTGTCAATAGAGAAATTACATGAATTTAAGGTAAGCCGTTGTATGGGAGGTAGGCGTTAAAGTGGCCGTGTCACCTAAACTTTTTGGCACAACAATAACATTGATTAGAAGGATATACACAGCAAATTTGATCATCATACCTCTAATTTTGGCGGTTTTATGAGCTTTTAAATTTCATCAACGGTAGATTACGTGAAAAGTGGGCGTTATAGTAGGCGTGTCAAAGTTATTTTTGCGAATGTGTACATTTTAGGTGTTTCAACATAGCCCTTTATTAATCCAAAATCATTATTAATAGAGAAATTAGAGGAATTTTGAGTAAAACGTTATATGGGAGGTGGGCGTAAAAGTGGGCGTGGCAACTCAATTTTCTAGCACAGTAATGACATTGCCTAGGGGGATATACGTAGCAAATTTTATCATCATACCTCTTATTTTGGCGGTTTTATGAGCTTTTAAATTTCATTAACGGTATATAACGTGAAAAGTGGGCGTTATAGTAGGCGTGTCAAAGTTATTTTTGCGAATGAGTACAACTTAGGTGTTTCAATATAGTCCTTTATTATTCCAAAATCTTTATTAATAGAGGAATTATATGAATTTTAAGTAAAACGTTATATGGGAGGTGGGCGTAAAAGTGGGCGTGGCGCCTTAATTTTCTGGCGCAGTAATTACATTGCCTAAAAGGATATACGTAGCGAATTTGATCATCATACCTCTAATTTTGGCGGTTTTATGAGCTTTTAAATTTCATTAACAGTATATAACGTGAAAAGTGGGCGTTATAGTGGGCGTGTCAAAGTTGTATTTTCGAATGAGTACAACTGAGATGTTTCAATATAGCCCTTTATTATTCCAAAATCTACATAAATTGAGAAATTATATGAATTTTGGGTAAAACGTTATATGGGAGGTGGGCGTAAAAGTGGGCGTGGCACATTGATTTTCCGTTACAAAAAAGCGTCTCACCAATAAGCAAAGTGTGCAAAATTTCAGAGTCGTACATCCAATTTTGTTGCTTTTATGACGTTTTTGTTTTTAAATATACCGAAAAATACACTGTGCGGTATAAATTTTCGTACATTTTGATCGATAACTCCTCTCCTAATGCATAGATTTAGATAATTTTCGGGGAAAAATATTGTTTTTACTCAGGAAATATATATTCGAAGTTTCATGAGTCTACGTTAATGCGTTTGGACACAATTCCATTTTATTCGATGTTTGAAGGACACGGTTTTTTCGACCTACTCTTGCTTTTCGAGCTATAACTCTCTTCCTAATATTCCGATTTAGCCCATTTTCAATACCAAACAAACCTTGTCTATAAGAAAGATTCTGGCAAAATTTGAGCCCCCTAGCTTTTTCGGTGCGACCTCTATCGTGCTTTCAACAGACGGACGGACATAGCTAGATCGTCATAAAATCAAACCCTGATTCAGAATATATATACTTTATGGGGTCTAAAATGGATATTTCGATGTGTTACAAACGGAATGACAAAATGAATATACCCCCACCATTTTTTTGGTGGCGGGTATAAAAATATGCCTTCGACCATTGATATACCCACAAGCAGTAAGGTTGCTATTTTTCTGCTGCATAACTGATATGGAGATTGTGGGGCCCTCTTGCCCCGTTGTGCTAGCTCGTTTTAGTTTAACGGTGACTCATTTGATGATTTCGTGTTTGCCCGTTTGCTGTTTCCAAGTGGCGAAACAGATCTAGCCCGCTTCCTTGGTGCTTTGCAATTTCGTTGAAAATGTCCAGTTTTACCACAATTATAGCATTTGGCTCTGGCTTTACCTTGCTTCTCCTCTAACGCCTGTATAACTGCATTTTTAATTTTGGTCTCCGTTTTTTTCTGCGGTAATTTCGAGATTTCTCACCTTACATATTTGCGGCTTAGAGAGTAATTTTGCGGTCTCCTGTGTCAGAGCGTATGATACGGTTTCTGCAAACGTTGATTTGTGTGTGCCAAACACCGCGTGCTTTATTTCTGGATCACGTATTCCATTTACAAATGTTTCAATTTTAAACTGATCCAAAAATGGGTGATTTTCACCTGGATATGTCAGCTGCACCAAACGCTCGATCTCCGTTGCGAAATCTTGTAACGACTCATTCGCTTTCTGTGTTCTGCCTCGTAGTTCCATTCGGTATATATCTCGTTTTTGCTCGCCGCCATACTTACGTTGTAGTGCAACCATTATGTCATCATAGTTTTCTCTGCAGCCAATAGGTATGCTTTCCAAGACTTGCGCTGCGTTTCCTTTTAACGCCAAAATCAACTCTATAGCCTTTTTCCTCATTGCTCCACATATTTCTATTGGCAACTGTCTCAAATTGAAATTTAAAAACATTAAATGGTGCACTACCATCAAAAGTAGGGGCCTTTATTCTACTCGATATTTCTGGAATTATTCGCACTGGTCCCTCGTGACATTGAAGATCAGTAATTTTTATTTCCAGATTTTTAAATTTTTCGTCTTGTAATTGCAATTTTTCATCAACATTTTTTACTTGTAATTGTAATTTGCTATTGAAGTCACTGGCTTGAGTAACTATGCAATCTTCAAGGTCAGATATTTTTTTATCAATTTTATTAGCTTGCTTTTCAATGCCCTCTACTCGGCTTCAGAAATTTCTTGAAGTTTCTCGTTTGTAGCTCTAGCTGTTTCTTCCACTTCTTCTTTAACTTCAGCTAATAATTTTTCATTATTAGCTCTAGAATTTTCTTGAACTTCGGCTAATAATTTTTCATTATTAGCTCTAGAAGTTTCTTGAACTTCAACTTTAACTTCAGCTAATAATTTTTCATTATTAGCTCTAGAAGTTTCTTGAACTTCAACTTTAACTTCAGCTAATAATTTTTCATTATTAGCTCTAGAAGTTTCTTGAACTTCAACTTTAACTTCTTGAACTTCTGCTAATAATTTTTGACTGTTACGTTCCATTTTTTCCATCATTGCTGCAAGCATTGTACTGAAATCCATGTTGTTTGTGGTTGCTCGTGTGGAAACTTCCATTTCTTCTTTTTCGTCAAACTCGTAACCCTCAATGTCAATATTACGCCGCTTAAACTCATCTAGAAGTCTCTTTTGCAATTCTACTTTATTACCTGTTGTCAACAATGCCAGCTTACTCAATTCCTTTTTGAGTTGTTCTACTTTAAGTTCCTCAAATTTCATGTCTGCTTTTTATTATTATTTTTTTTTTAATGCTATTTCACTTCTGACACCAGTTGTTACGTTTATACCTTTTATAAACGTTGGTTTACTTCCTTTAAATAAACCTCTTGAGTTCTTTTATTGCAATCAAAAACAGTTGAAATTAGTTTTAAAATTAAGAGCACTTTATTTACTTAAACACACTCAAAGATTGCTTTTATATCACTTTACTTATTACACTTATAGTTATACACTTTTATTATCAAACTCACTTTGATACGCACTTTACAAGCTCTATTGTAATACTGATCATGTTAGCTGTGTTGTTCGGCTATTTATAGTAACATAGTGGTGTTCGGTATCATTCGACAAAGTTCTCGTATGTACATTCTAGTACATTCGAAAACCGTTAAATTTAAATTAAGACGTTAAGTAATAGGTACGAATAATAGAAGTGCCTAAAAGTATGCTACACATAACAACAAACATCATGTTCGAACAACCAGCAAAATAAACTAATACAAATACAACTACAGTAACTTTAACTACTACAACTAAAATAAATTATAATGTAAATTAAGCTATTTAAAAATAAATCTGTAACAACATTTTAATATATTTACCTTAAGCACCATAATAAGTTAAGACTTTTTATAAAAAATAATATTTTAAGCTAGTTTTACTCATGTAGAGGTTTTGAAAAGAAAATTATACATAAATTGAAAAAATTTTAACAATTAAGAAAATTAACTTTGTTAACTTATATTATCGCTGCAATACTGACTCATTGATATTGAACAAAATTTAGCATACGTTAATTATTATAAAACAGTTATTCGATTTTTTAATACATGTGTTGGAACAACTTGACAGAAATGGTTAAAATGTACTTTTTATAGGGACTTAGAGCTTTTTCTTGTGATAAATTGGACTTAGCACTTTTGCTCATTATTACAAAACAACAACAACAAATGAGATAACAAATTTTTTTCTTTGTAATCAATGTATTTTCACTTATTGCACATTGCTGCATTAAAATCTCAATTTCTGAAAAAAGTGGACTTAGAGCCTTTACATGTTAAGCCAGCGATATAAAATCTTCATATACATGCATACACATATACATATGTATGTATACATTTAACCACAAAAATAAAACAAAAAATTGCAAATATTATTAGAATAAACTGTTGATTTTCTTTTTGGTCGTGGTTTTTATGTATATTAAGCGGATTCAGACCAGTTCGCACCCCGGTACAGCACCATTAAGTATGTGACTTATTATATGTACATATATCTTGAAAATTTCAGCATTTGAAAGTTCATTTTGCATTTCTTGGATTTCTTACCTTCATTAATCATGTTAACATAATTCTACAAATTAAGCTCTTAAATAACTTTATTAAGCGTGTTAAAAAACTGTAATCGAAAACGTTTTTCTTGGATGTTTTCTTGATTTAAGATTCATTTAAGGTGCGCTATGTGCTACAAGTCAATGAAATTTTACATTATTTAATGTTTAATCTATGAATGTACTGCAGTTATGTTTGAGACCACGGCTGGGAATTTAATGTTAATGTCATTTGAAACATTTAATTAAAAGCATTAGAAACTTGATTTATATAAAAAATATTTTCCAAATGATTTTAGTCCACAATTTTGCCAACTCCTGATCGATTTTTCAAAACCCTTGGTCTATATTATTTGGCTCTGGCTTTACCTTGCTTCTCCTCTAACGCCTGTATAACTGCATTTTTAATTTTGGTCTCCGTTTTTTTCTGCGGTAATTTCGAGATTTCTCACCTTACATATTTGCGGCTTAGAGAGTAATTTTGCGGTCTCCTGTGTCAGAGCGTATGATACGGTTTCTGCAAACGTTGATTTGTGTGTGCCAAACACCGCGTGCTTTATTTCTGGATCACGTATTCCATTTACAAATGTTTCAATTTTAAACTGATCCAAAAATGGGTGATTTTCACCTGGATATGTCAGCTGCACCAAACGCTCGATCTCCGTTGCGAAATCTTGTAACGACTCATTCGCTTTCTGTGTTCTGCCTCGTAGTTCCATTCGGTATATATCTCGTTTTTGCTCGCCGCCATACTTACGTTGTAGTGCAACCATTATGTCATCATAGTTTTCTCTGCAGCCAATAGGTATGCTTTCCAAGACTTGCGCTGCGTTTCCTTTTAACGCCAAAATCAACTCTATAGCCTTTTTCCTCATTGCTCCACATATTTCTATTGGCAACTGTCTCAAATTGAAATTTAAAAACATTAAATGGTGCACTACCATCAAAAGTAGGGGCCTTTATTCTACTCGATATTTCTGGAATTATTCGCACTGGTCCCTCGTGACATTGAAGATCAGTAATTTTTATTTCCAGATTTTTAAATTTTTCGTCTTGTAATTGCAATTTTTCATCAACATTTTTTACTTGTAATTGTAATTTGCTATTGAAGTCACTGGCTTGAGTAACTATGCAATCTTCAAGGTCAGATATTTTTTTATCAATTTTATTAGCTTGCTTTTCAATGCCCTCTACTCGGCTTCAGAAATTTCTTGAAGTTTCTCGTTTGTAGCTCTAGCTGTTTCTTCCACTTCTTCTTTAACTTCAGCTAATAATTTTTCATTATTAGCTCTAGAATTTTCTTGAACTTCGGCTAATAATTTTTCATTATTAGCTCTAGAAGTTTCTTGAACTTCAACTTTAACTTCAGCTAATAATTTTTCATTATTAGCTCTAGAAGTTTCTTGAACTTCAACTTTAACTTCAGCTAATAATTTTTCATTATTAGCTCTAGAAGTTTCTTGAACTTCAACTTTAACTTCTTGAACTTCTGCTAATAATTTTTGACTGTTACGTTCCATTTTTTCCATCATTGCTGCAAGCATTGTACTGAAATCCATGTTGTTTGTGGTTGCTCGTGTGGAAACTTCCATTTCTTCTTTTTCGTCAAACTCGTAACCCTCAATGTCAATATTACGCCGCTTAAACTCATCTAGAAGTCTCTTTTGCAATTCTACTTTATTACCTGTTGTCAACAATGCCAGCTTACTCAATTCCTTTTTGAGTTGTTCTACTTTAAGTTCCTCAAATTTCATGTCTGCTTTTTATTATTATTTTTTTTTTAATGCTATTTCACTTCTGACACCAGTTGCTACGTTTATACCTTTTATAAACGTTGGTTTACTTCCTTTAAATAAACCTCTTGAGTTCTTTTATTGCAATCAAAAACAGTTGAAATTAGTTTTAAAATTAAGAGCACTTTATTTACTTAAACACACTCAAAGATTGCTTTTATATCACTTTACTTATTACACTTATAGTTATACACTTTTATTATCAAACTCACTTTGATACGCACTTTACAAGCTCTATTGTAATACTGATCATGTTAGCTGTGTTGTTCGGCTATTTATAGTAACATAGTGGTGTTCGGTATCATTCGACAAAGTTCTCGTATGTACATTCTAGTACATTCGAAAACCGTTAAATTTAAATTAAGACGTTAAGTAATAGGTACGAATAATAGAAGTGCCTAAAAGTATGCTACACATAACAACAAACATCATGTTCGAACAACCAGCAAAATAAACTAATACAAATACAACTACAGTAACTTTAACTACTACAACTAAAATAAATTATAACGTAAATTAAGCTACTTAAAAATAAATCTGTAACAACATTTTAATATATTTACCTTAAGCACCATAATAAGTTAAGACTTTTTATAAAAAATAATATTTTAAGCTAGTTTTACTCATGTAGAGGTTTTGAAAAGAAAATTATACATAAATTGAAAAAATTTTAACAATTAAGAAAATTAACTTTGTTAACTTATAGTATCGCTGCAATACTGACTCATTGATATTGAACAAAATTTAGCATACGTTAATTATTATAAAACAGTTATTCGATTTTTTAATACATGTGTTGGAACAACTTGACAGAAATGGTTAAAATGTACTTTTTATAGGGACTTAGAGCTTTTTCTTGTGATAAATTGGACTTAGCACTTTTGCTCATTACTACAAAACAACAACAACAAATGAGATAACAAATTTTTTTCTTTGTAATCAATGTATTTTCACTTATTGCACATTGCTGCATTAAAATCTCAATTTCTGAAAAAAAGTGGACTTAGAGCCTTTACATGTTAAGCCAGCGATATAAAATCTTCATATACATGCATACACATATACATATGTATGTATACATTTAACCACAAAAATAAAACAAAAAATTGCAAATATTATTAGAATAAACTGTTGATTTTCTTTTTGGTCGTGGTTTTTATGTATATTAAGCGGATTCAGACCAGTTCGCACCCCGGTACAGCACCATTAAGTATGTGACTTATTATATGTACATATATCTTGAAAATTTCAGCATTTGAAAGTTCATTTTGCATTTCTTGGATTTCTTACCTTCATTAATCATGTTAACATAATTCTACAAATTAAGCTCTTAAATAACTTTATTAAGCGTGTTAAAAAACTGTAATCGAAAACGTTTTTCTTGGATGTTTTCTTGATTTAAGATTCATTTAAGGTGCGCTATGTGCTACAAGTCAATGAAATTTTACATTATTTAATGTTTAATCTATGAATGTACTGCAGTTATGTTTGAGACCACGGCTGGGAATTTAATGTTAATGTCATTTGAAACATTTAATTAAAAGCATTAGAAACTTGATTTATATAAAAAATATTTTCCAAATGATTTTAGTCCACAATTTTGCCAACTCCTGATCGATTTTTCAAAACCCTTGGTCTATATTATTTGGCTCTGGCTTTACCTTGCTTCTCCTCTAACGCCTGTATAACTGCATTTTTAATTTTGGTCTCCGTTTTTTTCTGCGGTAATTTCGAGATTTCTCACCTTACATATTTGCGGCTTAGAGAGTAATTTTGCGGTCTCCTGTGTCAGAGCGTATGATACGGTTTCTGCAAACGTTGATTTGTGTGTGCCAAACACCGCGTGCTTTATTTCTGGATCACGTATTCCATTTACAAATGTTTCAATTTTAAACTGATCCAAAAATGGGTGATTTTCACCTGGATATGTCAGCTGCACCAAACGCTCGATCTCCGTTGCGAAATCTTGTAACGACTCATTCGCTTTCTGTGTTCTGCCTCGTAGTTCCATTCGGTATATATCTCGTTTTTGCTCGCCGCCATACTTACGTTGTAGTGCAACCATTATGTCATCATAGTTTTCTCTGCAGCCAATAGGTATGCTTTCCAAGACTTGCGCTGCGTTTCCTTTTAACGCCAAAATCAACTCTATAGCCTTTTTCCTCATTGCTCCACATATTTCTATTGGCAACTGTCTCAAATTGAAATTTAAAAACATTAAATGGTGCACTACCATCAAAAGTAGGGGCCTTTATTCTACTCGATATTTCTGGAATTATTCGCACTGGTCCCTCGTGACATTGAAGATCAGTAATTTTTATTTCCAGATTTTTAAATTTTTCGTCTTGTAATTGCAATTTTTCATCAACATTTTTTACTTGTAATTGTAATTTGCTATTGAAGTCACTGGCTTGAGTAACTATGCAATCTTCAAGGTCAGATATTTTTTTATCAATTTTATTAGCTTGCTTTTCAATGCCCTCTACTCGGCTTCAGAAATTTCTTGAAGTTTCTCGTTTGTAGCTCTAGCTGTTTCTTCCACTTCTTCTTTAACTTCAGCTAATAATTTTTCATTATTAGCTCTAGAATTTTCTTGAACTTCGGCTAATA
Source organism: Phyto melanocephala (assembly GCA_941918925.1). Lineage (NCBI taxonomy): Eukaryota > Metazoa > Arthropoda > Insecta > Diptera > Rhinophoridae > Phyto > Phyto melanocephala. Next base: position 58,824,627 of record OW799236.1, read on the forward strand.
ATTTTTCATTATTAGCTCTAGAAGTTTCTTGAACTTCAACTTTAACTTCAGCTAATAATTTTTCATTATTAGCTCTAGAAGTTTCTTGAACTTCAACTTTAACTTCAGCTAATAATTTTTCATTATTAGCTCTAGAAGTTTCTTGAACTTCAACTTTAACTTCTTGAACTTCTGCTAATAATTTTTGACTGTTACGTTCCATTTTTTCCATCATTGCTGCAAGCATTGTACTGAAATCCATGTTGTTTGTGGTTGCTCGTGTGGAAACTTCCATTTCTTCTTTTTCGTCAAACTCGTAACCCTCAATGTCAATATTACGCCGCTTAAACTCATCTAGAAGTCTCTTTTGCAATTCTACTTTATTACCTGTTGTCAACAATGCCAGCTTACTCAATTCCTTTTTGAGTTGTTCTACTTTAAGTTCCTCAAATTTCATGTCTGCTTTTTATTATTATTTTTTTTTTAATGCTATTTCACTTCTGACACCAGTTGCTACGTTTATACCTTTTATAAACGTTGGTTTACTTCCTTTAAATAAACCTCTTGAGTTCTTTTATTGCAATCAAAAACAGTTGAAATTAGTTTTAAAATTAAGAGCACTTTATTTACTTAAACACACTCAAAGATTGCTTTTATATCACTTTACTTATTACACTTATAGTTATACACTTTTATTATCAAACTCACTTTGATACGCACTTTACAAGCTCTATTGTAATACTGATCATGTTAGCTGTGTTGTTCGGCTATTTATAGTAACATAGTGGTGTTCGGTATCATTCGACAAAGTTCTCGTATGTACATTCTAGTACATTCGAAAACCGTTAAATTTAAATTAAGACGTTAAGTAATAGGTACGAATAATAGAAGTGCCTAAAAGTATGCTACACATAACAACAAACATCATGTTCGAACAACCAGCAAAATAAACTAATACAAATACAACTACAGTAACTTTAACTACTACAACTAAAATAAATTATAACGTAAATTAAGCTACTTAAAAATAAATCTGTAACAACATTTTAATATATTTACCTTAAGCACCATAATAAGTTAAGACTTTTTATAAAAAATAATATTTTAAGCTAGTTTTACTCATGTAGAGGTTTTGAAAAGAAAATTATACATAAATTGAAAAAATTTTAACAATTAAGAAAATTAACTTTGTTAACTTATAGTATCGCTGCAATACTGACTCATTGATATTGAACAAAATTTAGCATACGTTAATTATTATAAAACAGTTATTCGATTTTTTAATACATGTGTTGGAACAACTTGACAGAAATGGTTAAAATGTACTTTTTATAGGGACTTAGAGCTTTTTCTTGTGATAAATTGGACTTAGCACTTTTGCTCATTACTACAAAACAACAACAACAAATGAGATAACAAATTTTTTTCTTTGTAATCAATGTATTTTCACTTATTGCACATTGCTGCATTAAAATCTCAATTTCTGAAAAAAAGTGGACTTAGAGCCTTTACATGTTAAGCCAGCGATATAAAATCTTCATATACATGCATACACATATACATATGTATGTATACATTTAACCACAAAAATAAAACAAAAAATTGCAAATATTATTAGAATAAACTGTTGATTTTCTTTTTGGTCGTGGTTTTTATGTATATTAAGCGGATTCAGACCAGTTCGCACCCCGGTACAGCACCATTAAGTATGTGACTTATTATATGTACATATATCTTGAAAATTTCAGCATTTGAAAGTTCATTTTGCATTTCTTGGATTTCTTACCTTCATTAATCATGTTAACATAATTCTACAAATTAAGCTCTTAAATAACTTTATTAAGCGTGTTAAAAAACTGTAATCGAAAACGTTTTTCTTGGATGTTTTCTTGATTTAAGATTCATTTAAGGTGCGCTATGTGCTACAAGTCAATGAAATTTTACATTATTTAATGTTTAATCTATGAATGTACTGCAGTTATGTTTGAGACCACGGCTGGGAATTTAATGTTAATGTCATTTGAAACATTTAATTAAAAGCATTAGAAACTTGATTTATATAAAAAATATTTTCCAAATGATTTTAGTCCACAATTTTGCCAACTCCTGATCGATTTTTCAAAACCCTTGGTCTATATTATTTGGCTCTGGCTTTACCTTGCTTCTCCTCTAACGCCTGTATAACTGCATTTTTAATTTTGGTCTCCGTTTTTTTCTGCGGTAATTTCGAGATTTCTCACCTTACATATTTGCGGCTTAGAGAGTAATTTTGCGGTCTCCTGTGTCAGAGCGTATGATACGGTTTCTGCAAACGTTGATTTGTGTGTGCCAAACACCGCGTGCTTTATTTCTGGATCACGTATTCCATTTACAAATGTTTCAATTTTAAACTGATCCAAAAATGGGTGATTTTCACCTGGATATGTCAGCTGCACCAAACGCTCGATCTCCGTTGCGAAATCTTGTAACGACTCATTCGCTTTCTGTGTTCTGCCTCGTAGTTCCATTCGGTATATATCTCGTTTTTGCTCGCCGCCATACTTACGTTGTAGTGCAACCATTATGTCATCATAGTTTTCTCTGCAGCCAATAGGTATGCTTTCCAAGACTTGCGCTGCGTTTCCTTTTAACGCCAAAATCAACTCTATAGCCTTTTTCCTCATTGCTCCACATATTTCTATTGGCAACTGTCTCAAATTGAAATTTAAAAACATTAAATGGTGCACTACCATCAAAAGTAGGGGCCTTTATTCTACTCGATATTTCTGGAATTATTCGCACTGGTCCCTCGTGACATTGAAGATCAGTAATTTTTATTTCCAGATTTTTAAATTTTTCGTCTTGTAATTGCAATTTTTCATCAACATTTTTTACTTGTAATTGTAATTTGCTATTGAAGTCACTGGCTTGAGTAACTATGCAATCTTCAAGGTCAGATATTTTTTTATCAATTTTATTAGCTTGCTTTTCAATGCCCTCTACTCGGCTTCAGAAATTTCTTGAAGTTTCTCGTTTGTAGCTCTAGCTGTTTCTTCCACTTCTTCTTTAACTTCAGCTAATAATTTTTCATTATTAGCTCTAGAATTTTCTTGAACTTCGGCTAATAATTTTTCATTATTAGCTCTAGAAGTTTCTTGAACTTCAACTTTAACTTCAGCTAATAATTTTTCATTATTAGCTCTAGAAGTTTCTTGAACTTCAACTTTAACTTCAGCTAATAATTTTTCATTATTAGCTCTAGAAGTTTCTTGAACTTCAACTTTAACTTCTTGAACTTCTGCTAATAATTTTTGACTGTTACGTTCCATTTTTTCCATCATTGCTGCAAGCATTGTACTGAAATCCATGTTGTTTGTGGTTGCTCGTGTGGAAACTTCCATTTCTTCTTTTTCGTCAAACTCGTAACCCTCAATGTCAATATTACGCCGCTTAAACTCATCTAGAAGTCTCTTTTGCAATTCTACTTTATTACCTGTTGTCAACAATGCCAGCTTACTCAATTCCTTTTTGAGTTGTTCTACTTTAAGTTCCTCAAATTTCATGTCTGCTTTTTATTATTATTTTTTTTTTAATGCTATTTCACTTCTGACACCAGTTGCTACGTTTATACCTTTTATAAACGTTGGTTTACTTCCTTTAAATAAACCTCTTGAGTTCTTTTATTGCAATCAAAAACAGTTGAAATTAGTTTTAAAATTAAGAGCACTTTATTTACTTAAACACACTCAAAGATTGCTTTTATATCACTTTACTTATTACACTTATAGTTATACACTTTTATTATCAAACTCACTTTGATACGCACTTTACAAGCTCTATTGTAATACTGATCATGTTAGCTGTGTTGTTCGGCTATTTATAGTAACATAGTGGTGTTCGGTATCATTCGACAAAGTTCTCGTATGTACATTCTAGTACATTCGAAAACCGTTAAATTTAAATTAAGACGTTAAGTAATAGGTACGAATAATAGAAGTGCCTAAAAGTATGCTACACATAACAACAAACATCATGTTCGAACAACCAGCAAAATAAACTAATACAAATACAACTACAGTAACTTTAACTACTACAACTAAAATAAATTATAACGTAAATTAAGCTACTTAAAAATAAATCTGTAACAACATTTTAATATATTTACCTTAAGCACCATAATAAGTTAAGACTTTTTATAAAAAATAATATTTTAAGCTAGTTTTACTCATGTAGAGGTTTTGAAAAGAAAATTATACATAAATTGAAAAAATTTTAACAATTAAGAAAATTAACTTTGTTAACTTATAGTATCGCTGCAATACTGACTCATTGATATTGAACAAAATTTAGCATACGTTAATTATTATAAAACAGTTATTCGATTTTTTAATACATGTGTTGGAACAACTTGACAGAAATGGTTAAAATGTACTTTTTATAGGGACTTAGAGCTTTTTCTTGTGATAAATTGGACTTAGCACTTTTGCTCATTACTACAAAACAACAACAACAAATGAGATAACAAATTTTTTTCTTTGTAATCAATGTATTTTCACTTATTGCACATTGCTGCATTAAAATCTCAATTTCTGAAAAAAAGTGGACTTAGAGCCTTTACATGTTAAGCCAGCGATATAAAATCTTCATATACATGCATACACATATACATATGTATGTATACATTTAACCACAAAAATAAAACAAAAAATTGCAAATATTATTAGAATAAACTGTTGATTTTCTTTTTGGTCGTGGTTTTTATGTATATTAAGCGGATTCAGACCAGTTCGCACCCCGGTACAGCACCATTAAGTATGTGACTTATTATATGTACATATATCTTGAAAATTTCAGCATTTGAAAGTTCATTTTGCATTTCTTGGATTTCTTACCTTCATTAATCATGTTAACATAATTCTACAAATTAAGCTCTTAAATAACTTTATTAAGCGTGTTAAAAAACTGTAATCGAAAACGTTTTTCTTGGATGTTTTCTTGATTTAAGATTCATTTAAGGTGCGCTATGTGCTACAAGTCAATGAAATTTTACATTATTTAATGTTTAATCTATGAATGTACTGCAGTTATGTTTGAGACCACGGCTGGGAATTTAATGTTAATGTCATTTGAAACATTTAATTAAAAGCATTAGAAACTTGATTTATATAAAAAATATTTTCCAAATGATTTTAGTCCACAATTTTGCCAACTCCTGATCGATTTTTCAAAACCCTTGGTCTATATTATTTATATCTTAGGTATCAGCAGATTATAGAGGTTGGTTTAATTCGACTCAACGGCAGAAGGATGGACAGATATTACTCAATCGTCTTCCCTGATCCGACACAAACATTGTAGAAATTACAACTAGAATGAAAACAAGTAACAGTGCTATATTCGGCCGTGCCGAATCTTATATACCCTTCACAACGTGTAGTCATGCAATAACAATTGTTTGTATCACCATTCATCCCATATAAAATACGTGCATACGTACACGTTAGAATAAATGTGGCATCGAATCCCAGCTGAGCCAAAAAAAATTTATTTTATTTTATTTAATATATTATTTATATTTTATTATTTTTTTTTATATTTTTTTTAAATTTTTAAAAAATTTTTTTAAATTTTTTTTTAAATTTTTTTTAAATTTTTTTTTGTAGTTTTTTTCATTATTTTTTTCTTATTTTTAATATTTTTTTTTTGTAATTTTTTTTGTTTGGTATGTTTTTTACATGTATCTATGTATGTATGTTGTTGTTGTAATTGTGAAAAAAACGAGGTGGTCGTGGTTTTTTGCTCATATCTCAGAAAGTTATGGGGCGATTGTGCTGAATTTCAATAGCGATTCATTCCTGGATATTTCCAAGTGATTGATACCATATACAGATCTGAGGAACATATAGTTGCTTCTAAAAGTTGATTTCAACCAACACACGGACAGACGGATAGACGGACAGACGGTCAGGGCTTAATCGACTCCTCTATTCATAAGCTTTCAGAAAATATATACTTTATGGGGTCGGAAATGAAAATTGTAGAAATTACAAACGGAATGACAAAGCTATATATACCCTTGTGCACCACAGGTGAAGGGTATAAAAATGTACAATGTAGGGTATTTCAAAAGCCAGACTACAGCTCTCTTTATTTTCTAGATTATACACACCAACAATATACTTAATAATGGATCACATAAACGTAACTATTTGTTAAGCGAAAGCAAATGATTTTAAAGATTATGTTATTTTTATTCTGGCTCAAGTTCATTTTATACTTAATTTCTCATATATTTACTTTTTTCATATACATATGAAGAAATCAGTTTTTATTTGTGGTAATGAAAGAATATACTGGAAAAGTATCTTATTATCCCGACACCAGCCGAGTGGAATGCATTTTCGAAACCAGCTACGGTTTCATCATCAGCACTCTTTTGATCGGGATGTCTTAGTGTTGATAGTAAATATCATCTATTTAACTCACAAGTTTATATGAAAATTGATTCTGTAAATTAATTCTTTTACCTATAAACTCATATATTTGCCATGGTGAGTGAGAACGAAATTTCTTCAACACTAAAGCTTTTCCCCTTTTTTTTTCCTTTGTTATTCTTTTCAATTACCACATTTTAATCGTAGCTTTAAACCATCAGTCTGATGGCAATGAAAGCTCTTTTTTTGTTGGTTGTTATACTCACAACTTTATTTAGATCATACATGTTCTTGTATTTGTCTATATGATCTACACCGTGCCATGTGTAATTGTTAATTTTTATTTAATTGTCGAACTATTTAATATCTTAAAGATTATGTTATTTTTATTCTGGCTCAAGTTCATTTTATACTTAATTTCTCATATATTTACTTTTTTCATATACATATGAAGAAATCAGTTTTTATTTGTGGTAATGAAAGAATATACTGGAAAAGTATCTTATTATCCCGACACCAGCCGAGTGGAATGCATTTTCGAAACCAGCTACGGTTTCATCATCAGTAAATATATGAGAAATTAAGTATAAAATGAACTTGAGCCAGAATAAAAATAACATAATCTTTAAGATATTAAATAGTTCGACAATTAAATAAAAATTAAAGCAAATGATATTACCTTATTTTCCTATCTACTTGCCAACTATGAAGATCGAGCGTTTTCAAACATTTTTTTATTAAAAAATTGGTTGTTTTAAATATTTAGGTATCAAGGCGAATTCATACAGGTGAAATTATCAGCCCAGCTGATGGGGAATGCTAAAGTCAAACTCCATGTATAAAAAATTATTGTGTATTTTTTATATGTGGCGTCTGACAGCGAACATCATAGCGAATTCGCCGTTGCATATACCTGTATGAATATGCCTTGCCTTATAGATAGCAGACGGATAAAAGTTTGTTATGAATAAACTCTGTGTCAACGAGCTGTCAAGCTTAATCGGCATTCTAGTTAGCAGCTCGTTGTACGTAGTGTATAAACTATGGCTAACTTTTTGTTATGAATAAGGCCGTTATATTATACTCCTTATCTTTTGATTAGTTTTTTGTTGTTTTTAATAAAAATATTAAAAATGCATTTAACATCACAAAGTTGTTTGTAACTGTTTATCTTGCTGGTTTTGTAGTGTTTTTAAGACCTTTCGATAATTGTGAATTGATTTGTTTATATTCAAACCAAATTTTTCTTTTAAAAGCTTTTAAATTGATTTTAGTGTTAATTTATAATTTGTATGACACCGGTTAACAGGATCATTTTTGACCGCACCGGTTTTAAAAAAAATGTCGAATAAATCTTTCTAATGTCTATTTGGTGAAATTTCTTTCATAATCACAAACAAAAAATATTTGTCAACAATTAGAAGCTGAACGTCTTTTGTACACCCTTAATTGCTTACTGTTGTGGCCATTGAAAAACTAAGACAAAGTGAATTTATGCCAGCAAAGCGCTTAGGTCATTTGTTTAATTTAATTTTATTTAAAACTCTGTTCTTCTAATGTAATAAACTAATGTACAATTCTAGTCTTTTATAATATTTGTCGCACCCAATAGTCAATTTGCAACTAATAGTTCCAAGGATTGTTTTCATGGCAACATAAAATAGAAGTCAGACAGATGAAAAAATATTTTATATTTTTCTGCATGGTTGGAAGGTTTTTTATAATATTTTAGGTTAATAAATGACAAATTATTGCAGATAATGGACGAATAGAAAGGAGATAAGTAATTTGTATGTAAACAGTTTGTGAAAGCTTATGTCGGAGTTTTTTTTTTGTAGGAGAGATTAATACACTATTACTCATCATACACAAGAGAGTGACTATGAATAGTTATAGTCAAGGCGAATTCAATCAGGTGGGAGTGATTTTACAACAAATAAACAATTACAACATATACATACATTTTGTTGGTAGAATTTGATATTTAAATGTCAAAAGAAATATGTTATTTGTTTACGTTTGACCAAAAAAAGTGTGTGTATATAGAAAGTAAGTTTTAACTAAAAAGAAGTAGTAGTAGTAAGTTTAAAGGCAATTGAGCTGATAAAAATGTTCTAAAAAAGCAAGAAGAAGTTTCACAAGAGTGTCTTATGATGATGATGCTACTAGATTCCATAAGAAGGTGGGTAAAAGTTTAATATTGTGTCACGTTATCGGGGCGTTGAGTAAGTTTTCAATGTTTTGTTACAGGTTACAAAAGAAACTTGAAAGTTTGCAAAAGAAGATGAGAATAGTTTACTGCAAGACAAGCTGCAGGAACAAACATCGGCAGATGCAAAAATCCAACAAAAATTGAATAAAAGCGGAAATCACCCTTCGTTGTAAACATGATGCAAATGTTGCAGATTTTGCAAGTCTTTTATATATTCTATTGCAAACGTTGCTTTTGCAAATTTCCAACTGTTTTTAGTATTGGAAATAAGTGCTTGTGTGGGAAATGTAATTTTAGTGTATATTGTTTTTGTATTGTTGCAAACTTAAGAATATATATACCTACTAGACTTGCAAAATCTGCAACATTTGCATCATGTTTGCAACGAAGGGTGATTTTCCCTAAAGTATTGTTCGGTCCACAAAAAAAAAACAAACTTTCAGCATATACTGGATTTACACGATTTTATAAGAAAAAGGTACAAGTAATGAATAATCTTTAGAAATTATTTAGTTATTGTATTTTAATTTCTCTTTAGACAAATTTGGGACACTTATAAAGATCGCAAAACTGGAACCTCGGTACCAATTGGATGGATTTTGAAATGGATCTTTTTTTTGAATATAGGGTGGTAATAAGATGCTTCACTTTTATGCATAACAAACTAGTATTGTTATGCCAAATGCGCACAAGCAACAAGTTTTGCTGGCCAAGGCTATTTTTTTAAATGTGTGTACAATATTAACCCTTTTTGTGTAACTAAATAAAATTCAATATTCCTTTTATTTTTTAAATAATTCTTTTTATTTTTTAAGTCATTTTTATATTGCTAATAAAATAACAAATATAAAATGCATTTTTTATATATGTATGTACAATATTAAAACCTTTTTGTTTTACTTTAAAAATTGATTTTAATGATACTTTCTGTATTTTCTACACTGAAGCTAGAATTTATTAATTAGTGAATATTGATTTATACGTTTGTGATTATTTTTTCTTTAAACGAGTTTTTAAAATATTTAAATAAAATGTGTTTTAGGTGGTAACAAATACAATTAAATTATCATGTACATAACAAACAAAAATAAACACTAGTTTTTTAAACTTTTTGAAATTTTTGCCACAACTTATAAAACTATTTCCTATAAAATTTTAAATGTTTCAAAACGGTTATAAAAAACACAAACGTAAACAGTATTTGACGTTTAGACAACGAAAATTTTAAAGAAAAAAAAATCAGCTGATTGCGCAAGGTCACCTGATTGAATTCGCCTTGGTTCTAAATAGTGTTGTACAGTAAGGTTGTTATACCACATGTGCAGTTGAGGTAGGAAAAAGTCTTTGAGCATGGCTTTATAATGCTTGCCGATCACAGTAATTATTATAAATAAGGCCCGATGACGTCTTCAGCATAGACACCATGTTATACAGAAACTTTGAACAGGTGTGTTAAGCGATTAACGTACTCACATAGATGGAAATGGGCATCGTTGCTCATGGTGATTTTTAATGCAAAGTTGTCTTCCTTCAGGATATCTTGAGCATAGATTACGCTTACTTTTTGTAAAGAAACATTTTTGAGTCTTTTACTTTAACTCTCTTGAAAGGGTTGCGATTGATGCCCAATTACCTGACACGTGGTCTAGTCGATACTACGAGATCATCAGTGACATCTTCAGCCACAGCCTTGATATTATCACTAGAATGGCTGCTTCAAGGCGGCCCACACATGACATCTCGTATTGTTCCATATTCTTCTAGAGACAAGCAGCTTAACGATGCGGCGCGCCATTGTGTCTGCTTAGTTGATGTTGAAAGTCCGTGAAATCATTAAATAGAATTAAATAGTTATTTCATGTTTCTCAAGAGAATAACGTTTTCCCGACCGTAAAAGTATTAATACGAGTCCCTATTTGTAAGCGGGGTGATAAGTAAAGCGTTATTTTTGAAGCGTAGTTTTTTTTTTAAATCTAATAAAACACTCAAATTTTCATCATGAAGGGTCCACCAAATAACTTCTTTTTTTTTGAAAATGCTATAAAAAAAGTGTAGCTTCGGCTGTGTGGCACTTAGCGATAGGGTTGCTATTCGTACTGTTTTAAGCAGTACATGTACTGTTTTTTGTAATATGTACTGTTGTATTCACAATACCTAAATCGGTACGAAAAAGTACTGTTTTTTTTTTATTTGTACTGTTTTTGGATATACATGTATTGAATTTTGTAATTTTTTGAAGAATGAAACAGGGAAAAATTGTATTGTTAAATGTGTACAAAAAAGGGATAAATATTTATAATTTATTTTTGAATTAACTTTTTTTGTAAGCATAACTTATTTTCTTTTATATAACTATACCACATCTATTTGTGTTGTATAACTATTTATTGAATTTTAAAAATTTTCAAATGTATTTATTTTAAAAATTCAATTGATTTTTTTTAAACAATATTTAATTAATACTTTTGGATTACTATATAATTAAAAAAAATATCAATTGTAATTGACAAATTATCAATTTTAAAGTAGACTACTTTATTGTTCATAAAAATTGTTATTGTCTTTAAAATAAACTTAAAAAATTATTAAAAATAATATTACCCAAAAAAAAAAAAATTAGAAGTAGTGCAAAGCGTTTAAAAATGAATGTAACATCATGCTAAATATCTTAAACAATTCATGTAAACAAACAAATTCAACTCATGAAACATCCGATGCTTCTCATCAAATATGCATGAGTTCTAAATATGTACTTAGAATGGAGTGCAGTTCATTAATGTATTCATGTAAACACATGATCTCCAATGACACGCTAATGCTAAAATCATTAGTGTTTTCACCTAAATTTAATCACTTCGTCACCAGTTGAACCCCTGCAAATCTACTTTTTTGTCATAGATTATTTTGCTGGGTATAGTCAACTTTAACAAGAAATGTTTTCTTTTTGTTGAGCCTAAATATTATTTTCTTAAATATTGTTAAATATTGGTTTTAAGTACAATAGCAATTTCTATGCATGATAGATTAAGTGCCATTATTACAACTTGCCTTTAGTTAAAGATAGGTTTGTTTTTGCTCGATAAATAGCTTTGCATTATTATTTTATTGTTATTATTATTATTAATTTTAATTTTAATAATATTTAATGAATAAAAAAATAATAAATTAAGGGTCAAAGCAAAGCAAAGTTATAAATAGTATTCCAAAAGTATTAATGGAATATTATTGTAATTTGAAGAAACAAATCAATTGAATTTGCATATTATAGATAATTTCAAAATCCAACTCGTAGTTTTTTAAATTCAATTACCAATTTCGAAATTCTATTTACTATTTTTTAAATTTAATTAATAACTTTTGAAAGATAATAGATAATTTTCAAAATTAAGTTTGAAAATATAGTGCATAGTTCTGAAATACAGTCAAAAATGTTAAAGCATTGGTAATTCGTTTATTCAAACTAATATCAATATTAATATCGAAAAACGACGTTTAATTTGTGTTTTTGACCACGTTAGTAACTTAAGATACTATTTGTAGTTCGACTCGATCTATATATGTATTGCGTTTTGAAACAAATGCAATATTTTTTGTTACGTGCTCATAGTTTTTTATATGTGTTTTATGTTATTTTTTACTTATTTTTAAAACATATGTGATGTATTGAATTAAAAGTTAAGTCACCGTTATGTTCTCATAGTTTTTACATGTTTTTATGTTTCTTATTAACTTTTTTAAAATAAAAATGTGATGTATTGAAGTTAAAGTTATGTTATCAATAAATAAAAAAATGTACTGTTTTTTTTTGAAAAGTACTGTTTTTTCCCCCTCAATGTACTTTTTTTTACTTTTCAAATATGGCAACCCTACTTAGCGCCGTCCTGTTGAAACCAAATATTTCCAATATCCTCCTCTTCAATTTTTGTGCACAAAAATTCATTCAACATGGCCAGATAACGATCGCCATTGACTACGGCCACTCCTTGCTCACTTTCGAAGAAAAATGGTCCAATTATGCCTCTGGACCAAAATCCGCACCAAACAGTGACTCGTTTTGGGTGTATCGGCTTTTCAATGTATGCGTGCGGGTTTTCTGTGCCCAAATGCGACAATTTTGCTTGTTTACATACCCGCCAAAATCAAAATGAGCTTCATCTGAAAAGATGATTTTATTGGCAAAATCGGCCAAAGTATTGTCGCAATATTTCCCAGCGTTGTTCAAGCGTATACACAACCACATTCGTTCAGCGGAAGGATATAACTAATTATCTGTCAAATCAGACATGAGCAAAGTGTTACCATTCACGAAATAAGCACTAGTTGAAAAAAAACGTTAGATGGCGGTTTTCGTCATTAACTTTTTAAAAATAACTTCATGTATATGTTGTCCGCGGCTTGCCATTTTAGCACTTTTTATGCTAGATTTAGCTTTTTTTTCTTAAGTTGGCACAAAAGATTTTCAAAGAAGTGCTACATAAATTTTTTATAATAATTCGTCATTTTTTGCACTTTTTTCATATAAAATTTAAATGCAATCAATTATTTTTTATATGTAAATTATAGCTGGTAAAATATATATAAAGGAAAAGCTGATGGGCATAATTTTGAGAGATGAGGAAGAAATATTTGAAGAATAGTTGATACTAAAAGTTACGATATCTCCGATATCCCCACATAAAATAATTATATAAACAAGCATACACATATATATACATACATGCATACTTAAAACAATTTAGTTTCTTTTCATTTTTGTTTTGCTTACAAATAAGAAATTAAAACAACTTTGTCATAAAATTAAAACAAACACACACTCATGAATGCATACAAACATTCATACATACTTTTTCGTAAACAATTTAAGTTCTTTTGCTGTTTGACAAAAAACTACTCTTTGTATACTTAACTGTGGCCAATGAAACCCTAAACCAATAAAATACAAAATCATTACAAAATATTTATGATTGCAACAATTGCAGCCAATGAACCCTTTAAATAAAATCATTACGAAATACTTCATAAAAACTTACGACTGCACTTTTGTTTATAGTTATTAAGAAATCCATTTCTTTTTTGTAAAATCAGTTTTTATTTTATGACTATGAAATTTTTGTATTTAAGATTAAGAAATTTGTAAAATGTAGTTCAGTCATTCATTCCTATTCTTGGAGTTAATAAAGATAATTAAAGCAAAACCATTGTTTTATTTATAACAAAACAAAAAACTGAATTCATTTCTGGCGACGAGGATGGGATATCGCGGGAAAAATATCCTTTAAAATATTAAAGCACTGTTTTTTCTTTATTTTAATAATTAACCGCGAAACGAAAAAAAAACAAATTTTTTTTCAATAAAAATCCTTAAAATATTAAGGTAGTGGTCGTGTATGTATACAATACATATAAGTGATTTTCTCTTTAATCCTTAAAAACATTAAGGATCTATTTGAATAATAATCGTTTAAAATTTTTATGATTTCCAACAAAAATTATAAAAAAAACCCTTTTTAAGTGGCAATAAATCAAAGTGAAAAAAAAAAATCCTGAAAAAAAGAAGAAAAGAAACAACATTTTCTTTTCTCAGCAAGAACAAAGAAACAACATTATACAACTAGAAACAACATTTTTTTTCTCAACAAGAACAAAGAAACAACACCGTACAACATTCAACTGGAACCAACCCCCTCAACAAGGACAACAATCCCGAAGAAACAACTACCTACAACTGAAGACCAAAGCCACCACAACATCCTTTGAAAGAAAAAGATTAAAAATAATTTAATGTAAGTTACACAAATATATACATACATAAGTACGTATTCTTAAGAATAGTGATAAAGTTCAAAAAAAAAAAAAAAGAAAAAAACATTTTGCAATTTGTGTCTATAAAAATTAAATTAAGAAGAGAGAAGGGTGTTTTTTTCCAAGTGTTTGTTTTATATTTCCCAAATTTCTTGTATTCAATTCCCTTAATCATGGCACAAGCACCCTCTATTACACTTGACCCAATTAAATATCTTAAAACTCTACCTGAGTTTAGCGGAAGTAGAAACGATTTTTACAATTTCATTACCTTGGTGGAACGAATACACCCCATACTGACACAGTACGATGCAATGTCCCAATTAGTTTTTTCCGAAATCATTAAAAGTAGATTTCAGGGTAAAGCAAGGGAAATCATAGAAATAAATTTTCATGTAAAATCGTGGGCTGAAATCAAGGATGTACTAATGAATAATTTCGGCGAAAGGCTTAGCTTAGAAGAATTATACGATCAAATGCGATCAGTAGTATTCAAAGCAAACGCATCCGATTTTTATAACGAAATTAGAGACAGGTTAAGAAAACTAAATAATAAAACAAGTATTATAATGGGAGACAATCCAGGAACAGAAGCCATAGCTAAAAATAATATGGGATCCGCTCTTAATATCTTCAAAAAAAAATTCAAGAACCAATGAAAACTATATTGGCCTGCAGGAACCCAAGTAGCTTGGAAGAAGCAATGGATATATTATTCAAATCAGGATATGCTAATTATGGAAATAGAATAATAAAACCCCCAAATCATACACGAAATAAAAATCACAATATTTCGAATCATAGATATGAATAATCCTTCTCAACAAAGATCATACTCAAACCCCCAATTTAGAACTTCCTTCAGCAAAAATCACAATCAAGGATCTTATACAAGCCCGCAATATAAAACTAATTTCAATTATAATCAATATCAAAATACAGGTAGTCAACAAAGACCGAACACAAATCCACAATATAGACCTAGTTTCAATCCCAATCAGCAGTGGAACAATTTTAAAAGATCATACTTAGATACAAATCCCCAATGACGTGATCAACCAGAACCTATGGATGTGAATGCCGTTCAATTAACTCCTAAAAATCAAACATGCGAAAATTTTCACTTTCCAGCCTCAAAAGTGAATTACCACATATAACCGTAAAAACTAAATTAGGGCATTTAAAGTTTTTAATCGACACAGGCGCTTCCCATTCAGTTATTAATCCAGGTATATGCCATCCAAAGTGGAATGTGCCTATGGAAGAAACGAATATTAAAACTTTACAACATTTTATTAAAATAAATCAAAAAGTTCGCATTCCTCTTTTTGAAGAACTTGGCGATCAGAATGAACTAGTTGAATTTTTTGTTTGCAAATTTCACGATGTGTATGATGGACTATTGGGAAATAATATTTTGAAACCATTAGGAGCAATAATAAATTTAAAAGATAATGAAATGAAAATAGGAGAAAAAAAGGTCCCATTGAAATTTGGTCAATTACAGGTAGAATATTACTTTGTAAAACGAGGACTATACCAGGTTGAATTACCCATTGAATCTAGGGAGGGACTAGTATATAAGAATCAAGCACTGTCATCTGATAACGATGTAAAAATTATAGAAGGTGTGTACGAAGCGGAAAATTATAAAATTAATGCTACTATAGATTTTAAAGGAGAATACCCACAGTTGGTAAAATTTAAGCCATGTAAAACTGAAAATGTCACTACAGAAAATTTTTGCATTTATAACATTGGTGAAGACACCCAACAACATAAAGTTTCGGAACAAATACGAGTTGATCACTTAAATAATGAAGAAAGAGTAAAACTGTTACTAATAATAAATAAATTTAAAAAAATCTTTTACAACGAGAGTAAAGATCTTACGTTCACTAATGCTATTAAGCATGAAATAAGAACTGTAAATAACATTCTAATCGCCGCAAAAACATACCTTTATCCTTATGTTCACAAAGAAACAATAACATTATAAGACCTAGCCATTCGCCGTATTCAGCACCAGTTTGGATAGTACCCAAAAAACTGGATGCCAGCGGTAAAACCAAATGGCGATTAGTAGTCAACTATCGTAAGTTAAACGAAGTCACTATAGATGACAAATACCCAATACCAAATATTGACGAGATCTTAGAGAAATTAGGACGCTGCCAATATTTCACTACCCTTGACCTCGCTAAGGGTTTTCATCAGATAGAAATAAACGAAAAAGACATTCCGAAAACCGCATTTAGCGTAGAAGGCGGTCATTACGAGTTCCTTCGTATGCCGTTCGGACTTAAAGCAGCACCAGCCACTTTTCAAAGGCTAATGAACAATGTTTTGGGAGAGTTTATAAATAAAATCTGTCTTGTTTATCTTGATGATATCATAATATTTTCAACCTCACTGCAAGAGCATTTGGAATCCCTTACGAAAATATTTAACCGCTTAAAGGAAGTAAATCTGAAAGTCCAACTAGACAAAAGCGAATTCTTGAAACGGGAAACCAACTTTTTGTTTCCTTTACCAACTTCACAGAAACAAATCAAACAATTTCTAGGCCTCGCTGGATATTATAGGAAATTCATAAAAGATTACTCCAAAATCGCAAGACCTATGACAAAATATTTAAAAAAGGACGCTAAAGTCAATATTAACGATTTAGAATATAAGGAAAGTTTTGATACACTGAAGAAATTGTTAACAAACTCCCCTATACTAGCATACCCAGATTTCAATAAAACTTTTGTATTGCAAACCGATGCAAGTAACTATGCCCTTGGAGCAGTACTTTCTCAAGACGGACACCCTATTTGTTATGCAAGCCGAACATTAAATGACCATGAGCAAAACTACAGCACTATAGAGAAAGAGTTGCTAGCAATTGTATGGGCCACACAACAATTACGTCCATACCTATTTGGTAGACGATTTATTATTGAAACTGATCATAGGCCACTTACCTGGCTATTTTCAGTAAAAGAACCTAATTCTAAACTAGTAAGGTGGAGATTACGGTTACAAGAATTTGACTACGATATAAAATTCAAAAAAGGAGTTCTGAACGGGAATGCCGACGCATTATCCCGCATAGAAATAAACATAAATGTCGAAGATAACCCTCCTACAAATGATCAATCTTTAACGAATAATGTGGTTTTAGAAACAAACAACCCCTTGAATTTCTACAAAAAACAAATAATCTTAAATAAAAGCAATTCCGGTTCAATGAGAATAAAAAATGAAACTATCTTTCAGAATAAAAGAAAAACAATTTCTGCTAAAGAATTCGATTAAGCAACACTAATAACAATATTGAAGAACCATTTTGATCCAGAAAAAACTAATGCAGTTCTAATTCGAGATAATACTATACTTCAAAATTTTAAAAATGTTGTACATAAATACTTCGAATCCAACAATGGATTTAAAGTCCTTTTGAGTAAGAAAATTTTAAGAGATGTCCTAGACGAGGACGAACTTAGTACAATAATAGATAGAGAACATAAAAGGAACAACCATAGAGGTATCAATAAAAATTTTGCGGAGCTAAAAACAGAAGTATATCACCCAAAGCTTAAAACACGAATCACACAATTTATAAACAATTGTGATATTTGCAATAAAGAAAAATATGAAAGACATCCAATAAAACAAAAATTCAAATTAACTGAAACCCCAGAAAACCCAGGCGACATTGTACACGCAGATATCTACTATAGCTTAGAGAAAACCCTATTCTTGACATTCATTGACAAATTCTCCAAATATGCACAGGCAATCAAAGTAAAAAACAGGTCTTGGATAGAATTCAAAATTGCATTGGCTCAATATTTGTCGTCTGTAGGAAAAATAAAAAAAACTTGTTATTGATAATGAATTAGGATTTAAGGCAATACCCCTTCTAGAATATTTACGGGAACAGGAAATCGAAATTCACTATACGTCAAACAATAACCATACTTCCAACGCGGATGTGGAACGGTTTCATAACACTCTGAACGAACATATTAGATTACTTAAACATGACCCCCTGAAAGATCTAGAAACAGTTGAAGAAAAAATATTTAGAAGCGTAAGTTATTATAAAAATACAATTCATTCTACTACAAAAAGGAAACCTATAGATTTTAAGAACGGAGTAATTAATCAGGAAG
Organism: Phyto melanocephala; assembly: GCA_941918925.1. Lineage (NCBI taxonomy): Eukaryota > Metazoa > Arthropoda > Insecta > Diptera > Rhinophoridae > Phyto > Phyto melanocephala. The sequence goes on from OW799236.1 coordinate 58,843,196, forward strand.
AATATCCTGTAATCAGGGAACGAATTATAAGAATGAAAGAGAGAAATTTAGAGAAACGTAACAAAGATCGTGAGGAAGTAGAAATACGAACAGGACCTATTTACTTGAAAGATGAAAGAACCTAATCACTCGAAATTTAGGAAAATAAAAGTGTCACGGTTAGACGATGATCATGTCATAACAGATCGAGGTCATAAATATTATAAATCGCATATAAAAAGGAATAGAAAATTTCAAAACGAAATCTCCCCAGAAAACTAAAGGAAATATCATATAAAACTTTATTTTCAGATGATTCTCTTCATGATTGTAGGCGTAACAATACTTAATAACATAGGAGCACAATACCTAGAGGTGGAAGACCTGACAACCAATCATGGATACCTACCAATTAAACTTAAAAACATAGAAATAATCGAAAACTATTTAAAAATAATCCATATTATCAATACAACTCAATATCTGGAAACAATTAACATTTTGCAAGACAATATACTTGAACTATCGGACACGTATACGAACGTTACACCACTGTTTGACAGCGTTAACAGAAGCATGGATATATGTAGAACAAAAATTAAAAACTTAACCCCAAACTTAAGACAAAAACGGGGACTAATAAACGCAATAGGAAAAGGATTAAAATATGTCGCAGGAACCATGGACAGTGACGACGAAAAAGAAATTCTTGATAGAATCCAAGGACTGGATAAAAAAATACAGAGACAATGATCACTCTCAATGAAATGACGTATCTGGGAAATTCCATATCAAGTAGAATATCAAATATTACAGACCATATTAATAATCAACAGAGAATAATTCAAAAATATATAAACAAATTCAAGACAGAAATTCAAAATAAAATTCTCAACTTAGAAGACGAAACCTTGTTTTTAGAAAATGTTTTCCAAATTAATAATGATGTGAATTTACTCATAGACCATGTGAACGAAATAGGTCATGTAATCTTTAATTCTAAACTAGGAATAATCCCCTCAGACATATTGACGACCTAAGAGTTCAACTACATAAACAGAACAGAATCATACCTCCACACTAAAGTATCCGTTGCGTATAGAGAAAACTTAGTAATTTTAACATTAAACATTCCAAATTTTTTAAACGAAACATATGCAGAAGTTGTATTTGAACCACTTCCAGACAGCCAAAATAAAACTCTGATCTTGAATGAAAGTACTGTTCTCATATACAAGAATGAAATTTATAAATCAAATACCTTGGAACATAAAAAACTAATAAGAATAAACGATAAATGTTTAACAAATATAGTGAAAAATGTAGAAGCTAAGTGTAATATGAGTATAATGAATTATCAAGAAGAAAAAGAAATTTATCCAGGCTTACTTATATTTAAGAATTATCAAGATAAAATTGTCACAAATTGTAAACATTCACTTGATTTTAAAAATATGAAAACATTTTTGTTGAAATTTGAAAATTGCTTTGTTGAAACTAATTTAAGAACATACGAAAATTATAAAATAAATATAAAAGAAATTTTTATTTTAAAGAAGTTGATTTTAAAAGTCAAGGAAAACAATGTAACACTTCCTAACTTGAATCTTAATGAAATACACTTTAATAATACAATAAAAAATGTAAACCATAAACTCTTTGCAAACACTCTAATAAATACTGGAAGCAATATAGGAATCCTTATAATTTTTATTTGTATTGTTGTTATAATATATGTTAAAAACAACAAAAGAACTTACATCGTTTCTTCGTCGGAGCCTCAATCTAACGGAGGGGGAGTTACGATATCAACGATACCCCCACATAAAATAATTATATAAACAAGCATACGCATATAAATATATACATACATGCATACTTAAAACAATTTAGTTTCTTTTCATTTTTGTTTTGCTTACAAATAAGAAATTAAAACAACTTTGTCATAAAATTAAAACAAACACACACTCATGAATGCATACAAACATTCATACATACTTTTTCGTAAACAATTTAAGTTCTTTTGCTGTTTGACAAAAAACTACTCTTTGTATACTTAACTGTGGCCAATGAAACCCTAAACCAATAAAATACAAAATCATTACAAAATATTTATGATTGCAACAATTGCAGCCAATGAACCCTTTAAATAAAATCATTACGAAATACTTCATAAAAACTTACGACTGCACTTTTGTTTATAGTTATTAAGAAATCCATTTCTTTTTTGTAAAATCAGTTTTTATTTTATGACTATGAAATTTTTGTATTTAAGATTAAGAAATTTGTAAAATGTAGTTCAGTCATTCATTCCTATTCTTGGAGTTAATAAAGATAATTAAAGCAAAACCATTGTTTTATTAAAACAAAACAAAAAACTGAATTCATTTCTACTAAATCCGTATTTAGGATATGAATTCGAAACGTTATTAAAAAAAAATAAAGAAAAAAATATAATATCTTATGAAGGAGAAGACACAATCAGAAAAATATGTTTACATTTTTTAAAATCGCTTGTAAATGAACTAAAATATTGGCTTCCCAAAAATATTTTGATATTAAAAAAAGCCACCGTTTTATATAGATAATACCCTTTAACAAATTAAGGCGCCTATTACTTGTATCTTAGAAGATATGAATTTTAGTATAACTGAAATGGAAAAAATCCAAAATCAGTGGAGCTACATAACTGAACAAATCTGGCATACCAATATGGATACTACGGAGTTTTCAGAGATTCAAGTAAACCAATTTAGAAATTCAATAAATGAAAATCCTTTTAAGGAATTACCGGATTTTGTGCTGTCTCTTTTCGTTTTATTATTTTCAAACGCTGAAGTGGAGCGTTGATTTACTTTAATGGCCTTAATAAAAAGTAAACTTAGAACAAAAATTAACAAACAACTTTTATGTTCTTTTATACGTATGTATGTAAAAGGGAAAACGTAAAACTAAACAAGTAAGAGCGCTTTATTCGGCCGTGCCTAATCTATATACCCTTCACAACGTGTAGTCATGCAATAACAGTAGTTTGTATCACCATTCAACCCATATGAAATACGTACATACATATAAAAAACATACATATATAAAAACATCCCATTGTAAAATTATAAATTTACGTATGTATGTTAAAAAAAAAAAATAAAAAAAAATTTAAAAATAAATAATTAAAATATATATAATAAATATAAAACAAAAAAAAAATAAAAAAAAATAATAAAAATATAAATAATATAATTTACTAAATTATTCGGGATATGCTCAATAATATTTATTTGGTTGTTCGGATTAAGCTGGTTTATATGCATTTCACTGGTGCTTATGCCAGATCATCAGTAAACCTTTACCCAAATTATTGAAAAAGTTTAAAATTTTTATAAGTTATATTTTTAAATTCTCACTAACAAAATGAGAATTCAAAAATAAAACAAAAAACTATAAATAACTTTTTCAAAAACCCAACCAACAATTTTTCAATTTTAATCTATTTTATTTTTCTAATCCTTTTAACATTTGGCTAACCGTTGGTTAACACTAAATGCTTATAAGGGCAAAAAATACAAAAACAATTAGTATGTGGAGAAAATTATATGATTGAACTTGGTAACCTTCTTACCACATTTGAGTACTTGTTGACACTTCTTTTGTGTAAATATAATATTAATAAAATTTAATTTAATTGAACAAAATATGCATATAAAAATTTCAAAATTTAGCACTTTTCTTTTTGAACTGTAGAACATTTTAGCACTTTTTTTTCCGAGGGTTTGCACTTTTTCTCTATCACCTTAAAGCAACACTGCCGCGGCTCCGGTTCAAGAGGTCCATTCGTAAGGTCCAATTTTGCACCACTTTTTTAAGCATTTCGGGTTGTATTCCATGAATAACACGTGTTATGTTATACTCTAAGGCTTCAATAGTGTTTGGGTTGTCCACATGACCAACGACTTCACATAACCCCACAAGAAATAGTCAAGAGGCGTCAAATCACAAGATGTTGGCGGCCAACTCACAGGACCATTTCGAGAGATAAACTGCTCACCAAATTCACCCTTCAATATGTCCATTGTCTCACGAGCTGAGTAGCATGTGGCACCGTCTTTCGGGATGCATTGGTAACTGTAGTAAAAGTGATAAAAGTGTGTGTGCTTAAATTGTGATTACTTTGCCCTATAGGTTTCTTAATTTATTAGAGAGCCTTAGAAACTTAGTCGGCTCTATAGAGATGGCAAAGTCAATTGCCGAAGTGTTTAAACATTAAATTAAAAATACAACAATTAGGTTTTGTGTCAGTTTTGTCACTAACTCATTTTATTTAAATCTTAACAACTTATATACTATTTTAAATTTTGTGTATTCTTATTCTATGTTAACCAATTGCCCTACTTAAAATTATTTGTTTACATAATTACTTATATTCTACTTACTATGACATCAATATCATATATTTAATTATTATGCATTATTATTATTTAATTACTATGACATCAATGTCATATATTTAATTATTATGCATTCTAGTGACCGATATCAATAATTTTGGTTTGTCTTTCTTTTCTTTTTTATTTTTATGTATGTATGTTTGTGTATGCATGTATAATGCACTACATAACTCTCGTACGGCATGTATCCATTTAGCCAGAAATGAGACTCATCGCACATTTCTCGTAATAAACAATGGACATTTCTTAAGGTGGGATCACAATTTTTATTGTGCTTAGTTGGCGCACAATAATGAGATTGTTCCAATCAAATACTTTGTAATCACACGATTGCCTTACTTTATACAAATTTGATTGTCGCAAGATGCCGTAAAATGCTATAGTGACAAAAATCGCCGCATTCCCGTCACACGATTGTTCCTGCTTGTAGCAACGCTAGCTTATTTTGTTGTGTCTGTTTTGTTTTTTTTTGTGCATTAAAATGGTTTGTTTTTTTTAAAGAAAGAAAATTGCATCTTTTTTGTATAGTGTGTGTTTATTTGATACAAAAAAAATGTATTTACTGTTTTGTAGAAATATACCTACAAAAAGAAATGTGCACACTTAATAAGGAAAAATAGATATGCTGGGGGTTCGCAAAGCTTAACTGGCTTAAATTTATGTAATTAAAAAGTATAATCATGCAAAGAAAAACTTTTTAATCACAAACCACAAATAGTTGAAGCACGAAAAAAATTAAAATGTTGGCGCGTATTGTAAACTTTGATTGCCGCTAAAGAACACAATAAATATTGGCACACTTTTGACATTTTTATTGCCGCGCTGTTGTATTTAAAGTGGTCACACGGTTGCCCCACCAGAGTTGCATTTGATTGGTTAAAACAAGCACAATATTATCTGCGATTTTCACATGAACCAATTTATTGTGCAATCACACAATTGAGATACAAAAATTTTTGGAAATTGGTGCATTACGGCAATCGTGTGATCCTACCTTTACAGAGCACGAATTCTGTTAATAAATTTCAACGATTTGCAGTCGTTGCTCGTTTGTGAGTTTTTCAATGATAAAATGGCAGAGTATACTGAACACTTTTCAATTTCACAGATGTAGTTTGGACACAATTACCAACCAGTGCTGTCAGTCCGAATAATTCATAAAAAATCCCCCTTTACTTATTTAAGTCCCTTTTTGTAAGCGAGCGAGGTAAGTACTTGCCTCCAATGACATTGCCATGTTAAAATAATGGGTTTATATGCCAAATTGTAAGTAGTGAATAACTGTTTTCTAGTACTTTCAACTCATTATTTTGTAATGTGTTTTCTGCTGGATGTTTTCTTTTGAAATTTTAAAGCAGAACTTACAGTGACCACTGCTTGCACCAATTATAGCATCTTCCGAAAGGGTGGTGACATTTTAGCCACCTTGTATGTTTTAAATAATTAATTTAATTAATAAAAAGTCAGATATAAAAAAACATGCCGTGTTTTAGCTGCTTAAGATAAGTAGATATATTAAGGGCCATTACTATAACTTACCGATAACTAAAGTTAGGATGTTATCGGACAGATTACTAGTTTTTTGTTATTAAAACTTCACTTTTACCTAAAAGTGTCCGATATGTTAAAGGGAAGATCACTATACCTTTAACTTTTAACGTGAGGTTTTAAATTAAAAGTTACCATATTTTCTACCGTATAAGCGAATTGTTTACTATTTGCTTGTCGTTGCCACTTTATTTTTAAATAACTAATTAATTTGTTCGGCATTTGCTTTGGTGCTGCCATATTTAAAAAAAAATACAATTTATTTTAGAGGCAGGTTGTAATAACGAAAAATACTTAATCAACTGTTTATTGCTCACGTTAACAAAAGTTACCTTTTATTAACATTAACTTTGTCGGGAAGTTGTAATAATGGCCCTAAGCCACATAATATGTGGTTTTCATGGGCAACCACGAATGTCTTAAAATCAAATTTTTCAGGAGAGCTATAAAACCGTGTTAGTGTTGAACGATTTTTAAATATATATAGAAGTTACGTTGTTATGCCATTAAAATAATTGGAAGGGGTTTATCCTATTTGAGAAATTTTTAAAACCAAGTAAAAGCCGTCTAAAACCAAGCAATATGGCATTATTAATTCAAAATCGTATGAAATGAACATGTGCGGTTGCCCATGAAAACCACAGATATAACATTTGCAATCTATACTAAATACTAATATTCCTGGATATATTTACATTTGTACATTCATACATACATATCTACACACAATATATACATATAAATTTACTATTATATGTACATACATTGTAATTGAATATGTATGTATATTATTTATATCGTTGTACTTAGTTATTAGGTCCGTTCATTTACTTTTCCATCAAAGTCCAGCAACTAAGTAATTTAAAAACAAATTGGTGTAACAATAAAGATTTGGAACGACGGAAAATGTATAAAAAGAAGTTAATAAGAAAAAAGTAAAAAAAAGTTAAAGTTGTGCTGTAATACATTTATACTTTTAACTAATCAACCCATTTTTTTGTACTCGATACTATACTTTTTTATAATATGAAAATTTTTATAAAATATATAAATTATTATCTAATATATAAAATTCTCGTTTTGTGCTGCTTTTGATTAAACTTCTTCGAAATGGCTTGACCGATTTTCATTACATTTTGAGTTCATATCGGGTAGGTCTGAGAATCGGTCAACATCTATGAACGCCACGCCTTTTTACCTCAGGTAGGCTTCAGGTAGGCCAAACTGCTGGACCGATCTTCTTGAAATTTTCATATAATGTAACTAAGATTCTGATATGATTAATAGGTTATTTTTTTACATCCCTACTTTAACGCCCATTTTTTTTAATTATGTATGTACTTGCATCGATATAGTTTTTAGTATTTTACTTCAAACTGTACACAATTTATAGTCCAGCCAATGAGAAAAAAATGTTTAATAGTCGGTCAACATATATTTTAATACTCCTAAATATTTAGTGTGACTCACCCCAAGGGACAATTTATGCCTCACCTAAATAACGTAACGACTTCGATGAAATTTTAAACTAAGATAGATCTGCACACCGTAGAACACATATGGTTTACGTTTTTCTAATGTAAAAAATATTTCCTAAAAATTATTTATATGAGAAAACAACGTTTTCCGGGTCGGCTAGTATATATAACACTAGCGAACCCCCTTTACACTACGTAGTGCAAAGAAGAAAATAAAAAAATAAAAATATTAACTAACATATTTTCAAATATTTCGATATTAATGCAGTGTTCACTAAAATGGTTCTAACTCATGTACCAATACACATACAGAGCCCAGTACATAAACACATTGTATTGACGTCACCTTTCATATGAACTTTGTAGAAACAAAATCGGTTCACGTATTCCAGAGAACATTAATTACTAACACATTGAAACTAATTTATATATATATTCTAGCCAAGCACGGTGCGCGTTGCTACGCCCCTTAATGAATAAAAATGCATTCTGAATTTTAATTGAATATATTTACAGTAAGAGCACTATATTCGGCTGTGCCGAATCTTTTATACCCACCACCAATTTTGTGTACATTTAAAGCACAATATTTATTATTTTGTTAATCGCTATGGAATAATCTCTTTATAATAAAATATGTATCACTTTCTTTTTAAGGGCCCATATTGAAGGTGAACTACACCTAGACGTCAAATTTGTTTTCTGCATTTCATTTGACATTTCTCAATCTCAGACTAACTCAATTTGAACAGTGGAAAGATACGAAAATGAGCAACGCGTTAAAGTTTTTAAGGTTTTTTATTAAAATAGGCGTTCAAATCAAAATGCATTTTGTGCACTTCGTCATTCTTTTGGTCAACATAATCGTTCAAATTCGTTCACAATCGGGAGAATTGTATAAAAAATTTAAAGTTTCTGCAAAACAGGTCTGTATAAAATGTGAGAACATCTGTGAATGCCTTCTTAGTTCGTTAAATGGGAACCATTGCTGTTTTGGCAAATGAGCAGTCAACCTCGACTCATCATCGTGCCCAACAATTGAGCATCAACAGTGTCATTGAAAATTTGGACCATCGGTTAGAGGTGTGACGTCGAGGTTGGTGGGGGGTCATTTGGCAGATATTTTGTTCCATACATAATTATCATTATAAAAAGAAATGATAATAATATCCTTAATAATTTGTGTTTTATTTAAGATCAACATCGGCCCTTGAATTTTTTTTTTTAACAAATTAAATGTGTTTTCAATAAATAAAGTTAAAATATAAATAAATTCAATACATTGACAATAATAATAAGGAACTAGGTTCCTATATCAGACTTTTTTTTATAAAAGACGGAATAATATAAAATTAAATATTAAATGAAGAAAATATGTATCTCATGAGGAAAACATAGAAAATATTTTTGTAAAATATAAAGTCATGAAAATAAACATTTATTCCGTTTGTGCACTTGTTAAATAACCGATCTCTACGTATGTAGCTATGAATGTAATATTGAATATTTTTTATTGTATACTGAATTTTTATAAACATTTTTGTTAAGTTTATATTTTTAAAAATTAAAAAAATGGTACCGTCATGGCCTAAAAAGCACCTTTTGTTTTTATACTTTGTACAAAATCATAAAAGCCATTTTCCTTCCCTGCCTTCAAGTGTATCAGTATGGCCGACTTCCTAAACGCAAGTTACAATGCATATTTACAATGCATACACTTCGTAAACGCATATGTAAACTTTCTAGCAATGTCCAATATTCCTAATCGTTTGGCAACTCATTTTACTAAGTATCAGCTGTCAAAATCGCGCATCATTTTTATTTTGTATGCAAACATTTGAGCTGCAATGGCTGAGTTAGTATTTTCTTTGTTTATTTTTAATAAATTATTTATAATTGATAGAGTTTCTTTAAATCACAGACTAATAATTTAAATAATTAAACACTTTATATTGCAGAGACAAAAAGTGGATCCATGAGCGTTCCTAAATGCCGATAAAATGCAAAAAAAATCTCTGCAACGCAAGGTTGCACTTAAGACATGTTTAGCATTGCATACGCATTTTTTATACCCTTCACCTGTGGTGCACAAGGGTATATATAGCTTTGTCATTCCGTTTGTAATTTCTACAATTTTCATTTCCGACCCCATAAAGTATATATTTTCTGAAAGCTTATGAATAGAGGAGTCGATTAAGCCCTGACCGTCTGTCCATCTGTCCGTCTATCCGTCTGCCCGTCTGTCGATGTGTTGGTTGAAATCAACTTTTAGAAGCAACTATATGTTCCTCAGATCTGTATATGGTATCAATCCCTTGGAAATATCCAGAAATGAATCGCTATTGAAATTCAGCACAATCGCCCCATAACTTTCTGAGATATGAGCAAAAAACCACGACCACCTTGTTTTTTTCACAATTACAACAACAACATACATACATACATACATGTAAAAAACATACCAAACAAAAAAAATTAAAAAAAAAAATATTAAAAATAAGAAAAAAATAATAAAAAAACTACAAAAAAAAAATTTTAAAAAAATTTAAAAAAAAATTTAAAAAAATTTTTTAAAAAAATTTTAAAAAAAAATAATCAAATATAAATAATATATTAAATAAAATAAATTTTTTTTGGCTCAGCTGGGATTCGATGCCACATTTATTCTAATGTGTACGTATGCACCTATTTTATATGGGATGAATGGTGATACAACAATTGTTATTGCATGACTACACGTTGTGAAGGGTATATAAGATTCGGCACGGCCGAATATAGCACTGTTACTTGTTGTAATGTTGTTTTTGTGAATAAAAAATCGAGGTGGTCGTGGGTTTTTGCTCATATCTCAGTTGTTTATGTACCGATGTTTCTGATTTTCAATACCGTACTACTCCCGAATATTTCTGATATTTTGATACCTCACCCGGGTCCAAGCGATATCGGGGGGCTTCAAAAAGTTGATTTCAACATACACACGGACAGACGGTCAGACTGACAGAGCTTAATCGACTCCCCTATTCATAAGCTTTCAGAAAATATATACTTTATGGGGTCGGAAATGAAAATTGTAGAAATTTCACACGGAATGACAAACCTATATATACCCTTTTTGACTGTGTGAAGGGTATAAAAAACAACAAAAATTCATTATCGGGAATGTACACTTTTAACAATTTTACATATATTTTCCAACACTTCCAATATATTACCATCGCATCTGTTTAAATATTTGTGAAACTCTAGGCAATCCATATCAAAATTATATACCCTTACTATATTTTTTCTTGAAGACTTTCTTTTATATCTGGAAAACAAACTTTATGAAAAACACACAGCTGACAAGCAGACTCCTTTGCCAAACTTTTTTAAAATAAAAGACAAGTTAAAATAGGCCACTTCGATAAATACCGACAATTAAGGATAATAATAAGGTGCAGATACCGAAATATGTGTTAATATGTTTCCAAGTAGTGGTGCTATGAAAATTTTAACTAACATTTTAAATTTTTATAAAAAGTTAAGCCACGATATTATATCCAAAATAGATATAACAAATAAAAAACTTAATATTTTAAGATATTTTGAGCTGGTTTATATAAAGTCGAAACAAGATATACATACATTATTTTGAAATTGTTTCTGAGTTTAAAGACATAATTGTCGAGCCAGAAACTTCTGTGAATCAATTTAATTTACTAGAAAGTAATATAAACAGCAAAACGTAAGAGGGTATATCTAAAATAACTAACGCAGAAAAGTTTGAGATATGAAATTTTAAAAGTAGATTTGATGAAAATATTTATTCAAATTTATTTGAACTTGTTACATATATATTTACTTTGCCTCATGGTAGTGCTTCAGCTGAACGAATTTTTTCAAAACTATCATTGATTAAAAATAAACTTTCAAACAGACTTAAAATAAAAGCTTGCGAGTCCATGTTTTCATCACTCAACTTGCTCGACACGGAGCTGGAAGGATGGACACCAAGTGAAGACTTAATTACAAAATATAGAATAAGTATTTGTAAAAAGTGACATACATATGTACTTTTATAAAAGTAACTTTGTTTTTTTGTGTTTGTGTTTGTGTTTTGTTTCTGTGAATTGTTTTTTAGTTTAAACATTGCTTTATTATTCAAATATGTATATTATATTTGTAATTACTTTTAATTTAATAAATTGTTGAAATTCTGTTTTTTTTCTTATATTGAAATAAAGTTTATTTGTGTTTTTTTACCTTGTTTTACTTTAAAATACCCTTTTTTACCCTTTTTATACCCTTCACACAGTGAAAAAAAGTATATATAGGTTTGTCATTCCGTGTGAAATTTCTACAATTTTCATTTCCGACCCCATAAAGTATATATTTTCTGAAAGCTTATGAATAGGGGAGTCGATTAAGCCCTGTCAGTCTGTCCGTCTGACCGTGTGTATGTTGAAATCAACTTTTTGAAGCCCCCCGACATAGGTTGGACCCGGATAAGGTATTAAAATATCAGAAATATTCGGGAGTAGATCGGTATTGAAAATCAGAAACATCGGTACATAAACAACTGAGATATGAGCAAAAACCCACGACCACCTCGATTTTTTTTTCACAAAAACAACATTACAACAACAACATACATACAAACCTGTATACTGGTTAGAGAAAACGTGGCATCGAATCCCAGCTGAGCCAAAAAAAAATTTTTTTAATCTTTTAAAAAATTTTTTTTTAATTTTTTTTTTTATTTTTTATTAAATATATTATTTATATTTTTATTATTATTTTTTTTAAATTTTTTTTATTTTTTTTTAATTTTTTTTTTATTTTTTTTTTGTTTTATATATATTATATATATAATAATTTTTTTTTTTAATTTTTTTTTTTAAATTTTTTTTTTAATTTTTTTTTAAATTTTTTTTTTTATTTTTCGTTTTTTTAACATACATACGTGAATTTATAATTTTACAATGGGATGTTTTTATATATGTATGTACGTATTTCATATGGGATGAATGGTGACACAAACTACTGTTATTGCATGACTACACGTTGTGAAGGGTATATAAGATTCGGCACGTCCGAATATAGCGCTATTACTTGTTTTAAATACCCTTTTTATGCCACTCTTTCAAATTTTTCAACGGCAACCCTGCTTGTATACCAAACTGTACACGAACATCAACGTCCTTAAGCCAATCGGATATCTGAGGTTCCTTAAAATAGAAACAAGAAAGTAATTATATATATGTACAGTAAAATTTAGATCGAGTCACCTTTGTTAACGACTTTAATCTAAATAAAACAAGTTGTTAATTAAAATCTTTCAGCAAAAAATTTATAGCAATTTTTACCTTCATATAAAGAATTTCTTCCTTCAGTTAAAAATAAAAAAAATTAAATTTTATTTAAAATGATAAAAATCTGCTTATAATTCACAAAACCAATTATGTTTTTTGTTGTCAAAAATTGACAAAGATTAATTTTAATTCGCCTTGATATTGACAATTATGCACAAAAACACTCTAACAAAATGTTTGTTGTAGTTATGCAGTCACCTTATGGATTCGCCTTGATTAATACACCCCGACCACAACAGACATGAAATGCTTAACATTAACACTAATATGATGTTAGTGTTAAGTGTGGACTGCTCATGTTAGAGTTTTCTTCATGTTTTAACACGGTTGTTAAAACATTTGTTTTAACAATGCTTTTATACCATGGAATGACGTTTAAGCTTGACAGAAGTAATTTTTTTGCTTATTTTCTTTTCTTTTTCTTCGCCAAAGTTTAAAGTGTAAAAAAGTTTGTGCAAAAAGGAAAAATTTGCATTAAATTAAAAATAAATTAAAAAGAAATTAAATTAAACGGTAATTAAATTAAAACTAAATAAAGTGTAAAAAAGTTTGTGGAGAGAGTTAAACTTTATATTAAATTATTTTAACTTAATAACTTTTTTCTAAATTATAATTTTATAAGCTCCTTCACAAATTCAAAACACAAAAAGTGCTAAAAATCACAGCACATGCAAAAACGTTAAAATACTTTTAAAAACTTATCTGTATTGCTTCGCCGACAATCGAAAAATAATGATTTAATATTAAATTATAACATCATGTTTTAACAACAATTCATGTCTGTTGTGGACGGGGTGATACGATTTTTATTTTTGAGATTATAGTCATATATGGCTTTTCTCTCAAGCTACAAATATGAAATATAAGAAGTTTTTTATCTCTCCTGTAAAATATGATGAAAGGGAGTTAGCAGGTTTGCATATTAAGCCGATGATATATTAAAATTCCTCAATTGGCCAATAAACAGCAATACAGGAAAAATATTGTCTCATTAAAAAAACGTTCATAGATCTGTCTTGAAGATGCTGATTCCATATGCAAGTATTTCTAGTCAGTAGACCTCTCACAATGTAGTTTTATGTAAGATCAAGAGTATTAAAAATTATTGTAAAGTTTTGAAAAAAATCAAAGAAAACTAACTTCAGATTCCCAGCCGTAGTTTTGAACATAACTAAAGAAAAAAGTGTAAAATATTTAGTTATGAAACTGACTGAGATATAAGCAACCAAATATAGCTTCCTGGGTATATTTTCTTGACTAGGAGAATAGAGTTCAGCTTAAAATATATCAATCCAAGATGACGTCCGAGTTAAAATATTTGGTAGCACAATTTTCTCAACTAGTATATAATGAAATACCTTAACTAGATAAATACAATACAACATGAAAAAATTTCAGAATCGTGATGGCTATCCCTACAAAACTTTAAGTTAAAAAAGTTCAAGTTTTCTGGAAGTGGATTTACTTTGAATACTTTTTTAAAAACATTTTACATTATTTTTAACCAGGGACAGAAAATAACTGTTATTTTTAAAAATTTACATCAAAAAAGCACACATAAAAAAATTCGTAGATAATTTTGGTTCTTGTCATTATGATACATAGGTGATGTACATGCAAATTTTTGTATGTCTTTTAAATTTGTGCCTTTTTTGATAAAAGTCCAAAAGTAACTTTTAATTTGGATTAATTAATTTTTTAAGGCAAAAATTAAAAGTTATTTTTGACTTTTATTATTTTACTCAAAAAATAAAAATTATTTTTTAACTTTTAATATTTTAAGGCAAAAATAAAAGTCATGAATTGAATATTGCATAGTATTTATTGCTTTCAATGCTACAATTGATAAAACATCCGTTATCCGTTATCACAATTTTAAGAGCATTACAAAACATAATTCTCTTATTTTGTTATTAATAACACTGTGCAAGAAATTTACACTTTTTTTGTGACAAGCTGGGCACCTGGCGTTTTAACATAATTCGGGTACGCTGAATCCAGTGGTGCCCGCGGTTTTTTAAGATTGGCTCTGGTTTTCGAGATATACCGTTATTTCGAAAATGGAGGAGGTTGCACAACATATGTTCGCGTAACTCAAAAACGCTTTCACTTATTGAAAAAACTTAAAAAACCGAAATTCCGCAATAAAATTTCCTTTAATATCTTTCTAATATCCGCAGTCGTTTTAGAAACATAATTTTTTTATCAAAATTTCGAAATTTTTGTTTTTTAAAAATTCATAAAAAATTAAAAAATGTAGCTAGGCTTTTATTTTTTTGCAGACATATAAAAAACGAAGCTGATAACAAAACAAGCCATAAATATTTAAAATCTGTTAGCAACTTTTTTTTTTATTCACAAAAGTCGACAAATTTCATAAAACGCAACCCCCTAAGGAATGGAGATAAAGGAAAAGTATAATTTGAGAAAATGTTAAGAACAAAAAAACATTGGAGGTCGGTCATACATTTGGCCCATCTAGGGGTATCTGAGGCGCTGCAGATGCAAAATTTAAGGCTAGGGTTCTACGCGTATTAAAAGCAAAGTTCCAAACAAAATAAGCTATTAGTGATTAATTTTGTCTACAACTTTTGATTTTTTCAGAAAAGATGAAATTTTTTAATTTTTTATAATAACCAAACTAAATAATTGCTGTTGTTAAGTAGTTAAAGTTAAAGTTTTTATTTAGAAATTTATTCTTCTTCCTCCTGCAGATTCCAATAAATATCCCCTAATAGCGAATCAAGTTGTTTGCCGCTATACCAGTGTTCGATCCTGGCTGTTACTTGGTGAAATCTCTCGCCATGTCGGCTGGTGATTGTTCATTAAATTTTTCGGCAGGGTAATGCAAAAAATGTATTTTCAATGACATTCTAACGTTTAAGTTTTTAAATGCGGTTAGCATATTTTTGATTAAAATTCGCCAGTTTTCAGACCGATGATTTCCTAATACATTTTCTATTACTGATTTCACACAATTCCAGGCCAAAAGCTCGATATCATTCAATGGAACCTCAAATTCATGGTCCTTCATAAGACGACGAATGTCCGGTCCATTAAGAATTCCTGTAAAATAAAAACATGATATGAAATATAAATCTAATTTAATAAAGTAGTTAGAGTTCATACCTTCTTTTACTTTCATGCCGCTTAATAGTGGAAAAATTCGGTGCAATTCGGTAAAAGCAACACCATCTGGGCTCAATGCTTTTATAAAATTTTTTACAATACCCAGTTTGATGTGGAGTAGAGGAAGCAAAATCTTTTTCATCGGCACAAGTGGTAATTCAATAACATTGTTTCTATGCAATCTGCTTTCCTCACGTAAAGCCCAATCCCGTTTATTGTATTGGCCGCCATCGAAACGCGTATTCCATAAGCACATGAAGCACATATTTTTAGTATAGCCCAATTGCATGCCTCTTAAAAGAGCTACCACTTATAAATCTGCGCATATTTTCCACTTGTGGTCTTCATATTTAATTAACTGTATTACTTTTTTCATTGATGCGTATGGCTCTTTAGTATTTGTGCTTAGTGCTATCGGAATAGGACTTTTTAAATTAGTGACATGTAGCAAAACTGCTTTTAAGCTACTTTTGGAAGAATCAATGAATAAGCACCAATCTCCAGGATTATATTCATTTTGCATTGTTTAAACCAAGCCGCGGATGTCAGTACAATACGCGATAGAATTATTCTCAATAGATTTAAAAAAAGTCGTAAATCGTCTATGGCGATTGATAGCCCCGTATATTTGTACACCTGGTGCTAAAATATTAGCTCGTTTTAGCTCTTTTGTCAAGAGAATGCTCTGTTTTTTAGACGCCGTACCATTATATCCAGACGATCTTGCGTGATTTCATTATGACTGCATGGAACCGTGATGCATGACGGTTGATACATTGAAGTAGCTGGTCCACCCGCTTCAACAGAATCAATTATTGAGGGAATATGTTCTGTTGGTATATGGCTATCCGGAACAGGAATTTCATCAGAATATGGCGCGGAAATCGAGCATATGGTGTTTCAGTATAAGATATATAAGTAATTTTTCTTCTGTTCATACCCGCTGTATTATTTATGCACGCATAACACTCATCTTCAGCATGAACTATGGGAGCTCTACAAATCATTGGAACACCAAATGGCATGGCATCTCCATTTTTTCCCCACTTATTTAAATGGTAAATGCAGTGTGTACACACTATTGATGGTGTCCAACTCTTACCATATATAACACTTAAAGAAAAGTATGATTCATACAAGGTACTTGTTTCAGTAGTGATTTTACGGCGACTTGGCATTTTTTCATATTTCCCACACACATAACACACGGTCAGACGGACAGAGCTTAATCGACTCCCCTATTCATAAGCTTTCAGAAAATATATAATTTATGGGGTCGGAAATGAAAATTGTAGAAATTTCACACGGAATGACAAACCTATATATACCCTTTTTCACTGTGTGAAGGGTATAAAGACAAGTTAAAATAGGCCACTTTGCTAAATAGCGACAATTAGGGATAATAAAACTAATTTTGTACAAAGAGAAGTTTCAAAATTGTACTTTTTCAAAACTAATTGTACGAGCACCTAAATCTTTTTTTTATACATTTTGTGACCTGTGATTTAATTTTTAAATGTAATAAAAAAACTTCAGAGAAGGTGCAAAAAGCCGGACAATACCGGACATTTGCGAAAAAAGAAGTAGGACTGCCCCGGATGCCCTAAAAAAGAGGACGGTGTCCGGGGAAAGCAAGACGGATGGCAACCCTACCTGTAAGGCATCAGCCCAGATTTCGCATCCATAAAAAAGGATTGACTGGGTCGTTGCCATTATCAGTTTCCTCTTGAAATAGCTCGGGCCCCCCCAGTATTTGCCATAAGTCTGCTGAGAGAAACCGTCACCTGAGCCGCTTAAGTTGCAGCATATTCGAGTTGGTCTCGAAACGTTAATCTATTATCTAGCCTTAAACCTAGATATTTAATTCACTTGCTTGTCTTAATTGTCTCAGACAAGACCCTCATGTCCACCTCTAAAGGGGTATGCTTTCTTGTAATGATTAGAAGTTCCGTTTTTTCCGTGGCTAGCTTCAGGTTATGGGAATCCAGCCATAACTTCGTTTTAAGCATAACTTAATTAAGCTTTCTCTGAGCTTCTTTCATGTTACGTGCTGCAATAACGGCCACAATGTCGTCGGCATAACCAACCAGGTGGGTGTCACCTGGCATATCGATATGCAGGATATCAGCATAACTGATATTCCACAGTTCAAGACCTAGAATCGAGCCCTGTGCTGCTCCTGCGGTAATCTGCTTTTCCCGTGTCCTCCCAGCATTTTCGCATATAAGTATACGGTTGCTCTTTATCATCCTTATGATGTACGCTGGTGCTCTAAACTGTGTCTCCAGAGCCTCTATCATTTCGGCCCATGTTACGCTGTTGAAGGCATTTCTAACGTCAAGAGTCGCCAATAAGACAATGCGTGTTGAAAAATGGTTCCCCGTCTGTGCTCGTTGGACACCCTCTATAACTTCTTCGATCGCTCCTATTGTAGACCTTCCAGTCCTAAATCCATATTGTCTCGTGGAAAGGCCTCCAGCACTTTCCACAGCCGCATGTATCCGAGGTTTAAGCAGTAGTTCAAGAAGTTTACCCACGGTGCGAAGCATGCACAGGGGTCTATACGCTGATGGTGACTTTATGTTCCCTTTCCCCTTGCTTATCAGCACAAGTCTTTGTCTTTTCCAAACTTCCGGAAAGACACCATCCTGTAGGCAACCATTGTATATTCTCAAAAGCATATCCGGTTTCTCCTCGGTGAGTATCTTGAGAATTTCTGCCGGAATTCCTTCCGAACCTGGCGCCTTTCTACTTTTCAATACCGTTACAGCAGTATTTGATTCGGCAAGACTGCGGGCCGCTATTTCGTACTTCCTCGTTTGAGGGAAAAAGGGTATTCACAATATTCTCCATCGTATCTTCTCCTAGATCTGGGGTTTAATAACGTGCCCCAAGCTTCCTCATGACTAGTTTATATCCTAGTCCCCAGGGATTACTGTTGAGGTCGGCCCTTAGTTCCTCCCATTTTCGCCTCTTGCTCATAAGTATGGCGACCTTTAATTCCTTTTTAGCTCTTTTGTATTCGTTAGCCTCTGTTGTTGCGGCGTGTATTCGTCTGGCTCTTGTGTATCTCCTTCGAAGTTGTAGGCACGTCCGCCTTAGGTGGGCGTAAGGCGGACGTGCCTTTCATCATTACACCAGTATATGGGTTCCTTCCTGCCGATGGTAGGCATTGCCTCGTTGCATGCCTCCTTAATAAGCGTCATCGTGGAACGTACTATATCCGTAGCGTCCGCAGTGTTCCTTATACCCTCATCAGCTCCTGAAATTCTGTCCAAGAATGCGTCTTTGTCCAGTCTCGCCATATTCCACCTTCGTGTGGACGTCGTGGCATTAGGTTGTCTAGATGCTTTGCCATTTTCTACGCTGTACATAATATATTGGTGGTCGCTTGCAGTGTAATCTTCGAGGACCATCCAGTTCACTACCCTATTTGCGATTCTTTCAGAGGCCAACGTGATGTCTGGAATAGTTCCCTCGCATCCCGGTCTTCTGAAGGTAGCGGTGTTCCCCCTGTTCATGATGACTAGTCCCATTCTGGCTATCATATCCAATACCATTCTGCCTCGAGAGTTTGTCGACCGTGATCCCCATTCGTATGCGTGGGAGTTGAAGTCCCCGCCTATTACGAGAGCACATCCAATTTCCATACTCTTATCCTCTATATTGTGCAGCTTCACTTGAGAGGCCTCCAGTTCTTCGTTCGGTGTCAAGTAGCAGCTAAATAGTGTGAAATCTTTCGTTTTCAACCAAACAAATCCGTTTTCACATCCTTTGTCCTCTATAACTAGGCTACTACGCATCGGTATCCATATGGCTGCTGTATTGCTATTATCGGTGATCCATGTACCACTTTTTGGCCTTCCGTATTGTTCGCTGATAACTACTATATCAGAGTTCCTTTCTGTAATCAGTTGGTCTAGAAGAGCGTCAGCCGTCTTGCTTCTGTGCATATTGGCTTGAAGTATTCTCATTTTCGTCCTATTGTTGTCATTTTGCAGTTCTTTGTCCCTGCTATGTGGTCCACCCTGCTGTGTCCCGCTTCAAAACACAGGCAACATTTCGATTTATTTTCACATTTTTTCATAACATGTCCGACTTCCCCGCACCTGATACAAATCCCATGGCCTTTTCTGTCAGGTCCAGTACAATTCCACTGCTCATGTCCGGTACTGAAGCATCTCTTGATGTTTTTGTACCTTCTCAGTCTTACGCGACACCAGCCTACCTTAATATACCCAGTTTTGAGGAGCTCTTCAACCATCGCCTGGGATACGATTACAAAAGCCCTAACAAGTTCCCTGTTGTTGGGTTTCGTATTTCTTATCACCATGGGTTCAACGTTCGTCTGTTTCGTGTTCCGAATAGATTGTTCGACTTCTTCGGGTGTGGTAAAGGAGTCCAGATCTCGGATCTCTATAGTGACCTTTGGTGTTACGCTCTTTATCTCAGCGAATTCCCCAAGAGCCTCCTTGATCTTAAAAAGTAGATCATTCTTAATTCGTTCTCCCTTTTCCAGCTCCAAAAAAGGGAGCCTGTTTTGGTCTTCCGGATTATCTTTACTTTACAGCCGCTATCGTTTCCGGTTTGGTTCCTCAGAGACTTTAAGACGTCTGCGTAGGTATATCCTTCACAAGGTTTGGCTATAATAGCTTCCCCTTTCTTTCTTAGTGGTTTACCCTTATCGCCTGTCTTTGTTTCGGCCTTTTTTCGTGACATCTGTTGAGTATGTTGGATTTCGTCCGATCCTTTCTCCACTTGTCTCTCCTTGTGAAGGATTTTCTTTTTACTTTCAACAGTTTGCCATGCGGCATTTCCTCCTTCGCGTGGTCTCTTCCTGATATCCACTGTTTCAGCTGGGCTGCTTGCAGTCCTCTTGCCTTTGCCCATGTTTGGGGTTGCCGTACAGCCCTGTAGACCTACTGCAGTATCTCTCATTTGCATTGGTCTCTTAGTGCTCTCAATTTTAAGCCAATTTACTCTACAAGTTTCAGCTATACACACAAGCTCCTCAATCTCCTGAATGCCCTCTCTAACATCCATGCTGATGTTTTCTGCCTTTTAAGAGCTGCCTTTATTTTCACCATCACATTTTTTATCTTCTCCATCGCCGAGGTCTCCTCATTTCTCATTTTAAAAATTAACTCCTCGTTTGGTGAGCTTCTACTTGCTTGTAGACCATTTGCTGGAGGTGTTTCGGTCGTCACCATTACCGTATTCGGCGTCTCGAAGAGATCGTCCTTTGTCATGTCGATGACAGGAGCCGTCTCACTTTCCCGAGGCGTATTTGTGACTTCCTGCGAAGTCTTATCGCCCCTCACTGGGGGACTTCTCCTCAGTTTCCCGCTAGGTTGAAATGGGTTCGGAGCCCTTTCAACCGTTTTAATTTTGGGAGTTATCGTGTTCGTTGTTTGTTTAATTTTTATTTTGTCTGTCATTTTCGATTCTTTCTGGGTCCCATCTTGAAGCCGTTATCCATGGTCGTCATGCTGTCGTCCTTTAAGACCCCGAGGGTCCCTTTGCAAGCAGTGAGGTCCTCTCGAGGGTTGACAAGAGAACTCTTGTTCAGAGCCAGGTCAGACATTAATCGGGTGTCGTCTCAACCGAACCTTCATGGTCAGTTTAGTTCGTTCCACAAGTCCTGCCAAAGATTTAACGGGACGGAAGGCAACTGCGACATTAACCTGAAAGCCATTTCCTCGAGATGTCACTCTCGAGTATTAAGGTAACAGACTGCCGCAATTGTCAGCCCAAATTCGCCTTTTCCAAATCGTAGCTCGAATACGTGTCCTTGCCATTTCCGGGTCGTCAACGTGCCGTGCTAGTTTTTGGTCCGCCCCGAGTATTTAATTTCCTCTGTACCTGCTATTACGAGCAGGCATTCCCCTATCCGCCACCTGGGGAGGCGCCCGATGCGGGAACTAGCAACACCTCACGGGATATAATAATATTGAATTTTTATTTTGTTCAACTTTTCTTTTTTACACTAATATTTAAATTTTTAATCAGGCTTGAGTTCATATTAACATTCTTTATTTTTACAAAGAATTTTTAATTGTGATAAATGAGAGAATTCTGAAAAATTATATTTTTAACGACACTAGCCGAGTGGAATGTATTTTCGAAACCAGCTAAGATTTCATCATCAGCACTCTCTGATCGGTGGCTACATGTTGGTTGTAAATATCATCTATTTAACTCCCGGGACTTAAGTTAATTGAATTCGGTAACTACTTTTAGTTTTTTCCTTTTTCATATATTTTACCACATTGAGTTAGATTAAAATTTTTTTTAACCTAACAGCAACCCTTTTACCTTTGTTTGTTATTATCTTTCATTTTTTATATCACTATTTTTGTCCTGCTCTAGCATTTATCACAATTAGAAATTCTTTGTAAAAATAAATAATGTTAATATGAACTCAAGCCTGATTAAAATTTTAAATAATAATAATAATAATAAAAATAATAATAATAATAATAATAATTATTATAATAATAATAATAATAATAATAATAATAATAATAATAATAATAATAATTATTATTATAATAATAATAAAATTAATAATAATAATAATAATTATAATAATAACAATAATTTTTATAAACTTCGTAATTTACATCAATTATTATTATCAATAAATTGGAGGCAATAAAACTAGCGTATTACTATGCAATACTTAATCCAAGACTTTTATTTTTGCCTTAAAATATTAAAAGTTAAAAAATAACTTTAATTTTTGGGGTAAAATAATAAAAGTCAAAAATAACTTTTAATTTTGCCTTAAAAAATAAAGGTTAATAAAAAACTTTTTTTTTTCAAATTCGCATGTATAAGGGGTACAAATTTTCCCCTTTTTCGGTACTTTTTTTAAAAGAAACTTTTCTAATATTATTCAATGGGACAAAATTTTATCATTATTATTGCCTAATAGAATATGAACAAATATTAAGGTGAAATTTTTGGAAATTTTTTTGGGGACAAAAAAGGTACCAAAAATGGGTAAATTCCATAAAATGTATGTAATTCATAATTTGACGGCCAATTTTCACAAAATTTATAATTGGGATTTCACCAGATATAAAAAATTATGTAATTTAGCAAAAATTGAAACACATTCATAACAGGGTAGAAAGGGGAAAAATCGGGAAAAGAGTTTGGTACTTTTTAGAACATAATTACTTTTTTGCAAAAAAGAGTAGATTTACTGTCTATTAAAATATTTTGTTACATAGATATTTGAAGATTTTAAACATGGAACTTGTGGCTATTGATACAAGGTGAGACAGGAAATGTTATGGTCGATCAAAAGGGTACTTTTTTGAATTTTTATGGTACTTTTTGTATTTTCTACGTTTGCGAAGCTAGAATTTTGAAATTAGTGGCTATTGATACAAGGTGAGACTGAAAATGTTATGGTCGACCAAAAAGGTACTTTTTTGAATTTTTATGGTACTTTTTGTATTTGCTACGTTCATGCAGGTAGGATTGTATAGTCACGGACTATTGATTCCAGGTGAGACTAAAAATATTATGGGCTACTAAGAAGTACTTTTTTGAATTTATATGGTACTTTTGATATTTTCAACCTTTGCGAAGCTAGAATTTTGAAATTAGTGACTATTGATACAAGGTGAGACTAAAAATGTTATGGTCGACCAAAAAGGTACTCTTTTGAATTTTTATGGTACTTTTTGTATTTGCTACGTTTATGAAAGTAAGATTGTACAATCAAGGACTATTGATTCCAGGTGAGACAAAAAATGTTATGGGCGACCAAAAAGGTACTTTTTTGAATTTGTATGGTACTTTTTGTATTTTCAACGTTTGCCAAGCTAGAATTTTGAAATTAGTGACTATTGATACAAGGTGAGACTAAAAATGTTATGGGCGACCAAACACGTACTTTTTTGAATTTTTATGGTACTTTTTGTGTTTTCTAAGTTTATAAAGATAGGATTATACAATCAAGGACTATTGATTTTAGGTGAGACTAAAAATGTTATGGACAACCTAAAAGGTACTTTTTTGAATTTTTATGGTACTTTTTGTATTTTCAACGTTTGCGAAGCTAGAATTTTTAAATTAGTGACTATTGATACAAGGTGAGACTGAAAATGTCATGGGCGACCAAAAAAGTACTTTTTTGATTTTTATGATACTTTTGGTATTTTCTACGTTTATGAAGGTAGGATCTTAAAATCAAGGACTTTTGATTCCAGGTGAAACTGAAAATGTTATGGGCTACCGCAGAGGTACTGTTTTGAATTTTTATGGTATTTTTTGTATTTTAAACGTTTGCGAAGCAAGAATTTTGAAATTAGTGACTATTGATACAAGGTAAATATTTTATGGGCGACCAGAAGGTACTTTTCTGAATTTTAATGGGACTTTTTGTATTTCCTACGTTTATGCAGGTTGGATTGTACAATGAAGGACTATTGATTCCAGGTGAGACTGAAAATTTTATGGGCGACCAAAAAGGTACTTTTTTGAATTTGTACGGTAGTTTTTGTATTTTCAACGTTTGCGAAGCAAGAATTTCGAAATTAGTGACTATTGATACAAGGTAAGACTAAATATGTTATGGGCTACCAAGAAGGTACTTTTCTAAATTTTAATGTTACTTTTTGTATTTTCTACGTTTATAAAGCTAAAATAGTGAAGTAAAGGATTGTTGATTCAGTTTGAAAATTAAAATGATATTGGAGACACAAATAAGCCTTTTCGCATTTTTTTTGTACTCTTTGTATTTTTACGTTTGTAAACATAGATTCTTAAAATTAGTGTTTTTTGATCCGAGGTCTAAATCCTAATATTACGGACGACTAAAATTATTTTTTCTCATTTTTTTTTTATATTTTGTATACATAGAATTCTGAATGTAGGTAATAATAAACCAAGTGAAAATTTTAGTGAAGGAAAAAATGTTACTTTTATTATTTTTAGGATAATTTTTGCAAAATATGAATATTAATTTTTGAAACTCAGTAGCATTGGTCTTGCTTTTAAATAGTTAGGAAATATATGCCCGATATATCCTTGCTCTACTTTTTATTTTTCTAAGTAAATTGGATCAGAGATACAAATTTTCATAAATTGAACCAAAAATATTTAATAATTATAAATAGAACTTGAGTATTCAATAAATACAGTATTTATCGCTTATATGCACGTCGGTTATAAGCATTTCTCGCTTTTGTGCATCCAAGCCTGTGCAATTTCAGCTTGTAATTTAAAATATACATAAAAATTTCGTCTATATGTATTTCGCTTATATGCATTTATCGCTCTTATGCACCATAATTTTAATATAATTTGAATAAATCGCAAAAGAAATTGTCTTCTATATCCATCATGAATAAATGCGATCAAAAAGGAGTGCTAACAAAAGAATACGCTTGTCTATAAAGCAAAAGCTTTCAATTATAAATGAATTTAAAGATTCTACTAAACAAAATATTTGTAGAAAGTATGGATGCTCAATCGACACCGTAAATTGTATTCTAAGAGACACACGTTTTATTATTCAAATATATGTCGCAAAGAAAAAATCGAGTCGAAAATCAAAAAAAAAAAAATTAAAAGGATAAGACATTATCGAAATGGTTTGATCAAATAAGGTTGTCTGGCGCTGTAGTATCAAACAATATGCTAATGGAAAAGGCCAAACAATTTGACATTGCCATGAATGAAAATTTTAATCCTACACCTGGCGGGACCACTTTTCAAAGTATTGCCCTCATAAACACTCAATAGGAGTGGTTTTAAAATTTCTGGAATGACGTCATCAAAAAACATAAAACTTTACTCCTTTTGTGCAATGCAACTGGTGACTACGCTTTCCATTAGGTAAACCAAAACAGCCTCGATATTTTAAAAATAAGAAACTAAGAATTTTTCGCAAAACAAGGCATGGATGACACAGGACATTTGGACTGAAATAATGCTAGCTTTTAATGAAGAAATGATTCAACAAGATAGAAAAGTAATCTTATTCGTAGATAATGCCACAGCCCATAAGCAGATAAGTTAAAGAACGTTGACGTTCGATATTTACCAGCATATAGCACCTCAATTTTACACCTCATTCATGCTTTCAAGGCATACAATCGACAAAATATAATACGTAAGCAAATATTCTTTTTAGAGATTTCAAGAAAAGCCTTGATATGTAAGCAGCATTATATATAGCCGAGCATATTGGATGGTAGCTCCTAATACCATTTTAAACTGCTTTAACAAGTGGATTTTAAAAGATACAGGCTTATTTTTTTCAAATATATATGACTTTTTATATAATTCAGTGTAAGTTTGTTTCGGAATCTCACGAGCGGCCAGCGATGGAAGATCGCGAAGATGAAATAATTATAACTGCTGACTCTGGTTTAGAATTTGGAGCTGAATTTAAAAATTTTGTAACTCAGGGCGAAAATTTACCTTGTCATGCACCACCTAACGAGGAGGAAATCGTTTCTGAGCTCCAATAAAGCGGAGACGATAAAGAGGATGCTAACGAGGATGATGACGATGAGGATGTACCAATTCCATCTGTAAGTAATACAGTGGAATATTTAAGTAGTTTACGGTGTTTTCTTCAAGCAAGAAAAGAATTGATGAATTGGAAAAAATTTAACAATTTATTTTTGAGAGCTGCTGCAAAAATGTATAAAAAAAAACAGATTTTTTTAAAAATTAGTATGTATTAGACTAAGTACTTAAATTTACCTCAGCAACTCCAAATTAAAGTTTCCATTGCTTGTGAATTTATTAGCAATGATAAGGACGTGACAAAATCACTTCTTACTTCGCAAGTATGGGAAATGCTGGGCAATTCTAATAAGCAACGAATTTATAGTTTTTTATGTTATCAACCTAGTTGACTGATCTCAGTGCAATGATACTTTTAGTACAAACTTCTAAATGTACAATAATATTTTTAGTTTTTTTTTTTTTGTAAAACTTAATTTTTAATATAAACTGATACATACATATGTATATGTATAAAAATTTGGATAGATTTTGTCTACTTTTTTATATGCACCCCTTATGCAAATATCGTAGTTTTAATATATGCATATAAACGTGTTTTTATATTTGCATTTCGTGCTTATATGCACAGAAAGCTGTGCATTTTTAGAAATGCATATAACCGATAAATACTGTAGTAAGAACTGCGCTAACGAAGTAGCGGGTTAAATGCTAGTTAAATACAAAAAAAAATGGACGTTATACACTCGCCACATATTGTACTGCTATTATAATTAATAATATCAATTTTTATTATCGAATATTTTTCAGTAAATTTCTAGTTGATGTTTATACTGAATATGGCCCCTTGCAACTACTGAGCAAAAATTAACTGACGCACACAGTAATTTCAAAAATATTAAAAACTACATTTAAAATAATACGTTAACGTTTTGAATTGGATTCCCTGCTCTCTGAAAGGTTGAGTGTTTGTGTAGTTTTTAATTCGTATGGTTGTATGAAATGAAAATAAAGCAGAGTGGAAATTTGTTTACAACATCAATTTAAGTTTTAAATGTATGTAAAATATGTATAATACCTAATATAATGCTGAAAAAATTCAATACTGTTGGTTTGACAACGGCAAATATTTTTAAACAGGTGACAATAGTGACAAAGGCATTTTCAATACAATACAATTTTTAAAAATAATTAAAAAAATATAAACAAAATTTTAGTTTAAATTAAGTAGAAATTCGGTAAATGTTTGGTGGAACTAAATATTAGATAATTGAAATGTGTTGGCCCAAAATAACCAAAAGTTTAAATGTATTTATATACTTATGCTTAACAATTAAATCATTCATTTAACCTTCTCAACATTTGTGTTTTGTGTTAATTTTTACAGGAACGCCTACAAGACTTTGATGCCGAAGATGAACCAATCTATTATAATCCCAATTTGGGAGATTTACACGAGGGTGTTAGTTTTACGGTAACGGGTAAAACCAAACGCCACTGTGAAAGGTATTTACAATTGTAATTGTGCATTTCTAAAATTCCGTTTTAATATGTATTAATTTTTGCAGATTTTCTATAAACTTTATTGTGGCGAATGCTACCAGAGATTTAGCCTTACACGTAAATCCACGTTTACCTCAAAACTATATTGTGCGCAACTCTAAAGTTCGCAATGTTTGGGGCCGAGAGGAAATGGCCTCCGCTTTACCGTTTAGCCTGCGACGTGGTGCCTCATTTTCCATACAAGTACTATTTACCGAAGAGTGCTATATGATCTCTGTGAATGGTTATCATTTTTGTAAGTTCTATCATCGTATACCCTATAAAAGTGTCCAGGGCTTAGAGGTTAAGGGTGATATAGATGATATCATTGTTGAGCGTATGATCGTTAGCCATTATCCGGAACGTTTACCAGAATCCATACCAAAAAGTATACGTTTGCACAAATCTCTGAGAGCTGGTCCAGATGAAGAGGGCGGTGATCTAACGGATCATGAGGAAAAACATGCCACACAATGGCGCGAGGTGATCGTCAACAATAAGATAACACATGAGCCGAATATATTGCGCAAAAATGAAATGAAGTTACCTTATTATGGTGTTATACCAGAAAGCTCTTTTACCCTGGGACATGTTATTAAGATTGAGGGTCGTGTTCGTCTGTTGCCTCAATCGTTTTATATTAACTTGCAGGCGGGGCATGACTGTTGGCCACATCCTACCATTGCTTTGCATTTAAATCCACGTTTTAGTAAGCAAAGTGTTGGTCCCATCGGTCAGACTACAGTTATACGTAACTCATGGGTTAATGGCAATTGGGGCACGGAGGAACGTTCCGATATGCAAACCACTTTTCGTCCAGGAAAAACATTTAGTTTATCCATTGTCCATGGCGGAAAGAATTCATTTGAGATTTATGTTAATCATGAACTGTTGACAGAATATCAATTTCGCTGTCGACCAGAGATAATTGATACGATTTATATACAGGGTGATATAAAACTATTTGATGTAGCCTTGCAACAGAATATTTCGTTCGAAAAGATGTTAGCAAATCGCAGAGCTTTTGAGAATTCGTAAATAAGCAGTAAGTATTTATGCGGAAAATATGAATACAAAATTTTTTTATTTTTATTTATTTAATACTATTTGTATGAAAGCATTTAGCACTTTTTACTTGTCACCCATTTTAAGCTGGTTCAACTTATAGTTGACTTTATTTTTGTTCCTAAAAAAAAAATGGTTTTATTTTTAAACTTGTTTATATGAAAACAGACTTTAGTGTTGGACTATGATTAGGTGCCGTTGTTTATTATACCTTTCACCTGTGGTGCACAAGTACATTCCGTTTGTAATATCTACAATTTTCATTTCCGACCCCATAGAGTATATATTTTCTGAAAGCTTATGAATAGAGGAGTCGATTAAGCCCTGACCGTCTGTCCGTGTGTTGGTTGAAATCAACTTTTAGAAGCAACTATATGTTCCTCAGATCTGTGTACGATACCAATCTCTTATAAATATCCGGGAATGAATCGCTACTGAAATTCAGCACAATCACCCTGTAACATTATGTATTATATGAGCAAAAAACCACGACACAATTACAACAACAACGTACATATATACTGGTTAGAGTAAACGTGGCATCGAATCCAAGCTGAGCCAAAAAAAATTTTTTTTTATATTATTTTTTGTTTTTATTTTATGTATTATTTATATTTTTATTATTTTTTTTTTAATTTTTTAAAATTTTTTTTTTAATTTTTAATATTTGATTTTTATTTAAGCTTGAGATCAACTCTTTTGTTTGTTTATAAAAAATTATTTATTAGAAACCAATATTTCGCCACCAAACAATGGGTAGCTTTTTCAGGGTAAATATGTATACAAATTTATTAAACAAAAAACAAATTCAAAACAATTACAAATTGAAAAAACTATTTTTTTTAATTTTTTAAAAAAATTTTTTTTTTAATTTTTTGTAATATTTTTTTTTGTTTTTAATACATTTTTTATTTATAGTTTTTTTTTTTTTTTTCTTGAAACATACATACGTAAACTCAATTTATAATTTTGCAATGGGATGTTTTTATATATGTATGTTTTTTACATGTACTATGTAAGTATTTTATATGAGAGTAGGAAATCCCGGCTTGCGTTGCTACGCCCCTTAATGAACAAAAATGCATTCTGAATTTAAATTGAATAACAAGTGCAAAAAGCTAAAAATTTGAAATTTTTTTAATGGGCGTGGCACTGCCCACTTTTCTTATCACGAAACTGTATAGTCATTACAGCTCAATATGTGTGCAAAGTTTCAGAAGAATCGGTGCAGTACAAGTAGCTGAAAATGATAATTTTTTTTATGGGCGTGACACTGCCCACTTTTCTAATCAAGAAATTGTATAGTCATGACAACTCGATATGTCTGCAAATTTTCACATAAATCGGTCCAGAGCAAGCACCTCAAAATTTTAACTTTTTTTATGGGCGTGGCCCTGCCCACTTTTCTAATCACAAAATTGTATAATCATGAGACCTTAATATGTGTAAGAAAAGTTTTAGAAAAATCAGTGAAGTTTAAGTAGCTGAAAATGATAACTATTTTTTATGGGCGTGGCACTGCCCAATTTTCTAATCACAAGATTGTAAAGCCATGACAGCTCAATATGTGTGCAAAGTTTCAGAAAAATCGGTTAAGTGCAAGTAGCTAAAAATGATAACTAATTTTTTATGGGCGTGGCCCAGCCCACTTTTTTCCACCCATAAACACTCCCTGGAATGTGTACAACAACTTGTCAAAGTTTAAGTCCGATCGGTTTTACAGTTTCGAAGTCTATAGCTAACACACACACACAAACACACACACAGAGTTTCACTTATATATAAAGGGTGTTTTTTTAAGCCCGATAGAACTTGAAATTGTAAAAAATAACACAAAAAATTAAATTGTTATCAAAATTTTTTTTTTATTCGAAAGATCAATACGTGACATTAATATTTGAAAATGATTTCGGGCATATGGGCACCGCGGCTGTTCTTGACGAAGCGCATTCTGGACGTCCAATTTTATCGCAAAATTGTGTTCAGCGATGAGGCGTATTTTTGGCTTAACGGGTTTGTTAATAAGCAAAATTGCCGCATATGGAGCGAGACCAATCCACAAGAGACCCTACAGACTCCATTACATCCAGAAAAATGCACCGTTTGGTGCGGTTTTCACGCTGATGGCATCATCGGACCTTATTTCTTCAAAAATGAGGCCGGAGCTCGCGTTACGGTCAATGGAGATCGTTACCGCACCATGATCAATGATTTTTTGTTTGAAAATATGGATGACATTGATCCGGAGCAGATGTGGTTTCAACAGGATGGCGCTACGTGCCATACGGCGAACGCAACCATCGACTTATTGAAATCAAAATTTGGCGATAAGTTGATTTCGAGAAATGGACCTGTCAATTGGCCTCCAAGGTCGTGCGATTTGACACCTCTCGATTATTTCCTGTGGGGCTACGTGAAGTCACTGGTTTATGCTGATAAACCAGCAACAATTGACGGCTTGGAGGCCAGCATTGTTCGTGTTATTCGTGACATACGGCCAGCAGTGCTCGAAAAAGTGGCCCAAAATTGGACGTCCAGAATGCGCTTCGTCAAGAACAGCCGTGGTGCCCATATGCCCGAAATCATTTTCAAATGTTAATGTCACGTATTGATCTTTCGAATAAAAAAAAAATTTTGATTACAATTTAATTTTTTGTGTTATTTTTTACAATTTCAAGTTCTATCGGGCTTAAAAAAACAACCTTTATATAGATGAATGGTGATACAAACAATTGTTATTGCATGACTACACGTTGTGAAGGGTATATAAGATTCGGCACGTCCGAATATAGCATCTTACTTGTTGATACTGATGATGCTATTAAATCGCTAGCGCTACATTTTAATTATGGAATTATAAATGAAATGGCGAAAAATGCCTTTATTGAGCTCTGAGGAGTTCTTAGGAACTCAAGAGTATCATGCCACCATATTTCAAATGGATTAGCGTATAATAAAACTTCCCCATATGGAGTTTCACCACTTTTGTCCTGCAAAATATTGGTAGAACTGGAATTGTATAAGTCCGAACAAGCTGATCGTTCGCGGAGACTGTACCTTGTATTACAGAAGGCCCGTGATGAATTTCCACGCACGTAGGCATTTAATTTACTCTCACCCCTCCATAGGCTTGCCATATTTGAAAAGTGAAAAAAAGTACATTGAGGGGGAAAAAAACAGTACATTTTTTATTTATTGATAACATAACTTTTACTTCAATATATCACATTTTAAATTAAAAAAAGTTAATAAGAAACATAAAAAAATGTAAAAACTATGAGAACATAACGGTGACTTAACTTTTAATTCAATACATCACATATGTTTTAAAAATAAGTAAAAAATAACATAAAACACATATAAAAAACTATGAGCACGTAACAAAAAATATTGCATTTGTTTCAAAACGCAATACATATATAGATCGAGTCGAACTACAAATAGTATCTTAAGTTACTAACGTGGTCAAAAACACGTCGTTTTTCGATATTAATATTGATATAAGTTTGAATAAACGAATTACCAATGCTTTAGCATTTTTGACTGTATTTCAGAACTATGCAATATATTTTCAATTAATTTTTAAACTGATCTAATGTATTTCAAAAGTTATTAATTAAATTTCAAAAATAGTAAATAGAATTTCGAAATTGGTAATTGAATTTCAAAAACTACGAGTTGAATTTTGAAATTATCTATAATATGTAAATTCAATTGATTTGTTTCTTCAAATTACAATAATATTCCATTAATACTTTTGGAATACTATTTATAACTTAAACAATATCAATTGTAATTGACAAATTATCAATTTTTAAGTAGACTTAGGGCCATTATTACATCTTGCCGTTAGCAAGATTTTGTTTGGCAGATAAATGGCTTTGCATTATAAACCCTTAATTTATTATTTCTTTATTCATTAAATATTATTAAAATTAATAATAATAACAATAAAAAAGTGGAAGTTGTAATAATGCAAAGCTATTTATCGAGCAAAAAAAATCCTACTTTTAACTAAACGCAAGTTGTAATAATGGCACTTAATCTATCATGCATAGAAATTGTTATTGTACTTAAAATCAATATTTAACAATATTTAAGAAAATAATATTTAGGCTCAACAAAAAGAAAACATTTCTTGTTAAAGTCGACTATATTATTATTTTTAATAATTTTTTTGAAGTTTTTTTGAAGACAATAACTTCAATTGATAATTTGTCAATTACAATTGATATTTTTTAAGTTATATATAATAATCCATAAGTATTAATTAAATACTGTTTTAAAAAAATTAAAATAAAGCAATTGAATTTTTAAAATGAATACATTTGATCATTTTTAAAATTCAATTAATAATTATACAACACAAATAGAGGTGGTATAGTTAAATAAAAGAAAATAATTTATGCTTACAAAAAAAGTTAATTCAAAAATAAATTATAAATATTGATCCCTTTTTTGTACACATTTAACAATACAATTTTTTCCTGTTTCATTCTTCAAAAAATTACAAAATTCAATAGATGTATGTCCAAAAACAGTACAAATATAAAAAAACAGTACTTTTTCGCACTGTTTTAGGTATTGTGAATATAACAGTACATATTACAAAAAACAGTACATGTACTGTTTAAAACAGTACGAATGGCAACCCTACCCCTCCAATACCTTAAACAGGCTAATATTTCAACCGAAGACTGTGTGGCAACACACACCAGAAAAATAAATCAAATGCATTCAAGTGTGGTGGTGGCCTTTGTATCATTAACCTGTTCACTCTAACTTAACCAAAATCATTATAATCATTCCATCCCTATTCTGTCAAAAAAATAAAATGACAGTTGTTTAAATTTGTTAAAATATTGTTGTAGAGTAAGTGTCTCCATTTTATTGCAACACTTTAAGACTATGGAAGGTTATTGGTTTATTTTACAAACTTTTCTTGTTTCAAAAGATGATTGTTTGTATTTTTTTATAACAGCGATTTAAAAGCTTTTGAAGACTTAGTAATATGTGTTGCGGGGAGTACTTTGAGATTACTTCCCCACCCTAAGATACGTCACTGGGTACCGGGAAAATTTTTGCATGACGCCTCTAGAATTTAAGCATTGAGAGGATGCTTTTACCATCAACTCTCTGAATTTTGATATAATAATGGTTAGTGGCGTACGACCAATGGAGTCACTACCTCCTGCCCGAGTCCCAGTGTTTTGTTTGCTTTGTTTTATATTTGTTTTTGATTTGTGTGTAGGCTAAAATTAGAGAAAATATATTATTAGAACATTCTTGTAGAGTTATTGAAACGATACTTTGTGGTATTACTTACGGTTGTAGTCCTTTGGTTCCTTGATCATCTTGAAACTTGTGCCTGAAAAGGTATAAAAAGAAAATTCAATTAAAATTATCATACTTACCCGCATTGTTTTCCAATCAACTTTTATGTATATGAGAAAAAGATAAGTAGTGTTGGAAAACGTATGTGATTGAGTACAGGGTTGTTAAAGAGAATAGGTAGTAGGATGTGCAGTAATGTATTTTCATTCATAAATTGAAATTGGAAATTAAATATAAGAAAAAGAAAATTGTGTAAACTACTCGAAATGAATGAAAATGCTAAATTTTCTGATTGCCTGGTATTGTAGCGACGAAGTCAGTCATTTTTTTTAGTTTATGTAAAGTTTTAATTAAAAAAGGAAGGAAAAGTGAATAATAATTATATATATATGAAAATAGAATATCTAAAATTTATCAGGAAAAAAAAAAGAAAAATATATGTCTGGTAAATAGATGACGTGATCGCTAATGATAAGGGCAAAGATCAAAGTACAAAGGTGACGTAGTTGTCTGGTAAAAATCCGTTTCATTTTTATTGGGCAATAAAATAACCGTAAAATTGGCACACAGGGAATAGTATTTAAGGCATCAGAAAATTGAAATAAGGACATTTGTAAACAAAAGTGCCAAGTGAGATAATCAACTTGTAAAGTGGGAAAAGTGATAAATAAAAAGGTAATATTTAAATAAAAAATTTAGTGAAGCAAGTATTTGAAAATTGCCGAGGAAAGAACCAATTATTTTTATACCCGCCACCAAAAAAATGGTGGGGGTATATTCATTTTGTCATTCCGTTTGTAACACATCGAAATATTCATTTTAGACCCCATAAAGTATATATATTCTGAATCAGGGTTTGATTTGATGACGATCTAGCTATGTCCGTCCGTCTGTTGAAAGTACGATAGAGGTCGCACTGAAAAAGCCAGAATCTTTCTTATAGACAAGGTTTGCTTGGTATTGAAAATGGGCTAAATCGGAATATTAGGAAGTGAGTTATAGCTCGTAATGCAAGAGTAGGTCGAAAAAACCGTGTCCTTCGAACATCGAATAAAATAGAATTGTGTCCAAACGCATTAACGTATATGAAACTTCGAATATATATTTCTCGAGTCAAAGCAATATCTCTCCCCAAAAATTGCTTACATCTATGCATTAGGAAAGGAGTTATAGATAAAAATGTACGAAAATTTATACCGCGCAGTGTATTTTTCAGTATATATTAAATTTAAAACCTAATTAACGGACAAAATTAGATGTACGATTGTGAAATTTTGCACACTTTGCTTTTTCGTGGAAGGCTTTTACGTAACGGAAAATCAATATGCCACGCCCACTTTTACGCCCACCTCCCATATAACGTTTTACCTAAAATTCATAAATTTTTCCATTAATAAAGATTTTGGAATAATAAAGGACTATATTGAAACATCTAAGTTGTACTCATAAGCAAAAACAACTTTGACACCCCTACTATAACGCCCACTTTTCACGTTATCTACCGTTAATGAAATTTAAAAGCTCATAAAACCGACAAAATTATAGGTATGATGATCAAATTTGCTACGTATATCCTTCTAGTGAATGTTATTACTGTGCTAGAAAATTAAGGTGCCACGCCCACTTTTACGCCCACCTCCCATATAACGTTTTACCTAAAATTCATATAATTTCTCTATTAATAAAGATTTTGGAATAATAAAGGACTATATTGAAACATCTAAGTTGTACTCATTAGCAAAAACAACTTTGACACGCCTACTATAACGCCCACTTTTCACGTTATCTACCGTTAATGAAATTTAAAAGCTCATAAAACTGCAAAAATTAGAGGTATGATGATCAAATTTACTACGTATATCCTTCT
Organism: Phyto melanocephala; assembly: GCA_941918925.1. Lineage (NCBI taxonomy): Eukaryota > Metazoa > Arthropoda > Insecta > Diptera > Rhinophoridae > Phyto > Phyto melanocephala. The sequence goes on from OW799236.1 coordinate 58,879,428, forward strand.
AGGCAATGTCATTACTGTGCCAGAAAATTAAGGTGCCACGCCCACTTTTACGCCCACCTCCCATATAACGTTTTACATAAAATTCATATAATTTCTTACTAATAAAGATTTTGGAATAATAAAGGAATATATTGAAATACCTAAGTTGTACTCATTAGCAAAAACAACTTTGACACGCCTACTATAACGCCCACTTTTCAAGTTATCTACCGTTACTGAAATTTAAAAGCTCAAAAAACCGACAAAATTAGAGGCATGATGATGAAATTTGCTACATATATCCTTCTAATCAATGTAGTTGTTGTGCCAGTTGTTGTGTAGTTGTAGGTGACACGCCCACTTTAACGCCTACCTCCCATATAACGGTTTATCTTAAATTCATGTAATTTCTCTATTGACAAAGTTTTTGGGAAAATAAAGGACTATATTAAAATATCTAAGTGGTATTTAGTAGCAGAAACTTTATTGACACGCCTTTTTTAACGCCCACTTTCTCTAAAAGACTAAATTTACGAAAACCTTTTACTATCATGTCAAAGTTATTAAAGGTGGTTAAATTTTAAGGGCCGATGTTGATTTTAAATAAAACACAAATTATTTAAGAAATTATTATCATTTCTTTTTATAATGATAATATTTGTGTGGTTCAATTATGTATTCAACAAAATATCGGCCAAATGGCCCCCCATCCTTAGCGCCACTCCTCTATCTGATGGTTCAAATTTTCAATGACAATGTTAATGATCAATTGTTGGGCATGATGATGAGTCGAGGTTTACTGCTCTTTTGCCACACTATCGCAAAAAAATAGCAATGGTTCCCCTTCAACGAACTAAGAAGGCATTCACAGATTTTCTAACATTTTATACAGACCTGTTTTGCAAAAATTTAAATATTTTTTTACAATTCTCCCGATTGTGGACGAATTGGAACGATTATGTTGATCAAAAGAATTACGAAGTGCACAAAATGCATTTTGATTTGAACGCCCATTTTTATAAAAAACCTGAATAACTTTAAAGCGTTGCTTATTTGCGTATCTTTCTACGGATCAAATTGAGTAAGTTTGAGATTAAGAAATGTCAAATGAAATGCAGAAAACAAATTTAAAGACTAGGTGTAGTTCACCTTCAACATGGGCCCTTAAAATTTAACCACCCTCTACAAAGAAAGTGATACATATTTTATAATAAAGAGATTATTCCATAGATATTAACAAAATAATAAATATTGTGCTTTAAATTGTAACGACACGTTTCCGCTGGTTGCCGGGGTAGAGCTCAGCGGTGTCCAGGGTCGTTGTCGTCCACAGAAAAATAGAAAAAGATTGGTTATTATTTTATTATTAAACAATTTATTGAAATACTCAAAAAAAAAGAATAAATCTAATATACAATAATATTAACTAGTGTTAGTCGCTGTGACAGTGACGTCTACTGCGGCAGCAAACGCTCGGTAGTCTTGTAGAGTATTAGGGTGACGGCGTAAACGGGAGTTGATACGGGATCTTGTTTTCGACGGCACTTTTGCTAGATTGCTGTAACCAGCCGTCCAGCACTAATACCACCTCAACGGGATTAACCACCACACGGTCCCCTCGTACCAAGATCACAGAGGGGTTGGTTGGCTGTAGCCAGCTGACCAACCTCACTGCCACCACAGTGGGGATGTGTCAAAAGAGATCTCCCTCCAGACGAAAAACCAACGTCCAAAGGTCTACCTCTACTCTCGCCGTGCTAGTGAGGCGTCAGAGCAGAGCGGAAAGCCAACGCCCTAGTCTGTGTCCTCACTCACAACCAGCGTTACCGTTAGGGCCACTAAAGTAGCATTTTGCCACTTTTTCAAATGCTTGGATACTATTGTGCCACTTTGTCAAAATGCCCCCAAATGTGATACTTTTTATAAATCGTGCCACTTTTTAGATACTTTTTACGAAATGGAAATATACTTTCGTTTTGTTAAAACACCTAACTTTAATACATATTCATTACACTGTTTTAATATATATGTAAGCAATTTCATATGAAATCTTTTGCTTATCATGCGTGTTTAGTAGGGAGTTCGACTATTCGACATTTTTAAGAAACCGGTTTTCAAATAGTTTGAAATTCAGAATTAAAGAAAAAACCGGTTAACCGGTCGAATACATAAAATATAATTCTTTCTTATACCCATGACAGAGATACATATATAGGTATGAACTAGTTTGTTTTATGGTTTAATTGCATTTTAAGTTAACACAAATTCAATGGCATTATTATAAAATACCGTTAACTTTGTAACAAGGAGGTTGTAATAATGAAAAATATTAAAAAGTCACTTCACTGCTCACTGTAGTCACATTTATCTTTTACTAACATTAACTTTGTAGGCGAGCTGTAATAATGACCCTTTGTGTGCCAAACTATTTTAGTATACAAGTCAAATGTTATCAGAGATATTAGTAAAGCTATGGGTAGTATTTAGTACAAGTCGCTAGATTTCGTAGAAGCAAAATATTATGAAATTCGAAAATGAGATCAAAAAGTATTGCAAAGTACAATAAGTACTGAACACCTGATAATCACACCAAATTATAAGCGCAACAACGTACTAAATACCTGATCTCCATTTAAAACAAATAATATTTAACCTAATTATTCTTATTTTGAAACAACAAAAAAAATTCTTACAATATTATGGAAGAGTATTTAATAAATTTTTTGATTTTTGGAAATTTTTTAAGTAATAAAAATTGTATGTTACGTTTGGTTACAAAAATAAATGAACATACAACTAAAAATGAAAAAAACCGGCTTCTGTGAGTAAAAAAACCGGTGTATTCGACATTTGAAAAAATAACATTTGGAAAAAACCGCCAGCTGAAACAGTAAAAAACCGAGTTTTCCACCGGTTTAAAACCGAGTCGATCACCCTAGTGTTTAGCTTATGTATGTATATGTTTCTTGCGATTGCGTATACTTATGTCCAAAATACATTAAATAAGGTGTATGCTGTGCCGAATTCAATCAATCAATGTTTTAGCCTAATAATTCATGAAACTACAGATATTTCTATGGAAAAATGTTTGGTGCTGGTGGTTAGGCAGTTTGATAGTTGCAAAGGAAACACTGTTGATAGCTTCTTTCGGTTAGTGCAGCAAAGCGATGGTTCTGGAGAAGGAATTTGTAACTCCATATTGTCATCACTAAAAGAAAATCAAATTCCACTAAAAATTTAATAGGTCTTGCTACAGACAACGCATCTACAATGGTGGGGAAAATAAATGGTGTAGCAACAATATTAAAGAAAAAGATTCCGCATTAATTTCATATCGGCTGTGTGTGCCATTCTATAAATCTAGTGAACAATGCATCATTATCTTGCATTCCAAATGACGTTGAACAGTTACTTAGAAAGGTTTTAAAGTATTTTAAGAGTGCAAAAAGACAACACGATTTGAAGGAGCTGTTATTCTAGACTCTTTGTCGCCTGCAAACAAAACATATTTTAAATTTCTAACTTATATTTTGAAAACTATGAACAAATTTAACAAAAATTTTCAAAGTGAGTCCTCTCAAATAATATATCTTGTTTCTTCAACCAAAGACATTTTATTAGAGCTTTACAAAAATTATTTAAGAAAAGAATATACAGTAGTATCTCGATATAACGATCTATATATTGTCAGCCCTTATCGTTAAATCGAAAATATCGTTATATCGAATGAATTTTTTGATTATTGAAACTGCAGAGTAAAGCTATTTTTTTAGTTTTATTATATGTATGTATTTATTATTATAAATATTTTATAAAAATAAATATAATAGAAAACATTAAAAATATGACATTCAGTAATTTATTGGCAAGCAATTATTTATAAAAACTAAGAGAATCCATTTTATGAAATAGAAAAGAGTCTATGAAGATTTGAAGAATTGATTAATTGTTGTTTGCTTTTGAGGAACTATTAGGCTAATACGAATGGCTTCCTCTTGAAGTTCTATCGATTTCGAAGAATCAATATTATTCTGTTCGCTCCCGTTGGGCTAGGAACCAGGAAAACAGTTTTGTTTCCATTCTTTCGAATTCCCCCGAATTCATCGATTCTCTGTTTTTACAACCAAAATTTGTTTTTTCCATATTGTGCAAAAGCTTTTTACCCTGAAGATGCTTCCCATTGTTTTTTAGCGAAATATTTGTTTCTAATAAAAAAATTTTTATAAAAAAACAAAAAAGTTGATCTCAAGCTTAAATAAAGATCAAATATTATCATTAAATAATATTTTTGTTATGTTTTTATATTATTTTTAATATGTTATTTTAAATAAATTTAACAAAATACTTAAAAAAAGTTTTGGTGTACTTTTTTTGATTTTTAAAGAAGTGCCCCTTAAAACAAAAAAATCCCCTTTTTGTTGCCACTTTTGTTGCATAAATCCCCTTTTTTTGATACTTTTTGAAAATATCCAACGGTAACGCTGCTCACAACGCAGCTGAGATCTATTATCAAGATGGAAAACCAACACCTTGACGCTAGTTCTCACAACGCCGTCGGTATCTGTTATTAAAGCGGAACAACCAACGCTTCAATAAAAGCACCTAACGCCTGCAAGTAACAAGACTACTATTAAGACGGAAAGCCAACGTCTTAATACCAGTTCTTTCTACCGAATACTAATAAGATCTTTTATTAAAGCGGAAAACCAACGCCTTAATACTAGCTCTTACCGTACAGCAAGCGAGCTGTCAACCGAATAACTCTTTTACAAGCAATCACTCGCCTTTTATACCTTTGCTAAGTACACAAGCTAATACATACACATACATACTGATGTATTGGCACACAATTCAACATACAACACATGTTTTTGTATGGTGAATGGTAGTAGATCTTCAATGTTGTTTCTTAGCGTAGGTATTTATTACTTTACAGATGATCCGTTAATTTTTAACTTAAATTTAAAAATTCATTATATGCTTAATACCATATATAAAAATATAAATACTTTTATTACTAAATTAGGTGTAAAATAATAATAATTATTTTATTAATGAATCAATAAATTAATAAAAAAAAGCAAATTAATTTAAATTCAAATTAAGATAATTTTTAAATTAATAATTTTGTGGGGGCAAAAACAAGCCGGGCGCCTTTTGTCGTTACAAAATGTACACAAAATTGGTAGTGGGTATAAAAGATTCGGCACAGCCGAATATAGTGCTCTTTCTTGTTATATAAAAGAAAAAAAAACTTATAAAGTGGAAAAGAAAAACGTTAGTGAATATATGAGAAAATATATATTTAAAAGTATCTTTGCTCAAAAACAAGCATTAACGGCCAAATGCAGTAAAAGTTTTTAAATAAATAAAACAAATTTTGTTCGTAAATAGTAAACGTCAGTACACTGATTTTGCGTTTAAAGTAAATGTGTGATTTTGAGCGTACAAGTTTTACGGAATTTTTTTAAGCAAGTGTAATTTTTGATAAAATAATAAATTATGAAATTTCCGTTTACCTACCGTTGCCACATGCAAGTGCAAGTGAAAAAAACCAATACACTAACACTTTTTTACTAACACAACTACACTTTGGCAACCTGCGACTCAGCTTGCGAAGAAATTTTTAAGCAAGTAAAATTTTTAAAGTTACGGCAAGTAAAGTGACAAGCCGAAAAACAGTGTTGTCTAATACTGAGTTTTTTGTTAACTCAACAATATATCATACAATTGTGGTAAATAATTCAGCTAATTTTTTTAATAAATATGTATATATGTATATAAAGAATATTAAGAAAAAATATAAATATTCATTTAAAATGTAAGTTTTAATATAAATATCAATTTTTAATAAAAAAAAATTTATTAAAAAGTTACATTTCTAAAGGTAACGTTTAATAGTGGCTATTGACAACACTTAATTACCAATTGAAGCAGCGACATTTGTTTTAAATTTGTTTGAAGTTTATTTGTTGACGACATTTTAAAAATGAACTTGCACTGTGCTGTGTAGCCACTCAAAAAATTTTTGTGTTTTTTGGCATTTCTCCTGATTTTCGTTAGTAATACGTATACACTACTTGCAAGTAAATACTTGCTTGTGGCAACGTAGGGTTAGCTGGCTATTTCATCGGGAAAATATTTATTTTACTTCCATTTTGATGAGTTCTTTGGTCAACCGGAACCGGAAATAGCCAGGTAATAACTTATTGGTTTTATAAAAAAAAAAATAAGAAAAAAAGGGAGGAAGAATCTATCAAGAAAAAAATCTCTATCAGAAAAGTCACGTCCAGAAGATAGTATTGAATATTGTGTTTATTTAAAACTAGCCAATCCCGGCGCGCGTTGCTACGCCCCTTCATGAATTTTAATCGCATTCTAAATTTTAATCGAATATCAAGTGCAAGGCTAAAAACTATAACTTTTTCTTTATGAGCGCGGCACTGCCCACTTTTCTAATTACAAAACTGTATAGTCATGACAGCTCAATAAGTGTGCAAAGTTTCAGAAAAATCGGTCCAGTGTAAGTACCTCAAAATCATACCTTTTTTTTATGGGCGTGGCACTGCCCACTTTTCTAAATACGAAACTGTATAGTCATGACAACTCAATATGTGTGCAAAGTTTCAGAAAAATCGGGCCAGTGCAAGTACCTCAAAATGATACCTTTTTTTTAATGGGCGTGGCACTGCCCACTTTTCTAATGATGAAAGTGTAAAGTCATGACAGCTCAGTATGTTTGCAAAGTTTCAGAAAATTCGGTCCAGTGCAAGTAGTAAATCTGATAACTAATTTTTTATGGGCGTGGCCCCGCCCACTTTTTCAATCACGAAATTATAAAGTCATGACAGCTCAATATGTGTGCAAAGTTTCAGAAAAATCGGTCCAGTGCAAGTACCTCAAAATTAAAACTTTTTTAGGGGCGTGGCCGCGCCCACTTTTTAAACACGAAATTATTTACTCATGGCAGCTCGATATGTGTGCAAAGTTTCAGAAAAATCGGTCAAGTGCAAGTAGCTAAAACTGATAACTAATTTTTTATGGGCGTGGCTCCGCCCACTTTTTTTCACCCATAAACACTCCCTGGTATGTGTACAACAACTTACCAAAGTTTGAGCCCGATCGGTTTTACAGTTTCGGAGTCTATAGCTAACACACACACACACACAGAGTTTCACTTTTATATATATAGATCAACCACTTTTGGAAATTCGTTTGCTGTGTAAGATAAAGGAATTACATCTTTAAAGAATATTTTAAAATTATAAGCATCAAGAAAAAAGAAAACAAATTTAGCTTTAAGGTATAAAAGTGTGTTGTCAAAAGAATTGTGTGGTATATTGAGAGTGTTAGATAATTTTGTGTTTTAAAATTTAAGTTGGTTTTATTTAGCAATATTGTTATTTAATTTAATGGTTTTTTCCCTTATTTTTTTAACTATTAGAATTTAAGAAAATATATATTTATAATTTTATTTACTTACCTTTTTGGAAACTTTTAATAAAAAAGAATATAAAAATATTAATAAATAGTAATTTAGTGTAGGAATTTTAGGTGCTCAAAGTTAAGTGTTTTTAAATAGAAAAGAAATCGGTTGAGGAAAAAGATTATTTTCAAGTAGATGGTAAACGTTACTAGGGAGCTCCTTCAAACGTAGGAACGAATATTAAGATAAAATTCATATCCTGGAATAAGGATTATTACTTTATTTTGAGCCCTTAAGAATTAATTGATAAAAAGGATAAGAGGAGTTTTTTTTATAAATAGTATTAAGATATTTGTTTTATTGTAAATTTTATTTTTTTTCTTGCATTCCTAGCAGTTAAGAAACAAATTAGCATTAGTAGCAGATATTTATTAGTATTAAGTTTAAATTATATAATAAATAATGTATGTTTAAGTGTAAAATTATAAAAGAAAAAATGAAGGCTTAATTAATTAATTTATGGCAATGATGGAAAGGTAAGTGGTAGTTTGGTCGTACGGGAAATGGGGTTGTAAAGGAAACTATGAGCGGATGCTATTACAACCAGGTCGGGAGGGCAATGTAGAGACCAACACTTGTCTCTGAATCTGTGAAGCTGGGTATTTTGTGAGTAACGTAATAGTTTGTGTGTTTTCAGGTTGAAATAATAAATGTTTTTAGTGTTGCGTTTCAAGCCTGGCGCAGGGTTGGGACCTTCCTGGGATGTATTTGGTTAGCCGGTGAAGTCGTCAGGTACACCAATTCGTAACATATGTCAGATTTTTAGCTCAGGAGTAGGACCTAATTTTATGGTCTTGAGACAATTTTTAGATGTCTAATGTTGTTGAATAATTCTACTATACATTAAAATGTATGAGATCCAAAGTTGATCTGTCTTGTAGTTTTGAGCCAGTATTTATTTCATTTCGACTTTTGTTTAATCACTAACTTCGTTCAGCGTTTTTCTAAATTAAGCAAGACTAAATTGAACATTTAAACAGGCTAAAGATCAACCAAATCAATTAAAACTTTAAAAAGAACTTCAAATTTGCTAAGGATTTTTTAAATAAGCAATTTCTGCTTTAATATGAATATTTTATTTAATAAAGAATTTTTCATTAAAAAAATTATTTATTTAAACAAAATCATTATATTTATTACACCTGACTATGGATAGAACGGTAGACGAGTTTTCATTAAATGACATTTTCTATTAAATATTAATAAAAATAAAAATTGAATGATGTGCGTTGCTAAGAGCATCACCAGAGAACGACTAGATTTTTTTCTTAAAATGACCTTTGAAGATTAGAAGTGGTTTTGCTGACATTTTTTTAATTTTAACTTGGCGTGAATCTATAGAAATTTTACAGTTTTTGCCGCATTTTTTAAGTACTGTAATACCTTAAGTCTTTGTGTTGGTTATTACAATAGTAACTTTAATAATTGTGTATAAAATTAACTGGAAAAGGATAGTGTTCGTTGCACCTTTAATATAAAGATAATCGGCTATATGCATAAAAAATAGTTATTTTATGATTATAGTGTAAAATAGTTATAAAACGCTTTTTGTATTATAAACCACTAATAAGAATTTGTATTTATAAACGAACAATAACACTTTTATAGTTATTAAATGTTTGTAGTGATTTTATTAGTATGTATGGCAACGTTTTTTATATTAAGTTGTCATTTTATTGTTAGTGGCGCTCATAACTACTATAAAATTAACCCGGGTATCAAGTAAAGGTAACATTTTTTATAAAATTAAAGCACAAAAAGAACGTCGAAAAAATAAAAAGTATATAACTTTGGTATATGAAAAAGCTTGGGCCAAAATTATAAAACAAAAATCAATTATTTACCTATTTTGTTAATAACAATAAGAAATATATTCGGGTTACAAGTTTGTTTACGTTTTTCTTACATCACTATTATATTTTTTAATTTTATTTAATTTAAAATTTGTTAAATTTATTATTTTCTTTTCTATAAATTGCACTTACCATATAAGTCAAATTGTGTTAATCGCATCAATTTTAATATTTCAATTACTTTTTCTTAAATTTTTTCACAAAATTTCTTTAACAATTTTTTTCAACGTAAACTTTGCATGAAATGTCGCCTTATTTTTGGTTTAAAGAAGGGTAAATCAAACAATAAAATTTTTGATTTTATAAATGGTTTATAAAAGGTTTATAAGTCTATTAATGGTTTATGAATGCAACAATAGTGAATTTTGCTTAAAAACGACTTATATGCCTGTTATAAGTTTTTATACATATGGCCGAATATGTATAATGAAATATCAACAAAATGTTTACATTTACAGTATTTAAGCTCTGTATACTTTACATCTATCTCATTTGTCCCATTACAACAACAATAATAAGAAATATTAATGTGTTTAATACAGGTATTTGAAATTTAAAAAAGATTTACAATTAAAGAAAATTAGTAGGATTGGATAAGGGGCCGTGGTATATCCCCAAAAAATATATATTTAATGACATATCGGCAGAACAATTATTGTTATAGGCCTAAAATTCTGAGCAATTTTCTGCGAAAAAAATGTAAAGGATCAATGCAAAGGACTTGGTAGACCTCCTAATCAAAAAAAATAACTTACTGTAGTTTCTGGAAAGCTGGTATAATTTTCCATATTTGAACCGTAAATGGGAGGACCTGAGAAGGTCCTCATATGAAAAAATACAATTTCTGGCTAAATATTGTAATCGTTTTTCAAATGCATAAAATGCAAATAATAAAATGCTAGTTAACAAATATAAATTGCTTTAACAATTATTAATAAAAATAAATAATTACTAATTCTAATAAAAATTATGTCTTTATCTTTACAGTTTCCAACTTTCTTAACTTACAACAAAAACAAAGAAATAAGCTTAAATATACTTAAGCTTAAGAAATATTTAAAACCAAACTGAAGAAGGGACGGATCAAACAATATGGAACAAATAAAACTATAATATACTTTTGGAATTTTAAAAACTATATATATTGACAAACAAAATTTTGTTATTTAGTTTTTATGGCTTTAAGCTAACTTTACCATTATTTATTGGCTATATTTAAACGAAAAAAAAAAGAAATTTTAATAATTAACTCGAAAAACGTATTTTATAAACTTACTACCCCTATCTACTCACAACCCTGTCCCAAACTCCTAAATTATACTTGTACATACTAAACCATTAACTATTATAATTAAACTAATTGAAGAGTCCCAATTTGTAATACCAAAAAAAGACAATAAATTCACTCCTATTAAAATTAGAACCAAATTTTATTTAAATTATTATTATATTCAAAAATCTTAATGTATTGTGTAAAAGAAGAAACACTAACTTATTGATTAATAGTTTGCCTACTTAAATATGTTATGGTACTTACAAAATGTTGCTTCTATATTTCCGTCGTGTTAATAATAAAGTAAAAAGAATTATAATATGATTAATTACTATAAACCAAAATTTGCTCCTAATATATTAGTAAAAACAATCACGACGTCAAAAAATCTAAGACAAAAAGGCAAACATTAATAAGTGAAATTTTTTTCTAAATAAATCTATATTAATAATTAAAATTAAAATAATAAAAAACAACATTTTAAAAAGTTGATTATCTTCATATTTATTTATTGTAACATTAATTTTTAATGAAGTCAACTTAAATAGATTTAGGTTTTTTGTGCAGGTTATCGAATATCTAATATAGATTCGAATTATTTTGTTCCGTGTCTGTGTTCCGAGTAGAATTAAATTCTTTGGAATTATCATTGCAGTATTTTGTCTATAACAAAATTGCTATCGTAAATTCAAATAATGTGATTCCACTCGTAAAACAGAACAGCTATGTATGCAAATACATACACCAAAAGTAAATTCAAAATGTTTTCTAAACTACTTAAGGCCATGACTGACTATCAGATTTAGTCGTTCGATATGTCAAAAATTGTATGTGTGTTCAGAAAGTGTGATAGTGTGGACACAAAGTGCACATGTGTGACAGATTTTTTGACAAGTGTGTCCGATTTGATAATCTTTTGGAAATTTTCATAAAATAATAGTTTCTGTGCGATCAGAGTTGCTTTTTCTGAGCAAGTATGACAGTGTGGCATCCAATAACACATTTTGTTGCGATTTTTTTATGTAGGACAGAAAACTATCAGATTTTTATTTGACATATTCGCACGACTTTGTAGGATAGTCAGTCATGGCCTTTACCCGACGGTTGATCACAAAGGAGTTTTAAAACTTTTAGAAATTTAAGTTGTTTGTCGAAATAATGGGCCTGTTCGTAAATGCATCACAGCTGTGCATATTATGCGCACAATGTTCGTAAATGCAAACGTTGGCAACACTGCAGCTGTCATCTGTTCGTAAATGCAACATTAAAGTCTATTATGCGCAAATAAATACAAAAAACTAATCACAAAAATGGCTGATGCAATAGACGTGTGAGAATAAAGAATGTGGTTTTTTATGATTTATTTTTGATTATTTTACTTTTTAAACATTTTTAGCCTCGAATGTGAAATATATGTCAGATATTGTATTATCAAATTCACAAATTAAATTTATAATAATTTTTTCCATTTTCCGCAGTGTTCGCTCGTTCGTAAATGCAGCAATAAAATAAGCAAAAAGAAGCATCAGCAACATATGATTTGCAGTGGCAGCGCAAAGTAATCATATTGCGCAGCGCAGTGATGCGTTTACGAACAGGCCCAATGTCTTTTAATTCATTCCTAAGTAGGGTTTGGGATATCCCGGTCTTTTTATTTTCCCGGGAAACGGGAATTAAAAAATCGTCTTCCCGGGAATTCCCGGGATTACCGAAAATAATATTTCTTTTAAAATAAATAATATTTGTTAACTTTAAAATCACGATTTGGTTAATAATTTATTGTTTTAGTTTGCCATGTAAACAGATATTTAAATATATTTTTTGGGCAACACTACTCCACTCGTCTAATACAAGAGCAAACCTCAAATTGTCGCAAATTTGACTCGATATTGTTTTCAACATTTTAACGGCGTTGTAATATTTTATTACAATGTTTTTAGAATCAGTTTCATATTTTGGTAACGTCATATTTTTACTGAAAAAACGTTGACGAATAAAAGAACCTTGTGTAATTGTTCGAATAGATATTCCATCGACTGCTGCTAATTTTGAAATAATTTCTGGTAATGGTTGGGTGTCTAAAAAACTTTTAATGGTGGAATTATTTTTTATTTATTTGGTGAAGAATCGTTTTTAAATTTTATTTCGTGAACCAAAAGAAGGTGCCGTATGAGACCGCCCTTGAATATTAACCTTTTTAGGCAAATATTACATTGTGCTGCGTTGTCTACTTTTTGAAAATAGTTCCAAACTTCAGACATTTTGCTTCTAAACAAAGTGAATTTTCAAAAGAAGTATTATTAGAAAAAATCAATCATAAATAAAAATGATTCTGTGACCACTTTTAAAAGCAATTTGTACATACGATTATATTTATAAAAATGAACCACGGAAACTACTGCTGGTTTTACGGTTGTTATAAAAAACATTTTTATACAAGAAAACATTTAATTATGTATGTATGTATATAATTAATTCACTTGAAATTTATAAGCACTTTTTAAAAATAATTCCAGAAAGTCGTTAACTTTGGCGTGAAATATTTTTGACGGATGGTGTTTGTTTTTCTTTTACATAGTCGTATTTGAGAAAAGTTGTAAATACTTAACAAACAAAAAACGCTAACAAATTAAAAACCTTACTTTTTATTCAAATATTCTTTAAATTTACCAAAACAGATAAGAAATTAAAAACAAAATTAAATATATTTCCTAATATACTACATATTTTTTATTTCCCGTTTTCCCGGGAATAAGAGCAAAATTTTTCCGGGAATATTAAGTGGTTTCTTCCCGGGATTTCCTGGGCGGGAATTCCCGGTTCCCGGTTGAATTAACGAAAACATAATTGGAAAGTTTTGTTTTTTGCTGAGACCAGCAAGCAGAGCGCAATGCATTTTTAAAACTAGCTCTTTGACGGTAATTATGTGTTGAATTCCTCTCACGTTTTTAGATAATAGAATCCAGAAACAACTACGTTGACTTTTTTTATTTTTCCTACTACAAAAACATTGGATGTCAAAAACTAAATTTAGCCAAAAAACAGTGAACTTGACATTACTGTTGTTTAAAACAAATAAATAAAAAAAAGTAAAAAAAATATAAAAAATACCAAGGCACATTTATTCATCAGGTAGTCTTGTTTCGTCAGCTGATTATTTTTTTCTTCACTTATTTTAAATTTCAGCTGTCAAAGTCTGTAGATAAAAACACATTTCTCTTCTCTCTTATTAATTTCAAATGTCAAACTTCTTATATAAAAAATATAAACAAAAAAATTTTCTCCGAACTGCAATTACCTGATGAATTAATATGCCTTCAAAAAAAGCAAATAAAAATAAAATAAAAATTTTTTTTTGGCTCAGCTGGAATTTGATGCAAAGTTAACTCTGACCGGGAGGCTTATTCTGAATTGCGACGCGAAAATATATAAATGCGAACAATTGCGATATTCGCAAAGTTATTTTTTAATCGCATTCCAAATGCGAAAAGGTGGCAAGTCGGTATTCTACATTGCGAAAACAAATGTCAAACACATGCCAAATTCGCTAAATTTGTTCGACAACAAAAAAGCATTCGCAAAGTACAAACATGTAAGTGAAAGATAATATTTTATTTATTTATTAATCATATATTTATTGTTTAATTCAGGGAAGAAGCAATAAGAAGACCACCAAACCGCGTCAATTTGAAATAATCATAGAATTAATGAATAACACTGCTCAGCAGCAAAATCCTCCATTAAATAAAACTATGTGGACTATATGGATTTTAATGCGCTGAACTCAAATCCGTTGTCGGTTTTTTTCCATCAGATCGGGACTTTTTTTTATGGGCGTGGCCAATTTTTTCCCCTAAATTAGTGAGGTACGGAAACATATTTCATCCTAACTCGGAACCAGTCATCCGATTTTCAAACACCAGTAGATGTCTAATAAAATTCTATTTATTTTAGTTGAACAGATTTTTTCTTTATCTCTTATCGTTTTAAAATTATTCAAAAATTAATGGAGAAAAAAATTTTTTTCGTGCAAAATTCGAAATATTTTTCAATTTAAAAATGGAATTAAAAAAAATATAAAGCAAATATTCAACATTTTAAACTTTTTCTGAGAGCTACTTATCTTAGAAATAAAAAAAGCCATAAACCATAAAAATCGGTTAAAAATGTGGATTTTATTGTCAATTTACCGCAGGTACCCAATATTGACCAAATGTGTGTAATGCAGCACACAACGTCAGAATGGGCGCACTAAAGCGCCTTGTAGCAACAATGAATGGTAACTATTTACTTCTATCTATTTTCGAACAGCAAAATCAAATACAAGCAAAAAAATTGCCAGATTGTTATTTTGTAGCAACGCCTCGCATAAAAACCCACCCTGTCGTCACGCGTAGATAACTTTAAATTACAATAAAAAATTAAAATATTTACAGCCTATTTTATTTAAAATAACACAAAACTTTTGTTTATAATTATTAATTTTTATTTAGGAAACATTGTTAAAATAAAAAAGTAGCTTAAGCTACTTTCGTTCACATCATTCAATTTCGTTCTAAAGACCTCGTCCTTTATTTAGCTATCGTATTTGTGGACCTA
Source organism: Phyto melanocephala (assembly GCA_941918925.1). Lineage (NCBI taxonomy): Eukaryota > Metazoa > Arthropoda > Insecta > Diptera > Rhinophoridae > Phyto > Phyto melanocephala. The sequence continues at coordinate 58,894,618 of OW799236.1, forward strand.
CAAATATGCCTTCTTTTACCTTAGCATCTCTGATTCTAGGAAATTTGGTCTTAATGTATAGAAAGCTTTTACCGTCCTTGTTCATTGCTTTGACAAAATTTTTCATTAGGCCTAGCTTTATATGAAGCGGAGGCAGAAGAGTTTGTTCTTTTTGATTAAAAGGCTCTTCTGCCACAATTTTTTTTCCTGGAATAAAATTTACTTTTTTCGGCCAAATTTTAACATTGTAGTGTTTTTTTTTTGCGCGGCTATCCCATTCACATAAGAAGCAATAAAACTTGGTATAACCACTTTGCAATCCATTTAACATTTCTACGATTTTAAAATCTGCAGGTTCCATGAGTAATGTGAATATTTAATTTTTTGTAGTATCATCTTCATGCTACAATAGTGTTCTTTCATATTTCTTGCATACGCGAGTGGGACCAATGGAAATTTATTGCCATTGTGAAATAAAACGGCTTTCAAACTTGTCTTGGATGAATCAATAAAAAGCCGCCAATCCTCAGATTTATGACTGAAACACAGTTGTCGCAAAAGTCCATCAGCATTATCACAAAATACCAAACCTTCCTCACTGCTGAAATAACTCACAAAAGATTGTTCTCTTTTTCGAATGTACGAGACGTTAACGTCCTTTTGCACCAAATTCGATTCTTTTAATTGGGATGCAAGAGGCTCAGACTTGTTTTTTTAAAAGCCATAATTTACGAAGTAAGTTATTCATATCAGTTTAATTCGAAAAATAAGGCTTACTCGTTGGACTTCCAAATGAATGCGAAGAAACACCCATGCTGGCGTAAGTGGATTCAGTTGCTGCAGAAAGCCCATCGTCTGTAGGAGACAATGGAGGTAAAAATTTACTTGTAAACTGCTAAACTGGTCGTTTGACGCATGTACTTGTATATGTAACTTTATTTTTGGTTTTTTCGTAAACCCACGTGTTTTACTATGGCAAAAGTAGCAATCATTTTGATGATCTTGTGGTTCACTCCAAATCGCTGGCTTCATAAACGACAAAGACTTATGACTTCCTTTTACACAACCTTTTAAAGCACTTGCACAACTACTACAACATATTTATGGCAGCCAATTTTTATCTCTATCATCGATAGGAAACCCAAAATAACGGCGATAAGCATTTTTAATCTTCGAAGTTATTGTCTTCCGTTGAGTACTTAAAGTTAGATACGTAACGAAATAAATTTGGAGATTTGTTACAAATCCTTGACATTTTGTAATATGAAATTTGTGGATTCTCTAATTGCTTTATTTCCTTACACAATAACAAAGTACACTATTAATAGGGTTGCCATCCGTCCTCTTTTCCCCGGACACCGTCGTCTTTTTTAGGGCATCCGGGGCAGTCCTACTTCTTTTTTAGCAAATGTCCGGGGTTGTCCGGCTTTTTGCACCTTCTCTGAAGTTTTTTTCTCTTACATTGAAACTTTAAATCACAGGTCACAAAATGTATAAAAAAAAGATTTAGATGCTCGTACAATTAGTTTTGAAAAAGTAAAATTTTAAAACTTCTCTTTGAACTAAATTAGTTTTATTATCTTTAATTGTCGCTATTTATCGAAGTGGCCTTTTATTTTAACTTGTCTTTTATTTTAAAAAAGTTCGGCAAAGGGGTCTACTTGTCAGCTGTGCGTTTTTCATAAAGTTTGTTTTCCAGATATAGAAGTCTTGAACAAAAAATATAGTAAGGATATATAATTTTGATATGGATTGCCTAGAGATTTACAAATATTTGAAGAGATTCGATGGCAATATATTCGCTCAAATTGGAAGTGTTGAAAAATATATGTAAGATTTTTTAAAGTGTACATTCCCGATAATGAATGCAATGAATTTTTGTTGTTTTATTTTTGGTTTTTTCGTTTTTATTTTCAACCATTAAATCAGAATGATATGTTCAGTTTGTTGTTTTGTCAATAAAGTTTTTTCGTAAAAACAAATTTTGTTTTTGTATTTTAAATGGCGTCGTAAATTTTATCAAAATTTATTTTCTTTTTTAAATGTGTCCTCTTTTCTTGGGCAAATGTCCCACATTTTTTATGCTGGCGTTCTCTTTTTTTTAAATAGAAATGGCAACCCTAACTATAAGATCTATTTACTGTTTCCGATTTTAACCGCACGATATTCAAATTAAAAGTGACTCACTTATTGTCCTTCAGCTTCTATACATACAATAAATACTAGAATCTACCCTAATGTTCTTAATTTGAAATCGCAGGTAATTGAAAAATACTGTTATAAATTTTAATTCCAAGAACTATGCAAAATACCGTTGTACTTGAGTTCCATTACCTGCTCACCTAACGAAATGTTACATATATCATATGTAAGGGTGGTTTCATTACAAAATTGGGAACCTGTGGTAAATTGACAATAAAATCTACATTTTTTTTTACCGATTTTTATGGTTTATGGCTTTTTTATTTCTAAGATAAGTAGCTCTCAGAAAAAAGTTTAAATGTTGAATATTGTATGATGAATATTGTGTATCACGTAGGATAACTAAAAGATTAATTAGAAAAGCCAAATCTAACTACTATGCTTCAAAGTTCTCTCTGCCATTGGTTCGAAGAAAACTTGGCAAACAATTCTTGAAATCGGCATTGGCAATTCTCGTAGCCAAGAACCTTGTTCTGTCGATGCAAACATCCTAAATAACCAATTTTTAAATATTTCAAATGTTCAACCGAATTCGAATTACTATCATTTTTCTAATGATATTTTAAACAATAATTTCAATTTTGCAAACGTAAGTCAATGTGACGTATTATCCAGCCTACTATCGATAAAATCCAATGCAGTTGGTGTGGATGGGTTAGATCCTAGGTTTTTAAAAATTCTTATTCCAAAACTTCTTCCTTTCATAACATTCGTTTTCAATAAAATTTTTACTACCAAACGATATCCTAAGATTTGGAAACTTGCTAAGATTATTCCCATTCCAAAATCTAGTTCTGATTACAGACCGATAGCAATCTTGCCATTCTTATCTAAAGTCTTTGAAAGATTAATTCATAACCAAGTTTCACAGTATCTTGAAACTAACAATATGCTCACTGATCGTCAATCTGGTTTTCGTAAAAATCACAGCTGTATAACTGCCCTCGTAGATGTTGCTGAGGATATAAGACAACAGATAGACAAAGGTAATGTTACCTTTTTAGTTCTCTTGGATCATTCTAGAGCGTTTGATACGGTTGACTACAATATTTTGTGTCTTAAACTTAAACATATGTTTAGATTTGCATCAAGTGCCACAGATCTCATACATTCATATCTAATTGATAGATACAATACGTAGAAACTTCTACTTCAGTTTCAGCATCATTGCCATTAAGTCGAGGTGTTCCACAAGGTTCGATCTTAGGCCCTCTACTGTTTTCGTTATACGTGAACGATCTGCAGGGCAAACTCGAACACTGCAGGGTAAGGCTGTATGCAGATGATGTACAGCTTTATATCAGTTGCAGCAACACCGCGGTAGATGAATGTGTGAGGACTTTAAATCAGGAGTTAGGTCTTGTTAACGTGTGGGCCACCGCTAATGGGCTGGCAATTAATCCTTCTAAATCGAAGTGTTTGATTATTAAAAAGAGGCTTTTTAAACTTGACTGCAACCCCATTTTAACTTTAAATAACCAGTCCATAGATTGTAAGCTCTGCCAAAAATCTTGGTATATATTTTAATAACAACCTTACTTGGTCTAATCACGTTAACGTTGCATGTGGTAGAATGTTCTCAATGCTAAGAAATCTATGGCAAACTCAATATTGTACTCCAACTAAAATTAGAATACTTCTTGCCAAAACTTATTTAATACCTATCTTATTGTATGGTTGTGAACTATTTGCCAGTTGCGATAGTGAAAGTAAAAGAAAACTTAATGTGGCATTTAATAACATAATTCGGTACGTATATGGTCTAAAAAGATATGACCATATCTCCCCCTACGTAACCTTGCTTTACGGTATTAGTTTTGATGATTATTTAAGAGTGCGTTGTTTACTGTTTATGCATAAAATTATATATACACATCAGCCTGAACATCTCCATGAACATAGAGGCAAAAGAATTCTAGCATTTAGTCATCGAACGCTGATTTCTAAATACCATTTCTTTATTAATGCTATCAGTCTCTTGAACGGAATCCCCTATAGATCACAAACCATTAGTAACGCACGACAATTCAGAAAATTGGTAATTTCTCACGTTAAAATACATACATATATAAATTTTGCTTGTATATTGTTTTATCTTATTTTATTTTATTATTGTTTTGTCTTATTTTATTTTATTAAATTTTATTAACACTTTGTTATTAAATTTGGCTAATTTCTATATTTTGCTTTTCTTAATTTTTTATTTAAAATTACTTACAATTTATGTTAAAAATTACACCTATTTTGTCATTATTTGCATATGCTCAGTTCCATACTGCAATATAAGACTTAAAGTCTTGTGTATGAGACATCGAAAAGAAATAAAAATAAATAAATAAATAAATAAAAAAAAAAAATATTTGCTTTATATTTTTATACCCGCCACCAAAAAAATGGTGGGGTGTATTCATTTTGTCATTCATTTCATGTGTTTGTAACACATCGAAACATCCATTTTAGACCCCATAAAGTACATATATTCTGAATCAGGGTTTGATTTGCTGACGATCTAGCTATGTCCGTCCGTCTGTTGAAAGCACGATAGAGGTCGCACCGAAAAAGCTAGGGGGCTCAAATTTTGCCAGAATCTTTCTTATAGACAAGGTTTGTTTGGTATTGAAAATGGGCTAAATCGGAATATTAGGAAGTGAGTTAAAGCTCGTAATGCAAGAGTAGGTCGAAAAAACCGTGTCCTTCGAACATCGAATAAAATGGAATTGTGTCCAAACGTATTAACGTACAGTCATGAAACTTCGAATATATATTTCTCGAGACAAAGCAATATCTCTTCCTAAAAATTGCTTACATCTATGCATTAAGAAAGGAGTTATAGATAAAAATGTATGAAAATTTATACCGCGCAGTGTATTTTTCAGTATATATTAAATTTAGAACCTAATTAAACGGACAAAATTAGATGTACGATTGTGAAATTTTGCACACTTTGCTTTTTGGTAAGAGGCTTTTATGTAACGGAAAATCAATATGCCACGCCCACTTTTACGCCCACCTCCCATATAACGTTTTTTTGATGATGAAATTTGCTCCATATATCCTTCTAATCAATCTAATTGTTGTGCCAAAGAGTTTAGGTGACACGCCCACTTTAACGCCTACCTCCCATATAACGGTTTATCTTAAATTCATGTAATTTCTCTATTGACAAAGTTTTTGGGAAAATAAAGAACTATATTGAAATATCTAAGTGGTATTTATTAGCAGAAACTTTATTGACACGCCTATTTTAACGCCCACTTTCTCTAAAAACTAAATTTACGAAAACCTTTTACTATCATATCGAAGTTATTAAAGGTGGTTAAATTTTAAGGGCCGATGTTGTTTTTAAATAAAACACAAATTATTTAAGAATCATTTCTTTTTATAATGATAATATTTGTATGGTTAAATTATGTATTTAACAAAATATCGGCCAAATTGCCCCCCATCCTTAGCGCCACTCCTCTATCTGATGGTCCAAATTTTCAATGACAATGTTGATGCTCAATCGTTGGGCATGATGATGAGTCGAGGTTTACTGCTTTTTTGCCACACTATCGCAAAAAAACAGCGATGGTTCCCCTTCCACGAACTAAGAAGGCATTCACAGATTTTCTAACATTTTATACAGACCTGTTTTGCAGAAATTTAAATATTTTTTTACAATTCTCCCAATTGTGGACGAATTTGAACGATTATGTTGATCAAAAGAATTACGAAGTGCACAAAATGCATTTTGATTTGAACGCCCATTTTTATAAAAAACCTGAATAACTTTAAAGCGTTGCTTATTTGCGTAGCTTTCCACGGATCAAATTGAGTTGAGTTTGAGATTGAGAAATGTCAAATGAAATGCAGAAAACAAATTTAAAGACTAGGTGTAGTTCACTTTCAACATGGGCGCTTAAAATTTAACCACCATCTACAAAGAAAATGATACATAATTTATTATAAAGAGATTATTCCATAGAGATTAACAAAATAATAAATATTTTGCTTTAAATGTACATAAAATTGGTGGTGGGTATAAAAGATATAGTGCTCTTACTTGTTTTTAATTCCATTTTTAAATTGAAAAATATTACGAATTTTGCACGAAAAAAATTTTTTTCTCCATTAATTTTTGAATAATTTTGAGATTCAACTAATAAATATTCAACTAAAATAAATAGACTTAGCAATCTTCTCTGTATTCTTTTTTTTTTGCTCATGCCCTTCTTCGTCGTTGAACCACAGTGCCACAGAATCCTTTTTACTTATTTTTTTTTCTTACAGAATTACATAAATAAATTTTATAAACAATTTTCACAGTCAAACACAAACAATTTATTTACTTCTAATTTAACGTTTGTTGACACTGACGTTTATTTGAGCAGCGTTGCCACGATTTTAAATAAATTGCAAATGCGATTGCGAAAGTCTAACATAAAACCAATTTTCTTTCGCATCGCATTTCATTTGCGCATCGCATTGCTTTTCGCATGGCAATTCAGAATAAGCCTCCAGTATACCACATTTGTATGTACATACATACATATATGTTGTATGTTGTTGTTGAGAAAAAAACGAGTTGGTCGAGGTTTTTTCCTCATATCTCAGTTTTTTATGTACCGATTTTTCTGATTTTCAATACCGTTCTGCTCCCGAATATTTTTGAGCTGATTTCAACATACACACGGTCAGACTGACAACGCTTAATAGACTCCCCTATTCATAAGCTTTCAGTAAATATATACTTTATGGGGTCGGAAATGAAAATTTTAGAAATTTTACACGGAATGACAAACACATATATATCCTTTTTGTGTAATAGAAAAAAAAATGGATTTAAAAATTCTGTATTAATTCTATTAATTATTGCCCTTGGAGAGTAATTATTATTACAATATGCAGATTTTGCTAGAGGATGAAGATAATTAAAATAGCTTATTTTATACGACATATTTCAAGTCCACTCGTTGTATGACACCTAAGTGCAAAAATCATCGTAACTGCAAATTCTATGGTAAGGTTTTTTTTTAATTTGAGATTTTTAATAGGCTGCTCCATACATCTTATCGTAACTTTGGAACGACGTACTCGATTTTGTAAAGCAATCCGCCTGAAAACTTTAAATTACGCCAGCTTTAAGTTTTTCTAATATCATTTTCTGATCTAGCCATCAGTTTTCGAGTTATCGAGCAAAAAGTCGAAAAAAAAATTTTTTTCTCTAAAATTATAAAATTCTGATATTAAAAAATTTATAAAAAAAAAACAACAAATAATTACCAGTTTTGGTACTTAATCTTAAAACTGCATTAATTAGAAATAAATTAAGTTTTATTACATGAAAATTTATGGATAAATTTGTGTTTTATTCCCGATAAACTGAAAGTACCTAGTTTTGATATTATTTATAACAAATTAGTCTAAAGCTTACAAGTAAGAGCACTATATTTGGCTGTGCCGAATCTTTTATAACCACCACCAATTTTCCATACTTTTATAGCTAGGGCTTTTCCGCAATTTTCGTTTCCAGGGAATGCTAGATTTATTTTTTAATTTCCCGGGATCCCGCAGCAAAACAAATAAAAAGTAAATTTGGTTTAAATTAATTAAAAACTTTTTATTAAAAAGCATAAAATAGTTTATAATGTAAAAGAAACACTTCAAAATTATAAAAATTAATAAAGAAACTTGAATTTAAAATATAAATTGAGTAAAAATATTTTTTATTGATAAAACTTTTTTTCTCTAGATACGAGATGAAATATGAGCAAAAACAAAAATACAGGTACTTCAGCTATAAGATCAGAAATAAAATCATTAGAATTCAATATCAAAAACATGTACATAAATACAATGTAAAATTAAAAAAATATCGTAAAATTGTTTAACGACTTAGAAAATAATCTTTTAAAATACTTAGAGTCTATTTCTGATTTTATTAACAAATTGCCCAGAAAACATCCGTTCACTTTATATCGATATTGGACAAATAGTTAAAAGTTCATTTAACAAATATACAATATTTAGAGTTTTTTGACCACTACCCTCAAAAAATTTTAACTCTTTCTTTATCGAAATTTTGAAGTATTGGTAACGTGGGCTGATTTGATTTTAATTTTTTAACACATTTGTAGCATACAACCTAAGAGAAAAATCTCTTTTTGCGTTCGGGTTAAGTTCATGCATGCATTTATTCCGGCTCTGGCTCGTCGGCAATCGGGCGGGGTTATGAACTTAACACTAGTTGGAAGAGATAATTAGCTACATACAATATATATTTAATTTGCATGCGTAAAGGAATATTATAAAGAAACTGATACTAAAATGTTAATAGTCGAAAACAACTCAATTATTGCATCTAACTGATAGTGTTGCTATTAGATGATATTAGCAACCCGACGACCATCCCAACCATGATCACCTGTAAATACTTATCCGTCTAAAAAAAGAATTTTGTCGATGATCCCAAATAAACCAATGTCACCACCAACTAGATTTCTCTTGTCGAAAGAATCAAAACTAAATATTCTAGCAATTCATGATTTTAATTATATTTTAAACCAAATTTTAACACTATACAAAAATAATTCAATTGAATTTATATAAACGGTATGATAATAAAAGAAATTTCAAATATATAATATAACTAACAAAATTCATAATAAGCTTAACTATTTACAAAAATTAAACTTTACACCTTGTATACAAAAGTTAAGAAAAAGACGATAAACGCAAATTAGAAAGTAGGTCATTGACCTTAATTTTTTTCTCTTTTGTTTTAGAATGTAAAATAAAAGGAATTTTAATAAAAGAACAAAAAAAACAGAGACGTGTAAAAATTAGAAATAAGGGCGAACAAATAATTATAAAAAAAAATTTTACAAATTACCTCAAAAAAATTACACATTATACGTTTTACTTAATTATTTTAAACAACACTTAACATTTGATATATTTCTATATATGACACTTGTTGCGATAATTTTATTAAAAAATTGATTTTTATTTTTAAGAAAACTTCTTCTTCTTATTACTTTCCTATTCTTATTAATTTTCTTCTTTTACGGATATTTTTTTTTTCTTTTTATATTAACTTTTTACACAAGATTTAAATTTTTTCCTTATTTTCATCACACCAAATTAATTAAATTTATTATAATGTTTTCCTCTTCTTAATATTTTTAATACTTAATTACACCTAATAAAACTTTAAAATGTCTGATGCAATAGGCACATAAAAAAAGACATACTGATAAAAAAAAAATAGTAATTTACTTACATATATATTTGATTCGTGGTTTCCATCGTTGAATGGCCATTCAGCAATGTAGAGCTATATATGTTAGAAGGAGATGGTAATAGATTTAATGTCTCTGATGTGATTTACTTCTTTTCTGTTTATCTTTCTTCTTTTTTTTTGGTTTTTGCAATTATTTTTCGAAAACGAAAATAAGCAACAAGCATCAATTAATAAAAAAATGACAATTTTAAATTATAATAATAAAGAGAAGATATTTAATTCCCCAATTAACCATGGGTTAGCTTTAGGAGAATTGCTGGTGATTATGTATGCCAATGTAAGCAATTTTCGTGGTGTTGTTCCCGGTGATAATTTTGTGCAAAGTTAGCTTCAGAAACTTAGCACAAATGCATAAATCGATAAGTTTTGGTTAACATTTAATAGTTTTTTTATGGTATCGATCCAAAGTAAACTTAGGTGCCAAATCTAAAAAAAAATAGTTTGTGTTTTAACCAAATCTTTACTGAAAAAAAAATAAACTAAAATTTACCCGCAGGATGTGGCACCAACGACAAAAATTATTTAGTTTTGTGAATGAGGACAGCTTTTATTATTTGATTAAAATTTTTTTTTATAAATATTTATTAAAATATTTGTTTCTTAATTAGAACCGAGATTTACTTCACTTTTACAAAAGAAAACTTCAAACCACTTGGAATTTAATAAATTTGTTATTTTGATTTCCTTATATGGTGTTATTAACTTGCTAAGGCAACTTTAAAAATGGTGGATTAAACATGTGAGTTTTGCCTTTTATATCTTTGGTTAAAGCACACATTGAATTGCTTAATAAAATTTGGCGCAATATGAAATATGCAACGAGTAAAACTAGTGACAATCATATGTTTTGTGGGTTGTAAATTCTTTATCGTCGCGAGTGATGAATAGAAAATAAGTATGAACGATAGGGTAACCTTGTAAAAAACGTGTAATGTTTCCAAAATTTTGGCTGTTTTTACGATTAATTATTATCAACATAATAACGCTTTAAATTTATAGTTAAAAACTAAAAGTTAGTTAGTACAATTTACAGTAAAATTACAATTGTTTTCTTCTCTTTTTTTTCATATCGACTTAAAAGATATAAAGGTAACGTTAAATTTTTAGTTCAGTATTTTCGTTAGGCATTATTAAAGAATTGCAAAAAATTAGTTAAATAATATTTTTAAAAATTTCAAGCTAGGCCAGCCTTTACACATTACCTCAACAAGTATATCAAATTATTTGTAAAAATATTTTTAAATGTAAAGTTAAAAAAAAAACTTTAAAAATCTTCGCCACCTTTTTCATTTCCCGAGATTCCGAAAAATAATCACGGGAAATCAGGAAGATTAAATAAGTCAAATTCCATGGAAAAAAAACCCTATTTATAGCACAAAATGTATTATTTTGTTATTAACAGTAATCGCTATGGAATAATCTCTTAATACTTAGATATGTATCACTTTGTTTGTATAACTTCGATATGCTAATAAAATGTTTTCGTAAATTTAGTCTTTCAATGAATGTGGGCGTTAGAGTAGGCGTGTCAATATAGTTTCTGCTAATAAATAAAACTGAGATATTTATATATCGTCTTTTATTCTTCCAAAAACTTTGTCCATAGAAAAATAATATGAATTTAAGATAAACTGTTATATGGGAGGTAGCCGTTAAAATAAGCGTGTTACCTAAATTTTCAATGAAATTGACTAGAAGGATATATGCAGCAAATTTCATCATCATACCTATAAGTTTGTCATTTTTATGAGCTTTAAAATTTCATTAACAGTATAAAATGTGAAAAGTGGGCGTTATAGTAGGCATGTCGAAGTTGTTTCTGCTAATGATAATGATGATTTTTTAAATATTGTACAAAATCGAAAGGCTTAGGGACAAAAACCGGTAAAAACTTTTAAGATCTAATCTAACTTCTAGACTAATTAATGTCGGAAAATAACACTGTGCATGAAATTGATACTTTTTTTTCGTGACAAGCTGATCACCTAGCGTTTTAACATAATTCGGGTACGCTAAATCTAGTGGTGCCCTCGGTTTTTTAAGATTGGCTCTGGTTTTCGAGATATACCGTTATTTCGAAAATGGAGGAGGTTGCACCACATATGTTCGCGTAACTCAAAAACGCTTTAGCTTATTTCAAAAACTTAAAAAATCGAAATTCCGCAATAAAATTTCCTTTAAGAAAAGTAAAACTTCTTTCTAATATCCGTAGTCGTTTTAGAAAAATAATTTTTTTTTTGAAAAAAAAAATAATTTTTTTATCAAAATTTCGAAATTTTTGTTCTTTAAAAATTCATAAAAAATTAAAAAATGCAGCTAGGCTTCTAATTTTTTGCAAACATATAAAAAACAAAGCTGCTAACAAAACAAGCCATAAATGATTAAAATCTGTTAGCAACTTTTGATTTTATTCACAAAAGTCGACAAATTTTAATTAATTTAAGAATTTCATAAAACGCAATATTTGTATGGGAGCCCCCCTAAGGGATGGTGATAAAGGGAAAGTATAATTTAAGAAAATGTTAAGAACAAAAAACAATGAAGGTCGGTCATACATTTTATCCCCCTAGGAGTGAATCCTAGGCCTTAGAAACAAATGATGGGAATGAAAAATAAAGTTGCGCAGGTGCAAAATAAGCTATTTGTGATTAAAGTCTGTCTACAACTTTTGATTTTTTCAGAAAAGATGAAATTTTTGAATTTTTTATATAACCAAACAAAAATTTTTTGTTGTTAAGTAGTTTTTATTTAGAAATTTATTTTTCTTCCTCCTGCAGATTCCAACAAATATCCCCTAATAGCGAATCAAGTTGTTTGCCGCTATATCAGTGTTCGAGCCTGGCTGTTACTTGGTGAAATCTCTCGCCATTCTCATCAGACTCGGCTGGTGATTGTTCATTAAATTTTTCGGCATGGCAATGCAAAAAATGTATTTTCAATGACATTCTAACGTTTAAGTTTTTAAATGCGGTTAGCATATTTTTGATTAAAATTCGCCAGTTTTCAGACCGATGATTTCCTAATACATTTTCTATTACTGATTTCACACAATTCCAGGCCAATAGCTCGATATCATTCAATGCAACCTCAAATTGATGGTCCTTCATAAGACGGCGAATGTCCGGTCCATTAAGAATTCCTGTAAAATAGAAACATTATGAAATGAAATATAAATCTAATTTAATAAAGTAGTTAGAGTTCATACCTTCTTTTACTTTCATGCCGCTTAATCGTGGAAAAATTCGGTGCAATTCGGTAAAAGCAACACCATCTGGGCTCAATGCTTTTATAAAATTTTTTACAATACCCAGTTTGATGTGGAGTGGAGGAAGCAAAATCTTTTCCATGGGCACAATTGGTAATTCAATAACATTGTTTCTATGCAATCTCCTTTCCTCACGAAAAGCCCAATCCCGTGTATTGTACTGGTCGCCATCGAAAAGCGTATTCCATAAGCACATGAAGCACATATTTTTAGTATAGCCCAATTGCATGCCTCTTAAAAGAGCTACCACTTTTAAATCTGCGCATATTTTTCACTTGTGGTCTTTATATTTAATTAAATGCATTATTTTTTTCATTGATGCGTATGTCTCTTTAGTATTTGTGCTAAGTGATATCGGAATAGGGCTTTTTAAATTAGTGACATGTAGCAAAACTGCTTTTAAGATACTTTTGGAAGAATCAATAAATAAGCGCCAATCGCCAGGATTATATTCATTTTGCATTGTTAAAACCAATCCGCGGATGTCAGTACAATACGCAATAGAATTATTCTCAATAGATTTAAAAAAAGTCGTAAATCGTCTATGGCGATTGATAGCCCCGTATGTTTGTACACCTGGTGCTAAAATATTAGCTCGTTTTAACTCTTTTGCCAAGAGAATGCTCTGTCTTTGAGATAATTTTAGACGCCGTACCATTATATCCAGACGATCTTGCGTGATTTCATTGTGACTGCATGGAACCGTGATGCATGACGGTTGATACATTGAAGTAGCTGGTCTATCCGCTTCAACAGAATGAATTATTGAGGGAATATGTTCTGTTGGTATATGGCTACCCGGAACAGTAATTTCATCAGAATGTGGCAGCGGAAATCGAGCATATGCTGTTTCAGTATAAGACATATAAGTCATTTTTCTTCTGTTTATACCCGCTGTATAATTTATGCACGCATAACACTCATCTTCAACATGAACTATGGGATCTCTCCAAATCATTGGAACACCAAATGGCATGGCATCTCCATTTTTTCCCCGCTTATTTAAATGGTAAATGCAGTGTGTACACACTATTGATGGTGTCCAACTCTTACCATATATAACACTTAAAGACAAATATGATTCATACAAGGTACTTGTTTCAGTAGTGATTTTACGGCGACTTGGTATATTTTTATATTTCCCACACACATAACAAAAGTAATTAAACTTTTTACACGGCCCCATCTTAGATATTTCAATATAACTGTTTAGATACAAGACTGTCAGAGGCTTTAAAATTCACTAATCACTTTCGCAAGCACTTTCCATATGACAGTGAAGGGGTTGAGGAACTCTTATTTATACTGTAATTGTTTTAATCAAAGTACCAGTCGCATGTTTTGTAAAAAAAAGCCAGGACGAATAATATTTCTACCGTTTCCAGGTGTAGATTTTATTGCCAATAACTTGAAATCACAGGTAATTCAAAAATACTATGTTTTAATTTTTAATTCCAAGAACCATGCCAAATACCGTTGTACAATGCAAAATGAATGTAATCCTGGAGATTGGAGCTTATTCATTGATTCTTCCAAAAGTAGCTTAAAAGCAGTTTTGCTACATCTCACTAATTTAAAATTTTTTTATACGCGTAGAACCCTAGCCTTAAATTTTGCACCTGCAGCGCCTGAGATACCCCTAAACGGGCCAAATGTATGACCAGCGCAACTTTATTTTTCATTCCCAACATTTGTTTCTAAGGCCTAGGATTCACTCCTAGGGGGATAAAATGTATGACCGACCTTCATTGTTTTTTGTTCTTAACATTTTCTTAAATTATACTTTCCCTTTATCACCATCCCTTAGGGGGGCTCCCATACAAATATTGCGTTTTATGAAATTCTTAAATTAATTAAAATTTGTCGACTTTTGTGAATAAAATCAAAAGTTGCTAACAGATTTTAATCATTTATGGCTTGTTTTGTTAGCAGCTTTGTTTTTTATATGTTTGCAAAAAATTAGAAGCCTAGCTGCATTTTTTAATATTTTATGAATTTTTAAAGAACAAAAATTTCGAAATTTTAATAAAAAAATTAATTTTTTTTTCAAAAAAAAAATTATTTTTCTGAAACGACTACGGATATTAGAAAGAAGTTTTACTTTTCTTCAAGGAAATTTTATTGCGGAATTTCGATTTTTTAAGTTTTTGGAATAAGCTAAAGCATTTTTGAGTTACGCGAACATATGTGGTGCAACCTCCTCCATTTTCGAAATAACGGTATATCTCGAAAACCAGAGCCAATCTTAAAAAACCGAGGGCACCACTGGATTTAGCGTACCCGAATTATGTTAAAACGCTAGGTGCCCGGCTTGTCTGTTTTTTCAACTAGCACAGTGTAATTAATTTTTCATTAAAAAAAAAATCATTTTTAGCTTTACACTAATTTGTTTTTTTTTTTTTTTTTTTATTATTGAATCTTATTAAAGTATTAAAATCTTAACCTAGTTTACTAAAAAAGTTGCTATTGCCACTGCAATATCCAACGTTAGGTTCTCATTATCGTTATCCGGTCAATTCAAATGTACTGGTCCTTCTAAGACGCCTATGGCCTTCAAATAAAAGTAAGTCCTTTGCAAGCGGATTGGGGTGAAATGAAATTTTTGTCCTGTAGATGGTGCATGAGTTTTTGATTTCCTCTCTGACTGTGATAACATTAAGATCGCTATGGATGTTATTATTTCTGATGAACCATGGAGCGCAAGTTATAATTCGTAAGATTTTTGATTGTCTTCTTTGTAGTTTCTCAACGTTCGAAGAAGAGGCTGTTCCCCAAAGCTGGATGCCATATAGCCAAATTGGTTTTATAATTGCCTTATACAAAAGTAACTTTAAGTCCGGATCCAGGGGTAATCGTGGACCAATAAGCTAGTGAAGCTGTGTAGTTTTAAATTTGATTTGAGTAATTTTTGACGCAATATGGTGGGCCCATGTTAGACGCCGGTCAAGGTGAATTCCAAGGTACCGCACATGGTCCTGTTCTGGTATTCTGACATTATTTATGCTTATTGGCGGACAAGTTTCCCTTCTCAACGTAAATGTTATGTGGACGCACTTTGTAGCATTTACCTGTATCTTCCACTTTTCCAGCCATTTCTCCAACTCATTAATGTGAAACTGCAGTTGTTCGGATGCGATTATTAAGTTTTTATGAATACTCACAAATGCTGTATCATCCGCAAAGGTATGATGTATGTATGGGTCACTTGACTTGTGGGCATATCTGCAGTAAATAAAAGATATAAAAAAGGGCCAAGAATACTTCCCTGTGGTACGCCAGCGGAAATTTGTTTTCTGTTCGAAATAATATTTTTAGATTTGATCTGAAATGATCTACCAGTGATGTAGCTTTTTAGTAATTTATGTGCATTCTCAGGTAATAGTCTTGTAATCTTGTAAAATAGTCCATCATGCCAGACTTTATCGAACGCCTGTGATATGTCTATAAAAAGCGCAGAGCAGTACTGCTTGTTCTCAAAAGCTCCCCGAATGAGGTTTGTTATTCTATGCACTTGTTCAATAGTACTGTGTTTTTTTCTAAAACCGAATTGATGGTTGAGAATAACGGCATTAGCATCAATATGTGCTGCTAAGTTTTCAAGAAACAGTTTTTCAAACAATTTTGATAGTATTGGCAGCAAACTTATTGTACGATATGATGTCACTTGCCGGGTTTGGGTATCATTACGATTTCTGACAGTTTCCATGATAATGGGAAAAAACCAACTCTTAATATAGAGTTAAAAATAAACAAAATAGTTCTTAAAGCTGAGTTCGGTAGATTGCTTATCATCGTAGACGTAATTTTGTCGTAACCAGGAGCTTTACCTGCCTTGAGACCGTTTATTGCTGTCATCACTGTAGAAAACCGGAATTTTGTTGGGCGCTGCACAACATCATTAATAGAAATAGGTAAAATGCAAGGGTTTGTGTTGTTTGTTCTAAATGGTTAGCAAATAACTCAACCTTTTCAGTTAAATTCCTTGCCCATTCACCGTTATTTAGACGAATGGGGGACTCGTACGTAGTAGGACATCGCATTTTTTTCACGGCTTTCCATAAGCTGTAGTCTGCCTTATTGGTGGGGTCTAAATTTTGCAAATGCTTATAAAGATTGGATTCTTTATTTTCCTTTAAGGCGACTCGTAGTTTCCTTTGACACTGATTAAGTTGGGCTTTTAGATTTGGAGAACGGGACTCCTGCCATCGACGTCTCAAGTTTCTTTTCTCCCTTATTAAATTCACTATATTGGCAGGGCAATTCGAGTGCATTTTCATTCCCACAGGAGGTGTGGGCGTGGATACTCTGATAGCGTCGGTTATAATATTTGTAAGAAGCTTGACAGCGGATTCAATTTCATTTTCAGACTTTAATGGAATATTTGTTGGCAAATGAGAACAATACAATTTATATTTAAGCCAGTTTGTCCGTTTGCTTGGAAGACACTGAGTATTTTGCTCCATGTATATGGGATTATCAAACAACGTTAAAATGGTAGGTGAATGATCTGAGGAAAGATCTAGAGAAGGAGCCAATGAAATACATTCACGTTTAATATTTCTAGTTATGGCGAAATCTATTAAATCTGGGATTTTATTATGGTCTGTAGGCCAGTATGTTGGATGACCTGCAGAAATGGCATCCATGTTATTGTACGATATAGCCTCGAATAATTGTCTTCCTCTTGGTGAAATTAAGCGGGAACCCTAGAATGTGTGTTTAGCGTTATAGTCTCCAGCTGCTACAAACCTTGGACCTAAGGATTTTAGATAATCAAGAAATCGATCTTTGTTAATACTATGCCTTGGTGGACAATAAACGGCCGATAAAGTGATTCCACTATCGGATAAGTTTATAGAAGTGGCCTGGATGTGGTCCTTTTCATATTCTGGCAATGGATAATATCTGATGTCCCTATGAACGACGATTGCTGAGCCTCCGCATGCCCTACCACTTGGGTGTTTTGTGTCGTAGGTGTTCTAGCCATTAACTCGAAAACAGTTCTTTTGCGTAAAATGAGTTTCAGATACCAGCAGCACATCAATCTGCTGCTGGTACAGAAATTGTTGTACTTCGTTTTTATGTTGGCTTAAGCCGTTAGCGTTCCAGAAACATATTTGCAACTGATTCATTTTTACTTATGTCACCCAACATTACTTCCCCTTATATATTTTGTATTTAACTATTATATGGCAACCCTTCTGGTTGCACATCTGACTGGCAACTTCTTATTTGGTCAGTTCTAAGAGATCATTAAAAGCGAACACATTAAAATCTACTGGTTGACATTTTATTTTGATCGGTACGAAAGAATTGGTAAGTTACCCTCCCACTCGACCATCCGTGTGACAATTTTCAGAAGTGGGATAGGTAATCAGCGTTCGGCGGCAATTTGTGCTCGCGTGTGAGCGTAATCTAAGGAAAACTAATAAAATAAAGTTTCTGTTAAAAGTGTCGTATATATGGAAAAGTTGTCCATAAAAGGGCTTAAGGAAAAGTTACTCGAGGTCGGTTTAAAAAAGTCGGGAAACAAAAGTGAGCTTGTAACACGGTTACGCGAAGCAGGAATTTCGGAACCTGTTGAACAAGATACAGTTTATAACATGGAAGATAACAACGAAGAACAAAAGAATTTGCAGAACATCGTAGAAGTGCCAACGACAACGTCAGGTATGGTGGAGGAATTACGTGGTGATGTGTTTCGCCTACAGAGGACGATGGAATCTCTCACAAGACAATTTCAAGCATACACGATGGCGACAACTACTAGTACGAATGTGTTGCTGCCGAAAAATTCAGTTGAAAAAGGAATCGAAAATGTTGTAACTGCCGTTCCAGTAACTATGTGTGCAGAAGCAAGTAAAATCATGTCACAGCAAAACGCAAAGCAACAACATCTATCATTGTTGAATAACAACAACCATGCTACGTTTATGAGAACAAGTGAGAACGATACACCAACAAATACTTATCAATATGTACCATATAATGACAAACAATCGCAGTCGGTAATGCAACAGCAGAACATGTTTGTGCAGACAATGAAATATGCTACAACGGGGCAGCCGCATATAACGTCATCAATTGCAAGTTCAAGTATGTTTATGCCGGCACGATCATGTGTAAACCCAACAGTGGCACCAACAAGTACAGTGTATGCATCTAATATGGCAGAACCTATCAACGTTACGTCTTCGTCGATAAATAACGAACAATTATTATTCAGTGGCAGTAATAGATGTAATATACGTGAAGTTATCGACGCATTACCTAAGTTCGATCCAAATAGTGATGGTATTACTTCCGTTTAATTTATCGAACGCGTTGTAGAACTGAAAGATGTGTATAATTGTAGTGATGAAATAGTGTTATTTGCAATTAGAAGTAAACTATTAGGTGTTGCGAAATTGTGGGTTGATGCCCAACCGGTATTTAATAACTGGCAAGATTTTTTAATCGCGTTTATGGATGATTTTCCGTGTGTGTTAAATAGTGCCGATATACATATTCAAATGATGAATACACAACAAAAGAAGAAAAGATGAACCGGTGATCGAATACTATTATAATATGTTGGCACTAGGTCGTCGTGGTCATTTAGATGATAGTGCTATAACACGATATATAATAAATGGTTTGGAGGACTATAATTTACGCAGATCGTTATCCGCAATGCTATTTGTGAAATGTTCGGACTTGTTAAGATCGTTGCAGAGTGTCATGTTCAGTTCAGGGTTACAAGTGCCTAATATACATCCAAAACAAAATGT
Organism: Phyto melanocephala; assembly: GCA_941918925.1. Lineage (NCBI taxonomy): Eukaryota > Metazoa > Arthropoda > Insecta > Diptera > Rhinophoridae > Phyto > Phyto melanocephala. The sequence goes on from OW799236.1 coordinate 58,914,119, forward strand.
ACAATTTAAAAAAAATAGTGATCGGAAAGAATTCGTAAATTTAACGAAATCACCTCCTAAATCTGGTGTAAAGTGTTACAACTGTCGTGAGATCGGACATATATCGCGAAATTGTCCTAAACCATCACGTAAACCTAAGGACCCGGTCAATACAATTATGACTGCCGGTGTCATAACGAAGAACGTTACTTTAAACGGTATAATGTGTAATGCACTTATCGACTCGGGAAGTGCTGTGTCGCTTGTAAAACGATCCATCGCGCGTAAGTTGGACATCGCTGCGATAAAGTGTGACAAAAGATTGCAAGGTTTCGCGGGAGGTGAATACAGATGCGACGCGAAGATTGAAAATGTTAAATTGACACTCGATAAACAATGTTTTCAGGCCGGATTATATGTAGTCGTGTGATAGTGGAAAACGGTAAATGTCATGTTTACGCGATGAACGATAGTAAAATAAATTATGGCGATAATCTTCAGGCTGATGAAAGGAACGAGGTGGTTGAATTGGTGAATAGATATACAGACTGTTTTGCAGATACGTTGGATAAAATTGGAAAATGCAACACCATGAAGATGGAAATTTCAGTGAGTTCGCCAAAACCTATTGCAAGAAAACCTTATCCAATACCGATAAACAAGAAGTAGTTGATGGTATTATAGATGAATTATTGAAGCGAAATATAGTTCGTCCATCGACCTCTGTATATGCATCACCTATCGTCTTAGTTTCAAAATCAAACGGCGAGGATCGTCTCTGTGTGGATTACCGAGCGTTAAATGCTGTAACTGAAAAACAACCTTGGCCAATGCCCACAGTAGATGGGGTACTATCAACGTTATCAGGTAAGAAGTGTTTTACCACACTTGATTTGATGTCTGGCTATTACCAAATCGAGGTTGAAGAGAAGTCTAGAAGATTTACTGCATTTGTTACCAACAGCGGTCATTTTGAGTTTAACCGTATGCCATTCGGGCTCAAAAATGCTCCATGTACATTTCAGAAAATGATGATGAAGATTATAGAACCGTTGAAGGGAAAGGTGGTTAGCTATGTCGATGAGGTAATAGTCGCTTCCAATACGTTTGACGAGGGTCTATCTAATTTAGAAGAGTTTTTGAAAATCGTTCAGCAGGAAGGGCTTACGCTGCGTCTATCCAAATGTTTTTTTATGAAAAATAGCGTAACATTTTTAGGCCATGAGATTGATAAAGACGGCATCAGGCCCGGTCGTATTAAGACACCTGCAATTGAGAAGTTTCCAAGGCCAACAAATATAACTGAAGTTAAGCGTTTCTTGGGGTTAACTGGATACTTCCGTAAATTTGTCGAAAATTACGCTCATATTGCTTTCCCAATAACACGATTAACAAGAAAGGATGTTCCCTTCAATTGGTCTACGGAATGTGAGGACGCGTTTGGAAAGTTAAAAAACGCTATTACCAGTGATCCAGCATTGGGCGTTTACGATATTAGAAAACAGCAAGAACTTCATACAGATGCAAGCAGTGTCGGACTTGCCGCCATTTTGATACAATGTGAGACTGGTGGCACTAAAAAGCATATAGCGTACTTTAGTCGAGTTTGCAATAAGGTCGAAAGCAAATATCATGCGTATGAGCTAGAGATTTTAGCACTAGTAGAAGCTTGTGATCGTTTTCGTGTATATCTTCTAGGCAAGCACTTCACAATTTATACAGACTGTTCTGCAATTTCGAGCATGAAGGCTATGACTCGCGAATCTCTCGTTGGTTACTAAAACTTCTAGAATATGATTTTACATCATATCACCGTCCAGCTACTCAAATGACTCATGTCGATGCAATGAGTCGCGCACCAGTCGAACGACCATGTGAAGTGGATGATGTCACTTCAAAGCTAATGACTGTAAATATCTCGGACGAAGATTGGATTCTTACTATGCAAAAACAGGATCCCGAATTAAGACAAATTGTGGCCGTACTTAACGGTGAGGCTGATTCGTTACATAATACACACTATTCTAATGAGTATACGCTTAAAAAACACCGACTGTATAAAATAGACAAAGGTAGGAATGAATTACTTGTTATTCCACGCGGTGTTAGGTGGCGAGTAGTTAAATTATGCCATGATGATGCTGGTCACTTAGGGATCGACGATGCAGTCAAGAAAATCTACCAGAACTTCTGGTTTAGACGGGTAAGAAATTTTGTGAAGGGTAATATAAAGTGTTGTGTTGAGTGCTGCTATAGCAGAGAACCGGCACGAAAGGAATGTCAGCTTTATGGACTAGAAGTTCCATTGATACCATTTGAAACAATTCATATGGATCACTTAGGACCGTTTATTAAAACCCGAAAGGGCAATGAGTACGTCTTAGTCATTGTCGATTCATTAACACGTTATTCCCTTATTGTACCTTATTGTCAACAAAAACGAAACCAGTGTTAGATGCACTAAATCACCTAACGTTGCACTTTGGTTTGCCAAAAAGAATTGTGACTGATCGAGGCACTGCCTTCACTTCATCATTATTCGGAGATTATTGCAGCACCAATGATATTCAGCACATTAAAGTAGCCGTACGTACACCGCGCGCTAATGGTTTAGCCGAACGAGTTAATCAATCAGTCTTGTCATATTTGAAAACGTTGTCAAATGCTAGAAACTGGGACGATGAATTACGAAACTTGCAGTGGAAGATTAATACTACCGTGAACTCCACAACAAAATATTCTCCTATCGATTTAATATATGATTTCCCATTGAAAGACATCAGTGCCAACAAGCTATTATCTGCGGTTCACGATGATAATATGATTGCTGAAACACGTACACCCAGTGAACGCCGTAATGATGCTATAAATAATATTTCGTTAGCTAGAGAAAAATGGAAAGTTAGATTTGATCAGAAACACAAATTACCACATCGTTACCAGGAAGGTGACCTAGTCGTGATTGAGAACGCAATGTCAAGTACTGGAGAATCTCGAAAGCTTGATGCCAAATATAGAGGACCATACACAATAGTCAAGGTCTTGCGATTCGATAGATATGTCATTGCAGACATTGACGGAGCACAAAGAAATCAGCGACGATTTAGCACGGTAGTCAGCAGCGATAAGATGAAGCCATGGTGTACTCTGTTTCCTGAAATCGATGATAACTACATCAGTGATGATACCGAAGAAGACGCATCTGAAATCGAATAACTCGAGGACGAGCTATCGTCAGGTTGGTCGAACTGTCACCCAACATTACTTCCCCTTATATATTTTGTATTTAACTATTATATGGCAACCCTTCTGGTTGCACATCTAACTGGCAACTTCTTATTTGGTCAGTTCTAAGAGATCATTAAAAGCGAACACATTAAAATCTACTGGTTGACATTTTATTTTGATCGGTACGAAAGAATTGGTAAGTTACCCTCCCACTCGACCATCCGTGTGACACTTAGCAGAATTTGCATAAGCATGCTTTGATTCTGCATCAACTGTTGAAACATATTCTGCATGTTCGACATAAAACTGTTCATTGTTTGAATTAAGCTCTCGATAGAGTTTTGAGAAATAACATGAGGTGTGGGTAAGGCTTCTTTAAAAGTGTGTTTATTTGATGTTATTTGTTCACTAATTTCTCGTTTTGATTGGCCTTGGGCGACGTTACTCATTTTTAGGGTTTGGGCATAAGAGCGTTGTTGCTCATTTGGTTTCGGTTCACCAACATATTGAGCGAAGGGAGTTGTTTGTAGGGATGGAAAATTTTGGGTCTGATATTGGGCATATACGGGTTTCCTCACATTTGTCTTTTCTTTGAGTCGCTGATAACCTTCGCAACCACGGTAGTTGTGATTTTGGCTACAGTTGCTACATTTTAGACTATTAGCATCTGATTTAGAGTTAGGACAGTCAACACTTTTATGAATGTCTCCACATTTGACACAGACCGATGGCAGTTTGCAGAAAGACTTAGTGTGCCCGAATTCTTGACAATTAAGACACTGACGAGGGCCTTTACGTTTAATAGGCTCCTCCACTATTATTTTACGGTTAAGAAGATATCTCAAGCCGTATATTGGGTGAGTATCTCCCTTTTTCTTTACCAAAGAAGTATTGAAAGAAATCTCAACTCTAAAAAGAGGTTGAGGAATCTTGTCCTTATTAATTATGTTGTGAATGGACTTTACTTCATACCCTTCAGTTTCTAAGGCTTCCTTAATATCGCCAGTTGATACAGAACTATCAATTCCTTTTATTACTACAACTAAACCCTTTGCACTTTTAAGTTGGAATGTATAGTAATTTCTATTATCAGAATCAAAACTTTGAACTATAATTCTATAATTGTTTTCATTATTTAGTTGAATTTTTGTTTCTTGCACGTTACCTTTGCGAAGGGAGGCAACATAGAAATTCTCTTTGCCCACTAGCTTAGTCAACTTGTTCACTAAGGAGTTAGAAGTAACTTCACGTAGGTATATTGGAGGTGGTTTGTAGTTTCTAGATTGCTCAACGGATTTGTTTTCTTCTTCCTGGTTGGCAAGGATGGCATAACGATTTTGACTTGCAGTCACATTTTTTAATTGTTTTGGGTTTGGCTTTAGTTTTGAAGTCCTAGGGCTTGATTTACGTTTTGTTATTAATATACTGTGAATGTCAAAAGAAACTGTACACCTTTTATTTTCATGTTTTAAGATTAATTTATTTTTTTTTTTTTATTATTTAATTAAACATTTTATATTTTTTATTAAATATATTTCTTTCTTTTTCATTTTATTAAAAAATAAAAACAAAACTCCAACAAAAACAAGAACTATAGAACAAAAATAAAAAAAACTTCATATTTATAGCGTCAAAAGAAATTGTACATTACTCGTTTTTATAATAATAATGTTATTTAAAAAAAATTTAACATTTAGTTTGATGACCATTTTGTTGTATCACAGATTGTAGTCTTCTTGGCATCGATTCCACCAGCTTTTTAGTAACCTCGGGGGGGAATTTTTTGCCATTCCTCCATTATCACCGATTTGAGAGAATCCTTGCTGGAAATTTCTCTTTTTCTTATCTGCCGGTCCAAGTGCTCCCACAAATGTTCAGTAGGGTTCAGATCGGGTGACTGGGGGCATGATCCAACTGTTTGGGAGTATGATATAGCAGCCATTCCTTTACTATTTTGGCAGTGTGCTTGGGATTGTTGTCTTGCTGAAAGACCCAAGTTCGATCCAAGCCCAATTTTTCGACGCTCTGTGCCAAATTATCTTTTAAAATGTTGAGATAATCTATTTTATTCATAGTGTTTTCTATGAAGACCAAATTTCCTACACCATTGGCTGCCATACATCCCCACACCATAACTTAACCACCAGCATGCTTCACTGTGGATATTACATTTTGCTGGTCAATTTCACAATTTTTCTTCCTCCAAATTTTAACCGGTTTTTTCTTGCCGAGAATTTCAAATTTGCTCTTGTCTCTAAATAGCACATTTTTCCAGAACATATTAGTACAATTTTCGTACTTTTTAGCAAACTCTCGACGTCGACGTTGATTAATTACCGATATGTACCATTTTTTTCTTGGAACTCGTCCATACAGTCCGTTTGCATGTAGGGCTTTACGTATTGTGCTAGCACTAACATTTGTACCTGAGCATTCTGAAATATTTTCGGATATTTTAACAACACTTTCTGTTGGATTCTGTTTAACTTTACGCACAATGGACCATATTTGAGTACTGTTTAGTTTGGTTCGCCTTCCAGATTTAGGGCGATTTTCTAAACTTGAAAACTTTTTGTGCTTGTCTATTATATATTTTACAGTATTGTGACTTCTTTCAATCATGGAACCAATCTCACGCAAGGATTTGCTATCTTTGTAATATTTTAGCACAAGCTTACGAATATCCAAAAAAGTTTGTTTAGCCATTTTCAAAAAAACCGAAAAAAATTGTCGTTTGATCTGCTCGTGACAAAGTCAAGTCTATTAATAATTTTTATACCTAGCTAATATTACATAAAGTATCGTAGTAAATAAAATCACAAAAAATAACGGTACTTTTATATGTAAAATTCTTTATTACATGCTATGCACAAGAGCTGTACAATTTCTTTTGACGCTAGAAATATGAAGCATTTTTTGTTTTTGTTGTATATTTTTTGTTTTTGTTAGAGTTTCGTTATTGTTTTTTAATAAAATAATAAAAGGGTAAATATATTAAAGGAAAACCAAAAAAGTTTAATTAAATCATAAATTTGAATAAGAAAATAAAGTTGTAAATATAATACTTTGAGGTGTACAGTTTCTTTTGACATTCACAGTAAGTATAACGATCCATTCCAGTTGGAACCTTTTCAATGGTTTTGGTATTGGTTGCACTTTTTTTAATTTTTGCTATAGCTTTAGAATTTGTTAATTTCTGTTGTGGTGTAAAGGGCACTTCGTTTTTTATTATTTTGTTCTTTATCAACCATAAAAATTGTTGTTTGTTTGCTTACATTCCTATTCTGATCAACACACTTATTTAGATTTGGTGCACTAGCACTTAAATTTGTTTATAATAAATTTTTGTTGTATAACGGTTCATAAGTATTTTTGTCTTTATCAAGGTTTTCAGAACTTAAAACAGTAGAGGCATTTTTGCCATTTACACTGAGTTCACTCTCTTCACTTGAAGATTTAACAGAACTCATCCACAAGCACAGTTTATTGTTTTTGTTTTTTTTGTATTTTTATAGGGATAAGTAATAAACCGGTTTCCCTTTACGTTGTTTTTCTTTTATTTGTTTTTTTTTATTTTTAATTGCATTTTCATGTAATAAAATTTAATTTATTTCTAATTAATGCAGTTTTAAGATTAAGTACCAAAACTGGTAATTATTTGTTGCTTTCTATTATTTTTATAAATTTTTTTTATTTTAAAAATTTTATAATTTTACAAAAAAAAAAAAATAAAAATTTGTCTGATTTGTTCCTCGATAACTCCAGCTAGATCAGAAAATTATATTAGACAAAATTAAAGCTGGCGTAGTTTAAAGTTTTCAGGCGGATTGCTAAACAAAAGCGAGTACGTCGTTCCAAAGTTACGACAAGATGTATGAAGCAGCCTATTAAAAAATCTCCAATTTTATAAAAAAAAATCAAAAAAGCTAACCATAGAATTTGATATTATGATGATTTTTGCAGTTAGTTGACTATAGCGGATCAAAAAATATAGTGGTTATTCTGGGAATTTTCGCTTGTTGCATAATGTAATTAAATTGTTTTTATCCCCACTACCAAAAAGATATACCCCAATATTCATTTTGTCATTTCGTTTGTAACACATCAAAATATTCATCAAAGGCCACATAAAGTATACAAATATTTTCTGAGTCCTTGTTTCATTAAAGGACGATCTAGTTATGTCCTTCTCAACGTTCATCCACTGAAAGCACTATAAAGCTTGAACATAAATATCTAGGAGGATGAAAATTTGCCAGAATGTGTTCTATAAAATATTTGGTATTGAAAATGTCCTAAATTGGTATATAAGGAAGAGAGTCAAAAACTTTCACAGGTATATTTCTAATGTAAAAAAATATATTTCTCCTAAATTTTTTTGGTTACGAAAGGAGTGCCATCTTTAGTCTATTAAAAGTTTAGAACCTCAAAAAACAAAAAATCGATTATCAAGATTTTGAAATTTTTCAAATATAGATTTTTGGTTAAAATTATTATAACGAAAAATGAAGGTCACACGCCAACTGTAACGCCTGCTTCTTCCTAAATTCATAAAATTTATCTAGGGACAAAGATTTGGAAGAACAAGTAAGAGTGCTATATTCGGCCGTGCCGAATCTTATATACCCTTCACAACGTGTAGTCATGCAATAACAATAGTTTGTATCACCATTCATCACATATGAAATACGTACATACTTAAAAAAAAAACATAAATATATAAAAACATCCCATTGTAATAAATAAATTTACGTATGTAGTTGAATAAAAAAAAAGAAAAAGTAAAGGGCATAAAATATTGAAATTTAAAATATAATATTGTTACGTTTATACCTTTTATAAACCTTTTGAGTTCTTTTATTGCAATTAAAAACAGTTGAAATTCGTTATAAAATTAAGAGCACTTTATTTACTTAAACACACTCAAAGATTGCTTTTATTATCACTTTACTTATTACACTTATAGTTATACACTTTTATTATCAAACTCACTTTGATACGCACTTTACAAGCTCTATTGTAATACTGATTACGTTAGCTGTGTTGTTCGGCTATTTATAGTAACATAATGGTGTTCGGTAACATTCGACAAAGTTCTCGTATGTACATTCTAGTACATTCAAAAACCGTTAAATTTAAATTAAGACGTTAAGTAATAGGTACGAATAATAGAGGTGCCTAAAAGTATGCTACACATAACAACAAACATCATGTTCGAAAAACCAGCAAAATAAACTAATACAAATACAACTACAGTAACTTTAACTGCTACAACTAAAATAAATTATAATGTAAATTAAGCTATTTAAAAATAAATCTGTAACACTACCGCCCGCTTAAGCCTGTTCGTCCCAAATAGGCACAAATTCACTTTTTCCGTACTTAGCGAGGCGCTCGAGATGAACCACTTTCATCTTTGATCTTGGGCTATTGTACTTTTGTATTCTATACACGACATCATTTATTCTTTTTATCACCTTATACGGCCCATCCCAATGAGTTTGCAATTTAGGAGACAGTCCTTTTTTCCGTTGTGGGTTATATAGTAGAACTAGCTGACCCTCATTAAAGCCTTCAGAATTTGCTGCTCTGTCATATCTGGCCTTCATCTTGTCGCTGGTCATCTTATTCGGCCACGAACGAATTCATGAATTTCGTCCAGATCTTTTTGTCACCTTGAAGTGTCTTCTTCGTGCTCATTTATTGTCGAGGGATTAATACCGAATTCTAGATCACCTGGCAGTTTCAGCTCGGTTCCGAACATAATTTTTGCAGGTGTTCGGGAGGTAGAGTCATGAACGGCTGACCTGTATGCAAACAGAAATTTTGGTACGTGCTCATCCAAGTCCCTTTGGTGTGCACTGACCATTTTTCTCAAGTGTTCCTCCAACGTGCGGTTTAATCTCTCGACCATGCCGTCAGATTGTGGATGCTGTGGCGTAGTCCTCGTTTTTCGGATACCGTATAGTTCGCACATTTCCTGGAATATCGCAGATTCAAAATTTCTTCCCTGATCAGAATGTAGCTCAAGCGGAACTCCATAGCGGCACACCCAGTTGTTCACAAATGCGTTTACGACAGTTTTAGCTTCTTGGTTTGGTATTGCGTATACCTCTGGCCATTTGCTAAAATAGTCGATTACAACTAGAACGTAACGGTTTCCAGCCTGACTAACAGGAAAAGGGCCTGCTATATTCATCGCTATTCGCTCAAACGGAGCACCTGAATTGTACTGCTGCAGCGCTCCTCGACTCCGTCTTACTGGGCCCTTGGCTGCGATACATTGCGCGCAATTTGCTATCCAATCAGCTACAGATTGTTGGCATCCAACCCAATAGAAACGTTGCTTTATCTTTTCTATGGTTTTTGTTACACCAAGATGACCACCACTTGAACCATTATGAAACTCCTTCAATACCTCTTTGACTTTAGAGGATGGCACCACAATCAGATTTGTTGTCGATTTACCATCAGTACTTTCCCATTTGCGATAAAGGCACCCGTTAATAACCTGCAGACTATTCCATAGCGCCCAGTATAATTTCATCAGTGGACTTTCCGCTGATATTTGGTTACGGGTTGGCCTTTTGTCTTCCTCCTTTGCTGACATAATTTTTGCCAGTATGGGATCGTCTCTTTGCGCCGCTGACCAGTCGTCACTTGCCTCTATATGTGTTAGTCGAACGTCAACGACACATTCTTTTCCTTCAGCTTTTGCACAATGTTGGCACTCCAATCTGCATGGTCTTCGGGAGAGTGCATCTGCATTTCCATGTTTAGTGCCATTTCTGTGCTCAATGCTGAAATCGTAGCTCTGGAGACGTTCAATCCAACGGGCTAGCTGTCCTTCAGGTTGTTTGAATTGTAGCAACCATCTGAGTGCAGAGTGATCGGTTCTTATTTCGAAGTGTTGTCCATACAGATATTTGTGGTAATGCTTTACACACTCCACAACTGCCAGAAGCTCTCGTCGTGTTACACAATAATTTCTTTCAGGCTTCGAGAGTGTCCGACTGTAGTAGCCTATGACTCTTTCTGTTCCATTGACAACCTGCGAAAGAACACCACCTATCCCGTATCCAATCGCATCGCTATCCAATACAAATTTCTCCCCAGCGATAGGATATGCCAAAACTGGTGCTACGCATAACAACTCCTTGAGCTTCTTGAATGCTTGTTCTTGTGCTTCAGCCCACAAGAATGGTCGTGACTTCTTGGTGAGCTCATGTAGACTGGCAGCGACACTGGCAAAATTCGGCACAAATGGCCTGTAGTAGGTACAGAGGCCTAGAAAACTACGTAACTCATGAAGATTTTTCGGGCGAGGCCAGTCCTTCACAGCTTGAATTTTATATTCGTCAGTTGACATACCATCCTCTGCGACTCGATGCCCCAAGTATTTAACCTCTTTTTAGAACAATGCACATTTCTTTGCGCTTAATTTAAGTCCAGCCACTGATATTCGTTTAAGAACTTCTTCTAGATTTTTCAGGTGATCGTCAAAACTTTTACCCATGACAATTATGTCATCAAGATACACCAGGCATGTCCTCCAATGAAGTCCCTTTAATACGCGTTCCATTAATCGCTCGAATGTGGCTGGAGCGTTGCATAGTCCAAATGGCATCACATTAAACTGCCATAGCCCGTCACTTGCACTAAAAGCTGTTTTCTCCTTATCTCTATTAGATATTTCTACTTGCCAATAACCACTTTGCAGGTCTAAAGTAGAGAACCATTTTGTTCCAGCTAGCGTGTCCAGAGTGTCATCTATCCTTGGTAGTGGATAACTGTCCTTTTTAGTGACGTCATTCAGTTTTCTATAATCGACGCAAAATCTTGTGCTGCCATCTTTCTTTTTAACCAAAACTACCGGTGAGCTCCAAGGACTTGAAGAAGGTTCTATTACTCCATTCTGCTCCATTTCGTCGACAAGCTCTTTGACTTTATTACGTTTTGCTAGAGGAATACTTCTAGGAGCTTGTTTTATAGGCCTTGCATCGCCGGTATTTATCTGATGTTTCACAAGTGATGTTCTACCTTGATGTTGACTTTTCAGAGCGAAGATGGATGCATGTTTTCTGAGTAGCTGTTTTGCTTTATTCCTATCGGACGGCGATAATCCTTTAACCCACTTCTCTACGTATTCTGCTAGCATCTCCTGCTCCTTGTTTGACATACTGACAGGACCCGATTTCATTTCGCAGTTAATTATTGCCTCAGCTTTAGCACATTGACCTAATTCGGACTTTGGCTTGACGACTTTTTCACAGGTGGAAAGGTTAAGCACTCTTACAGGGACTCTTCCATCATTTCTGGTTTTGACAAGGGCTTTTGCTGTTATTAAGTCACTTTTTATATCTGTTTGTTCTACCACCCACAACCGGTTGTCCACACAATCTCCCTCTATACGCGCCCATACTACACTTTCTGACTGTGGTGGTATTTTCTCATATTCTGTAGCAACTAGTTTCCTTACATGCACCTTATTTTCATAACCAACATCAAGGGGTATTTCAACATTTCTCCAAATCATTACCTTCTACCCCATGTGCAGATTAATGCCATGAGTAATCATAAAATCTGCACCGATGATTACTTCGTCCACAATGTCGGCAACGATGAATACATGATTGACAGTTATGTTGGCAATAGTTACTTTTACGATTATTCTACCATAGACAGTAGCAGGCTCCCCAGTAGCTGTTCGCAGACTTACGCCACATAACGGTTCGATTGTTTTCTTTACTAAATCGGGCCTGATAATAGACTGCGATGCTCCTGTGTCTATAGTAAAAATATGCCTTCGACCATTGATATACCCACAAGCAGTAAGGTTGCTATTTTTCTGCTGCATAACTGATATGGAGATTGTGGGGCCCTCGGTTATGGGAGCTAGCTCTTGCCCCGTAGTGCTAGCTCGTTTTAGTTAAACGGTGACTCATTTGATGATTTCGTGTTTGCCCGTTTTTTGTTTCCAGGGGGCGAAACAGATCTATCCCGCTTCCTTGGTGCTTTGCAATTTCGTTGAAAATGTCCACTTTTACCACAATTATAGCATTTGGCTCTGGCTTTGCCTTGCTTTTCCTCTAACGCCTGTATAACTGCATTTTTAATTTGGGTGACTATATCTCCGTCTTTTTCTGCAGTAATATCAAGATTTCGCACCTTGTATATCTGAGGCTTAGAAAGCAATTTTGCAGTTTCCTGTGTTAGTGCATATGAAACTGTTTCTGCAAACGTCGATTTATGCGTTCCAAACACCGCGTGCTTTATTTCAGGATCACGTATTCCATTTACAAACGTTTCAATTTTAAACTGATCCAAAAATGGGTGATTTTCACCTGGATATGTCAGCTGCACCAAACGCTCGATCTCCGTTGCAAAATCTTGTAATGACTCGTTAGCTTTTTGTATTCTGCCTCGTAGTTCCATTCGGTATATATCTCATTTATGCTCACCGCCGTACTTGCGTTGTAGCGCCACCATTATGTCATCGTAGTTTTCTCTGCAGCCAATGGGTATACTTTCTAGAACTTGTGCTGCGTTGCCTTTTAATGCCAAAATCAGCTCTAAAGCCTTTTCTTCATTGTTCCACATATTTCTATTGGCAACTGTCTCAAACTGAAACTTAAAAACATTAAATGGTGCACTACCATCAAAAGTAGGGGCTTTTATTCTACTAGATATTTCTGGAATTATTCGCACCGGTCCCTCATGACATTGAAGATCATTAATTTTTACTTCCAAATTTTTAAATTTTTCGTTAACATTTTTAACTTCCAACTGCAATTTTTCGTCAACATCTCTAGCCTGTGCTCCGATGTCATTTTCAAGATCAGACAGTTTTTTTATCTATTTTACTGACATGCTTTTCAATGCACTCTACTCTGTTATTGACAGCTTCAGAAATTTCCTGAAGTTTTTGGGTCGTAGCTCTAGCTGTTTCTTGCACTTCTCTAACTTCAGCTAATAATTTTTCATTATTAGCTCTAGAAGTTTCTTGAACTTCAACTTTAACTTCAGCTAATAATTTTTCATTATTGGCTCTAGAAGATTCTTGAACTTCGGCTAACAATTTCTCATTATTAGCTCTAGAAGTTTCTTGAACTTCGGCTAATAATTTTTCATTATTAGCTTTAGAAGTTTCTTGAACCTCTACTTTAACTTCAGCTAATAATTTTTCATTATTAACTTTAGAAGCTTCTTGAACTTCTTCTTTAACTTCAGCTAATAATTTTTCATTATTAGCTCTAGAATTTTCTTGAACTTCCTGGAATTTAATTTCCATCTTTTTCATCATAGCAGCAAGCATTGTACTTAAATCCATGTTATTTGTGGTTGCTCGAGTGGAAACTTCTATTTCTTCTTTATCTTCAAACTCGTAACCAACAATGTCCATATTACGCCGCTTAAATTCATCTAGAAGCCTCTTCTACAATTCTACTTTATTACCTGTTGTCGGCAATGAAAGCTTACTCAATTCTTTCTTGAGTTGTTTAACTTTAAGTTCCTCAAATTTCATGTCTGATTTTTATTTTTTTAAATGCAATTTCACTTCTGACACCAGTTGTTACGTTTATACCTTTTATAAACCTTTTGAGTTCTTTTATTGCAATTAAAAACAGTTGAAATTCGTTATAAAATTAAGAGCACTTTATTTACTTAAACACACTCAAAGATTGCTTTTATTATCACTTTACTTATTACACTTATAGTTTTACACTTTTATTATCAAACTCACTTTGATACGCACTTTACAAGCTCTATTGTAATACTGATTACGTTAGCTGTGTTGTTCGGCTATTTATAGTAACATAATGGTGTTCGGTAACATTCGACAAAGTTCTCGTATGTACATTCTAGTACATTCGAAAACCGTTAAATTTAAATTAAGACGTTAAGTAATAGGTACGAATAAAAGAAGTGCCTAAAAGTATGCTACACATAACAACAAACATCATGTTCGAAAAACCAGCAAAATAAACTAATACAAATACAACTACAGTAACTTTAACTGCTACAACTAAAATAAATTATAATGTAAATTAAGCTATTTAAAAATAAATCTGTAACAATATGTATGAATGTATACTAGGTACTCAATGGGAAAAATACATAAAAATAGAAATGTATATAGTTCAGTATTTTTTTCATAGTGCATCGTATTTTGCTAGTCATGATATTTCATATACTACTCATATTGACCATGGAACATTGAAATGTTTAAAAAAAAAATAAAAAAAATAAAAATTTCAGCAAACACTAAAGAAAGTGGTATCGAACAGCGAACCTCCAGTTTCATAGTTCAGTGGTGTACCCACTAAAATACCATCCTATGAATTATTTTACAACTTAAATATACAAAAGTTGAGGTGCTTAAAAAATAAAAAGCATATATTATTTAAGTATTAACAATACGTATGAATGCATATGTGTTTATAAGTATTTATACCACTCACACTAAGTTGAATTTAAGGTATAACTGTTGTTACGCTATTTCTTATCTCTGCCAGCGAAAACCGCGGTGACATTTTGTTTTTATACCCGCCACCAAAAAAATGGTGGGGGTATATTCATTTTGTCATTCCGTTTGTAACACATCAAAATATCCATTTTAGACCCCATAAAGTATACATATTCTGAATCGGGGTTTGATTTTATGACGATCTAGCTATGTCCGTCCGTCTGTTGAAAGCACGATAGAGGTCGCACCGAAAAAGCTAGGGGGCTCAAATTTTGCCAGAATCTTTCTTATAGACAAGGTTTGTTTATTGAAAATGGGCTAAATCGGAATATTAGGAAGAGAGTTATAGCTCGAAAAGCAAGAGTAGGTCGAAAAAACCGAGTCCTTCGAACATCGAATAAAATCGAATTGTGTTTATGCATTAGGAGAGGAGTTATCGATTAAAATGTACGAAAATTTATACCGCACAGTGTATTTTTCGGTATATTTAAAAACAAAAACGTCATAAAAGCAACAAAATTGGATGTACGACTCTGAAATTTTGCACACTTTGCTTTTTGGTGACACGCTTTCTTGTAACGGCAAATCAATGTGCCACGCCCACCTCTCATATAACGTTTTAACTGAAATTCATATAATTTCTCTATTAATAAAGATTTTGGAATAATAAAGGCCTATATTGAAACACCTCAATTGTACTCATTCGCAAAAATAACTTTGACACGCCTACTATAACGCCCACTTTTCACGTTATCTACCGTTAATGAAATTTAAAAGCTCATAAAACCGCTAAAATTAGAGGTATGATGAT
Organism: Phyto melanocephala; assembly: GCA_941918925.1. NCBI lineage: Eukaryota > Metazoa > Arthropoda > Insecta > Diptera > Rhinophoridae > Phyto > Phyto melanocephala. Next base: position 58,929,604 of record OW799236.1, read on the forward strand.
AAATTTTGCTACGTCTATCCCCCTAGGCAATTTCATTACTATGCCAAAAAATTAAGGTACCACGCTCACTTTTACGCCCACCTCCCATATAACGTTTTACCTAAAATTCATATAATTTCTCTATTAATAAAGATTTTGGAATAATAAAGGACTATATTGAAACACCTAAGTTGTACTCATTAGCAAAAACAACTTTGACACGCCTACTATAACGCCCACTTTCACTTTTGAATTTTGTCCAGACGCATAAACGTAGTCATGAAACTTCGAATATATATTTATCGAGTCAAAAGGATATTTTCCCCTGAAAATCGCTTAAATCTATGAATTAGGAAAAGAGTTATAGATAAAAATTTACGAAAATTTATACCGCACAGTGTATATTTCAAATTTAAAACGTAATAAAACTGAGAAAACTATATGTACGATTCTGAAATTTTGCAAACATGGCTTTTTGGTCAAAGTCTTCGTTATAACGGAAAATAGATGTGCCACGCACACTTTTTTCTTTAAATTTTTATAAAAATATATTAGTCATATATATTAGCATTTATTAATCATACACTGCGCCATTTATTGTACTGTAGCTAAATATAAGATAAAGATGATAAGATAGATCACTCTACTAGCAACTACTAGATGGCATGCTAACAACTTATGCTTATGTTCTCCTGAAGTTATGCTCTATTAAAAATGGGAATTTAGGAAAATTTTGACCTAAGTAAAAATAAGTTATCTCTAAACATTATAAACAATTTATTTTCATGTACTAATGGCTAACAAATTTTAAAATTATACAAAACTTATTTCGTTTGAAAATCTTTTAAAAGCAAAATGTTATAGAAGTTTAATAATCAAAATCTTACTAATAAATTTCCCGTTTTAGAAAAATGCAGAGAATGTATATTTTAAATCACCCTGTGGCCCTTAAAATTTAACCTTAAATTAACTTTCTTCCTCTTAAATTCATGTAAATTCTCTATGAATAAAGATTTTGGAATACTAAAGGACTATATTGAAATATCTAAGTTATGTTTATTAGCAGAAACTTTATTGACACGCGTACTTTAACGGCCACTTTCATTGAAAGACTAAATTTACGAAAACATTTTACTAGCATACCGAAGTTATAATGGGTGGTTTAATTTTAAGGGACTATGTTGATTTTGAATAAAATTATTATGAAATTATTGTCATTTATTTTTATAATGATAATATTTGTATGCTTCAATTATGTATGGAACAAAATTTCGGCCAAATGGCCCCCCAACCTAGGCGGCACACTTCGATAGTCCGATAGTCCATATTTTCAATGACACTGTTGATGCTCAATTGTTGGGCACGATGATGAGTCGAGGTTGCTTGCTCTTTTGCCACGTTATCGTGAAAAACAGCAATGTTTCCCATTCAACGAACTAAGATGGCATTCACAGATGTTTTCACATTTCATACAGACCTGCTTTGCAGACATTTAAATATTTTTTACAATTCTCACGATTGTGGACGAATTCGAACGATTATGTTGACCAAAAGAATCACGAAGTGCACGAAATGCATTTTGATTTGAACGCCCATTTTTATAAAAATCTTTAATATTTAAAAGCGTTGCTCGATTGCGTACCTTTCCACGGTTCAAATTGAGTTAGTCTGAGATTGAGAAATGTCAAATGAAAGTTGAAGTTTAGATGTGGTTCACCTTAAACATGGGCCCTTCAAATTTAACCACCCTCTACAAAAAAAGTGATACATATTTTATTATAAAGAGATTATTCTATAGCGATTAACAAAATAATAAATATTGTGCTTTAAATGTACACAAAATTGGTGGAGGGTATAAAAGATTCGGCACAGCCGAATATAGTGCTCTTACTTGTTTTTAAATAAATGCGTACATACAAACATACTATATGTTTAATTATTCTTTATAATGATTTTATCCGCTCAAAAACGTACCATTGTAAAATTATAAATTGAGTTTAAATATTTATGTATGTATTAAAAAATTAAATGGAAATAAAAAAAAAAATTTTTTTGTCTCAACTTGGATTCGAACCTACGTTCATCCAGTGTGTGTTATTGTAAAAAAAAAACGAGGTGGTCGTGGTTTTTTGCTCATATCTCGGTCGTTTATGTACAGATTTTTCTGATTTTTAATACCGATCTGCTCCCGAATATTTCTGATATTTTAATACCTCACGCGGATCTTGGTGATGTCGGGGCCTTCAAAAAGTTGATTTCAACATACACACGGACAGACGGACAGAGCTTAATCGACTCCCCTATTCATAAGCTTTCAGAAAATATATACTTTATGGGGTCGGAAATGAAAATTGTAGAAATTTCACACGGAATGACAAACCTATATATACCCTTTTTCACTGTGTAAAGGGTATAATAATGATATCTGTGTTTTGTTATTTAAGTAGAAATAATTCTTAAAAATTACTTTGACACGTCTATTTTAATGTCCACCTTTCGCATATGGCATAATCCACTATAAATAAAATATAAAACGTCCTAAAATAAAATTTTAAATATTCGTTAGTAAAGATTTTTTATTTTTTTTGTTATAATTGAAAAAAATGTGACACACCCATTTTAGCGCACACGACCATAAGTATTTCCCTTGATTCATATAATTTCTCTATGGTTAAACATTTTAAAAGAATAAGGGATTCTATATTGTATTATCCAAGTTGTATTCATTAACTGAAATTATTTTGACACGACTACTTTAATGCCTACTTCTCAAATAATGTGGTAAAAAAAGTGGGTAAAACAAAGAAAGTAATAGATGTTTTGGTATAAAGAAATTTTTGATTTTTAACAGTTAATTCAGGTGGGATTTGCAATGACAACTATAGGCGGGCTAACTACCGATTCTATTCGCAAATGACTAAGTTCAACCGTTCCAATAAAATCAGAAATTTTAAAAAAATAATCATTATTTTTTTATTAGCCGATTCAAATTTTAAATGGCTCATACAGTAAAAAGTCTTTTTCATAAAATTATAAATATATTTTACTTAATAGTTTTATCCCAAAGCATAACTATTTACCATACTATTTATCGATAACTGTATTCCTGAACTAATTTCTTTTAATTGAAGTAGTTATTAAGAAAACGTTCACTATTCAAATTTCGAAATCAAAATAAAATTAAAAATAGTGAATCAAAATTAAACAAAGCTTGAATAATTTTTTTAATATAATTTTATTGCAACTCAAATATTTAACACAATGTTAGCTTACTGCTTTGGCAAAACCTCTGATTCCACTGTAATTAAGAACTACATACATCTTGTAGAATAGTTTTAATTTAAAATTTGTTTAATTTAGGAGTCACTTAATGCCGACATTGAGGGAGATCCTTTGTACCAAAACAATAAATTGGGACGCTTACAAGAAGGTCTCACATTTTTTGTAAGTGGTAAAATTTTACGTCATGGAGATCGGTAAGGTTTTTTTTAACACTTTAAGTATTGATTAACTAGTTTGACCTTTTTTCCTTTTGTTTAAGTTTCATAATTGATTTTGGTTTGGATAATCCTAATAAAGATATTGCTTTGCGGGTGGCAGCTCGTATTTCAACAAATTCCTTGGGCCGTAATACACGTATTAAAAATATTTGGGGCACGGAAGAAACCAGCTCAGCTATACCGTTCCAACTGAAAAGTGGCAACACTTTTGAAATACAAATTTTGTTAACGATAGACAATATAATGATTGCCCTTAATGGTTTGCATATAGCAAAATTTTCCCATCGCTTACCTTACCGTGAAATACGCAGCATAGAAATTCGTGGCGATATTGCAGATGTCCATGTAGAACGAAATATTGTTACCGATTATCCAACACGTCCTGATAAAACTCCGCATATAGTACGTTTAGGTGGTCGCTATGCTCAAACGGCAGATGTAGATGATCTTGAATCGGAAACAGAATTAGGTGCGGCTGTGGCTAATGCAGAGCGATTTCTGCCTTTGCCTTATTATGCCACCTTTGATAAGGGCTTCTTTGATTTGGGCTACAGTATCGGCGTTAAAGGTCATGTACGCCCTAATCCGCACACATTTAAGGTTGCTCTGCAAGTGGGCCAAAATATTTGGCCTCAACCAACCGTAGCCCTGTGGTTGGAATTTCGTTTTACCAAACAGCGGGGCGAAATTGGAGAACCTATTGTATCTCGTAATTCATTTGCAAATGGTAAATGGACGGGTGAGATTAAATCAGAATTGGCAACTGGTCTAAGACCTGGTGCAGATTTTCATTTGGTAGTTGTGCGTGGTAAAAAATCATTTGAAATTTATATGAACGATAAACCAGTTACTGATTATCCATACAAAGTAAATCCAAAATATGTGGATACTTGCTTTATAGCGGGTGATGTAAGACTGTTTACGGTGGATATTGAAAGTGATTGAATTTTAATCATGTTCATCTTAATATGAAATTTTAATAGTTTTTCAAAATACATTTTATACAAAAAAAATATATATATTTAAAAATCAAGAAAATTCATTGTATAAAATTTAATTACACTGCTTTCTACAAATAGTTAATAATTAAAATCCATATGGTGCACGAAAGACTATCAAAGACTGAAACCTATAAACGTAAGAGATTTTCAATGTTGGAAATAAAATGTAACTGTTAATAAAAATGAATCAAAAGCAGTTTGAGAATCGTACGCTTAATTTCAATTGTCGACGTCGTTATCATCATTTGATTTGGCATATTGTTAAATGTATTTCTTCCAAATCTGTTCTTAATCGTCATCAAAAGTGGAATTTTGTGGAATTTGTTTGGCATCTTTTAGTTAAAAAAAATTGAAAATTAATTTATCTGAGTGTGTTTTAGTTTTAATATTATTAACTTAGATGATATGGCTTATGCGTTAATTGACATTCTGTTTAACCCTTTATCTTGACACCAGCAACTGATATGTGCAGATACATTTATCAAGTGTAGACAAGGTCAACTATATTTTTTTGTTAAAATAATGTCGTACACGCAAAGAAAAAATATAGTTGTGGTAACCATAATTGAAGAGCAACATACTATGATTAAATTGTATGATTGTGGTTAAAACATATAATGGTTACCAGTTATCATTATTATGTTTTGTTAAAGTATTATTCAATAATCATATACATGACTACAATTGAAATCGAAAATCTTTGCCTTCTTTACGGCAAATTATTGACTTTTGCTTTAACATACATATATTGATTGTACTTACCAATTTAATTGCAACTTTTATACCAACATTTTTTAACATTTTCTCGTTTATTTTTAAATTTTCTTTAATTTTTCAAAATTTTTGTTCATTTTTTGACATCTCAAACTTTTAATATAAAGCGTAGTCTAGACGATATGTTGAATCAGCAAATTTGTGCTTAAAAATTTGTTACAAGTGTCATCATATCGTGTAAACGCAAAATTTTTTCATCATACGTATGACTAACATCATTTGCTAACACTTTTTTAACAAAGCCATCAAATGTATGTCGACGATTTCAACATATCGTGTAAACAGCATATTTTTAATGCTGCACAAATTTCATACGTATGAAGGCAGATTTGTTGTTTGTTGAAAAGCGTATTTCAGCTTTTCGTCATATGGCAAATGTAGTATCAAATAGAATTGTTGCAGTGTTGCCTAATTTGTTATATTCTTTGCTAGAATTTATAAGTTATACATTAGTTATTTAGGCAATATGGTTGATGTGAATTTTTGATCACTCTTTGATCGGTGATAAAATATTAGATGTAAAAATAATTTATTACACTCCTTGGCTTTTAGTTAATTAAATACGATAAGTTAGTTTCATATATCATATATTTTTACCACAACGAGTTACACTAAGATTTTACCAACAGCAACCCTTTTTTTTGTTTGTTATTATCTTTTATATTATTACTAGTTTTGGCCTGCTCTAGCCATCAGCAAGATAGCAAAAGCAATAGATGACTGTTTCACAATTATTGTTTAGATTGGTGTCAACTTTAAAATTTCGAAAAGCATCAAACATTTAAAAACGCGTTATTTTCAAAATTTTTAACTTTTTATATTATTTATTTCATAAAATTCTATATCACCCTTTAAATTATAATGCTATCAATATAAACATTAATATATGATTACTTATGAGAATACTAACTACATCATGGTGTCAATTGTTATTTTGTAAAATTGTAAATTAAAAAGTTTTTGCATATTAATATATTTTTTAGTTTCATTTCTCTTATAAACCATATAAGATATCAAGAAATAAGTATGGGAATTAAATAATAATAAATAACATAAAATATATAAAAAATATATAATATAAACTTTTTCAGATTATTCTTTTTATTATCACATACATACATATAAATATAATTGCCGCAAAAAAGGGTATTGTCAAATTTATTTGGCATATACAAATATATGAACAAACGAAATTCAACATATCGTGTATACACAAAAATTGTATGATAACTCATATGTTGAAATATCATTTGCTGGCATATGATGAATTCAAAAAATTTGGTACTTTCAGCATATCGTGTAAACGACCATCATATTCAATATGATAACAGAGACATTTGCTTTTATTTTAAAGCAAATAAATATTAGCACACATATGCTGATTCATCATACCGTCTAGACTAAGCTTAATGTTAAACTCGATCAAACATGTACTCAGTTAGCTAGTTTGTGTTCGATGTTAGCTGTTTATTCATTGACACATAAACATGATCACTGTATGAGGCTGTTCATGCAGCAGTTTAATACATACACGCATACGTAGTTACACGTCTGACTGACTGTCGGACTAACAACAATTTGTTGAGATGATGAATAGAAGTTGAATTTGTACAAGAAATGAAAATATCAAAACATAAACAAACATACATACATATAAACTGAAGTATTTACAAACACACGCAATTAGGTATGAGAGCGAAACATTGTTATGCTCTTTACTTTTACTTCTTTCCCTTTTGCCTTACCGACCGCGTCATAAATTTTTTTTAAAAAATATTTCAATTTCGCCTTCGTGCGCATTCTATAGGATTTATATTCTTTGGTTATATACGGCCTTATTCATAACAAAAAGTTGGCATAAAGTTAGCATTAAGTTTATTCATAACACTCATGCCAAACTCTGGCTAAACTCTTGTTAACGAGCTGCCAAACGTTTGCCAACTTGTGAAAGACAGCTTTAATGTGTTGTTGTTTTACATTACCAATATTTTTTTACCTACCTTTTCATCCTGTTCCCAATTTACAAATCGTTTGTGTTGCTTTTCCATTTTAATAAAAATTATATTGTTCGTTTATTTTTTAATTTATTTTTCAATTTTAAAAATTGTTAGTATCGATGGAAAAACAAAAATGTCAAAATTAGGGATTATATACAAAAAATTGTTGCATATTTTAGGGGTATCATGCAATTTCAGAGTTGATTTATGAAAAGTTGGCAGACGGATAAAAGTTTCTTATGAATAAACTCTGTGCTAACGAGCTGCCAAGCTTAATCGGCATTCTAGTTAGCAGCTCGTTGTACGTAGTGTATAAACTGTGGCTAACTTTTTGTTATGAATATGGCCGATACTATATATTTTTTAATAAAAAGTTAAAATCACTAATTTTGAGGTTATGCAAATTTTTGACGTAATTTTTTATTACCATAATTTGTATTTGTAATTTGTATTATGTAAATATTTTACTATTATAAATTGAAATACTTACCATCGTCATTAATATTCATAGCTAATAGATTTAAATAGCTATCTTATTTCCGTATATATATATATATTTTAAAAAAAGTTGTTCGAAACAAAACATGACCAGGGAAAACTGGATATAAGGAAATGTAGCCCACGCCTTCCTCTATCAAGTACCGTTTTCAAATTTTTGGCACATCTCTTTGTTTCAACCCAATTGGCCAAAAAGTGGGTTGAGTGAATTTTATAAAAATATATTTTAAAAAAAGTTGTTCGAAACAAAACATGACCAGCAAAAACTGGGTATAAGGGAATGTAGCCCATGCCTTTCTCCATCACACCCCGTTTTCAAATTTTTGGCACATCTCTTTGTTTCAACCCAATTGGCCAAAAAGTGGGTTGAGTGAATTTTATAAAAATATATTTTAAAAAAAGTTTTTCGAAACAAAACATGACCAGAGAAAACTGGATATGAGGGAATGTAGCCCATGCCTTCCCCCATCATGGCCCGTTTTCAAATTTTTGCCACATCTCTTTGTTTCAACCCAATTGGCCAAAAAGTGGGTTGAGTGAATTTTATAAAAATAGTTTTTCAAAAAAGTTGTTCGAAACAAAACATGACCAGGGAAAACTGGATATGAGGGAATGTAGCCCACGCCTACCTCTATCAATTCCCGTTTTCAAATTTTTGGCACATCTCTTTGTTTCAACCCAATTGGCCAAAAAGTGGGTTGAGTGAATTTTATAAAAATATATTTTAAAAAAAGTTGTTCGAAACAAAACATGACCAGGGAAAACTGGATATGAGGGAATGTAGCCCATGCCTACCTCTATCAAGTCTTGTTTTCGGATTTTTGGCACATCTTTTTGTTTCAACCCAATTGGCCAAAAAGTGGGTAGAGTGAATTTTATAAAAATAGTTTTTCAAAAAAGTTGTTCGAAACAAAACATGACCAGGGAAAACTGGATATGAGGGAATGTAGCCCATGCCTTCCTCTATCAATTTTCGTTTTCAAATTTTTGGCACATCTCTTTGTTTCAACCCAATTGGCCAAAAAGTGGGTTGAGTGAATTTTATAAAAATATATTTTAAAAAAAGTTGTTCGAAACAAAACATGACCAGGCAAAACTGGATATGAGGGAATGTAGCCCATGCCTACCTCTATCAAGTCTTGTTTTCGGATTTTTGGCACATCTCTTTGTTTCAACCCAATTGGCCAAAAAGTGGGTAGAGTGAATTTTATAAAAATAGTTTTTCAAAAAAGTTGTTCGAAACAAAACATGACCAGGGAAAACTGGATATGAGGGAATGTAGCCCATGCCTTCCTCTATCAATTTTCGTTTTCAAATTTTTGGCACATCTCTTTGTTTCAACCCAATTGGCCAAAAAGTGGGTTGAGTGAATTTTATAAAAATATATTTTAAAAAAAGTTGTTCGAAACAAAACATGACCAGGGAAAACTGGATATGAGGGAATGTAGCCCATGCCTACCTCTATCAAGTCTTGTTTTCGGATTTTTGGCACATCTTTTTGTTTCAACCCAATTGGCCAAAAAGTGGGTAGAGTGAATTTTATAAAAATAGTTTTTCAAAAAAGTTGTTCGAAACAAAACATGACCAGGGAAAACTGGATATGAGGGAATGTAGCCCATGCCTTCCTCTATCAATTTTCGTTTTCAAATTTTTGGCACATCTCTTTGTTTCAACCCAATTGGCCAAAAAGTGGGTTGAGTGAATTTTATAAAAATATATTTTAAAAAAAGTTTTTCGAAACAAAACATGACCAGGGAAAACTGGATATAAGGGAATGTAGCCCATGCCTTCCCCCATCATGGCCCGTTTTCAAATTTTTGGCACATCTCTTTGTTTCAACCCAATTGGCCAAAAAGTGGGTTGAGTGAATTTTATAAAAATATATTTTAAAAAAAGTTGTTCGAAACAAAACATGACCAGGCAAAACTGGATATGAGGGAATGTAGCCCATGCCTACCTCTATCAAGTCTTGTTTTCGGATTTTTGGCACATCTCTTTGTTTCAACCCAATTGGCCAAAAAGTGGGTAGAGTGAATTTTATAAAAATAGTTTTTCAAAAAAGTTGTTCGAAACAAAACATGACCAGGGAAAACTGGATATGAGGGAATGTAGCCCATGCCTTCCTCTATCAATTCCCGTTTTCAAATTTTTGGCACATCTCTTTGTTTCAACCCAATTGGCCAAAAAGTGGGTTGAGTGAATTTTATAAAAATATATTTTAAAAAAAGTTTTTCGAAACAAAACATGACCAGGGAAAACTGGATATAAGGGAATGTAGCCCATGCCTTCCCCCATCATGGCCCGTTTTCAAATTTTTGGCACATCTCTTTGTTTCAACCCAATTGGCCAAAAAGTGGGTTGAGTGAATTTTATAAAAATAGTTTTTCAAAAAAGTTGTTCGAAACAAAACATGACCAGGGAAAACTGGATATGAGGGAATGTAGCCCATGCCTTCCTCCATCACGCCCCGTTTTCAAATTTTTGGCACATCTCTTTTTTTCAAACCAATTGACCAAAAAGTGGGTTGAGTTACATTTGTGTATTCGCTACTTTTTTTTAAATTTATTTTTTATAGTAATAAAAAAAACTATCGGCCATATTCATAACAAAAAGTTAGCCACAGTTTATACACTACGTACAACGAGCTGCTAACTAGAATGCCGATTAAGCTTGGCAGCTCGTTAGCACAGAGTTTATTCATAAGAAACTTTTATCCGTCTGCCAACTTTTCATAAATCAACTCTGAAATTGCATGAAACCCCTAAAATATGCAACAATTTTTTGTATATAATCCCTAATTTTGACATTTTTGTTTTTCCATCGATACTAACAATTTTTAAAATTGAAAAATAAATTAAAAAATAAACGAACAATATAATTTTTATTAAAATGGAAAGGCAACACAAACAATCTGTAAATTGGGAACAGGATGAAAAGGTAGGTAAAAAAATATTGGTAATGTAAAACAACAACACATAAAAGCTGTCTTTCACAAGTTGGCAAACGTTTGGCAGCTCGTTAACAAGAGTTTAGCCAGAGTTTGGCATGAGTGTTATGAATAAACTTAATGCTAACTTTATGCCAACTTTTTGTTATGAATAAGGCCGTATATTTGTATCTATAATTTATTTGTGTTTTACGGCATTTCGAAATAAAGTTAAAAAATAATTTTTTTAAATTTCATTTAGTAGACCAAAAAGTTTGTTGAAATACATGTAAAAGTTTGTTGAAGACCGAAAATCCTCTCCCATGCAAATATTCAGCATTGCCATTTAAATATACTTTACTTATGTATATCTATCAGGGATGACACTACAATAATAATTTTCCTGTTAAATTTTTCGAAAAATCGGGCAAATATGTGCAAAAAATAAATACCTTTTAAAGTAAAAATTTAATTATTAATATAGTATAAGAAATACTTTATCTATTATTAATATTTTTAGATAAATTTATGTTGAGTATTTTAATAGTGTTTATTGTAATTCATTTATTCTAGCCTAAGTTTTTTTAATATTCTTAAAATTATTACAATTTAATTTAATTTAAAAAAATGTTTCAGGATGATTAATAAGAGAAAATAAACTTAGGCCAGAATAAATGTTTTGCAATACATTTTGGGAAAAATTTTCGAATAAAAATTTATTTCTAATTGCATTTCTTTATGTTAATATAAAAAAAAATTGTGCTTATAAAATTAAGAGATAATGATAAAATTTATATCATTTTTACATCCTCCTTTACAGCATTTGTTTTCTGTATTATGATTTTTAAATGTTATTTATATAAAAGAAGCTTTTAAATATATAATTTAAATACGTTAGTTTTTAACAGTTATAAAAAAAATTTACATTTTTTCAATCAAATTTTCTGCTATCAATTTCGTATTACTTCTAAAACAAAAAAACCTGATATTTTACCAAAAACTTAAAAAAAATTTAAAATAAGCCTTGTGTATGAGGCTTATACGCACAAATTATAAAAATCTTCTCAATTTTCCTTATCGGAGCAAATTGGCATCACTGAATAAGAAAATCATATATATGAACTTGGTAACACTTTAAACACATTCTCTGAGTATTCTCGCATATTAAAAGAGAATAATTTTATATTGCACTCATTAAATTGAGTGTAAAATAAAAAGTTTGCCAGCGAGTTTGTTATCTTCTCGGACGTGTTTACTTTCTACTTTTGTATCCGTCGCAGAAAAGGTGAAAAAATGTCAGCTGTTGTTGATAGCCATGGATGACAAATAATATTTTTTTGTCGATGTTATCGATAAATTTGATTGTGTGGTGGATTTATTTTTTCCATTTTTTTGTATTAAAAAATGTTTTTAATAAAAAAAAAAGCATTCGAAATAAAGTTTACAATTACTTTTAAGAAAACATACATAAAAACTAATTTTAAACACAATTTTTTCATTACCAAAATTTTTATTTTACTTATCGATAACTATTATATGCTGAGTGTCATCTCTGTTTGTTTATTATTAAAAGAAAATAAGTGCAATGGAGGAGATGCTTATTATGTTATTTTTGAACTTTTTGTAGCACAAAATATCATACATAAACTACATACACTAAATGAATTCCATAAATTCCCTTAAATTGTCAATTTTACTTTCCATTTTGGCAAAATTGTTTTTAGTTAATTTGAAAAGTGAAAAAAAGTACATTAAGGAGGAAAAAACAGTACTTAAAAAAAACAGTACATTTTGATTTTGATAACATAACTTTTACTTTAATACATCACATTTTTATTTAAAAAAAGTTAAGAAGAAACATAAAAACATGTAAAAACGTGGTCAAAAACACAAATTAAACGTCGTTTTTCGATTTTAATATTGATATTAGTTTGAATAAACGAATTACCAATGCTTTAACATTTTTGAATATATTTCAGAACTATGCACTATATTTTTAAACTTTATTTTAAAAATGATCTAATGTATTTCAAAAGTTATTAATTATATTTCAAAAATAGTAAATAGAATTTCGAAATTGGTAATTGAATTTCAAAAACTGCGAGTTGAATTTTGAAATTATCTTTAATATGTAAATTCAATTGATTTGTTTCTTCAAATTACAATAATATTCCATTAATACTTTTGGAATACTATTTATAACGTAAAAAATATCACTTGCAATTGACAAATTTTCAATTTTTAAGTAGACTTAGGGCCATTATTACAACTTGCCGTTAGCTAAAGGCAGAATTTTGTTTGGCAGATAAATGGCTTTGCATTATAAACCAGGGACCGTAACAGTTACGACTTTTTTTAAAAAAAGTCAAAATATAGCAGTTATTTTTTGACTTTTATTCTTTCGGTCAGATATAAAAGTTAAAATCTGACTTTTATTTTTTCGGTCTAAAACAGTACGAATGGCAACCCTACACAACAGCTGATTAAAACATAAGAGTTGATGCATAAAACGCATTGTGTGTAACTTGAGTTTATAAACGTATAAAAAGGTGAAAAAGTATCAAACGCAACAACTCATGAACGGATGGTATGTAACTCCACCTTAAAAAGCCGGAGAATCATGCTAAATATTTCTTTTATGGTTAATCTTATTAATGGTGACGTCAGCTCTGATTTTCTGCTAAGTAACTTAACTTTTAATGTTCCTCAACGTTCATTGCGATCTTTTATCCCACTTTATGTCAAAACATTTCGTACTAACTTTGCTATGTCGGACCCGTTTAGAAGATTATGCTGTTGTTTTAATGAAATGTATAATTTTATAGACTTTTCTTTAAGTATTAATATTATTAAACAAAATGTTATTTTTTATTTAAATAATTAATTTTTTATAATTGATTTTAAAATTTTTCATGTATTTTTTTCTTGATTAACTTATTTTATAATATAGTCTGTAAGGAAATATTCCATAGACTTAAATTTAAATAAATAAATAAATATATTTAAATAGCTATCTTATTTCCGTGTAACCTGTGACTCAAATTAAACAAAAAACTACACCACGTGTTTCAGTTAACCACTGCAATTAAAGTATTGAACTTTCTCACTTGATAGAGTAACAGTTAAATCAAATTTTCAAAAACAAACTACTTTTTTTGTTTATCTGAAGTGTTTGCTATAATACTCCAACAACAAATATACGAAAAAAAGTTTGAGTTTTGGCCAAAAAATGTGGCTTGCTAGACCTATGTGCAATAGTTCAATGCTCATTTGTAAGGTATATGCCAGTCGGAAGCTGATTAATTTTTTCTTGTTTAGTGTTCCGTTTTATTGTTGAATTTTGTTGTTTTTTTAAACGTTTAGTTTTTGTATTTGACAGCCGAACAGTATTTTCACACAAACAACAACTTACGTGCATATTCTTTATAAAAATTTACTTTGTAAAATCTTTTAATTGAATGTTGCCGCCATTACAAAAGACATGTCATTTCTGTTGTACACAGTTGCGATCATTTAGTAAAATTAAAAGATGTTGACAGTATTGTAAAAGAAAAGTTTTGTAAACGAGTGAGTAGCAATCAAGGCGAATTCATAATAGATGGCTGCACTATCGATTTTAGTCACAGCTGTTTTATTTTCAGTTGCCCTGGTAGCAATACTAAAAATTGAAGAACATAAAAGCTTCAAAAGTATGACATAAAAAATATGTACATGTGTATCATTATTTTTGCAAAAAAAAAAATAACCAAAATGAGAAAAATATTCACATCTCCACATTAAAGAAAAAATAACCACTTTTGGTTAGAAATAACCAAAAACGGCAGCCCTGGTACCAAATCTCATTTACTGCCTGTTCAACGATGTCGAAAGAAAACCCAAGCGAAATTTCATTCGTACAAATACGTTGAAAACAAAAACAAATTTTTAGTTTTTGTTGTTGTTTTCAATATATTCATTCAGCAGTTTTAGTTTCGGCTGTGCCGATTTTTTTATACCCACCACCAATTTTGTTTACTGTTATAGCACAATACACCTAATTCTGTTTTTACACGGTCTTTTTTTGCATGGTTTGAAAATAAACAAATATAAATTTTTTTACACGATTTTATTCCATTTAGAACAATTTAAAAACTTTTGGGCTCAAATTTTTTTTTTGTTAAATAAAATTCTTACGAAATATGTTCATATCACGAATTTAGGGGAATTCCCTTTTCGTGGATACAAGCACATTTACTGGTCAGATCAATTGTCAATAGCACAAATCTAGGAGAATTCCTTTTAGTGCATACAATCAAATTTATTTGAGACAGCAACTCGAATGTGTTAATATTTTCTGAACTATCCATGTAATCAGACAAGTTTGCTAAAGAAATTTTTTATAGGCAAATTTGATTTTCTAACGTTACATTAAGTTTAATTTTTACGAATTAATATAAAAGGTAAACAAAAAAATATTTTATATTCTTTCAGTGATTTATATTTTTTCTTAAATAATTTACTAGATTATTCGGGATATGCTCCCAACTAATTTTTCAATGTAATTTATTTGGTTGTTGGGTTTAAGCTGGTTTATATGCATTTCACTGGTGCTTATGCCAGATCATCAGTAAACCTTTTGCCCAAATTCTTGAAAAAGTTTAAAATGTTATAAGTTATATTTTCAAATTCTCATTAACAAAATGAGAATTCAAAAATAAAACAAAAAACTATAAAAAACTTTTTCAAAAACCCAACCAACAATTTTTCAATATTAATTTATTTAATTTTTCTAATCCCTTTAACATCTGGCTAACCGTTGGTTAATACTAAATGTTTATAAGGGCAACCGAAAAATAAAATCTTTTGTTTTTAAATAATTTACTAGATTATTCGGGATATGCTCCCAACTAATTTTTCAATGTAATTTATTTGGTTGTTGGGTTTAAGCTGGTTTATATGCATTTCACTGGTGCTTATGCCAGATCATCAGTAAACCTTTTACCCAAATTCTTGAAAAAGTTTAAAATGTTATAAGTTATATTTTCAAATTCTCATTAACAAAATGAGAATTCAAAAATAAAACAAAAAACTTTTTCAAAAACCCAAACAACAACAATTTTTCAATATTAATTTATTTTGGGTAAAAGGTTTACTGATGATCTGGCATAAGCACCAGTGAAATGCATATAAACCAGCTTAAACCCAACAACCAATTAAATTATGTTTTTTCTTAATTTTGTTAAAAATTTTATGTATCCTTAAAACGTAGACCAATTACTTTGAAAACCAAAATTGAAATTTTAGATCGCCTTCGAAATGGAAAACGCTTAACGCTCTGGAACGAATCTATCTGTTAAATCTTCATAACACACTTGAGATGCTACTAAAGAAAACATGGAAAATGCACTCATAATCAAATTGAATAACCTATGTATTCTTTTAGTTAACAACATACATAGCTGTATTACATAATTGTTTTTAGTTCCTGAACTTGTCATAATTTTTTTTTACATTACTTTTAAGCTTAGAGTGCATATCTTTTTTTTAATAACTATGCTTGTGTAAAAACACATTTTATATGTGATTTTATAAAATAAACCAGAATAGTTGTTCTTAAAAAATCCTTGTACTTCACTAATTTCAATAGGTTTTAGGGATCAGGAACCAATCACCAACTTTGCATACGATCAATGTCTTTTTTTACAAGGATTTTCCTAGAACCAATTACCGTGTAAAAGCAGAATAAGGTGTATTTATTATTTTGTTATTAACTGTAATCGCTATGGAATAATCTCTTTACACTAAAATATGTATCACTTTCTTTGTATATCTTCGATATGCTAGTAAAATGTTTTCGTAAATTTAGTCTCTCAATGAAATTAGAAGGTTAAGTAGGCGTGCCAATAAAGTTTCTGCTTATAAGTAAAGCTTATATATATATATCAATATAGTTCTTTATTCTTCCACAACTTTGTCCATAGATATATTATTTGAATTTAAGATAAAGCGTTATATTGGAGGTAGGCGTTTTAGTGGGCGTAACATTTTCCGGCGTAACAATGATATTGACCAGAAAGCTGTATGTACGAAATTTAATCTTCATATAAATTCGAGAAAGAAAAAGATACATATTTTAGTATAAAGAGATTATTCCAAAGCCATTACAATTAATAACAAATTAATAAATTTTGTGCTACAGTACACAAAATTGGTGGTGGGTATCAAGAAATCGGCACAGGCGAATAAAGTGCTCTTACTTGTTATATAACCGTTTTATCTTATTAAATAAGTGTAAAATGTAAAGAAGGCGGTGTTTAAAAAAAAAATTTTTTTTCGAATTTCTCCCAATATTTTCTCATACTTGGAAAAAGTTTGAAAAGTGAAAAGGAGGCAGTATATGTATGTATATAAAAATATTAAGTTTCTAACCTTTCCCTTTAAGCGAGCTTTTACTTTGAAAAAATGAAAAGTGAATATCAAGCAATATGTATATAAAAAACTTAAATTTTCAAGTCTTACCAGGAATTTTTTAAATCTGAAAATTTCGAATCGAATAAAAAATACAACCAAATTATGTACTTCAGCTGCTCTCGTGTGATGCGAATACATACATAAACCGTTTTATTTTTTATATGTAGATTAACTTTATTAAAGTCAGTAGTAACTTAATCAAATAGGATATATGTAAGTGCTTGTTTAAAAAGCTTAAGTATTTTTCGTATTGCACCTGTTAACAACTCTTTTTCGTTACAATTAATCACAACCTTCACATAAACTACCGCAAGAACAATTTTTAAATTTAAAACTTATTTGACATTGTTTATAAAATTCAAAAATTTTATCGAGTCTGCTGTGATCTTCTTTATACAACACCATTTCGATGGCTTTATCAAACAACTCTTGAACGCTGTCCAAGTTATTGCTCGAACACTCTAAATAGTGGACGTTTTCATAGTAACGCGATATGCCAACACCATCACTGTGACTCACAGAATTATTTCTCAATTTAGTAAATAAATTCTCACGTAGATCACACTGTAGGCCCACAAGAAATATTTTGGTTTTTGGATTGTGTTGCAGTAATGCTAAAATCCAAAAATTACGAGCCGTATGTAATGTTTTCCTGTCGTTCACATTAAAACAAACAAAATATATGTTTTTCGTTTCAAAATTATACAGACGCAGATGTTCCCTTAAATCTTCATCTGTTTCTATTTCGACAACATCAATTAGATAGCGAATTTCTTCAATGGCATGATCATGGTAGGCACAACCATATTTTAATTTCCAAAGATATGTCTCCAAAAGTGTTGATTTACCTACATTTTTATTTCCCATTAGTAGAAATTTTGCGGTTTTCATGTTGCCTTTACTGTATATTAAGATGCTTGTATCTTTATCTAGACTTGTTTACTGTTTAAACAACACACTACAATAGACAATCAAATAGATCTTGATTATATATTAACCATAATTATTTATAAAACTAAACCAATGATTTAAATATAAAAGGTATTTTTTTATTTCTATTTAATCATAAATGATGAAACAGAACTGGGGTATGAAGAATGTTTGTTATTTAAGTTCGCTTTGTTTGTTTTGACAGCGTTATTTTTATACCCTTCACACAGTGAAAAAGGGTATATATAGGTTTGTCATTCCGTGTGAAATTTCTACAATTTTCATTTCCGACCCCATAAAGTATATATTTTCTGAAAGCTTATGAATAGGGGAGTCGATTAAGCTCTGTCAGTCTGTCCGTCTGTCCGTGTGTATGTTGAAATCAACTTTTTGAAGCCCCCCGACATAGGTTGGACCCGGGTAAGGTATTAAAATATCAGAAATATTCGGGAGTAGATCGGTATAGAAAATCAGAAACATCGGTACATAAACAACAGAGATATGAGCAAAAACCCACGACCACCTCGATTTTTTTTCACAAAAACAACATTACAACAACAACATACATACATACAAACGTGTATACTGGTTAGAGAAAACGTGGCATCAAATCCCAGCTGAGCCAAAAAAATTTTTTTTTTAATTTTTTTAAAATTTTTTTTTTTTTATTTTTTTTTATTTTTTATTTAATATATTATTTATATTTTTATTATTTTTTTTTTTTTAATTTTTTGTTTGTTTTATATATATTATATACATAATAATTTTTTTTTAATTTTTTTTTTTTTTTGTGTTTTTATACCCTTCACACAGAGAAAAAGGGTATATATAGGTTTGTCATTCCGTGTGAAATTTCTACAATTTTCATTTCCGACCCCATAAAGTATATATTTTCTGAAAGCTTATGAATAGGGGAGTCGATTAAGCTCTGTCAGTCTGTCCGTCTGACCGTCTGTCCGCGTGTATGTTGAAATCAACTTTTTGAAGCTCCCCGACATCGCTTGGACTCGGGTGAGGTATTAAAATATCAGAAATATTCGGGAGTAGATCGGTATATTAGCAACTGAGATATGAGAAAAAACCCACGACCACCTCGATTTTTTTTTCACAAAAACAACATTACAACAACAACATACATACATACAAACGTGTATACTGGTTAGAGAAAACGTGGCATCGAATCCCAGCTGAGGCAACAAAATTTTTTTTTCAATTTTTTGAAAATTTTTTTTTTTTAATTTTTTTTTTATTTTTTATTTAATTTTTTTTTTTAATATTTTTTTATTTTTTTTTTTGTTTTATATATATATTATACATATAATAATTTTTTAAATTTTTTTTTAAATTTTTTTTTTAAATTTTTTTTAGTTTTTTTTTTTGTTTTTTTAACATACATACGCGAATTTATAATTTTACAATGGGATGTTTTTATATATGTGTGTTTTTTATATGTATGTACGTATTTCATATGGGATGAATGGTGACACAAACTACTGTTATTACATGACTACACGTTGTGAAGGGTATTTAAGATTCGGCACCGCCGAATATAGCGCTCTTACTTGTTAACATACATACGTGAATTTATAATTTTACAATGGGGCGTTTTTAAATATGTATGTTTTTATATGTATGTACGTATTTCATATGGGATGAATGGTGACACAAACTACTGTTATTGCATGACTACACGTTGTGAAGGGTATATAAGATTCGGCACGGCCGAATATAGCGCTCTTACTTGTTTATGCTCAATCTATATATATAAAAATCAATGTGTGTTTGTATGTTTGTTTGTGCTTTATAGACGGTTAAACGGCTGGACCGATTTCCTTGCAATTTTCACAGAATCTTTCTGTATGTCTGGAAGGAACTATAGGCTATACTTTGGTTTGAAATTGTAAGTGGGCAGGGGGCCACGCCCTATTAAAGAATAAGTATTAGATATTGTATATCATAAAAGTTAATGCAGCTAGAGTCTTCAAATTAAGTACGGTAAACTCTGACATCCACATGAACATTTTGGTAAAAAATTGGAGGACTTGGAACAGTAGGCGTGGCCACATGAATAAAATACTAAAATTCGTATATTTGGAAAACGATATCGATTAGAGTAGTAAAATTTTGCAAAAGCAACTTTGATATTCAAATAAACATTTATGGACAAAATGGGTACATACCAATATTGGGCGTGTCACCTACCATATGAATTAAATACTAAAATTCGAATATCTCGAAAACGATATCGATTAGAGTACTACAATTTTGCAAAAGAAACTTTGATATACAAATAAACATTTATGGACAAAATGGGTGCATACCAATATTGGGCGTGCCACAAACATATGAATTAAATACTAAAATACGTATATCTGGAAAACGATATCGATTAGAGTACTAAAATTTTGTAAAAGCAACTTTGATATTGAAATAAACATTTATGGAAAAAATGGGTACATACCAATAGTGGGCGTGGCACCAACATATGAATTAAATACTAAAATTTGGGGTGGCGAAGCACACCGGGCATTAGCAAGTATTTTCATAAAATTTTATATATATTCTACACTCAAAAAAAGGTTTACTAAATTTAAGTAAACTTAAATAAAATTAAAGAAATTCGGTAATGATTTGGCTCCAAGTAAAATAAAGCTTAAACGAAGTGTATAGTTTTCCTTAATTATAGTATAAATAATTTTCTATCATTAACTAGAAATTAGTAAATTTTTACTACGATGAAGTTAAGTTATACTTTTTACTTATCCACAATTCTAAGGAATAAGTAAATTTTTTGTTTAATTTGAATATGTGTGTGAGTATGTCGGTGCTAAAGCAAATGCTAAGGAAAAGTAAAAATTATAAAGAATACAACGAATTGATACAAAAAGAAAGATTTTAATTTCATAAAATTTGATTGAAAAAATTATATTTATTTGAAAAACACATTACAAATGGTGCAAAAGCAATAAATATTTATAAATTTGGTATATTTTTCAAAAAAGTATAATCATGTCAATTGTTTAGTAATTGTATGTGATTTCTTCTTTTAACGCTACTGCCAACCAAATTAGTTCGAGTTATGGAACTTGGACTGTATATATAAATAACTTTAAATTTCCATCCCTGACGTACTTTAAAGAAAGTTATAAATATGTGATGACAGTTTGGTGCTTTGTACAAAAACAAATTGTCTATAATTTCGTATTTTTGTTTTTGTTGTAGGGACAAGTTTACCTTGTACCATGTCCATGTGAACACAATATAAATTGGCAATATTGAATCGAAAGGGTATAAGTTATGGAAAACAAAAAAATTTTTAAAGTTGGTACCTCTGCAGTATTTCACGTTGTTATTTATATAAGTATATTTTTGTTATTTTAATTAATTAATTTTATTAATAATTTTTTATTCTAGTTCAATATATCATCGCTACTATAACAAATTCAGTTATGTGTTTTTTTTACCAAAATTTTAGGAGAGCAAAAAAGCATTTTAATTTGCTTGTTTACTGCATTAAACTTAGTCATGCCGAAGTATGTTTATTTTTGTACCAATTAATATATCCTTAAACGGTTTGATAGATAAATGTTTGACTTTTCTATTCAAAATAGAGCAATAAAGAAATTGTCACTTAACCGATCACGTCAAAACAGCGACGACATGTATATACATATGTATGTACTTATGTAGTAAAAGTAAAGTAAAGACCTGGGTTATATTTATTAAAGATTGTTTTTTTTGTGGATCTAATCAATTTGTTGACCGTGCATAAATCACACATATGACCAGGTTATCCCACGATGGTTCAGTTTCCGTAAGTCGAACTATACCTTCATAAAGGAAGTTGAAGCTGAACTGTTTATTATTTAGTAGATGATTTGTTACTAAACTAGCTATAATTGAGTTTATGTGGAACTCCTCCAGTACAGTTACGTTACGCTACACAATTAACCACGCGAGAGTGAGACGCAAAACTTGCAAAGTCAGGTGAAAAGGGATTTCCATTATACGATAATGGAAATAACGCACGAGCTCTTGACCTTCCCATAGCTGAATTTTGACTGAAAGATTGTTTCATATACAAGAAAATTATTTTGTCAACTCAAATACTTATGTATATTACATAGTTGACTTTTAAAAATGTTTTATTTGTAATATAACAATTGTTAGCTTTCAGAAATAGATCCAGTTCATTTAAAACTACATAAATAAATAAAAAGTTACACAGAAAAATATAATTTTGAAAATTGAGTTATTTTTCCAATTAATTGAGTTTTTTCTCGTTTCATTGCGGCGTCAAGATCTAGTAGTTCTTCTTCTTCTTTGCGTGTTTCGCTCTTATTTATTTTAAAGCGTTCTTCTTTTACTTCCAACGCTTTTTTCTGATAACGATATCCAATAATGGTCTAAAAATTTCTGCATTGATTCTGTTGAATTTCAATAATAACGCTGTCCTTTTCTTTTCAGCGAATTTATTATTTATTAAAACGTTGGGTACATTCCATTCATGTTAATTTAAGTGTTTTCTCCACTTTCAAAAGATATGCTAGGCGCACAATTGGGACGAACGACGAATTTTTCGTCGCGAATATTCGTCATCAAAAATAAAACACATTTGTGTATATGAGAATGCATACAATTGTGGCGTGAGTCGAAGTTCTCTATACGCGGCGAACTCTGCAATAGGTTTATTTATATATCTTACGCCGGCGAACGACGAACAAATTAGTACAAGGTGACCATTTTTTTATTATATTTGGTTTTACTTCTCAACTTTTTAAGAAAATAAAGTTAGTTTTTACTTTAATAATTGTTTTATTTCTTATTTTAAAACATTAAAAATGAATAAAAGAAAGTTAACTAAAAAACTTGTTTTTATTTGTTTTTTTTGCAAATGTTTAAGTGTATTAAGTGATTTTTTTATATGGTCACACTTTTTTTTTTTTTAAATGCTATAAAAAAAGGTGTAGCTTCGGCTGTGTGACACGTAGCGCCGACCTGTTGAAACCAAATGTTGCCAATATCCTCCTCTTCAATTTTTGTGAACAAAAATTCGTTCAACATGGCTCGATAATGATCGCCATTGACTACGGCCACTACTTGCTCACATTCGAAGAAAAATGACCCAATTATGCCTCTAGACCAAAATCCGCACCAAACAGTGACTCGTTTTGGGTGTATCGGCTTTTCAATGTATGCGCGCGGGCTTTCTGTGCCCCAAATGCGACAATTTTGCTTGTTTACATACCCGCCAAGATCAAGATGAGCTGCATCTTAAAAGAAGATTTTTTTGGCAAAATCGGCCAAAATAATGTCGCAATATTTCCTAGCGTTGCTCAAGCGTATACACAATCATATTCGTTCAGCGGAAGGATAAAACTAATTATCTGTCAAATCAGACGTGACCTAAGTGTCACCATTACCAGAAATAAGCACTAGTTGAAAAAAAAAAAAACGATAGATGGCGGACCATTTACAAAAACAAAATTTGTATTATTGTTTACTGCACGTACCCACGACATTCTTTGCAAACGTTTACTTATACGTAAAAAGTTTTTACTACTTATGACAGAAATTATATTTATTATGTATTTTGTTGAGTTTCACAAAAATTAAAATTCTTTTATTATTTTTGTTCTTTTTTTGCACAAACAGTAAACAATTTTATTAACCATAAAAGATGTTACTTTTTCGTCGTTATTGAGCTTCACACGACGAATTTACACAGCGAATTTTTACCGACGAATTCGTTGTTCTTCCCAATTGTGCGCCTAGTATTAGTTGTTTCAGCTTCGTTGTGAGAGAGAAACCATTTTTCTTTGTCGTTATATTTTTGATAAATATCAATAATGTCAACGGTGAACTATTGTTTTTAAACGACAACAGCTACGGGAATAGGGCCGACTGCCTATAATTTTTCAGTGAACAATGTCATTTGGAACATATGTAAATGTAATTAAACTAAGTACCTATATGATAACGGACGAAACTCACTAAATAGTTTTTATTTTAAAGGAATTCAAAATTTAAGAGTGTTTTCCTAAATGCATGTTTATACAAACATTAACAGTTATAACTAAATAAATTCTGGCCATCATCGAAGTTACAAATTTTTCTACATATATTTAAAGACATTGCTGCTTGCGTAGTTGGCTATTGCTTTGCTATTATACAACACAGTATTTACAGCTGTAGCAAAAAGTTTTCGAACATTTTTCTCTTCAAAATTACGGCACTTCACATACATAACTCGGTAATTGGTATAACTGCGACATACATTTAAAATTTCATGGCGCTTAACAGCATTACAGAAACACATTTTTGATATAAGACGATTTCTCGAAGTAAACTCCAAAGCCACCATAAATACATTGGGACTTACCTGCGGACTGTGGCTTAAAAGTTCGGGTAACCATTTATTTTGCATACTTTCGAAAGTTCTTCGTTGTGCTACATCAAAGCAAAGAAAGTAGACAAATATTTCATTTGTAAACGATAACTGTTGAAGCTCTTCGATGGTAAATATTTGCTGAATAGTTATATGATAACGTCTATGTTGCGTGAGATGATCATGATATGCGTAACCAAAATGTAATTTCCAGAGATATGTATCCTTAAGTTTCAAAGTATCTACGTTTTGATCGCCAATTAGAAGAAATTTAATTTCTTTCATCTTTACTCGATAATATTCTTAGATAAACTAAAGTTGTTGAGAATAATTTTTTAAGTTCTGTAGACAATTTTTAAATTAGTCATTGGAAATAAATAAATATTAAATAAAATGTTGTTTGCAATCTACAGTAGATTCGTATTTAAGGTACATTTATATATGAGTAAATTTAAAAAAAAACGCAATTTTTGTGTCCCCGCACTTTACACTACTATTTTAGGTAAAAAAAAACAACAACAAAAAATAAAAAATTTGAGAGTGATCAGGAATATGTAACAAAAAAACGTAATTCTCAAATTTGTATGTTTGTTTTTTTGTTTATTCAGAATGGTGTTTTGTTTCTCCCTCGGACTCCTTCCATACAAAAGCATGTGTCCCCCGTTAGAATTTTTAGTAAGCAAAATTAAATAAAATCCAGAAAAAAGTAAATATGCAACATTTAATAACAGTTTTCGAATTATTGAGTTTCTTTCTTGTGTTTTCATTTGTTATAGTCGTCAAAACTAAATTAGTGCGAATTTGGTGTTGCAAAGAAAGGTTGTCCCCACAATTTGCATTGAGCGTCACTTTTTTTATAATTCAAGTAATATTACTAGTTTTCAATTTGCATTTAAATAAAGTAAAAAACTTAAGGAAAGTACAAACCTTAACTATTACAAAAGTGAAAAAGCGAAAAAAAATCTTTGTAAAAAGTGTGCATTTGCGCAGTTTTTGTGAACACCATGGTAAGGGCGCAATAAAATTTCATGAGCGTCACGCTAATTTTTTTAAAAGTGAATATATTAAATGTAAAAAATTGAAGTTGACAATCATTGTTTACATGGTTTTAACTCATTTTTTATAATTTGTGAGTTTGAGAAATAAATTGCATACGAAAAAAAAATCAGAATAGGCAAATATTTCATGAGCATCACTTTTGATATGTATATTGCTTCATAGCTTAAAATGCTTAATTATAATTTTATTTTTTAATTTTTAAGAGTAAAACAACAAAATTAGTGGCAGCTGAAAGAGCACAAACATATCGAGAGAAAATAAAGCTCGATAAAGCGCGTAATGACGAATATAAAAGAAAGAAGAAAAAAAGGTATAATCGTGGTATATTTGAGTTTAATCGTGCTTTTGCAACTTAAACCTCTGGGGGACCGGAAATTTATGCAACTGCCACAAGCTTAATTCGAAAGTGGTAAAAATTAATGAGAATAAAAAAAAAAACAAAGCCGCTTGTCATTTCATGAAGTTTATACAGATTCAGAATAAGAATTCGAATGAAAATTTATAAATTAAATTAAGTTAAGTTATTGTTTTGCGTCAAATATTTACATATGAGTCTAAGTTTCTTCAAGAATTACTTCCTTTTTTCTATTTATGTTAAAGACATCAAAGAATATGTATAAGTTTAGTTTTGTATGAAAATTTTTGTTTTTTGAAGATTTTTTGTTTTTTTTACTTACTTTTTGTAAAAGAATAAACTTTTTTTCATTAAACTTTAAATTTGGCATTATTTCTTGTTTACGTGCAACAAAATCTCTTGAGCGTCCCAAAATATCTTGAGCGTCACACTTAGTTTTTTTTCCTTAAAACGCTTATAATTATTTTTTTTTTAAATAAATTGTTACAAGCCTATTACTTTGCAAGTAACCTCTAAGTTCAAGTCTTTTTTTACCAAAAATTCACATATTTCATCTTAAAATTTTAAAATAACTAGTCACTTTAAAAAAAAATTACAAATTAAGGTGAATCGTGATTTTGTGTTTATAATCGAAAAGGTGATTTTCGCAAAAGTCAATCTTGAGAAACAAGAGAACATCGTAGTAAGCTTGAATTTCAAATATTTTTGCATTTTTAGCGATTTTTTATACATATTTGGTGTGTAACACTCAAGATAGCAATCATAGAAAACCTAAAAAAATTCAAAAAATATTGATCTTTTTGAGAGCCTAAAAGTACCACCGGAATCTTCATCAATTTCTACATAAATTGGCCACTCCTACCGGCGAATTGAAAAAACTTTAAAAAGAAGCAAAAAAAAACTCGATGCGAACTTTTTTTTTGAAATTGACCCATATAAAAACATCCCATTGTAAAATTATAAATTTACATATGTATGTTAAAAGAAAAAAATTTTAAAAATAAATAATTAAAATATATATAATAAATATAAAACAAAAAAAAAAATAATAAAAATATAAATAATATAATTTACTAAATTATTCGGGATATGCTCCCATAATTTTTCAATAATATTTATTTGGTTGTTGGGTTTAAGCTGGTTTATATGCATTTCACTGGTGCTTATGCCAGATCATCAGTAAACCTTTTACCCAAATTCTTGAAAAAGTTTAAAATGTTATAAGTTATATTTTCAAATTCTCATTAACAAAATGAGAATTCAAAAATAAAACAAAAAACTATAAAAAACTTTTTCAAAAACCCAACCAACAATTTTTCAATTTTAATTTATTTTATTTTTCTAATCCTTTTAACATTTGGCTAACCGTTGCTTAACACTAAATGCTTATAAGGGCAAAAAATACCAAAAACAATTGGTATGTGAAGAAAATTATATGACTGAACTTGTTAACCTTCTTACCACATTTGAGTAACACTTCTTTTGTGTAAATATAATATTAATAAAATTTAATTTAATTGAACAAAATATGCATATACAAATTTCAAAATTTAGCACTTTTCTTTTTGAACTGTAGAACATTTTAGCACTTTTTTTTCCGAGGGTTTGCACTTTTTCTCTATCACCTTATAGCAACACTGCCGCGGCTCCGGTTCAAGTGGTCCATTCGTAAGGTCCAATTTTGCACCACTTTTTCAAGCATTTCGGGTTGTATTCCATGAATAACACGTGTTATGTTATATTCTAAGGCTTCAATCGTGTTTGGGTTGTCCACATGACCAACGACTTCACATAACCCCACAAGAAATAGTCAAGAGGCGTCAAATCACAAGATATTGGCGGCCAACTCACAGGACCATTTCGAGAGATAAACTGCTCACCAAATTCACCCTTCAATATGTCCATTGTCTCACGAGCTGTGTAGCATGTGGCACCGTCTTTCGGGATGCATTGGTAACTCTCGTACGGCATGTATCCATTTAGCCAGAAATGAGACTCATCGCACATTTCTCGTAATAAACAATGGACATTTCTCACAGAGCACGAATTTTGTTAATAAATTTCAAGGATTTGCAGTCGTTGCTCGTTTGTGAGTTTTTCAATGATAAAATGGTAGAGTATACTGAACACTTTTTACTTTCACAGATGTAGTTTGGACAAAATTACCAACCAGTGCTGTCAGCCCGAAAAACTTAATTCATAAAAAATCCCCCTTTACTTATTTAAGTCCCTTTTTGTAAGCGAGCGAGGTAAGTACTTGCCTCCAATGACATTGCCGTGTTAAAATAATGGGTTTATATGCTAAATTGTAAGTAGTGAATAACTGTTTTCTAGTACTTTCAACTCATTATTTTGTAATGTGTTTTCTGCTGGATGTTTTCTTTTGAAATTTTAAAGCAGAACTTACAGTAACCACTGCTTGCAGCAATTATAGCATCTTCCGATAGGGTGGTGACATTTTCGCCACCTTGTATGTCTTAAATAATTAATTTAATTAATAAAAAGTCAGATATAAAACAAGTAACAGTGCTATATTCGGCCGTGCCGAATCTTATATACCCTTCACAACGTGTAGTCATGCAATAACAACTGTTTGTATCACCATTCATCCCATATAAAATACGTGCATACGTACACGCTAGAATAAATGTGGCATCGAATCCCAGCTGAGCCAAAAAAATTTTATCTTATTTTATTTTAGATATTATTTATATTTTATTATTTTTTTTTTATATTTTTTCTTAAATTTTTTTAAAAAATTTTTTTACAAAAATTTGTTTTTTTTAATTATTTTATTATTTTTTGTTATTTTTAATATATTTTTTTTTGTATTTTTTTTTTTGGCATGTTTTTTGCATGTATGTATGTTGTTGTTGTAATTGTGTAAAAAAACGAGGTGGTCGTGGTTTTTTGCTCATATCTCAGAAAGTTATGGGGCGATTGTGCTGAATTTCAATAGCGATTCATTCCTGGATATTTCCAAGAGATTGATACCATATACAGATCTGAGGAACATATAGTTGCTTCTAAAAGTTGAAGGGCTTAATCGACTCCTCTATTCATAAGCTTTCAGAAAATATATACTTTATGGGGTCGGAAATGAAAATTGTAGAAATTACAAACGGAATGACAAAGCTATATATACCCTTGTGCACCACAGGTGAAGGGTATAAAAACATGCCGTGTTTTAGCTGCTTAAGATAAGTAGATATATTAAGGGCCATTACTATAACTTACCGATAACTAAAGTTAGGATGTTATCGGACAGATAACTAGTTTTTCGTTATTAAAACTTCACTTTTACCTAAAAGTGTCCGATATGTTAAAGGGAAGATCACTATACCTTTAACTTTTAACGTGAGGTTTTAAATTAAAAGTTACCATATTTTCTACCGTATAAGCGAATTGTTTACTATTTGCTTGTCGTTGCCACTTTATTTTCAAATAACTAATTAATTTGTTCGGCATTTGCTTTGGTGCTGCCATATTAAAAAAAAAAATACAATTTATTTTAGAGGCAGGTTGTAATAACGAAAAATACTTAATCAACTGTTTATTGCTCACGTTAACAAAAGTTACCTTTTATTAACATTAACTTTGTCGGGAAGTTGTAATAATGTGGTTTTCATGGGCAACCACGTATGTCTTAAAATCAAATTTTTCAGGAGAGCTATAAAACCGTGTTAGTGTTGAACGATTTTTAAATATATATAGAAGTTACGTTGTTATGCCATTAAAATAATTGGAAGGGGTTTATCCTATTTGAGAAATTTTTTAAAACCAAGTAAAAGCCGTCTAAAACCAAGCAATATGGCATTATTAATTCAAAATCGTATGAAATGAACATACGCGGTTGCCCATGAAAACCACAGATATAACATTTGCAATCTATACTAAATACTAATATTCCTGGATATATTTACATTTGTACATTCATACATACATATCTACACACAATATATACATATAAATTTACTATTATATGTACATACAGTGTAATTGAATATGTATATTATTTATATCGTTGTACTTAGTTATTAGGTCCGTTCATTTACTTTTCCATCAAAGTCCAGCAACTAAGTAATTTAAAAACAAATTGGTGTAACAATAAAGATTTGGAACGACGGAAAATGTATAAAAAAAAGTTAATAAGAAAAAAGTTAAAAAAAGTTAAAGTTGTGCTGTAATACATTTATACTTTTAACTAATCAACCCATTTTTTTGTACTCGATACTATACTTTTTTATAATATGAAAATTTTTATAAAATATATAAAAATTATTATCTAATATATAAAATTCTCGTTTTGTGCTGTTTTTGATTAAACTCCTTCGAAATGGCTTGACCGATTTTCATTAAATTTTGTGTTCATATCGGGTAGGTCTGAGAATCGGTCAACATCTATGAACGCCACGCCTTTTTACGCCACCTCAGGTAGGCCAAACTGCTGGACCGATCTTCTTGAAATTTTCATATAATGTAACTAAGATTCTGATATGATTAATAGGTTATTTTTTTACATCCCTACTTTAACGCCCATTTTTTTTAATTATGTATGTACTTGCATCGATATAGTTTTTAGTATTTTACTTCAAACTGTACACAATTTATAGTCCAGCCAATGAGAAAAAAATGTTTAATAGTCGGTCAACATATATTTTAATACTCCTAAATATTTAGTGTGACTCACCCCAAGGGACAATTTATGCCTCACCTAAATAACGTAACGACTTCGATGAAATTTTAAACTAAGATAGATCTGCACACCGTAGAACACATATGGTTTACGTTTTTCTAATGTAAAAAATATTTCCTAAAAATTATTTATATGAGAAAACAACGTTTTCCGGGTCGGCTAGTATATATAACACTAGCGAACCCCCTTTACACTACGTAGTGCAAAGAAGAAAATAAAAAAATAAAAATATTAACTAACATATTTTCAAATATTTCGATATTAATGCAGTGTTCACTAAAATGGTTCTAACTCATGTACCAATACACATACAGAGCCCAGTACATAAACACATTGTATTGACGTCACCTTTCATATGAACTTTGTAGAAACAAAATCGGTTCACGTATTCCAGAGAACATTAATTACTAACACATTGAAACTAATTTATATATATATTCTAGCCAAGCACGGTGCGCGTTGCTACGCCCCTTAATGAATAAAAATGCATTCTGAATTTTAATTGAATATATTTATAGTAAGAGCACTATATTCGGCTGTGCCGAATCTTTTATACCCACCACCAATTTTGTGTACATTTAAAGCACAATATTTATTATTTTGTTAATCGCTATGGAATAATCTCTTTATAATAAAATATGTATCACTTTCTTTTTAAGGGCCCATATTGAAGGTGAACTACACCTAGACGTCAAATTTGTTTTCTGCATTTCATTTGACATTTCTCAATCTCAGACTAACTCAATTTGAACAGTGGAAAGATACGAAAATGAGCAACGCGTTAAAGTTTTTAAGGTTTTTTTATTAAAATAGGCCTTCAAATCAAAATGCATTTTGTGCACTTCGTCATTCTTTTGGTCAACATAATCGTTCAAATTCGTTCACAATCGGGAGAATTGTATAAAAAATTTAAAGTTTCTGCAAAACAGGTCTGTATAAAATGTGAGAACATCTGTGAATGCCTTCTTAGTTCGTTAAATGGGAACCATTGCTGTTTTTGCGATAGTCTGGCAAAAGAGCAGTCAACCTCGACTCATCATCGTGCCCAACAATTGAGCATCAACAGTGTCATTGAAAATTTGGACCATCGGTTAGAGGTGTGACGCCGAGGTTGGTGGGGGGTCATTTGGCAGATATTTTGTTCCATACATAATTATCATTATAAAAAGAAATGATAATAATATCCTTAATAATTTGTGTTTTATTTAAGATCAACATCGGCCCTTGAATTTTTTTTTTTAACAAATTAAATGTGTTTTCAATAAATAAAGTTAAAATATAAATAAATTCAATACATTGACAATAATAATAAGGAACTAGGTTCCTATATCAGACTTTTTTTTATAAAAGACGGAATAATATAAAATTAAATATTAAATGAAGAAAATATGTATCTCATGAGGAAAACATAGAAATTATTTTTGTAAAATATAAAGTCATGAAAATAAACATTTATTCCGTTTGTGCACTTGTTAAATAACCGATCTCTACGTATGTAGCTATGAATGTAATATTGAATATTTTTTATTGTATACTGAATTTTTATAAACATTTTTGTTAAGTTTATATTTTTAAAAATTAAAAAAATGGTACCGTCATGGCCTAAAAAGCACCTTTTGTTTTTATACTTTGTACAAAATCATAAAAGCCATTTTCCTTCCCTGCCTTCAAGTGTATCAGTATGGCCGACTTCCTAAACGCAAGTTACAATGCATATTTACAATGCATACACTTCGTAAACGCATATGTAAACTTTCTAGCAATGTCCAATATTCCTAATCGTTTGGCAACTCATTTTACTAAGTATCAGCTGTCAAAATCGCGCATCATTTTTATTTTGTATGCAAACATTTGAGCTGCAATGGCTGAGTTAGTATTTTCTTTGTTTATTTTTAATAAATTATTTATAATTGATAGAGTTTATTTAAATCACAGACTAATAATTTAAATAATTAAACACTTTATATTGCAGAGACAAAAAGTGGATCCATGAGCGTTCCTAAATGCCGATAAAATGCAAAAAAAATCTCTGCAACGCAAGGTTGCACTTAAGACATGTTTAGCATTGCATACGCATTTTTTATACCCTTCACCTGTGGTGCACAAGGGTATATATAGCTTTGTCATTCCGTTTGTAATTTCTACAATTTTCATTTCCGACCCCATAAAGTATATATTTTCTGAAAGCTTATGAATAGAGGAGTCGATTAAGCCCTGACCGTCTGTCCGTGTGTTGGTTGAAATCAACTTTTAGAAGCAACTACATGTTCCTCAGATCTGTATATGGTATCAATCTCTTGGAAATATCCAGGAATGAATTGCTATTGAAATTCAGCACAATCGCCCCATAACTTTTTGAGATATGAGCAAAAAACCACGACCACCTCGTTTTTTTACACAATTACAACAACAACATACTTATATACATACATGCAAAAAACAAGCCAAAAAAAAAAAAAAATTACAAAAAAAAATATATTAAAAATGAAAAAAAAAAAAATTATAAAAAAATTACAAAAAAAAAAATTTAAAAAAAAATTTAAAAAATTTTTTTTAAAATTTTTGTAAAAAAATTTAAAATAAAAATTTAAAAAAAAATTTAAAAAAAAAATATAAAAAAAATAGTAAAATATAAATAATATCTTAAATAAAATAAGATAAAATTTTCTTGGCTCAGCTGGGATTCGATGCCACATTTAGTCTAACCGTATATACATATGTACGTATTTTATATGAGATGAATGGTAATACAAACAATTGTTATTGCATGACTACACGTTGTGAAGGATATATAAGATTCGGCACGGCCGAATATAGCACTGTTACTTGTTAAATTATGAATTGGAACTTGCGTTTAGGAAGTTGACCTATTTGACCTGTTTCTTATTTTGGTTATGTTTAGATATATTATTGAGAAAATTCGTTCCACAGTAGCCGAACTATGTGGCAATGAAAATGAATAAACCAAAAATTTTTGTAAAACAGGAAACATTATGGAATCGTCACCTGAAGAATGTCAGTTTTATCAGCATCTTTAATGAATTCGCCTTGCATTTATGGCAAAAACGTAAAGAATTTAACTTCAATAATTTGCATAGTTGTAATGAAACCGTACTTTTTATGGTATGCTTTTATGATAAATATGTATGTCATTTGGGGTTTAACACTTAAAAATAAAAACTTTTTAAAATTACCGTACAAATATCAAAATTACCTACCTACCGTTTGAGACACTTAATTACCGTACAATACGGTTAACAACACTGGTAATATGTATGAATTTGAGTTCATCAAACAATAAACAATAATAGAGAAACACACACAATTAGTGTAAGTGTGTGTGGCTAACTTTTTAATGAACGGTGTTGTTTTGATCTCTCATTTAAAATGATTCATTTGGCTACCAAATCATTTGTGCAGACCTCTAATATACATACATATATGTATCTAGTCGTGCCTATTCTGTGTTTCGAATGGAATCAAATTGTTTGAAATTGTCATAGTATTTTTATTAAAAAACTTTAATGATGATTACTAATAATTTAATTCTACTCAAAATATAGAATAGGTACAATTAATTACACTATGCTAGTTGAAAAAAACAGACAAGCCGGGCACCTGGCGTTTTAACATAATTCGGGTACGCTGAATCCAGTGGTGCCCGCGGTTTTTTAAGATTGGCTCTGGTTTTCGAGATATACCGTTATTTCGAAAATGGAGGAGGTTGCACAACATATGTTAGCGTAACTCAAAAACGCTTTAGCTTATTATTATTAAATTTAAAAAACCGAAATTCCGCAATAAAATTCCCTTTAGGAAAAATAAAACTTCTTTCTAATATCCCCAGTCGTTTTAAAAACATAATTTTTTTTTTTTTTTATTAATTTTTTTATCGAAATTTTGTAATTTTTGTTTTTTAAAAATTCATAAAAAATTAAATGCAGGTAGGCTTCTAATATTTTACAGACATATAAAATATGAAGCTGATAACAAAATAAGCCATAAATGTTTAAAATCTGTTAGCAACTTTTGATTTTATTCACAAAAGTCGACAAATTTCAATTAATTTAAGAATGTCATAAAACGCAAACCCCCTAAGGGAAAGTATAATTTTAGAAAATGTTAAGAACAAAAAACATTGGAGGTCGGTCATACATTTTATCCCCCTAGGAGTGAATCCTAGGCCTTATAAACAAACGTCTAGGGGTATCTCAGGCACTGCAGGTGCAAAATTTAAGGCTAGGGTTCTACGCGTATAAAAAACAAAGTTCCAAACAGAAGAAGCTATTAGTGATTACAACTTTTGATTTTTTCAGAAAAGATGAAATTTTTTAATTTTTTATAATAACCAAACTAAAAAATTTTTGTTGTTAAGTAATTAAAGTTAAAGTTTCTATTTAGAAATTTATTCTTCTTCCTCCTGCAGATTCCAACAAATATCTCCTAATAGCGAATCAAGTTGTTTGCCGTTATATCAGTGTTCGAGCCTGGCTGTTACTTGGTGTAAACTCTCGCCATGTGATTGTTCATTAAATTTTTTGGCATGGTAATTCAAAAAATGTATTTTCAATGGCATTCTAACGTTTAAGTTTTTAAGTGCGGTTAGCATATTTTTGATTAAAATTCGTCAGTTTTCAGTCCGGTGATTTCCTAATACATTTTCTATTACTGATTTCACACAATTCCAGGCCAATAGCTCGATATCATTCAATGCAACCTCAAATTCATGGTCCTTCATAAGACGAATGTCCGGTCCATTAAGAGTTCCTATAAAATAAAATCATTATGATATGAAATATAAATCTAATTTAATAAAGTAGTTAGAGTTCATACCTTCTTTTACTTTCATGCCGCTTAATCGTGGAAAAATTAGGTGCAATTCGGTAAAAGCAACACCAGCTGGGCTCAATGCTTTTATAAAATTTTTTACAATACCAGTTTGATGTGGAGTGGAGGAAGCAAAATCTTTTCCATCGGCACAAGTGGTAATTCAATAACATTGTTTCTATGCAATCTGCTTTCCTCACGTAAAGCCCAATCCCGTTTATTTAACTGGCCGCCATCGAAACGCGTATTCCATAAGCACATGAAGCACATATTTTTAGTATAGCCTCTTAAAAGTGCTACCACTTTTAAATCTGCGCATATTTTTCACTTGTGGTCTTTATATTTAATTAACTGCATTATTTTTTTCATTGATGCGTATGTCTCTTTAGTATTTGTGCTTAGTGCTATCGGAATAGGACTTTTTAAATTAGTGACATGTAGCAAAACTGCTTTTAAGCTACTTTTGGAAGAATCAATGAATAAGCGCCAATCTCCAGGATTATATTCATTTTGCATTGTTAAAACCAAGCCGCTGTTAAACAATATGCTATAGAATTATTCTCAATAGATTTTAAAAAAGTCGTAAATCATCTATGGCGATTGATAGCCCCGTATATTTGTACACCTGGTGCTAAAATATTAGCTCGTTTTAACTCTTTTGTTAAGAGAATGCTCTGTCTTTCAGATAATTTTAGACGCCGTGCCATTATATCCAGACGATATTGCATGATTTCATTGTGACTGCATGGAACCGTGATACATGACGGTTGATACATTGAAGTAGCTGGTCCACCCGCTTCAACAGAATTAATTATTGAGGGAATATGTTCTGTTGGTATATGGCTATCCAGAACAGGAATTTCATCAGAATGTGGCAGCGGAAATCGAGCATATGCTGTTTCAGTATAATATATGTAAGTATATATATATATATATATAAGTATATAAGTATATATATATAAGTATATAAGTATAATATATATAAGTTCATACCCGCTGTATAATTTATGCACGCATAACACTCATCTTCAACATGAACTATGGGATCCTCCAAATCATTGGAACACCAAATGGCATGGCGTCTTCACTTTTGCCCCACTTATTTAAATGGTAAATGCAGTGTGTACACACTATTGATGGTGTCCAACTCTTACCATATATAACACTTAAAGAAAAATGAGATTCATACAAGGTACTTGTTTCAGTAGTGATTTTACGGCGACTTGGCATATTTTTATATTTACCACACACATAACAAAAGTAATTAAACTTTTTACACGCCTCCATCTTAGATATTTCAATATAACTGATTAGATACAAGACTGTCAAAGGCTTTAAACTTCACTGATCACTTTCGCAAGCACTTTCCATATGACAGTGAAGGGGTTGAGGAACTCTTATTTATACTGTAATTGTTTTAATCAAAGTACCTGTCGAGACCTTCATGACCATGTTTTGTAAAAAAAAACCCATGACGAATAATATTTCTACCTGTTCCAGGTATAACAATAGAATATGTTATTTAAGTTTTTTACAAGACCGATTAGTGCGGTTTTGACTGCACAATAAAAGACCGATTTGTGTTGTTTTGTAAGCACAATAAAATACAAAGATGAAAGCATTTATGACTTTATTTCTTAATTCTAAGAATTTTTTAATCGGTAACTCCACCTTTTAGGGGGGCTCCCATACAAATATTGCGTTTTATGACATTCTTAAATTAATTAAAATTTGTCGACTTTTGTGAATAAAATCAAAAGTTGCCAACAGATTTTAAACATTTATGGCTTGTAAAATATAAGAAGCCTGCCTGCATTTTTTAATTTTTTATGAATTTTTAAAAAACAAAAATTTCGAAATTTCGATAAAAAAATTAATTTTTTTTTTCAAAAAAATATTATGTTTTTAAAACGACTAAGGATATTAGAAAGAAGTTTTATTTTTCCTAAAGGAAATGTTATTGCGGAATTTCGGTTTTTTAAATTTTTTCAATAAGCTAAAGCATTTTTGAGTTACGCTAACATATGTTGTGCAACCTCCTCCATTTTCGAAATAACGGTATATCTCAAAAACCAGAGCCAATCTTAGAAAACCGCGGGCTCCACTGGATTCAGCGTACCCGAATTATGTTAAAACGCTAGGTGCCCAGCTTGTCACGAAAAAATAGTGTCAATTTCATGCACAGTGTTATTGTATCCCCTTATATTACTCAGAATTCTCATTTTAGTTTGTTGAAATTCTTCACTCCGTCTGATCAAGCCTTTTCATCAATTAATATATCATCTTTAGATATCGATACTGTCTTAAAAAGCCTGAGAAGTATAAAAAATTGTTATAAACCTGGTCCTGATGGTATTCCTAGCTGCATATTAAAAAATTGTGCCGACGTTTTGGCTATTCCTATCACTCATCTATTTAACAGTTCTTTGAAATTTGGTATATTTCCTAAATGTTGGAAAGATTCATTTATCATCCCCCTTCATAAATCTGGTAGCCGTAGTGATGTTACTAATTATAGAGCAATAGCTAAACTTAACTCCATTCCTAAACTGTTTGAAAAAATATTAACGGACATCCTAACTACCCAAATATCAACAATTCTTTCTCCAGCACAACATGGTTTTTGTAAAGGTAGATCTACATCCACAAACCTAATGGAACTGACGTCCTTCATCAATACGGGATTTTGTAATGGTAACCAAACTGATGTAGTCTATACTGATTTCAGTAAAGCCTTCGATAAGGTTAACCATGATTTATTGTTAGTGAAGCTCAAAAAATTAGGGTTTCCGGTTAACCTTTTAAAATGGATTAGTTCTTATTTAAAGGATCGGAGACAATGTGTTTTTTATAATGATTGTATATCAAAACATATTGAAGTAACTTCCGGAGTTCCTCAGGGGAGTCACCTCGGCCCCATCTTATTTTTATTGCTTATAAATGATCTTCCAAAGGCTATTCAATACAGCAATATTTTAATGTTTGCTGATGATGTTAAACTTTATTCATGGATTAGAACTGTTGGCGACTGTTTTTATCTCCAAGCTGATTTAAATAATTTTTTTAATTGGTGTACGGTAAATCTTATGGAATTGAATTTAACAAAATGCAAATCTATGACTTTCTGCAGATATTCACCGATTTCGAATGTTTACTCTCTAAATGGCTCTAATTTGAATGTTGTTGATTCGTTTTTGGATCTTGGAATTCTCTTTGATGTAAAAATTAATTTCAACTCACATGTAATAATGACAGTAAATAAAGCTTATGGGGTGTTAAGTTTCATAAAGCGTTGGGCGAAGGAATTTAATGATCCTTATGTAACAAAAAATCTATTCACGTCATTGG
The DNA here is from genome assembly GCA_941918925.1 of Phyto melanocephala. Lineage (NCBI taxonomy): Eukaryota > Metazoa > Arthropoda > Insecta > Diptera > Rhinophoridae > Phyto > Phyto melanocephala. The sequence continues at coordinate 58,968,332 of OW799236.1, forward strand.
TAAGACCTTTACTGGAATATGGATCAGTAATTTGGGATCCCCAATATGATGTTTATATTCAAAAACTTGAATCAGTCCAAAAACAATTTTTGCTGTTCTGCCTTCGTAACCTTCGTGGGAATCCTAATACAAACTTACCGTCATACCGTAGTCGTTTACTACTCATTGCGCTCCCAACGTTACAAAGCCGAAGAATTGTTTCCAATATTGCATTTGTCATAAATATAATTCAAGGCAAAATTGATTCTACATATCTTCGACATAAAATATGCATCAATGTTCCTAATAGGCAGCTTAGATTTTATGAACCGTTATATGTACCATTTCATAGATCAAACTACATTAACTTTGATCCAATTAGAAGAATTTGTGCTGAGGTAAATAAGTTCTATGTTCACATTGACTTTTCTGATAATGTTGCTGTAACAAGTGGAAAGCTGATAAGATTTCTAAACTCAAATGCATACGTTTAATGTTGTTTTTATTTGTCTTTATTTTTGTAATTAAATTAAAAAAGGTGCTCAACTGTAAATATTATTATGTTGATTAAATTAATAAATAAATAAAAATATTCCTTTATATCTAGGTTGTTGATGCCACCAGTTATTTTTGGATCTCCGGCTTTCGATATGGTATAGTATGTCTACCCTTGGAACCCTATTTCTTATGCTAAATTATTTTTATATAAATAACAAAATGTAATTAAAAACATACACCCCAATTCTAAATAACAATTCCCTGGGAATTATTTCCCTAGGGACCCCTATTCTAAATAATTTCTCCAGGGGAAATTTGTTCCTTTTCCCTTATTCTAAATGAACTTCGAAATTGGAAAACTGCTCCCTGGGAAAAAAAGTAGGCATTATGAAAGGTAATTAAAGGGAGAATGTAATAACAATTTTTGGGAAAAAATCCGCCAACAAATTCAAAGGGAGTTGTGACAAAAATGTAAGTATTTAAAATTTTTTTATAAAAATTGTGATAAATATTGTAATTTATTGTTATTTTTAGGACAAAAACAACAAACAGGAAGTAGAATAATGAATTGTTTTTTAGTTTTAAAATAATTTTAATTTATCTTTTTTTTAATTTTTGAAGTTTTTACATTTTTTTAATAAATTGTTATATTTATTTAAAAAATGTATATACATATATAAAAAATGGCTTTATTACAGAAATTCGCAATATTTTTTTTTATTTTTCTATTATATTTTCTAATATTTTGGGCAATGGATAAATATTGTGGTGAGTCTAAGGATACCACATCATTATCCTAAACGCTCTAACAATCTAAATTATCTACATCGTTTACTGTAGTATTGTTATGTTATGCAACGCACAGCAAAAATTTGTTATTTTAGCAGCTTTTTTTGGAGCGTAGTGAAGCTGTCTAGCACCAAGAACGCACAGCCATCAATTTTTAAAACACTATTAGTGCGTTCAACCACATTTCGACACTTGGAGTGAATTTCATTAAATTTAATTTCAACAGTCTCATCGTGTGGACATCTATAAGACGTTAAAAGTCACGGTTCAAGTAAAAATCCTGCGTCTGCTAAAAAAAATGCAGTTTTAATTTATGAATTGTCCGTTATCATTCAAAACTTTACCAAGAAGCCAATAATTGCTGTCACCTCTAAGTTATTCTTGCTTAAGGTGAGTATGCGATTCGCCAGGATTCCAAATAAAGGAATCGTGACACGCTCCAGGATGTGAGGCATCAACGTACTGAATCCTCAGCTCATGATCACAGACCTGTAATTTTTTGATTAAAAATTAATTATTGATAATTTAAAACGAAAGAAATACTTTACTAGCATTGCATTCAAACTTTAGTATCCCTTCGTATTGTAGTAAAGATACTTATTCTTAGGAGGAGAAATAATGCGGTCATGCGTTCCGTCAACACATCCTATAATGCTTGGAATACCATACTTCACATAAAAGGCTAACGCAATTTGCCGTTTTTGCACTTCAGTTCTGCAGAAATTTATCTACATTGGGCGTAAATGATCCTCCAATATATTAATTACTTCTGCCAGAATCTTGCTAAGACTACACTGAGCCACAAACACACCGCAATTGTTACGCGCGGCTAAGGTCTGTTCAAAAATAAAAAAATACCATTTAATGGACAACAGAAGTTAAGAGGCATGAATTAGATTTTACCCGCTAGCTCTTTGGTAGATTTAGTTCTTAACCCGTTTTCCGATACGCGTAAACACATAACATACTCTGCTCATGCCAAAAAAAAATACCTTAGAGTATGCAAAAAAAAAAGATTTTTTCAGTGGTATAGAACTTCGAATTGAAATAAAACACAAGAAAATCGTTTTAATGACCATCAATTTGGCTTTATTGGAAGGATAATTCTATGCCATTAATGTTTAAATATGATTTCAGGCATGTGGCCGCCGCGGCTGGTTCGAATAAAGCCAATTCTACAGGTCCAATTTTTAACCACTTTTATGAGCATATGGGGCCATATGTCGGCAATAACGCCACGAATGTTGGCTTCCAATTCTCCTAACGTTTCTGGTTTGTTGGCGTAGACGAGCGACTTCACATATCCCCAAAGAAAATAATCCAATGGTGTCAAATCACACGATCTTGGTGGCCAATTGACAGGTCCATTCCGCGAAATTATGCGTTCATCGAATGTTTCCTTCAATAAATCGATTGTGGCGTGAGCTGTGTGGCATGTAGCGCCGTCTTGTTAAAACCACAACTCATCCACATTCATGCCATCCAATTCGGGAACAAAATAGTCGGTTATCATGGCTCTATACCGGTCTCCATTAATGGTAACTGCCTCTTCAGCATTATTTCGGAAGAAGTATGGCCCAATGACTCCACCAGCCCATAGAGCACACCAAACAGTCAGTTTTTGTGGATGTAATGGCGTCTCAAGGGTCACATGTGGATTCTCTTCACTCCAAATGCGGCAATTTTGCTTGTTGACGTAGCCATTCAACCAAAAATGAGCCTCATCACTGAACAAAATTTTGCGATGAAAATCAGCATCGAGATCAATCTCAATTTGCACGATTTGCAAGCGTTGTTCTTTTGTCAACCTGTTCATGATGAAATGGCAAACCAAACTGAACATAAATGACATTAGAGTTGCCAGATTTGGCCACAAAATGCCAGTTTTATCTCTATTCGAAAAACAAACCTGTAAAAAAACACCCTTTACAAAATGAAACAACCATGACGAGGTGATGTGTCATGTAGGGTACAATTTTCCCACCCAATGTTTGAACGCCTAGACAGATAAATTACCCATAGTTTTATTTCTGCCCCAAAAAAAAAAAATATTCTTACCTAACGATGTTGATATTTTGTCATGGTTATCTTTCCCATTAGTGAAAACAATTTAGTGGTTCATTTTAAAATAACAATTCATAAATAAAATTTATTGTAATGTAAGGAGAATATAAAAAGTTATACAAAAAAATGGATCAAAACAAAATCAATATATAATGCATTGTTTTTGTTTCTTTTCATTCATAACAATCAATAATATGCAAAGCAAAGATAATAACAATGGAGAAACTTATTGTAAGAGTAGATCAGAAATTGTAAAAAAAAACAAAATTTCTTTAGGCAAAGGAACGAAATGAAAACGGACTAACAAACGAAAATAAAAGCATGATAAACGTATTAATAAAATATGATATAAATTTTTGTTAATTTTGATTACATTTTACTCACAAAATCAATGCTCCAATTTATGTTGTCTCTTGGATGATGGGCCCAGCAATCAGGAGTACATTAAGATGTTTTTGTTGTGTTTTAATTTAATGAAATTATAATTTTGTAAATAAGGTGTAAAATAAAAAAAGTGTAGAATAGATTAAAAGAGTTGATTTATAGATATCTGATACACTCTTAACAAAATGTTGGTAAATCTAATTTTATAATATGTATTGATATTAACAACTTCCGAGCTTTTAAGTAACGAAACTAACATTTACATTTTTTTGGTTGGTTTGTTTTTCTTTTCTTTTTTTGAGTTTATGTGCAACTAGGTTTGAATAAGTTTTAATATACAAATTTAATATACATATACGAAAAAAAAATGTTGTAGCATATAATAATAACAAATCTTATGTATATATTTACATGTATGATTATTTGAACAAATAGGGTTAACTAATATTATATTAGATTTTAAAACAAGTGCAAGGTTCATATAAAATATACATTCATATAAAAAAAAAATTTATGATACATAGGCTTTTAATTTAAATTAATAAGTTTTAGGCCATGTAATTTGTGTATATTTTTCTAGTGTAGAGGTGAAGGAAAAAAAATTACATTATATTATTTAAAATATGTTTTTGTGTTTTTGATGCCCAGTTGCCCACTTAAAGTTTTATATACAATTCACAAATAATTACTTTAGTATACAATATTGGGAAATTAAAAAAAACTCACAATATTATCTTTTAAATATCTATATTTTTTTATAAAATCAATAAATGTATTTATGTAATAAATGTGGAACAATGCTCTTTTTTTTTGCATGTTGAGTTATAGCTCGATTATCCCACACGAGGTTGATGAGGACGCACAGTTGAGGTTAGGTTTTGAGACACTGTCATTGATGTATTCGAGCTTTTCTGATTGATTATGTAGATGGACATACACGTGAATCGACAGATAAAAGAGTTCCTTTTCTTATTAAACTTTTTTTTCACTTTTTTTTTGTGTGTAATTTTTCACGTCTTTACTTTACAACTTTACACTTGTTAGTGTCATTAATTTGATAGAAAAGTATGTAACTAGGTGAAGTTCTAGAAAAATGTTTAAGTGGCGTGATCATCTATGTAATTGCATTAAAATAAAAGAAAAGATCATTAACTAGTATTGATTGAAAGAAGACAAAATAATTCCGACCAGTACATTGTGTGGGTGTAAAAAGATACACAATATCATATATAGAGATATAAATGCGTGAGAACCAAATGCAATTGCTCAGCAACACAAATATCTAGCATGCTATTTTTTTGGAGAAGAATCCTATTTACTATGTGTTAGAATATTAATATCTTCTATAAGAATAATTCATTGAATTAATTGTATACAAATTTGTGTATAAAATTTAAATTTTCTGCTGTGAAAGACTTAGTAAAAAACAAGTAAGAGCACAATATTCGGCTGTGCCGAATCTTTTATACCCATCACCAATTTTGTGTACATTTAAAGCACAATATTTATTATTTTGTTAATCGCTTGGAATAATCTCTTTATAATAAAATAAACATCACTTTCTTTGTAGAGGGTGGTTAAATTTTAAATTTAAAACAGGTCTGCATAAAATGTTAGAACATCTATGAATGCCTTCTTAATTCGTTAAATGAGAAGCATTCCTGTTTTTCACGATAGTGTGGCAAAAAAACAGTCAACTTCGACTCATCATCGTGCCCAACAATTGAGCATCAACAGTGTTATTAAAAATTTGGACTTTCGGATCGTGGTGTGCCGTTGAGGTCGCGGGGGCCATTTGGCCAATATTTTGTTCCATACATAATTGAACCATACAAATATTATCATTACAAAAAGCAATGATAATAATTTCCTAAATAATTTGTGTTTTATTCAAAATCAACATCGGCCCTTAAAATTTCACCACCCTTTATAACTTCGATATGCTGCTAAAATGTTTTCATAAATTTAGTCTTTCAGTGAAAGTGGGCGTTAAAGTAAGCGTGTCAGTAAAATTTCTGCTAATAAATATAACTTAGATATTTCAATATAGTCCTTTATTATTCCAAAATCTTTATTCATTGAGAAATTATCTGAATTCGAGATAAAGCATTATATAGGATGTGGGCGTGTCACCTAAGTTTTCTGGCATAGCAATAACATCGACTAGAAGGATCTCCGTAGCAAATTTTATCATCATACCTCTAATTTGTTCGGTTTTATAAATTTAAATTTCATTAAGAGTAGATAATGTAAAAAGTGGGCGTTATAGTAGGTGTGTCGAAGTTATTTATGCTAACAAATACAACTTAGATATTTCTATATAGTCCTTTATTATTCCAAAATCTCGATTTATAGAGAAATTATAAGAATTTGAGAGAAAAAGTTGTATGAGAGGTGGGCGTCAAAGTGGGTGTGTCACATTTATTTTTCGTCAGAACAAAGCCTTGGACCAAAAAGCAATTCCTGCAAAATTTCAGAATCGTAGATCAAATTTTGTCACTCTTATTAGCTTTAAAATTTTGAACATACTGAAAAATATACTGCGCGGTATAAATTTTCATACATTTTGATCTCTAACTCCCTTCCTAATGCATGCATTTAAACAATTTTTGGGTAAAAATATTGTTTTTGCTCAGGTAGTTTATCTCTGTAGTTTCATGTCTCTACGTTGATGCTAGTGGACACAACTCGCTTTTATTCGATGTTGGAAGGACACGGTTCTTTCGACCTAATCTTGCATTACGACCTATAACTTTCTTCCTTATATTCCGATTCCGATACTTTGTGTATAAGACATATTCTGGCAAAATTTGAGCCTACTAGCTTTTTCGATGGGGTCTCTATAGTGCTTTTAACAGACGGACAGACGGACGGGCATAGCTAGATCGTCATTAAATAAAACCCCGATTAGGAATATACATATACCATTTTTTTGGTTGCGGGTATAAAAACTAAAATACTTAAAAAAACACACTACAAAAAAATTTGTTTAGCTCTTTTACTAAAATTTTGGAAAAAAATATTTGACCTTGCGTCACAAAAATTGGTCTGGTGATCACTATCGGATCGTTCCGGGTACACAGTGGTGTATAGGGGTATAGAGGAGAGTTTTATCTACTAAATGGTGATAATTTCTTTTTGTTATCTTAAGTTCTCTAGAAGTTATAGTGTATTAAAAATGGGAATTAAGGAAAATTTGAACCTAAAAATAATCAAGTAAGAGCGCTATATTCGGCCGTGCCGAATCTTATATACCCTTCACAACGTGAAGTCATGCAATAACAGTGGTTTGTGTCACCATTCATCCCATATGAAATACGTACATACATATAAAAACATACATATATAAAAACGTCCCATTGTAAAATTAAAAATTCACGTATGTATGTTAAAAAAACAAAAAAAAAAGAAATTTTTTAAAAAATTTAAAAAAAAAATGTTAAAAAAAATTTAAAAAAAAATTATATATAAAAATATATATAAAACAAAATAAAAAATAAAAAAAAAATTTAAAAAAAAATAATAATAAAAATATAAATAATATATTGTTACGTTTATACCTTTTATAAATGTTGGATTATTTCCTTTAAATAAAACTTTTGAGTTCTTTTACTGCAATTAAAAACACTTTAAATTCGTTATAAAATTAAGAGCACTTTATTTATTTAAATACACTCAAATATTGTTCTTATATCACTTTACTTATTACACTTATAGTTATACACTTTTATTATCAAACTCACTTTGATACGCACTTTACAAGCTCTATTGTAATCATAGCTGCCAGATAAAATAGGGGCAAAATCGTCTAATTTGGGAGAAAAAATCGTCAAAATCGTCAAATAGTTTACTCAAATCGTCATAAAAACGTCAAAATAAAAAAACGCATTTTTCAAAACAAAATATTTTTTATTTAATGCATAACATAACAAACTTTTTAAATTCAGAGAGATCAATGGTTTTATTAGACCCTTTTAAGTTAAGAACATGACAATAAATATAATACAATTTAGAATTAATTTCGAAAAATAAATATTAATATGTATATAAATACAAAAAATAATAAATAATGAATTGGCTGCATCTAATTCAGACTAATTGACAAATAATTATAACCATTTCTTTCTAAAGCTTCTACCGATTAAGGTAGCTTTAGGCAAGCGTTAGACGAGCACAACGCCAAAATAAACTACATCGTTTCGCTTTTTAGCCCATAAATTTATTTCTGGATCTGCAAACCAGTCTTCCTTAGTTTTCTTCTTCTTGCTGGTTACCTGTGAAAAACACCATTAAAATTTCATTTTAGCTACTACAAAGTTTTGTATAAACAAGTAAGAGCGCTATATTCGGCCGTGCCGAATCTTATATACCCTTCACAACGTGTAGTCATGCAATAACAGTAGCTTGTGTCACCATTCATCCCATATGAAATACGTACATACATATAAAATATGATTTGAATAAAAAATCCAATAAATGCATATATAAAAACATCCCATTGTAAAATAATAAATTCGCGTATGTATGTTAAATAAACAAAAAAAAAAAAAAATAAAAAAAAATTTAAAAAAAAAATTAAAAAAAAAAATTATTATATATATAATATATATAAAACAAAAAAAAATAAAAAAAAAATTAAAAAAAAAAAAATTAAAAAAAAAAAATAATAATAAAAATATAAATAATATATTAAATAAAAAATAAAAAAAAAATTAAAAAAAAATTTTTAGAAAAATTAAAAAAAAATTTTTTTGGCTCAGCTGGGATTCGATGCCACGTTTTCTCTAACCAGTATACACGTTTGTATGTATGTATGTTGTTGTTGTAATGTTGTTTTTGTGAAAAAAAAATCGAGGTGGTCGTGGGTTTTTGCTCATATCTCAGTTGTTTATGTACCGATGTTTCTGATTTTCAATACCGATCTACTCCCGAATATTTCTGATATTTAAGTACCTTACCCGGGTCCAACCTATGTCGGGGGGCTTCAAAAATTTGATTTCAACATACACACGGACACACGGTCAGACGGACAGACTGACAGGGCTTAATCGACTCCCCTATTCATAAGCTTTCAGAAAATATATACTTTATGAGGTCGGAAATGAAAATTGTAGAAATTTCACACGGAATGACAAATCTATATATACCCTTTTTCACTGTGTGAAGGGTATAAAAATGGATGAAATTTCTACTTACAGAGGAAGAGCTGCTAGAATTTTCATCATCTTGGTTTTCTATTGAAAATATATTTTTTGATTTTTAAGGTTTTAATGTATAATTAAAAAGAACTTACTATTTTTTTGAAGTATTTAAGCATATTTATTTGTCACTTAAATAATTTAAATAAATTTACTTAAAAAACTAAAATTGTTTAAAACGCATTTTCAAATTTATATTTGTTCGTGTTGTAGGCATCAGTTGATAATATGTGGGATATACTATGTTAAAAATGTACAAAGTGGAAAAATTCCCACACAAACACATTAAATAATGATCGATATATCTCTTTCACTCTGTTCTATTATTAATAACATAAAAAACCGTTACAAATTATTTTTATTTAGTTTAAGGTTGATATAAAAGTAATGAAAAATGTTGCAAACTTGAATTCTTGAAAATTGCCAAAAACATAGCATAAATCGTCAAATCGTCAACACTTAATTTTAGCACGTAAAATCGTCAAAATGACGATAAATCGTCAAATCTGGCAGCTATGATTGTAATACTGATCATGTTAGCTGTGTTGTTCGGCTATTTATAGTAACATAGTGGTGTTCGGTAACATTCGACAAAGTTCTCGTATGTACATTCTAGTACATTCGAAAACCGTTACATTTAAATTAAGACGTTAAGTAATATGCACGAATAATAGAAGTGCCTAAAAGTATGCTACACATAATAACAAACAACATTTTCGAACAACCAGCAAAATAAACTAATACACATAAAACTACAGTAACTTAAACTACTACAACTAAAATAAATTATAATGTAAATTAAGCTACTTAAAAATAAATCTGTAACAATATTAAATAAAAAAATAAAAAAAAAAAATTAAAAAAAAAATTTTTTTGGCTCAGCTGGGATTCGATGTCACGTTTTCTCTAACCAGTATACACGTTTGTATGTATGTATGTTGTTGTTGTAATGTTGTTTTTGTGAAAAAAAAATCGAGGTGGTCGTGGGTTTTTGCTCATATCTCATATCATATGTTTATGTACCGATGTTTCTGATTTTCAATACCGATCTACTCCCGAATATTTCTGATATTTTAATACCTTACCCGGGTCCAACCTATGTCGGGGGGCTTCAAAAAGTTGATTTCAACATACACACGGACAGACGGACAGACTGACAGAGCTTAATCGACTCCCCTATTCATAAGCTTTCAGAAAATATATACTTTATGGGGTCGGAAATGAAAATTGTAGAAATTTCACACGGAATGACAAACCTATATATACCCTTTTTCACTGTGTGAAGGTATAAAAAAATTATTTCTAAACATTATAAACAATTTATTTTGTACTAATGTACTAATGGTTAACAAATTTTAAAATTATACAAAACTAGAAGTTTAAAAATCAAAATCTTACTAATAAATTTCCCGTTTTACCAAAATACTTAAAATGTTTATTTTTAATCACCCTGTTCTCGGTAATATATGTATGTGAAATAAGGTTTAAATTTTTAGGCTCACGAGGTACACTAGTGTCTACATTCGAATGAAAACATGAGTTTTGGCCGCCTTCTCGTAGAATGGTCCACTATGCGGCGGCCATTTCGCCGATATTTTATAAAAAGATATGATAATAATTTCCTAAATAATTTGTGTTTTATTCAAAATCACCAAAATCTCCCTTAAAATTTAACCACCCTTAACTAAGGAATAGATAGACAAAAATATAATTTAGGTAACAAATGCATTTTAAATATTCAAATACATATTTTAAATCTACTGATGCACATTTTTAGGGTGTTATCAAAAATGTTCCTAGAGTCATCTAGTGTTCTACGTGATATTTATTTAGCAAAGACATCAATCATCCTCATTGTTTGCAAAATGTAGTGACGCCTTTAACAGATGATGCCGTCTGCAATGAATAAATGCTAATATATATGACTAATATATTTTTATAAAAATTTAAAGAAAAAAAGTGGGGGTGGCACATTTATTTGCCGTTATAACGAAGACTTTGACTAAAAAGCCATTTTTGCAAAATTTCAGAATCGTACATATAGTTTTGTCAGTTTTATTACGTTTTATATATCAAATATACACTGTGCGGTATAAATTTTCGTACATTTTGATCTATAACTCCTTTTCTAATGCATTTAAGCAATTTTTGGGGAGAAATATTCTTTTGACTCGAGAAATATATATTCGAAGTTTCATGACTATACGTTTATCCGTTTGGACACAATTCCATTTTATTCGATGTTCGAAGGACACGGTTTTTTCGACCTACTCTTGCTTTACGAGCTATAACTGTCTTCCTAATATTCCGATTTAGCCCATTTTCAATACCAAACAAACCTTGTCTATAAGAAAGATTCTGGCAATATTTGAGCCCCCTAGCTTTTTCGGTGCGACCTCTATCGTGCTTTCAACAGACGGACGGACATAGCTAGATCGTCATCAAATCAAACCCCGATTCAGAATATGGGGTCTAAAATGAATATTTCGATGTGTTACAAACGGAATGACAAAATGAATATACCCCCACCATTTTTTTAGTGGTGGGTATAAAAATAATCGTAACAAAACTGATTCGTTCTGAACATTTTCAAAATTAAGGACGAACAGGAAAAATTATTTTTTTTTCTTCCGTACGAGATTATCATTCTAGTTCTTCCCTTTTTAATCTTCTCAAAAATACATTATAGTTGCAACGTGTGGCACGACCCACGAATAGCCGGGCATAATTTAGATTTTTAAATCTGATGCATGGTATTTACCTACAGACTTCCCTTTCAGATCTTCAATTTCATACAAGTTGTTTCCAATTCTAGATTTTATTTGGCATTTTATAAATTTCGGCATAAACTTTTTGTTTATATGTTTTGACATATCACTTAAAGTGTGATTTTTTCTAAATACTATTTGTCCTTTACAGAAACTTATAGGCCTGCTGCGGAGATTATAAATGCGTGATGACTTTTTGTGCGCAACCTCAAGATTTTTCTTAATCTCACTACGAATTTTGTTAAGTTTGTCAACATTATTTTCTATGCAAAATTCATCTCCAGAACTACATCCCAACTTATCTAAAATAGCATACGTTGAGGCATGTTGTACCATATTTTGACCGAATGTAGCAAAATAGGGTGAGCATTGAATAGAAGTATGGTAATCACTCCTAAGTATGGTTAGGATTTGAGGAATGTACTTATCCCAGTTTCTGTGGTCTTTGTGTTCTTTAAGAAAATATCGGATTTTGGTGACAGTTTCCCGATTTACACGTTCGGATGCATTTGAATGCGGGGCATAAAAACCAGTTGTGATATGTGTTATACCATAAAGTTGAAAGAAGTCTTTCATTTCTTTGGAAATAAATTGTTTTCCGTTGTCGCTATGGACAGTCCTTGGTACACCATAGGTTGGAAAAATTTCAGTTTGGAAGAAGAGAATAACATTTGCTGAAGTTGCAGATTTAAGGGCTTTAAGGAAAACAAATTTTGTCAAATGATCTAGGCAAATGAAGATTACCGAATTTTTTGCCTTAGTGAAGGGATATGGGCCAAGAAAATCGCAATAGATTATCTCAAATGGTATATTCGTTATAAATTGCTTGCCCATAGTAAGCCTAGATATTTGATTCTTAGATTTAATGATTTTACAAATGTCGCAATTTTTCACATATGACTTAATGTCATTTATCATTGTAGGCCAATAGTATTTTTGCCTAATTCTATATAGTGTTTTCGAAAACCCGCCATGACATGAATTGCTAGAATCATGAGCTGATTTAATGACCCCTGGAATAAACGACTTAGGCAACCAAAGACGCCAAAGGTTTTCCTCTTCATTTTCTACACCTCTTCTGAAACTAGTTCGTTTCAATATTAAATTTCCTGAAACACAGAGATCTGGTAAAATATCCTTACCTTCCGTTATAGTTCTTTTTAATTTCTCATATTCCTCATCCTCAAATTGTTTAGATTTCGAAATTTTCGTCTGATAGGGTTACCTCGTCAACATCTAACCGAGATAAACAATCGGGGACTACGTTAAGAGATCTTTTTCTATGCTCGATATTAAAATGGTATCTCTGTAGTTTAAGACTCCAACGAGCTAATCGCCCACTTAAGTCATTTTGAGACATTAACCACTTAAGTGAAGCGTGATCCGTAATTATTTTGAAATGTGATCCTTCGATATATGGCCTAAACTTTCCAACGCATACAATAGCTGCCATACACTCAAGTTCCGTTACCGTATAATTCTTTTGCGCACTATTAAGTTTTTGTAAAACATATGCGATTGGGCGCTTTTTTCCTAGTTCATCATGCTGAAATAAAACACCCCCTACCCCTACCTTTGAAGCATCGCATTGGATAATAAATTCTTTGTTAAAATTAGGCTGTGCAAGGACGGGAGCGGTTGAAAGTGCAGATTTCAATTTTTCAAAGGAGTTTATAGCGGCATCGGTAAACGAAAATGGTCCCTTTGACTTTTTTAGGCAATCAGTTAGAGGACCAGAAAGGTCGGCAAAATTATTTATAAAAGATCTATACCAATTTGCCATTCCGATAAATCGACGAAGTTGTCTAGGGCTTTTTGGTGTAGGAAATTCTTTTATAGATTTAACTTTATCTGAATCAACTTTTAGGCAGCCATTTCCTACAATGTAACCAAGGTATTTTATTTCCGTTTGGCAAAATTTGCTTTTGCTAACGTTTATAGTTAACTTTGCCGCTTTAAGGCATTCAGCGACTTCGGACAAAAGCTTCATATGTGACTCGAAATCAGAACTACATACTAGTAAGTCATCTAGGTATATGAAAACATTTTCTCGGAAGCGTGATGGTATAACTTTGTCCATGAGATAACTCATGGTCTGAGGACCATTACAATGACTAAAAGGCATATATTTGTAGTGGTAAAGTGGCTTTCCTGGTATAGCAAAGGCGGTCTTTTCCTTGGATGATTTTGAGAGGGGAATTTGTAGAAAAGCGTCCTTTAGGTCAATCCCACTTATAAAGAAGGTGTCTTTAAGCCTACTGAGTAGTCCATTTATATGCGGCAGCGGGTATGAATCTTTTTTTGTGACCGCGTTTAGTTTTCTAGAATCTATACATAAACGTACCTTCCCTGGTTTTCTAACTAGCACTGCAGGAGAACACCAAGGCGAGTTAGACTCTTCTATTATACCCATACTCACCAACGGATCTAACTCTTTATAGGCCTCTTCTTGACGGGGAGGAGAAAGGGAGTAATGTAGGGAACCAAATCCAACAACATTTTGTTTTGTGCCACACGCAGTTGAGATAGAAGAGTTAATAGTCTTAAACGAAATGTTGTTTCTTTCTAAAAATGACAAACTGTCATGACCTAAGACAGACACATTTGCCCCAGAGTCTAACAAACTGATTAAAGTTTCATTAAAAACTTTTACTTTAGCAAATGGTATATCATCGTTATTATCAAGAACAGTTGACTCTTAACAGTTTTTTAAAATATTTCCGCCTCTTAAAGCGCAATCGACATTTTTGGATTCTACTGTTTTTAGTTTTATAAAAAAATTGGGAACTTCTGTTAATTTTGAAGAAAAAAATTTGGAAGTTTGTGGTATGATATTTTGAAGATTGTTTTTGGAAATTTCGAAGCCTGAAGAAGATTTTAAAAGATGATTTTCACTTTGAGAGGAAATTAATTTAAACTCGGGGTTTTTAAGGGTGGACGAGTGTCCCCGGTCGCCAACTCGCCCATTTTCTGGTTTTCCTGAAATATATGATTGTTGGGGCAATAAGGGGTTAAAACACCCTTTGTACCACATTTAAAACAGAACGGCTTTTCGATTGCCTTAGAGCAGTAAACATAAAAATGACCATGCATTAAACAATTCCAACACTGAATATTAGAAAAATCATATTTATTTAATTTTCTTGTATATTTTAAGGCCTCCATTTGGGGATCTACTATGTCAGAATTTTCTACGTCTTTATTCGAAACGTCAATCTCACTTACATTACGAGAGTGGCTCATAATTGGGTTTTGAAATTTAGTATCTCTAATAACCTTTTCAGCCTTTCGAGCTACGTCCCTAAATTCGTTTAAATCACGAGAATTGTTATTGAATAAAAGACAACGTAAATTTGGGTTTAAATTTCGCTTAATTATTTCTATTATCGTAGAATCTGGCAATGGATTTTGCATTCTCAAATTCATAGAAACAATTGATGTATGATAATTATCATAACATTCTTTGTACAATTGCTTACGTAGGGAAATTTTTAAAATCACTTCGTGATCTGACTCAATATGACCGAATTCTTTTGTAAGTGCATGTCGAAGCAAGGGATATGTTACTGATCGATTCTGTTTAGTGAAAAGCCAATACCATTGTTCAGCTTTTCCATTTAAAAGCACATGGAAATTTGACAGCAAATGCTCTTCGGAACATCCAGACCTGGTTACAAGCGTCTCGACTTTATAAAGGAAGTCAGCCACAGATTCAGTACCATCAAATGTTATTCTCCATTTTTCAAGCTTTGCGTTACTACCGTTATCATGGTAGGTGCTATGCTGACTATTATTATTACCTGCCTGATTAATATTATTTCTAGGTGCGTTTAAATTTGGAAGAAATTGTATAAACTCAGGTGATCTATTCGAACTTATTATATTTACATCTCCAATCTGGGAAATACTATCCCTAATTGAATTCAGCTCCCTACGGAACTCTTCTCTAGTGTTTCTCATTGTCTGCTCCATAAGGGATATAAGAGAGTCAACGGGCTTTCTGCGTTGGAGTTTTATACCGTAACTACATTATCGGTTTGAGCTGCAGGCAATTCTAATGAGGGATTTACATGTGGATTTGAACCAGAAACTGAGTCTCTACCTGTAGATCGTACAAATGATTGAGTTAATTGAGGCAAATTTTGATTTTCTACGATTGGAATATCCGGGAAAAGAGCTTGTGCTGATAAATTATCTGTACTAGCAGTTCGGTGACCCTGCCTAACTGTGCTAACAACAGGTGAGCGCACTACCTTAGGTTTTGTACCAGTTGTATTGGTATCTATTATTTCTACTGGGATATTATTACGGGAAGCTGAAGAGCTTCGAGGCCCTCTTAATGAGCTGTTTTGCTGACCTGTTGATGAATTTCGGGTATTCATAATAAATTGATGAAAATGAAGTTAACTTTTATTGAAATGAATTTTCTTGAAAAAAATATATTTTTTTTCTCTAACCTGTATAAATAAACGTGGGTGGTTTTAATTCAAACAAAACCTTTTCAAGATAAATCAAAAATGTAATGAGACAAATTATTATTATATATATATATATATATATATGTATATGCATGTTTTTTTTGTATATATTATTTAATAGCTTTATTTGTATAAATAATGAATTAAATAGTGTATAGTAAATCGTTTAGGTTATTTAAATCTTTTCATATAAATATGGGAAAATCAAACCATGACAAAACTGAACAATCAAAATTTATATTATAATGACTTAAGTAAAAAACAAGTAACAGTGCTATATTCGGCCGTGCCGAATCTTATATACCCTTCACAACGTGTAGTCATGCAATAACAACTGTTTGTATCACCATTCATCCCATATAAAATACGTGCATACGTACACGTTAGAATAAATGTGGCATCGAATCCCAGCTGAGCCAAAAAAATTTTATTTTATTTTATTTAATATGTTATTTATATTTTATTATTTTTTTTATATTTTTTTTAAATTTTTTTAAAAAATTTTTTTAGAAAAATTTTTTTAAAAAATTTTTTTAAATTTTTTTTTAAATTTTTTTAAAATTTTTTTTTTTTAGTTTTTTTTATTATTTTTTTGTTATTTTTTTTATTTTGTGTTTTGTTTTTTTTTTTTTTTTGGTATGTTTTTTACATGTATGTATGTATGTATGTATGTTGTTGTTGTAATTGTGAAAAAAAACGAGGTGGTCGTGGTTTTTTGCTCATATCTCAGAAAGTTATGGGGCGATTGTGCTGAATTTCAATAGCGATTCATTCCTGGATATTTCCAAGAGATTGATACCATATACAGATCTGAGGAACATATAGTTGCTTCTAAAAGTTGATTTCAACCAACACACGGACAGACGGGCAGACGGACAGACGGTCAGGGCTTAATCTACTCCTCTATTCATAAGCTTTCAGAAAATATATACTTTATGGGGTCGGAAATGAAAATTGTAGAAATTACAAACGGAATGACAAAGCTATATATACCCTTGTGCACCACAGGTGAAGGGTATAAAAAGTGCAACGTATTTTATTATCCTCTAAATACGGATCTACTTTTCGCTAAAAAAAAATATTGTGATGCAAACGGTTAATACGCAACGCTAAAACTTTTATGTAAGCCATTTAGACGGACTTTATATCATCTGCATCACTATTTAAAAAATATTATTTGCCTTATTTAAGTGCAACAAGAGCAAAACTGTAATTTGTTGTTTGTTTCAGAACTCGGACTACTTAAAAGGTAAAAATTTTATTGGTTAAATTTTGTTCAATACATAATTGCTAATTGTTGCAAATAGATTCAGAGTATTATTAACCACACGAAAACTATGACTAGCAAAAGGAATTAAGTATCGAAGATGTTAAATATATAAGTTTACACTTGGAAAAAAAATATGAATTATTTAACCTATATTTTTCTTATAGAAAATGCTTATTTGTATTGGCTATTAAAAGCCTTTCGCTGGTTATAATTGACTTTACGTTGGGCGCCATATGTGTTACGCGCGGCTAAGGTCTGTTCAAAAATAAAAAAAATACGAATTGTGCCATTTAATGGACAACAGAAGTTAAGAGGCATGAATTAGATTTTACCCGCTAGCTCTTTGGTAGATTTAGTTCTTAACCCGTTTTCCGATACGCGTCAACACATAACATACTCTGCTCATGCCAAAAAAAAATACCTTAGAGTATGCAAAAAAAAAGATAAAAAGTCAAAAATATCGCATATTACAAAATGAAACAACCATGACGAGGTGATGTGTCGTGTAGGGTACAATTTTCCCACCCAATGTTTGAACGCCTAGACAGATAAATTACCCATAGTTTTATTTCTGTCCCAAAAAAAAAAAATTCTTACCTAACGATGTTCATATTTTGTCATGGTTATCTTTCCCATTAGTGAAAACAATTTAGTGGTTCATTTTAAAATATAAAAAAAATGGATCAAAACAAAATCAATATATAATGCATTGTTTTTGTTTCTTTTCATTCATAACAATCAATAATATGCAAAGCAAAGATAATAATAATGGAGAAACTTATTGTAAGAGTAGATCAGAAATTGTAAAAAAAAACAAAATTTCTTTAGCCAAAGGAACATGATAAACGTATTAATAAAATATGATATAAATTTTTGTTAATTTTGATTACATTTTACTCACAAAATCAATGCTCCAATTTATGTTGTCTCTTGGATGATGGGCCCAGCAATCAGGAGTACATAAAGATGTTGTTATTGTGTTTTAATTTAATGAAATTATAATTTTGTAAAGTGTAGAATAGATTAAAAGAGTTGATTTATAGATATCTGATACACTCTTAACAAAATGTTGGTAAATCTAATTTTATAATATGTATTGATATTAACAACTTCCGAGCTTTTAAGTAACGAAACTAACATTTACATTTTTTTGGTTGGTTTGTTTTTCTTTTCTTTTTTTGAGTTTATGTGCAACTAGGTTTGAATAAGTTTTAATATACAAATTTAATATACATATACGAAAAAAAAATGTTGTAGCATATAATAACAACAAATCTTATGTATATATTTACATGTATGATTATTTGAACAAATAGGGTTAACTAATATTATATTAGATTTTAAAACAAGTGCAAGGTTCATATAAAATATACATTCATATAAAAAATAATTTATGATACATAGGCTTTTAATTTAAATTACCAAGTTTTAGGCCATGTAATTTGTGTATATTTTTCTAGTGTAGAGGTGAAGGAAAAAAAATTACATTATATTATTTAAAATATGTTTTTGTGTTTTTGATGCCCAGTAGGGCTACTTAAAGTTTTATATACAATTCACAAATAATTACTTTAGTATACAATATTGGGAAATTAAAAAAAAACTCACAATATTATCTTTTAAATATCTATATTTTTTTATAAAATCAATAAATGTATTTATGTAATAAATGTGGAACAATGCTCTTTTTTTTTTGCATTTTGAGTTATAGCTCGATTATCCCACACGAGGTTGATGAGGACGCACAGTTGAGGTTAGGTTTTGAGACACTGTCATTGATGTATTTGAGCTTTTCTGATTGATTATGTAGATGGACATACACGAGAATCGACAGATAAAAGAGTTCCTTTTTTTATTAAACTTTTTTTCACTTTTTTTGTGTGCAATTTTTCACGTCTTTACTTTACAACTTTACACTTGTTAATGTCATTAATTTGATAGAAAAGTATGTAACTAGGTGAAGTTCTAGAAAAATGTTTAAGTGGCGTGATCATCTATGTAATTGCATTAAAATAAATAGATCATTAACTAGTATTGATTGAAAGAAGATAAAATAATTCCGACCAGTACATTGTGTGGGTGTAAAAAGATACACAATATCATATATAGAGATATAAATGCGTGAGAACCAAATGCAATTGCTCAGCAACACAAATATCTAGCATGCTATTTTTTTGGAGAAGAATCCTATTTACTATGTGTTAGAATATTAATATCTTCTATAAGAATAATTCATTGAATTAATTGTATACAAATTTGTGTATAAAATTTAAATTTTCTGCTGTGAAAGACTTAGTAAAAAAAAATAATCGTAACACAATCATTACCTATACCCGTTTGGTACCAACCTTCAGCAAAGAAGCGTAAAATCTCACTTAATTTCACGATTGGAGAAATTGCAAACAACTTACGTTTGGGCTGAACACGTTAACACGTCCAACAGATATTTGAACGCCGATTTATTTACTCTGTATTATATTTCAAACCTTCCAAAAGTAAAATTTACTTACAAAGTGTGCGGCAACTCAAGTGGGTTGCTGGCGTCACGTAGCATTCTCCTTTCTACCCTTTGCTTATTCTTGTCAGGTTTATATGCTTCAGAGTGTTTTGTTTCAGCTATTATTATTAACGCTACACTAAACATTTTTATTCACTTTTAACAATTTCTTTTTTATTATTTACGAGTATTCACTTTTTACGCTTAATATTTTTAAAAATTATTAGCAAATATTTTGTCATAACAAAACAGCAAAAGCAAACAGCTGACTTCGAAAATGTAAAATTCTCTCTCCCTTGTTTTTCCCTTCCCCGACTGTTTAGAATAGGGGAATTTTATTTTCGGGGAATTTATTCCCTGGGAATATTTAGAATTGGGATGATAGATTCATATGTACCATATATGAATATTAAGAATATTTAAATATCAAAAAGATATACTTATTTTTTTTTTAATTTTTTTTCTACACAGGTTAAATAATTTTTGTTATTGATAAATATAATAAGTAGTTTTATTATATAATTACCAAATTTCAATTATAGACATGATTAAATTTATTAAAATCATTTTGGAAAAAAATGAAAATTTTAATTAATTTTTTAATACTGTTTTAATTGATATTTTTCTCAACATTTGTTCAATTAAAACTATTAATTTTCATTTAATTAATAGTATCATTTTGATGATTGGAGCAAAATTAAACAATTTTTTAATTATTAATATTAATTTCGTAATTGAAGTTTATATTTATTTTTTTCTGTGTACCTAAACATTGTTTTTTTATCTATAACATCAGAGACCATTAGTAATGGCTTACTTCTGCGACTTCCTACCAAAAAATGCTTTTTTCATTGTGCAATTGTTAAGCGCTTATTTCTTCCCTACCATAAGTAGTTTAATCAAATCTTACTCTCCCCAACTACTGAAAATAGGAAAACATTAGTAAAAAAATATTAACATAAAAACGATGTCTTATTATTCAAGCTTGAGATCAATTTTTTTATGCATTTAAAAAAGATCAAAGAAATAATGTTACATATGATATAAAGGGTGGCCCAAAATAAATGCAGGATTCGAATATAATATGAAACACAGTTTAAGTCTTTTAAGTGTTATTTTTTTATATAGTCATAGGGTACATAGGATAGGTTTATTTATGGAAAACACATTAAGAAAATAGCTTGAATGGATTTGCATGTATATACGAACTCATTTTGTTGAGAATTTTCATGACCATTTTGCACAAATGAGGTTGGATTTAATTGATGCAGCGACAGCAATTGTGGTTATGGGCCTGTTGACATAGGCCTGTAATTTTATATAATCCCATAAAACGAAATCTGTGGTATTTAATCACACGATCTAGGGGGCCAATTCTGATCACCAGAACGCGAGAGTTCATGACCTGGAAATGTATCTTACAGTAATTGAATTGTTTTACCGACTGTATGGCATGTATCACCGTCTTGTTGAAAGTTATATTTATATAAAAAAACCAAAAAAAAAAAAAACAGTTGTAGCTCGTATTGCAACGTAGGCCAAACAAATTAAAATTACACCAGCTACATTAATTCTTGTGCTATATAAATAACTCCGGAAACTTAGAATTACCAATATATGAAACACTTTTTGTAGTATTTAGAAAAGAATGCTTCTTTAAGTTCTTATTTCCGTTTGGAAATAAACCATTAAATTTTAATGAATCATGCAAAAAAACATTTTAATTACATATTATTTATTTTTTGCTCTAGCTGTAAAAAGTCATTTCAAATAATCATCTTAATTAAAACATGCATAATGAATTTAATTAAAATACACTTAGAGGAATAAGTAAAAAAATACCGACTGATCAAAATTGTTGATTGTTTTTGTCATAATTCTTATTTCTTTATTTTTTTTTATTTTTTGTTACTATTCAATATTTCATTGTTAAGCCATATGAAGAAAAAAATTCAAAATTGTAAAAAAAACATAAGAAATAAATAAAGGAATGTGTATGACTACTTTAACTTAAATACTGTCACTTATGCGCCACGCATTTTTAAACATTTTTTAATATGAAACATTTTAAATCATAACAAAGTAACCACCAGACCTGCCTGCAGTTCTATAACTCTGCTCGCTCCAATCTAATCTTAAAATCAGTGAAGGAAATATGAGTAAATAATAATGTCAATGATGATAATGGTAATAATGTGTGCGAGCACGATGGCCAAAGCCATTAGTCGTTATGTCAGGCATGTGGAACGAAAGATGCCCCTCAAAAACATCCATACTGTGCCACTCGAATTTTGCTGTTTCTGTGCAGCGATGCACTGCACGTTCAACAATAAATAATAAAATTAATGCATGCATTTCATCAATGTCCTCCTCATCACATGAAGGAGTTCACTTTATTGTTTAGTTTCGTCAAATATTTGTTTTTGTTATAACTTTTTTTCCTTTAACAATATTCTGTGACAATCGAAAAAAATTATAAACTGTCAATATACAATTGTGCACGTATGTTAGTACATACATTCACATACATACAAATGTGTACAAACACATGTGTGTAAGAACATTTGTTGATGCCTGCTGATACGATTAAAAAAAATATTTTCAGTTTGGAATAATATTTATTGCATTTCTATACCCTTCACACGACAGTGTGAACGGGTATATATAGCTTTGTCATACCATTTGTATTTCTACAATATTCATTTCCCACCCTTATGAATAGAGGAGTCGATTAAGCCATATCCGTCCGTCTGATCGTCTGTCCGTGTGTTGAAATCAACTTTTAGAATCGAACGTGATCGAAATTTGAAAATTCTTATTAGAATCTCTATACCTAAAGCACAGCGAACTCGATAGTTCGAGTAAAATTTCGACCGTGATCGAATGCCCCTGTTAATGGTATCAATCTTTTGGAAATATTCGGAAACGAATCGCTATTGAAATTTAGCACAATCGCCCCATAACTTTCTAACATATGAGCAAATAAACACGACTGCCTCTGTTTTTTTCCATATTTTTACCACCAAAATTAAAAATTTTTAGTCATAGAATAAATTATAGATACCTTTGTTACTATTTGTATATATAATATGACTCTAGAGATTTTCGTGAAAAATTTTGGATAAATCGGGCTCTTATCGGTGAAGTTATAGGCAAACATTTTTTTAAAATTTTTTTTTAAAAGTGTAAATTCTAAAAATTTGCAAAAGAAAACCAATTTCTTTTCAGCTTCTAGACAATCAAGAGAGTCAATATTGATAATATCGGAAAGGACCTGACTAGCGCAATATAAGGCACTATAAAAAAGTTATGAAAGGGTAAAATAGAGTTAACTATGTAACTGTGCAGTCTAAGTTGTTTTTTGTGTATTTATTTTAGTGTATTGGTACTAAATAGATTTTGGTGTTATCAGTTCCTTTAAATGTTTAATATTTTAGTACTATATAAAGAGATCAACAAACCCAACATTTTCTCAAAAATTGTTAAATAATTTTTGTTGATAAAAATGTTTTTAAATCGAAAGAAAATTTAAAATATTTAGAAATCTATTATACTCTTAGAGGAGGATTTTTTTTATTAAAAATATACACGAAATATTTTATAGAAAATATATTTTACGCAAGAACTATATTTTATATTTATTATCGTCATCCCAGTCTGAAGTGTGGGACAACTACAAATGTATTCCATTGAAATCTATTTTAACCTAACATTTTATTTGACTTAATTCATTTCTTTATTAAGCTGTCTTTTCTACGTGTAAGCGGACCGTCCTTTTATTTTCCTCCCTTATGAATTCCAATCAATGGTAAATTTTATTAGGGTGTTTGGTGGTTAATCAAAGGTGTCGCAGTAAGTATGAATGAATGGATAGCAGGATTTCTGTGCTTTAACGTACAGATCGGTCTCTTGAAAACATTGCTGTTGTAAACAATAAAGTCAGGGAAACCCCAAAAACATTAAATTGACATTCTAATTAAAAAAATTCACGAAAGCACTACGCAGCGAATTCATGAGTACATAATTTAGCTTACTCAGGAGCATAAACCAACAGTCCATGGAAAGTGCTGTCATTTTGATCATTGGGTAACGTATCCAACTGAAGTCAATGCCAATTTTTCGCAAAAAGTCATCGTCTCTGTTGAAGAGAATTTTCATCTGAATAGCTTCGTGAATACACTAAATTTTGCACTAAATTCAGGGCTCAAAAAATTATCATGCAACCCATGAGCAACACTGCGCTTGTAATAAATCATTTATTACAGTTACGATTTCCAAAATAAATTAACTTAAGAAATCCTAATGTCAACTGTTCACCAAGGTGATGAGATTTAAAGGTGCGTTTTTATTTTCTTTGAGGTATTGTGAAATATCAAGCTTGTACAAATAAATCTAAAATAATTCCTGAAATAAGATCCGAAATCCAACGCGTCATCGGTAAGATACAGCCACGTCCTTGTGAAAAATTCATGAATAGAATAAAGTTTATCAAAATCGTGGGGGTCATTTAACAGCTATTTTATTGCATGGTTAAGCGGTAAATCTTTTCTTTATAATCAAATAAAAGAGTCACAACTATCGCATAATTACGTATTTTTGTTTTAATATTAAAAAAATCTTTTTTACTGAGACACTCATTTATAACGTGTTACCTGGATAGTTCCAATTGTGTTGTTTACTGATTAAAAAATTTCTGGGCGCAACCGATGCGATTTTTACTGTCTGTACTTGATCTATCTTTGCTGTTGATTGTGGTGACGCGTTAGCAAAAGCTTTATATTCACTACGGTGGCCTTTAATTCAGAATATTTAAAATTTTTGGTGTTCACAGTCATTAACTTATTTTTTTCATGTTTGTTTTTAATCATACTATCGCTATTGATGTTTATAAGAGCTGTCGTTTTTCACACATGTCTTTGTTATATCCGGTATCTTCATTAGGCAGAGGTCCCCCATAGAGTACCTTATTGAGTACGAAATTCAGAATTTTTTATGCCCCATAAGCCTGAATTCATCAGTTATAGGCATGTGATGCAGACCTTGACAACCATTAACTGAGTCATGCGAGGTCCAGGATTTTCCTATGCACGAGCCAAAGATTTTGGTAACACTTCTACACCCGAACTAGTAGTAACACCAAGGTGTGGAGTCTGTACCAAGATTACATGCAACCGTGGCGATCTGTTAAATTTATTCTCATGTAGAACTCTAAATATAACTGAAACAAATGCTAAGGCTTCTTGTGGCCGATATTTCTTTGGTTGGGCAGTCTTGCACTAAAGTGCTTCTACTGTAATGTTATAAACTAGCTTGTCAAATGCCTTTTAATAATATGCAAACTGGAAGGGTTATAGAATCCCTTCCTTCATAGACTGCTCAACTTTCAATCTAAAGGTTTTGTTGTTCTTTAAAGTCTTGATTGCTTTCACAACTTCCATCTCTTTTGCTATTCATAGGTATATCAGTAATTTTTATATGTTCGGCACAACAAAGATTTGGATGAGGTGTTGTTTTTACACAAAAAAACTATACACATTGAGATAAATCATGGTCATGATATGATGGCGACAGTCATTTTGTTATTCTCTATAACAATATTTTATTACAGAAAACAAGTTATATGTAGTTATTATTTATTTTAAAAATAGACTGACTACTAATTTGTTAAAATCTATTGTAAATTCTCATATTTACAGTTATGTATAAACGCAATTCAAATATGAAAAAATAATAATTAAATTCTATAAAGTTTAGCAGGCTGAAGAAGAGTGTCTAACATTCGTAAAAACTTGGCAAATTTTACTTCGAATCGTCCTTTTATTGATCATAAAAGACTAAACAAATACATACCATATTCGAAGTTGACTTCAATTTTAAGAGAAATCATATTAAAAAAAACAAATACGCAAAATGCCGCCTCTTTAAATAAATACATATGTGGAGTTTCGATTAAGTATCTTTCGCATAATTTTTTATGGTACCATTTATTTATTTATTTATTTGTGATTAATGCATAAATTTTAACATCCTTGAGAACTGTATGATTTTATTGGATGGATCTGATGGTATTGATCTTAGATACAAGGCAACCACAGCAGCTCTCAAAGAGCCAAATAACATATACTCATAGTTAGGTATTTCTGTTGTCTCATTCACTTACACACACAAATAATCATACACGTACTGTTGTATTAACAAACATATGTCAACTGTCTTGCTAAACACATGTAGACATAAATGTCAGATGTCGCTTGTGAATATTTTGCAACTTTTGCTTGAATTGGTTTTAGATTTTTTTTATTTTGGTTTGATTCATCATTTTCAAATAGACCATAATCATATTTATTGCAGGAATACGAATGTGTGTGTGCTTTTATAGACCTGGTTTGTTTATATCAGCCGTGGCAAGATTGGCAGACGGCTAGTTGGAAAACCCAGACAGACAGACAGGCAAACAGACAGACAGAAAGCATCAGCAGTCCATTATTTAGTCATAATTGTAAAGCATCATAATAATCAGCCTCCACGTCATCAACATTACCGTCACAAAACAGAAGAAATAGCATCAATTTAGTTTTGTCATTTAAAAAGATTTCTTTTCGCTACTACACTAAAACAAAAGGTCAATTTAATTTTAAAACAAAATTTAGCACTACAAAGCTCGACAAACTCGCTACACTTTATTTTTTTGGCTAAGACTTCTATCACAATTAAACACTCCAAAATAAATTATAAAAAAATTTAAAAAAATAAATACTACCAAGTCTACCAAGTAGTAGCGTAACTAAGTGAAAAGCGTCTTTAAGAAAAACAAGTAAGAGCACTATATTCGGCTGTGCCGAATCTTTTATACCCACCACCAATTTTGAGTACATTTAAAGCACAATATTTATTATTTTGTTAATCGCTATAGAATAATATCTTTATTTTATTAATTTTTAGTTTGGCTCTAGTTCATTTTATTATTAAATTTCTAATCATTAAATGAAGAAATCAATTTTTATTTGTGATAATGAAAGAATATATTGGAAAAGTAAGTTTTAATCCCGACACCAGCCGAGTGGAATGCATTTTCGAAACCAGCTACGGTTTCATCATCAGCACTCTTTGATCGGAATGTCTTAGTGTTCCTTTCCAATATATTCTTTCATTATCACAAATAAAAATTGATTTCTTCATTTAATGATTAGAAATTTAATAATAAAATGAACTAGAGCCAAACTAAAAATTAATAAAGTCTTTGTTAAAAAGTTCAACAATAAAATAAGAAAATTAACATATACACATGGCACGGTGTAATGATCATATAGACCGGTCAGTACCAACTTTCCGTTGAATAACTGACTTAACAAAAAAACATGTATGATTGAAAATGTTGTGAGGATCACAACCAACAAAAAGTTACCATCAGACTGATGGTTTAAAGCAAGAATAACAAATGTGATAATTGAAAAGAATAACAAAAAGGGGAAAAGCTTAAGTTCTGTACATTTCGTTCTCACTCACTACAGCAAAAGATATGAATATGTATGTGAAGTTTAATTCACAATATCAAATTTCGTATAAACTTGTGAGTTAAATAGATGATATTTACATCCAACACTAAGACATTCCGATCAAAGAGTGCTGATAATGAAACCGTAGCTGGTTTCGAAAATGCATTCCGCTCGGCTGGTGTCGGGATTAAAACTTACTTTTCCAATATATTCTTTCATTATCACAAATAAAAATTGATTTCTTCATTTAATGATTAGAAATTTAATAATAAAATGAACTAGAGCCAAACTAAAAATTAATAAAGTCTTTGTTAAAAAGTTCAACAATAAAATAAGAAAATTATAATATCTTTATAATAAAATATGTATCACTTTTTTTGTAGAGGGTGGTTAAATTTTAAGGGCCCATGTTGAAGGTGAACTAAACCTAGTCTTTAAATTTGTTTTCTGCATTTCACTTGACATTTCTCAATCTCAAACTTACTCAATTTGATCCGTGGAAAGATACGCAAATGAGCAACGCGTTAAAGTTATTCAGGTTTTTTATTAAAATGGGCGTTCAAATCAAAATACATTTTTTGCACTTCGTAATTCTTTTAATCAACATAATCGTTCAAATTCGTCCACAATCGGGAGAATTGTAAAAAATATTTAAATTTCTGCAAAGCAGGTCTGTATAAAATGTTAGAAAATCTGTGAATGCCTTCTTAGTTCGTTGAATGGGAACTATTGCTGTTTTTTGCGATAGTGTGGCAAAAGAGCAGTCAACCTCGACTCATCATCATGCCCAACAATTGAGCATCAACATTGTCATTGAAAATTTGGACCATCAGATAGAGGAGTGGTGCCAAGGATGGGGGGGGCATTTGGCCGATATTTTGTTAAATACATAATTGAACCATACAAATATTATAATTACAAAAAGAAATAATAATAATATCCTAAATAATTTGTGTTTTATTTAAATTCAACATCGGTCC
Source organism: Phyto melanocephala (assembly GCA_941918925.1). NCBI lineage: Eukaryota > Metazoa > Arthropoda > Insecta > Diptera > Rhinophoridae > Phyto > Phyto melanocephala. Next base: position 58,996,733 of record OW799236.1, read on the forward strand.
TTAAAATTTAACCACCCTTTATTACTTCGATATGCTACTAAAATGCTTTTGTAAATGTAGTCTTTTAGTAAAAGTGGGCGTTAGAGTAGGAGTGTCAATAAAGTTTCTGCTAATAAATACAACTTAGATATTTCAATATAGTCCTTTATTTTCCCAAAAACTTTGTCAATAGAGAAATTACATGAATTTAAGATAAACCGTTATATGGGAGGTAGGCGTTAAAGTGGGCGTGTCACCTAAAGTTTTTGGCACAACAATTACATGGATTAGAAGGATATATGTAGCAAATTTGATCATCATACCTCTAATTTTGGCGGTTTTATGAGCTTTTAAATTTCATTAACGGTAGATAACGTGAAAAGTGGGCGTTTTAGTAGGCGTGTCAAAGTTGTTTTTGCGAATCAGTACATCTTATATGTTTCAATATAGCATTTTATTATTCCAAAATCTTTATTAATAGAGGAATTATATGAATTTTAAGTAAAACGTTATATGGGAGGTGGTCGTTAAGGTGGGCGTGGCACATTGATTTTCCGTTACAAAAAATCCTCTTACCAAAAAGCAACGTGTGCAAAATTTCAGAGGCGTACATTGAATTTTGTTGCTTTTATGACGTTTTTGTTTTTAAATATACCGAAAAATACACTGTGCGGTATAAATTTTCGTACATTTTGATCTATAACTCCTTTACTAATGCATAGATTTATATAATTTTCGGGAGAAAGTATTGTTTTTACTCAGGAAATATATATTCGATGTTTCATGAGTCTACGTTAATGCGTTTGGACACAATTCCATTTTATTCGATGTTCGAAGGACACGGTTTTTTCGACCTACTCTTGCTTTTCGAGCTATAACTCTCTTCCTAATATTTAGCCCATTTTCAATACCAAACAAACCTTGTCTATAAGAAAGATTCTGGCAAAATTTGAGCCCCCTAGCTTTTTCGGTGCGACCTCTATCGTGCTTTCAACAGACGGACAGACGGACGGACGTAGCTAGATCGTCATCAAATCAAACCCTGATTCAGAATATATATACTTTATAGGGTCTAAAATGGATATTTCGATGTGTTACAAACGGAATGACAAAATGAATATACCCCCAGCATTTTTTTGGTGGTAATAAGTAATAAGCCATAAAAATCGGTAAAAAAAAATGTAGATTTTATTGTCAATTTACGGCAGGTACCCAATATTGACCAAATATATGTAATGCAGCAAACAACGTCAGAGTGGGCGCACTAAAGCGTCCTGTAGCAACAATGAATGGCAACTATTTACTTCTATCTATTTTCGTACAGCAAAAACAAATACAAGCAAAAAAATTGCCAGATTGTTATTTTGTAGCAACGCCTCGCATAAAAACCCACCCTGTCTTCACACGTAGATAACTTCAAATTACAATAAAAAATTAAAATATTTACAGCCTATTTTATTTAAAATAACACAAAACTTTTGTTTATAATTATTAATTGTTATTTAGGAAACATTGTTAAAATAAACAAGTAAAGGTGAATTCACCCATTTGTTCTGAACAAAATTTTTTCCGGAGAATAACATTTTTTACTGAGAGTTTTCTGCAGAACGATTCACCCATTTAAGAAAATTTGTCCGAAAAAACAAAGCTGCCATATAATATAAAATGCAAACAGTTGTACAAAGTGGAAGCACCGCTAGCAAACTATGTAAATAAATACAAACGTAAATTATTTCATTAAAATATATGTGAAGAAAATGTCGGATAGAAGAAAACTAAAATTATTATTTTTAATTGAAATGCATAAAGTCAATTTGTTTGCAAAAGAAATTTATAAAAAAAAATCGAAAATAAAAAGAGTCGCTTCTATTTCATTCCATAAACCCTGTTTTAAATAATTATTTTTGGATGCACTATTGCTCATGTCATACAAACATTTTCTTCCTGGTTTTTTAATTCTTCTATTAATTTTTGAGCAATATTTTCATTAAATTCCATTTTAATTGTTAATTTTCGGCAAAAACAATTTTTGTATAATAAATGTACTGACACTGTGTGATGTGGCAACCAAATTAAATTTTCATTTAAATATTGAAAAATAGTGGCATCCCAATTCAGTTTCTTCTGAACAAGAATTAAAATTAAACCAATTCAAGAAAAATCTTTCTGAACAAAATAATCTCTCTCTCTCTCAAAAGTAAAACATCAAACTCAATACAAAAAAAATTTGTTCTGAACTAAAATTTTATGGGTGAATCCAGCTTAAGAGCACCATATTCGGCTGTGCCGAATCTTTTATACCCACCACCAATTTTGTGTACATTTAAAGCTCAATATTTATTATTTTGTTAATCGCTATAGAATAATCTCTTTATAATAAAATATGTATTACTGTCTTTGTAGAGGGTGGTTAAATTTGAAGGGCCCATGTTTAAGGTGAACCACATCTAAACTTCAATTTTTCTCTTGTATTTCATTTGACATTTCTCAATCTCAGACTAACTCAATTTGGAAAGATACGCAATCGAGCAACGCTTTTAAATATTAAAGATTTTTATCAAAATCAAAATGCATTTCGTGCACTTCGTGATTCTTTTGGTCAACATAATCGTTCGAATTCGTCCACAATCGTGAGAATTGTAAAAAATATTTAGATGTCTGCAAAGCAGGTCTGTGTGAAATGTGAAAACATCTGTGAATGCCATCTCAGTTCGTTGAATGGGAAACATTGCTGTTTTTCACGATAACGTGGCAAAAGAGCAAGCAACCTCGACTCATCATCGTGCCCAACAATTGAGCATCAACAGTGTCATTGAAAATATGGACTATCGGATCTAAGTGTGCCGCCTAGGTTGGGGGCCATTTGGCCGATATTTTGTTCCATACATAATTAAAGCATACAAATATTATCATTATAAAAATAAATGATAATAATTTCATAATAATTTTATTCAAAATCAACATAGTCCCTTAAAATTAAACCACCCATTATAACTTCGGTATGCTAGTAAAATGTTTTCGTTAATTTAGTCTTTCAATGAAAGTGGCGGTTAAAATACGCGTGTCAATAAAGTTTCTGCTAATAAACATAACTTAGATATTTCAATATAGTCCTTTAGTATTCCAAAATCTTTATTCATAGAGAATTTACACGAATTTAAGAGGAAGAAAGTGAATTTAAGGTTAAATTTTAAGGGCCACAGGGTGATTTAAAATATACATTCTCTGTATTTTTCTAAAACGGGAAATTTATTAGTAAGATTTTGATTTTTAAACTTCTATAACATTTTGCTTTTAAAAGATTTTCAAACGAAATAAGTTTTGTATATTTTTAAAATTTGTTAGCCATTAGTACATGAAAATAAATTGTTTATAATGTTTAGAGACAATTTTTTTTTACTTATATCAAAATTTTCCTAAATTCCCATTTTTAATAGAGCATAACTTCAGGAGAACATAAGCATAAGTTGTTAGCATGCCATCTAGTAGTTGCTAGTAGAGTCATCTATATTATCATCTTTATCTTATATTTAGCTACAGTACAATAAATGGTGCAGTGTAAGATGAATAAATGCTAATATATATGACTAATATATTTTTATAAAAATTTAAGGAAAAAAGTGTGCGTGGCACATCTATTTTCCGTTATAACGAAGACTTTGACCAAAAAGCCATGTTTGCAAAATTTCAGAATCGTACATATAGTTTTGTCAGTTTTATTACGTTTTAAATTTGAAATATACACTGTGCGGTATAAATTTTCGTACATTTTTATCTATAACTCTTTTCCTAATTCATAGATTTAAGCGATTTTCAGGGAAAAATATTCTTTTGACTCGATAAATATATATTCGAAGTTTCATGACTACGTTTATGCGTCTGGACACAATTCAAAAGTGAAAGTGGGCGTTATAGTAGGCGTGTCAAAGTTGGTTTTGCTAATGAGTACAACTTAGGTGTTTCAATGTAGTCCTTTATTATTCCAAAATCTTTATTAATAGAGAAATTATATGAATTTTAGGTAAAACGTTATATGGGAGGTGGACGTAAAAGTGGGCGTGGCACCTTAATTTTTTGGCATAGTAATGAAATTGCCTAGAGGGATAGACGTAGCAAAATTTATCATCATACCTCTAATTTTAGCGGTTTTATGAGCTTTTAAATTTCATTAACGGTAGATAACGTGAAAAGTGGGCGTTATAGTAGGCGTGTCAAAGTTATTTTTGCGAATGAGTACAACTGAGGTGTTTCAATATAGGCCTTTATTATTCCAAAATCTTTATTAATAGAGAAATTATATGAATTTTAGTTAAAACGTTATATGGGAGGTGGGCGTAAAAGTAAGCGTGGCACATTGATTTGCCGTTACAAGAAAGCGTGTCACCAAAAAGCAAAGTGTGCAAAATTTCAGATTGCCTTTACCCAGGAAATATATATTCGAAGTTTCATGAGTCTACGTTAAGGCGTTTGGACACAATTCCATTTTATTCGATGTTCGAAGGACACGGTTTTTTCGACCTACTCTTGCTTTTCGAGCTATATCTCTCTTCCTAATATTCCGATTTAGTCCATTTTCAATTCCAAACAAACCTTGTCTATAAGAAAGATTCTTGCAAAATTTGAGCCCCCTAGCTTTTTCGGTGCGACCTCTATCGTGCTTTCCACAGACAGACGGACGGACATAGCTAGATCGTCATAAAATCAAACCCAGATTCAGAATATATATACTTTATGGGGTCTAAAATGGATATTTCGATGTGTTACAAACGGAATGACAAAATGAATATACCCCCACCATTTTTTTGGTGGCGGGTATAAAAAGTAGCTTAAGCTGTCCATGGCCTTTCGTCCACATCATTCAATTTCGTTCTAAAGACCTCGTCCCTTATAAGCTGTCGTATTTGTGGACCTACAAATATGCCTTCTTTTACCTTAGCATCTCTGATTCTAGGAAATTTGGTCTTAATGTATAGAAAGCCTTCACCGTCCTAGTTCATTGCTTTGACAAAATTTTTCATTAGGCCTAGCTTTATATGAATCGGAGGCAGAAGAGTTTGTTCTTTTTGATTTAAAAGCTCTTCTGCTACTTTTTTTCTCCTGGAATAAAATTTACTCTTTTCGGCCAAATTTTAACATAGTAGTGTTTTCTTTTGCGAGGCTATCCCATTCACATAAAAAGCAACAAAACGTAGTATACCCACTTTGCAATTCATGTAACGTTGCTACTACTTTCAAATCTGCACATTCCATGAGCAATGGGAATATAAAAATTTTTGGTAGTTTTATATTCATTCATACGCGAGTGGGACCGATGGAAATTTGTTGCCATTGTGAAGTAAAACGGCTTGCAAACTTGTCTTGGATGAATTAATAAAAAGCCTCCAATCCTCAGAGTTATGACTGAAACACAGTTGTCGCAAAAGTCCATCAGCATTATCACAAAATACCAAACCTTATTCTCTGCTGAAATAACTCAAAAAAGGTTGTTCTCTATTTCGAAAGTACGAGACGTTAACATCCTTTTGCACCAAATTCCATTCTTTTAATTGGGATGCAAGAAGCTCAGACTTGTTTTTTTAAAAGCCCTAATTTACGAATTTAGTTATTCATATCAGTTTGAATCGGAAAATAAGGTTTACTCGTTGGACTTCCAAATGAGTGCGAAGAAACACCCATGCTGGTGTAAGTGGATTCAGTTGCTGCAGAAAGCCCATCTTCTTCTGTAGGATGCAGTGGAGGTAAAAATTTACTTGTAAGCTGGTAAACTGGTCGTTTGACGCATGAAGTATTTGGATAAGTAACTTTATTGAGTACTTAAAGTAAGTTAAATAAATAAATAATGACGGAGATACGTAGCAAAATAAATTTGGAGATTTGTTACAAATCCTTAACATTTGGTAATATGAAAGCGTTTGTGGATTCTTTAATTGCTTTATTTATTTACACAATAACAAAGTTGTACTCTATAAGATCTATTTACTGTTTCCGATTTTAACCGCACGATATTCAAATTAAAAGTGACTCACTTATTGTCCATCAGCTTCTATACATACAATTAATACTAGAATCTACCCTAATGTTCTTAATTTGAATTCACAGGTAATTGAAAAATACTGCTATAAATTTTAATTCCCAGAACTATGCAAAATACCGTTGTACTTTAGTTCCATTACCTGCTCACCTAACGAAATGTTACATATATCATATGCAAGGCTGGTTTCATTACAATATTGGGAACCTGTGGTAAATTGACAATAAAATCTAAATTTTTTTTTTACCGATTTTTATGGTTTATGGCTTTTTTATTTCTAAGATAAGTAGCTCTCAGAAAAAAGTTTAAAATGTTGAATATTTGCTTTATATTTTTTTTTTATTCCATTTTTAAATTAAAAAATATTACGAATTTTGCACGAAAAATTTTTTTTCTCTATTAATTTTTGAATAATTCCAAAACGATAAGAGATAGAGAAAAATTGTATGTGACTAAAATAAATAAAGATGACTGGTTCTCGAGTTAGGATGAAATATGTCTCCGTACCTGACTAATTTAGGAGAAAAAATTTGCCACGCCCATAAAAAAAATCCCGATCTGATGGAAAAAAACCAACAACGGATTTGAGTTCAGCGCATCAAAATCCATATAGTCCACATAGTTTAAATTAACGGGAAGACAAAAAATAATTTTTTGTAGAGCAGTGTAATCGAGAAATATCAAATTTAAACAAAGAAATCATTGATTGTAGTGCGGTAACGATCTTCATTAACTTTCCTATACCCGCGCGTTGGTCTGTGAGACCGACAAAACGCTTTTACGTAAATATTTTTTGAAGACTAATATGTTAACGACTGAAAATCAATAAAATTACTGAATATTAATTTAATGAATGGCTTTATCATCGAGTTTAAAAAAATCGTTTTTTTTAAAGTTTTGTTTCAAAAAAACTAGTATTTCATCTAGTTCAAACTTTCGGTCTGTGAGACCGTGCGCGGGTATATGTGTTACAAAAATTGGCGCGGGTACAGAAAGGTTAAGCGAGTTCCGGCATCATTTTTCATGTTACCAACGTATAAACCGTACCAAACATCGTATACTGAAGAGAGAGATGTTGCAGATTAGTCTAAGTCCATGCGCTACAATTTGTTTAATTAACAGTTCCGTTAAGCCCAAAATGAGCCCCATCGCTGAACACATTCTTCAAACATAAATCTATCAAGATAGTTTGTCAGTCTATACAGATTATAAATGTCAGAAAGTGAGCACATTATGACAGTTCATTTAACCGTTAAATATTTTGTAAGTTCTGAGAAAAATTTAATGTCATGTTCTATCTTTGGGACAATGAAAAAAATTTTAAAGAGGCATACATTTTAATAAATTTGCTCTACAAATAACAGTTAGTCATTTGATTTATATTTTAGAAAAATAAAAACAGCAACTTCCGATCCATTTGGTTTTTGAGTGGGCAAAAATTTATTAGGAAAACTATAAAAATAGATAGAATAGAAAATAGAAACACAGCAATGGCGATTCATTTTTTATTCCAGGGTATGCTGGCAATGTATAAAATATCTGAAAATGGTGGTTAGTGTACTAATTTGAATAAGTACTTGACTTTTAAAAAATTTTTTTATGGAAAGTTATTTTCGCAAAGGCTTACTCATACTTTGCAAGAGATGAAGTTCCCTTATTACAAAAGCGATTTCCTGCAAATAAGTCGTTGTTTTAATGAGTTAATTTTTTGTTTTTGGAAAAATTTTGATTTAATCAAAATCAGCTGATAGAAAAATTAAAATATTTCTATAAACACAACATACCAGCACAGACCGACTATGATTTTATTTTATTTGCCTCCATTATTTTAAGTATATTTTTTTAACTTTTATTTAATCATGACCATTTATTTAATCGATTATCATTTTGAATAATTCAAAACAAAAAATATTGTTTTTTTTTGCTGGCTAGTAGTGTCTGCTACTTCCCCTAGCTTATCACTGCTGTAGTTATTTCTACTTTATTATACCCTTCACCTGTGGTGCACAAGGGTATATATAGCTTTGTCATTCCGTTTGTAATTTCTACAATTTTCATTTCCGACCCCATAAAGTATATATTTTCTGAAAGCTTATGAATAGCGGAGTCGATTAAGCCCTGACCGTCTGTCCGTCTGTCCGTCTGCCCGTCTGTCCGTGTGTTGTTAGTTAGAAGCAACTATATGTTCCTCAGATCTGTGTATGGTATCAATCTCTTGGAAATATCCAGGAATGAATCGCTATTGAAATTCAGCAGAATCGTCCCATAACTTTCTGAGATATGAGCAAAAAACCACGACCACCTCGTTTTTTTTCACAATTACAACAACAACATACATACATACATACATGTAAAAAACATACCAAACAAAAAAAATTACAAAAAAAAAATATTAAAAATAAGAAAAAAATAATAAAAAAAACTACAAAAAAAAAATTTTAAAAAAATTTAAAAAAAATTTTTAAAAAAATTTTTTAAAAATTTTTCTAAAAAAAATTTTTTAAAAAAATTAAAAAAAAATAATAAAATATAAATAATATATTAAATAAAATAAAATAAAATAAAATTTTTTTGGCTCAGCTGGGATTCGATGCCACATTTATTCTAACGTGTACGTATGCACGTATTTTATATGGGATGAATGGTGATACAAACAATTGTTATTGCATGACTACACGTTGTGAAGGGTATATAAGATTCGGCACGGCCGAATATAGCACTGTTACTTGTTACGACTACAAAAGCATCTTAAGTTTTTGTCATTGGTTGCTGATTGTTTTTTATTTTATTTTTCGTCGATTATTTCATCTCTGAAAATTTTTGATTTAGTACGAGAATAGTTTTTTCTGATTTTTCTGTTTAGATTTTAGACGCAGAGGTAACATTAAATATGGACATATACGCATGTTTTAATGACATTTCATTTGACATTTATGACTTGTGCTTGTAGTTATTTTTTGTGTGTGTATGGGTGCATGCCAATATATCTAGTATATATATATTGTTGCTACATGTCAGAATTGATTTCTTGCAATTTTTTTTTATATTTACTCCTTTGGCTATTTACGATTTTCAATTTTATAGATATTTTCTGTTATATTTTAATTGCTTATCATTATACAGAACACTTAAAGAAAATTATGGCTTAAGTTGAATGTTTTAATTTGTAGTGATCTGGTAATTTCTACAATATTATCCAGTTCATATCCTATCGCAGAAGTTGTATATCTTTTGTGTTTATGAATTAGAATACATTATGGATTTAAATATTCAAATATAACTTTTAGTAGTTAAATTTTCACACATCCAACTTTTTGCAAAGTAAATCAAGCTGTATTTTGAATATTAACTTCAAGAGTTTGAACATTTCTCGCAGGGAAGGAAAATGGCTTTTATGATTTTGTATCAAGTATGAAAACAAAATGTACTCTTTAGGCCATGACGGTACCATTTTTGAATATTGTTTAAAAATAAATACAAACTTAACAAAAATGTTTATAAAAATTCTGAACTATACAATAAAAGAACAGAAATTTAACAGAAATGTGTATAAAATCCAGTATACAATTAAAAAATATTAAATATTACATTTATAGGTACATACGTGATCGGTTATTTAACAAATTTTATTTATTAAATACTTTTAGATTAAAAAGTTTCTGTTATTTTAAAATTAAAGCAACAAGTATTTGTTGACTTCAATAAATCTCTCGTTTGTATCAAATTTGAAACAGTAGAAACGTGTAGTCTATTTCTTTTCTTTGTTTTAATTAGGTTTTGAAAAGAAAAAACTCGTTCGACGTTGGCCGAGGAATGTGGAATAGACAGAATTCCTTTAACAATTCTTTAAATATCTGGGAACATGAACTCATTTAATTCATTTTTCATCTGTGATACTTAAGACCAAAAATAGGAAATATTTGAATCTTTGTGTAATCACAACGGCTAGTGCTCTGTACTGATTATATATTGCTTCAAAGTCTGTTTGTTCGTGTGGAAACATTTTCACCAGAAGAGGTACTATTGAATTTGTTTCTTCCATAATAACTTTTTCTGGAGTAAACTTATCGAACCATTTTAGTACTTCATTGTTAAAGTCCACCTTACATGCTTACGAATCATAAGTCAAATAAAATACATATAAAAACAGCCAAGGCGAATTCATGTATAGGTGGTGCCAAATAAACAGGTGATTTTTGTAAGAAGTTTGAAATAAAGTACTAGACAGATTTTGTTGTTGCAGACATGACACCACCTGGTACATGAATCCGCTTTGACAACAGCATTGCAACAAAAACGGAGAAGCTGACAGAATAAAATAAAACACACACAAACAAAATTAAACAGAATATGGACACATGTTTAAATTGTACCAAGTAGCTCGCGGTAGTACCACGGTACCAACAAGGTCAAAAATGTACCATACAAAGTACATCCGTGATTTCTCGCTTATCTGCATGAACTTGGGACTTACAATATCCACATAGAAAAAATTCTTATAGCATCATACAAGTTTTAATTGTCAACACTGGTTGAGTTAAAAAGCAAAATAAAAAGCTCTGTGTAAAATTTAAATAAAAAAGGTGTTTATAATAGATAGTGACTATTAAAAACACAAAATAAAAATCAAACTAGAATAATGGCTGAATGCAATAAATGCAGATCAGCAATTCGAAGAGAAAGTGGACTTCGATGTATGGGTGTGTGTGATAAAGCGTATGTATCATTACTAGTGCTGCCACAACCAAAAAATTTTTACAACCAAAATTCGCTTTAAAAGTTACCAAATGAGAAAAAAATAACCAATTTCAATATGTAGTATTTTTATTAAATAACATTTAAAATGTAAACATATTTATAATGTAACGCATGTGATCTGAATACAATTAATAATAATAATAACAAAACAAATATAATTATATAACAAAAATAACTCGGTAACACCGTTCGCTGTTTGACGTGTTTTTTTCCGCAATAAAATTGCTAATTTTTGTTATTAATTTTTGCGATATATATCTGTTTAAATTTTTAATTACTCAGAATTTTTATGTGAAATAATATACTGTCAGTGTGATACAGTGTCTATTCCTTATTATATTCACTTCTTTAAAGTGTTTTTATACCCTTCACACAGTGAAAAAGGGTATATATAGGTTTGTCATTCCGTGTGAAATTTCTACAATTTTGATTTCCGACCCCATAAAGTATATATTTTCCGAAAGCTTATGAATAGGGGAGTCGATTAAGCCCTGTCAGTCTGTCCGTCTGTCCGTGTGTATGTTGAAATCAACTTTTTGAAGCCCCCCGACATAGGTTGGACCCGGGTAAGGTATTAAAATATCAGAAATATTCGGGAGTAGATCGCTATTGAAAATCAGAAACATCGGTACATAAACAACTGAGATATGAGCAAAAACCCACGACCACCTCGATTTTTTTTCACAAAAACAACATTACAACAACAACATACATACATACAAACGTGCATACTGGTTAGAGAAAACGTGGCATCGAATCCCAACTGAGCCAAAAAAAAATTTTTTTTAATTTTTTTAAAATTTTTTTTTTTATTTTTTATTTAATATATTATTTATATTTTTATTATTACATTTTTTTTATACCCTTCACCTGTGGTGCACAAGGGTATATATAGCTTTGTCATTCCGTTTGTAATTTCTACAATTTTCATTTCCGACCCCATAAAGTATATATTTTCTGAAAGCTTATGAATAGAGGAGTCGATTAAGCCCTGACCGTCTGTCCGTCTGTCCGTCTATCCGTCTGCCCGTCTGTCCGTGTGTTGGTTGAAATCAACTTTTAGAAGCAACTATATGTTCCTCAGATCTGTATATGGTATCAATCTCTTGGAAATATCCAGGAATGAATCGCTATTGAAATTCAGCACAATCGCCCAATAACTTTCTGAGATATGAGCAAAAAACCACGACCACCTCGTTTTTTTTCACAACAACAACATACATACATACATACATACATGTAAACAAGTAAGAGCGCTATATTCGGCCGTGCCGAATCTTATATACCCTTCACAACGTGTAGTCATGCAATAACATTGGTTTGTGTCACCATTCATCCCATATGAAATACGTACATACATATAAAAACATACATATATAAAAACGTCCCATTGTAAAATTAAAAATTCACGTATGTATTTTAAAAAAACAAAAAAAAAAAAAATTTTTAAAAAATTTAAAAAAAAAATTTTTTAAAAAATTAAAAAAAAAAATTTAAAAAAAAATTATTATGTATATAATATATATAAAACAAAAAAAAAAATAAAAAAAAATTTAAAAAAAAAAAAATAATAAAAAATTATAATAAAAATATAAATAATATATTTAATAAAAAATAAAAAAAAAATAAAAAAAAATTTAAAAAAAAATTTAAAAAAAAAATTTAAAAAAAATTTTTTTTGGCTAAGCTGGGATTCGATGCCACGTTTTCTCTAACCAGTATACACGTTTGTATGTATGTATGTTGTTGTTGTAATGTTGTTTTTGTGAAAAAAAAATCGAGGTGGTCGCGGGTTTTTGCTCATATCTCAGTTGTTTATGTACCGATGTTTCTGATTTTCAATACCGATCTACTCCCGAATATTTCAGATATTTTAATACCTTACCCGGGTCCAACCTATGTCGGGGGGCTTCAAAAAGTTGATTTCAACATACACACGGACAGACGGTCAGACGGTCAGACGGACAGACGGACAGACTGACAGGGCTTAATCGACTCCTCTATTCATAAGCTTTCAGAAAATATATACTTTATGGGGTCGGAAATCAAAATTGTAGAAATTTCACACGGAATGACAAACCTATATATACCCTTTTTCACTGTGTGAAGGGTATAAAAACATACCAAACAAAAAAAATTACAAAAAAAAAAAAAAAATATTAAAAATAAGAAAAAAATAATAAAAAAAACTACAAAAAAAAAATTAAAAAAAATTTTTAAAAAAATTAAAAAAAAATTTTAAAAAATTTTTTAAAAATTTTTCTAAAAAAATTTTTTTAAAAAATTTAAAAAAAAATAATAAAATATAAATAAAATATAAAATAAAATAAAAATAAATTTTTTGGGCTCAGCTGGGATTCGATGCCACATTTATTCTAACGTGTACGTATGCACGTATTTTATATGAGATGAATGGTGATACAAACAATTGTTATTGCATGACTACACGTTGTGAAGGGTATATAAGATTCGGCACGGCCGAATATAGCACTGTTACTTGTTTATAGTGTATTTTATTCTGCTAGTCAAAGCTGTGGCTTTGATACTGATCGTCTCAGATGTCTAGAAGCTGAAAAAATCGATTTTAGTTTGATAATTTTGTGAGAAACACCGCAGCAATTGTATATTGTTGCTTATATCTCAGTTTCTTTCAGACGGATTGCTTTATATTTTCCAGAAATAATTTTCGAGGCTAAGACTTGCAATTGGGTGTTGCTGACGTGTTTTAAAAGTATTTGGCTTGAGAAATTTAATATTTTTAAAAAAATTAATTTTTTAAATAGTTTTTGCCTATAACTTTACCAATTAGTGACAGATAGCCGTAGATGGGCTCAAAATTTTTTTTATGATTTAAGTATAGGGGAAAACCGGAGGTAGGGGTGTTTATTTTTTTATATATCAGATAGTTATGGGTCGATATGTGTTGTATACAGATCTGTGTAAAAAGAGCTTCTCAAAGTTGATTTTAACCAACACACAGACAGATGGACAGCAGGCCATCGCTAAGACAACTTTCGTATTCATAACCTCTGAGTGAAAAATATGCTTTATGGGTTCGATAATAAAGATTGTACAAATTACAAAAGGTACATAAGCCTATAAATAACCGAAAATTTTAAATAAATCAAGTTCCCATGGCTTGTTAAATTACTTTTGAACAAGATTTCCAGTCATATTGTCATAAATTTTTTTTACAAAAGAAAGTGTAAAACAGACTTGTAACTTACTGAGATATAAACATCAAAATCCCAATGAGTAAAAATTTTTTTTTTAATTCTAATCATGTTTTATTTGGTAATTGGGTTTAAGCTAGTCTATATGAATTTCACTGGTGCTTTTGCCAGATCATCGGTAGGCTTTTTACCCAAATTCTTGAAAAAGTTTAAAATATTATAAGTTTCATTTTTAAATTCTCATTAATAAAATGAGAATTCAACAAGTAACAGTGCTATATTCGGCCGTGCCGAATCTTATATACCCACCACAACGTGTAGTCATAAAATAACAATTGCTTTTATCACCATTCATCTTATATAAAATACGTACATACATGTAAAAAACATTAAAAAAAATAACAAAAAAAGAATATATTAAAAATAAAAAATAATAAAAAAAATAACAAAAAAAATTAAAACAAATAATAATAAAATATAAATAATATATTAAATAAAATAAAATTTTTTTTGGCTCAGCTGGAATTCGATGCCATGTTTACTTTAACCAGTATATATGTATGTTGTTGTTGTAATTGTGAAAAAAACGAGGTGGTCGTGGTTTCTTGCTCATATCTCAGAAAGTTATGGGGCGATTGTGCTGAATTTCAATAGCGATTCATTCCTGGATATTTCCAAGAGATTGATACCATACACAGATCTGAGGAATATATAGTTGCTTCTAGAAGTTGATTTCAACCAACACACGGGCAGATGGACAGACGGTCAGGGCTTCATCGACTCCTCTATTCATAAGCTTTCAGAAAATATATACTTTATGGGGTCGGAAATGAAAATTGTAGAAATTACAAACGAAATGACAAAGCTATCCGTGTGTATGTTGAAATCAACTTTTTGAAGCTCCCCGGGTGAGGTATTAAAATATCAGAAATATTCGGGAGTAGATCGGTATTGAAAATCAGAAACATCGGTACATAAACAACTGAGATATGAGCAAAAACCCACGACCACCTCGATTTTTTTTTACAAAAACAACATTACAACAACAACATACATACATACAAACGTGTATACTGGTTAGAGAAAACGTGGCATCGAATCCCAGCTGAGCCAAAAAAAATTTTTTTAATTTTTTTTTTTATATTTTTTTTTAAATTTTTTTTTATTTTTTTTTTATTTTTTATTTAATATATTATTTTTATTATTTTTTTTATTTTTTTTTAATTTTTTTTTTATTTTTTTTTTGTTTTATATTTATTATATATATTTTAATTATTTTTTTAAAATTTTTTTTTTCTTTTTATTTTTTTTTTAAATTTTTGTTTATTTTTTTTTATTTTTTTATTTAACATACATACGTAAATTTATAATTTTACAATGGGATGCTTTTATATATGTAAGTTTTTTTATATGTATGTACGTATTTCATATCGGATGAATGGTGATACAAACTACTGTTATTGCGTGACTACACGTTGTGAAGGGTATATAAGATTCGGCACGGCCGAATATAGCGCTCTTCCTTGTTTAATTTTTTTTTTATTTTTTTTTTTTATTTTTTTTTTTTTATATATGTATATTATATATATAATAATTATTTTTTTAAAATTTTTTTTTTAAATTTTTTTTTTAAATTTTTTTAAAAATTTTTTTTTTCGTTTTTTTAACATACATACGTGTACGTATTTCATATGGGATGAATGGTGATACAAGCAACTGTTATTGCATGACTACACGTTGTGAAGGGTATATAAGATTCGGCATGGCCGAATATAGCACTCTTACTTGTTTAAAATATAATTTTACGTGCGTTTAATAACAAAAACAACAATCAACTTCGATTTTATATTTTTTTGTTTGTATTTACACATATGTTTTGTGTATGATGCTGGTAATACTGGGATTGCATTAGTTTGTGTCTTTGATAACAAAATAATTTTGGAGCATTGCCATACATAAATATATATACCTTTCTGTCCAACCTTTTTCACAATGGAGTGCTCAAGTGCCAATTGTATAAGTACTGGTGGTGATCGTATGGTTTCATGCTGGTTGTGTCTTAACATATATCATTTAAAATGCAGTAATCTTAAAGCACGCGATGCTGATGCGCTGGCTGATCCTTTAAAATCCCTAAATTGGACTTGTCCAAGCTGCAAAAACATCAATATAGAATTTTATAAGCTTTTTAAAAATTCTAAAGATGAGTTTAATTTAATTACCAAGGAATTTCTGTTGCTACAAAATAAACTTGCTAAATTTGGAGAACTATTTAATAATTTCCCCAATTTAGAAAATTTCGTTAATATGCAACAAAATCTATCTCCTAAACGCAAAAAAGCGCATTTAAGATCTGATTCATCACAAAACACGCGCAAAATAACTCCTGATTCTAACAATGCATCTGCTTCTGTAGTCGAAATTAGTTCACAACCCCGTAATAACTTTGTATCTGGATCCACATCAGTGTCTGTAGCTGATACACCTAACTCCTTGGAGCCTTTACCTGCCTCATCTGGAATTCCACCAATAGCCAATAGCTCATCTATTGCTCCTGAACGAAATCCCACGATTGAAATCCAAACTTCTGTTTTATCAAGCTCTTCTACGTTAAAATCTGTTAATTTGAATGAAAAAAGTTTTTGCTTTAAAAAAACTAACTACCAAATGTTTATTGAACTTTTAAACAACACAGACTGGCCGAATTTTCTTTATTATACTAATTTTTTAAATAATAGTATCGATATCGACAACGTAATTAAAAAGTTTTATGATAAAATCTATTTATATATAAATCTAACTACTCCGAAAACTTTTGTTTTAAAACAATCTGGCCCACCGTGGAACTCTAAGTATCTCTCTACCGTTAAAAATAAAAAGAACAAACTTTATAGAATATACAAAAAGTCTGGATCTTCTATCGATTATGCCAAATATTCAGTGGTTCGTGCACAATATAATTCAATGAATCAGTCTTGCTACTTGAGCTATTTAAATAAAATGCGCCAAAATTTTAAAACTGATCCAAAGAGCTTCTACAAGTTTGTTAATTACAAAAGGAGGACAGTTGCATTTCCAACTGTTATGAAGTACCTTGATTCTGAATCCGATAATGACTTAATAATAAGTAATCTGTTTGCTGACTTTTTTTCTACCACTTATTCTGACGCTAAATTCGACGATTTAAAATCTTATCCACTAATGGAATTATCAAATCCAGCTATATCAATTCCATTTCTTGATGAATCAACGGTTTTCAGCAGTTTAAAAAATCTAAAATTTTCCTATAAATATGGCCCTGATGGAATTCCTAGTAGCCTTCTTATTAAATGTGCTGAGGCTTTCGTTTCTCCTCTTACAATACTTTTCAATATGTCGATAAAATCCGGTTATTTTCCTACTATGTGGAAGGACTCTTTTATAATTCCATTATTCAAGTCTGGCTGCAGAAATAACATCGCTAATTATAGAGGTATTGCTAACCTTAGTACAATACCTAAACTTTTTGAGAAAATTATAACTGACCATCTTTGCCATCATGTAACATCTATATTGTCTCCGTTACAACATGGTTTTCGTAAGGGTTGTTCTACTGTTACAAATCTGTTGCAGTTTACTACGCTTGTAAATCGTGGTTTTATTGAACGAAAGCAAACTGATGTTATTTACACCGACTTTAGCAAAGCCTTTGATAAAGTTAATCATAAACTTCTAATAAAAAAACTTGATGTAATGGGATTTACACAGAACTCCCTTAAGTGGATTTATTCGTATTTGACAAATAGAAAACAAAATGTTCGTTTTAAAAACATTATCTCTAAACCAATAGCCGTTGTTTCTGGTGTTCCTCAGGGAAGTCATCTTGGTCCATTGCTGTTTTCCTTGTTCATTAATGATTTACCAAATGCTATTAAATTCTCAAACGTTATTATGTATGCTGACGACGTAAAAATATTCCTAAGTTATAATAATTACGCCGATCATACCCTCTTACAAATGGATATAGATGCTTTTAATGTATGGTGTAAATTTAACTTAATGGAGCTGAACCTTGAAAAATGCAAATATATGTGTTTCTTTCGTAGATGTTATATTAAAGTTAATTATGTTTTAAATGGTTTTACGTTAAAAAGACTGGAATCCGTCTCCGATCTTGGAATCCTATTAGATGCTAAACTAAATTTTATTCAGCATATTTCTTTAACTGTTAATAAAGCACGTGCTGTCCTTGGATTCATAAAACGTTGGGCGAAAGAGTTTACAGATCCATATGTAACAATACAATTGTATATTTCTCTTGTCAGGCCTATTCTTGAGTATGGTTCAATAATTTGGGATCCAACTTACAATGTTTATATTAATAGCATTGAATCTGTGCAAAAACAGTTCCTGCTATTTTGTCTTCGTGGCTTACAGTGGAATTCGTTAAGCCTGCCGCCTTATACTAGTAGACTTGCACTAGTGAAGCTGCCAACTTTAAAAAGTCGTAGAACAATGTTAAACGTTACGTTTGTTCTAAATTTAATTAAAGGATGTATATGCTCTGATTTCCTATTAGCGAATATCTTTTTTAATGTACCATGTCGTTCTACACGTCGTTTTTGTCCGCTATCAGTCAAAGTTTTCAGAACGAATTATGCCAACTTCGATCCGTTTTTGAGGATTTGTACCGAGTTCAATAAACTTTATCAACATATTGATTTTTCTTTAAATGTTAATATTGTAAAATGTAAAATTATTTTGTTTTTAAATAACTAATATTAAACATTTTGTATGTACTGCTTTTTAGTCTGTAAGGATCTAGAATCCATAGACTTAAATAAATAAATAAATAAAAAAATAAATAAAAAATTTTACCTACATATGTATGTATGTATGTATGTAATAAGTTAACGCTTGTACATGTATGTAAGTCACAGCTGTTTTATTTTCGGTTGTCCTGGTAGCAATACTAAAAATTTAAGAACAAAAGCTTCAAAAGTAAAACATAAAAAATATGTATATGTGTATCATTATTTTGGCAAAAAAAAAATAATCAAAATGAGAAAAATATTCACGTCTCCACATTAAATAAAAATAGTAAGAGTGCTATATTCGGCCATGCCGAATATTATATACCCTTCACAACGTGTAGTCATGCAATAACAGTAGTTTGTATCACCACTCATCTCATATGAAATACGTACATACATATAAAAAACATACATATATAAAAACATCCCATTGTTAAATTATAAATTCAAGTATGTATGTTAAAAAAAAACAAGTAAGAGCACTATATTCGGCTGTGCCGAATCTTTTATACCCACCACCAATTTTGTGTACATATAAAGCACAATATTTATTATTTTGTTAATCGCTATAGAATAATCTCTTTTTAATTAAATATGTATCACTTTCTTTGTAGAGGGTGGTTAAATTTTAAGGGCCCATGTTTAAGGTGAACAACACCTAAACTTCAACTTTTTTCTTGCATTTCATTTGACATTTCTCAATCTCAGACTAACTTAATTTGAACCGTGGAAAGATACGCAATCGAGCAATGCTTTTAAATATTAAAGATTTTTATAAAAATGGGCGTTCAAATCAAAATGCATTTTGGCACTTCGTGATTCTTTTGGTCAACATAATCGTTCGAATTCGTCCACAATCGTGAGAATTGTAAAAAATATTTAAATGTCTGAAAAGCAGGTCTGTATGAAATGTGAAAACATCTGTGAATGCCATCTTAGTTCGTTGAATGGGAAACATTGCTGTTTTTCACGATAACGTGGCAAAAGACTCATCATCGTGCCCAACAATCGAGCATCAACAGTGTCATTGAAAATATGGACTATCGGATCTAAGTGTGCCGCCTAGGTTGGGGGGCCATTTGGCCGATATTTTGTTCCATACATAATTAAAGCATACAAATATTATCATTATAAAAATAAATGATAATAATTTCATAATAATTTTATTCAAAATCAACATAGTCCCTTAAAATTAAACCACCCATTATAACTTCGGTATGCTAGTAAAATGTTTTCGTTAATTTAGTCTTTCAATGAAAGTGGCCGTTAAAATACGCGTGTCAATAAAGTTTCTGCTAATAGCCATAACTTAGATATTTCAATATAGTCCTTTAGTATTCCAAAATCTTTATTCATAGAGAATTTACACGAATTTAAGAGGAAGAAAGTGAATTTAAGGTTAAATTTTAAGGGCCACAGGGTGATTTAAAATATACATTCTCTGTATTTTTCTAAAACGGGAAATTTATTAGTAAGATTTTGACTTTTAAACTTCTATAACATTTTGCTTTTAAAAGATTTTCAAACGAAATAAGTTTTGTTTATAATGTTTAGAGACAATTTTTTTTGACTTATGTCAAAATTTTCCTAAATTCCCATTTTTAATAGAGCATAACTTCAGGAGAACATAAGCATAAGTTGTTAGCATGCCATCTAGTAGTTGCTAGTAGAGTCATCTATATTATCATCTTTATCTTATATTTAGCTACAGTACAATAAATGGTGCAGTGTAAGATGAATAAATGCTTATATATATGACTAATATATTTTTATAAAAATTTAAGGAAACAAGTGTGCGTGGCACATCTATTTTCCGTTATAACGAACACTTTGACCAAAAAGCCATGTTTGCAAAATTTCAGAATCGTACATATAGGTTTGTCAGTTTTATTACGTTTTAAATTTGAAATATACACTGTGCGGTATAAATTTTCGTACATTTTTATCTATAACTCTTTTCCTAATTCATAGATTTAAGCGATTTTCAGGGAAAAATATTCTTTTGACTCGATAAATATATATTCGAAGTTTCATGACTACGTTTATGCGTCTGGACACAATTCAAAAGTGAAAGTGGGCGTTATAGTAGGCGTGTCAAAGTTATTTTTGCGAATGAGTACAACTGAGGTGTTTCAAGATAGGCCTTTATTATTCCAAAATCTTTATTATTAGAGAAATTATATGAATTTGAGTTAAAACGTTATATGGGAGGTGGGCGTAAAAGTGGGCGTGGCACATTGATTTGCCGTTACAAGAAAGCGTTTACCAAAAAGCACAGTGTGCAAAATTTCAGAGTCGTACATCCAATTTTGTTGCTTTTATGACGTTTTTGTTTTTAAATGTACCGAAAAATACACTGTGCGGTATAAATTTTCGTACATTTTGATCGATAACTCCTCTCCTAATGCATAGATTTAGACAATTTTTGGGGAAAAATATTGTCTTTACCCAGGAAATATATATTCGAAGTTTCATGAAGTTTCTACGTTAAGGCGTTTGGACACAATTCCATTTTATTCGATGTTCGAAGGACACGGTTTTTTCGACCTACTCTTGCTTTTCGAGCTATAACTCTCTTCCTAATATTCCGATTTAGCCCATTTTCAATACCAAACAAACCTTGTCTATAAGAAAGATTCTGGCAAAATTTTAGCCCCCTAGCTTTTTCGGTGCGACCTCTATCGTGCTTTCAACAGACGGACGGACATAGCTAGATCGTCATAAAATCAAACCACGATTTAGAATATATATACTTTATGGGGTCTAAAATGGATATTTCGATGTGTTACAAACAATGACAAAATGAATATACCCCCACCATTTTTTTGGTGGCGGGTATAATAAAAAAAAAATAAAAAAAAAATTAAAATATAAGTAATAAATATAAAACAAACAAGAACAAATTAAAAAAATAATAAAAATATAAATAATATATTAAATAAAAAACAAAAAAAAAATAAAAAAAAAATGTAAAAAAATAAAATAAAAATTTTTTGGCTCAGCTGGGATTCGATCGCACGTTTACTTTAACCAATTTACAAGTTTGTATGTATGTATGTTGTTGTAATATTGTTTTTGTGAAAAAAAAAATCGAGGTGGTCGTGGGTGTTCGCTCATATCTCAGTTGTTTATGCAACGATGTTTCTGATTTTCAATACCGATCTACTCCCGAATATTTCTGATATTTTAATACCTCACCCGGGTCCAAGCAATTTCTGGGGGCTTCAAATTTCAACATACACACGGACAGACGGACAGACGGTCAGACTGATAGAGCTTAATCGACTCCCCTATTCATAAGCATTCAGAAAATATATACTCTATGGGGTCGGAAATGAAAACTGTAGAAATTTCACACGGAATGACAAACCTATATATACCCTTTTTCACTATGTGAAGGATATAAAAATTACCACTTTTGGTTAGAAATAACCAAAAACGGCAGCCCTGATCATTACACAAAAAAAATGCGCGGGAATAGATAATTATTCTTCCAAAATAATACATGAAAACAATTTTGTGCGGTATATGTACATATACATATGTGATGTAGGTTGTATATACAAAATGTGGATCTTGTAATAAGGGACATCCAGGAAGGGATAAATAAAATTATACAAGTGTTAATGGATTATAAAAATGAGTTTGTTCACTACAACGAAATGAAAATGAAATAAAAGCTTTACTTCAAGCAATTGAAAAACGATATGACGAAAGATTTAAAAAAATTGATAAAATTCAAGCAATGTGTGGAAAAAATGTTGATGTAGTCAAAAATTTATTTGGAAAGTGAAACGAAATGAAAAATAAAAAGAAAAAGATTTATGAGACAATAGAAAAAAACAATACAATAATGTGTAATGAAATAAAAAAAGCAATTAAAGGTGAATTCACCCATTTGTTCTGAACAAAATTTTTTCCGGAGAATAACATTTTTTACTGAGAGTTTTCTGCAGAACGATTCACCCATTTCAGAAAATTTGTCCGAAAAAACAAAGCTGCCATATAATATAAAAAGGCAAACAGTTGTACAGAGTGGCAGCACCGCTAGGAAACTATGTAAATAAATACAAACGTAAATTATTTCATTAAAATATATGTGAAGAAAATGTCGGATAGAAGAAAACCGCTCTGTAGCGTCTGTGCAGAGTTTTCCACAGCACTTGACAAGCGTTTCCTACAACAATTATAAATAAATATAAATTGTATTATTGCGACCGATTATGACCCTATGGCTAGGTTTTTGTAAATAAATGAATGTATAAATAAACTAAAATGTACTTACGACCGATTCCAGTGGCGGCTCCTATTTCATTCCATAAACCCTGTTATAAATAATTATTTTTGTATGCATATGTCATACAAACATTCTCTTCCTGGTCTTTTTAATTCTTCTCTTAATTTTTGAGCAATATTTTCATTAAATTCCATTTTATTTGTTAATTTTGGGCAAAAATAATTTTTGTATAATAAATGTACTGACACTGTGTGGCAACCAAATTCAATTTTCATGTAAATATTGAAAAAAAGTGGCATCCCAATTCAGTTTCTTCTGAACAAGAATTAAAATTAAACCAATTCAAGAAAAAACTTTCTGAACAAAATAATCTCTCTCTCAAAAGTAAAACGTCAAACTCAATATAAAAAAAATTTGTTCTGAACTAAAATTTTATGGGTGAATCCAGCTTAATGATACAAACCAAAGCATATTTATTCATCAGGTAATTGCAGTTCGGAGAGAATTTTTTTGTTTATATTTTTTATATATGAAGATAAACATTGAAATAAATTTAAAAAGAGAAAAAAATGTTTTTTATTTATGCATTTTGACAGCTGAAATTTAAAATAAGAGTTGAAAAAAATAATCAGCTGACGAATCAAGAGTACCTGATGAATAAATATGCCTTGGATACAAACGTTAAAACAAAAATGACCTAAGCACAGACAGTGAAAGATATAGTGTTGCCAGATGTGTCAAAAAATCTCCCCTTGATTATAAAGCCCAAAGAGAAACAAAGTTGTGTTAAAACAAAAGCTGAATTAAATTAAAAAATAAATGCAGTGAATTTTAAAATCACAAATATATAAAATAGGAAAAACGGATCATTAGTAATTCAAAGTGAAAATGTCGAAGAAAAAATAAAAAGAAGTTATACAAAATGAAATTAGTGAAAAATATGAAATAACGGTTCCAAGACAAATTGCAATGCAGATAATTGTAACGGGCATGAAGTTTAAAATATCCGAGACAGAACTGGATAAAAAATTAAAGAAACAAAATTAAGTTTTGAAAAATAGTCATATTGAAACAATGAAAATTTTTGAGACAAAAAGATATAATAAAACTATATACAGTGCCAAAATAAAAATTGATAGTGATTCATATGTTAAAGTTATGTCAGTTCAAAAAGTAAAAGTTGGATGGGATAGATGCCGTGTTTTTGATGGAATAAATATAATACAGTGCTTTAAGTGTCAAGGGTATAATCATAAAGCCTCTGAGTGTAGAAATGAAGAAATATGTTACAAAAATATCATGGAAAACACAAAAGTAGTGAATGTACAAAAGAAGTTATAGCTAAGTGCATCAATTGTACTATAAGAGAAAATAGACGGCTTAATTTAGGAATTGACGAAAATACGTAACAAATAATAGAGAGTGCCCCGTATATAAAAATAAACTTAATCTAAAAAAGATTTCATTATTCTTTCTGAAACTCATTTGACTGATGCAGTCGATGAATCAGAGTTCCTAATAAAGAATTATAACCATTTTAACACAATATCCAAATCAAACAGAACTGGTGGTGTAATTGCATATTTTAAGAAACATTGGAGCATAATAGAAATAGGGAATATGTGAAAGAATCTAAAAACTGGATTAGTATTTATAGAGCAAAATATGAAATAATAACCCTCATATTAGTGATAGTTACAGATCACCGAGCAGCCAAAAGCTAGAATTCTGCAATGATTTTCAGGAAATAGTAGAAGAATTGTGTGAAGAAGATGGTGATATAATATTAGTCGGAGATTTTAATATAGACTGGTTAAAGGACTTTTATAATACTAAAATAGAGAGTGTTCTTAATGACAATGGTTTAAAAAAAATAACACTGCTCTACAAAAAATCATTTTTAGTTTTCCCGTTAATTAAAACAATGTGGACTATATGGACTTTTATACCCTGAACTCAAATCCGTTGTCGGTTTTTTTCCATCAGATCGGGATTTTTTTATGGGCGTGGCAAATTTTTTCCCCTAAATTAGTCAGATACGGAGACATATTTCATCCTAACTCGAGAACCAGTAATCCGATTTTCAAAAATAAAACGCCAGAGGATGTGTAATAAAATCTCTATCTATATCTTTTATTGTTTTGGAATTATTTAAAAATTAATGGAGAAAAAATTTATTTTCGTGCAAAATTCGTAATATTTTTCAATTTAAAAATGGAATTAAAAAAAATATAAAGCAAATATTCAACATTCTAAACTTTTTTCTGAGAGCTACTAATCTTAGAATTAAAAAAAGTCAAAAACCAGAAAAATCGGTAAAAAATGTAGATTTTATTGTCAATTTACCGCAGGTACTCAATATTGTAATGCAACCAGCCTTACATATGATACACGTAACATTTCGTTAGGTGAGCAGGTAATGGAACTCAAGTACAACGGTATTTTGCATAGTTCTTGGAATTAAAATTTATAACAGTATTTTTCAATTACCTGTGATTTCAAATTAAGAACATAAGGGTAGATTCTAGTATTTATTGTATGTATAGAAGCTTATGGACAATAAGTCAGTCACTTTTAATTTGAATATCGTGCGGTTAAAATCGGAAACAGTAAATGGATCTTATAGTGTACTTTGTTATTGTGTAAAGAAATAAAGCAATTAAAGAATCCACCAACGCTTCCATATTACAAAATGTCAAGGATTTGTAACAAATCTCCAAATTTATTTTGTTACGTATCTTACTTTAAGTACTCAACGGAAGACAATAACTTCCACGATTAAAAATGCTTATCGCCGTTATTTTGGGTTTCCTATCGATGATAGAGATAAAAATTGGCTGCCATAAATATGTTGTAGTAGTTGTGCAAGTGCTTTAAAAGGTTGTGTAAATGAAAGTCATAAGTCTTTGCCGCTTATGAAGGCAGCGATTTGGAGTGAACCACAAAATCATCAAAATGATTGCTCCCTTTTGCCATACTAAAACACGTGGGCTTACGAAAAAAACCAAAAATAAAGTTACTTATCCAAATACTTCATGCGTCAAACGACCAGTTTACCAGCTTACAAGTAAATTTTTACCTCCATTGCATCCTACAGACGATGAAGAAGATGGGCTTTCTGCAGCAACTGAATCCACTTACGCCAGCATGGGTGTTTCTTCGCATTCATTTGGAAGTCCAACGAGTAAGCCTTATTTTCCGAATCAAACTGATATGAATAACTAATTTCGTAAGTTAGGGCTTTTAGAAAAACAAGTCTGAGCTTCTTGCATTCCAATTAAAAGAATCGAATTTGGTGCAAAAGGATGTTAACGTCGAGTACTTTCGAAATAGAGAACAACCTTTTTTGAGTTATTTCAGCAGATAATAAGGTTTGGTATTTTGTGATAATGCTGATGGACTTTTGCGACAACTGTATTTCAGTCATAACTCTGAGGATTGGAGGCTTTTTATTGATTCATCCAAGAGAAGTTTGAAAGCCGTTTTACTTCACAATGGCAACAAATTTCCATCGGTCCCACTCGCGTATGCAAGAAATATGAAAGAAAACTATTGCAGCATGAATATAAAACTACCAAAAAATTTTATATTCCCATTGCTCATGGAATGTGCAGATTTGAAAGTAGTAGCAATGTTAAATGAATTGCAAAGTGGGTACACTACGTTTTGTTGCTTTTTATGAGAATGGGATAGCCTCGCAAAAGAAAACACTACTATGTTAAAATTTGGCTGAAAAGAGTAAATTTTATTCCAGGAGAAAAAAATGTAGCAGAAGAGCCTTTAAATCAAAAATAACAAACTCTTCTGCTTCCGCTTCATATAAAGCTAGGCCTAATGAAAAATTTTGTCAAAGCAATGAACAAGGACGGTGAAGGCTTTCTATACATTAAGACCAAATTTCCTAGAATCAGAGATGCTAAGATAAAAGAAGGCATATTTGTAGGTCCACAAATACGACAGCTTATGAAGGACGAGGTCTTTAGAACGAAATTGAATGATGTGGACGAAAGGGCATGGACAGCTTAAGCTACTTTTTTAACCCGCCACCAAAACAATGGTGGGGGTATATTCATTTGGTTATTCCGTTTGTCACACATCGAAATATCCATTTTAGACCCCATAAAGTATATATATTCTGAATCGGGGTTTGATTTGATGACGATCTAGCTATGTCCGTCCGTTTGTTGAAAGCACGATAGAGGTCGCACCGAAATAGCTAGCTCAAACAAAGTTTGTTTGGTATTGAAAATTGGCTAAATCAGAATATTAGGAAGAGAGTTATAGCGCGTAATGCAAGAGTAGGTCGAAAAAACCGTGTCCTTCGAACATCGAATAAAATGCAATTGTGCCCAACGCATTAACGTACAGTCATGAAAATTCGAATATATATTTCTCGAGACTTATTGGGCTGAAGAATGGTCAAATATATGTGAAAAAATTAATTTTGTCCCCGAAAACGCGCCAAATCCTTTATGTTTATACTTAACATCTATTTTAAAATTATTAAAACAAAAGGAAATAAAAGACTTTAGGTTAGGTTAGGTTGAAAAGGAGGGGTATAAAAGCACAAACCCATGACAGGTATGCACTAATGCCCAGTTGGCATGTTGTGCGCAAAAATAAAAGACTTAGTTGCTGATGCAAAAGGCTCTCAATTCCACGATCTATACTCTGTGTTAGATTATTGTTTGATACCCATTTCAGATTCAAATTTTTCGTCTCGAGCTTCAAGTTTGCTAATAAAAGCTAGAGGTGGATTATTAGATATAAATGCTAGGTGCTTCAGAAACTCTTCAGTAGGCATATGTACATTATGTAACCTAGATTCAACTGAAAATACTTTTCACTTCGTTTGAATCTGTCCGATTTATAATGAGTTTAGGATAAAATACTTTGGTAAAACCACACTAACTTTAAATGAGGTTGTAAATATATTAAATGATACGGATTATTATAATATGTTATATAAGTATTTGGAAATTTGTTTAAAATATAGAAAATTAATAATTGATGAATTTGCTTAATATTTTGTTATATAAAACAGCATCCAATATGATATATGTACTAGTAATTATTTAATTGAATTTCTAAAACTTAAGATGTTTAAGTTAAATAATTTAAAGTTAAACGTAAACATATAAATGTTTAGGTAAAATAGTTAAAAACAAATGAATTGAATGAAATTTATACTTACATAAATTTGAAAATAATGTCTAAATTTAAGATACAATCTAAATCAGCTTAAAATGCCAATCTGGCTCTCAACTATTTAGTTATGCCAAACATAGATAATAAGAATATTAAATCGTGGAGATTATAATATATTTTTATTATATCTATTAAATAAAAAAAATAAAAATAAAATATATTTCTCGAGTCAAAACAATATTTCTCCCCAAAAATTTTTTAAATCTATGCATTAGGAAAGGTTATAGATTAAAATGTACGAAAATTTATACTACGCAGTGTATTTTTCAGTATATTTAAAACTTAACTTAAAACGGACAAAATTAGATGTACGATTCTAACATTTTGCACACTTTGCTTTTTGGAGAGAGTTGTATTCATTAGCAGAAATAACTTTGACACGCCTACTATAACGCCCATTTTTCACGTTATCTACCGTAAATGAAATTTAAAAGCCCATAAAACCGACAATATTAGAGGTATGATGATAAAATTTGCTACGTATATCCTTCTAGTCAATATCATTACTATGCCAGTAATGACACGTGACACGCCAACTTTTACGCCCACCTCCCATATAATGATTTATTTATTTATTCCCATTTTCTGTACAACAAGACGGAATCTTATATTTAGAGTACAGAAACATATTAAGTGTACATATTACATGGTTCAAAAAACATTATATTAATAACATAAGTATATAAAACTAATTACAAACATTAAGAACATATTAAAAAAGATTTAGGAGAAATAACTACATAAAAAAGCTTTAAATCTATTAGCACTGCTATTTAATTGTTGGTTTAGTGGAAGAATGTTCCAAAGGCGAGTGGAATGTATGTAAAACTGCCATTCTGATACTAGGTATTGACGCCGTGGAATAATTATATTTCTTTTCCGATTTGATTGAAAAAATCGCAATCTATCAAATAAATATTTAGGTGTCTGAGTGTTAATTATTTTATGTAAAAACACAAGAGTACGTATTTTTAGAAGATTGTCAAAAGAAACACCGTAAAGATTTTTCGAAACAGATGAAATGCGATCAAATCTTTTTAACCCGTATACGTATCTAGCAATATTATTGAACAAAATATTTAATTTTATTTTGCTAACTGAGTCACAGTTTCCAAATAATTCAGACCCGTAAGTTAATCTGGGAATCAGGTAAGTTTTGGCAAGTAAAATTCTTATTTTTAATGGTGTGAAATATTGTGCAGACCAGATATCTCGAAGTTTAATATACGTTTGGCCAACTAATGAATTTACATGATTGTCCCATGTCAAATTGTTATTAAATATTATTCCAAGATTTTTCGCTGCTTTCACAATTTAAATTTTCTCTCCATTTATCACTAAATATATCACTAACAGTATTAAAATCAAAGTTCTTTTTGTGTATTATAATGCATTTAGATTTTTGCGGATTTAAACAGAGACCATTTGCAGTTGCCCAAAGGTAAATTTTGTTTAACTCTTCATTAAGAGTAGCAATACTTGATTCAATATTTTGAACTGCACTACTTAAATAAAGTTGCACATCATCTGCATATAAGTGAATCTTGCAATTTGAAAGTTGATTAGGCAAATCATTTGCATACAACGAAAAAAGAAGCGGCCCTAAAATAGATCCCTGAGGCACTCCTCTAGTAAGAGAAAGAGAGTCTGACCAATGACTATTTACAAATACTGATTGTGTGCGTCGTGAGAGGTAGGATGATATAAGTTTGGTTGCTGTAGAGGCAAAACTAAAGAAGTGCCTTAATTTTTTAAGCAGCATGGTGTGGTCAACAGTGTCAAAAGCTTTGGAATGATCCAGAAGCACTAAAAAATTTATATTGCTATTCTCCAATCCCAGCCGTATATTCTCACCGACTTCCGCAAGTGCTGTGATACAGCTATGATTACAACGGAAACCTGATTGCGTAATGGAAAGCAAATTATACTTATTAATATAATCAATAATTTGCCTATGTAAAAGTTTCTCTAAAATTTTCGAAAGAAAACACAATATGGCAATTGGACGGTATTCACCATTCGACTTAGGCAATGGGATTATTTTCGCATGTTTCCATATAGGTGGAAACGTACTTGTCATTATGATGCTATTAAATAAGTGAGTAACATACGGGAGAATTAAAGGCAAAAGTAACCTTACAAATTTTGGATGCATATTATCATATCCAACTGCATTAGATTTGATCAAAGAAAAAGTTGAAAAAACATCGTACTGTGTAACACAAGAAAAATTAAATAAGTGGCATTCGGATGACCAATTATGCGTATCTGAAGAAACTGAAGGAAAATTGTAAAAACTGGTGTTAGATTGGATTTTAGGTAAATTTGTAAAGGTTTTATTAAGTTCATTTGCAGATATTGGACAGTTATTGTTAATATCCTGACTACCAATACCAATTTCACGGATAGTTTTCCACTTCTGTTTAGATTCTATTGCAGAACTAAATCGTTTGGAATAATATTCAGTCTTAGCATACTTAATTTGTCTATTGACATTTCTTCTGGCAATACTGTACAGCAATATTAGTTCGGGCGTTTTGAATCTCTTCCACCTGGCATATGCTAAGTCCCTAAATTGAATAAATTCTTTGACAGTACTTGAAAACCAAGGTTTCTGTTTGTACATAACTTTTCTGTGTTTCAACGGTATAGACACATCAAATAGATATTGAATCTTGTGTTCTAAAAAAGAATATTGCTCGGCAACAGAAGTCATATTATATATATCCATCCAAGAAATTTTAGAAAAATTCTCATATAAAAGATTTTGGTCCAGGTTTTTGAAATCTCGATAGCAAAAATCCTTCTCAGCCGGTTGAGGCTTAAAGTTGTAAGTTAAAAATATTAAATCATGTTTTAAAAAACACGGAGCAGATATTTGATCATACAATAGAATACGGGATATATTAGACACAAAAAAGAGGTCAATAAGTGTGCTTATTGTTGTGGTGTGGTGAGTCGGACTTGTTGTGTTAACTGGAATAAGACCAAGTGATAACATATTATCAGAAAGAGTTTTTTCCAGTAGAATGTTTGAATTAAAGTCACCAGAAATCACAATGTCATCATATTCTGTTGTTAGAGTGCTAAGAACTGAATACAGATCAGTTAAGGATATTCTATTATTTGGTCTATAAATACAACCAAGCAAAATCTTTTTACCGAATGACGAAATTTCAATAAAAATAAATTCAACATTTTAAGTTTGACTATTATCAGAAAATGACCTACAACAAACTTTGCAAGATATGCTGTTTCTCACAAATATGGCAACACCGCCAGCATGACTTGCTCTGTCAACTCTAAAAACTTTGTATCCTTTAGGACATATGAGACTATCCGGGGTTGAAGTTGACAGCCACGTTTCCGAGACACAAATAATATCAACATTTGATTCCTCGAAGACTAGTTTAAATTCATCGATTTTATAATTTAGACTTTGGGCATTTATATGTGAAATAGTAAAACCTTCTTTATACTTGGATAAAATTCTTACCATACTCATGGTCAAATCTTTGGAGCTTCCACCATTATATCTGTTAAAACTCATAAAATAGCATGTTTAAGTACGCAATGCTAATAGCAACATAAATTGTAAGAAAAGATAAGTTTGAAAAGTAAAAAATAAAGTTATAAAAAATTTGGCAAAATATCAACAATTTTAAAAGAGTAAATAAAATTAATATTAGCAAAAAATTAAGCTTAAAAAAACGTAATTTAAAATCGCAATTTTAATAGTAATCGCGAAAAAACGTAAATAAAAAATATTAAGAAATATTAAGTAGAGCGAAAAAAAAACTGCTTTAGTTGATCCGGAAAATTGATTACTATTGGGTCATCATTTTCAGTTTGCTTTACGAAGACAATTCCTCGTTGAGTGTAAACTGACTTCAACAGACTATCTTTTCTTAAGCCAAGTGCGGTTTTGAAAATTCCATAATAGTAAGGAGTAAGGTTTTCATTAATGTAAAAGACAGAGTCACTCTCAAAGCTAGCATTATGTAACCGTAGCGGCGACTTATATTTACGACGATAAGCTGCAACAGATTTCAAAAAAAAGTTCTTTTCATATGGTGTATTGAGTTTAATTACAATTGGTGGGTCATCAGCTACTTTGCGATTTTTAAAATGTTTTACACGAAAAATAGTTTTGAAAGATGGTGGAATTATGTTCAAAGAGCTACAAATTTGTTCCAAGTTTTCATCTTTATACATAGGTAAACCGTTGATTCGTATATCAGACGCCACAATAAGGTTTTCTTGATTTAAACATTTTAACTTTAAATTTTGTACATCAGATTTTAATTGGTTTATTTCAATATTAGTTGACTCTAATTCTGTCACTCTATCATTTAATTCTTTAACTTCTCTTTTTACATCCATTATTATTTCATTTTTTAAGGAATTAAATTTCTGTTCAATTTCAATTATAAGGCTTCTCTTACTATCTGCAATCATATCTTTAATAAGTTCGGATTGTTCTCTTATATAATCATCTTGTTTTGAAAATTTAGAATCTAGCCAATTCCATAAACGACTGCGTGTGCAAAAGTCATTTGGGTTTGCAAAAATAAAATCAGCAATACTAGCAGACACAGTAGATAAAGAGCTAAGCTCGGCTTCATTCGCTGTTCTCTTAACTCCACGCGGTGACATCGAATTATGCTCACTTTTCTCCGTTATTCTCTTTGCTCTACGCGATGACATATTATATTAAGGTTAAAAAAAAAGTGTGTTGTTATTGTTAAAATTTCTTGTTATTTATTATTGATTATTGAACTCTTCTCGATTCGTATTGATTCTCTTTTCCCGCAGGGTATATGTATATTGCAAGAGACAGTGATGCAGTTATATGCTTAGTGTTTGTTTTAATTGTTTCTCTTATGTATTATAATTTATCTCAAATTCATATAATTTCTTAATGAATAAAGATTTTGGAATAATGAAGGACTATATTGAAGCATCTAAGTTAAATTCATTAGTAGAATCAACTTCAAAACGCCTCCTTTAACGCCCACTTTCATTGAAAGACTACAACATCTTCGACACGCCTACTCATAAAACCGACAATATTAGAGGTATGATACATATATCCTTCTAGTCAATGTTATTGTTATGCAAAAAAATTTAGGTGCCACGCTTACTTTAACGCCTACCTCCCATATAACGGTTTATCCTAAATTCATGTAATTTCTTTATTGACAAAGTTTTTGGAAAAATAAAGGAATATATTGAAATATCTTAGTTGTATTTATTAGCAGAAACTTTATTGATACGCCTACTTTAACGCCCACTTTCATTGAAAGACTAAATTTACGAAAACATTTTACTAGCATATCGAAGTTATAAAGGGTGGTTAAATTTTAAGGGCCGATGTTGAATTTAAATAAAACACAAATTATTTAGGAAATTATTATCATTTCTTTTTATAATGATAATATTTGTATGGTTCAATTATGTATGGAACAAAATATCGGCCAAATGACAAAACCCACCCCCCCCAACCTCGGCGCCACAACTCTAACCGATGGTCCAAATTTTCAATGACAATGTTGATGCTGAATTGTTGGGCACGATGATGAGTCGAGGTTGTGAACGAATTTGAATGATTATGTTGACCAAAAGAATCACGAAGTGCACAAAATGCATTGATTTGAACGCCCATTTTAATAAAGAAAAACCTGAATAACTTTTACACGTTGCTCATTTGCGTATCTTTCCACTGTTCAAATTGAGTTAGTCTGATATTGGTCAAATGAAATGCAGAAAACAAATTTTACGTCTAGGTGTAGATCACCTTCAACATGGGCCCTTAAAATTTAACCACCCTACAAAAAAGTGATACGTATTTTATTATAAAGAGATTATTCTATAGCGATTAACAAAATAATAAATATTGTGCTTTAAATGTACAGAAAATTGGTGGTGGGTATAAAAGATTCGGCACAGCCGAATACAGTGCTCTTACTTGTTTATTTTAAAAATGTTTCCTAAATAAAAATTAATAATTTTTAACAATAACTTTGTGTTTTTTGAAATAAAATAGGCTGTAAATATTTTATTTTTTTATTGTAATTTGAAGTTATCTACGCGTGACGACAGGGTGGGTGCTTTATGCGAGGCGTTGCTACAAAATAACAATCTGACAATTTTTTCGCTTGTATTTGTTTTTGCTGTACGAAAAAATATAGAAGTAAATAGTTGCCATTCATTGTTGATACAAGGCGCTTTAGTGCGCCCAGTCTGACGTTGTTTGTTGCATTACACCAAAGAATATAAATCATATAGAATGCGCATCACGTACAAAATAAAATATCTGGAGGGTTCTAACATTGGAACCCGCTCTCTTCATTACGAATGGCTCTCATATATTTAGTTTCGCTCACAAAATTTTGTAAATGTAATTTGTTGTTGGTTTCTTTATTCATAGTTTTTTACAAGCAAAGAAACAAAATAAATACGAACACGTGTTTGTCTGTTGCTTATGCATGTACTTATGTATGGATGTGTTAATGTTCTTTAAATAAAGATATGAGCGAATATAAATTTACATTTATAAAAAAGGTCAACTAAATTCAAACAAATGTATACAAAAATTATTTTGAAAACAAATATGCTCGACTGTGTTACAGTAGCAAAAGCATATACAGTGAGGTGCACAAATTAGTACATGTTTGTACTTTGACCACTTTTTATGTCATAGAAATAAAAGTAATAAAGCAAATTCAAAATTTTTTTTGTAGTTTATTTAGTATTAGGTACTTAATAAGAATATATAAGATCTGTAACAAAATGCATCAAGCACCAAGAAAAAAACGAAAAAAAAAACAAATTAACTTTTATGTACTTAATTTTGCACTTTTGCATTTTATGCAGAATTTGAAGAAAATAAATGAAAAAGTACCGTTATTTTTCAATCTATTTGCATAAGCTCGACATTATTTAAATGGCGTGTGGTAAAAACATTGTGCAAATTTTTGAACAAAAATCATTTTTTTTGAAATCAAATAAATTCCTAACAATAATAAATAATAAAGAAACTTTCAAAAACCACGGAGGAGAGCATTCGGGCCATGACTAAAAGAGGCTGTTCTATCCGGGAAATTGCAAAAGAACTTAAAGTGAGTCAATCATAAGTCATAAGGGTACAAAAACGGTGTTCCATTGTTCCCAAGCCTCAAGTTATAGGTCGGAAAAAACTTCTTACTAATGCGGACGCCCGTCTAATGATAAGAGAAATGAAAATAGATAAGTTTTTAGCACTAAAAGATGCTTCGTTAGCAATCGGAAAACCCGTTAGTCGGTGGACAGCATGTAGAGCCCTTTGCGATATTGGTTATATTGCAGCAGTAAAAAAAACAAAAACCTGTATTGTCGGAAAAAAATGTAAAGGCATGGTTAAAATTTGCCAAAGAGCACAAAACTAGGACAGTGGACGACTGGAAACGTGTGATCTGGCCAGACGAATCCAAATTTAACCGTTTCCAATTCGACGGTAAACAATATTGCTGGCGCCGCCCTGGTGAAGAAATTCAAAGGCGCCATGTGTAGAAAACTTTGAAGCACGGGGGAGAAAACGTCGTGGTATGGGGTTGCTTTACGTGGTGGGATCTTGGACCACTGCAAAAAATTGATAACATAATGAAGAAAGAAGACTATTTGAGAATTTTGCAGACTTATCTTTCCGATTTTTTAGATAAGAGCGCCTATCCTGCAGAAGAAGTAATTTCTCAGCAGGATGGTGATAAAAAACACACGTCCAAAATCGTGAAAGAATAGCTTGGCGACCAAAATTTTCAATTATTGCAGTGGCCAGCACAAATTCCCAACCTCAATCCGATTGAGAATTTGTGGTCAATCGTAAAGAGACGGTTGGGACAGTACCAATCAGCCCCTACGAATTTGGACGAGCTTTGGCAGCGGATCCAAAATGAATGGAAGAATATTCCAAAAGAAATTATACTGAAATTGTTGGAGAGTATGCCAAATCGCATAAATGATGTCTTACAAAATAAAGGGCTTTGGACTAAATATTCAAAATATTCGTATTTCGCAAGGTTTTTCAACGGTGCAAAATTGAGTACATTGGAGTTGTTTTCGTTTTCTTTATTTTTTTCTTAGAAATTGATGCTTTATGTTTTGAATTTTACACTATTTTGTTAAGTACCTAATACTAAATAAACTACAAAAAAAATTTTTGAGTTTGCTTTATTACTTTTATTTCTATTACATAAAAAGTGCTCAAAGTACAAACTTGTACTCATTTGTGCACCTCACTGTATATATTGTTGTTGTACGAATGAGATTGCATCAATTGTGATCGAATTTTATTTGCCCTTCTTAGCGAAAATTTTAGTGTACGTGTACATTTTAATTGATTTGAGATAATTTTAATACAATGAAATTTTTTATAGGTGAAAATGTTTTCTTCAAGCATTTGAATTTCACTCGAGGTATTTTAAATAAATAAATAAAAAAGGCGATGTTTTCTAATGTATTACAGATACTTTTATAAATTGGAATTTTCGAAAAAACTTTCGCTTATTGTCAAGTACACTAAATGTTTATACATGTAGCTCTAGTGTGATATTTTTTATTTAAAAGTGTAATTTATAGTTTATTTTAGCTACTTTATTCTTTAAAATTACAATTTTTATTAAAATTGCTGTCACTGTTTCGCCAATAATTTGTTGGCTAGTCAGGAAACTAAGTGCGCCTGTGGACCAGTCAGTAAAGGACAAGTCAGTTGTTTAGGGGTTGCGGGTTCGATTCCCGCCGGAGACTCTGGAATTGTCTGCTTCTCTTTCTCTTCTATCCTAAATATTTCTATTCTTATTCTATTATTCTCTCTATTAAGGCGTCACAATGGACGTTTAACTAAGTACGCGTGTATGTATGTTGTTTATGCATGTATGTATGGATGTGTTAATGTTCTTCAAACAATGATATAAGCGAATATAAATTTACATTTATAAAAAAGGTAAAATAAATTCAAACAAATGTATACAAAAATTATTTTGAAAACAAATATGCTCGACTGTGTTACAGTAGCAAAAGCATATATATATTGTTGTTGTACGAATGAGATTGCATCAATTGTGATCGAATTTTATTTGCCCTTCTTAGCGAAAATTTTAGTGTACGTGTACATTTTAATTGATTTGAGATTATTTTAATACAATGAAATTTTTTATAGGTGAAAATGTTTTCTTCAAGCATTTGAATTTCACTCGAGGTATTTTAAATAAATAAATAAAAAAGGCGATGTTTTCTAATGTATTACAGATACTTTTATAAATTGGAATTTTCGAAAAAACTTTCGCTTATTGTCAAGTACACTAAATGTTTATACATGTAGCTCTAGTGTGATATTTTTTATTTAAAAGTGTAATTTCTTTTTTCTACAAACTGAGCTGTTGATAAGGCCAATTTTGTGAATTTTATCTTAAATTTTGTGTTTTCGGAAATAGTTTTGATAGCAGCCGCAACTGTTCTGCTGAAAATTTGTGTTGCAAATTTTACACGCATTTTTTCAAAACAGTTAGGGTAAATGTGTTGCGTGTCAATTTTGGGCACATTTTTGTTTTTGCACTTGCTTTCATTTCATACAATTCCTTAATTACTTGAAAGCTTACCGTTCCATCCGGTGATTTTATGTCACTGCGCTTATATTTTGTAAACAATCAATCGATTCAATAAGAGACTTGTTTATATTTTTACGATTTAACTTTTTAATATTTTGTGTGGGTCGCTTTGATTTTAAAATTTTTTGAATTTTTTTGTGATCTGCACGTAGAGTTTGATTTTCGCAATTGTAGCAGAAGGGGGCTTTAATATTTTCACAATCTAAATTTTTTTTGGGGAGAACCTGAGCTCTGCGTTAAAATCTTCCAATTCTTTCTCCATTTCATCAATATCTACAGTTCAAATGGCGTCAGCTTTTAATTTTTTTTCCGCAACGTATGAACTTGAAAATTGATTTTCGCAAATATAAAGATTTTTATTAAAATTCTTCTCAGGAATTCGACAATTCTCTCGCCAAATTTGACCTATTATCATATCCGGCGAAGCCCTTAAAATGTCTTCTCGACTTTTGGCATTTTTTTACGCAGCATTTTATGCCCGATTGCGATTTATTTTTCTTTTTTGTACTCGAATTCATTGCTTTAGTAGAGTTTTTATTTATTGCGTTATTTTTATTTTTTTTTTATTTACTTTTATTATAATTTCTAGACACACAGTACGTAATGTTTCACTGCAGCTTTGAAACTGAAATGTGTTATGAAATGCTTCACAACAAAATAAAATAAAAAGCTGCAGAGCCTTTAAAAAATCACTAAGAAGTTTTCGGGCGAAGTGTCTTTGAGGATTTTTGCCTCTTAAAATTCAACAACAATACAAAAATTCTACCTGACTTCGTTTTAGCTAGGTTTTTGCGCATTTATTGCATGTGGGTTTTTTTTAAAAAACGGTCAAATAATTCCAGTGCAGGCAACAGGTACATAAGTATTTTTTATTGAGTTTTGCCTTTCTTACATAAAATTAAAATTCCTTTTCTTTTATCACAAAATACCTACATACATAACTATTAGTTTCCTGGTAGGTAGGTAGGTAGGTAAGGCTGGTGCAAAGTTACCCTCACACCTTCACTCGAAGACCATTACGGTCCATTGTGACGCCTTAATAGAGAGAATAATAGAATAAGAATAGAAATATTTAGGATAGAAGAGAAAGAGAAGCAGACAATTCCAGAGTCTCCGGCGGGAATCGAACCCGCAACCCCTAAACAACTGACTTGTCCTTTACTGACTGGTCCACAGGCGCACTTAGTTTCCTGACTAGCCAACAAATTATTGGCGAAACAGTGACAGCAATTTTAATAAAAATTGTAATTTTAAAGAATAAAGTAGCTAAAATAAACTATAAATTACACTTTTAAATAAAAAATATCACACTAGAGCTACATGTATAAACATTTAGTGTACTTGACAATAAGCGAAAGTTTTTTCGAAAATTCCAATTTATAAAAGTATCTGTAATACATTAGAAAACATCGCCTTTTTTATTTATTTATTTAAAATACCTCGAGTGAAATTCAAATGCTTGAAGAAAACATTTTCACCTATAAAAAATTTCATTGTATTAAAATAATCTCAAATCAATTAAAATGTACACGTACACTAAAATTTTCGCTAAGAAGGGCAAATAAAATTCGATCACAATTGATGCAATCTCATTCGTACAACAACAATATATATATGCTTTTGCTACTGTAACACAGTCGAGCATATTTGTTTTCAAAATAATTTTTGTATACATTTGTTTGAATTTATTTTACCTTTTTTATAAATGTAAATTTATATTCGCTTATATCATTGTTTGAAAAACATTAACACATCCATACATACATGCATAAATAACATACATACACGCGTACGTAGTTAAACGTCTGACTGACTGTCTGACAACAATTTGTTGAGATGATGAATAGAAGTTGAATTTGTGCAAGAAATGAAAATATCAAAACATAAACAAACAGACATACATACAAACTGAAGTATTTACAAACACACGCAATTACGTATGAGAGCGAAACATTGTTATGCTCTTTACTTTGCTTCTTTCCCTTTTGCCTAACCGATCGCGTCAAAAAATTTTTTTAAAAAATATTTCAATTTGGGCCTTCATGCGCATTCTATATGATTTATATTCTTTGATTACACATATTTGGTCAATATTGGGTACCTGCGGTAAATTGACAATAAAATCTACATTTTTTACTGATTTTTATGGTTTATGGCTTTTTTTATTTCTAATATAAGTAGCTCTCAGAAAAAAGTTAAAAATATTGAATATTTGCTTCATATTTTTTTTAATTCCATTTTTAAATTGAACAAGTAAGAGCGCTATATTCGGCCGTGCCGAATCTTATATACCCTTCACAACGTGTAGTCATGCAATAACAGTAGCTTGTGCCACCATTCATCCCATATGAAATACGTACATACATATAAAAACATACATATATAAAAACATCCCATTGTAAAATTATAAATTCACATATGTATGTTAAAAAAAAAATAAAAATTTAAAAAAAATTAAAAAAAAAAATTACTATATTATAATGGCCCATAATCATAGTTAAACAGTAAAGTCGGTTCTTTTTAAAAACAACTTTAAATTAAAAACCTGCTTTTATTAATTTTGCAACTATAATCAAAATTAAAGTATGTTTTAACTTGAACTGACTTTAAGTGGGTGCTGCGTCAAATTTAATAATCGATTTCATACAATCTGCATCAAAACATAAACAAGTGTCATCTCTAATCAGCTGGCGTAAAATATAAATATTTTAGAGCAAATAATAAAAGGCGGCAAAGAATTCTACCAACAGTTGCCTGGGAAATCCCATAGGGGTCAATTTTCTTTATCGTACTTAATCATGAAATAGCCTGGTATACACTTACCAATGTCACTTTGATGGGCATTCCTTCCTAGGAACCGCAATGTGGTTAAAACTTGCAGGCTTATTGGAATAGGTAAGCCCCGATTATTTTTTTGTTCCTAATAATAAAACATGCCGCTTCTTTGTCAAACCTATATTTCGAAAAAAATTCATCTTCGTCTAGCTCAAAAGGGTCAAACCTTTGCTTATAATTTTTGTGTTTTCTTTGCTCCTGCAATTTCTCAAGAATGACAAAAACCGCTCTAATTTTGTTAAATGTACACATATTTTTTTTACCTAGAGAAAATCTAATTTTTCTTATTTTTCAATAGCTTAAAATTTTTATTTTATATGTATGTATACAACAAACAGCTGTTGCATCTAAAGTTGATGTTAAAAAGTTAAAAACAACTTTTGTTTGTTTTAACTTTAAAATATGCTTTTACGTTTAAAGTCGGCTTTTGCTTGTCTATGGTAGGCAAAACTGATAATTTTAAAAAAAGTCTACTTTAAAAATTTAAAGCATACTTTGTTTATGATTATGATTATGGTCCAATATATTTAAAACAAAAAAAAATAAAAAAAAAAATAAAAAAAAAAAATTTTAAAAAAAATTTTAAAAAAATTTAAAAAAATTTTTTTTTGGCTCAGCTGTGATTCGATGCCACGTTTTCTCTAACCAGTATACACGTTTGTATGTACGTATGTTCTCATATCTCAGTTGCTTATGTACCGATCTACTCCCGAATATTTCTGATATTTTAATACCTCACCCGAGTCCAAGCGATGTCGGGGGGCTTCAAAAAGTTGATTTCAACATACACGCGGACAGACGGTCAGACTGACAGAGCTTAATCGACTCCCCTATTTATAAGCTTTCAGAAAATATATACTTTATGGGGTCGGAAATGAAAATTGTAGAAATTTCACACGGAATGACAAACCTATATATACCCTTTTTCACTGTGTGAAGGGTATAAAAATATTACGAATTTTGCACGAAAAAAAATTTTTTCTCCATTAATTTTTGAATAGTTCCAAAACAATAAGAGATAGAGAAAAATTTTATTCGACTGAAATAAATACAATTTTGTTACACATCTTCTAGTGTTTTATTTTTGAAAATCGGATGACTGGTTCTCGTGTTAGGATGAAATATGTGTCCGTACCTGACTAATTTATCGGAAAAAATTTTCCACGCCCATAAAAAAAATCCCGATCTGATGGAAAAACACCGAGAACGGATTTGAGTTCAGCGCATCAAAATCCATACGGTCCACATAGTTTTATTTAATGGAGGATTTTGCTGCTGAGCAGTGTAATTAATGAATATACTAGAATAACAGCGAATTTCAAAACTTTAATAGATTATGTTATAACAAATAATGAGAGGATTACTGCAAAGACTAATATAAACAATAAGATAGCAGATAATGAAACTATAGACATACACATGTCGAAAATGAAAATATAATGAACGATCAAGTGGAAGAAATAGAAATATCTACTATATATATAAAAATGAATCCATTTTTCCCTTGGTCACGGCATCACGCGTGAATGGCTGGACCGATTTCGCTAATTCTTTTTTTGTTGTATTTGTTATTATTAAGAGAAGGTTCTTATGTCACTTTCGTGATTATAAAGGTGGGCAGTGCCACGCCTATAAAAAATGAGTTATCATTTTTAGCTACTTGCACTAGATCGATTTTTCTGAAACTTTGCACACATATTGAGCTGTCATTACTACATAACTTCGTGGTTATAAAAGTGGGCAGTGCCACGCCCATAAGAAATAAGTTAGAATTTTTAGCTACTTGCACTAGATCGATTTTTCTGAAACTTTGCACACATATTGAGCTGTCATGACTACATAACTTTGTGGTTATAAAAGTGGGCAGTACCACGCCCATAAGAAATAAGTTAGAATTTTTAGCTACTTGCACTAGATCGATTTTTCTCAAACTTTGCACACATATTGAGCTGTTATGACTACATAACTTCGTGGTTATAAAAGTGGGCAGTGCCACGCCCAGAAGAAATAAGTTAGAATTTTAAGCTACTTGCACCAGATCGATTTTTCTCAAACTTTGCACACATATTTAGCTGTCATGACTACATAACTTTGTGGTTATAAAAGTGGGCAGTGCCACGCTCATAAAAAATGAGTTATCATTTTTAGCTACTCGCACTAGATCGATTTTTCTGAAACTTTGCACACATATTGAGCTGTCATGACTACATAACTTCGTGGTTATAAAAGTGGGCAGTGCCACGCTCATAAGAAATAAGTTATAATTTTTAGCTACTTGCGCTAGATTGATTTTTCTGAAACTTTGCACACATATTGAACTCTGATGATTATACAATTTCGTCGTTATAAAAGTGGGCAGTGCCACGCCCATAAGAAATGAGTTATAATTTTTAGCAATTTGCACTGGACCGATTTTTCTAAAACTTTGCACACATATTGAGCTGTCATGACTATATAATTTCGTGATAAGAAAAGTGGGCAGTGCCAAGCCCAATATATATTCAATTAAGATTCAGAATGCATTTTTATTCATTAAGGGGCGTAGCAACGCGCACCCCAAATCTGTGATATAAGGTGTAATATTTAACAATATATATATGTGACAGCGCATAGAGAAAGGGACCAAAGGGTAAAAAAAAACAATTTTCACTTTTTTTTGATGTGGACAACATCTGAGCATCGATTGAGACCGATCTTATGCCCCAAAAGTGTTCCCTCCCAGAGCTATGCGCGTTTTATAAAAGTGAAGTCGACGATTCTTAGTGCAAATAGAAAGGGACCTAACGGTAAAATTTATTTATTTTAATTTTTCCGCTACTAAATTAACAAAATAACTTGATTTTACGAAACTACAAAAAATTTATTTTTTTCCTTATGAACAATTTAAAAAAATAGAAAAATCATTTAATCTTTGAAATGGCTCTCCTGAACAACACCTGTTTTTACCCTTAGGTCCCTTTCTCTATGCGCTGTCACATATATATAAAAGTGAAACTCTGTATGTCTGTGTTAGCTAGAGACTCTGAAACTGTAAAACCGATCGGACTAAAACTTTGGCAAGTTGTTGTACACATTTAGGGTTGCCATTCGTACTGTTTTAAACAGTACATGTACTGCTTTTTTTAATATGTACTGTTCCATTCACAATACCTAAAACAGTGCGAAAAAGTACTGTTTTTTATATTTGTACTGTTTTTGGATATACATGTATTGAATTTTGTAACTTTTTGAAGAACGAAACGGGAACAAATTGTGTACAAAAAAGGGATCAATACTTATAATTTATTTTTGAATTAACTTTTTTTGTAAGCATAAATTATTTTCTTTTATATAACTATACCACCTCTATTTGTGGTCTTTAATTATTTTTTTAATTTTAAAAATTATCAAATATATTTATTTTAAAAATTCAATTGATTTTTTAATTTTTTTTTTTAAAAGAATATTTAATTGTACTTTTGGATTATATCAATTGTAATTGACAAATTATCATTTTTAAAGTAGACTTTGCTTTATTGTCCATAAAAATTGTTATTGTCCTTAAAATAAACTTTAAATAAATTATTAAAAATAATATTATAGTCGACTTTAACAAGAAATGTTTTCTTTTTGTTAAGCCTATTTTCTTAAATATTGTTAAATATTGATTTTAGGTACAATAACAATTTCTATGCATGATAGATAAAATGCCATTATTACAACTTGCTTTTAGTTAAATGTAGAATTTGTCTGCTCGATAAATAGCTTTGCATTATTATAACTTCCATTTTTTTCTTGTTATTATTATTATTAATATTTAATGAATAAAAAAATAATAAATTAAGGGTTTATAATGCAAAGCCATATATCTGCCAAACAAAATTCTGCCTTCAGCAAACGGCAAGTTGTAATAATGGCCCTAAGTCTACTTAAAAATTGATAACTTGTCAATTACAATTGATATTTTTTAAGTTATAAATAGTATTCCAAAAGTATTAATGAAATATTATTGTAATTTGAAGAAACAAATCAATTGAATTTACATAATATATGTAGATAATTTAAAAATTCAACTCGTAGTTTTGGCAATTCAATTACCAATTTCGAAATTCTATTCACTATTTTTGAAATTTAATTAATAACTTTTGAAAGATATTAGATAATTTTCAAAATTAAGTTTGAAAATATAGTGCATAGTTC
The DNA here is from genome assembly GCA_941918925.1 of Phyto melanocephala. Taxonomy (NCBI): domain Eukaryota; kingdom Metazoa; phylum Arthropoda; class Insecta; order Diptera; family Rhinophoridae; genus Phyto; species Phyto melanocephala. The sequence continues at coordinate 59,041,570 of OW799236.1, forward strand.
TGACATACAGTCAAAAATGTTAAAGCATTGGTAATTCGTTTATTCAAACTAATATCAATATTGTTACAGATTTATTAAACCCTTCACACAGTGAACAAGTAAGAGCGCTATATTCGGCCGTGCCGAATCTTATATACCCTTCACAACGTGTAGTCATGCAATAAAAGTAGTTTGTATCACCACTCATCCAATATGAAATACGTACATATATATAAAAAACATACATATATAAAAATATCCCATTGTAAAACTATGAATTTACGTATGTATGTTAAAAAAAAAATAAAAAAAAAATTAAAAAAAAATAAAAAAAAAAAAATTAAAAAAAAAATTAAAAAAAAAATGTAAAAAAAAATAATTAAAATCTATATAATATATATAAAACAAAAAAAATAATATATTAAATAAAAAATAAACAAGTAACAGTGCTATATTCGGCCGTGCCGAATCTTATATACCCTTCACAACGTGTAGTCATGCAATAACAATTGTTTGTATCACCATTCATCCCATATAAAATACGTGCATACGTACACGTTAGAATAAATGTGGCATCGAATCCCAGCTGAGCCAAAAAAATTTTATTTTATTTTATTTAATATATTATTTATATATTATTATATTTTTATACCCTTCACACAGTGAAAAAGGGTATATATAGGTTTGTCATTCCGTGTGAAATTTCTACAATTTTCATTTCCGACCCCATAAAGTATATATTTTCTGAAAGCTTATGAATAGGGGAGTCGATTAAGCTCTGTCAGTCTGTCCGTCTGACCGTCTGTCCGTGTGTATGTTGAAATCAACTTTTTGAAGCCCCCCGATATCGCTTGGACCCGGGTGAGGTATTAAAATATCAGAAATATTCAAAAGTAGAACGGTATTGAAAATCAGAAACATCGGTACATAAACAACTGAGATATGAGCAAAAACCCACGACCACCTCGAATTTTTATTCACAAAAACAACATTACAACAACAACATACATACATACAAACGTGTATACTGGTTAGAGAAAACGTGGCATCGAATCCCAGCTGAGCCAAAAAAAATTTTTTTATACCCTTCACCTGTGGTGCACAAGGGTATATATAGCTTTGTCATTCCGTTTGTAATTTCTACAATTTTCATTTCCGACCCCATAAAATGTATATTTTCTGAAAGCTTATGAATAGAGGAGTCGATTAAGCCCTGACCGTCTGTCCGTGTGTTGGTTGAAATCAACTTTTAGAAGCAACTATATGTTCCTGAGATCTGTATATGGTATCAATCTCTTGGAAATATCCAGGAATGAATCGCTATTGAAATTCAGCAGAATCGTCCCATAACTTTCTGAGATATGAGCAAAAAACCACGACCACCTCGTTTTTTTTCACAATTACAACAACAACATACATACATACATACATGTAAAAAACATACCAAACAAAAAAAATTACAAAAAAAAAAAAAATATTAAAAATAAGAAAAAAATAATAAAAAAAACTACAAAAAAAAATTTAAAAAAAATTTAAAAAATTTTTTAAAAATTTTTCTAAAAAAATTTTTTTAAAAAATTTAAAAAAAATATAAAAAAATAATAAAATATAAATAATATATTAAATAAAATAAAATAAAATTTTTTTGGCTCAGCTGGGATTCGATACCACATTTATTCTAACGTGTACGTATGCACGTATTTTATATGGGATGAATGGTGATACAAACAAATGTTATTGCATGACTACACGTTGTGAAGGGTATATAAGATTCGGCACGGCCGAATATAGCGCTCTTACTTGTTTTTAAATTTTTTTAAAAAATTTTTGTAGAAAAATTTTTAAAAAATTTGTTTAAATTTTTTTTTAAATTGTTTTAAAATTTTTTTTTGTAGTTTTTTTTATTATTTATTTTTAATTTTTAATATTTTTTTTTTTGTAATTTTTTTTGTTTGGTATGTTTTTTACATGTATCTATGTATGTATGTTGTTGTTGTAATTGTGAAAAAAAAACGAGGTGGTCGTGGTTTTTTGCTCATATCTCAGAAAGTTATTGGGCGATTGTGCTGAATTTCAATAGCGATTCATTCCTGGATATTTCCAAGAGATTGATACCATATACAGATCTGAGGAACATATAGTTGCTTCTAAAACTTGATTTCAACCAACACACGGACAGACGGGCAGACGGACAGACGGATAGAAGGACAGACGGTCAGGGCTTAATCGACTCCTCTATTCATAAGCTTTCAGAAAATATATACTTTATGGGGTCGGAAATGAAAATTGTAGAAATTACAAACGGAATGACAAAGGTATAAAAAAAAATTAAAAAAAAAAAATTAAAAAAAAAATTTTTTTTGCCTAAGCTGGGATTCGATGCCACGTTTTCTCTAACCAGTATACACGTTTGTATGTATGTTGTTGTTGTAATGTTGTTTTTGTGAAAAAAAATCGAGGTAGTCGTGGGTTTTTGCTCATATCTTAGTTGTTTATAAACCGATATTTCTGATTTTCAATACCGTTCGTGTGTATGTTGAAATCAACTTTTTGAAGCCCCCCGACATAGGTTGGACCCGGGTAAGGTATTAAAATATCAGAAATATTCGGGAGTAGATCGGTATTGAAAATCAGAAACATCGGTACATACACAACTGATATATGAACAAAAAACCACGACCACGACAACATTACAACAACAACATACATACAACATACATACATAAAACGTGGCTGAGCCAAAAAAATTTTTTTTTTAATTTTTTTTTGTATTTTTTTTTATTTTTTTATTTAATATATTATTTATATTTTTATTATTGTTTTTATACCCTTCACCTGTGGTGCACAAGGGTATATATAGCTTTGTCATTCCGTTTGTAATTTCTACAATTTTCATTTCCGACCCCATAAACTATATATTTTCTGAAAGCTTATGAATAGAGGAGTCGATTAAGCCCTGACCGTCTGTCCGTCTGCCCGTCTGTCCGTGTGTTGGTTGAAATCAACTTTTAGAAGCAACTACATGTTCCTCAGATCTGTATATGGTATCAATCTCTTGGAAATATCCAGGAATGAATCGCTATTGAAATTCAGCAAAATCGCCCCATAACTTTCTGAGATATGAGCAAAAAACCACGACCACCTCGTTTTTTTCACAATTACAACAACAACATACATATATAAATACATGTGAAAAATATACCAAACAAAAAAAAAATATTAAAAATAAGAAAAAAATAATAAAAAAAATAATAAAAAAAAATTAAAAAAAATTTTTCTAAAAAAAATTTTTCTAAAAAAATTTTTTAAAAAAATTTAAAAAAAATATAAAAAAAATAATAAAATATAAATAATATATTAAATAAAATAAAATTTTTTTGGCTCAGCTGGGATTCGATGCCACATTTATTCTAACGTGTACGTATGCACGTATTTTATATGGGATGAATGGTGATACAAACAGTTGTTATTGCATGACTACACGTTGTGAAGGGTATATAAGATTCGGCACGGCCGAATATAGCACTGTTACTTGTTTATTATATTTTTTTGTTTTATATATATTATATACATAATAATTTTTTTTTTAATTTTTTTTTTTTTGTTTTTTTAACATACATACGTGAATTTTTAATTTTACAATGGGACGTTTTTATATATGTATGTTTTTATATGTATGTACGTATTTCATATGGGATGAATGGTGACACAAACCACTGTTATTGCATGACTACACGTTGTGAAGGGTATATTAGATTCGGCACGGCTGAATATAGCGCTCTTACTTGTTTTTAAATAGCTTAAATTACATTTTAATTTATTTTATTTGTAGCAGTTAAAGTTACTGTAGTTGTATTTGTATTAGTTTATTTTGCTGGTTTTTCGAACATGATGTTTGTTGTTATGTGCAGCATACTTTTAGGCACTTCTATTATTCGTACCTATTACTTAACGTCTTAATTTAAATTTAACGGTTTTCGAATGTACTAGAATGTACATACGAGAACTTTGTCGAATGTTACCGAACACCACTATGTTACTATAAATAGCCGAACAACACAGCTAACGTAATCAGTATTACAATAGAGCTTGTAAAGTACGTATCAAAGTGAGTTTTATAATAAAAGTGTATAACTATAAGTGTAATAAGTAAAGTGATATAAGAACAATATTTGAGTGTATTTAAATAAATAAAGTGCTCTTAATTTTATAACGAAATTAAAGTGTTTTAAATTGCAATAAAAGAACTCAAGAGGTTTATTTAAAGGAAATAATCCAACGTTTATAAAAGATATAAACGTAACAACTGGTGTCAGAAGTGAAATTGCATTATAATAAAAGACATGAAATTTGAGGAGCTTAAAGTTGAACAACTCAAGAAAGAATTGAGTAAGCTGGCATTGCCGACAACAGGTAATAAAGTAGAATTGCAGAAGAGGCTTCTAGATGAATTTAAGCGGCGTAATAATGACATTGATGGTTACGAGTTTGAAGAAAAAGAAGAAATGGAAGTTTCCACTCGAGCAACCACAAACAATATGGATTTAAGTACGATGCTTGGTGCTATGATGGAAAAGATGGAACTTAAATTCCAGGAAGCTCAAGAAAATTCTAGAGCTAATAATGAAAAATTATTAGCTGAAGTTAAAGAAGAAGTGCAAGAAACAGCTAGAGCTACAAACGAGAAACTTCAAGAAATTTCTGAAGCTGTAAATAACCGAGTAGAGGGCATTGAAAAGCAAGTTAATAAAATTGATAAAAAAATATCTGACCTTGAAGAGTGCATAGTTACTCAAGCAAGTGACTTCAATAGCAAATTACAACTACAAGTCAAAGACGTTAACGAAAAATTGCAGTTACAAGTAAAAAATGTTGATGAAAAATTTCAATTACAAGACGAAAAATTTAAAAATCTGGAAATAAAAATTAATGATATTCAATGTCATGAGGGACCAGTTCGGATAATTCCAGAAATATCGAGTAGAATAAAGGCCCCTACTTTTGACGGTAGTGCACCATTTAATGTTTTTAAATTTCAATTTGAGACAGTTGCCAATAGAAATATGTGGAGCAATGAAGAAAAGGCTATAGAGTTGATTTTGGCGTTAAAGGCAACGCAGCGCAAGTCTTGGAAAGCATACCTATTGGCTGCAGAGAAAACTATGATGACATAATGGTTGCACTACAACGTAAGTGAAAATCACCCAGTTTTGGATCAGTTTAAAATTGAAACGTTTGTAAATGGAATACGTGATCCAGAAATAAAGCACGCGGTGTTTGGCACACATAAATCGACGTTTGCAGAAACAGTTTCATATGCACTAACACAGGAAACTGCAAAATTGCTTTCTAAGCCGCAGATATATAAGGTGCGAAATCTTGAAATTTCTACAGAAATGGAAAGAGATGAAGTAAGAGATTTAAAGGCTCGTATACAGGCTGTAGAGGAAAAGCAAGGCAAAGACAAAGCCAAATGTTATAATTGCGGCAAGAGTAGACATTTTCAACGTAATTGCAAAGCACTAAGGAAGAGGGCTAGATCTGTTTCGCCACCTAGAAACAGCAAACAAAATCAAATGAGTCACCGTTAAACTAAAACGAGCTAGCACTACGGGGAAAGAGCTAGCTCCCATAACCGAGGGCCCCACAATATCTATATCAGTTATGCAGCAGAAAAATAGCAACCTTACTGCTTGTGGGTATATCAATGGTCGAAGGCATATTTTTACCATAGACACAGGTGCATCGCAGTCTATTATCAGGCCCGATTTAGTAAAGAACACAATCGAACCGTTATGTGGCGTAAGTCTGCGAACAGCTACTGGGGAGCCTGCTACTGTCTATGGTAAAATAAACGTAAATGTAACTGTTGAAAACATAAGTGTCAATCATGTATTCATCGTTGGCGACATTGTGGACGAAGTAATCATCGGTGCAGATTTTATGATAAGTCATGGCATTAGTCTGCACATGGGGCAGAAGGTAATGATTTGGAGGAATGTTGAAATACCCCTAGATGTTGGTTATAAAAATAATGTGAATGTAAGGAAACTAGTTGCTACAGAATATGAGAAAATACCACCACAGTCAGAAAGCGTAGTATGGGCGCGTATAGAGGGAGATTGTGTGGACAACCGGTTGTGGGTGGTAGAACAAACAGATATAAAAAGTGACTTAATAACAGCAAAAGCCCTTGTCAAAACCACCAATGACGGAAAAGTCCCTGTAAGAGTGCTTAACCTTTCCGCCTGTGAAAAAGTCGTCAAGCCAAAATCCGAATTAGGTCAATGTGCTAAGGCTGAGGCAATAATTAATTGCGAAATGAAATCGGGTCCTGTTAGTATGTCAAACAAAGAGCAGGAGATGCTAGCAGAATACGTAGAGAAGTGGGTTAAAGGATTATCGCCGTCCGATAGGAATAAAGCAAAACAGCTACTCAGAAAACATGCATCCATCTTCGTCGATTATAGAAAACTGAATGACGTCACGAAGAAGGACAGTTATCCACTACCAAGGATAGATGACACTCTGGACACGCTAGCAGGAACAAAATGGTTCTCTACATTAGACCTGCAAAGTGGTTAGTGGCAAGTAGAAATATCTGATAGAGATAAGGAGAAAACAGCTTTTAGTGCAAGTGACGGGCTATGGCAATTGAACGTGATGCCATTTGGACTATGCAACGCTCCAGCCACATTGGAGCGATTAATGGAACGCGTATTAAGGGAACTTCATTGGAAGACATGCCTGGTGTATCTTGATGACATAATTGTCATGGGTAAAAGTTTTGACGATCACCTGAAAAATCTAGAAGAAGTTCTTAAACGAATATCAGTGGCTGGACTTAAATTAAGTGCAAAGAAATGTGCATTGTTCCAAAAAGAGGTCAAATACTTGGGGCTTCGAGTTGCAGAGGATGGTATATCAACTGACGAAGATAAAATCCAAGCTGTGAAGGACTGGCCTCGCCCGAAAAATCTTCATGAGTTACGTAGTTTTCTAGGACTCTGTACCTACTACAGTAGATTTGTACCGAATTTTGCTAGTGTCGCTGCCAGTCTACATTAGCTCACCAAGAAGTCACGACCATTTCTGTGGGCTGAAGAACAAGAACAAGCATTTCAGAAGCTCAAGGAGTTGTTATGCGTAGCACCAGTTTTGGCATATCCTATCGCTGGAGAGAAATTTGTATTGGATAGCGATGCGAGTGGCTACGGGATAGGTGGTGTTCTTTCGCAAGTTGTCAACGGAACAGAAAGGGTCATAGGCTTCTACAGTCAGACACTCTCGAAGCCTGAAAGAAATTATTGTGTAACACGACGAGAGCTTTTGGCAGTTGTGGAGTGTGTAAAGCATTACCACAAATATCTGTACGGACAACACTTCGAACTAAGAACCGATCACTCTGCAAAAGCTGAAGGAAAAGAATGTGTCGTTGACGTTCGACTAACACATATAGAGACAAGTGACGACTGGTCAGCGGCGCAAAGAGACGATCCCATACTGGCAAAAATTATGTTAGCAAAGGAGGAAGACAAAAGGCCAACCCGTAACCAAATATCAGCGGAAAGTCCACTGATGAAATCATACTGGGCGCTATGGAATAGTCTGCAGGTTATAAACGGATGCCTTTATCGCAAATGGGAAAGTACTGATGGTAAATCGACAACAAATCTGATTGTGGTGGCATCCTCTAAAGTCAAAGAGGTATTGAAGGAGTTTCATAATGGTTCAAGTGGTGGTCATCTTGGTGTAACAAAAACCATAGAAAAGATAAAGCAACGTTTTTATTGGGTTGGATGCCAACAATCTGTAGGTGATTGGATAGCAAATTGCGCACAATGTATCGCAGCCAAGGGCCCAAGGGTAAGAAGGAGTCGAGGAGCGCTGCAGCAGTACAATTCAGGTGCTCCCTTTGAGCGAATAGCGATGGATATAGCAAGCCCTTTTCCTGTCAGTGAGGCTGGAAACCGTTACGTTCTAGTTGTAATCGACTATTTTAGCAAATGGCCAGAGGTATACGCAATACCAAACCAAGAAGCTAAAACTGTCGTAAACGCATTTGTGAACAACTGGGTGTGCCGCTATGGAGTTCCGCTTGAGCTACATTCTGATCAGGGAAGAAATTTTGAATCTGCGATATTCCAGGAAGTGTGCGAACTATACGGTATCCGAAAAACGAGGACTACGCCACTGCATCCACAATCTGATGGCATGGTCGAGAGATTTAACCGCACGTTGGAGGAACACTTGAGAAAAGTGGTCAGTGCACACCAAAGGGACTGGGATGAGCACATACAAAAATTTCTGTTGGCATATAGGTCAGCTGTTCATGACTCTACCTCCCGAACACCTGCAAAAGTAATGTTTGGAACCGAGCTGAAACTGCCAGGCGATCTAGAATTCGGTATTAATCCCTCGACAATAAATAAGCACGAAGAAGATAATTCAAGGGGACAAAAAGATTTAGACGAAATTCATGAATTCGTTCGTGGCCGAATAAAAATGACCAGCGACAAGATGAAGGCCAGATATGACAGAGCAGCAAATTCTGAAGGCTCTATAACCCACAACGGAAAAAAGGACTGTCTCCTAAATTGCAAACTCATTGGGATGGGCCCTATAAGGTGATAAAAAGAATAAATGATGTCGTGTATAGAATACAATAGCCCAAGATCAAAGATGAAAGTGGTTCATCTCGAGCGCCTCGCTAAGTACGGAAAAAGTGAATTTGTGCCTATTCGGGACGAACAGGCTTAAGCGGGCGGTAGTGTTACAGATTTATTTTTAAATAGCTTAATTTACATTTTAATTTATTTTATTTGTAGCAGTTAAAGTTACTGTAGTTGTAATTGTATTAGTTTATTTTGCTGGTTGTTCGAACATGATGTTTGTTATTATGTGTAGCATACTTTTAGGCACTTATATTATTCGTACCTATTACTTAACGTCTTAATTTAAATTTAACGGTTTTCGAATGTACTAGAATGTACATACGAGAACTTTGTCGAATGTTACCGAACACCACTATGTTACTATAAATAGCCGAACAACACAGCTAACGTAATTAGTATTACAATAGAGCTTGTAAAGTACGTATCAAAGTGAGTTTGATAATAAAAGTGTATAACTATAAGTGTAATAAGTAAAGTGATATAAGAATAATATTTGGGTGTATTTAAATAAATAAAGTGCTCTTAATTTTATAATGAAATTAAAGTGTTTTTAATTGCAATAAAAGAACTCAAGAGGTTTATTTAAAGGAAATAATCTAACGTTTATAAAAGATATAAACGTAACAATATTAATATCGAAAAACGACGTTTAATTTGTGTTTTTGACCGCGTTAGTGACTTAAGATGCTATTTGTAGTTCGACTCGATCTATATATATGTATTGCATTTTGAAACAAATGAAATATTTTTTATTACGTTCTTATAGTTTTGTATATGTGTTTTATGTTATTTTGTTTACTTATTTTTAAAACATATGTGATGTATTGAATTAAAAGTAAAGTCACCGTTATGTTCTCATAGTTTTTACATGTTTTATGTTTCTTATTAACTTTTTTTAAATAAAATGCATTGAAGTAAAAGTTATGTTATCAATAAATAAAAAAATTTACTGTTTGTTTTGGAAAAGTACTATTTTTTCCCCCTCAATGTACTTTTTTTCACTTTTCAAATATGACACATTCCAGGGACTGTTTATGGGTGGCAAAAAGTGGACCATAAAAAATTAGTTATCAATTTTAGCTACTTGCACTTGGTTGATTTTTTTGAAACTTTGCACACATATTGAGCTGTCATGACTTTATAATTTCGTGATTATAAAAGTGGGCGGGGCCACGCCCATAAAAAAGTTATAATATTGAGGTACTTGCACTAGACCGATTTTTCTGAAACTTTGCACACATATTGGGCTGTCATGATTTTAGAATTTCGTGATTAGGAAAGTGGGCAGTGCCACTGCCATAAAAAAAAGTTATTATTTTGAGGTACTTGGAGTGGACCGATTTTTCTGAAACTTTGCACACATATATTGAGCTGTCATGACTATATAATTTCGTAATTAGAAAAGTGGGCAGGGCCACTCCCATAAAAAAAAGTTATAATATTGAGGTACTTGCTCTCTCTTTTCACACATATTGAGCTGTCATGACTATATAATTACGTGATCAGAAAAGTGGGCGGGACTACGCCTGTAAAAAAGTTATTATATTTAGGTGCTTGCACTGGACCGATTTTTCTGAAACTTTGCACCATATTAAGCTGTCATGACTATATAATTTCGTGATTAGAAAGGTCGGCAGGGCCACGCCCATAAAAAATTTTATTCTATTGAGGTACTTGCACTGGACCGATTTTTCTGAAACTTTGCTTACATATTGAGCTGTCATGACTACATAATTTCGTAATTAGAAAAGTGAGCAGGGCCACGCCAATAAAAAAAGGTATAATTTTGAGATACGTGGTCTGGACCGATTTTTGCGAAACCTTGCACACGTATTGAGTTGTCATGACTACACAATTTCTTGATTTAAAAAGTGGGCAGTGTCACGCCCATAAAAAAAATATAATTTTCAGCTACTTGAACTTTACCGATTTTTCTGAAACTTTGCACACATATGTTACGTGCCGGTATTTTTCGACTACAAAATACAAAAATAATAACAGCGAAACATACCCGTGCCAAATATTGGGTTAAGGGCGTGAAAGGCGGTTGCCAGTTAGCTCGAGCAAAAAGGTCAGTGGTTCTCAACCCGGGGTATTTGGCACGTGAACATATGACCGTACCCTACACACCTTTAGAGTACGGGAAATTTTTAAACAAAGCTTTTAAAATCTAACATCGGTGTCGTTATGCAAACGTTGGCATGACCAGGTGGATGGTCATGCCTGGTACTATTGTTTTCCCTCCCGCAATTTGCTTCTATGACAGACCAAGTACCTAAAATTTTATGTCTGTCCCAATATTGTGATCACCCGCTCAGTGTACCCCACTTACCTCCAACATTCCTCCTCTGATAAGGAAAAATTTTAAATTTCATGTTGCGCTTACAGAAAAAGTTTATTTTTAAAAATGTTTATATTTAATTGTTTTAAATATTCATTATAAAAAAAACTAATGATAATAATTTCAATAATAATACTTATAATATTAATAATAATGAAATTTAAAATGGTAATAATAACACTGTGCGAGAAATTTACACTTTTTTTCGTGACAAGCTGGGCACCTGGCGTTTTAACATAATTCGGGTACGCTGAATTCAGTGGTGCCCGCGGTTTTTTAAGATTGGCTCTGGTTTTCGAGATATACCGTTATTTCGAAAATGGAGGAGGTTGCACAACATATGTTCGCGTAACTCAAAAACAAAAATTTCGAAATTTTGGTCAAAAAATTAATTTAAAAAAAAATATATATATGATTCTAAAACGACTGCGGATATTAGAAAGAAATTTTACTTTTCCTAAAGGAAATTTTATTGCGGAATTTCGGTTTTTTAAGTTTTTTCAATAAGCTAAAGCGTTTTTGAGTTACGCGAACATATGTTGTGCAACCTCCTCCATTTTCGAAATAACGGTATATCTCAAAAACCAGAGCCAATCTTAAAAAACTGCGGGCACCACTGGATTCAGCGTACCCAAATTATGTTAAAACGCTAGGTGCCAAACTTGTCACGAAAAAAAGTGTCAATTTCATGCACAGTGTTATAAAACAGATACAGCTAGTGTTGCACAAAATTATAGGCTATTAGTTAATAAGGTTTAGAATTATGTTAGTTTTTTAGTCAGTTAGTTTTAATGTAATATTTTACATGTATCTGTACTTTTTGTTTTAAATAATATTTAAAAAGTTTATGTAATTTTTAATATTTATATGTACTTAAATTTTTTGTTTTGTATAATATTTTACATGTTTACAAATAATTTTCCCGCCTTTTTTAAAAAAATTGAAAAATTGTTGACAAAAATATCTTTTGTGATATGCATATGTATGTATGTATTTGAATTTTCGTTTGTTATTTTAAATGTAAACAAAAAATTTTGCCACCTTTCTTAAAAAAATTTGTTTTTTGAACAATGCTAATATTTTAATTGTTAATTGTTGAAAATTGGAAAAACTTTCCCTGAAAAAGCTACCCAATGTGTTAGTTGAAATATAGAAAAATAAAATTAAAACTTTTTTTTATTAAAAAAAGTGATCCCAAGCTCAATAGAAAAAACAACTGTTTATAGAAACTAAAAATAGATATTCATAAAATTATTAATTGGCTAAAAATGAATAGCCTAAAATGAAATTAAAATAAAACAAAGCTAATGGAAATAAATATGGAGAGCGATAAAGAATTCAAGATTAATGATGTAGTTATTGAGAAAGTAGATAAAATAAAATATCTGGGGTTTTACCAAAGAATATAAATCATATAGAATGCGCATCACGTAGAAACAAGGGTGTACCCTATCTCATTAGGCAAGTCACTTGCGCAATTGTTGTGTTTATAGACAAAAGGGGTAAGGTCGGGTTAAGAGGAAGAAATTTGCTCATATTTGAGTACACACTTGCCTGTACTCGGCCAGTACGAGCAAGTTTTGAAAGGACTAATAGAATTGCCACTCATGTATGTGTTTTTATGATTAAATCTATGTTTTCTAATTTTTCAATCATTCTTAATTATTTTATTTCCTACAACGGCTAATCTGCGAAAACTTTAAGTGAAATAGTTAAAGAAAATTGTAATATTTTAAAAAGCATGGGTATAAACGTTCGTGCCCTTGTATGTGATCAAGGCTCGACCAACCGAAAATGTTTTTCCAACCTTAAAGTATCTGTGGAAAAGTCGTTTTTTTAAAGTAATGATCAGAAAGTTTTTTGCATGTACGATTTCCCCCATTTAATTAAGTCTTTGCGGAATGGCCGGTTAAAGTGTGACATAAAATCACCGGATGGAACGGTAAGTTTTCAAGTAATTAAGGAATTGTATGAAATGGAAGCAAGTGCAAAAACAAAAATGTGCCCAAACACATTTACCCTAACTGTTTTGAAAAAATGCGTGTAAAATTTGCAACACAAATTTTCAGCAGAACAGTTGCGGCTTCTATCAAAACTATTTCCGAAACACAAAATTTGCCTTATCAACAGCTCAGTTTGTGGAAAAAATTAACAAGATTTTCGATTGTCTTAATAGTGGCTCCCTTTATGGTGATAACTGCTACAGATCAGCAATTCAGCTTAACAGTGAAGCATATAAATTTATTAATATATTTAGAAAATGAGGTGTTTCTGAAAATTCTGCAGTTATAAATTTCGAAGTAGTTGCTATGAGATACTTTGTTGGATATGTAGCATTTAAAGTCATTCCAAAATTACAATGCCAAAAATTCTGTGACGAATTGAGAAAGAGGGATGAAGTTCTAACAGCACCAAGCGAGCTTTTTATACACTTTAAAAATTATCAGTCGCTTACAGATTTTGGAAGCTTAGCTGCTCCATCAGAAAAACTAATGGATGCTAGTAAAAGACATAGTATTTTAATATTTCATAAAATTTTTAAATATGAGCCCCCAAAAATTGGTATAAAATCCTTTATTATTGAGTCCTGTAAACTCTTTACTCCGAAGTGGTTTGCCGACGCTTGTTCTCAACACAGAATAGAAGTTTTGGACTTTCTACTATTAGTACTCCTCCGAAAGCATTGCTCTTGGTCTATAGAAAAAGGAAGTTCCAAGGAAAAAAAATAAAAAATTTAGCAAACGAATGATGTACTTTATTAAAGTATAATAATTTTGTTAATTATACAAGGGGGGTTCACATCCTTATTGAACACTTTTTGATGGCAGAAATTAATGAAGTGGGAAAAACATAAAAAATTATTTATTCTTAACAAAAATACATACTTTTTTCTTTTTATATTAATTGTTTTATAAAAAAAAACAACTTATTATTTTTCCAATATTATTATTTAATCTATTTTGAAATGAATAAACTTTTCAACATTCTGTTTGTTCTAAAAAAATTAATACATAATTCTCAACTCTAGTTTTATTCGCATTTTATATATAAAGTTTTATTTATTTCAAATACTTCAAGTGAAATTCAAATGCTTGAAAATAACATTTTTACCTATAATAAATTTCATTGTATTAAAATTACATATCTCAAATCAATTAAAATTTACACGTACACTAAAATTTTCGCTAAGAAGGGCAAATAAAATTCGATCAAAATTGATGCAATGACATTCGTACCACAACAATATATATATATAAATATATACTTTTGCCAGTGTAACGCAGTCGAGCGTATTTGTTTTCAATAAAATGTTTGTTCACATTTGTTTGAATTTATTTGACCTCTTTTATAAATGTAAATTTATATTTTCTCATATTTTTGCTTAAAGAACATTAACACATCCATACATACATGCATAAATGCATAAACAACATACATACACGCGTACGTTGTTACACGTCTGATTGACTGTCTGACTAAAAGAATTTGTTGATTGAATTTGTACAAGAAATGAAAATATTTAAACATAAACAAACATACATACTTGCAAACTGAAGTATTTACAAACACACACAATTACGTATGAGAGCGAAACAATGTTATGCTCTTTACTTTTGCTTATTTCCCTTTTGCCTTACCGACCGCGTCATAAAACTTTTTTAAAAAATATTTCAATTTGGGCCTTCATGCGCATTCTATGTGATTTATATTCTTTGATTTTACATAGACAAAGAACTAAATTTTAGAGAACATTTACAATATATGTGCAAGAAAATTGGAAAAAAGATAGGATTTTTAAAACGCACAAGAAACAAAGTGTCTATTATTACAGAAATAAACATTTATAATACAACTATAAAACAACATTTCGAATATGGGTTAACTATAATATTTACATGTCAGTCAAATATTTACAGATAGTCAAATAAGTAGATTACAAAAACTGCAAAATAAATGTAGCACGCACAGTAAAACAAACCAACCAGTCTGTACAAAGTTCACAAATCAACTGTTTCTTTATTTCTTTACCAAATCTTAAGCTAGTCTACATTGTCTATTGTATATAAAGTAAAAATAAAGGGAACATCAATATAACAGTGAATTGAAAGAATATGCTTAACTTATTATTACATATGCATGTATGTACAATATAAAATACATATTCACAGTTACTTATGCTTGATGGACACAAGGAAACATGCCTATTAGGGAAGTCGCCACTCTCATCGACTACAACTCGGCCATCCTGACAAACGAGATCACCCGATCTCGTGTCGAGGCAACACGATTCCGACCTTTAAACCATGGGCGCATGTTTCCGACAGCCCACACACCCTTATAAGGATTCCGGGATTGTTGAAAACCATCAACGTCCTCCAACAAATATCTGTCGTTTCTCAAAACCTTCGCTATCCTATACGGTCCCCTAAACTTGGGAATCAACTTCCTGGACACACCCACGTGCGAGTCAAAGTTCCTGATCATAACATAGTCACCCACCGAGTACTCCGTCCCTGGTCTCCTACGTTTGTCATAATGCTGTTTGTTGTAATCCTGCAAGGCCCTCTGCTTCCTAGAAGCAGTATCCCTAATACTACCATGGTCAGCTTGTGCCCCATGTTGGACACCCTCAAGTACATATTCCCGTAGCGAATCCACTGTTGGACCTCGTTGCCCCAACCCGAACAACATCACGCTCGGGTGCTGACCAATAGCCCTATGAACAGTGTTATTCAAAGCATGTTCGACCTTATCCAAAACCAAATCCCAGTATATACCATCCTCGGGACGAACCAATTTCGCCAACATCGGGGCTATACTCCGGTTAACTCTTTCCACCTGTCCATTAGCCTGGGGAGACCCAGTCGCGACCTCCACATGTCGTATGCCCCGTTCGTTCAGGAAATCTTGAAATTCCGCGGAAGTGAACGCCGTACCCCTATCACTCACAACGCACTTCGGACGGCTATAGTCCCTAAAGTAATCCTTCAAGTGTTCCACCACCTCCTTTTTTCTTGTAGTCTTCGTAGGGCAGAGTCTTACGAACTTGGTACTCCCATCGACAACTACCAATATGTGTTTCAAGGGTCTCCCATTATCAACAGGGCCGTAATGGTCTATGTGTATGACGTCAAACGGGGTCGTAGATTTGGGAATGTTATTCAGAAAACCTTCCTCCTTACCGTGTTTCTCCGAATAAGAAATACACCTCAAACAATTTCGAACATGTTCGGAAGCTTTCCTACGTATGTGAGGAAACCAATAGCTGCCTGATATAAGGTCAGTCATCTTGTCTACCCCAACATGGCCCATCTCATCATGGTACCTATACAAGACGTGACTCTCCATCGCTTCCGGTACACAAAACAAAATAATATCATCCTTGTTGGTTTTCCTATACAAAATACCATTCCTCATTTCAAACATCTTGCTCTGTTTATTCTGTAGTCCTTTTTTTATCCCTAACAAATTCGAATCCCTGTTCTGTCCTATTACCAAGTTCTCCTCAAAACTATTACTTTCAATCGCCATTACGTGTAAACTCCTGCTCAGCGCGTCTACATGTTGCATGCGTGACCCCGCCCTATGCTCCAGTACATAATCGTAATCCTGAAATTCCAAACACCACCTTGCAATCCTGGGGTTGATCTCCCTCCAATTGAGAGTCATTGTCAGTGAATTACAGTCAGTAACAATTTTAAATTTCATACCGTGCAAGTAAACCCGAAAACGTCTTATTGCGTAGAGAATTGCAAGGGTTTCTAATTCAAAGCTATGGTATTTCGACTCCGATTCACTTGTCCTTTTCGAATAATAAAATACTGGTTGTAATTTGCCATCACTCTTCCTCTACAACAGAATTGCTCTAAATCCTATGCTACTGGCGTCACAGTGTAGTTCCGTTTCATCATTTGGATCAAACAAGGCCAGGACTGGACAGCATATTAAGTGTCCCTTTAACGTTTCAAATGCCGCCAGTTCATCTGGTCCAAACTTGAAAACTCTATCCTTTCTTGTCAAATCCGTTAATGGTTTGGCAATGGTAGAAAAATCCTTAACAAACCTTCTAAAATACGAAGTAAGGCCCAGAAAGCTACGAACAGAATGCACATTTGTCGGGACAGGAAAATTCCTCACAGCGCGTAAACCCTCATTGTCTGCCCTAATACCATTACCATCAATTTCATATCCTAGATACATGACATTGGTCCTTAAAAATTCGCATTTATCTAGTCGCAGTTCCAACAAATTTTCCACTAAGCGTCCTAGCACCTCCCTAAGGATCTGAAAATGTTCCGAAATATCCCTGGTCGCTATCATGATGTCATCCAAATATACTATTACCCTACCATCTCTAACCATATCGACAAAAATTTTGTTCACAAACCTTTGGAAAACAGACGGAGCATTCTTCAGCCCGAATGGCATCTTTAAAAATTCATATTGACCCAGTGGAGTAACGAAAGAGGTGTATTTAATAGAATCCCTATCAACAAAAACATGATAAAATCCATTCCTCAAATCCAGCTTCGTAAAATATCGCTTTCCTGCTAATCGGTCCAACAGTTCATCAATTAGCGGAATTGGATAATTATCCCTTAGAGTCCTCCCGTTCAGGGTTCTATAGTCCACGCACATACGAAGTTTCCCCGTCTTTTTCTTCACAAGCACTATGGGTGAAGCAAACTCTGACTCACTCGGCCTTATATACCCCTTCCGCAGCAAATCGTCCAAAATCACCTGCAATTTCCCCCTCTCATCATACGACAATCTCCTAGGCCTGCAACCAAATGGCTTTATGCCATCCAGGCTAAGCTTGATCTCACCCCTCGTCCTAGGTTCGGTTGGCCGTTCCGGCCGTACGTACCTATCAAAAAATAATTTCGTCAGAGTCTTCCTATCACCATCCCTCACCTGCTCACCTATCGTAAGGTCCACAGTCTCTATAGCGTCCCCACACTGAATCGACATAATCGCCTCCTCAAAAACGTCACCTTCTACACGGTCACCCGTCTCCCCATCATCAACAGACGCATTCCCAGTCACCAACGAAAACCCAGCCCTATCCAAAAAATCCCTTCCCAGAATGCAGTCAAATACCATCACAGAATCTTCAACAATATATACATCGATTTCAAAACATTTATTAAAAAAAAAAAACAGAACCAAAATTTTCTAATTGTCAAAAATTCACTATAGTTAAGACAAAAAAACGAAAAATTAGCTTTACTCATACGATTCAAGTCAACCCTTCGAGACAGCCCGGATTTTCTCATAAAACAAGCATGGCTCCCTGTATCAATCAAGCATTCTACAGAAAAAGAGTTTGCAAAGTTATTATCTAAACTACAATTAAAGTACCTTAAGTATTTATTTTCTACCTTAGGTTTATTCATTTTACGCTCAGGGCAGGTGGCCACCAGATGCTCCAAACTACCGCAACCATAACATGCACCCATCTCTCTCTTGGGTTTTTGACACTCATTCGCAAAATGTCCGAAACAATTGCAGTTATAGCATCGGACAGCAGGTTCTCGGTTTTGAACTATGTGTGTTGATTCTCGTTCTTTAAGGGAAATTTTTGAGAATGCTGTCAAAGCTGTGACCTACTCTGGAAACACTGTAGGTTTGCATGAATTTTTAAACTGTCGTCAGGAATACCTTCAATAACGTAGTCAATCAGCTCGTCCTCAGGGATATTTAACCGGTCAGCCAAAGCAATTTTTTTCGGTGAAATAATTAAAGAAGTCTTCACGGTATCTCCACTTTCTTAGTTCGAATCTGCGACGTACTAAAAGCTTATTCTCTTTATCACCAAATAGTTCCACTAACTCGTTGAACAACTTGTCTAAGTCTTCATGGAGAAAATCGGACTTGGAATGCAACCAGCACTGTACTTTTCCTTTAACTTTAGACATAAGTAGTGCTCTGACAGTATTTGTATCAACGGAGTAGAAAGAAATAATATTTTTAACCTGCGCAGCAAATACGGCCGGCGCCATAGAACCATCGTAATCCGGCAATAACTCTTTTAGTAACGTAAAAGAAATGCTGCTCTTATCTTGTAGAATTTTACTTGGTTTTGCGCCAATATTAGAATTTATTAAACTGCTGTTGACACCACCGCTGTAACTTTCCGCACCACTTTTAACTCCGTTTGCTGTACCATCATTATTATCATTTGCTCTATCATTTTTTTCATTTCCGCCACCACAGTCTCTATCATTTGTATTACATTCATTTTCCGCACCGCTATCGTTTTCTACA
The DNA here is from genome assembly GCA_941918925.1 of Phyto melanocephala. Classification (NCBI taxonomy): domain Eukaryota; kingdom Metazoa; phylum Arthropoda; class Insecta; order Diptera; family Rhinophoridae; genus Phyto; species Phyto melanocephala. Next base: position 59,060,833 of record OW799236.1, read on the forward strand.
CCAATGTTGCTATCATTTGTGCCGTCACACTTTTTGCTATCATTTGTACCGCCACTACTTTTGTCATCACTTGCTACACCACTGTTGCTATTACTTGCACCACCTCTGTTCTCAATGTTAAATTCACCACCACTTCCCACAATTGATTTTTCCTTTTGCTTTTTAAACTCCTCTCTTTGCTTATAAAATTCATTTTCTCTTTTTAAGAGTTAATTTTCTCTTTTTATAAGTTCAAATTCTTTTTCCATTAATTCACTTTCCTTTTCTAGTACACTGCTCATTTTTATGTTTTCGCTTTTGTCAATTACACTAACAACGCTGTTAACATCAATTGGACACACCCCTCTTTGGTTTGGTGGTATTTCATTGAGTCGCAAAATGAGTGCACTTTTTGTACCAGCCGTTGGTAAATTAAGCTGCTGAAGCCAGCCGCGCAACTGCGCAGCAGTGTACTTGTTAAAACTAGTCTCTTCCATTGTCTCACACACACAGAGAAAAGGGGAGGGAAAAACAAGTAAGAGCGCTATATTCGGCCGTGCCGAATCTTATATACCCTTCACAACGTGTAGTCATGCAATAACAGTAGTTTGTGTCACCATTCATCCCATATGAAATACGTACATACATATAAAAACATACATATATAAAAACATCCCATTGTAAAATTATAAATTCACGTATGTATGTTAAAAAAACAAAAAAAAAAAAAAAAATTTTTAAAAAATGAAAAAAAAAAATTATAATATATATAATATATATAAAACAAAAAAAAATTTAAAAAAAAAAATTTAAAAAAAAAAATTAAAAAAAAAAAAATAATAGAAATATATATAATATATTAAATAAAAAATAAAAAAAAAAAAATAAAAAAAAATAAAAAAAAATTTAAGAAAAATTAAAAAATTTTTTTTTTTGGCTGTTGGGATTCGATGCCACGTTTTCCCTAACCAGTATACACGTTTGTATGTATGTATGTATATTGTTGTTGTAATGTTGTTTTTGTGAAAAAAAATCGAGGTGGTCGTGGGTTTGTGCTCATATCTCAGTTGTTTATGTACCGATGTTTCTGATTTTCAATACCGATCTACTCCCGAATATTTCTGATATTTTAATACCTTACCCGGGTCCAACCTATGTCGGGGGCTTCAAAAAGTTGATTTCAACATACACACGGACAGACTGACAGGGCTTAATCGACTCCCCTATTCATAAGCTTTCAGAAAATATATACTTTATGGGGTCGGAAATGAAAATTGTAGAAATTTCACACGGAATGACAAACCTATATATACACTTTTTCACTGTGTGAAGGGTATAAAAAAGGTTATACACGTATATATTTAATCTTCTTTTCTTTTAAATAAATTGTCTCTTTTTTCGTTTCTTAGTTATTTTGTTCCCTTTTCTTTTAATTAATTTTTTTTTCTCAACAGTTTCTATGTTGTTTGTTCTATTTTCTTTTTATGTGGATATTTTGTTGTTAATCCCACTTCTGAAATTGTAGCACGCACAGTAAAACAAACCAACAAGTCTGTACTAAGTTCACAAATCAACTGTTTCTTTATTTCTTTACCAAATCTTAAGCTAGTCTATATTGTCTATTGTATATAAAGTAAAAATAAAGGGAACATCAATATAACAGTGAATTGAAAGAATATGCTTAACTTATTATTACATATGCATGTATGTACAATATAAAATACATATTCACAGTTACTTATGCTTGATGGACACAAGGAAACATGCCTATTAGGGAAGTCGCCACTCTCATCGACTACATAAAGCAATGCGGTCCATACTAAAATTAAATCGTTTTGTATCAATAAGGGGCATGTTAGAGGCGCTAAAATGGATGAATATAAGCCAAAGGCTAGAATTTAATACAATAATTTAAAAAAAAAAAATGAACATGGCAGAAGCACCTGAATACCTGATAGAGCAACTAAGATATGTAAGAGATGTTCAGCCGTATAGTCTACGAAATAGCGATACTCAAAGATCACTATTTTATAAGGGATTGTACAGAAAAAATTATTACCAAAAAATTTTCAAACAAACGTATGATTGAAATTAATTTAATTTTCAATAATTCCTTTTATTGTGTCTATAAAACTTTTTACTTGATTTTTATTCTAATACTAGCCAATCCCGGCGCGTGTTGCTATGCCCTTCATGAAATTTAATCGCATCTGAATTTTAAACGAATATCAAGTGCAAGGCTAAAAATTATTTTTTTTTATGAGCGTGTGGCACTGCTTACTTTTCTAATTACGAAACTGTATAGTCATGACAGCTCAATAAGTGTGCAAAGTTTCAGAAAAATCGGTCCAGTAAAGAAACCTTAAAATTATAACTTTTTAATGGGCGTAGCCTTGCCCACTTTTCTAATCACGAAATTATATAGTTTAGACAGTTTAATATGTGTGTGCAAAGTTTTAGAAAAATCGGTCCAGTGCAAGTACCTCAATATAACTTTTTTATGGGCGTAGCCCCGCCCACTTTTATAATCAAGAAATTGTAAAGTCCTGACAGCTCAATATGTGTGCAAAGTTTCAGAAAAACAAGTAAGAGCGCTATATTCGGCCGTGCCGAAACTTATATACCCTTCACAACGTGTAGTCATGCAATAACAGGGTTTGTGTCACCATTCATCCCATATGAAATACGTACATACATATAAAAAAATACATATATAAAAACGTCCCATTGTAAAATTATAAATTCACGCATGTATGTTAAAAAAAAAAAAAAAAATTTTAAAAAAATTTTAAAAAAAAATTTTTTAAAAAATTAAAAAAAAAAAAATTTAAAAAATAAAATTAAAAAAAAAATTATTATGTATATAATATATACAAAACAAAAAATAAATAGAAAAAAAATAAAAAAAAAAAATTTAAAAAAAAATAATAAAAATATAAATAATATATTAAATAAAAAATAAAAAAAAAAATAAAAAAAAAATTTTTGGCTCAGCTGGGATTCGATGCCACGTTTTCTCTAACCAGTATACACGTTTGTATGTATGTATGTTGTTGTTGTAATGTTGTTTTTGTGAAAAAAAAATCGAGGTGGTCGTGGGTTTTTGCTCATATCTCAGTTGTTTATGTACCGATGTTTCTGATTTTCAATACCGATCTACTCCCGAATATTTCTGATATTTTAATACCTTACCCGGGTCCAACCTATGTCGGGGGGCTTCAAAAAGTTGATTTCAACATACACACGGACAGACGGTCAGACGGACAGACTGACAGGGCTTAATCGACTCCCCTATTCATAAGCTTTCAGAAAATATATACTTTATGGGGTCGGAAACGAAAATTGTAGAAATTTCACACGGAATGACAAACCTATATATACCCTTTTTCACTGTGTGAAGGGTATAATAAGAGTGGCCCTCTGGACTAGTCAGTAAAAGGACAAGTCAGTTGTTAGGGGGTTGTGGGTTCGATTCCCGCCGGAGACTCTGGAATTGTCTGCTTCTCTTTTTCTTCTATCCTAAATATTTCTATTCTTATTCTTTTTATACCCTTCACCTGTGGTGCACAAGGGTATATATAGCTTTGTCATTCCGTTTGTAATTTCTACAATTTTCATTTCCGACCCCATAAAGTATATATTTTCTGAAAGCTTATGAATAGAGGAGTCGACTAAGCCCTGACCGTCTGTCCGTCTATCCATCTGCCCGTCTGTCCGTGTGTTGGTTGAAATCAACTTTTAGAAGCAACTATATGCTCCTCAGATCTGTATATGGTATCAATCTCTTGGAAATATCCAGGAATGAATCGCTATTGAAATTCAGCACAATCGCCCCATAACTTTCTGAGATATGAGCAAAAAACCACGACCACCTCGTTTTTTTTCACAATTACAACAACAACATACATACATAGATACATGTAAAAAACATACCAAACAAAAAAAATTAAAAAAAAAAAAATATTAAAAATAAGAAAAAAAAAATAAAAAAAACTACAAAAAAAAATTTTTAAAAAATTTAAAAAAAAATTAAAAAAAATTTTTTAAAAATTTTTCTAAAAAAATTTTTTAAAAAAATTTTAAAAAAATAATAAAATATAAATAATATATTAAATAAAATAAAATAAAATTTTTTTGGCTCAGCTGGGATTCGATGCCACATTTATTCTAACGTGTACGTATGCACGTATTTTATATGGGATGAATGGTGATACAAACAATTGTTATTGCATGACTACACGTTGTGAAGGGTATATAAGATTCGGCACGGCCGAATATAGCACTGTTACTTGTTTAAAGGAACTTTGTTTTTAATAAAGAATTGCCAGAGGTAAGTTATTTTGGAAGAACGTTTTGTCTAAAATTAACAACAAATATTATTTTCCTGGGGTAGGTAAATGAAATCTATATTTTTCTTGGTAATCAATTTACTTATGCACTCGTACGTACATACATAGGTTTAAAATGTAAAGTTAACAAGAAAAACTTACAACGATGTAAAGTTTGGCATTACATAATGTTGAATTTGGAATTGCTTGTTTTCTCTCTATTAAGGCGTCACAATGGACCGTAATGGTCTCCGAGTGAAGGTGTGAGGGTAACTTTGCACCAGCTTTACCTATCTTCAGAAAAATAGGTCCAATGCAAGCACCTCAATATAACTTTTTTATGGGCGTGGCCCCGCCCACTTTTTTAATCACGAAATTATACAGTCATAAGAGTTCAATATGTGTGCAAAGTTTCAGAAAAATCGGTCAAGTGCAAGTAGCTAAAAATGACAACTAGGTTTTATGGGCGTGGCCCCACCCACTTCTTACCACCCATAAACACCCCCCGGAATGTGTACAACAACTTGCCAAAGTTTGAGTCCGATCGGTTTTACAGTTTCGGAGTCTATAGCTAACACACAGACAGAGTTTCACTTTTATATATACTAGAAAAGCCCGGCGAGCGTTGCTACGCCCCTTAATGAATAAAAATGCATTCTGAATTTAAATTGAATATCAAGCGCCAAAAGCTAAAATATATACTTTTTTAATAGGCGTGGCTTTGCCCACTTTTCTAATCAATATATGTGCAAAGTTTCAGAAAAATCGGTAAAGATCAAGTAGCATCAAATGGTAATTTTTTTTATGGGCGTGGCCCTGCCCACTTTTCTAATTATGAAATTATATAGTCATGACAGCTCAATATGTGTGCGCAAGGTTTTAGAAAAATCGATCTAGTGCAAGTAGCTAGAAATGAAATGAATGAAATTTTATGGGCGTGGCACTACCCACTTTTCTAATCACAAAATTGTAAAGTCATGATAGCTCAATGTGTGTGCAAAGTTTCAGAAAAATCGGTCCAGTGCACGTACCTCAAAATTATAATTTTTTTATGGACGTGGCGCCGCCCACTTTTCTTATCACGAAATTATTTAGTAATGACAGCTCGATATGTGTGCAAAGTTTCAGAAAAATCGGTCAAGTGCAAGTAGCTAAAAATGATAACTAATTTTTTATGGGCGTGGCCCCGCCCACTTTTTTCCACCCATAAACACTCCCTGGTATGTGTACAACAACTTGCCAAAGTTTGAGTCCGATCGGTTTTAAAGTTTCGGAGTCTATAGCTAACACACACACACAGAGTGTGTAGCCAACCCGTGTGGGGTTGGCTAGATCCTTCATCGGGACCCTCCCATTCAGTGAATTGGGAGCGCTCATCATGCCCTTTTCAAGGCGTGAAGGGTATCAGGGAAATACAATACCTGGGGGTGACCAAAATCTAGCACTATGACTGAATGGTAAGTTGCTCAAATCCAGGAGCGTGTGACCAAAGAATATAAATCATATAGAATGCGCATGAAGGCCCAAATTGAAATATTTTTTAAAAAAATTTTATGACACGGTCGGTAAGGCAAAAGGGAAAGAAGCAAAGTAAAGAGCATAGCAATGTTTCGCTCTCATACGTAATTGCGTGTGTTTGTAAATACTTCAGTTTGTATGTATGTATGTTTGTTTATGTTTTGATATTTTCATTTCTTGCACAAATTCAACTTCTATTCATCATCTCAACAAATTGTTGTCAGTCAGACAGTCAGTCAGACGTTTAACTACGTACGCGTGTATGTATGTTGTTTATGCATGTGTGTGTGGATGTGTTAATGTTCTTCAAACAATGATATGAGGGAATATAAATTTACATTTATAAAAAAGGTCAAATAAATTCAAACAAATGTATACAAAAATTATTTTGAAAACAAATATGCTCGACTGTGTTACAGTAGCAAAAGCATATATATATTGTTGTTGTACGAATGAGATTGCATCAATTGTGATTGAATTTTATTTGCCCTTCTTAGCAAAATTTTAGTGTACGTGTAAATTTTGATTGATTTGAGATAATTTTAATAGAATGAAATTTTTTATAGGTGAAAATGTTTTTTTCAAGCATTTGAATTTCACTTGAGGTATTTTAAATAAATAAATAAAAAAGGCGATGTTTTCTAATGTATTACAGATACTTTTACAAATTGGAGTTTTCGAAAAAACTTTCGCTTATTGTCAAGTACACTAAATGTTTATACATGCAGCTCTAGTGTGATATTTTTTATTTTAAAGTGTAATTTATAATTTACTAGCCAAACCCGGCGCGCGTTGCTACGCCCCTTAATGAATCAAAATGCATTCTTAATTTTAATTTAATATCAAGTGCATAAACCTAAAAATTATAATTTTTTTATGGGCGTGGCCCTGCCCACTTTTCTAATCACGAAATTGTAAAGTCAATATGTGTGCAAAGTTTCAGAAAAATCGGTCCAGTGCAAGTACTTCAAAATGATACCTTTTTTTATAGGCGTGGCACTGCCCACTTTTCTAATCACGAAATTGTAAAGTCATGACAGCTCAGTATGTGTGCAAAGTTTCAGAAAAATCGGTCCAGCGCAAGTACCTCAAAATTATAACTTTTTTTTATGGGCGTGGCTCTGCCCACATTTCTAATCACGAAATCATAAGGTCATTATAGCTCAATATGTGTGCAAAGTTTCAGAATAATCTGTCTAGTGCAAGTACCTCAAAATGATACCTTTTTTAATGGGCGTGGCACTGCCCACTTTTCTAATGACGAAAGTGTAAAGTCATGACAGCTCAGTATGTTTGCAAACTTTCAGAACATTCGGTCAAGTGCAAGTATCTAAAACTGAAAACTAATTTTTTATGGGCGTGGCCCCGCCCACTTTTTTAATCACGAAATTATAAAGTCATGACAGCTTAATATGTGTGCAAAGTTTCAGAAAAATTGGTCCGGTGCAAGTACCTCAATATTAAAACTTTTTTAGGGGCGTGGCCCCGCCCACTTTTTTTATCAGGAAATTATTTAGTCATGACAGCTCGATATGTGTACAAAGTTACAGAAAAATCGGTCAAGCGAAAGTAGCTAAAACTGATAACTAATTTTTTATGGGCGTGGCCCCGCCCACTTTTTTTCACCCATAAACACTCCCTGGTATGTGTACAACAACTTACCAAAGTTTGAGCCCGATCGGTTTTACAGTTTCGGAGTCTATAACTAACACACACACACACACACACAGAGTTTCACTTTTATATATATAGATTTTAGCTACTTTATTCTTTGTCTTGTTAAAATTTTAATATTAATATTCTCTTTTCTTTTGTATATTTAAAAATTAAAATTATTTTGGTTTAAATTTTTTTGAATCTTAAATATTTTCTTTCAAAAACTTTGAATATTAATACCTACATACATACTAAAGTTTGACAACATAAGGAAAAATGCATATTATTTCGTTTTAATAAGCGAAACAATTTTGTTGTCAACATTTTTTTAAGAAATTTAAAAAAAAAATTTATTTAATTTTTTTCAGTTTAGTATTTTTATTCATATAATCATGAAAGGGATTTTATATTAAAATATTATTTTTTTTTTTAATACAAACATATCATATATATCAGGTACATAGAAAAAACTTTATATAAAAAACTAGAGTTGAGAATTATGTATTATTTTTTTTTTAAACAAACAGAATGTTGAAAAGTTTATTCATTTCAAAATAAATTTAATAATAATATTGGAAAAGTAATAAGTTGTTTTTTTTTATAAACAATTGAAATAAAAACAAACTATGTATGTATTTTTGTTAAGAATAAATAATTTTTTATGTTTTTCCCACTTCATTAATTTCTGCCATCAAAAAGTGTTCAATAAGGATGTGAACCACCCTTGTATAATTAACAAAGTTGTTTTACTTTAATAAATTACATCATTCGTTTGCTAAATTTTGTATTTTTTTCTTTCTTGCAACTTCATTTTTCTATAGACCAAGAGCAATGCTTTCGGAGGAGTAGTAATAGTAGAAAGTCCAAAACTTCTATTCTGTGTTGTAAACAAGCGTCGGCAAACCACTGCGGAGTCAAGCGTTTACATGACTCAATAATAAAAGATTTTATACCAATTTTTTGGGGCTCAGATTTAAAAATTTTATGATATATTAAAATATGTCTTTTACTAGCATCCATTAGTTTATCTGATGGAGCAGCTAAGCTTCCAAGATCTGTAAGCGGCTGATAATTGTTAAAGTGTATAAAAAGCTCGCTTGGTGCTGTTGGAACTTCATCCGTCTTTCTCAATTCGTCACAACATTTTTTGCATTGTAATTTTGGAATGACTTTAAATGCTACATATCCAACAAAGTATCTCATAGAAACTACTTCGAAATTTATAACTGCAGAATTTTCAAAAACATCTTCCAGAAAATAATCTGCATATATGTGGCTCTCGAAATCAACATTGTCAATTTCATAGCAACTTGGTTCTTTATGTTCAATACATAAATCTGCTTGAAAGCCAGCATCAACATTCGCTATTTCGTCTTGTACAAGTTCGCAGTTGCTAGAAGAGCTTCACTGAACTATTTTAGTCACCATTATTTTTGTCAAAATATTATTCAATTCGGCTACAGACGGGTTGTTATTGTTGCCCCCTTTCTGCCGCAATACAGAAAACGTGTTTTCTAATTTGTCCTGATTAAGGGATTTTGTCATTAAAAAATATACATCACCACCTTCTTTTAAAATATCATCGGTTAACATAAGAACTGATTTAAGAGTGAGCTTCATTCCATTTAAAAAGAAAACACGCTTCTTTTTATCCAAAAACTCCACATTTTCTAAATATTGCAAAAAAATTTAATAAATTTATATGATTTACTGTTAAGCTGAATTGCAGATCTGTAGCAGTTATCACCATAAAGGGACAAGACAATTGAAAATCTTGTCAATTTTTTCCATAAACTGAGCTGTTGATAAGGCCGGTTTTGTGGAATTTATCTTAAATTTTGTGGTTTCGGAAATAGTTTTGATAGCAGCCGCAACAGTTCTGCTGAAAATTTGTGTTGCAAATTTTACACACATTTTTTCAGAACAGTTAGGGTAAATGTGTTGCCGTGTCAATTTTGGGCACATTTTTGTTTTTGCACTTGCATACAATTCCTTAATTACTTGAAAACTTACCGTTCCATCCGGTGATTTTATGTCACACTTTAACCGGCCATTCCGCAAAGACTTAATTAAATGGGGGAAATCGTACATGCAAAAAACTTTCTGATCATTAGTTTCAAAAAACGACTTTTCCACAGATACTCTAAGGTTGGAGAAACATTTTCTGTTAGTCGAGCCTTGATCACATACAAGGGCACGAACGTTAATACCCATGCTTTTTAAAATATTATATTTTTCTTTAACTATTTCACTTAAAGTATCCGCAGATAAGCCGTTGTAGGAAATAAAGTAATTAAGAATGATTGAAAAATTAGAAAACATAGATTTAATCATAAAAACACATACATGAGTGGCAATTCTATTAGTCCTTTCAAATCCAGTTGTTTCAAATCCATCAACTAAATCTAGACTTCTATTATACCTCAACTCTTTTCTTATGCTCATTTCATCCATAACTAAAACCATATGCTTAGCACATCTGTCATCCAACTGGGAGCATTTTTCCCCCACGAATTCGAAACATTATTTTTTAAGCCGGGCTGAAGAAATTTAATCGGCACCCACCTATTCAAGGTGGAAATGTGAGGAAGACTCAAATTTAATTTGACCCTTAGAAATAAGTATGTGGATTGAGATTTGTAAAATATGTTCTGAGCTAAATATTTTACATTTTCAGAATATTCCTTTGGCCGAGAGCTCAACAAAAGCTTACAAAAAATTTTGCTTTCTGTGCTTATATTTTGTAAACAAAGAATCGATTCAATAAGAGACTTTTTTATATTTTTACGATTTAACTTTTTAATATTTTGTGTGGGTCGCTTTGATTTTAAAATTTTTTGAATTTTTTTGTGATCTGCACGTAGAGTTTGATTTTCGCAATTTTAGCAGAAGGGGGCTTCAATATTTTCCCAATCTAAATTTTTTGGGGAGGACCTGAACTCTGCGTTAAAATCTTCCAATTCTTCCTCCATTTCATCAATATCTACAGTTCGAATGGCGTCAGCTTTTAATTTTTTTCCCCAACGTATGAACTTGAAAATTGATTTTCGCAAATATAAAGATTTTTATTAAAATTCTTCTGAGGAATTCGACAATTCTCTTGCCAAATTTTACCTAGTATCATATCCGGCGAAAGAAATTTAAACATTTTTAAGCCCTTAAAATGTCTTCTCGACTTTTGGCATTTTTTTACGCAGCACTTTATGCCCGATTGCGATTTATTTTTCTTTATTGTACTCGAATTCATTGCTTTAGTAGAGTTTTTATTTATTGCGTTATTTTTATTTTTTTATTTACTTTTATTATAATTTCTAGACACACAGTACGTAATGCTTCACTGCAGCTTTGAAACTGAAATGTGTTATGAAATGCTTCAAAATAAAATAAAAAGCTGCAGAGCCTTTAAAAAATCACTAAAAAATTTCGGGCGAAGGTCCTTGACGATTTGTGGCTCTTAAAATACAACAACAATACAAAAATTTTACCTGACTTCGGTTTAGCTAGTTTTTGCACATTTATTGCATGTGGGTTTTTTTTTAGGAAACGGTCAAATAATTGCAGTGCAGGGAACAAGTATTTTTTATTGAGTTTTGCCTTTCTTACATAAAATTGAAATTTCTATTATCACAAAATACATACATAACTATTTGTTTCCTGACGAGCCAACATATTATTGGCGAAACAGTGACAGCAATTTTAATAAAAATTGCAATTTTAGAGAATAAAGTAGCTAAAATAAATTATAAATTACACTTTAAAACAAAAAATATCCCACTAGAGCTACATGTATAAACATTGAGTGTACTTGACAATAGGCGAAAGTTTTTTCTAAAACTTCAATTTGTAAAAGTGTCTGTAATACATTAAAAAACATCGTCTTTTTTATTTATTTAAAATACCTCAAGTGAAATTCAAATGCTTGAAAAAAAATTTTCACCTAAGTATAATAAGTTTCTTTGTATTAAAATTATCTCAAATCAATAAAATTGTACACGTACAATAAAATTTTCGCTAAGAAGGGCAAATAAAATTCGATCACAATTGATGCAATCTCATTCGTACAACAACAATATATATATGATTTTGCTACTGTAACACAGTCGAGCGTATTTGTTATCAAAACAATATTTGTTCACATTTGTTTGAATTTATTTGACCTTTTTATAAATGTAAATTTATATTTTCTCATTTCTTTATTTAAAGAACATTAACCCATCCATCCATACATACATACATGCATAAACAACAGACAAACACGTGTTCGTATTTTGTTTCTTTGCTTCCTGGTCTAACGCATGAAGTTAAACGAGTGCATGGTAAATAAATATGAATAAAGAAACCAACAACAAATTACATATACAAAATTTTGTGAGTTCATGGTAAATAAATATGAATAAAGAAACCAACAACAAATTACCTTGACAAAATATTGTGAGCGAAACTATATGAGAGCCATTCGTAATGAAGAAAGCGGGTTCCAATGTTAGAACCCGCCATAAGAAATTTTTATTTGTACGTGATGCGCATTCTATATGATTTATATTCTTTGGTGTGACCCACATTGGGCGGCTTCCTGGTCAGCGTCTGTCTCCATGTTAGGAGCGGCTGTTTCTTTTGTCCTGGCGGAAGGCGAAAAACGCTAGGGGTAGGATCCCCGAACAATAAAACAACGATGGAAAAGTCAGTGAAAATTAATGAAGTTACTACACAGGGGACTAATACCCCAGTGTCGGTGGCCGCGAGGGGTGGGCAAGCAGGTTCCCGGGCGTCGATATCAAGCGACTGCAATGCTATTCCGTCTTGGCTGGATTGGCAGATAATGCTACAAGCATAAACAACAACGGTTCTAATGGAAGGGGACTGGATGGCGGCAAGGGTGACCATTTGGTAACTGTGAACCCCTTTGCCAGAAATTCGAAAATGCACATATCACCGCAGCACGAGAAGACTGGATTTAATGAGACGGCAGTAAACCCGAATATGGAAACCACAGCATTCTGTAGACTCGGCGGCTGCATCCGGAATTTAGTGGACATGCTGGAAGATGGGAAAATGCGTTCGATTTATCAACCTATGCGAGATGCTATAGAGAGCATTAAGGCCTTGTACGAGCTATCGGCGATAGAAAACCATGACGAAAAGGCGAAAGAGGTCATCAGGAGCTCAAAATCCTCTGAAACCTCGCCATGGTTAAGGAGAAAAGAGCCCAAGAGGAAACCAGAAGGGAAACCGGAAGGAGTACCAAAGGAAAAAAAAACCGAAGGAAACCGCCATTATACAGGAAAATGATGGTTGGGAAGTGGTAACGTCTAAGGCGAAGACAAAAAAGTCAAACGGAAATCGCAATAGGGTAAGGACGAAACCCGACGCGATTGTAATAGAGGCAGTAGGTAATAGTTCCTACGCCGACATCCTGCGTAAAGTGAATGCCGATCCGAGTCTCAACGAACTAGGTCAGGCAGTATCCAGGATTAGGAGAACCAATAATAGTAACCTATTACTCCAACTGCGAAATACGGGCGAGCGGACAGACGAGTATAAGGAGGCGATCGGTCAGAGTTTAAATGGCCAGCCATCTGTAAGGAGTCTGAAACCGAGAAAAGTTATAGAAATCAGAGATATGGATGAAGTAACGACGAAGGAGGAGGTAGTTAGGACAATTAGGACTCTAACCCGGTAGAGATGCTGAAACTTAGAAGTGCATACGGTGGAACACAGATCGCCAAAATTAGTTTGCCAGTAGACAGAGCCGAAATGCTTCTGGAAATGAGGAAAGTAGCTACAAATTGGGCAATATGGCGATAAGGGAGGAGAAGAGCCTCATAAAATGTTTTACATGCCTCGAGTTCGGGCATGTGGCAGTCAAGTGCGAAAATGCTATGGATAGATCGAAAATGTGTAGGAGATGAGGTAAGAAAGGGCACATGGCTAAGACATGCGAAAAAAATCCCGTATGCATGTTCTGCAAGAATAATAATACAGGCGACTCAACCCACATTGCTGGAAGCAGTAGATCTCCGGTATTCAGGAGAGCTCTCGAAACTAGGAAATAAATATGGAGCTAAGGATCATGCAGATAAACCTCAACCGTTGCGAATTGGCAAACGACCTACTGTCACAATCAGTAAGGGAAAAGCAAATAGATGTTGCGATAATAAGCGAGCCATATGGAAAAAGAAGTAGCAATGTTTGGACAAGCGATCAAAGTTTGAAGGCTGCAATATGGGCATGTGGAAAACATGCTTTTGAGAACATTGGAGATAAAAGAAAAGGCCTTACTCGAGCAAGGATAAAGGGCATATTCTTCTACAGCTGTTATGCTCCACCGAGCTGGTCCCATGAAGAATATGAATCTATGTTGCAGGAACTTGTGAATGATGCAGTTGGGAAGTCCCCACTTGTAATAGCTGGTGACTTCAATGCCTGGGCAACGGAATGGGGCAGCCAATCGACAAACAGAAAAGGACGCAGCCTCCTGGAGGCATTTGCACCTCTGGATGTAGACGTGGCTATCAATGGAAGGAGCCAGACCTTCAGGAAAGCCGGTCGGAGCTCTATAATCGACATTACGTTTGTCAGCAGCTCGCTAACTCCAAGGACGAAGTAATGGGTCAGCGAAGATTTCACTTTCAGTGATCACCAGGCGGAAGGATTCACGTTTTGACGTGGAAACATTCAATGATTCAATAATGGAGGAGGAGATCGAGACAGGTCCAGTGCAGATAGCGTCAGTGCAACTATGTCGGTTAATAGAACGAGCTTGCGATGCGTCAATGCCGCAACGTAAGCCGAACAGAATTGGTTCCCTATGCTATTGATGGAATGAGGAGATATGAAGCCTCAGATTGGAATGTCTTAGATCGATGAGCAAGACGCAGCGATCAAGAGGGAAAAGCTACCACACTCAGAGGATTGAGGAATTCAGGGAACTTAGGAAGCAACTCCAAACAGCAATTAAGAAGAGCAAAGAAGAAAGCTTCAAGCGCCTCTGCGAGGAGGCAGATGCAAACCCTTGGGGTACAGCATATAAGGTGGTAATGAAGAAGCTTAATTGCCAAGCGGCTCCTCAGATAACATGCCCAACACTCCTACTGGGCATTGTATCGCACCTGTTTCCACAGCGGGAGAACAATTGGGTATACGTCGACAGCAGATTCACGGACTACAATATTCCCCCTGTCACGGAGGAAGAGATTCTCAAGATAGGTACGGAAATTGGGGATAACCGGGCACCTGGCCCGGACGGAGTTCCCAATAAAGCCATTAAAGCCGCAATTCATCGACGACCGTGCTTGTTCAGGAGAATTATGCAAAGTTGCCTAAGTGAGGGTATTTTTCCGGGCCAATGGAAGAGACAGAGACTAGTTTGGCTTCCGAAAGGGAACAAAACAGCTGGCGACCCTTCATCTTACGCCCTATCTGCCTTCTTGATACGCTGGGCAAAGTACTGGAAAAGGTGATCTACAACAGACTCATGGACATCGTCCAGAGAGAGAATGGACTCTCCGAGGCACAATTCGGATTTAGAAAATCACGCTTCATGATTGACGCCATAAAAAAGGTAGTAGATACAGCTGCGGGCGCAATAGCAGGGGAACGTTGGAGATGGGGGACAAAAGAATACTGTGGCGTTGTCACGCTTGACATTTGAAACGCGTTTGACTCTGCCAGTTGTGATTTCATAATGGCAGCTCTAGAGAGACTGAACACATCAAAGTACCTAATTAGAATAGTGAATAGTTACTTTTCGAATAGGAAACTAATCTACGCAACCGACGCGATCGGTTCTTGGTCCACTACTATAGAATATCATGTATGATGGAGTCCTTAGAACACAACTACCGAGCTCGACAAGGGTAATCGGGTTCGCAGATGACATAGTGATTGTCAGTGCAGCGAAACATATTGTGGAATTAGAATCGTTTATAAACGATGCAATTGTGACGATCCAGAGATGGCTAGATTCGGCGAATCTTAACCTGGCAGAATAGAAGACTGAAGCAGTACTAATTACAAGTAGGAAAAAAGTGGAATTTATGAAGGTGAAGGTGGGAAACCAGGAGATATTTTCTAAGCCGGCAATCAAATATCTTGGAGTCATGATGGATAACAGACTTAAATTCGGGCCTCATATTGAATACGCGTGCGAGTTACGTATGTACTTCCACATACTCAACCAACCCTTGCAAATACTATCGACATCGATAGTATTATTACGAAATATTTAAACACCAATTTAAGTCAACGACACTTATAAACAATAAGTCGTTGACTTTATTAAAGTTGCCCTCTTACGAAATATGAAGCGAACACTAAACCAATTGTGCCGACAAGCAAAATCAAAACACTAACAAATTAAACGAATTCGTTTAAGTGTTTTGCTACAACAAAAATACCAATGGTTTGGTGATTGCACAATATTTCTTTTAAAAATAATAAAAACAACTACAACCATGGATATTGACCTGACTAAGCAATATCAATGGTTTTACGATTGCCCAATATAAGTTAATGCTTACCAATATAAAAAATCTGAATTCTGAAATTGGCATATAAGTAAATAAGAATTTTTGTAAAGTTTAGTCTTAAGACAATGGTTAAAATAAAAAGTTAAAAAAAATTTCCTAAGAAATCTTTAACTCTCCTTTTTTTATTAACTCGTAACTGGCGCAGTCAACGGCAGCTTATTCTAAAGAATCAGTTGAGAAAAGAACCTTTTTAACCTAGAAAGACATTAAAAAAATCCTTTTTGGAAAAATTATATAAATAAAAGTTTTGAGAAAAACATTTTTTAACCCAAAAACATTAAAAAATCCTTTTTGGAAAAATTAGAATAAAAGTTTTGTGAAAAGAAAAACAAATAAACGAAATAAATTCAGTGTTAATAAATAAAAACAAATTTTAAAAGGAGGTTACAATTAATAGTTTTACAAAAAAAAAAAAAATTTATATATATAATATATACATATATGTTCAATAGTTTTTTAAGCTTAAGGTCCTTTTAATAACAAAAAATCTTTTTGTTTTGTTTTATATTATTTGATCAATATTTCGCTACTTCTTTGTGTAGCATCATCAGGATAAACGTTTTTTTTTTTTTTTTTTTTTTATTATTATATATTAGTTTTTTGTTGGATTTGTGTCTTGATATTTGTTATTTTGTAAATAAATTTATAGTTTGATTAACAAAATTGAAAATAACATAAAAAATTTTTTTTTTTTTTAAACATTTTGTCATATATAAAAAATTATACAAAAATGTAGTATAACAAAAAATTACAATTTATATAAAAATATTAACAAAAAGTATTATAACAAAAATTGTTGAAAAAATGTTAATAGTATTATAAGAATATGTATGTGTAATAATAGAAAAAAATTTGTATAACAAAAATTCATAATTATTAAAGATTAATAAGAATTTTATAAATTATTGTCTATACTTTAACATAAAAATATGTTGGTTTTGTACAGAATATTACAAATATTATATAAAAATTTTTAACAGATAATGTTATGTTACATACGTATGATACAATAATTATATATGTATAAAAGTATTGATAACAAATATTTTGTTGTAATAAAACAACTTTGAACTTTGAAAATGTATCAGTTTTAAATATTGAAAATAATTATAAACGTAGATATATGTTAGAAATGTTACAGATAATTAATGTACCAACTACACAGAGAATTAATTATAAGGCAGATACGGATAATGTTGCACAGAGTTATAGACATTTAATACATAAGAAATAACACTTATACCTATTCATTTATGTTTATATAATTTTCTGTTAAGCTTTTTTATAAAGAAATTTAATTTTAAATTAATTTTTTAATACATTAAGATAATACTTTATTTATCTACATTTTTTATATTATTTTTTAGAAATATTAATACACTTGTTTTATTACAACAAAATATTTGTTATCAATACTTTTATACATATATAATTATTGTATCATACGTATGTAACATAACATTATCTGTTAAAAATTTTTATATAATATTTGTAATATTCTGTACAAAACCAACATATTTTTATGTTAAAGTATAGACAATAATTTATAAAATTCTTATTAATCTTTAATAATTATGAATTTTTGTTATACAAATTTTTTTCTATTATTACACATACATATTCTTATAATACTATTAACATTTTTTCAACAATTTTTGTTATAATACTTTTTGTTAATATTTTTATATAAATTGTAATTTTTTGTTATACTACATTTTTGTATAATTTTTTATATATGACAAAATGTTTAAAAAAAAAAAAATTTTTTATGTTATTTTCAATTTTGTTAATCAAACTATAAATTTATTTACAAAATAACAAATATCAAGACACAAATCCAACAAAAAACTAATATATAATAATAAAAAAAAAAAAAAAAAAAAAAAAACGTTTATCCTGATGATGCTACACAAAGAAGTAGCGAAATATTGATCAAATAATATAAAACAAAACAAAAAGATTTTTTGTTATTAAAAGGACCTTAAGCTTAAAAAACTATTGAACATATATTATTATAAAAGGTCAAAAAAAAAACCAATAATTATTTATAATATATACATATCTAAAAATATCATTTTAAGTAAATACAAATTAAAACAATAATTATGGTGTCCAGATCGAAGAATTTCGACATCAATCGGCAGTTAGAAAAAGAAATCGAAATTGAGACATTAAACGAGAGGATAAAACAGCTGCAAGATGTAGTGGTCCGTAAAGAACAGATGCTCCAAGTACAACATCAAGCTCAACAGCAAGAACAGAGGCTTCAACAGGATGAGCTGCTTTTGATGCAAGCTAGAGATATAATAGAGCAATTTCGTAGGGTTAAGCCCCTCGACGGAAATCACAATCCGATGTCTTTCATAAAATCAGTAGATTCAACGTTCAAGTTGTGTGGACAGAATGCACCACTTCAACAGTATGGACTCCAGATAATAACGAATGAGAAAATATTAGGAGACGCAGGAAGACATAAACAGGAGCTAGGCGACAACCCAACATGGCAAGAAATCAAATCGAAACTGATACAGCAAGGAAAACCCAAAATTTCATATGGAGACATTTGTAACAAATGCAGGAACGTAAAAGTAAGCAATTTAAGAGAATTATTTGATTATTTCCAAAAGGCCAAATGCGATATAAATCAAATTTATTTATTTGACGAAGATAAGCCCAATATTTATAAGCCAGAAAGGGTTGATAGGGATTTAGTTAGCTCATTAATTGAAAAAATTGATGTACCCATGAGATCACATATAAATGAAGACTATTCCCTTAATGATATCATAAATAGATATGCAAAAATTAAGGCTTTAGATGACACTAGAGCTATACACATTGCACACAACAAAAATCTAAACAAACAAAATTTTACTATGAATAAAACACAATATTCCAACATTAACCAAAACACTAGAAGCAACACAGCTGTACACAATAATACAAATGCCAATAGACAAAATCAATATATTCCGTTTACACAAAATTACCCAAACACACAAAATACTAATCAAAATGACAATCAGAGTCGACAATTTAGGCAGAGTTATATCCCAGGCTATCAATACCATAGAAATAACAGCACTAATCAAACTAGAATCACCAATAGGAGTATTAACTCGTTTAACACCGGACCAACACCTGAACCAGAGAACCAAATCGAAAAGGAAAACGAGATAAATTTTTTAACATTGCCTCAAGAGCTTCATTACCCATAATTCAAATTTCAATAGGTAAACAAAAAATCAAATGCCTTGTCGATACAGGCTCATTTTCTAGTGTTATGATAAAAGGGGTATTAATGGAATACCCAGAAACTACTCTTAAGAAACCACTTTTTTATAAGACACTCAACGGCATTAGTAAAATTAATAATATTATTATAACACCGTATCCAAAGGAATTTGGATGCACTGGTACACTTCAATGGAAAGCTATTGACTTTCCAAACGAAACTTTCTCTGCAATAATAGGGCAAAATTTTTTGAAACCATTTATGGCAAGAATCGATCACCAGGGAAAATATGTTCAACTTCTAAATAATAAATTCTATTTCGAGGAATATAATTATCCTCAATATATTCAACATATTTATAATTTACAACAAACATGGTCTAATGACGCAACAAATAATTTCGATTTATCTCATTTAAATACTGAAGAACGTCAAGCAACCTTAAGGCTGCTCAATAACTTCGAAGACCTTTTCTTTAAAGAAGGAGATAAGCTGTCCTGTACAAACGAGGTGCAGCATGAAATTATAACAACAAATGACAGGCCTTTATATTCTAAAATATAGAGGTATCCTCAAGTTCATGAAGAGGAAATAAGGAAACAAAAATAAAATACATGCTAGAGCAAAAAATTATAAAGGAAAGTAATTCACCCTACAATAGTCCACAATGGATAGTTGAGAAAAAATTAGACAACTCTGGCAGAAAGAAATACAGAATTGTCATTGACTATAGGAAATTGAATCAATATACAGTGGATGATAAATTTCCAATTCCGAATTAAAATTCATTGATAGACAAACTAGGTAGAGCATAATACTTGACAACTTTAGACTTGGCTAAAGGGTTTCATCAAATTCCAGTTAGAGAAGAAGATAGGATTAAAACTGCATTTTCAACACCGTTTGGTCATTACGAGTTTATTCGTATGCCTTTTGGCCTAAAAAATACCCCAACAACCTTCCAAAGGCTGATGAACAAAATTCTTCACGAATATATAAATAAGATATGCGTCGTCTACATGGACGATATCTTAGTTTTTGGCACTTCACTGGAAGAGCATTTAATTAATTTAAAATTAATATTTCGTGCTCTAAGAAAAGCCAAATTGAAAATACAAGTAGACAAATGCGACTTTCTAATGAAAGAAACGCAATTTTTGGCCAATGGAATTAAACCAAATCCCGCCAAGGTCGAAATTATTAGAAATTTGAAAATACCAAATAATATAAAGAAAATAAAATCATTCTTGGGAATGACGGGTTTTTATAGAAAGTTTGTAAAAGATTATGCAAAAATCGCATATCCTATGACCCAGTATCTAAAAAAGGATCAAAAAGTCAACGAATACGACCCCGCTTTCATAGCTTCATTTGAAAACTTGAAAGATATCGTGACAAATTCACCTATTTTGCGTTATCCTAACTTTACAAAAAAATTCAAAATCAATACAGATGCTAGTAACTTTGCAATTGGGGCCGTTTTGTCTCAAGATGGACATCCAATTGCTTATGCATCAAGAACATTGAATAAACACGAAACAAATTATGCTGCAATCGAAAAAGAGTTGTTAGCAATAGTATGGGCCGTGAAATATTTTCGCCCATATGTCTTTGGCAGACAATTTGATCTGGAAAGTGATCACCAACCACTAAAGTGGCTAATGACAAAATACACTGGCAAAGACATAAGTCCAAGATTGCAGAGATGGCACGTTAGTTTAGGGGAATACGACTTTTCACTTAAATATATAAAAGGAAAATTGATATTTGTTATTTTATAAATTTATATCAAACTATAAATAAATACTATAAATAACTATAAATAAATATCAAACTATAAATTTATAAAATAACAAATATCAAGACACTAAACCAACAAAAAACAAATATATAGATAATAAAGAACTCGTATCCTGATGATGCTACACAAAGAGGTAGCGAAATATTGATCAAATAATATAAAATAAAACCAAAAAAATTTTTATTATTGAAAGGACCTTAAGCTTAAAAAAACTATTATATATTATTATAAAAAGGTCAAAGAAACTAATAATTATTATAAAAAATTATAGAAATTTAAGACATAAAGAACAACCTAAGTTTAGAAAGCAATTACTTCAGGGTATTCATACAAGCAATATCAAAAGACCTACTAAATTCAACAACCCTCCAATAATGTAACACTAATAAATAACTTTATTCTCAAAATTACAGATTCTGTTATGGATAATAATATTTATATCAGCATCGACAACAATCCGAGCTAATATAGCAATTCGAACTATAACTGAAACCAATGGTTATATAGAAATAAACAATCAAAATATTAGCATTCCGATAGAGTCAGATTTAATCTTGCACCATATAGATACAGAGAAAATCACAAGTGTATTTAACCAAATGAGAGACGTTTTAGAAACTTTACCCAAAAATGAACAAGTATTTATAAAAAACGAAATAAAAATACTAATAAGCAAATTAAAATCAATAACACCAAACAATAGACAAAAACGAGGTTCAATAAATTTAGTAGGCCATGCATATAAATATCTTTTTGGTACAATGGACAACACTGACCAGGAAGATATAACTAACCACTTCATTATAGTTGATACTAACATGCATAATTCTATAACAAACCTAAATCAGCAAATAAAAATTAATGACCATTTTAACAAAACAATACAACTAATAGAAGATACTCTAACACAGAATCAGAAAAGTATACGATACTATTTCGAAGGGCTCCATAGATCAGTCAAAGACATATTAACTAAGAATATATACATCGAGAAATTATTGATACTAACAACTAAAAGAACCAATATAGAACATATACAAAGTTATATTGAATCAGCTGAGAACGGAATAAGCGATGCTAGCATTTTGACAAAACAGGAAATAGATGACTACGACATAAACATAAGCAAGATTAATTTTTTAAGAACATCAATTTTTGAAAAAAATAATAAATTAATTTTTGTAATTAAGATTCCTAAAAAGTTTGAAACTATGCAAATAATAACTATTATACCAGTACCATATCTAAATAAGGAAATCGATGGAGATATTGAAAATGTACTTCATTATAATAATAATAATATCTATAAATACAAAGAACATAAATTTATAAATGAATGTAAAATATCACAACATTGTACAATAGCAAAAACGTGCAAATTAGTAACAAATGAAAATACTGAAATTGTAAACATTGATGATAATAAAATAATAGTAAAAAATGCCAAAAATGAGACAATGAAAAATAATTATAACAATACAGATTATGTTTTAAATGGAAATATTTTAATACATTACAATAATTGCTCATAGAAAAAAGCAAACAAAATTTTTTCAAACACGAATAAAGAATATTACGACAAAATAATTATTCCTAAATTTCAAAATTTTACATTTAATACAACACTTACAATTGAAGAAGTTAAATTAACAACAATTGAAAATTTAAAAGAAATAGAAGAAATAAAATATAATAACAAAATTATAATGTATAGCATACCACCAGTAGTTATAATAACAATTATAATAATATTAATTCTAACACTAAATGATAGATGTAAGAAGCCTAATGGAAGAATTCAGGTGAATCCTTCGTCTATTGGGGGAGGAGTTAAGCTCTGTACAGACGGTTGTTTGATCTGACATAATTGCTTTACCTAAACATATGCTAACAATGGAATGACAATGAAGAATTGCTTTCATAAGGTAAATTGTCAGTTCAGACAGTTGTCAGACTTTCATCAAAAAAGCTAACAATTTCATTGGCAGATATTGTTCTAACGATGTTGTCCGGCAAAAAATTTTAAGCTTAGACGGTTGTCAGATGACGATAAAAAAAATGTTAGATGAGTTGTCAGAATTGCTTTGGTCTTGTTGTTTTTTACAATTTTAAATTTCTATGGCGTCTGGGAATCTGAAATCATCCATTGATTTAAAAATGGAATACTTTGTACCGCCCTCTTTAAATTCACAATAATTTTTTTTTATAAATTATCATTTTATTCTCCAATTATTGACACAAAACTAAAAAAACAAGAAACATACAAGAAAATTAATAATTTTGTTTTGCAAAACAGCTGTTGCATTGAAATAACCTTTTAAACTGATGCCATATGAAAAAACATACTTAAAATTCCTACGTTTCTAAAAAATTCTCCCAAACATGTTCTAGTACACAAAATAAAGAAACTGACAAATAGATTAAAGAACATTATGTATAACCTATAAATTCAAGATGGCCGCCAACAAAACAGCGGACAGATCTGTATATATGAGAAAATTTTTGTAATGAACACCACCCTTAATAGTGTTATCCAATGAAAGGGCTTGAAAATTCTTGATCTAAGATGGCGTACAAAACAAAATGGCGAATTACATATTTTTTCCAACCCCACTGCAAAATGACGTACAACGGTATAAGCCAATCCTATATTAAGCATATGTGACAGCGCATAGAGAAAGGGACCTATAAAAACAGGTTTTGTTCAGAAGAGCCATTTTAAAGATTAAATGATTTTTCTATTATTTTCAATTGTTCATAAGGAAAACAATAAATTTTTTGTAGTTTCGTAAAATCAGGTTATTTTGTTAATTTAGTAGGGGAAAAAATGAAAATAAATAAATTTTACCGTTACGTCCCTTTCTATTTGCGCTTAGAATCGTCGACTTCACTTTTATAAAACGCGCATATATCTGGGAGGGAACACTTTTGGGGCAACATCGATGCTCAGATGTTGTCCACATCAAAAAAAAAGTGAAAATTGTTTTTTTTTTACCCTTAGGTCCCTTTATTCGCTGTCACATATAATAATTCATATATGTAAGTATGTATGTATGTATGTATAGAAGTTCACGATTATATAGTATATGTATGTATAGATGTCTTTGATTATAGTATGCAGATGTATGTATATTTTTTTTGCTTTTAGTTTTTCTTTGTAAATTAGGATTAAGTTATTTTTGCAGAATTTAAGCGAGTGCCTAGAAACAAAACAAATGCTGGTGAAGTGTATATTAGATCCGGCACAGTCGAATATAACGCTCTTAGTTGTTTTTATTTATATGTTTTATTTGAACATATTTAAGTAACAATATAGAAAGTACAAGAAAATTCCTAGAAACAGCATTCTATTCAACAATACTAAAAGCAAAATTTTATACATTTGACATCACTAACTTGTATGACAATGACGCCATTGTTCAATGCACAAAACTTGTACATCTGCCAATTTAAAATTATATGACAATATGTGTCAAAGTTCTGAGAATAGCGACTAAGGGTGTTCAGACAATTGTCATATATCTGACAATATTGTTGCCAGGTGACCGCCTGTCAATGGTCTGACAATGATTTTTCTGCCAGCATTGTTAGGCAAAAATTGCCAGTTCACACGGTTGTAAGGCATTTATTACCAATTTTTCAGGCAATATTGTACGATCTGACAACCGTGTGTACAAAGCTTTACGTATGTACTTCCACATACTCAACCAACCCTCGCAAATACCATCGACATCGATAGTATTATTACGAAATATTTAAACACCAATTAAGGTCAACGACACTTATAAACAATAAGTCGTTGACTTTATTAAAGTTGCCCTCTTACGAAATATGAAGCCATCACTAAACCAATTGTGCCGACAAGCAAAATCAAAACACTAACAAATTAGTTTAAGTGTTTTGCTACAACAAAAATACCAATGGTTTGGTGATTGCACAATATTTCTTTTAAAAATAATAAAAACAACTACTAAGCAAATCAATGGTTTTACGATTGCCCAATATAATTTAATGCTTACCAATATAAAAAATCTGAATTCTGAAATTGGCATATAAGTAAATAAGAATTTTTGTAAAGTTTAGTCTTAAGACAATGGTTAAAATAAAAAGTTAAAAAGTTAAAAAAAATTTCCTAAGAAATCTTGAACTCTCCTTTTTTTATTAACTCGTAACTTGCGCGAAGGCCGCAATGATTCAAAGGAGTAATATTGGAGGACCAAGGGATCCAAGAAGGAGGCTTCTGGCTACGGTTACCAATTCCATATTGCTTTACGCAGGCACTTAAGATAAAGGAATATAGAAGGAAAATGTCCTCGGTTCATAGACTATGCGCGCTCAGGACAATAAGTGCCTTTAGGACGGTATCGGACGACGCGGCTTGTGTCATAGAGGCAATGATTCCAATAGACATACTGGCAGCGGAAATCCAGAGAATCTACAATAGGCGAACGACAGGCCAGGCAGTAATAAATTTAGCTGCAGTTAAGAGAGAGGAAAGATCGTTTTCAATCAGAGAATGGCAGAAAAGGTGGGATACATCGACTTAAGGACGATAGACTTATAAACTCAACCCTAATATTGCGGTATGGATTCATAGGAAAGCTGGGGATGTGAACTTCTACTTGACACAGTACATGACGGACCATGCCGCTTTTAGGCAATATCTGCACAGGGTTGGCCATAAAAATTCCTAAACCTGCCCAGAATGCCCAGAAGAGGCGGAAAATGCGGAACATGTCGTATTCCGATGCCCTAGATACATGGGGTGGACTTCGGGTATGACGAATCCATCGGAGTTTCTTCGGCATATGTGTGAGAATGTGAAAACTGGGAGATCTTTAGGGGTGTGTGCTCCCGGATAATAAAGGACCTAAGAAGACTGGAAAGGGCTAGACGGTCCGACGAGGAGGAGGCGTGAATGTCAAAGGCCCCCGCGAAGTAATACCTAGCGGCAGTCCCGTGGGGATGTCCGTTGAAAATCGAGAGGGTGTGGTTTAGTACGTAGGCGCTACGGCGAATCGTACATGCTTGTGGCACGGGCCACTAGTATCTATGAGGATTCCACACCACCGGCTCGAAAGTAAAAAAAAAAACAGACAGTTTCACTTTTATATATATAGATAGATATAGATTAACTGTGCTGACAACTTTAAAAAAAAATATATATTTGCGCTTTTAAGTGTGCCAATTTCATGCACTATTATATGAAACAGTTGTTAGGATTTAACCTTCCTATACCCGCGCGTTGGTCTGTGAGACCAACAAAACTCTTATACGTCAATACTTTTTGAAGACTAATATGTTAACGACTAAAAATCAATAAAATTACTGAATATTAATTTAATGAATGGCTTTATTTTTTTATTATATCATCGAGTTTAAATAAAAGTCGTTTTTTTAACGCTTTGTTCAAAAAACTAGTATTTCATATAGTTCAAACTTTCGGTCTGTGAGACCGTGCGCGGGTACAGAAAGGTTAAAATTGTCATGTTAATGTAGTTAGTAAGCAACACTTCTATATTAATATGTGAAAATATGTTTGTATGTGTGTTCTACATTCTATACGAAAACCGGTTTTGCCTATTGCAAAAAAAAAAAAAAAATAGCAGAGTTCATGAGCATACCCAACAAACCAATTCATAATGATACTGAACTGAAAAATATTCTTGACATTTATATTTTTTTAAAACTTGTCGTAACTTACTTATAATACTTATATTTAATTTAAAAATAATAACCCTTTTTAAATAAAACTTCCTCTACACTTTGTTTGGACAACAGTGTGGCAAATGTAATTGAAAGCGACCATTAGCAGTAATATTCACAACACTTTTCTTTACTATACTATTTGATTCAAAAAAAATACCGTAATACTCCCACAACACATTTGACACTCTCCCATATTTTTTCTGATTTTTTTTATATTTACTTATATTAACATTTCTTTGCCTTTATTTTATGCTTATTTAGTATTACAGTTTAAAAAGTACGCCCGTCTCAACTTTTCCATCCCTAGTTAAACAACAATTAGGATTTTAAGGATAATGCAGACTTGTTGTGTTGTTTCTTTTTTGATTTTTAATTTTTGATGCATCTCCATACAAACTAAAAAGTACGTTTAATCTTTCAATGGAATTGTTTGCAAATTTCAAGACGTCCGATCGAAAGAAAAGAATAGACTTTATATTCGAACAGGATTAAGTTTTATGTATACATTCAAAAGAGTTATTAAAATATAAAAACACTTCTGGTTTTAATTTTATAGTTCCAATAATCCTATATTAAACATTTAGTAAAGTTGTATTTAAGTATTTTATTTATACACATTTTTGTTTGGTTTAACATTTATAATTGAAACTTGTAAAGTACTTAGATATCATATTGCTTATATAAATACAACAAATTATGTATTATTATACCCTTCACACAGAGAAAAAGGGTATATATAGGTTTGTCATTCCGTGTGAAATTTCTACAATTTTCATTTCCGACCCCATAAAGTATATATTTTCTGAAAGCTTATGAATAGGGGAGTCGATTAAGCTCTGTCAGTCTGTCCGTCTGACCGTCTGTCCGCGTGTATGTTGAAATCAACTTTTTGAAGCCCCCCGACATCGCTTGGACTCGGGTGAGGTATTAAAATATCAGAAATATTCGGGAGTAGATCGGTACATAAGCAACTGAGATATGAGAAAAAACCCACGACCACCTCGATTTTTTTTTCACAAAAACAACGTTACAACAACAACATACGTACATACAAACGTGCATATTGGTTAGAGAAAACGTGGCATCGAATCCCAGCTGAGCCACAAGAAATTTTTGTTTTATTTTTTTAAATTTTTTTTAATTTTTTTTTTATTTTTTATTTAATATAATATTTATATTTTTATTAAAATTTTTTTTTTTTTAATTTTTAATTTTTTTTATTTTTTTTTGTTTAATATTTATTATATATATTTTAATTATTTTTTTTAAATTTTTTTTTAAATTTTTTTTTTAAATTTTTTTTTAAAATTTTTTTTTAACATACATACGTAAATTTATAATTTTACAATGGGATGTTTTTATATATGTATGTACATACATATGTATGTACGTATTTCATATGGGATGAATGGTGATACAAACTACTGTTATTGCATGACTACACGTTGTGAAGGGTATATAAGATTCGGCACGGCCGAATATAGCGCTCTTACTTCTTTATTTATGAATCTGTTTAATATAGTGTTAAAGTTGTGTTTATTATACCCTTCACCTGTGGTGCACAAGGGTATATATAGCTTTGTCATTCCGTTTGTAATTTCTACAATTTTCATTTCCGACCCCATAAAGTATATATTTTCTGAAAGCTTATGAATAGAGGAGTCGATTAAGCCCTGACCGTCTGTCCGTCTATCCGTCTGCCCGTGTGTTGGTTGAAATCAACTTTTAGAAGCAACTATATGTTCCTCAGATCTGTATATGGTATCAATCTCTTGGAAATATCCAGGAATGAATCGCTGTTGAAATTCAGCACAATCGCCCCATAACTTTCTGAGATATGAGCAAAAAACCACGACCACCTCGTTTTTTTCACAATTACAACAACAACATACATACATACATACATACATACATACATACATACATGTAAAAAACATACCAAACAAAAAAAATTACAAAAAAAAAATATTAGAAATAATAAAAAAACTACAAAAAAAAAAAATTTTTTAAAAATTTAAAAAAAAAATTTTAAAAAATTTTTTAAAAAAGTTTAAAAAAAATTTTAAAAAAAATATAAAAAAAATAATAAAATATAAATAATATATTAAATAAAATAAAATTTTTTTGGCTCAGCTGTGATTCGATGCCACATTTATTCTAACGTGTACGTATGCACGTATTTTATATGGGATGAATGGTGATACAAACAATTGTTATTGCATGACTACACATTGTGAAGAGTATATAAGATTCGGCACGGCCGAATATAGCACTGTTACTTGTTTTTATATTAATTTTATGAATTTTTGGTTAATAAACAACGAAAAATAAGGAAAACAAGTAAGAGTGCTATATTCGGCCATGCCGAATCTTATATACCCTTCACAACGTGTAGTCCCATATGAAATAAGTACATACATTTAAAAAACATACATATATAAAAACATCCCATTGTAAAATTGTAAATTTACGTATGTATGTTAAAAAAATAAAATAAAAAAAATAAAAAAAAAAATTAAGACCCTTTTAAATATTTTTTTTTATTTAGAAATTACTTCTGTTATATATCTAATGTTTATAAATCTGAGATAAATTTGCTTCTAATGAGAAAAACTAAAAACCAGAGGCAGTGCCACAAACATGTCTGCAAGTTATTTAGGAGCTTATAAATAAAAATTATCACAATTTGTTTTTCGCCTGTCAATAATATCTGAAAGTAGAATTGACTAATAACTACCTTAACTAAGATTTATTTTATTAAATTAAATAAAAGTATAGGTTTCCGCAAGAGTTACCAGAGGAAGATTGAAAAATATTGGAAAACTATTGTGAGCAGAGTTACCAGAGGAAGATTGAAAAAAGCTGTTATTTTCCTTAGTCGATGGTCACACACGACGATTATAGTTGGGCAATTCTTGAGTTTATAGATGTTTTTACCGTTTTAGGTGAGGAGAAAACGAAGGGAAAAATAATCGCCGGTACTCGGCTATTTGAAGCAATTTTTCTTTTTTTTTAATATTTGAAATTTCTTTTCATTCGGTGTTTCGCTTCTTGGTGTGTAGTAATTTAAAACTTGGATTAAAAACGTCACAAATTAAACGTTTAAAATTTTTCAAAATAAAAAAACACAAACAAAATATTTTAGTGAAAACATTTTAATTAAAAGCGTTAATAAAAATCAATTATATTATTTTATGTATGTTTTTATTTTTCTTATTGCTATTTACGGCAAAAGCAGCGTTGCCAGAAGCTTCGGAGAGAAAATCATCACTTAGGGCAAAATAATCATATTTTGAAAAAGAAAATCATCAAATCAAACATTTTATTACAATCGCAAAAAAAACAATAAAAATTTATTTAGAAAACTGTTTTCTTATTAGATAAGTTATTTAAAACAAAAAATATATTAAATTGATATTAAAATAAATATACATATTCGTATAGCAACTTGTGAATAAAATCAAATTGACAGATACTCTGTAGTATGTTAATATATTAAAATTGAATATCTATCATTCGAAATGTAGAAACATAAAAAACTTGAATGTTTTAATATAAAAAAACAATCATACATTTAACAACACATATGAATTAAAGTATTTTAGGAATCATCATTATTATTATACAGAATAGGTTTCATATTTGTATTTATTCCTTAATATATTTTTAATTATAGCATGAACAATCGTTTAACTTTAAGTATTATTTTGAATATAATATACCCTTAAGAGTGCTGTTATCTAATCTATTTCTAAATTTTGTTTTACTTAAATTTAAAACTTAAAATATTCGTTCAACATTTGCAGAAGAAATAGGAAAACATATTAAGGTTTTAACAAGTTTTGACAGGGTCGCAAAAGCTAAGATTTTGTCATCTCGAGTTATTTTTGAGACTTCTGACCAAAATTCTTCACAACTTAGATCATCTAAAGTTGTAAAGTGTTCGTCAAAGTGGAGAAGACGTAGTTTTCTAAGCTCGTTTTCTAAGTTTTGAACATCATTCTTATCAATTGAATAAATTTGAAAAGTTTTGTATTAAGCCTTTTAAAGAAGCTACTTTTCTATTAATTATTTTCAAAGGGCCAAGACAAAATAATGAAAAAAAAAGTTTTTTAAAATAATTATGGTTAAAATCAAATCGTAAAATGAAGTACAATTTTCAACAAATTTTTATTTTCATTTTCTCCAAGTTTAAGATTGGAAATTTTTTTGTTTTATAAACACGACTAAATAAATATCTTCGTTTTGCAAACGAAGCAATTCAAAAATTAAGTTCATTAATCAAATTGATGTTAACGTAATTTGTTTTATAAAATTATCTAAAATTCATCATAAATTCTTTGTATTTGAGAGGATGTGGTTTCAAAAAGTATGTTAACTTTGTTTATTATGTTGAGAATATACTTTAAAAACACAGATAGAGTTCGACCTGTTTTTAATAGACCTGTGTCAAGCTGATATAAAACTTTATTGGTTTAAAAATTGATTGTTGATAAGAATTGTAGAATTCTTATCGTATCTACTTAATATAATTTCTAAAAATAAAAATCATTATTTTGGGGAAAAAATCATAAATCATATATTAGCAAAGAAAATCCTTAAAAATATTACAAAATCATGACTATGGCAACGCTGGGCACAAATGACAAATTGTAAGAAAATAAAAGCTAAACAAAACAGAAAAATCGCCAAAGGAATCGTCGTGTGTGAACATAAAAGCAAGTTCAAAAGAAAATATGGAAAAACTTGGGCAATTAAAATCGTCGTGTGTGACCTTCGACTTAAGAGTTGTTACATTCAGCATAAGGTATTGCATTTAAAATTATTTCTTAATGGAAATAAATAAATGTAATTTATATGGACATTTGTATGAATGTATCTAGGTATTTATGTGAAAAAAATTAATTTTTACACAACAACGAAGTTGAAGTTCATTGATGTAACCGCTATTCTCCCAACGGCATGTAGGTAATTTCTTGCATTTGTTTGCAAGTTTAATTAAAAAAATTAAGAAGAAGTAAAGGTGTAGTCATGCAATAACAATAGTTTGTATCACCATTCATCTCATATGAAATACATACATACTTAAAAAACATACATATATAAAAATAAAAACATCCCATTGTAAAAAAATAAATTTACGTACATATATAGTTTAATTAAAAAAAATAAAAAGTAAACAGTAATAGAGCATACATTATTGAAATTTAAAATATATAATATGTATTAATGTATACTAGGTACTCAATGGGAAAAATACATAAAAATAGATGTGTTTAGTTTTTTCTTCATAGTGCATCGTGGGTTGCTAGTCATGATATTTCATATACTACTCATATTGACCATGGAACATTGAAATGTAAAAAAAAAAATTAATCAAACACTTTAATGGTATCGAACTGCGTACCACCAACTTCATAGTTCAGTGGCGCACCCACTGCACTACCATCCTATAAACATTTATACAACTTAAATATACAAAAGTACTTGCAACCTATATGAAGTACATAAAAAATAAAAAACATATACATACATACATACTATTTAAGTATTACCAATATGTATGAATGAATATTCGTATGTAGGTTTTTTACACACACACACGCTACGTTGAATCAAAGTTATAGCTGTTGTTACGCTGTTTTCTCTAGCAGCGAAAGCCGCGGTGACATTTTGTTTTCTCTAAATATTTTGAGCAGAGTTACCAGAGGAAGATTAAAAAATATTGGAATAATATTGTGAGCAGAGTTACCAGAGGAAGATTGAAAAAAGCTGTTATTTTCCTTAAGAGTTGTTGCATTCAGCATAAGGTATTGCATTTAAAATTATTTCTTAATGGAAATAAATAAATGTAATTTATATGGACATTTGTATGAATGTATCTAGGTATTTATGTGAAAAAAATTAATTTTTACACAACAACGAAGTTGAAGTTCATTGATGTTACTGCTAATCTCCCAACGGCATGTAGGTAATTTCTTGCATTTGTTTGCAAGTTTAATTAAAAAAATTAAGAAGAAGTAAAGGTGTAGTCATACAATAACAATAGTTTGTATCACCATTCATCTCATATGAAATACATACATACTTAAAAAACATACATATATAAAAATAAGAACATCCCATTGTAAAAAATAAATTTACGTACATATATAGTTTAATTAAAAAAAATAAAAAGTAAACAGTAGTAGAGCATACATTATTGAAATTTAAAATATATAATATGTATTAATGTATACTCAATGGGAAAAATACATAAAAATAGATATGTATTTAGTTTAGTTTTTTTTTCATAGTGCATCGTATTTTGCTAGTCATAATATTTCATATACTACTCATATTGACCATGGAACATTAAAATGTTTAAAATAAATAAAAAAAAAAAAATATTCAGCAAACACTGAACGGTATCGAACAGCGTACTTCCAACCTAATAGTTCAGTGGTGTGGCCACTACACTACCATCAGATGAATCTTTTTGCAACTTAAATGTGCAAAAGTACTTGCAACCTATATGAGGTTCATACAAAATAAAAATCATATACATACATACATACATTTAAGTATTAGCAATATGTTTGAATGAATATTCGTATGTAGGTTTTTTACACACACACACATGCTACGTTGAATCAAGGTTATAGCTGTTGTTACTTTGTTATCTCTAGCAGCGAAAGCCGCGGTGACATTTTGTTTTCTTTAAATAAATGCGGACATACATACATAATATATGTTTAATTATTCTTTCTTTTTCTTTATAATGATTTATCCGCTCAAAAACGTACCATTGTAAACCCAATGTGCACAAAAACGGATGCGGATCCGTTACGGACCCGTTCCTGATCCGTAAAAAAGTTAGAAACGGAATCACGAATTTACGGATCCGTTTCTGACTCGTTACGGATCCGTAAAAAAGTTAGAAACGTAATCAGTGTAATCGCGATTTGACAGTGCAATCGCAAATTGAGTTTTTTTAAGAAAAGGTCATTGTGTGGACCCAGCAAAATCAGTTTTTAATAATTGAGTTTTTTTTATGAAAAGGTCCTTGTGTGGACCCAGCAAAATGAATTTGTAATAACTTTTTTTTCTAAGTTCATTGAAATGATTTTTTTTTTAATAGGAGAAAAGCATTAAAAGCCAAATGTCAGTGTGGGACTTTCATCCACTAAAAACTCCTCTCGTCCGTACAGTCAGTGATTGGTTTATGGTAACTAAGATAGGACTCATATGTTTGGTAATCAATTCTTTGCAAGTTTACATCTTCAGTGGATAAGGGGCACAAAATAGAGTTCTTTGCCTACTTTTATTTTAAATAGCTTATTTATATTATTAAGCAAATGTTGCTGCAGCTCGCCTTCAATCCGAATGCAACTATTTGTCAGAATATTAAGTTGGTTGATGTCATTAGTGAAGAACGTATGCGCTACTATAGGATAACCACAAACAACATATTTTCCCGAAATGTTTCTAATTGCATCAATTTTGTATACTTTGCCATCATATGTGTAAAAATTATTGGGATGTTTTAAAGAAAAATAGTAATTTTTTGTTTGCACGAATAAATACGAGCCATCCTTAAATTCGCCAACATTGTAGTCGTTGATTTGATTTTTTGAATTGATAGAAACCCCATTTAAACTTGCTTCCACCATTCTCTTGTAAATTTGGGAACAAAAAAATCGTTTTTGTTTCAATTTACGTTTAATTTCTTGCAAAAAGTTTTCAAACTTAAATGCGTCAAATTTGCTAAGAGGACCTATATTTCTGACATCTGCAGGTAAATGCGTCAAACAATGAATATTATATGTTAAAAATGATTCATTGTACAAAATTGGAATTTTTGCAACAAAATCACTTAATAATCTCTCTGCTTCATTAATATTGTCGGTATTATTAGAAAGTAGAATTCGTATTGCCGCGCTTATGCTTAAGAAATGATTATATCGTTCACTATCTAAAATATTTTGTAACACAATCGGTCCTATGTACAAAAGAAACATTTTAAGCTCTGTGGCCTTCCATCTATCTATTTCCATAATTGACCTTGGTTTCCTACAAAATTCGCGTGGTACATCATTTCTAATTTCCATTAGGCGTAAGTTTAGAACTTTTATCTTGGCCAAACTTATGGAGTATGGTTGCCGCCGATCTTTACTCCAAGCTCTTACCAATGCTTTCATTACACCTAAACATACTACGTGCATGTAGTCCAATGGGAAGCTATTGACCATGTCAATTTGAAGCAATTCCAACATATTCTGTTCGTTGTTTGTATGGTGATCTGGATACTTTCTGCTTCGATATCCTTCATCGGTCCTTAGTTCATTTTCGCAAAGTCTAAAAACTATTTTGTGTTGAACCCACTCTCCCCGTTGAGTACATTTGTGGCAACTGTAAAATCCAGAATGACTTTTTATACCCAGCACCATTGCTCTTGCTGGCGCATCGCACACAAAAACACCAATTTTAATGAGGAAGTATCGACCGCAGTACTCAAACCCGACTTCTTGTAACTCTTTAAGCTCTTCAACAAACATTTTTAGGAACTCTGAAGTATCTTTCGGCTTAGAGTATCCCTCGTACACACCCACGAGCAGAACCGAATCTGTATTTGATACATTCATCAAAATGGGCCACACCTGCGCTCCAGAACTTTTAGAAACAGGTAAGCCATCTACATTAAAATTGAGCTCCAAAATATCCTGTGGAAAATGCAATCTTTGCAATAGGTCAGTCAGACTATCTTTTATTCCATAGTGAATATAACTGCCGCTTTTAATAGGTATTATGGGAGCGTTCCTTGGAGTTTGTTTAAGTGAACGGGCATCGCGAGGCAAATCTGGTATGACGAGTTTCAAGATTGTTAACAATTTATTTACCGACCTAAATGGTATATTCTCCTCAATTGACCATGCAGCAATTTTCTCTGCAATATTATCAGTCCGTTTGTCCATGTGAATAGTGTCCTCATTGCTTTCCAATTCAAGTACATCAACTACCGACGTGCTTGAGTGGTTTGCCTCTTCCTCCAGTACAGATACTCCGTCATATCTGCTTGTCGATGGATTTTGTAATAAGAGTGTTTCAGTATTATCATCAGCATCGTTGTTGTTGTGTTTAAAATATGCATTAACGAAATCTGATACATCTTTTTTGAGCACTTTTTTATTTTTATTTTGGGATGAACCAGCAGCTGAAAGTGATTTGGAATTCTAAGTGGTATTAAAATAAAATTGCGAGATTTCTTTCGATATTGAGTTATGACTATTTCATAACTTGCAACAACAACTCTAACAATTCTAAATACTTACTATTCTGTTGCTCGGAAGTAGATAACTCCCGCAATCGTTTATTTGCATTCCTCAAATCCATTTTGTTTCACTTCACAATTGTTTGTTTACATTCACTTGATTAGATTAATTAATTAAAAAAAAACTAAGCAAGTTATCAAAAAATTTTATTTAATATTTTCCGTTTATTTTTCAGGTTTACATAATAGTTATAGTTTATATTTGCTCTTTTATTTGCCCCCAGCCGCCTACGGCGACCATTATGCGTAGGTGGTTGGCGCCGTTAAAACACGTCGCGATAGGCATCGATTTTGTTTGTTTACGTTTTCTTCTTCGCGTTCTAATAATTATTTCTTACTTTCAAAAGTGTGCAGACGTCTTCCAATACGAAAATAAAACAGGAAATAAATTAACAATAAATAAATAAATAAAAGTGAAGACAACGAAAATGAAAAAGAGAGTGATATTGAGAGACTCCTCCAGTCCGGAATCAAGCCAAAACCAAGGTAAGTTTATAAGGCAAAAATGTTTGCCTAGCGGCCCGTGACAAAAAAAAAACCCAAAATTAGAGTAAAAAGATAGAACGCCAAGACAGACAATTTGTTTGGCTTAAGTCAAGTTTATGGGCCACTCTCGCATCGCGTTCAAATTAGCATCACTCAACAGATATTATAATCCAGAGTAAAACATTTGTAAAATCGAGCGTTTTTGTTCAAATACTTTTTTCCCGACAAAGATACAAAATTATTTTAAACAAAACGCCCGACAAAACAACTTTAATTTGGTTTTTTTGTTACGGGCCGCTAGGCAAACAACACCATTTTACTCCTTTTCGAAACTTTTAAATAACTATTTAAATAAATTCAAAAAAAGTTTCAGTTGCCGAAGCACATAGTATAAATGATGAGCTCCAGCAAATAAGGAAGGAGCTTGCCAGCATGCGAAAAATGACCAAGGAGGGGTAAAGTAGCATGCGCCATGCAGTCGGGGCGTTAACGGAGGAAGTGTTTTCCCTTCGTAATGAAGTGAAGAGGAAAAGACGATTCGAAGATGTGGCGGTGGCCCCACAAACATTTTTTGAGCATCCCCTTTCGACGGAGGATGGTTTAATGGAGTTGGAGCAAAAACTAACGGATGATGAGAGTTTCCAGTCAATGGTTAGAATCTATTAGGGTGACCGTTAAAAATCGCTTTTAAATTTTTTGTTAACGCTAACTGCAGATTTTACGGTAGTCATAGTTTGAGCACGATTCGAGTATGTAGGGCTTTGAACCCGTCAGCTGCACGGGGTAACATACACGAATCGTGCTCAAACTGTGACTACCGTAAAATCTGCAAACTTATCATTTTGTGCAGTTAGCGTTCCAAAAATTCAAAATCGATTTTTAACTGTCGCCCTAGTACTCATAAATTTGCACATACGCTTAACTTTACCTATTTTTTATGTAGGTATCGTTTATAATGAGTACGACTGCTAAAAGCTCCCAAGGGTTTTTAAGAAAGGCTCTTCATTCCATATTCCAGGACGAGTTAGCACAAAAACTGACCTGGATGGGGACCAAGAACAAGAAAGCGGCCAAAAATTTAGTTATAATTGCTGCTATTCGAGGTCGGTGTCTGAGCTGTAAAGGAATCATTCTGTTTTAATTGAATTCAATACGAATAACCTTAATTTTTATTTAATTCTTTTCACCAAAATAAAAAATTTAATGCAATTTCTATCGATTCAAATAAATTTGAAAAAAATTGAATTGCAATTCATTTCCAATTCAAATAAGTTTGGCAAAACAAATTGCAATTCAAATGAATTGTCCAAAATTAATTGCAACTATTTTCTAATTCATTTGAATTAATTCGAATTAAATTTCATTAAATTTTTTATTTTGGTGAAAATAATTCAAAAATTTACCCAATTCAATGCATAATCATTCATGCTAATTAATTTAAAAATTAATGATTCCTTTACAGTTCTGGTAGGTCATAAGTTTTTAAATAGTTTAAATATAAAAAATATTTTTGTTTGATTCAGGTGCATTCCAAAGGAAGTTTGTGAACGAACCAATTTCGGTAGTGGAGGAAGTTGGAAAAAAATTCTTCCACTACGCACATGACCGAGTTCAAAAACAACAAAAATAAATGATCAGCCTTACCCACGATGTCGAATGAAGGACATAATCAAAATCGTGGGTTAGGCCATTAATTTATTTTTTTTTGTAAACAAACTTTTTTTAATATTCTATGAATTGTTTTTTATGTTTTTAATGTATTTTTCTTTTATATGTTAATTTTAAATTAACAGACTGAATTGTTTTTACTTTACTATCAAATGACTGTGAATTTAATAATAATAATAAAAAAAAATTAAAACAAATATGATATGTATGATGTCCGTAACGGATCCAAAAAACGGACATAAAATCCGTTTTTGGATCCGTTTTTTTTTAAAGAATTTCTCCCGCTTGCGGATCCAAAACTGATCCGTAACGGAATCCGCTACGGATCCGTTTTATGAAATCAAACGGGTCCGCAACGGATCCCAATATGATGTCCGTAACGAGTCCGTAACGTATCCAAAAAACGGACATAAAATCCGTTTTTGAATCCGTTTTTTCGAGAGGAATTTCTCCCGCTTGCGGATCAGTAACGGATCAGTAACGGATTCCGTTACGGATAGAAAATACGAAGATGCGGATCCGTTACGGATCCGAAACGGATCCGTTTGGCACACTGGGAAATTATAAATTGAGTTTATGTGTGTATGTATTAAAAAAAATAAATAAATAAAAAATTAAATGGAAATAAAAAAAAATTTTTTTTTGTCTCAACTGGGATTCGAACCTACGTTCATCCAGTGTGTGTTGTTGTAAAAAAAAAAACGAGGTGGTCGTGGTTTTTTGCTCATATCTCCGTTGTTTATGTACAGATTTTTCTGATTTTCAATACCGATCTGCTCCCGAATATTTCTGATGTTTTAATACCTCACGCGGGTCTTGGTGGTGTCGGGGGCCTCCCAAAAGTTGATTTCAACATACACACGGACAGACTGACAGAGCTTAATCGACTCCCCTATTCATAAGCTTTCAGAATATATATACTTTATGGGGTCGGAAATGAAAATTGTAGAAATTTCACACGGAATGACAAACCTACTTATATATACCCTTTTTCACTGTGTGAAGGGTATAAAAATTGAATTTAATAATCTTGTGTTAAAAAGTTTTTTTTTGGATACCGAAACACAAATCTCATAGCCCATCCCTGGTTTTTACACTCTTACAATGTCTGTTATAAACACACTTATAGCCGTATGCGAAATGAAAAAACATGAATGGTAAGTAAAACGCACGTTTTTATACCCTTCACCTGTGGTGCACAAGGGTATATATAGCTTTGTCATTCCGTTTGTAATTTCTACAATTTTCATTTCCGACCCCATAAAGTATATATTTTCTGAAAGCTTATGAATAGAGGAGTCGATTAAGCCCTGACCGTCTGTCCTTGTATTGGTTGAAATCAACTTTTAGAAGCAACTATATGTTCCTCAGATATATATATGGTATCAATCTCTTGGAAATATCCAGGAATGAATCGCTATTGAAATTCAGCACAATCGCCCCATAACTTTCTGAGATATGAGGAAAAAACCACGACCACCTAGTTTTTTACACAATTACAACAACATACATACATACATGTAAAAAACATACAAAAAAAAAATTACAAAAAAAATATATTAAAAATAAAAAAAAAAATAAAAAAATATACAAAAAAAATTTAAAAAAATAATAAAATATAAATAATATATTAAATTAAATAAAATAAAATAATTTTTTTTTGGCTCAGGTGGGATTCGATGCCACATTTATTTTAACCAGTATATACAGTATATATATATGTACGTATTTTATATGAGATGAATGGTGATACAAACAATTGTTATTGCATGACTACACGTTGTGAAGGGTATATAAGATTCGGCACGGCCGAATATAGCGCTCTTACTTGTTTTTTTGTTTTTATTTTCAACCATTAAATCAGAATGATATGTTCAGTTTGTATTTTTGTAAATAAAGTTTTTTCGTAAAAAAAATTTTGTTTTTGTATTTTAAATGGCGTCGTAAATTTTATCAAATTTAATTTTTTTTTTAATTGTGTGCTCTTTTTTTGGGCAAATGTCCTACATTATATAGCATTATATGTCCGAATATAGCACTATTACTTGTTTCGTTTTCCGCCTGCGTCAAAATAAAGACATCAAAAATGGCATTCACAATAATTTAAACAAAACCCTAATTAAATTGGAATACAGGTAAGGTACATATATGCACTATAAAATTTAGTTATAAAATAGGTTTGATATATATACTTTTAGAGTTAAACCTTGATTATTCGGTCTAAACTGACCGAGGTTACATATATACATATACTAGCATTTAACCCGCTACTTCGTTAGCGCAGTTCTTATTATTTATTGAATACTCAAGCTCTATTTATAATTATTAAATATTTTTAGTTCAATTTATGAAAATTTGTATCTCTGATTCAATTTACTTAGAAAAATAAAAAGTAGAGTAAGGATATATATATTTCCTAACTAAAAGCAAGATCAATGCTACTGAGTTTCAAAAATTAAGATTCATATTTTGCAAAAATTAGGATTTAGACCTCGGATCAAAATACACTAATTTTAAGAATCTATGTTTACAAACGTAAAAATACAGAGAGTACAATAAAAATGCGAAAAGGCCTTTTTGTGTCTCCAATATAATTTTAATTTTCAAATTGAATCAAGAATACTTTATTTCACTATTTTAGCTTTATAAACGTGGGAAATACAAAAATTTCCATTAAAATGCAGAAAAGTACCTTTTTGATCGCCCATATCATATTTAGCCGTACCTTGTATCAAAAGTCACTAATTTCGAAATTCTTGCTTCGCAAA
The DNA here is from genome assembly GCA_941918925.1 of Phyto melanocephala. NCBI lineage: Eukaryota > Metazoa > Arthropoda > Insecta > Diptera > Rhinophoridae > Phyto > Phyto melanocephala. The sequence continues at coordinate 59,101,819 of OW799236.1, forward strand.
CGTTAAAAATACAAAAAATAACATAAAAATTCAAAAAAGTACCTTTGTGGGCGCCCATAACATTTTCAGTTTCACCTGGAATCAAAAGTCCTTGATTGTAAGATCCTGCGTTCATAAACGTAGAAAATACAAAAAGTACCATAAAAATTTAAAAAAGTACCATCTTGGTCGCCCATAACATTTTCAGTTTCACCTGAAATCAAAAGTCCTTGATTGTACGATCCTACCTTTATAATCGTACAACATACAAAAAGTACGTTTTTGGTCGCCCATAACATTTTTAGTCTCACCTGGAATCAATAGTCCTTGATTGTACAATCCTACCTTCATAAACGTAGAAAATACAAAAAGTACCATAGAAAAGCGAAAAAGTACATTTTTTGTCGCCCATAATATTTTTAGTCTCACCTGGAAGCAATAGTCCTTGATTGTACAATCCTACCTTTATAAACGTAGAAAATACCAAAAGTACCACAAAAATTCAAAAAAGTACCTTTTTGGTCGACCATAACATTTTCAGTCTCACTTTGTATCAATAGCCGCTAATTTTAAAATTCTAGCTTCGCAAACGTTGAAAATAAAAAAAGTACCATACAAATTCAAAAAAGTACCTTTTTGGTCGCCCATAACATTTTTAGTCTAACCTAGAATCAATAGTCCTTGATTGTACAATTCTACCTTCATAAACGTAGAAAATACCAAAAGTACCACAAAAATTCAAAAAAGTACCTTTTTGGTCGACCATAAGATTTTCGGTCTCACCTTGTATCAATAGCCACTAATTTTAAAATTAAAGTACCTTTTGGTCACCCATAACATTTTTAGTCTTATCTGGAATCAATAGTCCTTTATTTTACAATTCTACCTTTATAAACGTAGAAAATACAAAAAGTACCATAGAAAAGCGGAAAAGTAAATTTTTGGTCCAAGTTCCAAATTCAATGTTTAAAATGTTCAAATATCTATGTAACAAAATATTTTAATAGACTAGTGAAAATATTTTAGTGTCTAGTGAAATCCCAATTAAAAATTTTGTGAAAATTGGCCGTCTAATTAGGAATTACATACATTTTCTGGAATTTTCCCCTTTTTGGTACCTTTTTTGTCCATATTTCACCTAAATATTTGTCCATATGATCAAATTTTGTCCCATTGAATAATATTAAAAAAAAAATTTTTTAAAAAAAGTACCAAAAAAAAGGACAATTTTTACCCCTTATAATTTTTTTTCGTGGACTACTTAAAACAGTTTAAATTTTTTTCCTAGCTATATGTGTTTGGAAGTTACATAGGGCACCAAAAAAGTACCAATTTACAGTTTTTGCCCGTTTTTTCCCCATAGGTGTTGAAAATTCCAAAAAAGGCCAGACACCTGTCAGCTTATTTTTTGTGCAAATTACAATACATTTTCAATTTAATTTGTATCATTTTTAGTTTAGCAGATATAAGATTACCGATTTTACCCTTTTTTACACCCTTAATGTACGAATTTCCAAAAATCCCTTCTTAGTGGAGCTATACATTGAAAGAGGAACCGATTGTTCAAATTTCATGTCTCTAGCTCTCTGCGTTTGGACTGTGCGATGATGAATCAGTCAGTCAGTCACATTACTCTTTTATATATATAGATATATATATATAACTAGCCAAACCCGGCGCGCTTTGCTACGCCCCTTAATGAATCGAAATGCATTCTGAATTTTAATTGAAATCAATTGCAAAAACCTCAAAATTATAATTTTTTTATGAGCGTGGCATTGCCCACTTTTCTAGTCACGAAATTGTAAAGTCATAATAGCTCAATATGTGTGCAAAGTTTCAGAAGAATCGGACCAGTGCAAGTACCTCAAAATAATACATTTTTTTTATAGTCGTGGCACTGCCCACTTTTCTAATCACGAAATTGTAAAGTCATAACAGCTCAATATGTGTGCAAAGTTTCAGAATAATCGGTCAAGTGCAAGTACCTCAAAATTATACATTTTTTTATAGGCGTGGCACTGCCCACTTTTCTAATCACAAAATTATTAAGTCATGACAGCTCAATATGTGTGCAAAGTTTCAGCAAAATCGGTCTGGTGCAAGTACCTCAAAATTGTACCCTTTTTTATGGGCGTGTCCCCGCCCACTTTTTTAATCACAAAATTATAAAGTCACAACAGCTTAATATGTGTGCAAAGTTTCAGAAAAATCGGTCCCGTGCAAGTACCTCAAAATTAAAATTTTTTTAGGGGCGTGGCCCCGCCCACTTTTCTTATCACGAAATTATTTAGTCATGATAGCTCGATATGTGTGCAAAGTTTCAGAAAAATCGGTCAAGTGCAAGTAGCTAAAACTGATAACTAATTTTTTATGGGCGTGGCCCCGCCCATTTTTTTTCATCCATAAACACTCCCCGGTATGTGTACAACAACTTACCAAAGTTTGAGCCCGATCGGTTTTGCAGTTTCAGAGTCTATAGCTAACACACACACACACACACACACACAGAGTTTCACTTTTATATATATAGACTAGCCAAACCCGGCGCGCGTTGCTACGCCCCTTAATGAATCGAAATGCATTCTGAATTTTAATTGAATATCAAGTGCAAAAACCTAAAAATTATAATTTTTTTATGGGCGTGACATTTCCCACTTTTCTAGTAACGAAATTATAAAGTCATAACAGCTCAATATGTGTGCAAAGTTTCAGAAGAATCGGACCAGTGCAAGTATCCCAAAATTAAAATTGTTTTTATGGGCGTGGCCTTGCCCTATTTTCTAATCACGAAATTGTAAAGTCATAATAGCTCAATATGTGTGCAAAGTTTCAGAATAATCGGTCCAGTGCAAGTACCTAAAAATGATACCTTTTTTTTATGGGCGTGGCCCTGCCCACTTTTCTAATCACGAAATTGTAAAGTCATAACAGCTCAATATGTGTGCAAAGTTTCAGAAAAATCGGTCTGGTGCAAGTACCTCAAAATTTTAGCCTTTTTTTATGGGCGTGGCCCCGCCCATTTTTTTAATCACAAAATTATAAAGTCACGATAGCTTAATATGTGTGCAAGGTCTCAGAAAAATCGGCCCAGTGCAAGTACCTCAAAATTAAAACTTTTTTAGGGGCGTGGCCCCGCCCACTTTTCTTATCACGAAATTATTAAGTCATGACAGCTCGATATGTGTGCAAAGTTTCAGAAAAATCGGTCAAGTGCAAGTAGCTAAAACTGATAACTAATTTTTTATGGGCGTGGCCCCGCCCACTTTTTTTCATCCATAAACACTCCCCGGTATGTGTACAACAACTTACCAAAGTTTGAGCCCGATCGGTTTTGCAGTTTCAGAGTCTATAGCTAACACACACACACACACACACACACACACACACACACACACACACACACACACAGAGTTTCACTTTTATATATATAGATATATAAATCTGTTTATAGCTTCTACAAACACCCCTTTCTGACTAGGCAAGTCACTTGCGCAAGTCTTGTGTTTATAGACAAAAGGGCTAAGGTCGGGTTAAGAGGAAGAAACTTGCTCATATTTGAGTACACACTTGCCTGTACTCGGCTAGTACGAGCAAGTTTTTGTTGAGAAACCAAAAACAAAAAAGAAATAAAAACAAACAAGAGAGCTATATAATATCTTATATACCCTTATATATAATCTTATATACCCTTCACAACGTGTAGTCATGCAACAACAATTGTTTATATCACCATTTTTCTCATATGAAATACGTACATACATATGTATAAAAAACATACATATATAAAAACATCCCATTGTAATATTTTAAATTTAGTTTACTTATGTGTTTAAAAAAAAATAAATTAAAAGAAAAATTAAAAATAAAACAATAAAAATTTGAATAATACAGTACAATACGCATATAAGAAAGCCTAAAAATGCACCGTTTTTCTTTCTTATATGCGTGTTTCCTTTATAAGAAAGCTCGCATATAAGAAAGATACTTTCTTATATCTGTAACATGCATATAAGAAAGATATTTTCTTATTTATATATGTACATCAGTAACAGAATTTAAAAAATTTCCTATAGAAATATATAATTGAAATAAAACTGTTTAATACTAATACATAAATTTCGTATATTTGTCGTACAAATATAAATATGTATATAAGTACACAACTTAAGGTATAAACATAACAAAAACAAAACAGGTGATTGCACTTAACTTAAAATCACATTTGATAAAAAAAAAGTAATTTGGTAAAAAAAATATTAATTTATAGTTTTAAACTTAGATTTGATAAAAAATCAGTAAGATAAAAGAATATATACTTACATAGTTTCAAAACATGTTTTTACTTAAAGCATACTATGAAGTAACATTGAAAAAATCTTGAATTTTCTTTTGGACGAGCTCCTTTTCATGGGTTCTAAAGAGAATATCTTCTAATTTGCAAATAGAATCGTTGCCTTCGTCAACGTCTAGATATTCGTTAAGAATAAAGAAGGCTTTAATAACATCTTCTCTTTTTGGCTTTTTGGGTGCTTCTTGTTCATTTTGCAAGTCATCAGCATCCTCACAAAGATATTCATTAAGTAGTTCTTCCTCATTTATTTCTCCGAAGCAATCGTTCTCTTCGTCTTCAAAATCTTTACAAAAGTAATCTTCGTCACATTCGTCCGATTTATCTTGACATACTTCTTCGCATACCATTTCCTTCGCGATTCCCGATTTTCGAAAGCAATTTTTTATGGTTTGTGGAGTTACTAGCAACCAAGACCGTTTTATAATATACAAAGCATCTAAAATGCTAAACTTTAAAAAAAAAATGTCCATGTGACCACTTTCAATAGCTAGAACTTGCTTGCGAGTTAAACATTTCCTATACTGTGCCTTAAATGACTGGATGATACCTGTTAAAAGACAACAATTAAAATTTGCTTGTACATAGACTTAGATAATTGAAACTTAAAACGTCTTACCCTGGTCCAACGGCTGAATAGGGCTTGTGGTGTTAGGTTAGCACTTTAATATTTTCTGGCGTAAAGTTTAATTTATGACAAGATGCGTTATCAATCAGCAACAACATTTTTTTATTCTTCTTTGCAAACATTTCATCCAGCTCTCTCATAATTTCGCACCATAAAATGCTGGTCATCCAGGCTTTAGTATTAAATTTGTAAGGCACAGGAATATGATATCCACGGAAACATCGCGGATTTTTCGATTTTCCAATGGAAAACAGAAGCTTGTCAGAACCAGTAGCATTACAGATAAAAAGCAATGTTAAACGATTTTTTGGAACTTTTTGTCCGCGAACGTTTTTATTGGCTGGTGCATATGTTTTATTAGAAATAGCCTTGTTCATTAAGCCGGTCTCATCTGCATTATAGATTTCGTCAAGCTCATATTCAGTTAACTTATCTGGAAGGACATTTTCTTTAAAAAGATCGGCAGCTTGCACGTCGCCGGAAATAGCCTCTCCATGAATATTTTTGAACCTAATATTTTCGTGCTTTTTCCAGCGATGTAACCATCCCGAATTCGGTTTAAAATCAATGCCCAACTGAATTGCAAATTATTCGGCTTTTTCGAGAATTATTGGTCCGGTGATTATTGTGTTCTTTTCAGTCATTTGCGCGAACCATTTGGACATAGTTTTATTCAGGAAATCATATTGAGATTTTCTGTTCTTTTTAATATTTAGTTTTTTTCCCGAAAATTTCTTAGTCATAAGTGTTTCTGAATTCTTTATAATTTTCGACAATGTGCTTTCGGCTATTTCAAACACCTTACAAATTTCTTTTCGGGTTTTCCCACTTTTAAATTGATCCAATATTTTAATTTTTGTTTGAATAGACACTACATTTCTCTTGTTCGACGACATTTTAAACAAAACAATTAAAAATAGCAAAGCCGGTTAATTTCAAAAAAATATACGCCGCCATTTGGCGTCACGATCAGTGTTCCCAGATGTAAGTTATAAATTACACACAAAAAAAAATCTATTTTAACCGAGGTTAAAAAAAAAATTCAATTGTGAGAATATATACTACTTTCTTATACACGTACCATTTTCTATGGAATAAGCATAATTTTTCTTTAGAATTTGTTTCTTATAGAAGAGTTTTTCTTATAAGCAAGTTTCTTATATGAGGATTATATAGCACGCAGATATATACAAATGTGCATGGTGTCTGAAGATGTCTTTCTTATAACCGAGTTTTTCTTATAAGCGAGTTTCTTATATGCGTATTGTACTGTATATAAAATAATTTTTATTTATTTATTATTAATTATTAAAAGTAAAGTAAACTTACAAATTAATAGTAGAGGGTTTAAGAACTGGCTACAGAGGCCTTCGTCCTTAATTAAAATATTTGCATTTTAAAATTATTTACATTTTACAGTTAATAGGAAAAAAACAAGTAAGAGCGCTACATTCGGCCGTGCCGAATCTTATATACCCTTCACAACGTGTAGTCATGCAATAAAAAAAAATTTAAGATAAAAATTTAAAAAAAAATTTTTTTAAAAAATTAAAGAAAAAAATTTTAATAAATAATTAAAATATATAGAAAAAATATAAAACCAAAAAAAATAAAAAAAAAATTTAAAAAAATATTAAAAAAAGTTATAATAAATATATTGATAATATATTAAATAAAAATTAAAAAAAACAAGTAGGAGCACTATATTCGGCTGTGCCGAATCTTTTATACCCACCACCAATTTTGTGTACATTTAAAGCACAATATTTATTATTTTGTTAATCATTATGAAATAATCTCTTTATAATCAAATATGTATCACTTTCTTTGTAGAGGGTGGTTCAATTTTAAGGGCCCATGTTGAAGGTGAACTACACCTAGTCTTTAAATTTTTTTTCTGCATTTCATTTGACATTTCGTCGTTCGCAAGTTATTGTGTTCTATGTGACACACAAAACATATACCTATAGAACACAATAAATTGAGAACGACGATTTCTCAATCTTAAACTTGCTCAATTTGATCCATGGAAAGGTACGCAAATGAGCAACGCTCTAAAGTTATTCAGGTTTTTTATAAAAATGGGCGTTCAAATCAAAATGCATTTTGTGCACTTCGTAATTCTTTTGATCAACATAATCGTTCAAATTCGTCCACAATCGGGAGAATTGTAAGAAATATTTAAATTTCTGCAAAACAGGTCTGTATAAAATGTTAGAAAATCTGTGAATGCCTTCTTAGTTCGTTAAATGGGAACCACTGCTGGTTTTTGCGATAGTGTGGCAAAAGAGCAGTCAACCTCGCCTCATCATCATGCCCAACAATTGAGCATCAACATTGTCATTGAAAATTTGGACCATCAGATAGAGGAGTGGCGCCAAGGATGGGGGGGCATTTGGCCGACATTTTGTTAAATACATAACTGAACCATAAAAATATTATAATTACAAAAAGAAATAATAATAATTTCCTAAATAATTTGTGTTTTATTTGAAATCAGCATCGGCCGTTAAAATTTAACCACCCTTTATAACTTCGATATGCTACTAAAATGCATTTGTAAATGCAGTCTTTCAATGAAAGTGGAAGTTAACGTAGGCGTGTCAATAAAGTTTCTGCTAATAAGTACAACTTAGATATTTCAATATAGCCCTTTATTATTCCAAAATCTTTATTAATAGAGAAATTATATGAATTTTAGATAAAACGTTATATGGGAGGTTGGCGTAAAAGTGGGCGTGGCACCTTAATTTTCTGGCACAGTAATGACATTGCCTAGGGGGATATACGTAGCAAATTTTATCATCAGACTCCTAATTTTGGCGGTTTTATGAGCTTTTAAATTTCATTAACGGTAGATAACGTGAAAAGTGGGCGTTATAGTAGGCGTGTCAAAGTTATTTTTGCTAATGAGTACAACTTAGGTGCTTCAACGTAGCCCTTTATTATTCCAAAATCTTTATTAATAGAGAAATTATATGAATTTTAGGTAAAACGTTATATGGGAGGTTGGCGTAAAAGTGGGCGTGGCACCTTAATTTTCTGGCACAGTAATGACATTGCCTAGGGGGATATACGTAGCAAATTTTATCATCAGACTCCTAATTTTGGCGGTTTTATAAGCTTTTAAATTTCATTAACGGTAGATAACGTGAAAAGTGGGCGTTATAGTAGGCTACTAAAATGCTTTTGTAAATGTAGTCTTTCAATGAAAGTGGGAGTTAAAGTAGGCGTGTCAATAAAGTTTCTGCTAATAAGTACAACTTAGATATTTCAATATAGCCCTTTATTATTCCAAAATCTTTATTAATAGAGAAATTATATGAATTTTAGGTAAAACGTTATATGGGAGGTGGGCGTAAAAGTGGGCGTGGCACCTTAATTTTCTGACACAGTAATGACATTGCCTAGGGGGATATACGTAGCAAATTTTATCATCATACCTTTAATTTTGGCGGTTTTATGAGCTTTTAAATTTCATTAACGGTAGATAACGTGAAAAGTGGGCGTTATAGTAGGCGTGTCAAAGTTATTTTTGCTAATGAGTACAACTTAGGTGCTTCAACATAGCCCTTTATTATTCCAATATCTTTATTAATGGAGAAATTATATGAATTTTAGGTAAAACGTTATATGGGAGGTGGGCGTAAAAGTGGGCGAGGCACCTAAATTTTCTGACACAGTAATGACATTGCCTAGGGGGATATACGTAGCAAATTTTATCATCATACTCCTAATTTTGGCAGTTTTATGAGCTTTTAAATTTCGTTAACGGTAGATAACGTGAAAAGTGGGCGTTATAGTAGGCGCGTCAAAGTTATTTTTGCGAAGGAGTACAACTTAGGTGTTTGAATGTAGCCCTTTATTATTCCAAAATCTTTATTAATAGAGAAATTATATGAATTTTAGTTAAAACGTTATATAGGAGGTGGGCGTAAAAGTGGGCGTGGCACATTGATTTTCCGTTACAAAAAAGCGTCTCACCAAAAAGCAAAGTGTGCAAAATTTCAGAGTCGTACATCCAATTTTGTTGCTTTTATGACGTTTTTGTTTTAAAATATACCGAAAAATACACTGTGCGGTATAAATTTTCGTACATTTTGATCGATAACTGCTCTCCTAATGCATAGATTTAGATAATTTCTGGAGAAAAATATTGTTTTTACTCAGGAAATATATATTCGAAGTTTCATGAGTCTACGTTAATGCGTTTGGACACAATTCCATTTTATTCGATGTTCGAAGGACACTGTTTTTTCGACCTACTCTTGCTTTTCGAGCTATAACTCTCTTCCTGATAATCCGATTTAGCCCATTTTCAATACCAAACAAACCTTGTCTATAAGAAAGATTCTGGCAAAATTTGAACCCCCTAGCTTTTTCGGTGCGACCTCTATCGTGCTTTCAACAGACGGACAGACGGACGGACATAGCTAGATCGTCATCAAATCGAACCCTGATTCAGAATATATATACTTTATGGGGTCTAAATTGGATATTTCGATGTGTTACAAACGGAATGACAAAATGAATATACCCCCACCATTTTTTTGGTGGCGGGTATAAAAATAAAAAAAAAAATTAAAAAAAAAATTAAAAAACAAATTTTTTTGGTTCAGCTGGGATTCGATGCCATGTTTACTCTAACCAGTATACACGTTTGTATGTATGTTGTTGTTGTAATGTTGTTTTTGTGAAAAAAAAAAATCGAGGTGGTCGTGCGTTTTTGCTCATATCTCAGTTGTTTATATACCGATGTTTCTGATTTTGAATCGCGATCTACTCCCGAATATTTCTGATATTTTTATACCCCACCCGGGTCCAAGCGATGTCGGGGGGCTTAAAAAAGTTGATCTCAACATACACACGGACAGACTGACAGAGCTTAAGCGACTCCCAGGGGACAGCAATTGCTGGAGTTTGTGGAGTGTCATGACCTGCTGGTCCTGAACAGGGGTGTCGAGCCCACCTTCGTGGATGCACGTAGGGCGGAGGTAATCGACATAAACTTATGCTCTGTCGGGATGCTGGATAGAGTTGGGAATTGGACAGTGGTGGACAGATTGACCATGTCTGACCACAGGGCTATCCAGTTTGAGATTCTGTATGGTAGGAGGCGGAGGAAGGCGCGTAGGCGTATCAGGGTACCGAGGAATACGGATCGCACTAAGTACGAGGAGTGCCTCTCGGGACTTTCGGGGAGTGTTCCACACCGGGCACTTCGGAATACGGAGGATATTGAGCGGACGGTTGAGAGGGTAAACTCTACTGTCGGACTTGCCTTCGAGAATGCGTGTCCTCTCACGGTAGTGGATGAAAAGAATTCTACTCCATGGTGGAGTAGTGAATTGGAATCCATGAAGAGGGACACGAGGAGGGTCTTTAATCGTTACATGAGGACGGGGGAATCCTGACTTATGGGACGAGTATAGGGCGAAGAAGAAGGAGCTGAAGAGGACTATACATCTTTGGAAACGAAGTACGTGGAGGGAATTCTGCTCCGGCGTGATGGATACATCTGAAGTGGGGAGACTGCAGAGGATGGTGTCTAGAGACCCTGTCTCCAGAATGGGGCTTATTTGCGGGAGCGATGGGGGCATGACGGAGACGATGGAGGGGACATTACGGTCGCTGATGGAGGTACATTTTCCTGGAAGCTTCATTTCGAATGACTCATGGGTTCCCGTTAACAGGGGAGCCAGTGAGGTAAGGCGAAGGGATGCTGAAAGGATAATAACTAGAAGTGCAATTTTGTCTTTTGCCCCATTTAAGGCGGCTGGGATGGATGGGATATTTCCTGCATTACTACAGTGGGGTATGTACACTCTACTTGTGGTGATTAGGGAAATATTTGTTGCCTGTCTTTCGACAGGGTATATTCCGGTGGCATGGAGGGAGACCAGGGTGGTTTTTCTTCCCAAACCGGGGAAGAGGGACTATACGGAGGCTAAGTCGTTCAGGCCGATCAGTCTTACATCCTTTCTATTGAAGGCAATGGAAAGGGTGTTGGTTGACTACCTGGAGGAGAACACGCTAATGGATAGGCCATTGAGTGGGAGTCAGCACGCTTACAGAGCTGGGAGGTCTAATGAGACAGCCCTGCACGAACTGGTGAGGGTTGCTGAGAGGGAGATTTTCAATGGTGATCTGGCTTTGTCCGTAGGTGCTTTTGATAGGATCTCTTTTGATAGACTGGGAAATGCTCTCGATGAGCGAGGGGTTGATTCTGTTTTGGTGAAGTGGATCGGCGCCATGCTCAGATGTAGGGCAGTGAATCTCAGGAGCGGGAGCACCAGGATTCGGGGAAGGGTGGTCAGGGGATGTCCGCAAGGAGGGGTCTTATCACCTCTGCTGTGGAACATAACTGTGGACAGCCTTCTCAGAAGACTGGAGGTAATGGGCATACATACGGTAGGGTATGCGGATGATGTGGCAATTATGGTTGGTGGTAAGTTCATGGAGACCATTTTAGGTTGCATGAGACGGGCGCTCAGAGTAACTGAGGAATGGTGTTGTGAACAGGGATTAACTATAAATGCTGGCAAGTCGGATGCTATGCTCTTCACGCGGAGAAGAAAGGGCATAGAGATTGAATCCTTAATGCTTTTTGGAACTGAGATCAATGTGTCCAGCAAGGTGAAATATCTGGGGGTAACGCTGGATATGAAACTAACCTGGAATGATCATGTTGAGACAAGGATACAGAAGGCAAAGCGGATTCTGCATCAGTGTAAACGGGTCTGCGGTCGGAAGTGGGGAATCTCACCTAAGGCTGCACACTGGATTTACACAGTGGTGGTGAGACCGACGATCACTTACGCATCTGTTGTCTGGTGGCCGAAGGCCTCTCAGGCGACGAATAGGCGGAAGTTGTACGGGGTTCAAAGGATTGCTTGCATTGGTATATGTGCCGCGATACGTACCACACCAACGCAAGTGATAGAGGTAATGCTGGGATTGCTGCCATTGGACTTATTTGTGAGGGAGTGCATGGAGAATGACATCAGTATCTTTACTGATGGGTCCTTTATGGACGGAAGGGCAGGTGCTGGTGTGTTCTCATCTGAGTTGGACTTATCCTGCACCCTGAGTCTGGGGGAGTACGTGTCGGTCTATCAGGCAGAAATGCTTGGTTTGCTGCACGCGTTGGACCTCCTGTTGGAATGTCAAGTGTATGGGAGGAAAATTCTTATTGCACTTGACAACCAGTCGGTTATAAAACGTATGCAGCGGATGGATGTGAACTCCTCTTTGGTGCTTGAGTGTGTTCTGAAGCTCAATAGGTGTGCCTCTACAAATGAGGTAACGCTGATGTGGGTTAAGGGACACGTGGGCATAGCTGGGAATGAGGCTGCTGACGAACTTGCGAGGAAGGGGTCTGAGGCTGCATTCTGCTGACCGGAACCCAGAACTGCTCTGGGCAATGGGTTAGTGCGGGCGAGGACTTTCAATGGGTGAACTCTGTGAACTTGCGAAGGTGGACGGAGGAAACCACGTGTAGACAGGCTCGTGTGGTGCTCAGGGAGCCACTTGGCAGGGGTGCAGTGAAGATACTCGGTTTTAATCGGAGTATGATGAGCTGGATCACTGCGTTGATTACAGGACATGGTAACTTCAAATATCATCTGAAGAGGATGCGGATCGTGGATGATGATATTTGTAGAATGTGCCTGGAGGGTGCCGAGACGGCAGCGCATGAGGTATGCGAGTGTCCGGGGTTGGCGAGCGTAAGATTAAGGATCACAGGCAAGCACACTTTGAGTGTGAGTGCGATGGGGGACCTTAGTCTTAAGGAGATGCTGGCGATTACAAAGGACTGTGCGATGAGGATTGTCGACAATCACCAGTCGGCAGTGTGAAATCGTTTTTCTAGTCCAGAGCAAACGCCGGTTGTGGCGCGCGACTCAGTGATTGAGGGTGTGCTGATCGGTGGACACGAAATCACTGGGGAACGAAGGGGGTCGAAAAGGGACACGTGGTAGTAGTGGTCTGCTTCGATATTCCCCCTACATGTGTATATATTCATAAGCTTTCAGAAAATATATACTTTATGGGGTCGGAAATGAAAATTGTAGAAATTTCACACGGAATGACAAACCTATATATACCCTTTTTTAAAAGGTTTTATATATTTTGTAATAATTCGATGGGTAGGTGTTGTTTAATGGATATAAAATCTAAGGTTTTTACTGATTCCAGCAGGTTTTTTGAAACGGCTTCGTTGTTGTAGCAAGTAAATAAATGTGACATTGTTAGTAAGCTGTTGCATTTTCGGCATAAAGGCGGATTTTCCTTCTTCAAGTGGTATTGGTGAGTTAGCTTGCTGTGTCCTAATCGTAAACGAATTAAGATTTTTTGTTGATATTTAGGTGTTTTCGGTGAGTATATAATTTTTTTATATGTTGGGTTAATATTTTTATAATAAATATTGGGAGATCGGATTATTGATTTCTGTTTTTTATCGTGTATTAGCTTTTTTATATATCTTTTTATGTATTTTTTAGTGTAGTTGTTGTAAGTAGTTGTTGGAGATAATACTGTTTCTTTGGCATATTTATCAGTAAATTCATTTCCCTGGATGCCTATGTGGCCTGGAGTATATAACAATTTAATGTTGTTTTGTCGTAAAAGTAGTTCTCGAACATTGAAAATTAATGGATCAGTGTTGTTTATATTTTGTATCGCTTTTATTGACGATAGACTGTCGGAACATATAATCAGTTTTTTCCTGGGTGGTTTTGATTTTATGGCTTCTTCTATAGCAGTGATTTCAGAGGTAAAAATAGATGTGTAGTGTGGAACTAACCCTTTTTTTATTAAGGATCCGTTACTCGTTGCTATAGCAAATCCATTACCTGATTCTGACTTTGATCCATCACAATACCAGAAAATCTATTTTTTTTGTGTCCATTCGTTGTAAATTTGAAGATGATGTTGTTTTAATATATCTGCGCTGCTGTGATTTTTAGCAGGCATCTCTAATTCTATAAAGAATTCAGAAATGTCTGTCCATGTGGGGTGAGTAGCTCGGAATGATGTTGGTGTGTTTAAGTCGATTGCAAAATCTGTGACAGTGTCTTGAATTGATGCGATCGTTGTTTTAATTTTCGGTTTTCTTTTAAGTTTGTTGTAAGCTTTTGTATCTTTAAAGATGATATTAGATCTATTTTGAAACGATTTAATAATTTGATTACAAAGGAGCTTTGTATATCTATCTTCAATTGTGGGTAAGTCGAATTCATGAAGAATATTTTTAATTGGTGTAGTGTGGAAAGATTGTGTGGTTGTACGAAGTGCAGAATGATAATATTTTTTAACTGGTAATAGGTTTGATTTAGCTGTTTTACCGTATATTATTAGGCCATAGTCAATTTTACTAAGGATAACAGATTTTAGGATGTGTACAAGTGTAGTGATATGGCTTTGGCTATAGGATCGGTTTATGAACTTTAAGACATTTAAACGCTAAGATAGGTCTGAACAGAGTTGTTTTATATGATCGTTCCAATTAAATCTTTTATTAAATATAAGTCCAAGAATTTTAAGTTCGGAGACGTTTTCGGAGTAATCTTTGTTAATTTTAAAAGTTGGTGAAGTGCAATTGTGTTTGCGATACACATGTAGGTGTTTGGATTTTGCTTTGGATATAGATGCCCCTGAAACTGAACACCAATTATTTAAATCGGTTATCAAATTATCAAGTTTATTTTGCATTTCAATTGCGTCGGTCACTTTTGAAAAAATATAAAAATCGTCGGCGTATAGACAATGAGAAAAGTTATTGTGTTTGGACATTATGTGATTGATTTTCTCAAAAGCTATTAGGAACAATACCACTGTTAAGGGAGATCCTTGTGGGATACCATTCTCGAGTTTTGTAACTGTTGATTTGAAGCCATTGTTCTTAACAGTAAAAGTTCTGTTTGTGAGAAAGGACTTTACGTACCGATACATTTGTCCACCAATATTCCACTCTTTAAGCTGATTTAATACCGAATGGATACCAACTTTGTCAAAAGCATTTTCGAAATCTATACTAAGTATAGAACAGTGGTTTCGAGTGGATAACCATTTTGCTAGGTTATACTCTAGGTGTATTAAGGTGTCTATTGTACTACTATTTGGTTTAAATGTAGTTTGTTTTATGTCGATAAGTTTGTTTTGGAAAATAAACCAGGACAACCTATTTGCAATCATTTTTTCTAGGGTTTTACTTAGGCATGAAATTAAAGATATCGGGCGGTACGAGTCAAGTTCATCTTTATTTTTATTTGGCTTTGGAATGCTTTTTTCCAATTATGTGGTATAATTCCATTTAGAAAAATGTTATTAAATAATTTTAATAAACGCGATTTAAAGTTATCTGATGAATTTTTGATCATTGAGTATGATATTTTATCGGTACCTGGGCTATTGTCTTTGGTCTTTTTTATAATAAGATCAAACTCGAATGTTGTAAATTCTTTTTCCAATTCCCTTGCTGATTTGCATAGTTTTTTAGGTTTATATTCGGAATTAATTAAAAGATTTTTGCAGTTTAAATATTGTGTTTAAAAGTTGGAGTTTGCTGACGTGGTGGAAATTTTTTTTGCAAGTAGGTTGATTATTTCATTTGTTTCGGTTGTGATTGACTCATCGGATTTTTTGATTGCACGAATGTTCCGTGTATTAGAGGGTTTATCAGAGAAAGCTCTGACAGTTTGCCATATCTGCTGTATAGATTTTGTAGGCGATATATTTGAAGTAAGTTCCATGTATGCTTGGGATTTGGCTTCTTTTATTTTTTTTGCTGAATATAGCATTGAGTTTTCTAAATTGAATAATATTGGGTAAGAGTTGATTTCATTTCTTTCCAGAGTGTCATCTTTTTTTCTCTAAGCTCGTTAAGTTCTTTATTCCACCAAAAAGTGTTGTGAGTTTTTTTATGGGGACGACTAACGGGGATGGTACCGTTAGATGAGGATAGCAAAGATTTTGTAATTAAACCTGCTTCTTTATTAATGTTGCAAGTTTCCACTCTTTTAGATGATTCCTGATCTAATTTTTTTGAAAATAGAGGCCAGTTGACTCTTTTTGTGATAAATTTTGGGGTAAATTTGACTATATTATTGTTGCTTTGAGATTTAATTATTATTGGGTTATGGTCACTACCACGTTGGTCATCTTCAAAATTCCATGAGAGTTTGGTTGAAAGATTTTGGCTGCAAAAAGAAATATCTACTACTGTAAAAGTATGATGTGTGGAAAAATGAGTAGATTCCCCGGTATTGAGAACAAGGAGGTTATTGTTGTTTATGAAATTTTCTATGAGTTTGCCTCTTCGATTATGATTGGATGGTCCCCATAATGGACTCCATCCGTTAAAATCACCCAGAATAAGGTTGTTTGTTGCAGAAACAGAAATATTATTAATTATTATATTATAAATAAATGTGACATTGTTAGTAAGCTGTTGCATTTTCGGCATAAAGGCGGATTTTCCTTCTTCAAGTGGTATTGGTGAGTTAGCTTGCTGTGTCCTAATCGTAAACGAATTAAGATTTTTTGTTGATATTTAGGTGTTTTCGGTGAGTATATAATTTTTTTATATGTTGGGTTAATATTTTTATAATAAATATTGGGAGATCGGATTATTGATTTCTGTTTTTTATCGTGTATTAGCTTTTTTATATATCTTTTTATGTATTTTTTAGTGTAGTTGTTGTAAGTAGTTGTTGGAGATAATACTGTTTCTTTGGCATATTTATCAGTAAATTCATTTCCCTGGATGCCTATGTGGCCTGGAGTATATAACAATTTAATGTTGTTTTGTCGTAAAAGTAGTTCTCGAACATTGAAAATTAATGGATCAGTGTTGTTTATATTTTGTATCGCTTTTATTGACGATAGACTGTCGGAACATATAATCAGTTTTTTCCTGGGTGGTTTTGATTTTATGGCTTCTTCTATAGCAGTGATTTCAGAGGTAAAAATAGATGTGTAGTGTGGAACTAACCCTTTTTTTATTAAGGATCCGTTACTCGTTGCTATAGCAAATCCATTACCTGATTCTGACTTTGATCCATCACAATACCAGAAAATCTATTTTTTTTGTGTCCATTCGTTGTAAATTTGAAGATGATGTTGTTTTAATATATCTGCGCTGCTGTGATTTTTAGCAGGCATCTCTAATTCTATAAAGAATTCAGAAATGTCTGTCCATGTGGGGTGAGTAGCTCGGAATGATGTTGGTGTGTTTAAGTCGATTGCAAAATCTGTGACAGTGTCTTGAATTGATGCGATCGTTGTTTTAATTTTCGGTTTTCTTTTAAGTTTGTTGTAAGCTTTTGTATCTTTAAAGATGATATTAGATCTATTTTGAAACGATTTAATAATTTGATTACAAAGGAGCTTTGTATATCTATCTTCAATTGTGGGTAAGTCGAATTCATGAAGAATATTTTTAATTGGTGTAGTGTGGAAAGATTGTGTGGTTGTACGAAGTGCAGAATGATAATATTTTTTAACTGGTAATAGGTTTGATTTAGCTGTTTTACCGTATATTATTAGGCCATAGTCAATTTTACTAAGGATAACAGATTTTAGGATGTGTACAAGTGTAGTGATATGGCTTTGGCTATAGGATCGGTTTATGAACTTTAAGACATTTAAACGCTAAGATAGGTCTGAACAGAGTTGTTTTATATGATCGTTCCAATTAAATCTTTTATTAAATATAAGTCCAAGAATTTTAAGTTCGGAGACGTTTTCGGAGTAATCTTTGTTAATTTTAAAAGTTGGTGAAGTGCAATTGTGTTTGCGATACACATGTAGGTGTTTGGATTTTGCTTTGGATATAGATGCCCCTGAAACTGAACACCAATTATTTAAATCGGTTATCAAATTATCAAGTTTATTTTGCATTTCAATTGCGTCGGTCACTTTTGAAAAAATATAAAAATCGTCGGCGTATAGACAATGAGAAAAGTTATTGTGTTTGGACATTATGTGATTGATTTTCTCAAAAGCTATTAGGAACAATACCACTGTTAAGGGAGATCCTTGTGGGATACCATTCTCGAGTTTTGTAACTGTTGATTTGAAGCCATTGTTCTTAACAGTAAAAGTTCTGTTTGTGAGAAAGGACTTTACGTACCGATACATTTGTCCACCAATATTCCACTCTTTAAGCTGATTTAATACCGAATGGATACCAACTTTGTCAAAAGCATTTTCGAAATCTATACTAAGTATAGAACAGTGGTTTCGAGTGGATAACCATTTTGCTAGGTTATACTCTAGGTGTATTAAGGTGTCTATTGTACTACTATTTGGTTTAAATGTAGTTTGTTTTATGTCGATAAGTTTGTTTTGGAAAATAAACCAGGACAACCTATTTGCAATCATTTTTTCTAGGGTTTTACTTAGGCATGAAATTAAAGATATCGGGCGGTACGAGTCAAGTTCATCTTTATTTTTATTTGGCTTTGGAATGCTTTTTTCCAATTATGTGGTATAATTCCATTTAGAAAAATGTTATTAAATAATTTTAATAAACGCGATTTAAAGTTATCTGATGAATTTTTGATCATTGAGTATGATATTTTATCGGTACCTGGGCTATTGTCTTTGGTCTTTTTTATAATAAGATCAAACTCGAATGTTGTAAATTCTTTTTCCAATTCCCTTGCTGATTTGCATAGTTTTTTAGGTTTATATTCGGAATTAATTAAAAGATTTTTGCAGTTTAAATATTGTGTTTAAAAGTTGGAGTTTGCTGACGTGGTGGAAAATTTTTTTGCAAGTAGGTTGATTATTTCATTTGTTTCGGTTGTGATTGACTCATCGGATTTTTTGATTGCACGAATGTTCCGTGTATTAGAGGGTTTATCAGAGAAAGCTCTGACAGTTTGCCATATCTGCTGTATAGATTTTGTAGGCGATATATTTGAAGTAAGTTCCATGTATGCTTGGGATTTGGCTTCTTTTATTTTTTTTGCTGAATATAGCATTGAGTTTTCTAAATTGAATAATATTGGGTAAGAGTTGATTTCATTTCTTTCCAGAGTGTCATCTTTTTTTCTCTAAGCTCGTTAAGTTCTTTATTCCACCAAAAAGTGTTGTGAGTTTTTTTATGGGGACGACTAACGGGGATGGTACCGTTAGATGAGGATAGCAAAGATTTTGTAATTAAACCTGCTTCTTTATTAATGTTGCAAGTTTCCACTCTTTTAGATGATTCCTGATCTAATTTTTTTGAAAATAGAGGCCAGTTGACTCTTTTTGTGATAAATTTTGGGGTAAATTTGACTATATTATTGTTGCTTTGAGATTTAATTATTATTGGGTTATGGTCACTACCACGTTGGTCATCTTCAAAATTCCATGAGAGTTTGGTTGAAAGATTTTGGCTGCAAAAAGAAATATCTACTACTGTAAAAGTATGATGTGTGGAAAAATGAGTAGATTCCCCGGTATTGAGAACAAGGAGGTTATTGTTGTTTATGAAATTTTCTATGAGTTTGCCTCTTCGATTATGATTGGATGGTCCCCATAATGGACTCCATCCGTTAAAATCACCCAGAATAAGGTTGTTTGTTGCAGAAACAGAAATATTATTAATTATTATATTATAAATAAATGTGACATTGTTAGTAAGCTGTTGCATTTTCGGCATAAAGGCGGATTTTCCTTCTTCAAGTGGTATTGGTGAGTTAGCTTGCTGTGTCCTAATCGTAAACGAATTAAGATTTTTTGTTGATATTTAGGTGTTTTCGGTGAGTATATAATTTTTTTATATGTTGGGTTAATATTTTTATAATAAATATTGGGAGATCGGATTATTGATTTCTGTTTTTTATCGTGTATTAGCTTTTTTATATATCTTTTTATGTATTTTTTAGTGTAGTTGTTGTAAGTAGTTGTTGGAGATAATACTGTTTCTTTGGCATATTTATCAGTAAATTCATTTCCCTGGATGCCTATGTGGCCTGGAGTATATAACAATTTAATGTTGTTTTGTCGTAAAAGTAGTTCTCGAACATTGAAAATTAATGGATCAGTGTTGTTTATATTTTGTATCGCTTTTATTGACGATAGACTGTCGGAACATATAATCAGTTTTTTCCTGGGTGGTTTTGATTTTATGGCTTCTTCTATAGCAGTGATTTCAGAGGTAAAAATAGATGTGTAGTGTGGAACTAACCCTTTTTTTATTAAGGATCCGTTACTCGTTGCTATAGCAAATCCATTACCTGATTCTGACTTTGATCCATCACAATACCAGAAAATCTATTTTTTTTGTGTCCATTCGTTGTAAATTTGAAGATGATGTTGTTTTAATATATCTGCGCTGCTGTGATTTTTAGCAGGCATCTCTAATTCTATAAAGAATTCAGAAATGTCTGTCCATGTGGGGTGAGTAGCTCGGAATGATGTTGGTGTGTTTAAGTCGATTGCAAAATCTGTGACAGTGTCTTGAATTGATGCGATCGTTGTTTTAATTTTCGGTTTTCTTTTAAGTTTGTTGTAAGCTTTTGTATCTTTAAAGATGATATTAGATCTATTTTGAAACGATTTAATAATTTGATTACAAAGGAGCTTTGTATATCTATCTTCAATTGTGGGTAAGTCGAATTCATGAAGAATATTTTTAATTGGTGTAGTGTGGAAAGATTGTGTGGTTGTACGAAGTGCAGAATGATAATATTTTTTAACTGGTAATAGGTTTGATTTAGCTGTTTTACCGTATATTATTAGGCCATAGTCAATTTTACTAAGGATAACAGATTTTAGGATGTGTACAAGTGTAGTGATATGGCTTTGGCTATAGGATCGGTTTATGAACTTTAAGACATTTAAACGCTAAGATAGGTCTGAACAGAGTTGTTTTATATGATCGTTCCAATTAAATCTTTTATTAAATATAAGTCCAAGAATTTTAAGTTCGGAGACGTTTTCGGAGTAATCTTTGTTAATTTTAAAAGTTGGTGAAGTGCAATTGTGTTTGCGATACACATGTAGGTGTTTGGATTTTGCTTTGGATATAGATGCCCCTGAAACTGAACACCAATTATTTAAATCGGTTATCAAATTATCAAGTTTATTTTGCATTTCAATTGCGTCGGTCACTTTTGAAAAAATATAAAAATCGTCGGCGTATAGACAATGAGAAAAGTTATTGTGTTTGGACATTATGTGATTGATTTTCTCAAAAGCTATTAGGAACAATACCACTGTTAAGGGAGATCCTTGTGGGATACCATTCTCGAGTTTTGTAACTGTTGATTTGAAGCCATTGTTCTTAACAGTAAAAGTTCTGTTTGTGAGAAAGGACTTTACGTACCGATACATTTGTCCACCAATATTCCACTCTTTAAGCTGATTTAATACCGAATGGATACCAACTTTGTCAAAAGCATTTTCGAAATCTATACTAAGTATAGAACAGTGGTTTCGAGTGGATAACCATTTTGCTAGGTTATACTCTAGGTGTATTAAGGTGTCTATTGTACTACTATTTGGTTTAAATGTAGTTTGTTTTATGTCGATAAGTTTGTTTTGGAAAATAAACCAGGACAACCTATTTGCAATCATTTTTTCTAGGGTTTTACTTAGGCATGAAATTAAAGATATCGGGCGGTACGAGTCAAGTTCATCTTTATTTTTATTTGGCTTTGGAATGCTTTTTTCCAATTATGTGGTATAATTCCATTTAGAAAAATGTTATTAAATAATTTTAATAAACGCGATTTAAAGTTATCTGATGAATTTTTGATCATTGAGTATGATATTTTATCGGTACCTGGGCTATTGTCTTTGGTCTTTTTTATAATAAGATCAAACTCGAATGTTGTAAATTCTTTTTCCAATTCCCTTGCTGATTTGCATAGTTTTTTAGGTTTATATTCGGAATTAATTAAAAGATTTTTGCAGTTTAAATATTGTGTTTAAAAGTTGGAGTTTGCTGACGTGGTGGAAAATTTTTTTGCAAGTAGGTTGATTATTTCATTTGTTTCGGTTGTGATTGACTCATCGGATTTTTTGATTGCACGAATGTTCCGTGTATTAGAGGGTTTATCAGAGAAAGCTCTGACAGTTTGCCATATCTGCTGTATAGATTTTGTAGGCGATATATTTGAAGTAAGTTCCATGTATGCTTGGGATTTGGCTTCTTTTATTTTTTTTGCTGAATATAGCATTGAGTTTTCTAAATTGAATAATATTGGGTAAGAGTTGATTTCATTTCTTTCCAGAGTGTCATCTTTTTTTCTCTAAGCTCGTTAAGTTCTTTATTCCACCAAAAAGTGTTGTGAGTTTTTTTATGGGGACGACTAACGGGGATGGTACCGTTAGATGAGGATAGCAAAGATTTTGTAATTAAACCTGCTTCTTTATTAATGTTGCAAGTTTCCACTCTTTTAGATGATTCCTGATCTAATTTTTTTGAAAATAGAGGCCAGTTGACTCTTTTTGTGATAAATTTTGGGGTAAATTTGACTATATTATTGTTGCTTTGAGATTTAATTATTATTGGGTTATGGTCACTACCACGTTGGTCATCTTCAAAATTCCATGAGAGTTTGGTTGAAAGATTTTGGCTGCAAAAAGAAATATCTACTACTGTAAAAGTATGATGTGTGGAAAAATGAGTAGATTCCCCGGTATTGAGAACAAGGAGGTTATTGTTGTTTATGAAATTTTCTATGAGTTTGCCTCTTCGATTATGATTGGATGGTCCCCATAATGGACTCCATCCGTTAAAATCACCCAGAATAAGGTTGTTTGTTGCAGAAACAGAAATATTATCCAAAATGGGTTTTGTAATTTTTTCGCAAGGTGGTAGATAAACGTTTTGAGTAAGAATTTTATGACTTAGATTTATTTCTATTGAAGATATTTGAAAATTACCAGAAATGTTAGTTGGGGTGTATTTATGTGGGATACTATTTTTAATAATAATAGCAATGCCCTGCTTATTTGAATACTGAGTATTGTGAAAGTATGAATTGTAATGTTTAAGGCACCTTTCGGTATTGTTTGCTGAAATGTGAGTTTCCTGCAATACGATTATATCAAAATTGTATATTTTATTTAAAGCTTCTAAGTTGGCAAAGTTGTGTTTATGACCGTTAATATTCCACTGAAGTATTTTCATATAGTATAATATAAAAAAGTGGGGTTTAATTGCAGGTATATATCATTTTTTTTTTATTTATTTATAAATCCATTGCGGATTCGTTGTGTTTTGATTTGGACAGAACTGCATCGAGTTCTGATTGTAGATTTTTGATCTCATTTGTTTTCTGTTGTTGAGAGTAGTTTAAGTTAAAGTTGGAAGAGGTAGGTAATTCATTTAAAGAATTAAGAGAGATTTGCTTGTTGTTGTATTGATTTGTTACTTTATATTCTTTTTGTGTTGTGTTTTGGGTTTCAGTTGTTTTTGGTTGTTATTTTTGGAAAGTTTTGTTGTTGTTTTTTGGATTATTTTTTCTGTATTTTTGTATTCAGTTTTTTTTTCTTTTTGATTTGTTTTTTGTGTATTATTTTTTTCGGTTGTTCCAATTGTTGTTAGGTCTTCGATAGGAATATTTTTAGTAAAATGATCAGGAGAGTAATTTGTATTGACATATTTTGTTGAATCGGCAATTGAAGTTCTGTTTATTGTTGAGTGTTTTATGATTTCTTGTTTTTTTAAATAAGTGGAGCATTTTTTGTTTGTTGATTTATGTTGGTAATTGCAGTTAATGCACCTTACTGATTGACATGATATTTCTGCTGAATGAAGTGGTAGGGAGCATGTACTGCACAAGGCAGATCCACTGCATCTATTTTTTGTATGCCCAATTCGGTGGCATGATTTACATTGCATTGGTTTTGGAATGTAATGATCAACTTTTACGCTTTGAAAGCCTATTTTTATTTCAGTTGGTAGATTGTATGTGTCGAAAGACAATATATGTAGCGGAGAGTTTTCTGGTATACCATCTACAAGTTTTGTTATCTTGTGTACTTCCTTGACATATTGGTCGGACAGACCTGAGACTATTTTTGCTTCAGTTAAGTTTTTTAATTCTTAGTTGGTAGATTGTATGTGTCGAAAGACAATATATGTAGCGGAGAGTTTTCTGGTATACCATCTACAAGTTTTGTTATCTTGTGTACTTCCTTGACATATTGGTCGGACAGACCTGAGACTATTCCTGCTTCAGTTAAGTTTTTTAATTCTGGACAGTAGATAACCTCTTTTACGGTATTGAGCTTATCATGGTATGAGCATGATATGTCGCAAATATTAGAGAGTTTTTTTGCTTGTACTAATAACTCAGCTTGTCTTTTGGTGGTTGTTAAGATAAGAATATTTCCATCACGAGTAAATTTTGTAATTTTTCTTTGACTTTCTGATATTAATCCATTTAGTGCTTTACTAAGTAGAAATATATTAAGTGAATTCAATGGTTTATCAGGAGTTATAGATTTCATAATGACAAATTTTGGGATATCTTTATTTATTGTGGAAAATGTAAGTCTTGGAAAGTCCGAATCGTTAATGTTTTTCCCTTTAACTTTTTTCCTTGGTGGAGAGGCATCAAACGTTGTGCCTCCACCCGGGGGTGGAGCACTGTTCATTTTATTTTTTTTTCATTTTTTAAATCTTTTTATAATGTTAAATGTAATAAACAAGATATAGAGTATTTAAAGAGAGCGAAAGTTAATGGTGAAGAAAAACACTAATGCGCACTTGTTTTAGAACGACTGTAAACACCGATAGCTGTCACAAGACTGGAAGATATATAAAATAAAAAAATTTTTTTGGCTCACTCTAACCAGTATACCACGTTTGTATGTATGTGTAGATAATTGATAATTGTAGAAATTTCAAACGGAATGACAAACCTATATATACCATTTTCACTGTGTAAAGAGTATAATAAGTAAAAGAGAACGAAACTTGGGCAAGTCAATTGCTGAGTCTGAACGTGAAAGCAAGTTCAAAGAAAAATAAAAGAAAATAAAAAACTAACTTGCGCAAGTGACTTGCCTAGTCAGAAAGGGGGTGATGTTTGGCCTCCCATGAAATTTCTGTTTTAATGGTTTTGGCGCAGCTCAAAAATAAATTGAAAAAAAGTTGTTTTTGAAAAAAAAAATTTATTAATTTTATTATACACAGTTTTAAAACAAGTAAAAGAAAAATTATTTCACAGATTATTTTTTTTATTATTTTTTTGAACTGGTTACCACCAGACATCCTGGCTAAGCAGACACCGGACTGAGGCTGAATGCCACAAGGGCATGGAAGTATGTGAATTATGGACATGCGAGAATTTTGGGTATGATCAATATTGGTTCTCCTATTGATTACAAGGTACCTGAACCAGTATTCGATCCGGGTTTCGTGACGAATATACCGGATAGATCTGAATACGATAACGGCCACCGACCTGCGGAGAACGCCATCCAGATATTTACTGACGGATCGCAATCACATGCTGGAGCTGGATTTGGTATCCTTTCGATCCAGTTGGGTTTGGAATTGTCCCTTAGGCTACCGGATTACTCTAACGCGATACAGGCCGAACTAATGGCTATTAGGACAGCCGCGGAACAGATTCAGTATAATGAAATATCTGGCAGGGATATTTAAATATTTACTGACAGCAAGGCGGCTATTAGGTCCCTTGAGAGTGTGTACAGCATATCGAAAATTGCCCAGGAATGCCGGGTGTCTCTTAAGGAGATAGCGAGACATTCGACGGTTACCCTTGTGTGGGTTCCAGGACATGGGGATATTGATGGTAATAATAGAGTTGATGCAGTTGCAAAAGCCGGTACCACCTTAGATACGGTTGAATCCAGTTATGCTTTGGGCATTCCCTTATCGAAGGGTAAGCAGCTAATCTCGCATCAATTCTATTTGAATGTTTGGAAACCAGAAAGATCTGGCCTGGCATAGATGTGCATAGGACGCAATATGCAGTGAATATGCCCGAATCCACCTTAGGAACTTCATAGCGGTCATTATCGGACACTGGCCTATAGGTACACATGCGAAAAGGCACAACGAGTTCTGCAGAAGTTGCGATAACGAGGAAGAGGATGAGACAACTGAACATCTTCTCTGTAATTGTCCTGCATTCGGGGACCTGAGACACCAGATTCTAGGTCAGCGAATACTTGTGAGTAAAACTTGTCTTTCCTCAGTTGATCTGGGAAAGATCCACACCTTCATAAACAGGACAGGATGGCTGAGAAACGACGGCCAGAGGACATAGACGAACGGCGTGGGTGCCTACGGCGAGCTATGCCAACGGGCGGCTGCCGGATCTAACCTAACCTTATTTTTATAATGAAAAGATACAAATGAACAGGATAAACTTGTTTGTGGAGATTTCCAAAACATTCTAAACACATAAAGGGCTCTTGCAGACAATCCGGACAGTACGTGTATACTCTTTTTTCCCTTCCATCTGTTTCATCCTGGAACAACATAAAGTACATGTTCGACGTACTTTTGTATTACTTGCACTTAATTTTATTTTTAAAACATGAATATTGTTGGATTTTGGCTTCATATGTTTTTCTGGCTTCTGTAAATTTAGAAGAGATGATGTAATTTTTTCTCTAAACCGTTGTATTTTTGCGTTATTTTTTTTCGTAGCTGTCTTGTATACTACAAACGCATTTACTACCGATAGTCCTAGCAGATATTCTAAACCCAGTTTGCGGTACCACTTTACACCCTTCCTCAAAGTAGTAGCATAAGAACAGTTTTGGTCTGTTAAATCAATCCAGCTTTTCCTTTGTTGTAAGCAAGTATGGCTATTGGCTTTTTCTTACTCTTCTTCGCTAAGCGACGCTTAGAACTAGAGGTATTACTTGTTGATGGTTGGTCGAGAACATCAATTAGTGCTCGTTCGACACTATTTTGGTTTTCTTGAACCATTTGTGGACTGTGTTCATCATGTGTTCCGTTCATCGCGAGTATCGCGCCACTTCAGTGCAACTATTCCATTTTGGTCTTCCCTATAAATTACCTGGCCTTTTTCCAATTTGGCATCAAAAACTTCTTTTGGCATATGCTTTTTGTTTGCTCTTAGTGTACCCACAACGTGTGTATTTTGTCGTAAAAAGGAAAGTGCCAATTCGTAGCTCGTGTAGAAAATGTCAACGAACAGTGACCTACCTTGATTTAGCAAATCCCTTGAAAGTTTTTCGCAAATTGATCGTCCCAGGCCCAGACTTTTTGCGTAAGCCTCTGATTTGCCCGAGTTAATCTTACTTGCCCATGTATATCCCTCTGTAGAACAAAGCTTGAAAAATTTTATTCCGTATTTATGGGCTTTGTTGGGGATATACTGTCGAAATATTAGGCGACCGCTCCAAGTCAGGAGAGTCTCATCAATTACAAAATCCTCACCTGGGTATAGATTTTTTTTATATTTGTTTTCCAAGATATCTATAAGTGGTTGGACTTTTCCAATCCTATCCCCATTTGGAATGGTCTTATTGTTGGCAAAGTGAATATTCGCTAGCATTACCTCGAAACGATTCCGCGACATTATCTTCGGCGCAACATTGTTTCTGTAAATGTCACCTGTAGACAAGTATGATGGAATGCTACCAAGTCGTACAAGACCCATCCACATTAGAAGTCCCAAGAACGTTTTCATTTCATCACTATTAGTTAGAGTCCATTTTTTCATTTGACTTTCGCGTTTAAGTTGTTTTGCAGCCATTTTTTGTTCAGTGTATCTGTTTGTTTCTAATACGATAACGTTGATTACTTCATCGACAATAAACAAACGAAAAGCGTCAAACGGGGTGATACTTTGTGAGTCATCTACTTGTAGGCCTGATTTTCCCGAAAAAGTAAATGTTTTATGACGACCTTCGTATTCGGACCAGACAGCATTTATAATTTCAGTTTCACTTACAACCAAATCTTCTTCTTGTTCGTCATCTTCATCTTCTCTATTTTCTTCTAGTTCTAGAGTTTCAAGAATTTTTTCTATGTTGTCTGCAAGTTCCTCATCTTCATTATTTTCCGAGGAGTTTGGAGTAGGATCATATATAGGATCCTTTATAGAGTCATCAGAACTGTAATTTACATATTCTTCATCACTTTCTGTACTTTCAAGTATTTTTTCTAACTCAGTATCCGATAAAAGCTTCCTTTTCGGCATTTCGTAAGGCAAATATGATGTAATAATATATTGCGATCAACTCTTCTTGCTTACTGAGCACGTAATAAGAAAGAAAATAGAGCGAACCTAATTTGTTGCAGTTTTTTGAGAGTGTTTTTTGTCGTGCAAATATTTCCGACATGGCGCTGCATTAAAAAAGGCGTGGGAGGCGCCACGTCGGACACATGCGTGTGACACTCGAATTTGTAAAAAACTCTCTGTTTCTAAGCAGTAAAAATTACAGGTAGTAGCCTAAATTCCAATATTGACGTTTTAGAGGAGATTACGGAAAAAAAATGCTGTGGCCCCCAGCATCTTATATGCTGAAAGTGCCTTGGCAGTCAATGTGTTCAGCAACCGGATTATATAAAGTCATCTGGTTTTGACTTGGTAAGTCGATCCTACAATAATATGCATACCTAAACACAAATAAGTGCGAACATCGGTATACCAATTATTTATTTTCAGATCAATATTGACTTTATTTTAAAATTTCCAATGGCAAAAAATTTAAGGACAGGTGGTCAAATTCCAAGACTTAAAAGAAATTGATAACAAGAACAAAGGTAAATATATTTCAGAAAAAGTATAAAATGTTGACACATTCAAACGAGCGTTAAAAAAACAAAACTGTATTGACGGCATACGTGAATTTCTTCTGTACTACAGAGCAACAGACAACAACAACGCTAGTGAAGGTAAATCACCTTCTGAACTATTCTTGGGGAGGAAAGTGAGAACCAATATGGATTTATTCTTAAAGCCAAAAGGTAACATTCAACACCGTAATGAAAAGATGGAAGCTCAGTACAATCGAAGATTCAACGCCAAACCTAGAATATTCGATGTTGGTGCTGAAGTCTACGTGAAGGTTTACAAGTACAATAAATTCTTCTGGGCACCTGCAATAATCAAGAAAAAACTTGGGAAAGTCAACTACGAGGTGGAAGTCACCGTTTTTCCACATTTTAAAGCCATGAAAGCACATTCAAACCAACTACGTCTTCGTCATATCTCTTCATCAAACCTCTCATCCTGGTTGGATATGTTTGACATTCATCCTTGGCTTCGACCAACGCCAAGTCGCAACAATCGAGCCATAGCTGATCATCATGCAAGCCAATCACCCGTAACCGCAAGTGGAGCCAAAAAGACCACTGCCTCTAATACTGCTCCACCACCACTGAATCCGCAAACTGGCTGTACAGTAGAAACTGCGTATAACCCTCAAACTCCAACACAACCGTCAACGAACCACGACATCACTCAACAACAATCCCCAGTTCGTCGTTCTAGCCGTCAAAGACAAAAGCCATGTTGGTTAAGAGATTTTACAGCTTAAAAAGGGAGATGTTGTGGCTGGCAACCATACCACGATATACAAAAAAAACTAAATTTCGCACGTACACACATATATATTCTGCCGCTATATTGTATTAGCGGATTCTGGTTATCATCGTACACACATTTGTACATACGTACATGAATGCATGCATCTACGTGGGATATACTTATGTATTTGTACTCCCGTTAGATTTATATCGAATGTTTTCATGTAGATGCTAAATACAAATTATAATATTCTATTTTCTACCTCCAAATAGTGAGCAAGCTCTATTTATTAGTTTATTTAATAAAATAATATAACTGAATTGACATACACATATTGTGTCTTATTGAACATAGTAAGGGACACAACAACATACTAAGTTAATTTTTGTAGATTTTTTCTAGAATCTCAAAATTCTTAAGGTTTTGCTATATTAGCCTCTACGCCAGAAGAACTAGATGTAAAGCTAAATTCACTGAAGGAGCAACGTCGAAATGTACAGCCGCGGCTTTTAATTGTTGGAGAAGTAACTAAAATAAGGTCTATTTGTGTCTATATTGACGAAGTAAAATATCAATTTTTAATATTTTTAAATGCTTTTGACATTTTGTTTAAGACTTTTATTTGTTTAATCTTAATATCCTGAAAAAAACTGATGTATGTATTTTATAAATTTTTAAAAGTTAACGTCACCTTTTTATTGTCCAACAATGTGTATTTATTATTATGTATGTATAAATTTACATACAATCAAATATTTAAATTAAAAAATGTAACATAAGTACAATAACACAAATCCATACATATGTACATACCATATAACAATTCACCAAACTATTTTTGTACTTAAAAATAAAACTTATCTATATTTCTAATAATTTGAATAAAAATATTTCATTTACCAAATCAGTAAATATTTTGTTCAAATATAAAAATATTCTTAAAGTTTTTTTATTGAATTGGGAAAGTATTTGTTTGTTTAAATGTAAAATATTCAATAAAAATTTTATCTAATTCTGTTAAATTATATGTTTGAAATTTTTTTGCAATTTCAGTAAGCATTTTTAGTTAATAACCTAATATTTTTATTGAAAAAATCGGTGGATTTTTTCAAACAAATAATTAAAAATTTTTGTATTTGAATATACAAATTTGTTTATAGGACCTAAATTGGTCAAAAAAGTATTTGATTCGGTAAATTTTGTGTTTGAATTAGAAAATTACTTTTTTCTGTGTGAGGACATACAATATGATGCCGAACAATATAGAAAGTGAAACAAACAATAATATTTTTAGAAGAAAAGTTGTTGATTTTATAAAAAATGTTAATGCAATTTAGAGCTTGGAAATATTATGAAATGTAATTAAATGAAAAGTATTAAAAATACTACTAATAATAAATTATAATA
Source organism: Phyto melanocephala (assembly GCA_941918925.1). NCBI lineage: Eukaryota > Metazoa > Arthropoda > Insecta > Diptera > Rhinophoridae > Phyto > Phyto melanocephala. Next base: position 59,132,678 of record OW799236.1, read on the forward strand.
ATCTATATGTGACAGCGCATAGAGAAAGGGACTTAAGGGTAAAAACAGGTTTTGTTCAGGAGAGCCATTTTAAAGATTAAATGATTTTTCTTTTTTTTTTAATTGTTAATACGGAAAAAGATAAATTTTTTTAGTTTCGTAAAATCAAGCTATTTTGTTAATTTAGTATGGGAAAAAATTAAAATGAATAAATTTTACCGTTAGGTCCCTTTCTATTTGCGCTTAGAATCGGCGACTTAATTTTTATAAAACGCGCATATCTCTGGCAGGGAACACTTTTGGGGCATGGGATCGGTCTCATTCGATGCTCAGATGCTGTCCACATAAAAAAAAAGTGAACATTGTTTTTTTTACCCTTAGGTCCCTTTCTCTATGCGCTGTCACATATATATAAAAGTGAAACTCTGTGTGTGTGTGTTAGTTATAGACTCCGAAACTGTAAAACCGATCGGACTCAAACTTTGGCAAGTTGTTGTACATATTCCAGGGAGTGTTTATGGGTAAAAATTGGGCAGTGCCACGCCCATAAAAAATTAGATATCAATTTTAGCTACTTGCCACTTATGGGCCACGCCCATAAAAAAGTTATAATTTTGAGGTACTTGCACTGGACCGCAACTGCAACTTTGCACAGATATTGAGCTGTCATGACTTTACAATTTTGCGATTAGAAAAGTGAACAGTGTCACACCCATAAAAAAAATTATAATTTTTAGCTACTTGAACTTCACCGATTTTTCTGAAACTTTGCACACATATTGAGCTTTCATGACTATATAGTTTCGTGATTAGAAAAGTGGGAAGGGCCACGCCCATAAAAAAAGTTATAATTTTAAGGTACTGGCTCATAATCATGAAATTTCGTGATTAGAAAAGTGGGCAGTGTCACACCCATCAAAAAAATTATAATTTTTAGCTACTTGAACTTCACCGATTTTTCTGAAACTTTGCACACATATTGAGCTTTCATGACTATATAGTTTCGTGATTAGAATAGTGGGAAGGGCCACGCCCATAAAAAGTTATAATTTTGAGGTACTGGCTCTGTACCGATTTTTGTGAAAATTTGCACACATATTGAGTTATCATGACAATACAATTTCTTGATTAGAAAAGTGGGCAGTGTCACACCCATAAAAAAAATTATCATTTTCAGCTACTTGAACTTTACCGATTTATCTGAAACTTTGCACACGTATTGAGCTGTCATGACTATTAGTTTCGTGATTAGAAAAGTGGGCAGTGCCACGCCCATTGAAAAAACTTATAATTTTTAGCTTTTTACACTTGATATTCAATTTAAATTTAGAATGCATTTTTATTTATTAAGTCGCGTAGCAACGCGCGACGGGCTTTTCTAGTAATATAATAATAACACTGTGCAAGAAATTTACACTTTTTTTTCGTGACAAGCTGGGCACCTGGCGTTTTAACATAATTCGGGTACGCTGAATTCAGTGGTGCCCGTGGTTTTTTAAGATTGGCTTTGGTTTTCGAGATATTCCGTTATTTCGAAAATGAAGGAGGTTGCACAACATATGTTCGCGTAACTCAAAAACGCTTATTGAAAAAACTTAAAAAACCGAAATTCCGCAATAAAAAAGGAAAGGAGTAAAACTCCTTTCTAATATCCGCAGTCGTTTTAGAAACATACTTTTTTTTTTTGAAAAAAAAAATAATTTTTTTATCAAAATTTCGAAATTTTTGTTTTTTAAAAATTCATAAAACACTAAAAAATGCAGCTAGGCTTCTAATTTTTTGCAGACATATAAAAAACGAAGCTGATAACAAAACAAGCCACAAATCTTTAAAATCTGTTAGCAATTTTTGATTCTATTCACAAAAGTCGACAAATTTTAGTTAATTTAAGAATTTCATAAAACGCAACCCCCCTAAGGGATGGTGATAAAGGGAAAGTATAATTTAAGAAAATGTTAAGAACAAAAAACATTGGAGGTCGGTCATACATTTTATTCCCCTAGGAGTTAATCCTAGGCGTTAGAAACAAATGATGGGAATGAAAAATAAAGTTGCGCTGGTAATTTGGCCCGTCTAGGGGTATCTCAGGCGCAGCAGGTGCAACATTTAAGGCTAGAGTTCTACACGTAAAAAAACTTGGTGGTGTTAGCACTGTTGCTAGCAGGGTACACTTATACAAGGTAGCGGTGCCAGCTCAGCTGACTATTTTTTTGTTTTCTGGAGTATGTCAAACTACATATTTAAAAAAATGATTTCAACTCCGGAAATTGTCAAACTCCATACACAAAAGCAGAGACAAAAATTTTTCTCCTTTGCGCTATCACATTATGTAATTACACTATGGTTGTTAGTGCTTTTTGAAATTTTTGACTTGGAAAAATTTAAGTAAGTGCTCGGTGCGATTTGATTTTATATTATTAGTGTTTTTCTGTTTTCTTTGGTGACATCAAATTTCAAATTAATTTTTTTATCGAACATAGTTTTCGCAAAGTTAATTCAGGAAACAAAAGTAAAAAAACATTTACTCAATGTAAAATGATATTAAATTAGAAAATATATTAGAGGTATTAATAGGAAAATTATAAGAATTGATGGTATACAATGTTTTTATTATTGTTTTGAGTATGGGTCAATTTAAAAAAAAACGCAATTTTTGTGTCCCCGCACTTTACACTACTATTTAGGGTAAAAAAAAACAACAACAAAAAAAAATTTTGAGAGTGATCAGCGAGGAATATGTAACAAAAAAACGTAATTCTCAAATTTGTATGTTTGTTTTTTTGTTTATTCAGAATGGTGTTTTGTTTCTCCCTCGGACTCCTTCCATACAAAAGCATGTGTCCCCCGTTAGAATTTTTAGTAAGCATAATTAAATAAAATCCAGAAAAAAGTAAATATGCAACATTTAATAACAGTTTTCGAATTATTGAGTTTCTTTCTTGTGTTTTCATTTGTTATAGTCGTCAAAACTAAATTAGTGCGAATTTGGTGTTGCAAAGAAAGGTTGTCCCCACAATTTGCATTGAGCGTCACTTTTTTTATAATTCAAGTTATATTACTAGTTTTCAATTTGCATTTAAATAAAGTAAATAACGTAAGGAAAGTACAAACCTTAATTATTACAAAAGTGAACAAAAAATCTTTGTAAAAAAGTGTGCATTTGCGCAGTTTTTGTGAACACCATGGTCCTTACCATAAAATTTCATGAGCGTCACGCTAATTTTTTTAAAAGTGAATTTATTAAATGTAAAAAATTGAAGTTGACAATCATTGTTTACATGGTTTCAACTCATTTTTTTATAATTTGTAAGTTTGAGAAATAAATTGCCTACGAAAAAAACCAGAATAGGCAAATATTTCATGAGCATCACTTTTGATATATATTGCTTCATAGCTTAAAATGCTTAATTATGATTTTATTTTTTAATTTTTAAGAGTAAAACAACAAAATTAATGGCGGCTGAATGAGCATAAAGATATCGTGAGAAAATAAAGCTAGATAAAGCGCGTAATGACGAATATAAAAGAAAGGAGAAAGAAAGGTATAATCGTGGTATATTTGAGTTTAATCGTGCTTTTGCAACTTAAACCTCTGGAGGACCGGAAATTTATGCAACTGCCACAAGCTTAATTCGAAAGTGGTAAAAATTAATGAGAATAAAAAAAGCAAAACCGCTTGTCATTTCATGAAGTTTATACAGATTCAGAATAAGAGTTCGAATAAAAATTTATAAATTAAATTAAGTTAAGTTATTGTTTTGCGTCAAATATTTACATATATGTCTAAGTTTCTTCAAGAATTACCTCCTTTTTTCTATTTATGTTAAACACATCAAAGAATATGTATATGTTTAGTTTTGCATGAAAGTTTTTGGTTTTTGAAGTTTTTTTGTTTTTTTTACTTACTTTTTGTAAAAGAATTAACTTTTTTTCGTTAAACTTTAAATTTGGCATTATTTCTTGTTTACGTGCAACAAAATCTCTTGAGCGTCACAAAATATCTTGAGCGTCACACTTAGTTTTTTTTCCTTAAAACGCTTATAATTATTTTTTTTTTAATTAATTGTTACAAGCCTATTACTTTGCAAGTAACCTCTAAGTTCAAGTCTTTTTTTTTACCAAAAATTTACATATTTTCTTCTTAAAATTTTAAAATAACTAGTCACTTTAAAAAAAAATTAAAAATCAAGGTGAATCGTGATTTTGTGTTTATAATCGAAAAGGTATTTTCGCAAAAGTCAATCTTGAGAAACAAAAGAACATCGTATTAAGCTTGAATTTCAAATATTTTTGCATTTTTAGCGATTTTCTATACATATTTGGTGTGTGACGCTCAAGATAGAAATCATAGAAAACCTAAAAAAATTCAAAAAATATTGATCTTTTTGAGAGCCTAAAAGTACCACCGGAATCTTCATCAATTTCTACATAAATTGGCCACTCCTACCGGCGAATTGAAAAAAATTTAAAAAGAAGCAAAAAAAAACTCGACGTGTACGTTTTTTTTGAAATTGACCCGTATACAAAAAATTACATTTGAATATTGAACGTACTTTTCATTTTATATGGAGATACATTACAAAAATGTTATATGCAAAATCTTGACATTTTACAATTATACAGTGCAACAATTGATAGCCTTGATGAGGTAAATTTTTTCATTGATCAAAATTTGTTATAATATCATTATGATATATGGCCAGATGATATTAATTAGACTTATAGGTCGATTATCATTAGCAATAGAACTTCAGTTTCGCTCACGTCATGAATGGCAGTTACGGTCTGGAAACTGTTAGTGTTGAAAGTAGGGTGATCGATTATTCGACTTTTTTAAGAACCCGGTTTTCAAATAGTTTGAAATTTAGAAAAAACCGGTTAAACGGGTTCGAATATATAAAATATAATATATAAAGAAACAATTAAAAAAATATTGTAAAAAAGATTATAATAAAAATGATATCTAAGTATGAAATTTTTACAGTTTATATACGTTTATCTGCACAATAACGCAATAACTGACATGAATGCAGTTGACTAATTTGGTTTTTATTAGTTAAAATTAAGGACAACAGGTACTCTTTACAAGTAAAATAAATAAAAACAAGTAAGAGCACTATATTCGGCTGTGCCGAATCTTTTACACCCACCACCAATTTGGTGTACATTTGAAGCACATTATTTATTATTTTGTTAATCACTATGGAATAATCTCTTTATAATAAAATATGTATCACTTTCTTTGTAGAGGGTGATTAAATTTTAAGGGCCCACGTCGAAGGTGAACTACACCTAGTCTTTAAATTTGTTTTCTGCATTTCATTTGACATTTCTCAATCTCAAACTTAATCAATTTGATCCGTGGAAAGATACGCAAATGAGCAACGCTTTAAAGTTATTCAGTTTTTTTTTATAAAAATGGGCGTTCAAATCAAAATGCATTTTGTGCACTTCGTAATTCTTTTGATCAACATAATCGTTCAAATTCGTCCACAATCGGGAGAATTTTAAAAAATATTTAAATTTCTGCAAAACAGGTATGTATAAAATGTTAGAAAATCTGTGAATGCCTTCTTAGTTCGTTGAGTGGTAACCACTGCTGGTTTTTGCGATATTGTGGCAAAAGAGCAGTCAACCTCGCTTCATCATCATGCCAACGATTGAGCATCAACATTGTTATTGAAAATTTGGACCATCAGATAGAGGAGTTGCGCCAAGGATGGGGGGGCCATTTTGGCGATATATTGTTAAATACATAATTGAACCATACAAATATTATAATTACAAAAAGAAATAAAAATAATATCCTAAATAATTTGTGTTTTATTTAAATTCAACATCGGTCCTTAAAATTTAAGCACCCTTTATAACTTCGATATGCTACTAAAATGCTTTTGTAAATGTAGTCTTTCAATGAAAGTGGGCGATAAAGTGTGTCAATAAAGTTTCTGCTAATAAATACAACTTAGATATTTCAATATAGTCCTTTATTTTCCCAAAAACTTTGTCAATAGAGAAATTACATGAATTTAAGATAAACCGTTACATGGGAGGTAGGCGTTAAAGTGAGCGTGTCACCTAAACTTATTGGCACAACAATTACATTGATTAGAAGGATAGACGCAGCAAATTGGATCATCATACCTGTAATTTTGGCGATTTTACGAGCTTTTAAATTTCATTAACGGTACACAACGTGAAAAGTGGGCGTTATAGTAGGCATGTCAAAGTTGTTTTTGCCAATGAGTACTGTTTTGACTCAGCTGATTTGCTGGTCGGTGTTGCTTTGTCCGGGCGGAAACACCGGGACAATTATGGTGTTTAACACAAGCACTTAAACTTGGTTATTTTTAATGTATTTATTAATAATATAATTCTGCCTTGTGCTTATGCATTTTCCCACGCGTGTTAGAAATTCCAGGAACCTGACACCCTCAGACAAATGCAATGCAAATAAACTTAAAGGTAGTTCAAGGTTGTTATTAAATTTTTAAAGTAAAAGAATTTAAAGTAAACAAAAAACTATAGCAAAACTTGAAATTTAATCAGACGTTCAAGGTTTTTCTTTTCTCATAATTTGAATTAACTGTTGAATTAAATTAAGGGAAAATGCATAACTCCAGCAAAAATAAAAATAATAAAATTACATGAAATCAGCAATTTAAGGTTGTTCAACTAATTTCGTTCAGGCATATGTACGTAAGTATGTTTGTACATTTATACAAACGTACTTATACACATATGAAAGAAATTCATTGTGAAGGTCTGAACATGTACCCCGCCGTTGAGTCATGCTCAACAAAATTATAAATGTGACAACCTTATATTGCCCTTCATATGTCTTAGAATTAAATATTTAAACTACTGATACTTCAAATTCTGGTGTTGGAATATGTTGACGTACAGCTGGACGTGGAGTTTGTTGATTTGGTTTAATTCCTTTGCAGCATGCCCATCTCCATGCGATCCTTAGGCATATTATGATTACGAGAACGAGAGCAACATAGGCAATGGTCCCATGGTGATATTTGATATGTTTAATTTGTGACGGAAGTTCAGCAGATACCGTTTGGTGTAATTTACTTTGAATTTCGGAGATATTTTTAATTTGGTCGGAATAGATCTTGTGATGAATTCCTGCAATTTGACCCTCGTCTGGATAACTGATGTCACTTATATTGCTTATTGCTGTGTATGATGTTTGAAGAGATGTGGAGATAGTTTGATGACCTTTGATGATGATTGCGTTGAGCTTAATTGTACAATCTGGTGAGATTTTTAAGAGGCCAGATCCTTTTAAGGTTAGCTGTGATTTTTCTTGCCCACATACGGAATTTATTCGGGACGGCTGCTGCATAGTGTAAAGCCATTGATTGTTGTATTCTAACTGCGTAAGTGACGTGCTATCAGCAACAGGAACAATGTTACAACTTGTTGGAGGGTTAAAATTAAGAAGTGATAGCTCGCATAGGCATTTGTCAGCGTTTGCAGTAAATTTTGTATGCATTTGTGGACATAGAAATTCATTCTCTCTTGTTGTTACACATGTGGTCCACTGTTTCTCCGCCAACACGAAATACTGATCTTTATGAGCATTTATGGCCAGAAAGTCGCTGCATGGTCTTATAGCAAGCATTGTGCCATTTATTTGAACAGGAATTGGGTGTGGTTTCAGAAGTTCGAATATTTCAGGATCAGATAACGGAATAGATATGTGAAAAATGACGTGGTCTTTTGTAACACCTCCCTTTACATTCATAATTTTGTACAGTTGTAGAATGTTATCTTTGCTTACTGGTAGTTCTAGGGATGTTGGAAGATGATTTCTTACTTGTACTAGCTCGGCTTGAAGTTGTGACGGTGACAAAAGCATTGGGCTAATTTTTCCATGGTGTGAATCCGTTAGTGCTGCTATGATTTCTGCTTGAATTCGGTGTAACCTTGCTGATGTTAATGAAAGTTGAACTGATCGTAACATGAATATTTGAAACAGCCTTGCTTGATATTGTTCTTTTTCATTTTCTTGTAATCTAGATGCAATTTCTGATAATTGATTATCTACACTGTTGAACTTTTGTTTCACATTTTCTTCATCTTGTTTAAGGACGTTTAGAGTTGCATCAACAATTGATGTTTGATTTATGAGGAGTTGTTTGAGATGGTTTTCATTGTCGTTTACTGCGTTGATGGTGTTTGACATTTGTTCAGCATAATCCGAATCCAGAATACCAAACAGTGAACTAGCGATATTGCCAACAATGTTAATAGCACCACGCTTAGCTCTCCTCTTTAGTAAGAGGTTTTTATCCTTTAATCCTGCTAGGCTGAAGTCAACTGCCTGGAGAACGCTCGAACAAGTCGCCCTTTGAGTTAGACGGCTGCATAAGTGGTGCAATGCCGTTGTTTCGTTCATGAAGGTACTTATTTCTTGCCAATATGGTTTTAAGTTATAGTAGGAGATGATGTTCCATTCTGACCGCGATACTCGTGTATTGCCAATACCCTCAAAGTGCAAGCCGATATTGGGTTCAAACTGTGTGACTTCGATTTTATCTGTTGATATGAGTGGAAGCAATAGTAATATTGTGAGAAGGGTGGTCGTAATTATGCTTGCCAAAGTCCGCTGTCTTTTAGCGAGTGGCCTTCCATCCACTGACTGTTTTGATGATTGGTTTTCTGCTAACATCTCATGATTATCCTTAGGTTCTCTGATTTGAGGACATGATTGTTCTTCTTCTTCGGGTTCGTCATTGAGCTTAGGGAGTGGAGCTAAATATTGAATTGCTCGTTTAAAGATGCCTGAAGCTGTCTGGACATCTGCTACTCTTACCACGTCGTCTTGTCCTTTATATGTTTTTATTACGCGCCCCAGAGGCCATTTCATGACTGGAACGTTATCTTCTTTTATAATAACTATCGCCCCTGGTTTCAGATTCTTTGATTGTTCTCGCCATTTGTTTCGGTATTGTAGTTCATTTAGGTAGTCTCGTGACCACCTCTTCCAAAATTCGTGCTTGAGATAAGACACTAATTTCCATCGTGTTTCCAATTTAAGGTTTGTAGACTTTGCTTGAGCATCAATTTGGGCTGTTAGTGGTTCACCTATTAGAAAATGTCCCGGAGTCAATGCGCCTATATCGTTTGCATCATTTGACATGGGTGAAATGGGTCTAGAATTCAGTATTGCTTCAATTTCAACAACTATGGTTTCGAGTTCTTCGTAAGTTAGAGATGCATTCCCCAATGTTCTTATCAAAAGATATTTTGCTGACTTAACAGCTGCCTCCCATAGACCACCAAAATGTGGTGCTCTTGGCGGAATGAAGTTAAATTGTATACCCTTTTTGCTGCAAACATTCGTAATGGCTTCTTTTGCATCTGATGCATGTATAATTGTGGAAAGTTCAGGTAATTTATTCTTCGCTCCGACGAAGTTTGTTGCATTGTCGCAATATAAATTTTGGCAATGTCCACGCCGGGCTATGAAACGTTTAAGCGCACCTATAAAAGCTTCAGTTGTGAGATCACTCACTAGTTCCATGTGTACCGCTTTTGTGGCAAAGCAACAAAATACAGCAATATAGGCCTTGTGTGGTCGTTTTCCCCTAAGTTTATAATGCACAGTAATTGGGCCACAGTAATCGACTCCGGTATTGATGAATGCACGGGCTGGTGTGACACGTGTCGAGGGTAGGTTTCCCATTATTTGGTGAAATAATTCTGGCTTAGCTCTGCTGCATGTCGTGCATCGATGAACTGTGGCTCTTGCCATAATTTTTCCCTTTATTGGCCAGAAACGTTGACGAACAATTCCTAATAATGTATGCGACCCACAATGCTTGTGTTCTTCATGAATCATTTGAAATATCAATTTGGAAATGGGATCGTTGTATGGAATAAGAAGTTGATGTTTTGAGTCATATGCCAACAAAGAAGCGTCAAGCCGACCACCGACCCGTATTAGTCCGTTTTGATCCAAAAAGGGGGTAAGATTCCGGATGGTGCTTGTTCCTTGTACTTGTTTGTATTTTCTTAGTTGTGTTATTTCTTCCTTAAACTCTGAGAGTTGCATTTGTGAAATAATAGGAATTAGTGCTTGGCTAAGTTCCGTTGTTGTCATTAATTTTGATGGTTTTCTAATCTGCTTCTGACATCTGGTGTGGGCAATGAAGCGTAGAACATATCCAACAATTCGCTGCAGACGATGGAATGAATTTTTATGGTTGATTTGGTAAACAAAGGTCGGTTCCGTTGTTGTCATTGCTCGTGATTCAAGCAGCTTTGCTTTTCGTTCGAGATTTGTTGAGATGTTGGAACTTGAATTGAACTTAGTTGGCCACACCTTCTCTACGCCATGGAGAAACATTGGCCCATAAAACCAAAGAGTGCATTCTTTAAGAGCCGCTGGGGACATCCCACGAGATAGTATATCTGCAGGGTTGCACTTTGAGCTCACGTGACGCCATTGTTCTGCGTGGGTTTCTTCTTGAATTGCTGAAATTCGATTTGCTACAAATGTGTTGAATGAAGCCGATGATGAATTTATCCATGATAGCACAATTTCTGAATCAGTCCATAGCCATACTGGGCCTTTAAATCGAAGGTCAGACCTGATTCTTGTAGATAGTTGGGCTCCAAGCGTGGCTGCACATAGTTCCAATCATGGTATTGTTTGCCGTTTAAGTGGAGCTATGCGGGATTTAGCACAGAGTAAGTGTACCATGATGGTGCCATCTTTGAAAACTGACCGGATGTAAGCCGCAGCCCCATAAGCCTTTTCGGATGCGTCTGTAAAAATATGTAGTTGTTGGGATTCTGGAACTCTTCCTTTGAAAATATGTCTTGATATTTGAAGATTTTTTAACACATTCAGGTCTGCGCGAAATGTGATCCATTTAGTGTGCAGCGATTCAGGCAAAGACGTATCCCAATCAAGTTTTAACTCCCACAATTCTTGAATGAAGATTTTTGCCGTGACTATAATGGGAGATAGAATCCCCAATGGGTCGAATAATCTTGCAAGGTCAGATGTTACTGTTCGCTTAGTTACTCTCTTAATGTTGCCAGTATTGACCTTAATACCCAGTTTGTCAGTTTTCGGCAGCCAAACAAGTCCTAACGTTTTGATGCTGTCGGCTTCAATGCTCTCAAAATCTAAGTTAACCTCCAAGTTGTCTTGTGGTATATTGTGGAGTAATTGTGGATGGTTTGCACACCATTTTCGTAACGTGAAGCCGCCCTTTTTCATAATTTGCACGAGTTGCTCTTGTAATTGTATTGCTGTTGATAAGCTATTTGACCCGCCCAAGCCATCATCTACATAGAAATTTTCTTTAATAAATTGTGAAGCAAGAGGATGACGTATATTATTTTCTTCCGCTAGTTGATCAAGACATTTCGTTGCTAAGTATGGAGCAGCTCTTGTGCCATATGTGACCGTGTTGAGTTGGTAGTATGCAATGGGCTTTGTGGAATCCTTTCTCCAAATTATGAGCTGAAATTGACGATCTTCAGGAGCAACCAATATCTGCCTATACATTTTTTCAATGTCAGTGGTGAAAACGAACCTCGGCATTCGAAATCTCAATAGTATGGAGAATAGTTCGCTTTGTAGTGTTGGTCCCGTGAACATCAGGTCATTTAACGAGTAGCCAGAGGAGGTTTTGGCTGAGGCATCGAATACTACTCTGAGCTTAGTGGTTGAACTTTCTGGCCTCAGTACGCAATGATGTGGGATGTAGTAGGTTGGAGGTATTATGGAGTCTGTTTCCAATTTTGTCATGTGTCCCATTGATTCATATTGATCCATAAATTCAATGTATTTAGCATTCAATTCCGGGTTCTTTTGCAAGCGCCGTTCGAGAGCGAGAAATCGGTTGAGAGCCATTGCGTGTGAGTCGCCTAGAGTGTTAGGGGTTTGATGAAATGGTATTCTGACTATGAAGCGGTCTTGATGGTTTTTAGTTGTATTTTGTACAAAGTGTTCTTCACATTGTCTTTCAACTATTGAAAGTGGTTTTTTAGTTGTTTTAACTTCATCTAGCTCCCAAAGTCGAGCGATGGAAGCTTCAAGCCCTTCATCTTCAGTACATATTCCACAGGATGCGTCTGTAATGTGTTCTCTATTTATTTTTCCTGCTACAATCCAGCCAAGAACCGTGTTCTGCAAAATGGGAAGTTGTGGAGATAATTTTATTTGCCCAATTGCGAGCAGTTGGTGATAATGCTCGGCACCCAGCAATATATCGATTTTATTAGATCGATTGAATGTTGGGTCAGCTAACATAAGATTTTTTGGTAGTGGCCACTCATCTATGTTGATAAATTGTGATGGTTGTGGTGCGATAATTCGAGGCAGGACAAGTGCCTCCAGGCGTGTTGAAAATCCATTAATTCGAGAATGCAAAGCTACATTAACTCGGTGTTGTGTTCTTGTGTTGGAGTCCCCGATTCCATTGATGTTTACTGATGATATTTGTCTTGTAATATTAAGCTCCGTAATCAAATTGACTTGTGAGCCAGAGTCAAGTAAAGCGCGGCATTCAACCTCCATTATATCAGTTTTGATTGTTACTAGAGCTGTGCTGAGAAGAACGTATGAGTTGGACACCTCACCATTTGCCGCCGCTAGTGAGGATGCTTCTGGAGGATAAGGTATCGCTTCATTGAAAGCCGGACCAGTTACTTCGGGTTGATTAGTAGCGATTGATGATGTTTTCTGGGATACTCTTTCACTTGTTGATCTTTGGTTTGATGACTGAATGTAGTTCTCTAGATGAAGTAGCGAGTTGTGTCTTTTCTTGCATGTCAAACATGATCCTGATTTGCAAGTTTTGGCTGTGTGTCCTGATTTAAGACAGTTTACACACAGGTTTTGCTTCCGAATGAAACTCAGACGGTCTGCTGGCGATAGTTTTTGAAATTTCTGACACCGATACAGTTGGTGAACGTTGTTTTTGCAAAGTGAACACATGACTTCTGTTTGTTTAGCTGAGGTAGTGGAAACATAGACCTTTGATGATCTTTCTTTCTGGTTTATGGCCTCCAGGGATTGAAAACGATTTTCAAGAAATGTTAATAGGTCTTTGATTCTTTGTAGCTCTTTTGGATTGCTAATGGTCCTCTCATATAGAACAAGAGTGCCCCGATCCAATTTTTTGACAAGTATGTGAAACAGCATGGGATCCCATGAGACGGTATCGATCCCGATGTTGTTTAGCGCATGTAAACATTCTTGTGTTGTATCATGCAATTGTTTGATAGCAGCAGCTGATGGTCCGGCGCTTGGTTGATCCAAAAGCTGTTGCATTAGCGTTGTTACAAGAATGCGTTGATTATTGTATCGTTCCTGTAATAGGCTCCATGCGGTTGCGTAGTTTTCGGCTGTGGCTGAAAGATGACTTATTAGTTTTTCAGCTTCGCCCCCCAAATTTGATTTTAGGTACCACATCTTTTGTACCGCAGGAATATGCTGGTTGTCTACTAGTTGTGTAAACAAGTCGTGAAATGATCTCCATTTTAAATAGTCTCCATTAAATTTTTGGATCGTGACTTTAGGCAGAGGTAGTACGTTATTTTGCATTAGTTGGAAATCTTGCTGTTGTGTGCGGGAAACCAGCTTGAAATTTTCAATGACTCGATTCTCCAAGTTTTCGTATGACTTCATGTCATATCCGTCCTTCAATGGGTCATCGCTTGTTTCCCATATTTTGAAATGCAGCTCTTGGATTTCGCCCCACAGTTTTTCCTTTAGCTTTATATTGGTTGCCGTAGGATCCGTGTCGAGCAGCCTTTTTAATGATGACATCATGACATTGTGCCTTTTTATTGTCGCATTTGTTGAATTACATGTCAAAGATGTTCTTGCAGATGCTGCAGGTGCCTTATTGGTGTTTTGTTGAAAAGTGTCCAGCGTTGACGTTTTTGATGTCTCATTTATGCCTGCTTCAAATATTTCCCTGTATTTTGTGACGAGGTCCTCAATGTTCTGATAGTAGTTTTCTGCGAAATATTTGTGGTCTAACTGGAGCTTCTCAAGGCATCGTATTTCATTATCGGTGTGTTCGAATTCTGCCCAAGCGGAGTCCAATCTTTTGATTCTTTCCTCGTAATAGTGGACAGTCTTTCTGGATGGTGGATCCTTTTTAAAATTCCGAATGATGGACTCAATCCGTTCTCCTGTTGCTCGCTGGATAGTTGTAAGTTGTTCCATTGGGGAGGTTGTTTCACCAGTAGCCATGATGTTGCCTATTCGAGCTGGTTGTGCCTTTAGGAATTTGTTCCTGGGAAGAGGAGCTGACGATTTTTTTTGAAGTTGAATCACGTCGGGGTCACCAGAATGTTTTGACTCAGCTGATTTGCTGGTCGGTGTTGCTTTGTCCGGGCGGAAACACCGGGACAATTATGGTGTTTAACACAAGCACTTAAACTTGGTTATTTTTAATGTGTGTATAGGTATAACACAAGCACATAAACTTGGTTATTTTTTTTTTGAAGTATAACACAAGCACTTAAACTTGGTTATTGTGGAGGATTGGAGAATATAATAAAACAACTGTTTAGTTTGATTGAATAATTATTTCTCAGTTTGTTTTAATTAATCCATGGCCTTAAATACTATTTTATTGCCAAATTGCAATAAGTTATTCTTAATGTACTTAAATTCTATTTTATTGCTAAATAGCAATAACTTATTTTTAATGTATTTATTAATAATATAATTCTGCCTTGTGCTTATGCATTTTCCCACGCGTGTTAGAAATTCCAGGAACCTGACACCCTCAGACAAATGCAATGCAAATAAACTTAAAGGTAGTTCAAGGTTGTTATTAAATTTTTAAAGTAAAAGAATTTAAAGTAAACAAAAAACTATAGCAAAACTTGAAATTTAATCAGACGTTCAAGGTTTTTCTTTTCTCATAATTTGAATTAACTGTTGAATTAAATTAAGGGAAAATGCATAACTCCAGCAAAAATAAAAATAATAAAATTACATGAAATCAGCAATTTAAGGTTGTTCAACTAATTTCGTTCAGGCATATGTACGTAAGTATGTTTGTACATTTATACAAACGTACTTATACACATATGAAAGAAATTCATTGTGAAGGTCTGAACAAGTACGATTTAGGTGTTTCAATATAGCCCTTTATTATTTCAAAATCTTTATTAGTAGAGAAATTATATGAATTTTAGGTAAAACGTTATATGGGAGGTGGGCGTAAAAGTGGGCGTGGCACATTGATTTTCCCTTACAAAAAAACGTCTCACCAAAAAGCAAAGTGTGCAAAATTTCAGAGTCGTACATCCAATTTTGTTGCTTTTATGATGTTTTTGTTTTTAAATATACCGAAAAATACACAGTGCGGTATAAATTTTCGTACATTTTGATCGATAACTCGTCTCCTGATGCATAGATTTAGATAATTTTAGGGGAAAAATATTATTTTTACTAAGGAAATATATATACGAAGCTTCATGAGTCTACGTTAATGCGTTTGGACACAATTCCATTTTATTCGATGTTCGAAGGACACGGTTTTTTCGACCTACTCTTGCTTTTCGAGCTATAACTCTCTTCCTAATATTCCGATTTAGCCCATTTTCAATATTAGACAAACCTTGTCTATAAGAAAGATTCTGGCAAAATTTGAGCGCCCTAGCTTTTTCGGTGTGACCTCTATCGTGCTTTCAACAGACGGACAGATGGACGGACATAGCTAGATCAACATCAAAACAAACCCTGATTCAGAATATATATACTTTATGGGGTCTAAAATGGATATTTCGATGTGGTACAAACGGAATCACAAAATGAATATACCCCCACCATTTTTTTGGTGGCGGGTAAACAAAAAATTAATACACAAATAAATAAGACTTTTTATAAGGCTGTTATAATTTTTTGGCTCCACGAAAAGCCCCCCAATGAAATAACGCCCAAACGAAAAATGAAATATTCCCCAAATTTTTTTCATACATTTTTGGGTGTTATTTCATATGAAATAACTCCCAATTTTTTTGGGCCGTCTTTCATTTTTTTTGGAAATTATTTCATTTCTCATTTGGGGTTTTCAAATTATGAAATAATCTCCAATGAAATAACACCCAACAAATTTTTAAATTCGGGGCTTGTTTCATAGCGTGTATAATTTGGGTAATATTTCATTTTGTATTCGGGGATTCTTTCATTTTTAAAGCTTCTGGTTTTGGGGGGTGCTTTTAAATAAATTATATAAAAATAGGCCTTTTACAAGAAAACTTTTAGCCTGTGAATATATTACAATATCTTTTTAAATACATAAATGATATCGTTCTGGATTTGGATGGTGCGACCTTCGTGACAGACTACGAAATAAGTCTACGGACGGCAATAATGATTGTTTTCCCTAAATCAAAAGTAATCGGTTGTTGGTTCCACTTTTGCCAAGCAGTAAGGAGGCCCATAATAATAAAGTGTAACCAACTGGCAGCATTTGTACATACAACGTATATTTTCTCCATTTTGATTTCATGAGCAACCATTTTGTTTTTTTTACCATTTCTTACGTATAATGTATTAAGTTTATTATTTATGTATGTACATGAAAATAATTTTTTGGTAGTTGGGTTTCAAAAATAAATATATTGGAAATATTAAACAATTCTTTGTCCATACTTCCTCACATCTCCATTACAGAAAATTACTGCCTTCTTTACAATATTGTAACTATAATAACGTCTCCCATGAGTCGGATTTTTAAGCCATTCGTAAAGTTTTAGGATAGCTCGTTGGTGGCTGATCTGATATTGCTTCCATCGTATAAGGGAAATTTACTGCACTGGACTTAGTTCATTTACAAAACCAAAAGTAGCCACTATTAAACGAGCTTTGTATGTTCTTTCACCAAAAAAAATTGAAATTAAATGCTGGCACACTTTCGAAGTTGCATATATCCTTATTATGAAGAAGACGCATGCGGGCCTCCACACAATTAATATCAATAAATTTGCGATTTTGCTGTTGGTCCATATTGACTTCATGAAATCCTTAATGAATCTGACTCTTTTATGAATTTTGGGCATAATTTCATTTTTGTTGCTGATGGGGTTTATTTCATTGGGGGTTATTTTATTTTCATCATTGGGAGTTATTTCATATGAAATAACTCCCAAATATTGGGGGTTGTTTCGTGTTCGCTTTGGGGTTTATTTCATTTATTTTTGGATGTTATTTCATTCACTGTTTTTGGGTGTTATTTCCAATTTTTTGGGGTTTACTTCATTGGGGATTGTTTCCTGTGCGTTATTTCATTGGGGGGCTTTTCGTGGAGCCTAATTTTTTTATCTCCTTCTGTACATTTTTAAAATGTTAAATAAATCTTTTAAACTAATATGCACTTACGTATTTTGTTTGAAATGATTTCTGTAATTTGAAATACATTTTGAACGCTAGGGAGAAAATCTTTAAAATTTCATTTTAAAAATTCTTTCTATAGGCATAAACTAGTTTGTTCGATGGTTTAATTGAAATTTAAGTTGACAAACACTCAATGTCATTAATTTAAATTAGGATCTGGAAGAAGAGATTACTGCTTTTTATTTATTGTAACTACACTTTTTCCCTAAAAGTGATCGATCAGCTAAGTTTATGCTTAAATTACCTTTAACTGTTAACGTTAGGTTTATATCCTATAAAAGAAATAATATTTAAGCTCAATTATTTTTCTTATTTTGCATTTGTTTTTTAAACAAAAAATAAATTTTTTACAATATTATGGAAGAATAATAGTTTAATAGTTTTTATTTTATGATTTTTGGAAAATTTTCGCGTACTAAATATATTCTTTGGTACAATTTGTTACAAAGATATATGAAAATAAACTTTAAAAAATAAAAAACCGGTTTTTTCGGATAAAAAAATCGGTGTATTCGATAT
Source organism: Phyto melanocephala (assembly GCA_941918925.1). Lineage (NCBI taxonomy): Eukaryota > Metazoa > Arthropoda > Insecta > Diptera > Rhinophoridae > Phyto > Phyto melanocephala. The sequence goes on from OW799236.1 coordinate 59,150,574, forward strand.
TCGAAAAATTAACATTTAGAAAAAACCGTCAGCAGAAAGAGGACAAAACCGGGTTTTCCACCGGTTGTTAAACCGAGTCGATCACCCTAGTTGAAAGGTATGTAACAAAATTGTTACATAAATTATTGAGATATAATAATTTCTACAGTATTCGTTTTCAACCACAAATACTTATATATGTTTTCATTAGTAGAGAAGTCAATATAGCTTAAACAACAACAAAAGCTAGCGGTACAAGCTATGGTAGTAAGTAGTGCGGTGAGGCTTAATGCATCTGGTTGTTGGAGATCGGGGACGTATGGCCATGCAAGGCTATTGGCCACGCTGCCTTCGGGCTTGAATCAACCCTCTGACTATATTACGCCCTACATGGATTTTGGTGGGGTATATAGGGTTCTTATTCCCTCCAGGAGAGAGTGGAATGGGGGTTATATTTTGGAGAGTTTTGACAGTAGGATCTATACTGACGGTTCTAGGATGGAATGTGGTGTTGGATCCGATGTCTTCTCTGATGGACCGGAGATTGAGCTCTCTTTCCGCCTTCCGGATGACTGCAGTGTATACAGGCGGAAATACTTGCTATCAGGGAGGTATGTAGGATACTGAATGATAGGAATATCCACGGAAGTATTGGTATTTTTGTCGACAGTAAGGCGGCACTCTTGTCACTTAGGTCATACATTACTACGTCTAATTTAGTTGGCCAATGTAGAAGGGAACTGTCAAGGCATGATCAACGGGCTGACGTTACTCTAGTTTGGGTTCCTGCGCATAAAGGCCTCTATGGTAACGAGCGGGCTGATGAGCTAGCCAAGAGAGGATCTGCTTTGGATATCTCTATCGCAAGTGCAGTTGCAATCCCATTAGGGACTATTAAAAGCAGAATCTCCAGACACTTCCTGCGAAAGGCCGATGACAGGTGGCGTGGGCTGAGAACGTGTAAGGTGGCACGGCTTAGGTGGCCCTCTTTTGATGCAAGGCGTACATGGCAACTTACTAGTCGAAGTCGGAGGGACATATCAACATTGCTGGCGGTATTGACGGGTCACTGAATGTTTGGCAAACATGCAAGTCGACTCGGACTTCCATCGAACGACCATTGTCGCAGCTGTCGGGGTAGAGAGAAGGAGGAATCGGTTTTCCACCTTCTCTGCGAATGTCCTGCACTGGCGGCTAAAAGACACAGATTTCTGGGCAAATATGTACTGGATGGCCTCTCTGCGATATCTGAAGTTAGACTAAATTATCTACTGAGATACCTCACGGCCACGGGGTAGATCTAGTACCTTAACTAGTCTTGGATTTATTCTGAGATACATTGGAGCTGACGAGTGATGTGGTCCTGTCAAAACGGAGTCATACAGACTCTACTTGACTGTTTGCGTGCAGCGAACTACCACGGTAACCAACCAAGGGTATAAAGGATTTGGCATAGCATCAGGTGGTTGTGAGTTTATAAGCATAACTTTTGACGTCAAATAATTCTATAAAAAGGAAATCCAACAGCGTTAAATCATACGTTATAGAGGGTTTATTCTGATCAGCTAAACGAGAGTATACTTGACTGTACGAGATGTTTGAAGTAAATAAAAGGACGAAACTTTACTATCACGGCCATTACCCACCGGAGCCATATTTTTTTTGGCTACTCCTAGGCCAAGGTGTATTGTCAGTACGTGGTAGAGATACAAGATCAACACCTCTGGTTTCTTGGACCTTTAACTTGGGAAAATGAAAACTCTGTTCAGGGTGGTTGTTTGAGGCTAACAAGAGACTTATCGGGTACCATAGGAATTAGTTAAGCCCTAGAACTTGTTCTGGTCTGATTATTTATTATGTATTTTTAGAGACCAACTGGTAAATAGCTGTGATTACTTTCAAGCGAAAAACAGATTCAGAAGTGATTAATGATTGATGCATGACCTTGGTCAGGCTTCGGCCAACAACGGAAGTTTTTGGGTACTGTAACCGTCTCAAGAGAAGTAGTTACTTGGTGAATTATTCGGCTTTTGCAGTGACATGAATTCATTGAACAACTTGATCCCAAGGACTTTGATTTAGAGTCACGGATCAAATCCAGTGGTAAGACCAGATTATGGCACTACGTGTCGATGATGAAGTGTATCAAACCACAAGTATCCCAACCGTTAATAATGGTAAACAATTATTTAAAATAAAAAAATGAACCTAAGATGTCTTAATATGTATTGGTAATTTATAATTAATTAATATGTGTGTTGTTGTTCCATAAAAAGAAAAAATTGTATATTCCATATTCTCATTTACTTATATTTATCCTGTATAAGAGGTGCCACAACTATTTAAAATATGCAAGAAAAATCTAGCCCGTAGCACTACAAAGTTTTATGGCATGGTTTGACCATACGTAGAATACAAACAAATGGAAAAACAACAAATACGTATTCTTATTTCCTACCTTTTGATTATTATTATTATTATACCTTTCACACAGTGAAAAAGGGTATATATAGGTTTGTCATTCCGTGTGAAATTTCTACAATTTTCATTTCCAACCCCATAGAGTATATATTTTCTGAAAGCTTATGAATAGGGGAGTCGATTAAGCCCTGTCAGTCTGTCCGTGTGTATGTTGAAATCAACTTTTTGAAGCCCCTCGACATAGGTTGGACCCGGGTAAGGTATTAAAATATCAGAAATATTCGGGAGTAGATCGGTATTGAAAATCAGAAACATCGGTACATAAACAACTGAGATATGAGGAAAAACCCACGACCACCTCGATTTTTTTTTCATAAAAACAACATTACAACAACAACATACATACATACAAACGTGTATACTGGTTAGGGAAAACGTGGCATCGAATCCCAGCTGAGCCAAAAAAATTTTTTTTTTTAATTTTTTTAAATTTTTTTTTTTATTTAATATATTATATATATTTTTATTATTATTTTTTTTTTTTGTTTTATATATATTATATATATAATAATTTTTTTTTTAATTTTTTTTTACATTTTTTTTTTAAATTTTTTTTAAAATATTTTTTTTATTTTTTGTTTTTTTAACATACATACGTGAATTTATAATTTTACAATGGGATGTTTTTATATATGTATGTTTTTATAAGTATGTACGTATTTCATATGGGATGAATGGTGACACAATCTACTGTTATTGCACGACTACACGTTGTGAAGGGTATATAAGATTCGGCACGGCCGAATATAGCGCTCTTACTTGTTATTTTTTAATTTGTGAATATAAATTTAAAACAATCACCGAAAATGAAGACACGTACTTATATGTATTATATGTATGTATATGCTTGTCTGCATGTAGTACATACAAGATCATACACATGTTTATTATAACTTCATCACAACTGCCACGATAAGGATGACAAATATAATTTTTTGACAGTTAACAAAATATTATTTACAATGCAAGAATTTTATTAATTCAATATCCTTTTTTATGTAATATCTTGCATTTGCCTTTATAAATATATTCTGCTATTAATCGTAAAAATTATTTTTTGACAGCAAAATTAAAAAAACATGTAATTAAAAATGCATAAAATGCAATGTTATTCATTTAAGCGTGGAGTAATGTGACGTAACCTAAAGCAAAACAAACAAAAAAATAACAAAGTATAAATAAAATACAAAATGCATTTATAATTTCAGCGTTTTTCAAAAGATCAAAACAAGTAAAGATCATATTTGGGCCTGCTATTAATCAAACGGGCAATTATTTATGCGCATGAATGAATGTACTCATATGCATTTGTATATGTATTTACTCATATTTGTCTTTGCATTATAAACACATACCCAAGAGCATATTTATTGTTATAAGCAGAAGTTTAAAAGAATTTTAACTAAATTAAAAAAAAATACTCTTAAAATTGACTGGAGCTTGTTCGACGATATGCCTTTGTAATATACATATCTAATTTCTAATTTGTATGTTTCAACCGGGAATGGAAAATAGAGATGTATAATGTGTGATTTTTTGGTTAATTTGTTTATTATTTTTATTATTATATTTTATACCCTGTTTAGACAGATATTTTTAATTGCTCCAATTTAATGTTGATTGAGCAGTTAAAATACATACATATGTTTTCACACATACTTAATTTATCTTACTCCATTAGCATTTGGCTGGCCCAGTCCATGTCAGCCCCTTTTTTCTGTTCTTTTCCTGTTCCTGAAAGATATATATATATATATATATATATATATATATATATATACATATGTATATATTTCAATGTATTTTAACATTTTATTAAACTTACCATTGACTTCGCATGCCATTTTTTACTTTTTGTTTTGTTTATTTATTTGTTTGAAATTAGAGATGCCGCCCTATAGAATTTTCTTCTCATTGAACATACTTCTCATACTCCTAACAATAGTTGCATTTCAAATTTTGGACAATATGTGAAATAATAAATAATTGCAATAATTGCTCAATTTATAAGTAATTTTTAGTATAGTACATTGAGCTCAATAAAGGCCTTTAATAGCAAGAATATCATAAATTGACAATTAAGGCGCGTGTGTGAACATAGTATAAGGCATTAAGCGGAACAATTTTAATTTACTTAATTCTTAAATCATGTATTAAATTTTATACATATATGCTGAACTTAGAAATCGAGTCAATTTGGATAACAAAGAAAATACTTTCTTCTGCATAAGTAAAAACATTTTAAATGTTGATATTTTGTATCTTTAACAACTTCAGATAGCGCTTTTCTTAATATTTATTGAATACTAAAGTTTTATTTTTTTTTATTTTTTTTTAATTATTGAATATTTTTGGTTCAATTTATGAAAATTTGTATCTCTGATTCAATTTACTTAGAAAAATAAAAAATAGAGTAAGGATATAACTTGCATATATTTTCTACCTAAAACCATATTGAGTTTAAAAAATTAAGATTCAGAATTTGCAAAAAATACCCTAAAAATAATAAAAGTAACATTTTTTACTTCACTTAAAACAACTACTTGGTTTGTTATTATCTACATTCAGAATTGTATGTATACAAAATATAAAAATCTGATAAAAGTAATTTTTTTGTCTTCCATAATATTAGGAGTTAGACCTCGGATCTAAAAAAAACTCACATAAAATTAAAAAAAAGTACCTTTGTGATCGCCCATAACGTTTTCAGTCTCACCTGGAATCAATAGTATTTGATTGTACAATCCTACCTTTATAAACGTAGAAAATTTTAGTCTTACCTGAAATCAATAGTTCTTTATTTTACAATTCTTTCTTTATAAGCGTAGAAAATTCAAAAGGTACCATAAAATTTCAAAAAAGTACCTTTTTGGTCACCCATAACATTTTTAGTCTTATGTAAAATCAATACTCCTTTATTTTACAATTATTTCTTTATAAACGTAGAATACAAAAAGTACCATAGAAATGCGAAAAAATACATTTTTGGTTCAAGTTCCAATGTAACAAAATATTTTAATAGACAGGATTTAAAGGCAGTAAATCTACTCTTTTTTGCATAAAAGTAATTATGTTCTAAAAAGTACCAAACTCCTTTCCCGATTTTCCCCTTTCTTCCCTGTTATAAATGTTTTTCGATTTTTACTAAATTACATAATTTTTATGTCTAGTGCAATCCCAATTAAAAATTTGGCGAAAATTGGCCGTCGAATTAGGGATGAAATACATTTTCCGAAATTTTCCCCTTTTTGGTACCTTTTTTTCCCAAAAAAAAATTCCAAACATTTCATCTCAATAATAATCCATATTCTATTACGCAATAATAATTCTCAAATTTTCTCCCATTGAATAATATTAGAAAAGATTCTTTTATAAAAAGTACCAAGGGACAATTTTTATTCCTTACACATGTAAATTTGAAAAAAGTGCCAAAATCTTATTAATATTTTTTTGCCGGTTACTTAATACAGATTAAATTTTTTCCTAGCTTTATGTGTACCAAAAAAGTACCAAATTATAGTTTTTACCCGTTTTCCCCCTTAGGGGTTGAAAATTCAAAAAAAAGGCCAGACACCTGTCAGCTTATTTTTTGTGCAAATAACAATACTTTATCAATTTAATTTGTATTATTTTTGGTTAAGCAGATATAAAATCACTGATTTCATCCCCTTAAGGTACGAATTTCCAAAAATCCCTTCTTAGTGGAGTCTCTAGCTCTTTGCGTTACTCTTTTATATATTGTTACGTTTATACCTTTTATAAACGTTGGATTATTTCCTTTAAATAAATCTCTTGAGTTCTTTTATTGCAATTAAAAACACTTTAAATTCGTCATAAAATTAAGAGCACTTTATTTATTTAAATACACTCAAATATTGTTCTTATATCACTTTACTTATTACACTTATAGTTATACACTTTTATTATCAAACTCACTTTGATACGTACTTTACAAGCTCTATTGTAATACTGATCACGTTAGCTGTGTTGTTCGGCTATTTATAGTAACATAGTGGTGTTCGACAAAGTTCTCGTATGTACATTCTAGTACATTCGAAAACCGTTACATTTAAATTAAGACGTTAAGTAATAGGTACGAATAATAGAAGTGCCTAAAAGTATGCTACACATAATAACAAACAACATTTTCGAACAACCAGCAAAATAAACTAATACACATAAAACTACAGTAACTTAAACTACTACAACTAAAATAAATTATAATGTAAATTAAGCTATTTAAAAATAAATCTGTAACACTACCGCCCGCTTAAGCCTGTTCGTCCCGAATAGGCACAAATTCACTTTTTCCGTACTTAGCGAGGCGCTCGAGATGAACCACTTTCATCTTTGATCTTGGGCTATTGTACTTTTGTATTCTATACACGACATCATTTATTCTTTTTATCACCTTATAGGGCCCATCCCAATGAGTTTGCAATTTAGGAGACAGTCCTTTTTTCCGTTGTGGGTTATATAGTAGAACTAGCTGACCCTCATTAAAGCCTTCAGAATTTGCTGCTCTGTCATATCTGGCCTTCATCTTGTCGCTGGTCATTTCATGGTCAACGAATTCATGAATTTCGTCTAAATCTTTTTGTCCCCTTGAATTATCTTCTTCGTGCTCATTTATTGTCGAGGGATTAACACCGAATTCTAGATCACCTGGCAGTTTCAGCTCGGTTCCGAACATAATTTTTGCAGGTGTTCGGGAGGTAGAGTCATGAACGGCTGACCTGTATGCCAACAGAAATTTTGGTATGTGCTCATCCCAGTCCCTTTGGTGTGCACTGACCACTTTTCTCAAGTGTTCCTCCAACGTGCTGTTAAATCTCTCGACCATGCCGTCAGATTGTGGATGCAGTGGCGTAGTCCTCGTTTTTCGGATACCGTATAGTTCGCACATTTCCTGGAATATCGCAGATTCAAAATTTCTTCCCTGATCAGAATGTAGCTCAAGCGGAACTCCATAGCGGCACACCCAGTTGTTCACAAATGCGTTTACGACAGTTTTAGCTTCTTGGTTTGGTATTGCGTATACCTCTGGCCATTTGCTAAAATAGTCGATTACAACTAGAACGTAACGGTTTCCAGCCTCACTAACAGGAAAAGGGCCTGCTATATCCATCGCTATTCGCTCAAACGGAGCACCTGAATTGTACTGCTGCAGCGCTCCTCGACTCCGTCTTACTGGGCCCTTGGCTGCGATACATTGTGCGCAATTTGCTATCCAATCAGCTACAGATTGTTGGCATCCAACCCAATAGAAACGTTGCTTTATCTTTTCTATGGTTTTTGTTACACCAAGATGACCACCACTTGAACCATTATGAAACTCCTTCAATACCTCTTTGACTTTAGAGGATGGCACCACAATCAGATTTGTTGTCGATTTACCATCAGGACTTTCCCATTTGCGATAAAGGCACCCGTTAATAACCTGCAGACTATTCCATAGCGCCCAGTATGATTTCATCAGTGGACTTTCCGCTGATATTTGGTTACGGGTTGGCCTTTTGTCTTCCTCCTTTGCTGACATAATTTTTGCCAGTATGGGATCGTCTCTTTGCGCCGCTGACCAGTCGTCACTTGCCTCTATATGTGTTAGTCGAACGTCAACGACACATTCCTTTCCTTCAACTTTTGCACAATGTTTGCACTCCAATCTGCACGGTCTTCGGGAGAGTGCATCTGCATTTCCATGTTTAGTGCCCTTTCTGTGCTCAATACTGAAATCGTAGCTCTGGAGACGTTCAATCCAACGGGCTAGCTGTCCTTCCGGTTGTTTAAATTGTAGTAACCATCTTAGTGCAGAGTGATCGGTTCTTAGTTCAAATTGTTGTCCATACAGGTATTTGTGGTAATGCTTTACACACTCTACAACTGCCAGAAGCTCTCGACGTGTTATACAATAATTTCTTTCAGGCTTCGAAAGTGTTCGACTGTAGTAGCCTATCACCTTTTCTGTTCCGTTGACAACTTGCGAAAGAACACCACCTATCCCGTAGCCACTCGCATCGCTATCCAATACAAATTTCTCTCCAGCGATAGGATATGCCAAAACTGGTGCTACGCATAACAACTCCTTGAGCTTCTGAAATGCTTGTTCTTGTGCTTCAGCCCACAGAAATGGTCGTGACTTCTTGGTGAGCTCATGTAGACTGGCAGCGACACTAGCAAAATCCGGTACAAATCTCCTGTAGTAGGTACAGAGGCCTAGAAAACTACGTAACTCATGAAGATTTTTCGGGCGAGGCCAGTCCTTCACAGCTTGGATTTTATCTTCGTCAGTTGATATACCATCCTCTGCAACTCGATGCCCCAAGTATTTAACCTCTTTTTGGAACAATGCACATTTCTTTGCACTTAATTTAAGTCCAGCCACTGATATTCGCTTAAGAACTTCTTCTAGATTTTTCAGGTGATCGTCAAAACTTTTACCCATGACAATTATATCATCAAGATACACCAGGCATGTCTTCCAATGAAGTCCCCTTAATATGCGTTCCATTAATCGCTCGAATGTGGCTGGAGCGTTGCATAGTCCAAATGGCATCACGTTAAATAGCCACAGCCCGTCACTTGCACTAAAAGCTGTTTTCTCCTTATCTCTATCAGATATTTCTACTTGCCAATAACCACTTTGCAGGTCTAATGTAGAGAACCATTTGTTCCTGCTAGCGTGTCCAGAGTGTCATCTATCCTTGGTAGTGGATAACTGTCCTTCTTCGTGACGTCATTCAGTTTTCTATAATCGACGCAAAATCTTGTGCTGCCATCTTTCTTTTTAACCAAAACTACCGGTGAGCTCCAAGGACTTGAAGAAGGTTCTATTACTCCATTCTGCTCCATTTCGTTGACAAGCTCTTTGACTTCATTACGTTTCGCTAGAGGAATACTTCTAGGAGCTTGTTTAATAGGCCTTGCATCGCCGGTATTTATCTGATGTTTCACAAGTGATGTTCTACCTTGATGTTGACCTTTCAAAGCAAAGATGGATGCATGTTTTCTGAGTAGCTGTTTTGCTTTATTCCTATCGGACGGCGATAATCCTTTAACTCACTTCTCTACGTATTCTGCTAGCATCTCCTGCTCTTTGTCCGACATACTGACAGGACCCGATTTCATTTCGCAATTAATTATTGCCTCAGCTTTAGCACATTGACCTAATTCGGATTTTGGCTTGACGACTTTTTCACAGGCGGAAAGGTTAAGCACTCTTACAGGGACTCTTCCGTCATTGCTGGTTTTGACAAGGGCTTTTGATTTCGTGTTCACCCGTTTGCTGTTTCCAGGTGGCGAAACAGATCTAGCCCGCTTCCTTGGTGCTTTGCAATTTCGTTGAAAATGTCCACTTTTACCACAATTATAGCATTTGGCTCTGGCTTTGCCTTGCTTTTCCTCTAACGCCTGTATAACTGCATTTTTAATTTCGGTGACTATATCTCCGTCTTTTTCTGCAGTAATTTCAAGATTTCGCACCTTGTATATCTGAGGCTTAGAAAGCAATTTTGCAGTTTCCTGTGTTAGTGCATATGAAACTGTTTCTGCAAACGTCGATTTATGCGTTCCAAACACCTCGTGCTTTATTTCAGGATCACGTATTCCATTTACAAACGTTTCAATTTTAAACTGATCCAAAAATGGGTGATTTTCACCTGGATATGTCAGCTGCACCAAACGCTCGATCTCCGTTGCAAAATGTTGTAATGACTCGTTAGCTTTTTGTACTCTGCCTCGTAGTTCCATTCGGTATATATCTCGTTTGTGCTCACCGCCATACTTGCGTTGTAGCGCCACCATTATGTCATCGTAGCTTTCTCTGCAGCCAATGGGTATACTTTCTAGAACTTGTGCTGCGTTGCCTTTTAATGCCAAAATCAGCTCTAAAGCCTTTTCTTCATTGTTCCACATATTTCTATTAGCAACTGTCTCAAACTGAAACTTAAAAACATTAAATGGTGCACTACCATCAAAAGTAGGGGCTTTTATTCTACTAGATATTTCTGGAATTATTCGCACCAGTCCCTCATGACATTGAAGATCATTAATTTTTACTTCCAAATTTTTAAATTTTTCGTTAACATTTTTAACTTGCAACAGCAATTTTTCGTCAACATCTCTAGCCTGTGCTCCGATGTCATTTTCATGATCAGACAGTTTTTTATCTATTTTACTGACATGCCTTTCAATGCCCTCTACTCTGTTATTGACAGCTTTAGAAATTTCTTGAAGTTTTTCGCTCGTAGCTCTAGCTGTTTCTTGCACTTCTCTTACTTCAGCTAATAATTTTTCATTATTAGCTCTAGAAGTTTCTTGAACATCGGCTAATAATTTCTCATTATTAGCTCTAGAAGTTTCTTGAACTTCAACTTTAACTTCAGCTAATAATTTTTGACTGTTAAGTTCCATTTTTTCCATCATTGCTGCAAGCATTGTACTCAAATCCATGTTGTTTGTGGTTGCTCGAGTGGAAACTTCCATTTCTTCTTTTTCGTCAAACTCGTAACCATCAATGTCAATATTACGCCGCTTAAATTCATCTAGAAGTCTCTTTTGCAATTCTACTTTATTACCTGTTGTCAACAATGCCAGCTTACTCAATTCTTTCTTGAGTTGTTCAACTTTAAGTTCCTCAAATTTCATGTCTTTTATTATAATGCAATTTCACTTCTGACACCAGTTGTTACGTTTATACCTTTTATAAACGTTGGATTATTTCCTTTAAATAAACAGTTTGAGTTCTTTTATTGCAATTAAAAACACTTTAAATTCGTCATAAAATTAAGAGCACTTTATTTATTTAAATACACTCAAATATTGTTCTTATATCACTTTACTTATTACACTTATAGTTATACGCTTTTATTATCAAACTCACTTTGATACGCACTTTACAAGCTCTATTGTAATACTGATCACGTTAGCTGTGTTGTTCGGCTATTTATAGTAACATAGTGGTGTTCGGTAACATTCGACAAAGTTCTCGTATGTACATTCTAGTACATTCGAAAACCGTTACATTTAAATTAAGACGTTAAGTAATAGGTACGAATAATAGAAGTGCCTAAAAGTATGCTACACATAATAACAAACAACATTTTCGAACAACCAGCAAAATAAACTAATACACATAAAACTACAGTAACTTAAACTACTACAACTAAAATAAATTATAATGTAAATTAAGCTATTTAAAAATAAATCTGTAACAATATCTATATATATAAAAGTGAAACTCTGTGTGTGTGTGTGTGTGTGTTAGCTATAGACTCCGAAACTGTAAAACCGATCGGACTCAAACTTTGGCAAGTTGTTGGACACATACCAGGGAGTGTTTATGGGTGGAAAAAAGTGGGCGGGCCACGCCCATAAAAATTAGTTATCAGTTTTAGCTACTTGCACTTGACCGATTTTTCTGAAACTTTGCACACATATCGCGCTGTCATGACTAAATAATTTCGTGATAAGAGAAGTGGGCGGGGCCTCGCCCCTAAAAAAGTTTTAATTTTGAGGTACTTGCACTGGACCGAATTTTATGAAACTTTGCACACATACTAAGCTGTCACAACCATATAATTTCGTGATTAGAAAAGTGGGCGGGGCCACGCCCAAAAAAAAAAGTTTATGATTTTGAGGTACTTGCACCAGACCGATTTTTCTGAAACTTTGCACACATATCGAGCTGTTATGACTAAATATTTTCGTGATTAGAAAAGTGGGCAATGCCACGCCTATAAAAACAATTATAATTTTGAGGTACTTGCACTGGTCCGATTCTTCTGAAATTTCGCACACATATTGAGCTGTTACGACTTTACAATTTCGTGATTAGAAAAGTGGGCAATGCCACGCCCATAAAAAAATTATAATTTTTAGGTTCTTGCACTTGATATTCAATTAAAATTCAGAATGCATTTCGATTCATTAAGGGGCGTAGCAACGCGCGCCGGGTTTGGCTAGTATATATATATAGATCAGTGATGGTATTTGAGAATTTCAGTCTTGTGCCAAAATTTTATCTAGGAAGTGCCAAAATATATTAAAAAGTGCCATAACAAATATGTATATACACATGTCTATTTAAAAAAGTTAAATCCATTTATTCAGTTTTTTTATTAATACATTTTATTAAGACGAACTGTTTATATACATACATACATACATACAAAAAAAATTTCAGACTTCAATATTTAAAAAATTTATACAGATAATTTATACAGTATTTATCCCTTATATGCACGTCGGTTATAAGCATTTTTCGCTTTTATGCATCCAAGCCTGTGCAATTTCAGCTTGTAATTTAAAATATACATAAAAATTTCGTCTATATGCATTTCGCTTATATGCATTTATCGCTTTTATGCACCATAATTTTAATATAATTTGAATAAAATACAAAAGAAATTGTCTTCTATATGCATCATGAATAAATGCGATGAAAAATGAGTGCTAACAAAAGAATATGCTTGTCTCTAAAGCAAAAGCTTTCAATTATAAATGAAATTAAAGATTCTACTAAACAAGATATTTGTAGAAAGTATGGATGCTCAATCGACATCGTAAATCGTATTCTAAGAGACAAAAGTTCTATTATTCAAAGCAGCAAAACATGCAATATATGTCGCAAAGAAAAATCCAGTCGAAAATAAAAAAAAAAAAAAAAAAAGGATAAGGCATTATCGAAATGGTTTGATCAAATCAGGTTGTCTGGCGCTGTAGTGTCAACGAATATGCTAATGGAAAAGGCCAAACAATTTGACATTGCCCTTAACGGAAATTTATATCCTACACCTGGCTGGCTATACCGATGGCAATGGAGAAGGGGGATTAATTTAAAAAAGATTCATGTTGCGACAAGATCTGCTGATAAGCAAGCAGTTGACAATATTCAAGAAATTCTCCCAAATGTTACCGCAGGATACAAGGCAAGTTACATGTTTAATGCCGATAGAAAGGGGACTAGTTTTCAAAGCATTGCCCACATCAACACTCAATAGGAGTAGTTTTAAAATTTTTGGAATGACGTCATTAAAAGAACGTAAAACTTTAGTCCTTTTATGCAATGCAACTGGTGGCTATGTTTGCCATAGGTAAACCAAAACAGCCTCGATGTTTTAAAAATAAAAAAATTAAGTATTTTTCGCAAAACTGAAATAATGCTAGCTTTTGATGAAGAAATGATTCAACAAAATAGAAAAGTAATCTTATTCGTAGACAATGCCACAGCCCGTAAGCAGATAAGTTTAAAGATGTTGACGTTCGATATGTACCAGCATATAGCACCTCAATTTTACAGCCTTTAGATCAGGGGATCATTCATGCTTTCAAGGCATACCATCGACAAAATATAATACGTAAGCAAATATGCTTTTTAGAGATTTTAAGAAAAGCCTTGATATGTTAGCAGCATTATGTACAGCCAAGCGAGCATATTGGATGGTAGCTCCTAGTACCATTTTTAAATGCTTTAAAAAGTTGATTTTAAAAGATACAGGTTTATTTTTTTCCAATTTATATGACTTTTTATATATTTCGGTGTAAGTTTGTTTCGGAATCTCACAAGCTGCCAACGATGGAAGATCGCAAAGATGAAATAATTATAACTGCTGACTCTGGTTTAGAATTTGGAGCTGAATTTGGAGGAGAAAATCGTTTCTGAGCTTTAATCAAGCTAACGAGGATAATAACAATGAGTATGTACCAATTCCATCTGTAAGTAATGCAGTGAAATATTTAAGTAGCTTACGGTGTTTTCTTCAAGCAAAAAATGAATTGATTTATGAATTGGAAAAAATTTAACAATTTGTTTTTGAGAGCTGCTGCAAAAATGTACAAAAGAAAATAACAGATTTTTTAAAGTTAGTATGCCTTAGACTTAGTACTTAATTTACCTCAGCAATTTCAAATTCAAGTTCCCAAAGCTTGTGAATTTATTAGCAACGTGACAAAATCACTTCTCACTTCGCAAGTATTGGAAATGCTGGGGCAATTCTAGTAAGCAACGAATTTATAGTTTTTTATGTTATCAACCTAGTTGACTGATCTCAGTGCAATGATACTTTTAGTACAAACTTCTAAATGTACAATAATATTTTTTTATTTAATTTAATATTTTTGGTTTTTTTTTTTTTGTAAAACCTAATTTTTAATATAAACTGATACATACATATGTATATGTATAAAAATTTATATGCACAGAAAGCTGTGCATTTTTAGAAATGCATATAACCGATAAATACTGTATATAAATATTATTATTTATTAAATACACACATATGTATGTATTTAATAAGTAATTTTTTGAGAATGAGAAACAAACGGACATAGCTAGATCGTCATAAAATTAAGCCCCGACTTAGAAAATATAGACTTTATGGAGTCTAAAATGGATATTTCGATGTGTTACAAACGGAATGATGAAATAAATACAGCACCACCATTTTTTTTGGTGGTGGGTATCAAAAACAGAGTTAAAAATTATCTTCCTATGCAGTCATCTGATTAAATCCACCCTGAACGTGTAGGATGTCAATAATTTTGAACTTATACTTTCAGAAAGGGGATTTTGTGTCATTGTTGCAGTTTTTAGTAGTATTTACAACCGGAGGAAAAAGCATGTATTTCTTTTTAATCAAAAATATATACATATAGGGTCCGCCATCTAACGTTTTTTTTTCGACTATTGCTTATTACGTGAATGGTAGAACTTAGCTCATGTCTGATTTATATTTAACGGTTTAAGTTTTATTTAACTTAACACACGTAAAATATTATAATAGTGTAAAGTTTGTTTATAGTATATTTGTAAATCCATATGGAATGGATTTACTCTAACTGTAGATATTGGATCTAAACTAAACTGAGAAGAGACTTTGACATCTTTTACAATTAAAAAGATTTTATTTAATTCCTGAAACCAGTTGATTTTTTTTTTCGTGCAAAGAAACTTACGTTAGAAAAAAATCTTTTTCCGTTTCATCTTTACCACCTATTAGGAAGTACATACAGATTTGAACTTTTTTGTGGTAATTTTTTTATCTAAAATTTTGCATTCAATTAATGTTCTGCCTAGTACTGACAGGCTTATTTGTTTCATTATGTTAAAAAAATGCAGTTTAAGTTTTTGACTGCTTTTGGATTGTGGTTGTCATGCTGAGCAATTAAAATTTGGTCTTATAACCAATTTTTGTAGTTGTTTTTAATACTTGCAAAAACGATATTTGATCGTACTGTTATGCTTTGTGGCAAAACCAACATGTGTATCTGTATACATTAATACATATAAGCACATTTGGGTGATATGCTGCGCCAAAAACATCAGAAAGTGTTTGAGGTAGAAAGAGAACGAACCTGAGCTGTATGTCAAGTGACAACGCAGCATGGTTTGGCTTAATGGATGGATGTATGGCGTCTGTTTAAAAATTTAAATAATTTCAGAAAATATATTTTTGGTTAATATTTGGTTGTTGTTTCGTCTGGTATAATTACAGGTATTTTTGATGTTTTATTTTCTCCTTTTTATACCCGCCACCAAAAAAATGGTGGAGGTATATTTATTTTGTCATTCCGTTTGTAACACATCGAAATATCCATTTTAGACCCCATAAAGTATATATATTCTGAATCAGTGTTCGATTTGATGACGATCTAGCTAAGTCCGTCCGTCTGTTGAAAGCACGATAGAGGTCGCACCGAAAAAGCTAGGGAGCTCAAATTTTGCCAGAATCTTTCTTATACACAAGGTTTGTTTGGTATTGAAAATGGGCTAAATCGGAATATCAGGAGGAGAGTTATAGCTCGTAAAGCAAGAGTAGGTCGAAAAAACCGTGTCCGTCGAACATCGAATAAAATGGAATTGTGTCCAAACGCATTAACGTAGGCTCATGAAACTTCGAATATATATTTCCTGAGTAAAAACAATATTTCTCACTGAGAATTACCTAAATCTATGCATTAGGAAAGGAGTTATCGATCAAAATGTACGAAAATTTATACCGCACAGTGTATTTTTCGGTATATTTTAAAACAAAAACGTCATAAAAGCAACAAAATTGGATGTACGACTCTGAAATTTTGCACACTTTACTTCTTGGTGAGAGGCTTTTCTGTAACGGAAATCAATGTGCCACGCCACTTTTCACGTTATCTACCGTTAATGAAATATAAAAGCTCGTAAAACCGCCAAAATTAGAGGTATGATGATAAAATTTGCTACGTATATCCCTCTAAGCAATGTCATTACTGTGCCAAAAAATTAAGGTGCCACGCCCACTTTTACGCCCATCACCCATATAACGTTTTAACTAAAATTCATATAATTTCTCTATTAATAAAGATTTGGGAATAATAAAGGACTATATTGTAATATCTAAGTTGTACTCATTAGCAAAAACAACTTTGACACGCCTACTATAACGCCCACTTTCACTAAAAGACTAAATTTACGAAAACATTTTACTATCATGTCGAAGTTATTAAGGGTGGTTAAATTTTAAGGGCCGATGTTGTTTTTAAATAAAGCACAAATTATTAAAGAAATTATTATCATTTCTTTTTATAATGATAATATTTGTATGGTTCAATATGTATTTAACAAAATATCGGCCAAATGGCCCCCCATCCTTAGCGCCACTCCTCTATCTGATGGTCCAAATTTTCAATGACAATGTTGATGCTCAATTGTTGGGCATGGTGATGAGTCGAGGTTTACTGCTTTTTTGCCACACTATCGCAAAAAAAACAGCAATGGTTCCCATTCAACGAACTATGAAGGCATTTACAGATTTTCTAACATTTTATACAGACCTGTTTTGCAGAAATTTAAATATTTCTTACAATTCTCCCGATTGTGGACGAATTTGAACGATTATGTTGATCAAAAGAATTACGAAGTGCTCAAAATGCATTTTGATTTGAACGCCCATTTTTATAAAAACCCCGAATAACTTTAAAGCGTTGCTCATTTGCGTATCTTTCCACGGATCAAATTGAGTAAGTTTGAGATTGAGAAATGTCAAATGAAATACAGAAAACAAATTTAAGGACTAGGTGTAATTCACCTTCAACACAATTTAACCACCCTCTACAAAGAAAATGATACATATTTTATTATAAAGAGATTATTCCATAGCGATTAACAAAATAATAAATATTGTGCTTTAAATGTACACAAAATTGGTGGTGGGTATAAAAGATTCGGCACAGCCGAATATAGTGCTCTTACTTGTTTTTTGTCGATTTTCATGCAGACATTTTTAACCTTTTTAATAATTCTTGTGGTTTCTTAAATGTTGATTATGATTTTAATATTTTTTATGCACGTCTTTCCTCTGCATGTAATTTGTCAGTTGCCCATATTTTCTGATCGCTTGCGGTCTTTATAATTTGATTGTTCTTAGCTCTTTTAATCATTTAATTTTTGTTAAGAGTTTGCCAACATTATGATCATTGTGATATTGACATTAAATATATGTATAATCGTTTGTTGCATGAATTGTTTGAATTTTTAATGAATCGTTTGCGTTTGGTTTATGTGTTAAATATTCTGCAACAAGAGTTAATATTCGTTATGAAATTTTCACACTATGTATTTGAAAGGAATTTAAGTTTTTTTTTTGAATCTTTAAACTAAAAAGGCATGATTTAATATCTATTTTACTTTTATAATATAGATGTTATTAATGATTCATCTGGGTAATATTAACTTAATAAATATGTTGTTAAAATTTTTAATAAATTTTAACACATTTTTTAATTATTACTTGTAATATTATTACATCTAAAACTGCGACTATTTTACAAAAATAAAAATTGAATCATTCTGATTCTAAATATAAAGTAATTTCATAAAAAAATTTATTAATTATTTAGGATATTCTTCCAATAGTTTTCAAAATTTTTTTGTTTTATTGGTTGTTGGGTTTAAGCTGGTTTATTATGCATTTCACTGGTGCTTATGCCAGATCATCAATAGACCTTTAAACTACAAAATTTATGAACAAATTTTAAAAATGTTACAAAATTTATTTAACATTTTCATAAACAATATGAGAATTCTAAATGAAACTAAAAACTTTCTCATTAACCCAACCAACAATTTTATTCATATAACATAAACTAAAAAAAAAAAAACGAACAACCTTACCAAAAACTGTAAACTGTTTTGACAAGAAACTTTTGTTTTGCTAACGATTTTGTCAAACAACAAATCATTTATTGACAAATTGCATGATAATCACCCAACTATTAAAATGACCATAAATGTGACTCTAATTAAATACTTGTTAAAACAACACCAAAACTCAACCAAATACAAAAATTCCAGCAAGAACCACGTCAAATGAACTAAAAACAAACAAACCAAAATACACAATCAAACTAACAAAACGATCTTAGGTAAGCAAGTAATTTACACTGAATTAAAGCAGATTTACACAGAGTAAAAACAAATCAAATTGCAGAAAGAAAGACGATTGCTGCATCATTCGAAATCAGAAGAATTAAAAAAAAAACAAATTAAACAATTGTTGCTGCTGCCAGCCTATTGGATTATATATGTATGTATTATTAATGCGTATGCACGTGTATGTTTGCATGTGTATATTGAACCACAGAAGAATACAGAAGGGAAACCAAGGTTGCCGTAGGCCTTTTTTTCGCTCATAGCTGTCAAAATGGCATCACTCCTTAACCCGATTATAGAAAATAGATAGCAAAAGTAGAAAAAATTATATTGTTATCCCTTTTTTCTGATGGTGTTAAGCATTTCTCTAATTAACATTTTTAAACAAGTTTTTTATAAAATTTTGTGAACAATTTATATTATTTGGCGCAAAAAAGTAAAATTAATTGAAGAAATTTGGCGCACAATATATTATATTTTTTGGCGCGATTTTCTTCATTTCTTTCAATTTTTCTTTTTAATCAACGTCGCTAAGAAAAGTGTGTGTGGTGCATTTTAACAAAAAGTTTAAATTGGGAAAATTTATAACAATTTTGGTGCAAACAAATTGAAATCTTGAAAACATCACCCTCAGAAAAAATGAGAAAATTGAAAAATATCAATTAATATTTCTTTTTTTTACAATTTCAGGCACTTGAGAGCACTTACCGTTGATTCCCGGAAGATTTCAGCTAATTGGTCCAGTTCCCGCAGGTCAGTATCCTTTTTCATTTTGTTAAAATTATATTGAAAACATCACCCTCAGAAAAAATGAGAAAATTAAATAATATCAATTAATATTTCTTTTTTTTACAATTTCAGGCACTTGAGAGCACTTACCGTTGATTCCCGGAAGATTTCAGCCAATTGGTCCAGTTCCCACAGCTCAAAATACTGTTCAAATTAGACAAAAGGTAGGAAAAAAACCACCCTTAAAAAAATTACAAAATTTCAAAAATATTAATAAATAATTGTGTTTTTACACTTTCTGGTACTTGAGGGCACTTACCGTTGATTCCCGGAAGATTAAGTCCAGTTTCCGCAGGTCAGTATCCTTTGCAATTTCCACTTTTTTTTTTCTTAAACGACAGCCTTACAAAAATTTTTCATTTATTAGCAAGCACTATTAAATATAAACATGTTAACATTATTTTGTTTCTTTTTTTTTCATTTTTATAGCTTACCTTGAATCTTGAGATGGCTTGTCTCCCTAGTATTTAGAAATTTTTCCAGCAGCCAATGGCCAACTTATCTTCCGTAGGTAACTAAACAAAACACACAAACAAATAACACTTACACACATTTATTTTACATCCCACTTATTCCAACACTAACAAGTTTCTTATTATTTTTTATATATTGAAATTTGTATAACTTTTTTATTCAACAATATCAAAAATAAAATATTTTTACAATTTTTTTAACAAAATATTTTCTTTGTTTTTATTATTTTATTTTTGTTTGAGGTGATGTATACCCGCTTGTACTTACATGTACTTGCCCACATATCACGATATTTTCTTACTCTTTCGATAATCGTGTTAAGAACATATGATTTGGGCATTTTTGAAACGTCAAAGTTGACCAGTCTGGTTGTATAGTCTGTGTATTGAACGATGTCATTAGGAATCACCTTTAGTTAGTGTACGTACATACATTTATAGATGCAACAACAATAGTAACTAGCAGCAACAGCAATAAGAGCAATTTAATCAAGAATTTACGATGACAACACAAACTGCAACAACAACAATATCAGACACCGTCACTTACAAAATGGAAAGGACGAGAATCATATACATACATACATATTAACGTACATATGCATAAATGTATGTACTTGTACGTACATAAAATGGTAACAAATGCATTCGCACCAAAAAACAACTTGTTGTTGTTTTTACTTGTGAAACTGTTGTTGGCGAATGCTTTGCACACCATTTACTCTTGCAATGCTAAAAAATTAAACAATAAAAAATCTGTCATACACGTTGTGGTTAAATTAATAATGCAACGAAATACAAAATATTATTTAATATTTGTTCTATCAACATCTAGAACAAAATGAAGCCATGCAGTGTTGTTAACCGTACAGTAATTACCGTATTGTACGGTAATTAAAAGTCTCAAACGGTAGGTAGGTAATTTTGATATTTGTACGGTAATTTTAAAAAGTTTTTATTTTTAAGTGTTAGACTCATTAAAACATACCATAAAATGTACAGTTTCATTAAAACTATGCAAATTATTGAAGTTAAATTCATTACGTTTTTGCTATAAGTGCAAGGCGAATTCATTAAAGATGTTGATAAAACTGACATTCTTCAGGTGACGATTCCATAATGTTTCCTGTTTTACAAAAATTGTTGGTTTATTCATTTTCATTGCCACATAGTTCGTCTACTATGGAACGAATTTTTTCAATAATATATCTAAACTAAACCAAAATAAGAAAAAGCGGGCAAATTTCGGCATTTGAAAGTGATCGAAATTCTTATTAGAATCTCTATACCTAAAGCAGAGCGAACTCGAGCGTTCGAGTAAAATTTCGATTGTGATCGAATGCCGTAATTTGGCCCCAGGTTAAATACTGATACATTTGAGGGGATTCTACACGCAAAAACATTTCTTAATTCTAGCGACGGTTTAAATATTAATTTCAATAACAAACGTTTTCTATATTTTGATCGAAATTCATATGATCACAAACAATTAATGCAATCAAATTAAGCTTTAAATTATACAATCGCAAGCATAAAAACCCAATCAAAATGTATAACACTAAGCTTTAAATATTACAAAAATGTAAACAGTGATTTAACTGAAAGTACGAATTTTAATTTATTTTATTATTACTAATTAATTTTTTTTTAGGTTTTATTGTTTTTAAATAAATATATGGAATTACGAATATAAACTCGTTTAACAATATTATTTTTGTACAAGGCTTTGTGTACGGTAATTTTACCTTAAAAATGGTAATTTTTTTAGGACAGTACGGAAATCGAAATAAAAAAGTTAACATCACTGAACGATTCCTAAATATCACGATGGATATTTTTTTGAGTTATCAGTTATCACAATTAAACTAAAGTTATTTTTTTTAATATTTTTTCACTAGTGCATAAGCCAGATCATCAGTAAATCAAAAATTTTTGAAAAAGTTGAAAATGTAAGTTTTTATTTCCAAATTCTCATTAATATGATGAGAATTAAAAAGAAAATCAAAAACCCAACCAACAATTTTTCAATTTTAATTTATTTTTCTAATCCCTTTAACATTTGGCTAACACATGGTTAACACTAAATGTTTATAAGGGCAACCGAAAAAACAAATCTTATCTTATTTAATAATTTACTAAATAACACTGCTCTACAAAAAATCATTTTTTGTCTTCCCATTAATTAAAACTATGTGAACTATATGGATTTTGATGCGTTGAGCTCAAATCCATTGTCGGTTTTTTTCCATCAGATCAGGATTTTTTTATTGGCGTGGCAAATTTTTCTCCCGAAATTATTCAGGTACGGAGACATATTTTATCCTAACTCGAGAACCAGTCTACCAAAATTGTATTTATTTTAGTTGAATAAAATTTTTCTCTATCTCTTTTCGTTTTGGAATTATTTAAAAATTAATTTTCGTGCAATATTCGTAATATTTTTCAATTTAAAAATGGAATTTAAAAAATATAAGGCTAATATTCAACATTGAAAACTTTTTTCTGAGAGCTACTTATCTTGTAATTAAAAAAAGCCATAAACCATAAAAATCGGTTAAATAATGTAGATTTTATTGTCGAATTTACCGCAGGTACCCGATATTGTAATGCACCAGCCTTGCATATGATATATGTAACATTTCATTAGGTGAGCAGGTAATAAAATTAAAGTACAACGGTATTTTGCATAGTATTTGGAATTAAAATTTATAAAAGTATTTTTCAATTACCCGTGATTTCAAATTAAGAACATAAGGGTAGATTCTAGAATTTATTGTATGTATAGAAGCTGATGGACAATAAGTGAGTCACTTTTAATTTGAATATTGTGCGGTTAAAATCAGCAACAGTAAATAGATCTTATAGTGTTCTTCGTTATTGTGTAAAGAAATAAAGCAATTAAACAATCTACAAACGTTTTCATATTACAAAATGACAAGGATTTGTAACAAATCTCCAAATTTATTTCGTTACGTATGTGGCGATCTAACTTTAAGTACTCAACGGAAGACAAAATCTTCCAAGATTGAAAATGCTTATCGCCGTTATTTTGAGTTTCCTATCGATGATAGAGATAAAAATTGGCTGCCATAAATATGATGTAGTAGCTGTGCAAGTTCTTTAAGACGTTGTGTAAAAGGAAGTCATAAGTCTTTATGAAGCCAGCGATTTGGAGTTAACCACAAAATCATCAAAATGATTGCTACTTTTGCCATATTAAAACAAGTGGGTTTACGAAAAAAAAAAACAAAAATAAAGTTATATATCCAAATACTTCATGCGTCAAACGACCAGTTTACAAGTAAATTTTTACCTTCATTGCCTCCTACAGACGATGAAGAAGATGGGCTTTCTCCAGCAACTGAATCCATTTACGCCAGCATGGGTATTTTTTCGCATTCATTTTGAAGTACGCCTTATTTTCCAAACTAAACTGATATGAAAAACTTAGTTTGTAAATTAGGGCTTTAAAAAAACAAGTTTGAGCTTCTTGCATTCCAATGAAAAGAATGGAATTTGGTGCAAAAGCACGTTAACGTCTCGTACTTTCGAAATAGAGAACAACGTTTTTTGAATTATTTCAGCAGAGAGGAAGGTTTGGTATTTTGTGATAATGCTGATGGACTTTTGCGACAACTGTGTTTCAGTCATAAATCTGAGGATTGGAGGCTTTTTATTGATTCATCCAAGACAAGTTTGAAAGCCGTTTTACTTCACAATGGCAACAAATTTCCATTGGTCCCACTCGCGTATGCAAGAAATATGAAAGAAAACTATTGTAGCATGAAGATGATACTACAACAAATTAAATGTTCATATTACTCATCGAACGTATGTGCAGATTTGAAAGTCGTAGCAATGTTAAATGTATTGAAAAGTGGATATACTAAGTTTTATTGTTTCTTATGTGAATGGGATAGCCGCGCAAAAGAAAAGCACTACAATGTTAAAATTTGGCCAAAAAGAGTAAATTTTATTCCAGGAGAAAAAAATGTAGCAGAAGAGCCTTTTAATCAAAAAGAACAAACTCTTCTGCCTCCTATTCATATAAAGCTAGGCCTAATGAAAATTTTTTTCATAGCAATGAACAAGGACGGTGAAGGCTTTCTATACATTAAGACCAAATTTCCTAGAATCAGAGATGCTAAAGTAAAAGAAGGCATATTTGTAGGTCCACAAATACGACAAATTATGAAGGACGAGGTCTTTAGAACGAAATTGAATGATGTGGAAGAAAGAGCATGAACAGCTTAAGCTACTTTTTTATTTTAACAATGTTTCCTAAAAGAAAATTAGTAATTATTAACAAAAGTTTTGTGTAATTTTAAATAAAATATCCTGTAAATATTTTAATTTTTTATTGTAATTTGAATTTATCTACTGGTGACGACAGGGTGGGTGCTTGTATTTGTTTTTGTTGTACGAAAATATATAGTAGTAAATAGTTGCCATTTATTGTTGCTACAAGGCGCTTTAGTGCGCCCACTGACGTTGTTTGCTGCATTACACATATTTGGTCAATATTGGGTACCTGCGGTAAATTGACAATAAAATCTAAATTTGTTAACCGATTTAAAATGTTGAATATTTGCTTTATATTTTTTTTAATTCCACTTTTTAATTGAAAAATATTACGAATTTTGCACAAAAAAAATTTTTTTCTTCATTAATTTCTGAATAATTCCAAAACGATAAGAGATAGAGAAAAATTTTATTGGACTAAGATAAATGCACTTTTGTTACACATCCTCTGGTATTTTACTTTTGAAAATCGGATGACTGGTTCTCGAGTTAGGATGAAATATGTCTCTGTACCTGACTAATTTAGGGGGGGAAATTTGCCACGCCCATAAAAAAAATCCCGATCTGATGGAAAAAAACCGACAACAGATTTGAGTTCAGCGCATCAAAATCCATATAGTCCACATAGTTTTATTTAATGGAGGATTTTGCTGCTGAGCAGTGTAATTTATGAATGATGAAGTAGTTAATTTAGGTGAAACATGCATGATTTTTACATTAACGTGTCATTGGAGATCAAGTGTTTATATGAATATATTAATAGAATTCACTTCATTATAATAAGTGCATGGAACGTATGCACCGAAGATGAAAAGATACCCAAGTTACATGAGTTAATAACGTCTGTTTACATGAATTATTCAAGACTTTTTGCATGTATTTGCATGTATTTTGAATCACTAAAGGCTAACTATTTTGTATTTGGAGAAGGCATTCTTTTTTTTTACTACATTTTGTTAATTTCATTAGTAATAAAAAAACAGAAATAATTTATATAATATTTTAGTAGATGTATGTATATGTAAGTAGATATTGGTTTAGTTATCTAGTAACGAATTTTCACTTAGAATGGATGTCAATGGTGTAGAATAAGAGTACGAAATTTTTTTACAGAGGAATAAGAAGATTTTATGAAACTTGTCACCAATTATTAAAATGTGTCTTTTGCTGTATATAAATGAAGTAAAAAGATATGTTTGGGATCTCATTAGCAAATAGTTTCATAAAACAACTCTACAGCAAAAAGTCTTAAAAATGCTATTTCACACGGTCTAGTTGACCAAACGCGTAATCGTTGTAATTTACCCTCAAATAATTTATGCAAACTTTTCGATGTAGCGTCTTCCGGCACAACATTAAAAGATGCAAACAAATGGCTTTCCTACTTTATATTTTAAAAATATATCAAGACATTCTTCGGCAGATTAGTTGTTTGTTTTACATATTTTTAATATTTTTCCTTTATTTGATACAGTTAAAAGCAGATTTTTCATCCCCAAAAGCTTTTCTTTAAAAATATTTTACTGATTAATAATTTTTACATATTTTACGTTTTTTTAAAGACACAATTTAATTTGTTTTTTAATAAAATTCAATACTAAATAGTTAAAATATTTATTAAATAAATTAAAAATAGTAATCAAAGTTTTAATCAAATCAACTGATTTTTTATTGAATGTTTTTAAATAATATTTGTTTTTCTGTGTATATGTATATGAAAACCTTACAAATTAGGATTGTTTTGTTGTTTTGGCTGTGTGGGAAGCTACTCCATCATGTTAGAATATTTATTCACCACAGTCGGCTATCTTTCGTTCTGACGGAATTAGATTATTTTGTAACGTACTAATATATAATTCCCCATTTACTTCTCGATCAATGAATTGAAGCTGACCAACACCCTTTGTGGACATAGGTATGTATATCCCCAAACCATAACGCTAGCTGAAAACTGCTTTAAGCAATCTTTCTTGCATCACCGTCACATACATACGTCAAACTAAAATTTGTCGTTTTTCTTTTACCAATAGTAAAAGTTTTTACATTTGCAAGGCTTTCTTTAACCTAAAAAATAACTTTTTTGAAATGCTTTTTGTGACATCGAGTAAATGTAAAACTTACTTTATAAAAACCGTTGCCTATATATTTAATTTGCTGACACGTCCATTCAGGTATTACGGGTTTTTTAACTTCTTCAGACTGTTCCTCTGTTTGCAATGTTATTACCATAATTTTGATTTTCATCATATTTTTTACGATTCTTTATACTGTTGATCTGAGAAATTTGAAATACCATAGCTCTTGCCTTATTTAAATCTACATATTAATAATCATTTATAGTATATAGAAATTTCTCTATATACTATAAATAACTCCTAAATTGAGCCACGTTAAAGATTATTTGCTTTTTTTAAGTATGAGTAAATAATATGTACATGTGTGTATTTATATAGTTAATGTGATTTGTAAAGAGATGGTGGGTTGGCTGATCGCAAGGATTGGAAACAACTACATTGTCGACCAGTTAAATAACTAGTCTATCCTTTAGTCTGTCTGCCTATCTGGCTACAGTATAGACCGACAGTTCGATTTGTTAAATTGTATTGTCATTTTGTATTATTTTTATTTGTTTATAGTTGCTTCTGTTGATGTTTTACTTTTTTTATTTTCTCTTCAATTTTGGCCACCTTATCAATATTCCAGCTGTGTACGATGACAACAGTAGTAACAGCAGCCAAATCGGCTGCATTCTAAATTAAACCTCAATTGAGATTGTACAACAATAATGATAAATACAGATATCCCTCCTACAACACGGTCGATAGGTTCCTATAATATGACGTGTTATGCACTAAGGAAAAAGATTGGTTGGAAAACGGTAAAAACAATAAAAGAAGTGTTGCAAATATTAAAATTTTGTAAAAGGAACCGATATTATATAATTATAAACGAAAAAACACAACGGTGTTAGAAATTTATTGCTCGGGACAATTAAATTAGTTATTACAACCAATTAGCCTTATTAATAAGTATTTGTATTTAATTCGCTTTTATCACAACCGAATTTAATTATCTTTATTAGGGTTCACTACTAAATATTGATATATGTAACAAAAATTCCCATATTTTTATGTTTTATTTTAAATAAAAATAAGATTTTAGTTAATGCAAGTAATTATTGATTACCTGTATTATTACAATTCGATTACAGTAAAGAAATCAGTAAAGTAAAGCCATATTTGGTGTTTACAAACGAAAAACAGTTGTATGTAGTAATTATTTGTTACAAACATTAAATACAAATACTATTTTTTACGCACATTTGATTTTTCTGTCAATTGTAAAAAATTTACATTAATTAAAACACAAAATCAATATTTTTACTGAGACAAAAATTTTAAAAATAAATAAATTTAAAAAAAAGCTAATATATTAGATTGTGGTACGAAAACAAATCAACAAGTGACTATTATAAATCGATTGTTTATTTATATTATACATTTATTTATATTTTTATGCATTTCAGTATGAGAAATGAATTTTCGAATGAAGAAATTTGCAAGATACATACGGTGCTAGTAGATAGGGAATGAGAATTCAAATTCAACTTCCGGTCCTAAAGCCATAAATCATAAATTTGTTTATAAACAAAATGTTTTTTTTGTTTATAAACAAAAATTTGTTTGTAAACACAATTCCTGTTTTTATTGTTATTATTATACCCTTCACCTGTGGTGCACAAGGGTATATATAGCTTTGTCATTCCGTTTGTAATTTCTACAATTTTCATTTCCGACCCCATAAAGTATATATTTTCTGAAAGCTTATGAATAGAGGAGTCGATTAAGCCCTGACCGTCTGTCCGTCTATCCGTCTGTCCGTCTGTCCGTGTGTTGGTTGAAATCAACTTTTAGAAGCAACTATATGTTCCTCAGATCTGTATATGGTATCAATCTCTTGGAAATATCCAGGAATGAATCGCTATTGAAATTCAGCACAATCGCCCCATAACTTTCTGAGATATGAGCAAAAAACCACGACCACCTCGTTTTTTTTCACAATTACAACAACAACATACATACATAGATACATGTAAAAAACATACCAAACAAAAAAAATTACAAAAAAAAAAATATTAAAAATAAGAAAAAAATAATAAAAAAAAACTACAAAAAAAAATTTTAAAAAAATTTTAAAAAAAATTTTAAAAAATTTTTTAAAAATTTTTCTAAAAAAATTTTTTAAAAAAATTTAAAAAAAATATAAAAAAAAATAATAAAATATAAAGAATATATTAAATAAAATAAAATAAAATTTTTTTGGCTCAGCTGGGATTCGATGCCACATTTATTCTAACGTGTACGTATGCACGTATTTTATATGGGATGAATGGTGATACAAACAATTGTTATTGCATGACTACACGTTGTGAAGGGTATATAAGATTCGGCACGGCCGAATATAGCACTGTTACTTGTTTTTTTAATGGTGTTCTCAGGATATAGTGTATTATGAGAACCAAAGTAATCAAAATATTTTTGTTTATAAACAAAAAATTTATTTGTAAACAAATTGAATACATGCAGATTGGAGACAGGCTTATCACTTTGATTCTTATTATATATGGTGCATGCATGCAGATACACAAATGGCAGATGTTAATAAATTCTTGGCTGTTTTTGGTTTGATCAAAATATTTTTGTTTACAAACAAAAAATTTATTTGTAAACAAATTGAATACATGCATGTAGGTTCACAGACAGACAGACAGATTGGAGACAGACTTATCACTTTGATTCTTATTTTATATGGTGCAGGCATGGAGATACACAAATGGCAGATGTTAATAAATTCTTGGCTGTTTTTAGTTTGATCAAAATATTTTTGTTTATAAACAAAAAATTTTTTTATAAACAAATTGAATACATGCATGTAGGTTCACAGACAGACAGACAGATTGGAGACAGACTTATCACTTTGATTCTTATTTTATATGGTGCAGGCATGCAGTTTTTTGGTTTGATGCTGTGATCGTCAAATTCTGCAAGTGTTTATTTATTTTATTATACCCTTCACACAGTGAAAAAGAGTATATATAGGTTTGTCATTCCGTGTGAAATTTATACAATTTTGATTTCCGACCCCATAAAGTATATATTTTCTGAAAGCTTATGAATAGGGGAGTCGATTAAGCCCTGTCAGTCTGTCCGTGTGTATGTTGAAATCAACTTTTTGAAGCCCCCCGACATCGCTTGGTCTCGGGTGAGGTATTAAAATATCAGAAATATTCGGGAATAGAACGGTATTGAAAATCAGAAACATCGGTACATAAACAACTAAGATATGAGCAAAAACCCACGACCACCTCGATTTTTTTTTCACAAAAACAACATTACAACAAGTAACAGTGCTATATTCGGCCGTGCCGAATCTTATATACCCTTCACAACGTGTAGTCATGCAATAACAATTGTTTGTATCACCATTCATCCCATATAAAATACGTGCATACGTACACGTTAGATTAAATGTGGCATCGAATCCCAGCTGAGCCAAAAAAATTTTATTTTATTTAATATATTATTTATATATTAATATTTTTTTTAAATTTTTTTAAAAAATTTTTTTAGAAAAATTTTTAAAAAATTTTTTAAAATTTTTTTTTTTAATTTTTTTAAAAATTTTTTTTTTTAGTTTTTTTTATTATTTTTTTCTTATTTTTAATATTTTTTTTTTTGTAATTTTTTTTGTTTGGTATGTTTTTTACATGTATCTATGTATGTATGTTGTTGTTGTAATTGTGAAAAAAAACGAGGTGGTCGTGGTTTTTTGCTCATATCTCAGAAAGTTATGGGGCGATTGTGCTGAATTTCAATAGCGATTCATTCCTGGATATTTCCAAGAGATTGATACCATATACAGATCTGAGGAACATATAGTTGCTTCTAAAAGTTGATTTCAACCAACACACGGACAGACGGGCAGACGGACAGACGGATAGACGGACAGACGGTCAGGGCTTAATCGACTCCTCTATTCATAAGCTTTCAGAAAATATATACTTTATGGGGTCGGAAATGAAAATTGTAGAAATTACAAACGGAATGACAAAGCTATATATACCCTTGTGCACCACAGGTGAAGGGTATAACAACAACATACATACATACAAACGTGTATACTGGTTAGAGAAAACGTGGCATCGAATCCCACCCAGCAAAATAACACATTACATTATAATGACTTGAAAGTACTAGAAAACAGTTGTTCACTACTTACAATTTGGCATCTAAACCCATTATTTTAACACGGCGATGTCATTGGAGGCAAGTACTTACCACCATAGCTGCCAGATAAAATAGGGGCAAAATCGTCTAATTTGGGAGAAAAAATCGTCAAAATCGTCAAATAGTTTACTCAAATCGTCATAAAAACGTCAAAATAAAAAAACGCATTTTTCAAAACAAATCATTTTTTATTTAATGCATAACATAACAAACTTTTTAAATCCAGAGAGATCAATGGTTTTATTAGACCCTTTTAAGTTAAGAACATGACAATAAATATAATACAATTTAGAATTAATTTCGAAAAATAAATATTAATCTATATATATAAAAGAGTAACGTGACTGATTCATCATCGCACAGCCCAAACGCTAAGAGCTAGAGACATGAAATTTGGACAATCGGTTCCTCTTTCGATGTATAGCTCCACTAAGAAGGGATTTTTGGAAATTCGTACTTTAAGGGGGTAAAAAAGGGTAAAAACTGGTAAAATCTGTAATCTTATATCTGCTAAACTAAAAAAGATACAAATTAAATTGAAAAAGTATTGTAATTTCCACAAAAAATAAGCTGACAGGTGTCTGGCCTTTTTTGGAATTTTCAACCCCTAAGGGGAAAAAACGGGTAAAAACTATAATTTGGTACTTTTTTGGTACCCTATGTAACTTCCAAACGCATAAAGCTAGGAAAAAAATTTAAACTGTATTAAGTAATCCGCAAAAAAATATTAATAAGAATTAGGCACTTTTTTCAAATTCATATGTATAACGGGTAAAAATTGTCCCTTTTTTTGGTACTTTTTTTAAAATAAACTTTTCTTATATTATTCAATGGGACAAAATTTGACAATTATTATTTCCTAATAGAATATGGACAACTATTTAGGTGGCATTTTTGGAAACTTTTCGGGGGACAAAAAAGGTACCAAAAAGGGGAAAATTCCGGAAAATGTATGTAGATCCCAATTAGACGGTCAATTTTCACAAAATGTTTAATTGGGATTTCACTAGACATAAAAAATCATGTAATTTAGTAAAAATTGAAACACATTCATAACAGGGTAGAAAAGGGAAAAATCGGGAAGAGTTTGGTACTTTTTCGAACATAATTACTTTTATGCAAAAAAGAGTAGATTTACTGACTTTAAATCATGTCTATTAAAATATTTTGTTATATAGATATTTGAACATTTTAAACTTGGAATTTGGAACTTGGACCAAAAATGTACTTTTTCGCTTTTCTATGGTACTTTTTGTATTTTCTACGTTTATAAAGGTAGAGTTGTAAAATAAAGGGCTATTGATTCCAGGTAAGACTAGAAATGTTATGGGTGACCAAAAAGGTACTTTTTTTGAATTTTTATAGTACTTTTGATATATTCTACGTTTGCGAAGCTAGAATTTTAAAATTAGTGGCTATTGATACAAGGTGAGACCGAAAATGTTATGGTCGACCAAAAAGGTACTTTTTTGAATTTTTGTGGTACTTTTGGGTTTTTTCTACGTTTATGAAGACAGGATTGTACAATCAAGAACTATTGATTCCAGGTGAGACTAAAAATGTTATGGGCGACCAAAAAGGTACTTTTTTGAATTTTTGTGGTACTTTTGGTATTTTCTACGTTTATGAAGGTAGGATTGTACAATCAAGGACTATTGAGTCCAGGTGAGACTAAAAATGTTATGGGCGACCAAAAAGGTACTTTTTTGAATTTTTGCGGTACCTTTTGTATTTTCAAGGTTTATGAAGGTAGGATTGTACAATCAAGGACTATTGATTCCAGGTAAGACAAAAAATGTTATGTGTGACCAAAAAGGTACTTTTTTGAATTTTTATGGTACTTTTTGTATTTTCAACGTTCGCGAAGCTAGAATTTTGAAATTAGTTACAATTGATACAAGGTGAGACTGAAAATGTCATGGGCAACCAAAAAAGTACTTTTTTGATTTTTATGATACTTTTGGTATTTTCTACGTTTATGAAGGTGGGATTGTACAATGAAGGACTTTTGATTCCAGGTGAAACTGAAAGTGTTATGGGCGACCAGGATGGTACTTTTTTTAAATTTTTAAGGTACTTTTTGTATTTTCTACGATTATGAAGGTAGGATCTTACAATCAAGGACTTTTGATTCCAGGTGAAATTGAAAATGTTATGGGCGACCACAAAGGTACTTTTATGAATTTTTATGGTACTTTTTGTATTTTTAACGTTTGCGAAGCAAGAATTTCGAAATTAGTGATACAAGGTAAGGCTAAATATGTTATGGGCGATCAAAAATGTACTTTTCTGAATTTTAATGGGAATTTTTGTATTTCCTACGTTTCTAAAGCTAAAATAGTGAAATAAAGGATTGTTGATTCAATTTGAAAATTAAAATTATATTGGAGACACAAAAAAAGCCTTTTCGCAGTTTTATTGTACTCTTTGAATTTTGAATTTTTGTAAACATAGATTCTTAAAAGTAGTGTTTTTTGATCCGAGGTCTAACTCCTAATATTATGGACGAACAAAATTACTTTTTCTCTTTTTATATATTTTGTATACATAGAATTCTGAAATAGTATTCAATAAATAGTAAGAACTGCGCTAACGAAGTAGCGGGTTAAATGCTAGTCTATATATATAAAAGTGAAACTCTGTGTGTGTGTGTGTGTTAGCTATAGACTCCGAAACTGCAAAACCGATCGGGCTCAAACTTTGGTAAGTTGTTGTACACATACCGGGGAGTGTTTATGGGTGAAAAAAAGTGGGCGGGGCCACGCCCATAAAAAATTAGTTATCAGTTTTAGCTACTTGCACTTGACCGATTTTTCTGAATTTTTGCACACATATCGAGCTGTCATGACTAAATAATTTCGTGATAAGAAAAGTGGGCGGGGCCACGCCCCTAAAAAAGTTTTAATTTTTAGGTACTTGCACTAGACCGATTTTTCTGAAACTTTGCACACATATTAAGCTGTCGTGACTTTATAATTTTGTGATTAAAAAAGTGGGCGGGGCCACGCCCATAAAAAAAGGCCACAATTTTGAGGTACTTGCACCAGACCGATTTTTCTGAAACTTTGCACACATATTGAGCTGTCATGACTAAATAATTTCGTGATTAGAAAAGTGGGCAGTGCCACGCGTATAAAAAAAAGGTATCATTTTGAGGTACTTGCACTTGACCGATTATTCTGAAACTTTGCACACATATTGAGCTGTTATGACTTTACAATTTCGTGATTAGAAAAGTGGGCAGGGCCACGCCCATAAAAACAATTTTAATTTTGAGGTACTTGCACTGGTCCGATTCTACTGAAACTTTGCACACATATTGAGCTGTTATGACTTTACAATTTCGTGACTAGAAAAGTGGGCAATGCCACGCCCATAAAAAAATTATAATTTTTAGGTTTTTGCACTTGATATTCAATTAAAATTCAGAATGCATTTCGATTCATTAAGGGGCGTAGCAACGCGCGCCGGGTTTGGCTAGTATGTATATAAATACAAAAAATAATAAATAATGAATTGGCTGCATCTAATTCAGACTAATTGACAAATAATTATAATCATTACTTTCTAAAGCTTCTACCGATTAAGGTAGCTTTAGGCAAGCGTTAGGCGAGCACAAAGCCAAAATAAACTACATCGTTTCGCTTTTTAGCCCATAAATTTATTTCTGGATCTGCAAATCAGTTTTCCTTAATTTTCTTCTTCTTGTTGGTTACCTGTGAAAAACACCATTAAAATTTCATTTTAGCTACTACAAAGTTTTGTATAAAAAATGGATGAAATTTCTACTTACAGAGGAAGAGCTGCTAGAATTTTCTTCATCTTGGTTTTCTATTGAAAATATAATGTTTGATTTTTAAGGTTTTAATGTATAATTAAAAAAAACTTACAATTTTTTTGAAGTATTTAAGCATATTAATTTGTCACTTAAATAATTTAAATAAATTTACTTAAAAAACTAAAATTGTTTAAAACGCATTTCCAAATTTATATTTGTTCGTGTTGTAGGTATCAGTTGATAATATGTGGGATATACTATGTTAAAAATGTACAAAGTGGAAAAATTACCCACACAAACACATTTAATAATGATCGATATATCTCTTTCACTCTCTTCTATTATTAATAACATAAAAAACCGTTACAAATTATTTTTATTTAGTTTAATGTTGATATAAAAGTAATGAAAAATGTTGCAAACTTGAATTCTTGAAAATCGTCAAAAACATAGGATAAATCGTCAAATCGTCAACACTTAATTTTAGCACGTAAAATCGTCAAAATGACCGATAAATCGTCAAATCTGGCAGCTATGCTTACCACCCTCGCTTACAAATAGGGATTCGTATAAGTACTTATTACGGTCGCTCATAAATAGGGACTTAAATAAGTACTTACTCCTATAGCAATATATAAGTACTTGATTTTAATAACCTAAATAACCCATTACTATTTATGGACTTACAGAAGTCGTTCGGTTCTTCTAAGGACTAAAACTCGGTTAGATTATTCTGCGACACGTTAATTTGAAATTTAACAATCAGTGAAAATCTATAAGTCATCACTTTGTTAATAAAGTGCTTTGCCGCTGTTTTCAAAATAATTATTACTTATAACCTAAGCGCGTTAAACTAAATGAGAATTATAAAAAGTAATGTATTTGAATGGTTTCTAGTAAATTTCGCAGTAAGAAATTGTATTGTGTGTGTATCTAAGCATATGTCTGAAATCAAGTACTTACGTAACACATTATAAATCAAGTCATTACTAAAATACTTCTTAGTAAGACAGACGATATGTAGTATTCATTGAAAAGTATGTTGTTTAGTAAGAGCAAGTCATTACCTAGTTTTTGCTGGGCAGCTGAGCAAAAAAAAATTTTTTTTATTTTTTTTATATTTTTTTTTTTAATTTTTTTTTATTTTATTTTTATTTAATATATTATTTATATTTTTATTATTATTTTTTTTTTAAATTTTTTTTTTTTAATATTTTTTTTGTTTTATATTTATTATATACATTTTAAATATTTAAAAAAAATTTTTTTTTCAATGAACTTTCCAACAGATATAAAGGAAATGAAGTTGTTTGAAATAAAAAAATAATAACGACATTAGTGTTAATGTGTTTGGATATGATAAAAAATTAAAAACCGTAATTGGACCATATTATATTACAGACAACGAAAAGCCTATACATATAAATCTAATGTTGCTGGAATCCGACAACGGAATAAACCATCACTATATATTAATAAAAAATATTTCAAGGTAATTCGAAAAACATGTTTATTTAATTATTCTCTTGCTAAGTACCAAACCGATATTTTATATTCCTCTCCATTACACTGGTTTACAGCCAAAAAATACCAAGAACGCCACATGCCTAGATAAGTTAATTGGGACCTCCTGAATACGAAAAACGCTGTAATTTTTTTTTTCTAAGTACCGTTTTTTAGATAACGGTACTTTTGTGTTTTTCGGTGTATGGTCCCACTCAAACCCTTGTGGAGCCCAACCGAAAAGTCTGATCGAGATAAATGGCATATCGTTATAAAGGTAATTGAATGCCTTTTCCGTCGATATGCTGAAAATTTCTATCTGATAAGAAATGGCTGAGTTATGGCACCTCAAATTTAAAAATTTGCCTATTTTTTACGTTTTTTTCAAAATTTTTAATTTTTACTTCGTTTTTTTTCTACGTTATAGTAAAGATCTGGAATGTTTTATTTTTTTACCAAATAGCTTATTTAATTACAAACATTTTAAGCGTAATTTGCTCATTGCTCACACACTATATTCGGCGTAAATTAAAAAAATTAAATTAAAATTCCAAAAACTGATGGACGCCGAATATATGTAGTGTGTGAGCAATGAAGATGAAAATATTGTCGTTCCACAAAATCCTTAATAAAAACTTTATTTTTCATCCGATTTTTTTCAAATTACGCTTAAAATGTTTGTAATTAAATAAGCTATTTGGTAAAAAAATAAAACATTCCAGATCTTTACTATAACGTAGAAAAAAAACGAAGTAAAAATTTTGAAAAAACGTAAAAAATAGGCAAATTTTGAACTTTGAGGTGCCATAACTCAGCCATTTCTTATCAGATAGAAATTTTCAGCATATGGACGGAAAAGGCATTCAATTACCTTTCTAACGATATGCCATTTATCTCGAACAGACTTTTCGGTTGGGCTCCACAAGGGTTTGAGTGGGACCATACACCGAAAAACACAAAAGTACCGTTATCTAAAAAACGGTACTTAGAAAAAAAAATTACAGCGTTTTTCGTGTTCAGGAGGTCCCAATTAACTTATCTAGGCATGTGGCGTTCTTGGTATTTTTCCAAATTAAAAATTTGTAAAGCAGTGTTATTAAATATTACACTACAATGTGGACGAGTTTTGAAATTTTCTTCAATGAACTTTCCAACAGATATAAAGGAAATGAAGTTGTTTGAAAGAAATAATAACGCCATTAGTGTAAATGTGTTTGGATATGATAAAAAATTAAAAACCGTAATTGGACCATATTATAATACAGACAACGAAAAGCCTATACATATAAATCTAATGTTGCTGGAATCCGACAACGGAATAAACCATCACTATATATTAATAAAAAATATTTCAAGGTAATTAGAAAAACATGTTTATTTAATTATTCTCTTGCTAAGTACCAAACCGATATTTTATATTCCTCTCCATTTGAATCATATTTATTTATTTCCTTTAAAAAAAATTTTAGACTATTATCAGCACAGTCATCCTTACACAACGGTGCAACACTATCATACAAGTTATCCTGAAAGGATGGCGACGCATAAGGAAAAAGAGTGTGGAAAATGCATCGCTAAAATGCCTGAAGGGGAAAAGGCCATATTAAGTTATAGACATCACGAGAGGCCAACGGAAGTACCATTCATAGTATATGCAGACTTTGAATGTATACTTCAAGATGTATATAGTAATGAAGGTAGTTCTAATATTATTAAAAAACATATTCCGTGCGCATATGTATTCAATATTAAATGTAATTTTAATAACAATTTTAATAGATTTAGTATATTTAGCAATAGTAATAGTAGTATAAATGTTGGAAAACATTTTGTTAGTAGTTTAATAACAGAATGTAAAGACATTTATAAAAAACATTATGAGAAAAATACTTCAATGCAACCTTTAACTTCCTTAGAAGAAGAAAATTTAATGAATGCAAGAGACTGCCACATATGATGAGTCACCCGTAAGAGATCATTGTCATCTATCGGGAAAGTATAGAGGACCAGCTCATAGCTCATGTAATTTAAGTTATAAAGTCCCTAATTTTATTCCAATTTTTTTTCATAACTTTTCTTCGTTTGATTGTCATTTGTTTGTTAAAGACCTCTTATGTATTGAAGGAGAGACAAAAATTATTCCAATAAACAAAGAGCTATATATTTCACTATCTCACACAATACGTGTATACAGTGATGACGAAATTCAAATTTTGTTAGAAGAGGTGCGTTTAAAAAAATTACAGCAAAATATTCCCATAACTGTAATTGAAAAACGACTTGAGTATATAAAATACGAAAAGTCTCAAAAAAAAGTTGAACTAAGGTTTTTAGACTCTTATAGATTTACGGCATCTAGTTTAGATTCACTAGCTGATAATTTAACTGATGATAATTTAAAAACAGTACGTAAATATTTTCCGAGTTCCGAAGAGTTTATTTTAATGCGGAGAAAGGGTGTTTTCCCTTATGAATATATAAATACATTTGAAAAATTAGACGAAACTAATCTACCTCCTATAGAAGCATTTTATAGCAAATTAAATGATAAGCATTGTTCAATAGAGGATTATTTACTGGCGCAGGAAATATGGGAAAAATTTAATTGCAATACTATTAGAGATTATATGGAATTATATTTGAAGACTGACGTAATATTGCTTACTGATGTTTTTGATAATTTTAGGAAAGTTTGTAAAAGAATTTATAATTTAGACCCTGCCCATTTTTCACAGGAAAGAAGTGGTTGTGCTTCCCTCATATAGTAATTTTGTTGAAATTTTGCATACATATCATATAAAATTGCATAGCGATTTCCCTCAAACTTTAAATTTAAATCGTCATATGGATAGACATCTGAATTAAAGTGCACTTTTATATTTTTTAAATTGGAATGAGTATACTTGTTGTTATTTTCTAAAACGAATATTAAAAATCGTGGTCTTTCTCTATTAATTGACATTTTAACATTCCAATGATGATTTATTTCACCAGAAAATTTAGGATTTAAATAACAGTCCCAACTGCGGAATGCAATAGGTAAAGAAGTTCCATCCTTAATAATCTCCATTATTTGTATTTTTCTAGAATCTGATAGCTGAACATGTGGAATTCTCCATGTTATATTTGTAACTGTCAACTTAAGTTTTTCGTTGGCATCAGTTGAACTCCGTAAAAGAACAAGTTCATGTTTACTATTTAATATTATTTTATTAAAATCCTCTGCAAATCCCATTAAAAGTTTTAGAGGGATGTAAAAATTAAACGTTTGTATAGATAAATCTTCAGATATAGACCATTCAGCATTTCTTATCATATTACTTTCAAATTCATTTAATGAAATATAATTCTTGAGTGTACTGGACCTTCCTAAATATCGAGTTCGATCAATTTCAACACCATTGATCTCATAACGTATTTCATCAAACAAGTATGCTGCACAATTATTTCTTAATCGTCCATTTTTAGATTCTTCACCCTTTTCATTCTTTATATTTCCTTCTATATATTGTAAACAATGAAACTACAAATTATTTACTTCTTGCAAAGAGCGGCTAAAACACTCTCGATTGGTGTTAAGCAAGAATTGATTTCTTTATTAAAAATCTTCGGTTTTTATACATAATTATTGCTTACTTAGCTATTCTGGTTACAGTGGAATGTGTATCATGATTTTAATAGATTTTAGTTATTATTGAACACCAAACAGTTCAGTAATCAAAGCGTTGCCTGTATGATTACGTTAACAGTGGAACCATCAACATAACAATTGCACTTAACTAATGTAGAAGACATCAGTTCTTTGATTCATGTATTGAGTACTGACTGTTTAATTGCTGTGTGTAATATGATATTATATTTTGTTCAGCGCAGCAAAATATTCATTTGAGTGTAAGTGCTTTGAACTTATTGTATACAATATTTATTTGTTTATTGTACATAAGTTCTTGGCGCACGATACATATTTGTGTGTTTATTTGTTATGGCGCGTGCCATATATATTCGCTATGATAAACACCGCGTCATGTACACACTACAATATAAGTAGCTTTCTGAGGGAAGAACATACAAGTCTTGATTTTGTAGTGTTATTCGAATTTCATCATTATTTTTATATGACTGTATATAGGGTAAATAACTGTGATAATCTTTTTTGGTTATGTTTTCATCCAAAAACGGTTTCTCCACAACATTGAGTATATCAGACATTCTTTTATACTTTTAACTTAAGTGGTTTTAAAAACTCTTTATTTTGTTCAGTTAACTTTGGTCTTGTAGATTTAATAGTTTTTGTAGATGTGTTCCTTTTAATGTTATTGTGGATGTTTTTATTATAAATTATCATATTTTCTTTGATCTCAGATGTAATCTTAGCGTTATTTCTTCGCCTCTGAAATTTATTAAACGACCTTCTTGGTCAACAATCCAAATGGTAAGATGTGTTATTTCTTTGACGTTTACTGGCAAATAAATGAGATTACTAGGGATTACATCTAATTTATAACCTGGAGGGACATCCAGTGCGAACTCATGAAGTATATGTGCTGGAGAGTTATTCATATATGCCCCCTTTATTATATTACATTGAATTTGTATGGCATTAACTTTTAAAATATTTACTGGCTGATTTGAAAAATGTTTTACACCAGAATTCAACGTTGTTCTATCGAATCCAAATAAACTACCAATAGATCGATTCTGATCAAAGAAAATCTTGTCGTGTGATGAGGTTATTTCAACTTGTAAAGTATTGTTATTGGCTTCAATTATAATTGATTTATTAAATTCCTGTGCTTTATATTCTGTAGTTATGTAGTCAGCAATATCTTGTAACTCATAAGAACCTATAGGAATTTCAATTACTTTATCTCCTATATGAAATAGATTATTATCAAAGTCTACATTGGGAACGGAATTATATGAATGAAAATCTATTAAAGAACATTCATAATCATCGTTTAGATGTATTGGTGGGAAATAATTTGCTGTTAAAATTGAAGACTTTCCGCTTAATGCCAATGTTATTGACATATTGAACTCTCATCTATTAATAAAAAAAGACTTGCTGTAGTGTTTTATTTATTTTTTTTATTTTTTTATTTATGTATTATGATTTTAAAGTTTACAATATATCAGTTTTATTTATCCAAAAATTATGTTGATTTGAGAAACCCAACCACTTAACAAACGCTTTATTTCCTTTAGTTTTCAATACTTTTTCTACCAAAAATGTATTGGGATAACGTGTGTGAAGTATCTCCTTCTTATTAAAACCCCCTTTTATTTCATTTCCTTGATAGTCTTCCAGTATAAATGTGACGGGATAAGTATTTTGTACTGATCGTATTTTAAATATTTCTGTTGTCCAGTTGGGAGTATACCCTTTTTCAAAAATATGTTTATATTTACTCATTCGAACATGATCTCCAACTTTGAAACGTGATGGTTTAAACATTTTAATATTATTGTATACAGTATTCAACAGATGTTTTTCAGTTTTAGCCGTAACGTGAACCGGTGCCATTTTTATTCTTCTATGTTTCTTTCTTTTATTATTATATTTTTTAACTAAGCTCTTATAAATATGAATCCATTTATAGCTTCCGTTGTTACTAAACTCTTTCCACATCATACCCTTTAATGTTCTACTAAAGCGTTCAACAATTGAAGCTTTCATTACGCTGTATGTAGAGTAATGATTAATTGAATATTTTCGCATTAACACTCCAAACTCCTTATTGAAAAATTCTTTACCATCATCTGTCTGTAAATTCTTAGGTTTACGCCCCAAATTAAATATTTTTTTTAAGGCTTTTGCAATTTCTGAAGCAGGTTTTGATTTAGTTGATTCAACCCAAGCATATTTTGAGAATACATCAATGACTGTTAACATATATTTACATTCATTGTTGCTAGCTGAATAATTACCCATTTCAACCAAATCAGCTTGCCAGAGATCGTCTATACCCTTTGTAATAACTCTTCTCCTTAAGAAATTCTTTCGTGCTTGTGAATGAAGTTCATTTATTAAATTTCTTTTTGAACTCATTTTTTTATTTTATTTTACTGTGTAATTATATCTTAGATTGTTTTTTAGTTGATTTGTTATCTATTGGAACACTTATAGCTACTGACGAGAACGTCAGATTTTCAATTTTATTAATTTTATCAATACAACTTTTTATTTGCTCATCGAGTATTACTTTAAATTGTATAACTTTTTCATGAATTTCATTGATTTCCTCCCTTAAATAATTATTTATTTGGTTTTCCGCTTGATTTATGTAAGATATTAGAAATAATTTATTGACGACATCATTCTCCTCCAAAGGACTTGCAACATTTTTGATTCTTTTATTCTCGATGTCTATGTTATCCTCATCCAACGTATAACCCAAAAAATTTTTTAAAAAAATTTCTCTTTCTTATTTCGCTATTAAAATTTTGATTATTGTAATGACCAAATTTGTCCACGGTCATTTTTTCCTTTTATTAATCAATTATATTTGCCTCTCTCAATTCTTCAATTATTGCTATTATTTCATTAGTGTGATTATTGTTACCAGCATATTGTGATGCTATTAGAAGTCTTAACCGATCTACTATTTCATTGGGATTATCCCAGTATATATAGTTTGGTTTGTTAAGATTTATATTCACTAAACCTTTAACTTTTTATATTTATAACCTCTATTACCTTTAAGTTGATTATTAGGTTCATGGTTTCGTCTATGGGCGTTTGTTTCAAGTAAAATTTGTTTATATATTTCTAATTCTGATGAGTCATATTGCTCTGGATTTTGATGAAATAGTAATGAGTATAAACCAGGTGTTAAGGCCCAAGACTTATTTGCTACTATTATTTTGTCATTACTTATTTTTAAATCTGAATTTCCAATCACCATTATCATTTTTATGTTTTCATTCAGGTATGTTAAATCAAAATCCCAATTTGATGATTGGGAATAAAATGATTCATTATTTACCTCATCGTCGTCTTCATCTGTACTATATTTATTACTTTTGTCCATTTTACTTGTTATAAGTGTTGCATTAAGTAGATTTTCTTTTTTGAAAACACTTTCGCTAGGAATAATGCTGCTATTCTTTATATTTTCCATTTTTGTTTTGTCATGTTTCAATGTCGTTGTTGGCTTTAGTAAATTCCCATTTGATAATTTAACTAATTTTTTTAGTGGTTCTGTCAATGGTTTAAATGTATTTTCTAATTGATTATATGTTTCTGCTTCTCCAAGTTTCACGCTATCAAATTTCTTTTTCAAAATTTGTCTAGATTTCACTAACTCCCTTAATACATTATCGTATTCCATATTTATTAATGAGAGTGATTTTAAACAAAACAAATTAAATTGTTGAAGAACTGAACAGTTTCGTAGAACAGCTAAACTGCTTCTTATAATAGTTTCTCTAAAACAGCTCCTTTTAACAGTTAAAACAGCTAAACAGCTCCCTAGAACAGCTAAAACAGCTCTTTAAAACAGCTCTTTAAAACAGCTCCTTAAAACAGCTAAACAGCTCTTTTAACAGCTTTACAGTATACAAAATAATTAAGAAGAATATATATGTATTCAGTTTAGATAGCTGAAAATTTATAACTGAACTTGGATGAATATATCAAAACATTTTCTAAAACTTCCATTATGAATTTCGTCATCTTTACTTATTACTAGAAATTCATGTTTTTCTTATATCATTTCCAACGTGATCATTATAAATATGCTTTAAATTTAAATCATCTTGTTTAAACATTATTATGAAATTTGCATTATCACGTATTAAATGTTTTGGAATGTGTGTATACGTTTGACATAAGTAGAAGGAATCAATCAAGGTCTATTAAATAAGGTCTGTTCAACTAATCAGCTGATCGTTTTTTGCTCCCCTATGTTTACTATTCGATGTTGTCAAAATTTGTTTACCTTTTTAGGGCGACATTTATGTTTTTCAATTTTATGATTGATAATTTTTCAACTTATGATTTATATTCAAAAGTGCAGTGAAAAAGTGCCATAAATCTTGTAATTTTTATAAAAAATCAAAAAAAATAGTTAAAAAACAAGTAAGAGCATGCGTTGTTGCTCACTGTGTAAGAAAAAAAGTAATAGTGGATCTGTCACAACACTTTTCCATGCTCCAAAAGATCAAATAAAAAGAGAAAAATGGATGGAAATCTGTGGCAAAAAGTTATCCGCATGGAGCTTAATATGTGAGGATCACTTTTTGCCAACAAGCATTGTTCGTACTGGCAAAAGAATACTTTTATTGCCAAATGCTGAGCCTTCTTATAAGCAAATGAAGGAAACCAATATTTGCGCTGAAGCTTGTGCAGTTTCGAACACAGAGTAGGTTA
The DNA here is from genome assembly GCA_941918925.1 of Phyto melanocephala. Taxonomy (NCBI): domain Eukaryota; kingdom Metazoa; phylum Arthropoda; class Insecta; order Diptera; family Rhinophoridae; genus Phyto; species Phyto melanocephala. Next base: position 59,194,942 of record OW799236.1, read on the forward strand.
GGTTAGGTTGAAAAGGAGGGGTATAAAAGCCCAAACCCATGACAGGTATACACCTATGCCCAGTTGGCATGTTGTGCGCTCCATGTGGAAAACGGAATTCCCAAACAAAAAACCATAAACATAATTTCCCATAAATAACGGACTAGTCCAAGAAACCAGTCCCCTCAATGTAACGCCTTATGGATCTCCAGTTCGAGTTCCCCAGGTATTCCAAGTTCAGCATATTATCTACTGTAAAATTTTCGCGCCTAATATGCCCAAACGCAGGACAATGACAGAGGTAGTGTACCAGGGTCTCATCCTCTTCCTCACAAGCTCTACATGTCGTCTCCTCAGATAATCCCATGCGTGCTAAATGAGTTCTCAACTCCGTATGACCTGTAATTACACCGGTTAATTTCCTAAGTGTAGGTCTACTTAGTCTCAAAATCTCCTTTGACTTCCCAAGATTTGGGTCACCCCAGAGTGTTCTTGTCACCTTACCGACATCAGTGCTTTGCCATTTTCTGACATGTTCTTCCATTGCCCAACGTTTAAGTTCATCCTTAAATCGTTTAAGGGGTTTGGCGTTCTCCAAAGTTATAGTACTCAAAAGAGCTCCCATTTTGGATAATTTGTCGGCTTTCTCGTTTCCGATCAGCCCGTGATGGCTTGGTATCCATATTATCTCCAGATGTTCACAATTTGCATATGAGTTTATCTCACTCTTGCATTGCAAAACGTTCCGGGATTCAACTTTCTCCTTTCTCAATGTCTTAATCACTGATTGGCTATCCGTAAAGATACGAATCGGAGTTTCGCTATTCGTTTCCTTTATCCATTTAATTCCTTCCGTAATCGCCATGATCTCAGCCTGAAAAATAGTGTTGTGATCTGGTAGACGGAAGTATTTGCCTCTATTTCGGCTTATGTCGTATAAGCCCATTCCAGTTTGGTCACCAATCTTTGAACCGTCTGTATAAAGATCGATTCCGTGGGTGTTTCCCATCCTGATTATCTCATCCCATTCTCCCTCTTCCGGTATAATGGTGATGCAGTTAATATTCTCATATCTCATCGGGATTTTATCACATGTTAATTCTGTAATATTTCCTATCGGTAAGATATCCGTTATTCTTTGGTATCTGGTCTTATGTTCTCTTATAAGCCACTCATCTATTGCCATTAATCTTGTGGCAGCTAAGGCCGCTTCATATTTTACCTGTATCTCAATAGGCCAAATGGATAATATATTCTCAATGGCCATTGTCGATGTGGTCCTCATGGCGCCGCAAATACTAATGCAGCACTGTCTCTGAATCTTTTGAAGAGGTTTTATATTCACCTTCTTCTCTAAGGATGTCCACCATACTAACGAAGCGTACGTAATTGTAGGCCGCAGTACACTCGTATATAGCCAATGTGTCATCCTTGGGCTTAAGCCCCATTTTGAGCCAATCACTCTTCTGCAGAGGGCCCATATTCTTTGAGCTCTCTCCACTTTACATTGAATGTGGTCCTTCCAGGATAGTCTCCAATCAAGTACTATTCCTAGGTATTTGACCTTTTTATCAATCTTAATTGTCTTATTCCGAAAGATGGGATAGCTATGCACCGGTATCTTCCTCTTTCTCGTAAACAAACAGATTTCAGTCTTTTCCGGGCTGACATTGAGCCCTCGCTCCTTCGCCCAGTTATATGATATATTCAAAGCCTCCATTGCTCTCATACATAAAGAATTTGGATTCGGCCCCCTGATCAGTATCGCAACATCATCTGCGTAACAGATAGGCTTGAATCCCTCGTTCGATAGAATCTTCAGTAGACTATGTATGGTAGTTACCCATATTAATGGAGATAAAATACCTCCCTGCGGGGTTCCTTGACATACTTTGTCCCTTCTTCTTACTCCATTTGCCTCACAATTTATCCATCTGTTCCTTAACATATTGCTAATCCATTTTCCAAGGAACCGATAAGACTCGAGGTCATTACGTTATTGAAAGCTCCTTCTATGTCTATGAATACGCCCCTGGTATACACACCCAGGTCGAAGGATCTCTCTATATGATAAACAACCTCCTGAAGAGCAGTCTCAGTAGATCTGCCCTTGATATAGGCGTGTTGTCCAAATCTCATTGAATCGCCTGGTAATCGTCTTCTGACCATTCCATCGACGATACGCTCCATGGTTTTCAATAAGAATGATGTTAAGCTTATGGGTCTATAAGCTTTAGGATTTGCGTAATTTTCCCTCCCTGGTTTAGGTATGAAAACGACTCTCGCCTCCCTCCATTCCACAGGGGTATACGCATATTTCAGGCAAGTAGTAAAAATATTCGCCAGCCTTATGTCGATTAGGTCAATGCTTCTTTGTAGAAGAGCCGGAAAAATACCGTCCGGCCCTGGTGCCTTATATGGCAAGAAACTATTTACCGCCTCTCTTACCATCTTTGTGGTTATAATTATGTCCGTCGTGGCACTACCGTCATGGGGGTGTGGAATTTCTCCGTCATCCGCCATTTCCGTTCGGAAGTGTGCCTCTATCAGTATTCCTAGCGTCTCCTCCATCGTCTCCGACCTTTTCCCGTTCGAGTCAACGAGGGTTTCCGGTTGGGTGTGGGTTTTCGATAGGAATTTCTTAATTCTAGAAGCGTCATTCACGCTGTCCACCTGATTGCAAAAAAGCCTCCAGGATCTGCGTTTGGCGATTCTTATTGCCTTGTTGTATATTCTGAGCTTCTCACTGTAATCGTCCCAGTATACTGATTGTTTCTTTCGATAGGCTCTGTTAAATAGCCTTCGGGTTTCTTTCCTGAGATTAATCAGTTCACCTGTCATCCAGGGCTTTTCCCTTGGGGTTCGCCTTTGTCGGAGTGGACAATGCTCCTCAAAGGTTTCCCTAAAATCGGCAGTCAGTCTTCCCACCATCGAATCTATCGTGTCCAGATTTTCATCCGGTTCTGGATAATTTTCGAGTTTATGTTGAAGACTTAACCTAAAATTTGGCCAGTCCGTCCTGGCCTTATTCCTAAAAGTCACCGGTTCCGGTGGCGAATGAGTTAAGGTCATAAAAATATAGCGATGGTCCGAATAAGAGTGCATATCAGATACGTGCCAATCGCAAATTTCATCAATTAAATTTTCTGAACATATAGTCACATCAATTACCTCTTCCCTAATTCTGTTAATAAATGTAGGTTTATTACCTGAGTTAAGGGTAAATAAGTTATTAGCATTTAGGAATTCCCATAGGGCGTCTCCTCTCCTGTTACAGTTCGTGCTGCCCCAAGAGAGGTGATGCGAGTTCGCATCACAACCTATTAAAATATTCCTACCTGTTCTCCTTGCCGATGTTATCATACTTCTTAAATCCGACGTTGGTGGTAGTGTCGGAGCATCAGAAGGTTGGTTCACCGATGCCAGCATTAAATTGCGTGAGCCATGTATTAAGGTAGTGGCGTCCGCTGTAGATAAATCTGGGGAAAAAAGAAAATTTAATCCCTTATGACAAAGTATACATGTTCTGGGTCGAGACCCAGTTTTAGCATAAAATAATTGGTAATCACACTCATTCAATCCAGTAACTCTGTCTTTAACAGTCCAGGGTTCCTGAATGAGAACTATGTGTACCTTACCTTTAGTTATATTTTCCATCAAAGCTTGTGTAGCCGTTCTGCTTCGATGGAGATTGATCTGCAAGAGCAGTATCATTGTTGTTCGGCTAAAAGAGATTCTTCTTGGGATTGAGTTATCTCCAACTCCTCCCTCTTCATTGGCACGGGGTGGCCTTCATCCTCTTTAGCCTCCTTTGCTTCTTCGTCAGGGTCTTTCTTCTCCGTTGGATTATGTGTCCAACCAATGGGCGTCTTACCAACTTTGAAGAAAATAGTTGTACTCGCGAAGTGCACCTTCCCTTTTTGCTCCTCGAGGTAAGACATGGAGGGTTTATCCACTCCTGCAACTACCAGGGTGCCATCGTCAGTTTCCTCACGATGGAAAACCTCCCATTTGTCTACTTCCAGACCTCTATTTTGCTTGCCAATGATCCTAAGCATGGCCTTGCTATCAAGTTTGCTGCCCCAACCTTTAACGAAAAATAAAACCTTGGCTTTTTTCACCATGGCAAGTCTGCCACCCTCCCATGGGGCTGGTATGCCTCCCACTAGGTCTTTCATAACATGTGCGCAGGTGTCTGATTCTAGTTGCAGAAACAGTACTTCCCTGGCGAACCTACAGCTATCTATATGGATCTGTGGAGCATTATCATCTGCTTCCAGGACATACTGCACAATCCTCTCATTTATGGCATTCTCTACTTCCTTCTGATGTGCCATTGGAATTTTGCCCGATGCGCTATTGGAGTCGATAACAGCATAGCATAGCTCCTCTGTCATCTTCCTTCTGGCCACTTTCGCATACCTGGGTTGCTCCTTAGCCGATTTTTCTTCCGGCTTTCTTTTACGTGATGGTGGGGTTTTTTTTCCGGCTGTTTCACCATCACCTATATTTTTAGCTACCGCTTTCGCCTGTTTTGAGGTTGAAGCTATTGGTTCATTACCTTCTCCTTTCAGATTGGCCGGAGGGTCTTCTTTCGGGAGTTGGGAAATGCTAACCGTTTTACTTCCCTGCTGGTAACTTTTCTTCTTTTTAGTATTGCCAACGGTGTTCTGTTCCTCCGGAGATCGAATCCTCTTACCCTTTTCGGTAGAAATGGGTGTAGATGAGTCTTTCTCTTTAGGGACATCCCGCTGACCTTTCTTATTTACTCTCTGTTTCTTTTTGGCAGTCTTCCTTTGCTGCGCTCCGGAGAGAGTTCTTATTTTGTCTGTGGTGAGTTTGGCAATGCTTGCGCTTACTTCCTCAACCATTTTATCTACCTCAGAGGTATCCTTTGTGCATAACACCGTAGTGTCAGCATCTTCTATATTTGAGTCAGAGGTGTCGGAATCCTCGCCTGTCTTGTGTGGCTGGGGATGCTTAAAGCTCACCCTTGGATCCGATCCCTCGTTCTCTATTCTTCTTGATGCTTTATCAATAACGGAAGCCAAGTTGCCCACCTCCGAAATTGTTTCCTTACAGTCATTTGATGACGACGACTCGGGGCCTGCTTGCTCACCACCATTAGCCGCCGGTACTGAGTTTATTAGGCTCTGCACCGTAACTTTCATTTCTTTAATTTTCTCGTTCATATTTGGTTTATTTTGGGAACCGCCCTATCTTATTTTTATTTGGTCCGCGAGGAGTTCTAGGAACCCCTAGGGTCAGAGGTAGTGTACGGGATCTGATCACTACATAATGCGACAAATCTCTACTCATTTAGATGGGTAGGTCTTTCCCACTCCATGAAGCGCTCAGGCCCCCCACACCACATCCACCCCCCCTATCCACCACCTGGGGACGCGTCCGATGGGAGTAAAAATAAGCAAACGACTCCACACGGATAAGTTCAGTTTTTAAAATGATAGTGATTTTTAAATTAGTGTATTACACACATACATAGGACTCTGTTTGAACAAAACAGTTCACCATATGTGCCAACTGCAACTCACTCTGGTGTTTGCTCGAAACAATTTGCCAATGCTGCTCCGCCTTTATTATTTACGTGGGAGCAACTCACAACAACTTCAAATAAGAAGGATCAAGAAACACAAACCGAGTGAGTATATTGATATGTTTTTATATAATGCTAGCGGTTTTTAATTGAAAACTCTTTAGTATGTCGGAATTCGATTTGGGATACAATAATTATTTCAAAAAAATTCGTGTATTAGAATCTGAAGTCAAAGAACTGCAACTAAAACTTGATAGAGCAAATATGGCTGTCAACTCCATGAATCAAATATTTTCAGAAGGGCAGGTAAGAAAACTTCTTTCCCCTGGGCCTATTGCATGGAAGAGGGAGGATATTTCAAATGCAATATGTTTACATGCCGCCGGACCAAGGGCTTATAATCACCTTTATAAAAAAGGTTATCCTCTTCCACACGTAAGCACTCTGCAGCGGTGGTGCTCAAAAATCGATATGACTGAAGGTATACTTTGTTCATCCATTGATTTTATGCGTCGAACCGCTAAAATGCCATTGGAAGACAAAATATGTGTTTTAGCGTTCGATGAGATGAAAGTCGCAGAGACGTTTGAGTACGAACCGGTTGCAGATGTAGTGAAAAAACCGTCGAACTATGTTCAGGTGATTATGGCACGTGGCCTCCGAAAGTCATGGAAGCAGCCAGTTTTTTATAGTTTCGATTGTAAAATGACTAAGAAGCTTTTGGAGGAAGTAATACTTATGCTGCATGATGCAGGCTTCCCAGTGGTGGCTAAAGTCAGTGACTTAGGGCCAACCAACCGTAAGTTGTGGAATGATTTAGGTGTTTCAGTAGGTAAGTTATATACATATATAAAAACAACTAAAAAACTTTAATAACACAATCACAACACTTCTTACAAAAAACAAGGGCATTTTAAATTGACATCGATATATCTTCATAGCTTACTTCTTCGGATATAAAGGGTAATTAAAAAAACAATTTTGTTTTAAATATTTAATATTAAGATTTCTAAAATCGTTTCACATTTAGAGAAATTTTTTATGAATGTGACGGTTAATATTAAATGTTTTAGTTCGGTTTTATTATTTAGTATTAAGATTTTTTGTTCGGTTTAACTATTTATTATTAAGATTTTTTAATTTGGTTTTGGTGTTTATATTACGTTGATTTTAATTCTTAAAATGTTTTAACTTTAAGATTTAAATTCTTAAAAATTTTTAATTTTAAGAGTTTCAATCTGGTTTACTTAAGATATTAAGTTAATATTGTTGTTAAGATAATATAGGTTTACAAGATACATAAGATAAATAAGGTATTTGTTCACAAATTTAGTCAGATTTTAAACACTACAAATAAGAACAAATAAAACAAAAATATTCAACAGTTTATAATCGAAATTTTTCTACACTAATTATATTTAGATAAACCGTGGTTTGCCAGTCCTGTAAGCGCGGACCAAAAAGTGTTTGCGTTTGCAGATGTGCCCCATTTAATCAAACTCATTCGGAATCATTTTCTGGATTCGGGTTTAAAAATCGGATATAAAATTATCACTGCACGCACCATAGCAGATATTCTGAAGCACACGTCACAATCTGATGTGTCTATAGCTTTCAAAATATCCGAGGAACACCTTTGTGTAAAAGGGCCAGGTAAATAAGCTTTTATTATTATTATCTTATTTAACATTCAACGCTTTTAGGTCGTCAAAAAGTCAAACTGGCTACACAACTTTTTTCGCATTCAACGGCTAATGCGATTAGACGTTGTTACTGTTTGGGAAAGGATTTGCATAATCCGATTCAAACCGCAGACTTCATTCAACTTGTGAATGATTGGTTTGATATTCACAATTCTACATTAAGTACATTAACTTACCCTGGCAAGGTAAAATTTTGCGTGTTAATAATAATTTAATTCAAACAATCATTTTTATAGGAACCGTATGGAATTGCACTCGCTTTGCAAAAAGAAACCCTAATTAAAATGAATAATTGTATGTCTTCTCCAATTATTCCCGGCAAAAAAAATTTAGAACCCTTTCAAAAAGGCATTATAATATCAAATAATGCATTAATGATGCTACACCAGTACGTGGAGAAATACAATATGTCTTACATAGTAACCAATCGTTTAAACCAAGATGTATTGGAACATTTCTTTGGAGCTTTACGTAGCAAAGGTGGGTTAAACGACCACCCATCTCCTAAAGATTTCAAATACAGACTTAGAAAATACATTGTTGGTAAGTATAAAATATAACATTAAATTTTATTATTAATATTAATTTATTATTTTTATATGCATACATATATTTAGCTAAAAATACAGAGATTTTAAACGGCCATGGAAATGTGCAAGTTGATTCAACCGACTTTTTAAACGATATCAGCGCTTTAGATACGTCTGAAAATGTGGAAAAAACTCAAGATTTATTCGAAGAGTTACCTGCCGATGTTACCGAAGAATTTGAAGATATCCATGAGGCAAATGAAGATGAAATCGGAATTCTTCAAGAGAATGGGTTGGAGTACGTAGCTGGCTACATACTTAAAAAACAAAATCTTGAAGAATTCGAATATCAGGGTAATTCGTTTTCATGGATTGATCAGGTGTCGAAGGGATTCTTAAAAAAACCCAACGAGTTTTTCCTAAAAGAAATAAAAAAATTGGAAAACATTTTTAATAAAGTTAATGGCAATGAAATTGTGCACTGCCATAATTTAAAAGGTAAACTCGTAGCTCAGAGCAAATACGTCAACTTGCCGGAAAAAGTAATAAACGCATTTTTCAAATGTCGTATATATTTCCGGGTACGTCATTTTAACAAGATGCTAAAAGTACAAAAAGCAAAAAATAGAGTTATGGCGTTTAATAAAATGTCGAAAAGAACTTTGTAAATGTCGCTATTTTATAAAAGTAAGTATTTCAACAATAAATGTTTCATATACTTTTATTTTTTTTTAAATATTAGTTTGTTCCCTTTATTACTATAGTTAAAAACAAGTAACAGTGCTATATTCGGCCGTGCCGAATCTTATATACCCTTCACAACGTGTAGTCATGCAATAACAATTGTTTGTATCACCATTCATCCCATATAAAATACGTGCATACGTACACGTTAGAATAAATGTGGCATCGAATCCCAGCTGAGCCAAAAAAATTTTATTTTATTTTATTTAATATATTATTTATATTTTATTATTTTTTTTAATATTTTTTTTTAATTTTTTTAAAAAATTTTTTTAGAAAAATTTTTAAAAAAATTTTTTAAATTTTTTTTTAAATTTTTTTAAATTTTTTTTTTGTAGTTTTTTTTATTATTTTTTTTCTTATTTTTAATATTTTTTTTTTTGTAATTTTTTTTGTTTGGTATGTTTTTTACATGTATCTATGTATGTATGTTGTTGTTGTAATTGTGAAAAAAAACGAGGTGGTCGTGGTTTTTTGCTCATATCTCAGAAAGTTATGGGGCGATTGTGCTGAATTTCAATAGCGATTCATTCCTGGATATTTCCAAGAGATTGATACCATATACAGATCTGAGGAACATATAGTTGCTTCTAAAAGTTGATTTCAACCAACACACGGACAGACGGGCAGACGGTCAGGGCTTAATCGACTCCTCTATTTATAAGCTTTCAGAAAATATATACTTTATGGGGTCGGAAATGAAAATTGTAGAAATTACAAACGGAATGACAAAGCTATATATACCCTTGTGCACCACAGGTGAAGGGTATAAAAAAATATATTTTTTCTTTCTTTGCAGTCGTCTACTACGTTCACTTAAGTTATTACACTACTGTTGTCAGTATTGCGATCAAAGTGGCTTAGTTTCCACACCAGTTACTAAATTTCCTTTTTCAGCACAAAATCGAAGAAGGAATAAGTATTCAGCAAGGCTACCGACTTTTCGTCCACAAGTAATGAACAACGTACAACACTTATTTATCAGTAATAATAGCTTGTGATAAATTATTGTTATATATAATTTTAATTCCAATTTAAATCCTTTTCTTATATACATTCCTTTCGTATTTTATAATTATAAATTGGTTAATTTTGTTATAAACTATATACATATATACTATATATATATATATTCTTCATATTTTTCTTTTGTATTATAATGTATTATACCTTTATGATGTTAAAGTATTTTCTTCGAATCTTTGTTTATTAAAAAACAACATAATTTATCTAGTCAAACAATAATATTTAAGTATCTTAGTATTTATTTAAAACGACAATTACAACAACAATTTAGATCTCTTTTTAAACATAATTATAAAAAAAAATTAAAACAATTTAAAAAAAAACAAAACACTATGATAATTATTAATAATAAAAATTAAATTTATAAAAAAAATAATATACTTTCTTTACATCTTCTGTTGACTTCAGTACTCTTACGACGACGACACACTTAATTGGCTTCTGAAATTAATTGTATGGCATAACGTAAACTAGTATCTGTTGCAATCTTTGTTAAAATATTAACTTTTTCAGAATAGATACATCATCGGCTTGAATTTTCTCCTTAATAAAACAATCGATGATTTTGTTACCTAAATTGTAATTGGTTGACATTTCGGTGGTTTTTAGGGTGACCTTAACCAAACTAATTTTAATAAACTTATTTTGCAGGTAACTATGTTATCTATCTGATCCTTAATAAGTACACCAAAATTTTTACGCAAAGCCTGTGACAGATCCTGCTTTATTAATTTCTGACGAATATATTTCCGAGCCGGACATGCTGGTAAAAGGCCTTTCTGTACCCAAGGACTGAGCCACACCAACAGCTATAGCATCCTTGCCATTACTTGGCTCACAGGCCAAGAAAATACAACGATTAGCTATTTTGCCTTCACGCACCATTTGTACAACACCAGCAGCGAAACGAGAATCTTTCTGGCCCAACATACCTTGTGAAATAGTACGCTTCTTCAAGACATCGTCTAGACTTCCATTTTATCTTTATCAGCCATATTTTTAGCAAATATTTACTATTAACACAATTTATTTTTGTTGTCTTGAAAAAATTGTTAAACAAAATGAAAACACAAAATTTAATAGGCGTTGGGCATATTCATACAGGTATATGCAACGTCGAATTTGCTGTGCTGCTCTCTGTCAAATACCTCATAAAAAATAATTTTTTATACATAGAGTTTGACAGTAACGTTTCCCATCAGATGGACTGATAATTTCACCTGGATGAATTTTTTGGTATTTTAGTCAGCTGTTTTTGACTACCTTAGAGTAATTTTACACTAACAAAATGCCCGTATATTTTTTTTGCTTTTTGTTTTTGTAGAGTTGCACAGACCTTATTTAATAGACCTTGGAATCAATATTATTATGTCTCCCCATACAAAAGTATGATCTAATATTATTTTGTTTTTCGCAAGCAACATCATCAAATATCATTATTGAATTTGACTTAGCTTCTTGAGGTGGTACGACATATTCATTTTCTGAAAAAGTATAAAGTCCTATACCCTTTACAGATGAAATTAGTTTTCTAAGATATTGAAATTTTGGTTGATGTAAGGATTTTGAGTATAATAATATATATTTTTAAATTTTAATCCATTAGGGCTTTTAATTAAACTAAGCATTACATTTGTTTTTCCACAATTAGACGGTCCAACTATAAGTGCTCTTATTGAGTTTGGCAATAGACAGCTGTGTTTAGTTCCGTTTTTACTTTCTTGGAAATCTAAATTTTTTACTACAATATTTTTATGTTGTCTTATTAAACGCATTTTTATGACTGAGTGTATATATGTGTACACACGAATATGTAATTAATTTCTAATTTTTTTATTTTTTCTGTTTACAAACCATTATTGCAGTATATAAATGATTGTATATGTAAATAATAAATTTAGTGGAAAAACTTCCGTGCACGGAAAAGGACTAGTTAATAAATTAATTAATTCACTACCAGTAGAACTTCACCTACCCGGTTATCAGTACTGTGGACCTGGAACAAAACTTGAAAAGCGTTTAGAAAGAGGAGATAAGGGAATTAATCCCCTGGATGCAGCTTGCCGAGTTCATGATATTGCTTTTCTCAGAATACTGATATTAATAAAAGACATCAAGCAGATAAAGAACTAGCAGATAAAGCTTGGGAAATAGTTAAAGCTAGAGATAGTACAGTTTGAGAAAAACTAAACGCATTCTTTGTTAGTAACGCAATGAAAGCTAAAGTAAAATTTGGTATGGGTGTTAAATCCAACAAGAGAAACCTTTATAAGAGAAATATTTTTAATAGTGCAATTAAGCAGCAAATGTTGTCTTAAAAAAACAAAAACCTTAAGATATTAAAAATGCTATAAAAACTTCAAGAAAAGTTATTCAACATACGTTTCGTGAAAGAAAAACAGATATTAAAATACCAAGAATTATTAAGGTACCAAAAGATGGTGGCTTCATTCCTCTTGTTCCCATACTTACTGCACTCGGAGCACTAGGTGCATTAGCTTCTGGTGGATCATCAATTGCTAAAGCCATAGCAAACAGCTAAAAATGGTAGACAGCAACTTGAAGAGAGTAAGCGTCATAACAGAACATTAGAGGCAATAGCAATGGGTAAAGGTTTATATCTTAAACCACATAAAAATGGATATGGAATTTTTTATAATAATATATCAAAAAACTAATAAAAAAGCTACCCAACAGACCTCTCACAGACATAGATTTAAAAGTATTTGGAAAGAATTATATTCCCAATTTTAGAGGAGTATATATGAGAGATAAACTTCCTAGATGTCCACGACGAAAAGAGTGCGGAATTATTAATTTGGACAATAATAAAGGACAAGGCACACATTGGGTAACAAAATATTGAATATTTTGATAGTTTTGGTAATCTTCAACCCCCGTTAGAAGTAGTAAAATATTTAGGAACTAATACTAAATACAACTATAAAAGATATCAAAAAACTAATGCTTTTAATTGTGGCCATTTATGCTTAAAAAATTTTTAACTAATTTTCAAATAAAGAAATAATAAAAAAACGCACATAATTTTTTTGTTTATTTTATTTTTTTATTTTTAATTTTTAAAATAAGTATTAGTAATATTTGATGATATTTTAGTTTTTTTTTCACGTTGAAACTAAATTTTCCCTTTCGAGTAAAAAAGCATTTTTTAATGCACAAATTCCATAACTGTGGTGATTGCAATAGATGTGTTCAGAGTACTTCAGTTCCAATTGTTTAAAATTAGCACAATCATGATCTTCAATATTAAAAACTCTTTGCTGTAGAATTTTCTCCAACCATTTCCTTTTTTCATCACCTTTGACATATATATTAGAGTATTTAGTATTTGCTTTTAAAAATTGATATACACTATCAAAAGTCAGTATTCAATCATTCCAATTCAAGTGGTGATGCAATTTCTTTTGCAATAAAATTATTTGAATTAGATTTAAAGCCTTGCAAGTCGATGAAGATAATGCTACGATGCATGTTGTGCAATTTCTAAAACTTTTCTGACTTATTATTTTAAGAGATGGCTGAATGGTGGATGAGTATACATGTAATAAGCTTATGTGTTTTCTATAAGATTAGTAGCACTTTCAAGTTAAATTTTGATATTATTTTTCAACCTCTTAATTAGTTTTTGATATTTTTCTATTATCTTCATAATTTTTTCCTTTCTCATGCGGAAAAAGTAACAGCCACAAATACCAACTACGTCTCCATCGGAATCATTGTGAGGGCAAGGTTTATTAAATGCTTCAGTATTGGAATATTGTCTCTTAAATGTACGCAACAAATCTAAGTCTTCTTCAGAGATTACATTTTCAAATTTATTCAGAAAATCATCAATAATATCCATCTTTCTAAATCAATCTGCTGCTTGAGACTGTATAAATATTAATTCAACTCACGTTTTATATAGTTTTTTATTATTATTTTCTTTATTCTTCTTATAAGTCTTTAATTCATTATTTAAAAGCAGTAAATTCATTAAAACTATAATAATCTTTCATGGTAGGTGCAGCCTTAATCTCCAGTCTATACAATGTATTAAGTCCATCACTATTAACAGGAATTTTGGAAATTAAATAGATCCCAGTAGATAAGTCTTCCTTATCTTTATCACTAAGTGCATTAAATTTTCTAGGTAGATAAAATATACTTGGTCCCAGTTCCAACATAATAACGTCCCCATACTTTGTAGTTGTTCGCTCAGCTCCAGTAATAAGATAATTTTCCCCAGCTATCATTTCCTTAACACTGAGGATTTGCTTCGTATTTAGCTGATTGAATGTGGTTACTAAGTCCGTGTTTATGCTCATCGTTGCAATCTTATTTATTTAATGTACAGAAAAAATATTAACCTGTCAATTTATAGAAAATTTTTGTGTAATAAATAATTAAATTAAAACTAATCAAATAATAAAAAAATACTCATCTTAAACAAGTTCTACTCAATTAAAACTCTTACTAGAAAAAACTGTCTGTATGTCTCTCAGAGAAAAATTTAAGAAAGATATAAAATAGGAAATAAAAAAAGTAACAAAAATTTTATTTTTTTTTTTTTTAATATTTTATTTATTTTTCTTAATAGTATCGTTAATATTAAATATTTAAATCTAAAATGGCTTGATCCCTTTTAAATTTTATTAACGGTAGATAACGTGAAAAGTGGGCGTTATAGTAGGCGTGTCAAAGTTAATTTTGCGAATGAGTACAACTTAGGTGTTTCAATATAGCCCTTTATAATTCCAAAATCTTTATTAATAGAGAAATTATATGAATTTTGAGTAAAACGTTACATGGGAGGTGGGCGTAAAAGTGGACGTGGCACTCTGATTTTCCGTTACAAAAAAGCCTCTCACCTAAAAGCAAAGTGTGCAAAATTTCAGAGTCGTACATCCAATTTTGTTGCTTTTATGACGTTTTTGTTTTTAAATATAACGAAAAATACACTGCGCGGTATAAATTTTCGTACATTTTGATCGAAACCTCCTCTCCTGATGCATAGATTTAGATAATTTTCGGGGAAAAATATTGTCTTTACTCAGGAAATATATATTTGAAGTTTTATGAGTCTACATTAATGCGCTTGGACACAATTCCATTTTATTCAATGTTTGAAGGACACGGTTTTTTCGACCTACTCTTGCTTTTCGAGCTATAACTCTCTTCCTAATATTCCGATTTAGCCCATTTTCAATACCAAACAAACCTTGTCTAGAAGAAAGATTCTGGCAAAAAGATTCTAGCTTTTTCGGTGCGACCTCTATCGTGCTTTCAACAGACGGACAGACGGACGGACATAGCTAGATCGTCAACAAATCAAACCCTGATTCAGAATATATATACTTTATGGGGTCTAAAATGGATATTTCGATGTGTTACAAACGTAACACATGACAATGAATAACAAAATGAATATACCCCCACCATTTTTTTGGTGGCGGGTATAATAAAATAAATAAACACTTGCAGAATTAGACGATCTCAGCATCAAGCCAAAAAACTGCATGCCTGCACCATATATAATAAGAATCAAAGTTATAAGCCTGTCTCCAATCTGTCTGTCTGTGAACCTACATGCATGTATTCAATTTGTTTACAAATAAATTTTTTGTTTATAAACAAAAATATTTTGATCAAACCAAAAACAGCCAAGAATTTATTAACATCTGCCTTTTGTAAATCTGTATATACACAAAAAAACATTTTGTTTATAAACAAATTTATTATTTATGGCTTTAGGACCGGAAGTTGAATTTGAACTTTCATTCCCTATCTACTGGTGCTGTTACGTGTTTGTACAATGGTTTGAATCCAGTTTGAAAACCACGACTAAGAAGAACAGTTTGTCCATATAATATTTGATATTTTTTAGTTTTATTTTTATATTAAATACATACATATGTATGTATGTATATATGTACATAATTATAGATATTTGTTTATTTGCATTTATTAAATTATAAAAAAAAATTA
This sequence comes from Phyto melanocephala, assembly GCA_941918925.1. Lineage (NCBI taxonomy): Eukaryota > Metazoa > Arthropoda > Insecta > Diptera > Rhinophoridae > Phyto > Phyto melanocephala. The sequence goes on from OW799236.1 coordinate 59,210,466, forward strand.
AAAAAATAAAATGACTGAAAAAATATGTTTAATTTCTTATTTTCCTGGGTCAAATGAAGAATTGATAATTATGATCGATTACTCTTTTACTAACACCAATTCAAATTTATTTTTAGTTGCACCAATCATATATTTGAAAACAAATACAGTTTTTTTTGGAATATCTATAATACCAACTAATAAAATCTTCTAACACAACTAAAATTCTTATGTTACAATCAAATGTATCTTGCTAAGAAACAAAATTTTCAGTTATTATAAACGAATTGTGAGATAGTACGTGGAGCCGAATGAATTCGATTGGCAACAAATTCGGTTGCCACAACGAAACTGTTTTCTGTGTGTGTGAAACCGTGCTATAGGAGACTAGAAGCTGGTACAAAAACATGGGTTAAGTTCCAAAAAAATATTTTAATGCCACAGAAGATACTTTATTTCGATTAAAAATAACAAAATAAATAATAATCCAATTAAATATATAAATAACAAATATAAATCCACGTAAATACATAAAAAAAACAAACAAAAATCGGCATAAATACACACAGAAAACAGATTCGTCGTGACAACCGAATTTATTGCCAATCGAATTCATTCAGTTCCACGTACTATCTCTCAATTCCTTCATAGTAATAGAAAATTTTGTTTCCGCGTACTTCAATTTTATTATTAGCAGCAGATTTTAGTAAGCCAATGGTTCCGGTAACAGATATTATAAGTTGGTATTATGGATATTTAAAAACTGAATTATTTTGGCTTTCAAATATGGGTATTTCCACAGAAACGTCCACCGGGATCGAAAATTATTATGTTAATTAACAACAGATTCTTTTCTTACATTGTATTAAAAAATGTTAAAATTTTTATAATATAATGTATTTTTAACTTGTTTAGTTTTTATTATAAAAAAAAATTGGACTGAAAACAGATAATGTATTTTTTCTTACTTTTAGCCACTTTAAACGAAATTTCTCTTTGGTAAATAGTAATTATTTAAATATTTATATTTATTATGACTGTACACATCTTATGAAATCTTTCTATCAACAACAAATTATTACCAAAAAATTAAAACAGATCAAAGCAAGCTCGATAACGGTAAATTTTTCATTTCATTTTGTCCGTGTTCTATTGTCGCGTTCTAGTACTTAAAACATCTTTTATTATCAGTACTCCGGGTTCCTTCGAATCAAGTGGCTAAAAATTTCACTCAAAATTAAAATTTAGTGGCTTTATCTAAAAAAAAGATATTTGCAAATAATACACACACTAAACATATTATTTTGTGTTTTTAAAGTGTGTCCCGTACGCTATCGTAAGTAAATTTTTTTCAAAAACAAATATAGTATATTATTATTTTAAGATTCATTAATGTATTAATATATGTAGATGGGTAAAACGTGTGTAGATAAAAGAAGGGAAGCAAACATGCGGTACTTGGAAAAAATTTAAAAAAATCCTCTAAAGTATAAAGAATATTGCGACAAAGCCGCCGAAAGAATGAGAAGACGCCGCGAAGAGCTATCAAATTTGGCAAAAACAAATAGCAAGCTTCTGAAAGAAAAAAGGGAAAAAGATCGTATAAGAAAGAAAATATTGCGCGACAGAAAGAAAAGTGACGCAAAGGAAAAGGAGAAATTTGAGCCTTACACCTGCAAGCAAACATTGGCAAAAGCAGTAAAGAAGGCAGAAAATGCATTACCAAAGGATTTAAGGAAAATAGTTACAGTTATTAAAGCACTATATAAAAGGTACGTCGAACCAGCAAATGCTAAGAAGGCTACCTCTGGAATCTCTTTGGAAATAGAAAGACAATTGAACGTCGTAAAAGAATTCTACATGCGACAAGATATAAGCGTCCAGTCTGCAAGCAAAAAAGATACTATCATCGTTGATGGAGAAATTATTACCAAGCGCTTTATGCTGATAACCGTATCGGAAGCCTACGAGCTTTACAAAAAAGAATTAATTGGTAAATGTGTAAAGAAGTCAACTTTTTTTTTTAATGTCGACCAAAGCATGTCCAACTCTCGAGCAAAATTCCACACAACATGTGTGTATGTATTTATCATGCGAACTTCAGTTTTTTGTTAGAGAGTTGCGCAAAAGTCATAGAATCATTTCCTAGAGGCTTGGAAAATTTTTTACGAACTATTTGTTGCAATAATGAGGATGAAAATTGTATGGCAAGCAATTGTGGAAATTGTACACATGACCTAAAATATGACATAGTTCCTCTAGCATACTTAACAAAAATGGATGACAATATTAAATGGCAACATTGGAGGAAAGTTGATGACCGGATAACCTTAACATACACTGTTGCTTCGTTATCATATTTAATTCATGAGTTGCAAATGCAGCTGCCACTTTTTAAACGCCATTTCTTTGTTAAGCGAGCCCAACAGAAATATTTTAAAACCATAAAAAAAATGTAATGCCCGGGTATCTAGTCTTACAAATTGATTTTGCTGAAAATTATAGGCTGATCTGCCAAAATGAAGTACAAAGCGCGCACTTCAACTATAGGCAAGTTACGATTTTAACTTGCGTAGCATGGATGTTTCGCAAATCTAAATCATTTGCTGTAATCAGTGATGATTTAAGTCACAGCAAAACTGATGTTTACGTTTTCGTAACAAAACTTGTTCACGAGATAAAAACCCAACATGGCAATTTTCAAAATATATTTATATTTTCGGACGGAAGCAGAAGCAAAAACAAATTTATTATTTGGAGTTTATCCGACTTCTTGATTCAATTTGGTTGCAAAACAATCGAATGGAACTATTTTGCAACTTCGCATGGAAAGGGTGCAGTCGATGGAGTTGGAGCTGTTCTCAAGAGAAAAATTTGAAGAATAACTAAAACAAAAAATATTGTTTTAAATGATGCATTTTCTTTCTTCAAATGCGCACGAGAGTACATAACTGGAATTAACATAATGTATAGTAGCGCTGATGAAATCAAAGAGATGTCTCCTATATTAACAGAAAAATGGAATGAAATACCAAATATTACAGGCATCCGAAAAATTAATTATTTTTCTTGTGATGAACACCTAAAATTTAAAAGCAGCTCAAACGGCGTATTCACTGAAAAATAATATTTGATAAATTTGCTTACTTCCCATTTCTATAATTATTACTAAAAACTAAAATATATCTATGAATATACATATATAAAATAATAAACTTGAAATTTTTCGTAGGTAATACGATTTTAACTTGAACTATTAAAAACGTAGTAGAAAAATATGTCCCGTTATAGATGTCCCGTGCTAAATCATACTAAAGGTTGTTAAAAAAAGAGGAACACAAATATTTCAACATGATAGTTATTAATATAACGCCACATCATTTGACTTTAGTTAAAAAAAATCGCTTTCAAAAATTATGTTATAATTCGCAGATTTTTTAATTTTTCTAGATGTAGTCGGAAACGAGTTCTAAATTTTGTCCCGTTCGTGATATCATCTTCATTGCTTATATATCAGAAAGAACAAAACGCCAAAAGCTATATTTTGCACAAAACATAGCGTTATTAATGTGCTATCAAAAAATGGAAACAAGAAAAAAAATATTGAAGATTTCTTTACTTTATCTTACTTTAAAGGCGAGCGAGTGTCGCGTTCTAGATTCTGGAAATGCCCATATATGGTTGACCCAACTAAAATAAGATTTAATTGGTGTCCGCAAAAGAACAATCATTTACATTTATTGAAAAATTTAATAAATAAAATTAAACACGTATTTTTATATATTTATTTGATTTTTTTTAATACATATACATACATATATAAGTATGTTAACTTATTTAATATATGTACATGTGTACATATATTATAAATGTATTTTAATATAATTTTTAAACATATCAATATAAATACATCTGAGTTTATAAGAATAAGTATATGTAAATATATTTTAACTAGATATAAGTATGTATGTTCATGTTACTAAAACTAATTAGTTGCTGGGTAAAATCGTATGTATCTTTGAAATATATTCCTTAATAATTTCAAGACCAACGTTCAAAGTTTGGCGTAATTTTATATAAACCGATGGATTTATCTAAGACAGTGTTTTGATACTTTGTTTAAAATGTTTTCTTCCAGAATATAGATTTTTTCGAAAATTGCTGTCTTCAAAACTCTTTAAGAGCACCTTTTTGAAATAATATGTACATATGTACATATGTACGTTGTTAAAGAGAAAAGTTGTGTTAATATACATACATATGTACATAAGGATGACAATATTGTATATTATTTAAAAAAATAATAAATGATTTCTTACCTGAATTATATTATCTCAATTTTTTATCACATATGTAAATTTTTAGTATTTTTTTTAATTTTATTTTGATATTAATTCATATTTTTTACAAATTTAAATAATTTATTACATTTTTGTGTTGACTTTTATGAATTTTTTCAAAATATGACAAGAAACTCAATTTTACTTAAAAAATTTTTTTGTATTCAATAGTTATAACCAATAATTATTATATACTTATTATATCATAATAATTATTATATCATTTTTAGTCTTTTGTTGTAATCAAATAATAATAAATGTAATCAATAATTGGTTACGACACCCGAAAAATTATTTTTCTTTTAAAATACTTTGACATAAATGAATTTTCTTTTATTCATATCAACATTTAGTATTGATCTCTAATACACGTAATTGAATTTGGTTGAGACAACTCTATCGGAATATAAATTTTAGTTGTTGATCAATTTAGTTAGGAGAATATATTATAGTGTTATGAGTAATCAATTTCCAATACAATTATGATTTAACGTTTATAGATATACAAAATCTGTTTCTTTTAAAATATTTTAATAGTTGCAATTATATATTAGTTCTTTTTAATATATTTTTATTGTTTTTACCGTTTTACAACCAATCTTTTTTCTGTGTGTATATTCGAATATATATTATGAATTTAGTTTAGTAACTTTCTTCATCATCGCTGCTCAATTCAATTAAATGGGAACGTTTTTTCGGATGAATAATATCATCTTCACTTTCTGAACTTGCGTTTATATTTTGTTCACCTGCTAGAATTTTTAAAAATTTCGTTAATCTTGCTTTGTTTCCTTGTCCGTTCAAGGTTGTTGTAAATTTCTTGATATGGTGATAGGCAATTTGGAATCCCCTTTTGAATTTTCGGCTTCTTTCAGCGCAAGGATCTGCATCCAAGAACAATAATTCCAATTTTTTGGCCAAGTCTAGTCCTTTCTGTAATTTTTTTAGTGTCAAATTACTAACTTCATTGTCTTCATCAGAGCTAGAATCGATTTAATTCACTTGGGGTTCGGATGCCATTTATACCAAATCTGCTTCCCCAACTTCTTGTTCCACTAATAAGTCTTGCACATCTTCAGTAGCCATGTCCACAAACCCTTCTCCTCCGATCGACCTAGCAAGTTCTAATATGCCACCAAATTCATTTTCTCCTGATTCATGCACGTTTTCTATCTCAACAACTGCTGGCCATATCTTTTTCCAACCTCGATTTAATGTTGTAATTTTCAGTTCTTTCAGCGATAAGGATATGATATCGATGCAGTCCTTAATTGAAAATTGCTTCCAAGCTTCCTTTACATCAATAGATTTTGAATAAGTTATGTCCAAAATCCATTGTAATGATCTTCTTATGTAATAAGTCTTAAAGGTATAAATAATACCTTGATCCAAATGTTGTAGCAATGAAGTGGTATTAGGAGGTAGAAACACTATTTGGACGTTAGAATGACATAAGTCTTGCGGGTGACCTGACGCATTATCTACTAGTAATAGCGCCTTGAAATCTAAATTATTGCGATTTAAATAGGTTTCTACCTCTGGAACAAAACAATTTAAAACCAATTTCTAAATAAATCAACAGTTACCCAAGCTTTTGAATTTGCTTTCCAATATACCGGTAAAGCGTTTTTATTTATGCCTTTAAGTGCACAGGGATTCAACGATTTATAAAAATAGTGTTGTAGAAGTACCGTGTTATAAGAGGTTTTCGTAAATTTTTTTAATCGTGTTAGAGTGAAACCGTGTTGTGTGATACCGTGTTGTAGGAGGGATACCTGTATATATAAAAAAAACACAACAACATATAACAGCAGCATCATGTACATATGAACATGTTTATAATATACACAGAAGTATCACATCACAAAAAACATCATTCAACCATTTAAACATGCATCATCACCATCACCGACCGGCATTTTACTAGTTGGAAATACGTACAACGTGCATGCGGCTGACTGTCTTTCTCAGTAAAATGGTCAATGGAATGTTACTCGTTTTCATACAATTCATGCGTATGTATGTATGTAAGTGTATTTGAAAAAAGAATTGCAAATAAAAAGAAATAAAAAACAAATTTAAGAAAAGTACTCATGACTGCCAAGTGTATTACAATATTTGAGTTGTAAAAAATAGCGAAAATTCCTTATTTACACAAAATATTTAAAAAAATTAATTTTTTTTTAATATATAACTCTTTATAGATTTTTTTTATTTTGTAGATAACTTTTGAAATATTTTTTTATAAACATCGAACAAATTTTAATCGATAAATCTAGATTTATAGAAAATTTTAAACTAAAGGGTGGTTTAATTTTAAGGGCCCATGTTGATTTTGAATAAAACAAAAAATTGTTGTAGGAAATTATTGTCATTTCTTTTTATTATGATAATATTAGTATGGTTTAATTATGTATGAAATAAAATATCGGCAAATGGCTGCCGCGACCTCGGCGGAACACCTCCATCCGATGGTCCAAATTTTCGATGACGCTGAGGGATAAGTGGGGATCTATGCCGTTAGTGTGCCGAATTAATTAGCTCTTGAATTATTGCTGGCTTATCGACGTACACCTTTTCTTTTAAATAACCCTAAAGAAAGAAGTCCAACGGTGTCAAATCACACGATCTTGGTCTCACGATATCGTACACCATTCACAGTAACTGCCTGACCGGCCTCATCTTGGAAAAAATACGGCCCGATGATGCCGCCAGTCCATAAACCGAACTAAATTGTCACTCTTTCTGGGTGCATTGGTTTTTCGACAATTACTCTTGGATTACCATTCTCCCAAATGCGGCAATTCTGCTTATTGACGAATCCACTGAGGTGAAAATGTGCCTCATCACTGAAGATGATTTTCTTTCAAAATTGATCATCCACGGTTGCCATTTCTTGCCACCATTTTGACCCTTGACGACGTTTGGAATAGTCAAGATCCTTTAGTTTTTGAGTCAAATGCACCTTGTTAGCGTGTAAATTCAAGTCTTTGACGAGCGTGAGAGGTGCAATTGTTGAGCACGACGACGAGTTGAGGGGACGGCTCTTCAGCCACACTATCACAAACAGCAGAAATATTTTCTGCAATACGAGCTGTACGAGCATGCACTGGTGGTTTAACATCGCCTACAGAGCCAGTTTGCTCAATTTTTTCACGATGTTTTTCTATTGTACGCACATTTGGGCGATTAAATTGACAAAGTGCTCGGTATGCATTTTGATTTGAACGCCAGATTGTGTATTTTGCCATGGTTCAAATTGAGTTAGTCTGAAATTGAGAAATGTCAAATGAATTGCAGAAAAAAAACTTGACGTTAAGGTGTGGTTCACATTCAACATCGGCTTATAAAATTTAACCACCCATAATTTAATACTCGATTTAAATAAAAATTGTTTCCAGTTCATTCATTTACTAGTGAATATAACTTTAATCAAATTTCTAATGAGAAAAATATTTTTTTAACATTATTTTATTTGCCTTTAACTAACTTCAAATCCCATACGATATATATTTATTTGCCCTTTGGCAATACTCAACCAATTGTATGTCTCTCAGGAATGGGAAAAACGCTTTAAACTAAAGTTTTGTCACAACATAAAAAAAAAATACTAAAAATAACTTTAAAACGCAATCAAAATTGGCATCAATAAAAAAATCCTGAAACGAAAATCGTTTGATTCAGACAAAATTATATTAAATTTTTTGAGTGATTTTTCTGTATATTTGTTTTGTCATTCTGTTTGTAACACATCAAAATATCCATTTTAAATGTCTACCCTGGTTTAATTTTGGCACGATCTTGATATGTCCGTCTGTCTGTCCGCCTTTTGAAAGTACGATAGAGGTCAGACCGAACAAATTAAGGCGATCAAATTTGTTTAGAATATTATTTATATACAATGTGTGTTTGGTTTTAAAAATGTGCTAAATCCGTAATGCTAGAGTAGGTCAAAAAACAATTTCCTTCCTACATCGAATAAATTGCGATTGCGCCTAAATGTATTGACATAGAGCGATAAAATTTCACAAGTGTAGTTTCTGAATAAAAAAACTATAATTTTCTTGAAAAGGGCGAAATCTATATGTTACAAAAGGAGTTATAGATCAAAATGTACGAAAATTTATACCGCATATATAAAATTTACTTAAAACGTAATTATAATGACAAAATTAAATGTATGATCTTGAAATCTTGCAAACATTGCTTTTAAATCAAAAGACTTATGGAACATTAAGGTGACACGCTCACTTAAACTCCCACCATATAACGTTTTTTTTTTAATTCATATAACTTCTCTTTTAAGAAGGAACAAGGACTCTTTATTGGAATATCTATACATATAGTTCTTTGATTGATTTTATTATAATGACAGAACATAAAAGTTAGAATCGCACTTAAACACCCTTCTCCATAGTAGCGTTTTATCTTAAACTCATATTATTTCTATGTGGACAAAAAATAAAAAACAGAACAAAAAATTAGAAAAGAAATCTGTTGTGAAATTCAAACAGTAACTGCCTTTTTCATAAATCCTATTAAAGACTCATAAGGAGTTTACAGAACTGATTTCATATTTGATTTAAAATTTCTTATAAAGCTGTATTGATTTTTTTAATGAGACCGTAAATATATAATTTGAAAAGAAGGAGCTGTCATGCCCCCTTAAAGCTAATATTATTTTCTAACTTGCTATGGGTACCAAGTTACATTCTTCGGTTTTCGTAAAAAAAAAATGTTGAAAAAATAGTTAGTAGTATCATTTCTAATGTAGAACCTCTTAATGTTTCATTGTGAGAATAAATTTAAGGAAATAAATTAATAGCAAATCGAAGTTACACAAAGAATTTAATACATATTTTTGTTATTGTTTGTATTTGTTATTTTATTATTTTGTGTTATAAAAGTACACAAAATTGGTGATGGGTATCAAAAATTCAGCAGAGCCCAATATAATGTGTTCTTTCTTGTTTTTATTTATCTGTTTTTATACCCTTCACACAGTGAAAAAGGGTATATATAGGTTTGTAATTCCGTGTGAAATTTCTACAATTTTCATTTCCGACCCCATAAAGTATATATTTTCTGAAAGCTTATGAATAGGGGAGTCGATTAAGCCCTGTCAGTCTGTCCGTCTGACCGTGTGTATGTTGAAATCAACTTTTTGAAGCCCCCCGACATTGCTTGGACCCGGGTGAGGTACTAAAATATCAGAAATATTCGGGAGTAGATCGGTATTGAAAATCAGAAACATCGGTACATAAACAACTGAGATATGAGCAAGAAACCACGACCACCTCGATTTTTTTTTCACCAAAACAACATTACAACAACAACATACATACATACAAACGTGTATACTGGTTAGGGAAAACGTGGCATCGAATCCCAGCTGAGCCAAAAAAAATTTTTTTTTATTTTTTTTTTTAATTTTTATTTAATATATTATTTATATTTTATTATTATTTTTTTTTAATATTTTTTAATTTTTTTTTTTAATTTTTTTTTATTTTTTTTTTGTTTTATATTATATATATTTTAATTATTTAAAAAAAAAATTTTTTTTTAATTTTTTTTTTTTTTAATTTTTTTTTTTAAATTTTTTTTGAAAAATTTTTTTTTCATTTTTTTTTTATTTTTTTTATTGCATGACTACACGTTGTGAAGGGTATATAAGATTCGGCACGGTCGAATATAGCGCTCTTACTTGTTTTTTCTTCTTTTTTTTTGAGTTTGTATTTTTGGTTTATTTGGCTAAAATAACGTTTAAATCTGTTTTGGAAATCAATCAATACAGGAATGTTTTTGTAGGCTAAAAAAAAAGGCTTAAAGGTGCGCCTGTATTGTATTCCTTGGCTTAGTTAGTACTGGATATTTTTGGTTTTTAGGTTTCTGCTTTTCAGTATGTTGTTGTTGTCTTCTTATTCATTTTAATTCTGCGTTTTATCGAAGAATTTCCCATACAAAAATGTCAAAATCAATTACGCGCTTTTGTACGCGTGAATTGACAAGAAAATGTTTTGTTCATCATCATCTTTTCCTTCTTCTTGTTATAGATCGTTTCGAATTTAAAAGGATGAATGCATAAATTGTATAACAAAAACATAAAGAGGAGGGTAATTTAAAAAATTTTAAATTGTAATGTGTAAATTGTTTTAAAGAGTTAAATAAATAATAACAAAAAAATACTGGATCTTACATATAAACATTTTAAGATTTAATTTTCTTTCAAAGGGATTTAATTTATGCATATTTTGGAGAATCAATAAAAAGTAATTTAAGAAAGTTAAAAAAATTCTCGTATGTAAGCATTAACATTAAAGAAATTTGGTTTGGCCCGCTGTATATTTAAACGCTATTACTTTTTGGTTTGATAGAGAGTTTCATCATTTTATGTGATTTATCATACAAAATATTTATAAGCTGACTTGGCAAACATTGTTTTGCAATAAAAATTATTTGTATAGAATATTTTGGCAGTCAAATATAATATAACTTACTTATTGTGAGTGTATGGTTATATCGTATATGTCTACTTATGAGTAATAGAGCGCTGTGCACTTATCCTGATGCAAACAGTTAGGCGTTCTCATCTTTGAATTTAAGCACATTACAATGCGGATATTACTTGTATATAGCAACAATCCCCACTTTATAATGAGTGTAAAATATAATATCGCGATCATACTCGACATCGGAATAAATCAAATGTAAAATGCTCGATGAACTTGTTGTCGTTGTTGGTAATTTTCTCTGCACGTGTCAAATACAAATGAGAATTATAACTAAACTTAAGGTCCTAAAGCCATAGTACGCGAATCATTCGAATAGATATTTATCGCGAATGATATTAATTCGAATGAATTAAATTTTTCACATTGTGACGAATAATTCTTTTTGTTTTCCGAATTTTAAAAATAAAATTTGCAAGACAAATGAAATTAAAAAAAAAATTGAAAATAAAATTCTCTTCACAATTTAAATATAAAATTCCTTGCAAGAATTATTAAAAATTAAAAAAAAAAAAATCGATTCACAAACAGAATTTTTATTTTCCTTGAAGCGTTGCCATTGTAGTTTATTATTTTTGTTGTGTTAATGGGGACAATTTCACCATTTTAGGAATGAAAGAAAATATTTTAAAGACTTTAATTTTTAGTTTTTCCAACTTTTTGTTTCTCCCCAAATTTTTGTTACACATATTAAATACATACGTTAAAGCAAAGAATATAAATCATATAGAATGCGCATGAAGGCCCAAATTGAAATATTTTTTAAAAAAATTTTATGACGCGGTCTGTAAGGCAAAAGGGAAAGAAGCAAAGTAAAGAGCATAACAATGTTTCGCTCTCATACGTAATTGCGTGTGTTTGTAAATACTTCAGTTTGTATGTATGTTTGTTTGTTTATGTTTTGATATTTTCATTTCTTGCACAAATTCAACTTCTATTCATCATCTCAACAAATTGTTGTCAGTCAGACGTTTAACTACGTACGCGTGTATGTATGTTGTTTATGCATGTGTGTGTGGACATAGCTGCCAGATAAAATAGGGGCAAAATCGTCTAATTTGGGGAAAAAAATCGTCAAAATCGTCAAATAGTTTACTCAAATCGTCATAAAAACGTCAAAATAAAAAAACGCATTTTTCAAAACAAAACATTTTTTATTTAATGCATAAAATAACAAACTTTTTAAATCCAGAGAGATCAATGGTTTTATTAGACCCTTTTAAGTTAAGAACATGACAATAAATATAATACAATTTAGAATTAATTTCGAAAAATAAATATTAATAAGTATATAAATACAAAAAATAATAAATAATGAATTGGCTGCATCTAATTCAGACTAATTGACAAATAATTATAATCATTTCTTTCTAAAGTTTCTACCGATTAAGGTAGCTTTAGGCAAGCGTAAGACGAGCACAACGCCAAAATAAACTACATCGTTTCGCTTTTTAGCCCATAAACTTATTTCTGGATCTGCAAACCAGTCTTCCTTAATTTTCCTCTACTTGTTCGTTACCTGTGAAAAACACCATTAAAATTTAATTTTAGCTACTACAAAGTTTTGTATAAAAAATGGATGAAATTTCTACTTACAGAGGAAGAGCTGCTAGAATTTTCATCATCTTGGTTTTCTATTGAAAATATAATGTTTGATTTTTAAGGTTTTAATGTATAATTAAAAAGAACTTACCATTTTTTTGAAGTATTTAAGCATATTAATTTGTCACTTCAATAATTTAAATAAGTTTACTTAAAAAACTAAAATTGTTTTAAACGCATTTCCAAATTTATATTTGTTCGTGTTGTTAAAAAAGTACAAAGTGGAAAAATTACCCACACAAACACATTAAATAATGATCGATGTATCTCTTTCACTCTGTTCTATTATTAATAACATAAAAAACCGTTACAAACTATTTTTATTTAGTTTAAGGTTGATATAAAAGTAATGAAAAATGTTGCAAACTTGAATTCTTGAAAATCGTCAAAAACATAGCATAAATCGTCAAATCGTCAACACTTAATTTTAGCACGTAAAATCGTCAAAATGACGATAAATCGTCAAATCTGGCAGCTATGTGTGTGGATGTGTTAATGTTCTTCAAACAATGATATGAGGGAATATAAATTTACATTTATAAAAAAGGTCAAATAAATTCAAACAAATGTATACAAAAATTATTTTGAAAACAAATATGCTCGACTATGTTACAGTAGCAAAAGCATACATATATATATTTTTGTTGTACGAATGAGATTGCACAATTGTGATCGAATTTTATTTGCCCTTCTTAGCAAAATTTTAGTGTACGTGTAAATTTTGATTGATTTGAGATAATTTTAATAGAATGAAATTTTTTATAGGTGAAAATGTTTTTTTCAAGCATTTGAATTTCACTTGAGGTATTTTAAATAAATAAATAAAAAAAGCGATGTTTTCTAATGTATTACAGATACTTTTACAAATTGGAGTTTTCGAAAAAACTTTCGATTATTGTCAAGTACACTAAATGTTTATACATGCAGCTCTAGTGTGATATTTTTTATTTTAAAGTGTAATTTATAATTTATTTTAGCTACTTTATTCTTTGTCTTGTTAAAATTTTAATATTAATATTCTCTTTTCTTTATTATATTTAAAAATTAAAATTATTTTGGTTTAAATTTTTTTGAATATTAAATATTTTCTTTCAAAAACTTTGAATATTAATACCTACATACATACTAAAGTTTGACAACATAAGGAAAAATGCATATTATTTCGTTTTAAAAAGCGAAACAATTTTGTTGTCAACATTTTTTTAAGAAATTTAAAAAAAAAAATTTATTTAATTTTTTTCAGTTTAGTATTTTTATTCATATAATCATGAAAGGGATTTTATATTAAAATATTTTTGTTTTTTTTTTAATACAAACATATCATATATATCAGGTACATAGAAAAAACTTTATATAAAAAACTAGAGTTGAGAATTATGTATTATTTTTTTTTAGAACAAACAGAATGTTGAAAAGTTTATTCATTTCAAAATAAATTTAATAATAATATTGGAAAAGTAATAAGTTGTTTTTTTTTTATAAACAATTGAAATAAAAACAAACTATGTATGTATTTTTGTTAAGAATAAATAATTTTTTATGTTTTTCCCACTTCATTAATTTCTGCCATCAAAAAGTGTTCAATAAGGATGTGAACCACCCTTGTATAATTAACAAAGTTGTTTTACTTTAATAAATTACATCATTCGTTTGCTAAATTTTGTATTTTTTTCTTTCTTGGAACTTCATTTTTCTATAGACCAAGAGCAATGCTTTCGGAGGAGTAGTAATAGTAGAAAGTCCAAAACTTCTATTCTGTGTTGTAAACCAGCGTCGGCAAACCACTGCGGAGCATGTGACTCAATAATAAAAGATTTTATACCAATTTTTTGGGGCTCAGATTTAAAAATTTTATGAAATATTAAAATATGTCTTTTACTAGCATCCATTAGTTTATCTGATGGAGCAGCTAAGCTTCCAAGATCTGTAAGCGACTGATAATTGTTAAAGTGTATAAAAAGCTCGCTTGGTGCTGTTAGAACTTCATCCGTCTTTCTCAATTCGTCACAACATTTTTTGCATTGTAATTTTGGAATGACTTTAAATGCTACATATCCAACAAAGTATCTCATAGAAACTACTTCGAAATTTATAACTGCAGAATTTTCAAAAACATCTTCCAGAAAATAATCTGCATATATGTGGCTCTCGAAATCAACATTGTCAATTTCATAGCAACTTGGTTCTTTATGTTCAATACATAAATCTGCTTGAAAGCCAGCATCAACATTCGCTATTTCGTCTTGTACAAGTTCGCAGTTGCTAGAAGAGCTTGACTGAACTATTTTAGTCACCATTATTTTTGTCAAAATATTATTCAATTCGGCTACAGACGGGTTGTTATTGTTGCCCCCTTTCTGCCGCAATACAGAAAACGTGTTTTCTAATTTGTCCTGATTAAGGGATTTTGTCATTAAAAAATATACATCACCACCTTCTTTTAAAATATCATCGGTTAACATAAGAACTGATTTAAGAGTGAGCTTCATTCCATTTAAAAAGAAAACACGCTTCTTTTTATCCAAAAACTCCACATTTTCTAAATATTGCAAAAAAATTTAATAAATTTATATGATTTACTGTTAAGCTGAATTGCAGATCTGTAGCAGTTATCACCATAAAGGGACAAGACAATTGAAAATCTTGTCAATTTTTTCCACAAACTGAGCTGTTGATAAGGCCGGTTTTGTGGAATTTATCTTAAATTTTGTGGTTTCGGAAATAGTTTTGATAGCAGCCGCAACAGTTCTGCTGAAAATTTGTGTTGCAAATTTTACACACATTTTTTCAGAACAGTTAGGGTAAATGTGTTGCCGTGTCAATTTTGGGCACATTTTTGTTTTTGCACTTGCATACAATTCCTTAATTACTTGAAAACTTACCGTTCCATCCGGTGATTTTATGTCACACTTTAACCGGCCATTCCGCAAAGACTTAATTAAATGGGGGAAATCGTACATGCAAAAAACTTTCTGATCATTACTTTCAAAAAACGACTTTTCCACAGATACTCTAAGGTTGGAGAAACATTTTCTGTTAGTCGAGCCTTGATCACATACAAGGGCACGAACGTTTATACCCATGCTTTTTAAAATATTATAATTTTCTTAAACTATTTCACTTAAAGTATCCGCAGATAAGCCATTGTAGGAAATAAAGTAATTAAGAATGATTGAAAAATTAGAAAACATAGATTTAATCATAAAAACACATACATGAGTGGCAATTCTATTAGTCCTTTCAAATCCAGTTGCTTCAGATCCATCAACTAAATCTAGACTTCTATTATACCTCAACTCTTTTCTTATGCTCATTTCATCCATAACTAAAACCATATGCTTAGCACATCTGTCATCCAACTGGGAGCATTTTTCCCCCACGAATTCGAAACATTATTTTTTAAGCCGGGCTGAAGAAATTTAATCGGCACCCACCTATTCAAGGTGGAAATGTGAGGAAGACTCAAATTTAATTTGACCCTTAGAAATAAGTATGTGGATTGAGATTTGTAAAATATGTTCTGAGCTAAATATTTTACATTTTCAGAATATTCCTTTGGCCGAGAGCTCAACAAAAGCTTACAAAAAATTTTGCTTTCTGTGCTTATATTTTGTAAACAAAGAATCGATTCAATAAGAGACTTTTTTATATTTTTACGATTTAACTTTTTAATATTTTGTGTGGGTCGCTTTGATTTTAAAATTTTTTGAATTTTTTTGTAATCTGCACGTAGAGTTTGATTTTCGCAATTTTAGCAGAAGGGGGCTTCAATATTTTCCCAATCTAAATTTTTTGGGGAGGACCTGAACTCTGCGTTAAAATCTTCCAATTCTTCCTCCATTTCATCAATATCTACAGTTCGAATGGCGTCAGCTTTTAATTTTTTTCCCCAACGTATGAACTTGAAAATTGATTTTCGCAAATATAAAGATTTTTATTAAAATTCTTCCCAGAAATTCGACAATTCTCTTGCCAAATTTTACCTAGTATCATATCCGGCGAAAGAAATTTAAACATTTTTAAGCCCTTAAAATGTCTTCTCGACTTTTGGCATTTTTTTACGCAGCATTTTATGCCCGATTGCGATTTATTTATCTTTATTGTACTCGAATTCATTGCTTTAGTAGAGTTTTTATTTATTGCGTTATTTTTATTTTTTTATTTACTTTTATTATAATTTCTAGACACACAGTACGTAATGCTTCACTGCAGCTTTGAAACTGAAATGTGTTATGAAATGCTTCAAAATAAAATAAAAAGCTGCAGAGCCTTTAAAAAATCACGAAGGTCCTTGACGATTTGTGGCTCTTAAAATACAACAACAATACAAAAATTCTACCTGACTTCGGTTTAGCTAGTTTTTGCACATTTATTGCATGTGGGTTTTTTTTATGAAACGGTCAAATAAGTGCAGTGCAGGGAACAAGTATTTTGTCTTACATAAAATTGAAATTTCTTTTATCACAAAATACATACATAACTATTTGTTTCCTGACGAGCCAATATATTATTGGCGAAACAGTGACAGCAATTTTAATAAAAATTGTAATTTTAGAGAATAAAGTAGCTAAAATAAATTATAAATTACACTTTAAAACAAAAAATATCACACTAGAGCTACATGTATAAACATTGAGTGTACTTGACAATAGGCGAAAGTTTTTTCTAAAACTTCAATTTGTAAAAGTGTCTGTAATACATTAGAAAACATCGCCTTTTTTATTTATTTAAAATACCTCAAGTGAAATTCAAATGCTTGAAAAAAAATTTTCACCTAAGTATAATAAATTTCTTTGTATTAAAATTATCTCAAATCAATAAAATTGTACACGTACAATAAAATTTTCGCTAAGAAGGGCAAATAAAATTCGATCACAATTGATGCAATCTCATTCGTACAACAACAATATATATATGCTTTTGCTACTGTAACACAGTCGAGCATATTTGTTTTAAAAACAATGTTTGTTCACATTTGTTTGAATTTATTTGACCTTTTTATAAATGTAAATTTATATTTTCTCATTTCTTTATTTAAGAACATTAACCCATCCATACATACATACATGCATAAACAACAGACAAACACGTGTTCGTATTTTGTTTCTTTGCTTCCTGGTCTAACGCATGAAGTTAAACGAGTGCATGGTAAATAAATATGAATAAAGAAACCAACAACAAATTACATTTACAAAATTTTGTGAGTTCATGGTAAATAAATCTATATATATAAAAGTGAAACTCTGTGTGTGTGTGTGTGTTAGCTATAGACTCCGAAACTACAAAACCGATCGGGCTCAAACTTTGGTAAGTTGTTGTACACATACCAGGGAGTGTTTATGGGTGAAAAAAAGTGGGCGGAGCCACGCCCATAAAAAATTAAGTATCAGTTTTAGCTACTTGCACTTGACCGATTTTTCTGAAACTTTGCACACATATCGAGCTGTCATGACTAAATAATTTCGTGATAAGAAAAGTGGGCGGGGCCACGCCCCTAAAAAAATTTTAATTTTGAGGTACTTGCACTGGACCGATTTTTCTGAAACTTTGCACACATATTGAGCTGTCATGGGTTTATAATTTCGTGATTGAAAAAGTGGGCGGAGCCACGCCCATAAAAAATTAGTTATCAGTTTTAGCTACTTTCACTGGACCGAATTTTCTCAAACTTTGCAAACATACTGAGGTATCATGACTTTACACTTTCGTCTTTAGAAAAGTGGGCAGTGCCACGCCCATTAAAAAATAGGTATCATTTTGAGGTACTTGCACTGGACCGATTTTTCTGAAACTTTGCACACATATTGAGTTGTCATGACTATGCAGTTTCGTATTTATAAAAGTGGGCAGTGCCACGCCCATAAAAAAAGGTATCATTTTGAGGTACTTACACTGGACCGATTTTTCTGAAACTTTGCACACTTATTGAGCTGTCATGACTATATAGTTTCGTAATTAGAAAAGTGGGCAGTGCCACGCTCATAAAGAAAAAGTTATAGTTTTTAGCCTTGCACTTGATATTTGATTAAAATTTAGAATGCGATTAAAATTCATGAAGGGGCGTAGCAACGCGCGCCGGGATTGGCTAGTAATAAATAAAATAAAGAAACCAACAACAAATTACCTTGACAAAATATTGTGAGCGAAACTATATGAACTATATGAACCCGCCATAAGAAATTTTTATTTGTACGTGATGCGCATTCTATATCTATATATATAAAAGTGAAACTCTGTGTGTGTGTGTGTTAGCTATAGACTCTGAAACTGTAAAACCGATCGGGCTCAAACTTTGGTAAGTTGTTGTAGACATACCGAGGAGTGTTTATGGATGAAAAAAAGTGGGCGGGGCCACGCCCATAAACAATTAGTTATCAGTTTTAGCTACTTGCACTTGACCGATTTTTCTGAAACTTTGCACACATATCGAGCTGTCATGACTAAATAATTTCGTGATAAGAAAAGTGGGCGGGGCCACGCCCCTAAAAAAGTTTTAACTTTGAGGTACTTGCACTGGACCGATTTTTCTGAAATTTTGCACACATATTAAGCTGTTGTGACTTTATAACTTCGTGATTAAAAAAGTGGGCGGGGCCACGCCCATAAAAAAGTCTATAATTTTGAGGTACTTGCATCAGACCGATTTTTCTGAAACTTGGCACACATATTAAGCTGTCATGACTAAATAATTTCAAGATTAGAAAAGTGGGCAGTGCCACGCCTATAAAAAAAAGGTATCATTTTTAGGTACTTGCACTGGACCGATTATTCTGAAACTTTGCACACATATTGAGCTATTATGACTTTACAATTTCGTGATTAGAAAAGTGGGCAAGGCCACGCCCATAAAAACAATTTTAATTTTGGGATACTTGCACTGGTCCGATTCTTCTGAAACTTTGCACACATATTGAGCTCTTATGACTTTACAATTTCGTGACTAGAAAAGTGGGAAATGCCACGCCCATAAAAAATTATAATTTTTAGGTTTTTGCACTTGATATTCAATTAAAATTCAGAATGCATTTTGATTCATTAAGGGGCGTAGCAACGCGCGCCGGGTTTGGCTAGTGATTTATATTCTTTGGTTAAAGGCAATTTCATTTAGTATTGAACACCAGGCAATATGAAATTTTAAAGAATTATTGTATGTATGTCTGATTAGTGATAAAAAATATAAGTAAGTATAAACGGGTTTCAAACAAGCAATTCGGATTAAATATAATTATATCTGTGGTTTTCATGGACATGGTATGTCTTAAAATCAAACTTTTCAGGAGAGCCATTAAACCGTTTTATATAAAACCACGGGTTAGGTATTGAACTTTTTAATTTTTTTTTTACCATTCATGCCAATAAAGATCTTAAAATGTTCTTATAAAAATTTCAGACAAATATCCTTTTAAAATTATATCATAGCGAATACGAAAATAAACAAAGTGGTACGAAAACTAAAAGTGTGTGCAGATAAACATAGGTAGGTAGTACACACTTCTAGTAAACTAAAAAATTATCAGGAAATGACTTCTAAATGTGTTCAGATATATTACCGTATGTGGTTGTGTGTTTTTCTAAAAAAAATGAAATAATTTGCCATTAAGCACGCGTAAGTCAACATACTGCGTTAGTGCTGAACGCTTTTTGAATATATATAGAAGTTACGTTGCTATGCAATTAAAAAAATCGGAATGGCTCCATCTTATTTCAGACGTTTTTAAAACCAAGTAAAGGGCGTTTAAAACCAAACAGTATGGCATTATTAACTCAAAATCATAAAAAATGAACATACGCGGTTGCCCATGAAAACCACAGATATTAATTTTTAGGATTTTATGATAATAATCCTATTTAGATTTATTATCAAAAATTTTATAACAGATTTTTTTCCATTTAGAGATTCTTTCTAAAAATTTTAGTTTAATACTTGTTTTTCAATTTTTTGCGACATACCTAAATGCAAACACAATTTTATTATGAATATTTGGTGCCAGCAGAAATGTTTCATATGTAGGTTTTGTTTTTGTATATCTTGCATTCATAAACGGAATACCTTTTTATTGTGTGTTGGTTTTTTAAACTGCTAAGCGGTACACAAACATCATACTTACATATACAAACATTACACGTATACAGTCGGATTCAGGTAAGGGAAATTGATAATTGAAGGATTTATTTTTTTGGCTTATGCAAGATTTTCATTAATAAAAAACTTTGGATAAAATGATTGATAGATTGTCTACTTTTATATTGTTTTAAAACAAAATAATAGAAAATGTTGCACTACAGTGCAACAAATTAGCTGTAGCATTGTATTTCGTCGTATATTAATAAGAAATTTTTTCTACTAAGCAGTGTTTGCTTTATTGAAGTTTGTAGCTTTAAAAACAAAATAGCTGTAAAACTGATTTTCCCTTAAGATAACTTATTCTTTTTTTTTAGTTTTTAGTTTAGTTTTTTTAATTTTAGTTAAGTGATTCCTTCAATTAAACGGCTGCAGCTTAACCGAATCCGACTGTATTATTATTTTTGTACACAGACATTTTTTTTATGTGGCGCCAAAAAAAAATTAGTTTTGTATTCCTTGCAAGGGATGATTTCAACATATACCTTTTTATTGATGTCGTTTGTTTTTTAGGTATTGTTGTTGTTAAAAGAAGCATTAGGTACAGTGTGACACACAACTTTTTACCTATAGGCACTTGACATATGCTTATATGTATATAAAGTAGCTTTTATACCGAGTTTCAATTTAAGACAAACACGGATTTTTACTTTACTAAGTAAAAAAAAATTAGGAATATAATGAGCTTTCTGTTTACATTTTCTATATATTGTATATATATATGTAGTTTGCTAATACGCATATCCTTTTAAAACTTTAGCTCTTTATATAAATGCCCAATTATTTTATTAGACCAATAAACTTGTTTTTCTTGTCCGTATCTTTAAATCAATAACAATTAAATTTGTGAGCATAAAATATTATATATGTACATATATAAAATATAATATTAATATTTTATTTGGTTGTTGGGTTTAAGCTGGTCTATATGCATTTCACTGGTGCTTATGCCAGATCATCAGTAGACCTTTTACCCAAATTCCTGAAAAAGTTTTATTTTTGAATTCTTATTTAGTTAATAAGAATTTTGAAATAAAGCTTATAACATTTTAATTAATTATTAATACTCTGTTAATATTGAAAAAAACAAGTAAGAGCACTATATTCGGCTGTGCCGAATCTTTTATACCCACCACCAATTTTGTGTACATATTATTATTTTGCTAATCACTATGGAATAATCTCTTTATAATAAAATATGTATCACTTTCTTTGTAGAGGGTGGTTAAATTTTAAGGGCCCATGTTGAAGGTGAACTACACCTAGTCTTTAAATTTGTTTTCGGCATTTCACTTGACATTTCTCAATTTCAAACTTACTCAATTTGATCCGTGGAAAGATACGCAAATGAGCAACGCTTTAAAGTTATTCAGGTTTTTTATAAAAATGGGCGTTCAAAACAAAATGCATTTTGTGCACTTCGTAATTCTTTTGATCAACATAATCGTTCAAATTCGTCCACAATCAGGAGAATTGTAAAAAATATTTAAATTTCTGCAAAACAGGTCTGTATAAAATGTTAGAAAATCTGTGAATGCCTTCTTAGTTCGTTGAATGGGCACCATTGCTGTTTTTTGCGATAGTGTGGCAAAAGAGCAGTCCACCTCGACTCATCATCATGCCCAACAATTGAGCATCAACATTGCAAATTTGGATCATCAGATAGGGGAGTGGCGCCTAGGATGGGGGGCCATTTGGCCGTTATTTTGTTAAATACATAATTGAACCATACAAATATTATCATTAGAAAAAGAAATGATAAAAATATCCTTAGTAATTTGTGTTTTATTTAAATGCAACATCGGCCCTTCAAATTTAACCACCCTATATAACTTCGATATGCTACTAAAATGCTTTTGTAAATGTAGTCTTTCAATGAAAGTGGGCGTTAAAGTAGGCGTGTCAATAAAGTTTCTGCTAATAAATACAACTTAGATATTTCAATATAGTCCTTTACTTTCCCAATAAAGAAATCATTTTCATTAACGGTAGGTAACGTGAGAAGTGGGCGTTATAGTAGGCGTGTCAAATTTGTTTTTGCTAATGAGTACAACTAAGGTATTTCAATATAGTCCTTTATTATTCCAAAATCTTTATTAATAAACCGTTATATGGGAGGTGGGCGTAAAAGTGGGCGTGTCACATCGATTTTCCGTTACAGAAAAGCTCTTCACCAAAGTGTGCAAAATTTCAGAGTCGTACATCCAATTTTGTTGCTTTTATGACGTTTTTGTTTTTAAATATACCGAAAAATACACTGCTCGGTATAAATTTTCGTACATTTTGATCTATAACTCCTTTCCTAATGCATAGATGTAAGCAATTTTTGGGGAGAGATATTGTTTTGACTCGAGAAATATATATTCGAAGTTTCATGACTGTACGTTAATGCGTTTGGACACAATTTTATTCGATGTTCGAAGGACGCGGTTATTTCGACCTACTCTTGCCTTACGAGCTATAACTCACTTCCTAATATTCCGATTTATCCCATTTTCAATACCAAACAAACCTTGTCTATAAGAAAGATTCTGGCAAAATTTGAGCCCCCTAGCTTTTTCGGTGCGACCTCTATCGTGCTTTCAACAGACGGACGGACATAGCTAGATCGTCATCAAATTAAACCCTGATTCAGAATATATATACTTTATGGGGTCTAAAATGGATATTTCGATGTGTTACAAACGGAATGACAAAATGAATATACCCCCACCATATTTTTGGTAGCGGGTATAAAAAACATTAGCAATGTTTCTGTTAACATTCAAGAAACTTTTTATTTCATATGAAATAATGCGAACAATAGTTATTTCGTAAAAAATTTAAAGCAAGAACAGAAAAAATTTTTTGTAATAATTATTTAGTTTTTTTGACCCTTTTTAATTTAAATAATTTAATAGAAAGAATAAAAAAATAGCTATAAATTTTCTTAAGGATAATGATTTTCCAATTAAATTAATTTATAAATTAATTGGCAAATTTGAAAATAGAAATGAAAATAATTCCAGGAATATTGTTCAGCCGAAACTTTTTCTGAGCCGGGAGTTTCGCAAAGGTAAAGCAAATCTAAAGTTTTTTGAAACTAATAGATATGGTATGGCCTAAAAAATATTTGATTCATACTTAGGTAGATTATAGGACAAAAGACAGAATATAAAAATGGTATAGATCTAATTTAGTAGATAGGATACCTTGTGGTGGATATGATCCCAGCAAAATAACACATTACATTATAATGACTTGAAAGTACTAGAAAACAGTTCTTCACTACTTACAATTTGGCATCTAAACCCATTATTTTAACACGGCGATGTCATTGGAGGCAAGTACTTACCACCCTCGCTTACAAATAGGGACTCGTATAAGTACTTATTACGGTCGCTCATAAATAGGGACTTAAATAAGTACTTACTCCTATAGCAATATATAAGTACTTGATTTTAATAACCTAAATAACCCATTACTATTATGGACTTACAGAAGTCGTTCGGTTGTTCTAAGGACAAAAATTCGGTTAGATTATTCTGAGATACGTTAATTTGAAATTTAACAATCAGTGAAAATCTATAAGTCATCACTTTGTTAATGAAGTGCTTTGCCGCTGTTTTCAAAATAATTATTACTTATACCCTAAGCGCGTTAAACTAAATGAGAATTATAAAAAGTTATGTATTTGAATGGTTTCTAGTAAATTTCGCAGTAAGAAATTGTGTTGTGTGTGTATCTAAGCAAATGTCTGAAATCAAGTACTTACGTAACACATTATAAATCAAGTCATTACTAAAATACTTCTTAGTAAGACAGACGATATGTAGTAGTCATTGAAAAGTATGTTGTTTAGTAAGAGCAAGTCATTACCTAGTTTTTGCTGGGATAGTAAGAAATGTAGTAAATTGTATATGAATAAGACTAAAAATAAACTAAAATCAAGAATTTCTGGACATAAATCAGACCAAAGGCATAGGGATAATATAAATTCACAAAAGACAGCATTATCCTCTTATTGTTCTTAATTAAATAACCTTCCTAATTTTGAAAATGTTTCAGTTTTAAACACGGAAATTAATTATTAGCGTAGATTTATGTTAGAAATGATACAAATTATTAATGGCCATCGACACTTAGAATTAACTATAAGACACTGATAATATTGCTCAGAGTTACAGACATTTAAAGTATACATAAAAAATAACACATTACATATGTGTTACATATATATGTACAAATATTTTTGATGTTATACATATAATTGAACTGTTTGTTAATTTTTGAGTTAGTACTTTTTATACTTTTTTTATATGACAAAATATTGAAATTTATATGTTTAATGTTTTTAAAAGTTTGTTATTTAAAATTTATTATTTTTTTACACAAAAATATTACCAAAAATCAAAGCAAACTGTTTTTTATGTCAAATTCTTTGTGTGAAAGAATTTAATTTGCTCAACGTATTTCACAAATTGAAACAGAGTACCAGTCTGATGAAAGCACGATAGAGGTCGCACCAAAAAAGCTAGGGGACTCAAATACCAGAATCTTTCTTGTACACAAGGTGTGTTTGGTATTGAAAATCGGAACATTAGGAAGAGAGTAATAGCTCGTAATGCAAGAGTAGGTCGAAAAAACCGTGTCCGCCCAACATTGAATAAAATGCGATTGTGTCTAAACGCATTAACGTAGAGTCATGAAACTTCGAATATATATTTCCTGAGTAAAAACAATATTTTCCCCCGAAAATTGCCTAAATCTATGTATTAGAAAAGGATTTCTAGATCAAAATGTACGAAAATGTATACCGCACAGTGTATTTTTCGGTATATTTAAAATTTAAAACCTAATAAAACTGACAAAATTAGATGAAGGATTCTGAAATTTTGCAGAAATTCACGGAAAATCACGGCCACTTTTTACGCCCACCTCCGATATAACGTTTTATCTCAAATTTATATAATTTATCTAAGTTGTACCCATTAGCAGAAATAACTTCGACACGCCTACTATAACGCCCACTTTTCACGTTATATAATGTTAATGAAATTTAAAAGCTCATAAAAATTACAAAATTAGAGGTGTGATGATGAAACATTGAAAATTTAGGTGACGCCTACCTCCCTTATAACGGTTTATCTTAAATTCATATAATTTCTCTACGGACAAAGTTTTTGGAAGAATTAAAGACGATATATAAATATCTCAGTTTTATATATTAGCAGAAACTATATTGACACGCCTACTTTAACGCCCACTTTCATTGAAAGTCTAAATTTACGAAAACATTTTACTAGCATATCGAAGTTATACAAAGAAAGTGATACATATTTCAGTATTAAGAGATTATTCCATAGCGATTACTGTTAATAACAAAATAATACCCGATTTCACGGGACTATTTTTCGGAATTCCTGGAAATGAAAATGGTGGCTACATTCGAAAGCAGATGTTTATATTGTAACACTTCGTTTTCATAAAAATTTTTTCTTTAAAGTTTTTTTTTAACTTTACATTTAAAAATATTTTTACAAATAATTTGATATACTTGTTGAGGTAATGTGTTAAAAAATTAAAAACAAATCAGCGCACGTTACCAATACTTTAAAATTTCTATAAAGAAAGAGTTAAAATTTTTTGAAGGTAGTGGTCAAAAAACTCTAAATATTGTATATTTGTCAAATGCACTTTTAACTATTTGTCCAACATCGATATATCATATCTCATCTCGTATCTAGAGAATAATATTTTTTCAATAAAAAATATTTTTACTCAATTTATATGTTAAATTCAAGTTTCTTTATTAATTTTTATAGTTTTGAAGCGTTTCTTTAACATTATAAACTATTTAGTGCTCTTTAATAAAAAGTTTTTTTAATTAAAAACTAATTTACTCTTTATTTGTTTTGCTGCGGGATACCGGAAAATTAAAAAATTAATCTCGCATTCCTGGGAAACAAAAAATTGCGGAAAAAATCATAGCTATTAAAACCCTAGCTATAAAAGATTCGGCACAGCCGAATAAAGTGCTTTTACTGTTTGGTTTGATCTCATGATCATGTAATTCTGCAAGTGTTTATTATACCCGCCACCAAAAAAATGGTGGGGGTATATTCATTTTGTCATTCCGTTTGTAACACATCGAAATATGCATTTTAGACCCCATAAAGTATATATATTCTGAATCAGGGTTTGATTTGATGACGATCTAACTATGTCCGTCCGTCTGTTGAAATCACGATAGAGGTCGCACCGAAAAAGCTAGGGGGCTCAAATTTTGCCAGAATCTTTCCTATAGACAAGGTTTGTTTGGTATTGAAAATGGGCTATATCGGAATATTAGGAAGAGAGTTATACCTCGTAAAGCAAGAGTAGGTCGAAAAAACCGTGTCCTTCGCACATCGAATAAAATGGAATTGTGTCCAGACGCATAAACGTAGAGTCATGAAACTTCGAATATATATTTATCGAGTCAAAAGAATATTTTTCCATGAAAATCGCTTAAATCTATGAATTAGGAAAAGAGTTATCGATCAAAATGTACGAAAATTTATACCGCACAGTGTATTTTTCGGTATATTTAAAAACAAAAACGTCATAAAAGCAACAAAATTGAATGTACGACTCTGAAATTTTGCACACTTTGCTTCTTGGTGAGACGCTTTTTTGTGACGGAAAATCAATGTGCCACGCTTACTTTTACGCCCACCTCCCATATAATGTTTTACTTAAAATTCATATAATTTCTCTATAAATAAAGATTTTGGAATAATAAAGCGCTATATTGAAACACCTAGGTTGTACTCATTCGCAAAAATAACTTTGACACTTTATAACGCCCACTTTTCACGTTATCTACCGTTAATGAAATTTAAAAGCTCATAAAACAGCCAAAAATAAAATTTGCTACGTATATCCCCCTAGGTAATATCATTACTGTGCCAGAAAATTAGGGTGCCACGCCCACTTTTACGCCCACCTCCCATATAACGTTTTAACTAAAATTCATATAATTTCTCTATTAATAAAGATTTTGGAATAATAAAGGACTATATTAAAATATCTGAGTTGTACTCATTAGTAAAAATAACTTTGGCACGCCTACTATAACGCCCACTTTTCACGTTAACTACCGTTAATGAAATTTAAAAGCTCATAAAACCGACAAAATTAGAGGTATGATGATGAAATTTGCTACATGTATCCTTCTAATCAATAATTGTTGTGCCAAAAAGTTTAGGTGACACGGCCACTTTAACGCCTACCTCCCATAAAACGGTTTATCTTAAATTCATGTAATTTCTCCATTGACAAAGTTTTTGGGAAAATAAAGGACTATATTGAATATATAAGTTGTATTTATTAGCAAAAGCTTTATTGACACTCCTACTTTAACGCCCACTTTTACTAAAAGACTAAATTTACGAAAACATTTTACTATCATGTCGAAGTCAATAAGGTTGGTTAAATTTTAAGGGCCGATGTCGATTTTAAATAAAACACAAATTATTTAAGAAATTATTATCATTTCTTTTTTAATGATAATCTTTGTATGGTTCAATTATGTATTTAACAAAATATCGGCCAAATAACCCCCCATCCTTGGCGCCACTCCTCTATCTGATGGTCCAAACTTTCAATGACAATGTTGATGCTCAATTGTTGGGCATGATGATGAGTCGAGGTTGACTGCTCTTTTGCCAGACTATCGCAAAAAACAGCAATGGTTCCCATTCAACGAACTAAGAAGGCATTCACAGATTTTCTAACATTTTATTCAGGCCTGTTTTGCAGAAATTTAAATACTTTTTACAATTTTCCCGATTGTGGACGAATTTGAACGATTATATTGATCAAAAGAATTACGAAGTGCACAAAATGCATTTTGATTTGAACGCCCATTTTTATACCCGCCACCAAAAAAATGATGGGGGTATATTCATTTTGTCATTCCGTTTGTAACACATCGAAATATCCATTTTAGACCCCATAAAGTATATATATTCTGAATCAGGGTTTGATTTGATGACGATCTAGCTATGTCCGTCCGTCTGTCCGTCTATTGAAAGCACGATAGAGGTCGCACCGAAAAAGCTAGGGGGCTCAAATTTTGCCAGAATCTTTCTTATAGACAAGGTTTGTTTGGTATTGAAAAAATTGGGCTAAATCGGAATATTAGGAAGAGAGTTATAGCTCGTAAAGCAAGAGTAGGTCGAAAAAACCGTGTCCTTCAAACATCGAATAAAATGGAATTGTGTCCAAACGCATTAACGTAGGCTCATGAAACTTCGAATATATATTTCGTGAGTAAAAACAATATACGCCCACTTTTACGCCCACCTCCCATATAACGTTTTACCTAAAATTCATATAATTTCTCTATTAATAAAGATTTTGGAATAATAAAGGGCTATATTGAAACACCTAAGTTGTACTCATTCGCAAAAATAACTTTGACACGCCTACTATAACGCCCACTTTTCACGTTATCTACCGTTAATGAAATTTAAAAGCTCAAAAAACCGTCAAAATTAGAGGTATGATCATCAAATTTGCTACGTATATCCCCCTAGGCAATGTCATTACTGTGCCAGAAAATTAAGGTGCCACGCCCACCTTTACGCCCACCTCCCATATAACGTTTTACCTAAAATGCATATAATTTCTCTATTAATAAAGATTTCGGAATAATAAAGGGCTATATTGAAACATCTAAGTTGTACTCATTCGCAAAAACAACTTTGACACGCCTACTACAACGCCCACTTTTCACGTTATCTACCGTTAATGAAATTTAAAAGCTCATAAAACCGCCAAAATTAAAGGTATGATGATCAAATTTGCTACGTATATCCTTCTAATCAATGAAATTGTTGTGCCAAAAAGTTTAGGTGACACGCCCACTTTAACGCCTACCTCCCATATAACGGTTTATCTTAAATTCCTGTAATTTGTCTATTGACAAAGTTTTTGGGAAAATAAAGGACTATATTAAAATATCTAAGTTGTATATATTAGCAGAAACTTTATTGACACGCCTACTACAACGCCCACTTTCATTAAAAGACTACATTTACTAAAGCATTTAAGTAGCATATCGAAGTTATAAAGGGAGGTTAAATTTTAAGGACCGATGTTGAATTTAAATAAAACACAAATTATTTAGGATATTAATATTATTTCTTTTTTTAATTATAATATTTGTATGGTTCAATTATGTATTTAACAAAATATCGGCCAAATGGCCCCCCCATCCTTGGCGCTACTCCTCTATCTGATGGTCCAAATTTTCAATGACAACGTTGACTGCTCTTTTGCCACACTATCGCAAGAACGAGCAGTGGTTCCCATTCAACGAACTAAGAAGGCATTCACAGATTTTTTAACATTTTATACAGAACTGTTTTTCAGAAATATAAATATTTTTTACAATTCTCCCGATTGTGGACGAATTTGAACGATTATGTTGATCAAAAGAATTACGAAGTGCACAAAATGCATTTTGATTTGAACGCCCATTTTTATAAAAAACCTGAATAACTTTAAAGCGTTGCTCATTTGCATATCTTTCCACGGATCAAATTGAGTAAGTTTGAGATTGAGAAATGTCAAATGAAATGCAGAAAACAAATTTAAATACTAGGTGTAGTTCACCTTCAACATGGGCCCTTAAAATTTAACCACCCTCTACAAAGAAAGTGATACATATTTTATTATAAAGAGATTATTCCATAATGATTAACAAAATAATAATTATTGTGCTTTAAACGTACACAAAATTGGTGGTGGGTATAAAAGATTCGGCACAGCTGAATATAGTGCTCTTACTTGTTTTTATTAAAATTGTCCTTATAAAATTTTAAGTAAAAAAAGTGCTCGCAAACAAAAAACATGGTTGATACAATCAAAATCACAAACTATCATTAATTTTTGCTTTCATGATTATGTTAAACATATAATAGCTAATAATGTGGACATTCTTCTCTTGAACATAAAACTATGCCTGTCAGAATTATAACAAGTAACAGTGCTATATTCGGCCGTGCCGAATCTTATATACCCTTCACAACGTGTAGTCATGCAATAACAATTGTTTGTATCACCATTCATCCCATATAAAATACGTGCATACGTACTCGTTAGAATAAATGTGGCATCGAATCCCAGCTGAGCCAAAAAAAATTTATTTTATTTTATTTAATATATTATTTATATTTTATTATTTTTTTAATATTTTTTTTAATTTTTTTTTTAAATTTTTTAAAAATTTTTTTTTTTATTATTTTTTTCTTATTTTTAATATTTTTTTTTTTGTAATTTTTTTTTGTTTGGTATGTTTTTTACATGTATGTACGTATGTATGTTGTTGTTGTAATTGTGAAAAAAAACGAGGTGATCGTGGTTTTTTGCTCATATCTCAGAAAGTTATGGGGCGATTGTGCTGAATTTCAATAGCGATTCATTCCTGGATATTTCCAAGAAATTGATACCATGTACAGATCTGAGGAACATATAGTTGCTCCTAAAAGTTGATTTCAACCAACACACGGACAGACGGACAGACGGTCAGGGCTTAATCAACTCCTCTATTCATAAGCTTTCAGAAAATATATACTTTATGGGGTCGGGAATGAAAATTGTAGAAAGTTTTAGTCCTTAGAAGAACCGAACGACTTCTGTAAGTCCATAAATAGTAATGGGTTATTTAGGTTATTAAAATCAAGTACTTATATATTGCTATAGGAGTAAGTACTTATTTAAGTCCCTATTTATGAGCGACCGTAATAAGTACTTATACGAGTCCCTATTTGTAAGCGAGGGTGGTAAGTACTTGCCTCCAATGACATCGCCGTGTTAAAATAATGGGTTTAGATGCCAAATTGTAAGTAGTGAACAACTGTTTTCTAGTACTTTCAAGTCATTATAATGTAATGTGTTATATTGCTGGGTGGGATTCGATGCCACGTTTTCTCTAACCAGTATACACGTTTGTATGTATGTATGTTGTTGTTATACCCTTCACCTGTGGTGCACAATTATACCCTTCACCTGTGGTGCACACGGGTATATATAGCTTTGTCATTACGTTTGTAAGTTCTACAATTTTCATTTCCGACCCCATAAAGTATATATTTTCTGAAAGCTTATGAATAGAGGAGTCGATTAAGCCCTGAGCGTCTGTCCGTCTATCCGTCTGCCCGTCTGTCCGTGTGTTGGTTGAAATCAACTTTTAGAAGCAACTATATGTTCCTCAGATCTGTATATGGTATCAATCTCTTGGAAATATCCAGGAATGAATCGCTATTGAAATTCAGCACAATTGCCCCATAACTTTCTGAGATATGAGCAAAAAACCACGACCACCTCGTTTTTTTTCACAATTACAACAACAACATACATACATACATACATACATGTAAAAAACATACCAAACAAAAAAAATTACAAAAAAAAAAAATATTAAAAATAAGAAAAAAATAATAAAAAAAACTACAAAAAAAAATTTTAAAAAAATTAAAAAAAAAATTTAAACAATTTTTTTAAAAATTTTTCTAAAAAAATTTTTTAAAAAAAATTTAAAAAAAATTTAAAAAAAATATAAAAAAAATAATAATATATAAATAATATATTAAATAAAATAAAATAAAATTTTTTTGGCTCAGCTGGGATTCGATGCCACATTTATTCTAACGTGTACGTATGCACGTATTTTATATGGGATGAATGGTGATACAAACAATTGTTATTGCATGACTACACGTTGTGAAGGGTATATAAGATTCGGCACGGCCGAATATAGCACTGTTACTTGTTGTAATGTTGTTTTTGTGAAAAAAAAACCGAGGTGGTCGTGGGTTTTTGCTCATATCTCAGTTGTTTATGTACCCATGCTTCTGATTTTCAATAGCGATATACATATATATAGGAATCGTTTATAAAAGTAATATAATTAATTAATCCAAATAACGGAATTTCTTCCTCATATTCACCTATGCGAACTACCATTCCTGGTTTCAAAAATATATGTTCGTACTGTAGGTATGTTATGGTGTTCATTCATGGAATTCAGAAAAAAAGTTATACTTTTATAAGAAATTTTTTTGAACCTGTTTTGAAACACCAGACCTAATTTATTTATGTATGGTTGCTGAATTTCAATTTGGCAAATGATACGATATTAGCAATAATGAGAAAGGCGACCTTTGGAACTGAAAAAAGTTAAAGAAAGTTTTAATTTTCATTATGATTTGAAAACAACAATAAAAAACCCAATATTATATGTATACCTTTATTACTAGCAGTTTTAATGAATCGCAAAATTTCTTGAACTCTTAAATCTTTTAACTTGTCTGACTTTTTTTATTAATTTTAAATAAAATTTTATGTAATAGGTATGTGTTTTAATCTTACAAGTTCATAACTTCTTGCGTTTGACAGAAAAAGTGTTCAGCAGTTGTAAAATTTTCAGCTTCTAACTCATGCAGCCCGGACAAAATCCACCCATCATTTTAAAAACTCGTTCTTCTCGTTCTATCTTGCTTCCACAAATTACTTACATCTTTAACACAGTAATTACTAAAAGTATCTTTCCACAAAATTGGAAGTATGCCAAATTGTTCCCATCCCTAAAAATAGCAATGAGTATCGTCCGATTGCTATCCTTTCGTATTTATCTAAGGTTCTAGAAAGACTCTTACGCGAACAAATGGTTAGCTACTTGTAAGCAAATAATTTTTTTACTGATGTGAAATCTGGTTTCCGACCAAAACATAGTTGTGCTATTGCACTTCTCGAAGTGACGGAGGAAATTCGTAGCTATATTGACAGTGGAAATGTTGCCTTGTTAGTGCTTTTAGATCATACTAAACCATTTGATATGGTTAATCACACTATGCTTCGTATTAAATTGACTAAATTGTTCTTTTTTGCCTCCTCTGCGACTGATCTTGTTTTATGTTATCTAAATAATCGACATCAGTATGTAAGCGCATATAACAAACAATCGTTGCCGTTGCCAGTAATCAAAGGTGTTCCCCAAGGGACCATTTTAGGTTCTCTATTATTTACAATATATATAAATGATTTAACAAAACAGTTATCATATTGTAAGATTCATGTGTACGCCGATGATGTCCAAATTTATATATGCTGCGAAGATGATAGGATCGATGATTGCATTTTAAAATTGAATTATGATTTATCCAAAATTAAAGCTTGGGCTGCAGCAATGGTCTATGTCTGAATTCTGTTAAATCTAAGTGCTTTGTAGTCTCTAGACACACTACACAAATAAGTACTGAATCCAATAACACTTTGAACTCGCAACAAATTGAAATCGTTAAGAAAACGAAAAATCTTGGAATTATTTTTAACTCTTCACTTACATGGTCTGATCATATAAACACTGCTGTAGGAAAAGTATTTGCAATGCTTCGTTCACTTTGGGCCATTAAACCAGTGATGTTTACTTTTTTATTTCGATTTCCGTACTGCCCTAAAAAAATTACCATTTTTAAGGTTAAATTACCGTACACAAAGCCTCCCAGCAAAATTTTTTTGAAATTGTGTAATAGGTTGTCATTACTTCATATATTACATAGTAATGAGGGGTCGATACCAACATCATTATTTTAAAGTACAGAGTAATGACCTATTGGTTATGACCTTCGTAAATACTTTTTATATATTTTTTTAAACAGTGAACTTTCAATTAACTTCATAAATATTATAATATGCCCAATATTATAATTTTTATATTTTTTTGTATTGAAAGAGTATAAAAATATCCAGCTATAATTCAGCTTTATTGGTAACTACTTATTTTATTGTAGCGAGGGTCATGATTTCTGGGACAACTCAAACAAAAATAAGTAGTTATTCGGTCGAAAAGTAACTCGTTTATGTGTATCTCCAATATTACTTGCTAACTTACTAGGTAAGTAAAGATTTTGCTGGGCTTGTACAAAAATGATATTGTTAAACGAGTTAATATTCGTAATTCAATATATTTATAAAAAAAAACAACAAAACTTAAAAAAAATTAATTAGTAATAATAAATTAAATTAAGATTTTTAGTTCCAGTAAAATCACTGTTTACATTTTTGTAATATTTAAAGCTTAGTGTTATACATTTGGATTGGGTTTGTTTTGCTTGCGATTGTCTAATTTAAAGCTTAATTTGATTGAATTAATTGTTTGCGATCATATGCATTTTGATCAAAATATAGAAAATGTTTGTTATTGGATTTAATATTTAAACCGTCGCTAGAATTAAGAAATGTTTTTGCGTGTAGAATCCCTTCAAGTGTATCAGTATTTAACCTGTTTCTTATTTTGGTTTTGTTTAGATATATTATTGAAAAAATTCGTTCCACAGTAGCCGAACTATGTGGCAATGAAAATGAATAAACCAAAAATTTTTGTAAAACAGGAAACCTTATGGAATCGTCACCTTTCTTTATATTGAAGGCGTTTTTGTAAAACTGAAGAATGTCAGTTTTATAAACATCTTTAATGAATTTGTCTTACATTTATGGCAAAAACGTAAAGAATTTAACTTCAATAATTTGCAGAGTTGTAATGAAACCGTACTTTTTATGATATGTTTTTATGAGAAATATGTATGTCATGTATAGAATCATTGGAAAAAAACTTTTGGGGTCTAACACTTAAAAATAAAACCTTTTTAAAAGTACCGTACAAATATCAAAATTACCTACCTACCGTTTGAGACTCTTAATTACCGTACAATACGGTAATTACTGTACGGTTAACAACATTGCACTAAACACTCAAATCCCATCAACATGCGCATGCTTTTGGCCAAATCGTACCTAATACCGGTTTTACTTTATGGCAGTAAAGTTTTTGCATGTTGTGACCAGAAAAGCACTAGAAAATTTACTTCGACATATAATGATATTCTAAGATATGTCTTCAATTTGGGACGTTTTTCTCATATTACACCCTATGAGACTAAACTTTATGACGTACGTTTTGGTGACCTGTTAAATATTCGATGTCTTGTTCTCTTACATAAAATTATTTATACTGGCGTGCCGTCGTATAAACGTCTTTATTTTACGCAGTCCAGAAGAAATAACAACCTTGTTCAGATAAGATTTAGGAGGCTTATATCTGAATGGCAGTTTTTTGTCCATACCATTCGTTTGTGGAACTAAATACCATGGTCTATACAATTCGTTAGGAATACAACGCAGTTAAGGAAATGTATTTTTAATTTTAATGTCATAACTGAAAATGTGTTTTCTTTTTTATTTTAAACGTTTTAAAATGTATTTATATTTGATATTGTTTTGCCTTATATTTATAATTGTTTGTATTTAATGTTATAATTCCTTATTGTATGACACATTTAAAACTGAAACAAATTATTTTTCCTGTGCTATAATTGAAACTTAGAGTATTGTTGTATAGGAATATTAATTAAGTTCCAATGTGAATAATTTCCTAAATTTTGAGCATCATACAATTTACCTTTAGCCAAATGACTATGTGAAAACGGTACATAAGTAGTTAATTATACCCTTCACCTGTGGTGCACATGGGTATATATAGCTTTGTCATTCCGTTTGTAATTTCTACAATAATCATTTCCGACCCAATAAAGTATATATTTTCTGAAAGCTTATGAATAGAGGAGTCGATTAAGCCCTGACCGTCTGTCCGTGTGTTGGTTGAAATCAACTTTTAGAAGCAACTATATGTTCCTCAGATCTGTATATGGTATCAATCTCTTAGAAATATCCAATGAATCGCTATTGAAATTCAGCACAATCGCCCAATAACTTTCTGAGATATGAGCAAAAAACCACGACCACCTCGTTTTTTTTCACAATTACAACAACAAAATACATACATACATACATACATGTAAAAAACATACCAAACAAAAAAAATTACAAAAAAAAATATTAAAAATAAGAAAAAAATAATAAAAAAAACTACAAAAAAAAATTTAAAAAAAAAATTAAAAAAAAAATTTTTTAAAAATTTTTCTAAAAAAATTTTTTAAAAAAATTTAAAAAAAATATAAAAAAAAATAATAAAATATAAATAATATATTAAATAAAATATAATAAAATTTTTTTGGCTCAGCTGGGATTCGATGCCACATTTATTCTAACGTGTACGTATGCACGTATTTTATATGAGATGAATGGTGATACAAACAATTGTTATTGCATGACTACACGTTGTGAAGGGTATATAAGATTCGGCACTGCCGAATATAGCACTGTTACTTGTTTTCTTTGCTTCAGAAATAATGATATCAACGATTGATTCGAATAGCTGTAGGAAATCTTGTCTAATAATCCTAAATATAATTTGAAATAATAATATGAAATAATCATCGTCTTTAAAATGTACATACATAGGTATAAATAATACTATTTACTTTATGTCCTGGTTGTCTTTTAATATCAATGAAATTATTGCCTTGTCTATATTTGTTCTATGTTTATTTTCTTATTTCCTGCAAGAAACAAAATTTTGTAAATATTTACATTTAATTTTTATGCAAAGTATTTACTTATGTACTTATGTTAAGACGTTTGTAATTGAGAATTGATATTGCTATATTCTATTTCAGAATAGAAAGTACATTCATCTGAAGGTGAAGCTTTTTTTAAGTCCACGGTTTCTTAAAAAAGTGTTAAAACCAATACAAAAAAAAATCTTCTCCAAAAACAAAAAAAAAAATTGTTTAATATTTGCCCTACTCGTTTAACTTTTTAGCACGATTAAAAAAATATATATTTTGGCGATTATATTTTGTTCTAAAAGCAAAAAAAAACCTTTTGTTTTATATTAGAACAACTTTTTTCACCCCACTTTTTCTCTTAATATATTAAATGTACATATAAAGTATTTATATATAAACGTTAATTTATATATATGATATATACATAAACATACATACAAATATTATTTATTTTATATTTTTATAAAAGTTTGGATTTTAATTTAATTGCAAATTTTAGTTGCTCACTCGCCCGACAGCTTATTAAAATACATACATTAGAAAACTCTGACATTCCCCTTTTTTTGTGTATTTATTGTTTTTTGTACACATTGTTGTCATTTGAGCAATTTTTGGTTTTGGGGCATATGCCAAAAAGTCAAAATATAAAAACGACCTAGAAGGTTGTGCCTGGTTTTGTGATGCATACAAAATGTTTTTTTGCTTATTAATGTGCATTGAAAATTAAAACCCAATTTTTTACTAACTGCAAACCACACAATTTTAAGAACAGAAAGTAGGACGTGCCACGCCTACACAAAATAGGCGCTTGATAGATTTTTTGGAGAAACTGATAAAGGGTCCGCCATCTAACGTTTTTTTTTCAACTAGTGCTTACTTCGTGAATGGTAACACTTAGCTCATGTCTGATTTGACAGATAATTAGTTTTATCCTTCCGCTGAACGAATGTGGTTGTATATACGCTTGAACAACGCTGGGAAATATTGCGACAATACTTTGGCCAATTTTTCCAATAAAATAATCTTTTCAGATGCAGCTCATTTTGATTTTGGCGGGTATGTAAACAAGCAAAATTGTCGCATTTGGGGCACAGAAAACCCGAACGCATACATTGAAAAGCCGATACACCCAAAACGAGTCACTGTTTGGTGCGGATTTTGGTCCAGAGGCATAATTGAACCATTTTTCTTCGAAAGTGAGCAGGGAGTGGCCGTAGTCAATGGCGATCGTTATCGGGCCATGTTGAACGAATTTTTGCTCACAAAAATTGAGGAGGAGGATATTGGCAACATTTGGTTTCAACAGGATGGCGCTACGTTCCACACAGCCGAAGGTACACTTATTTTCTCTAGCATTATCAAAAAAAAAAGTTATTTGGCGGACCCTTTATATGCTAACCCAATTTTTGTGGGTGAAGGCCAGGGCATAGCTGTTAAGTAATGATTACAAATCGTAATAATTAGTAATAAGATTATTTTTTTTTAAGTTGAAGTAATGATTATCTTACGATTATTTTCAGATTCGCACGATTACTAATTGATTACTATTACAGATAATCGAAAAATATTCAAGATTAATAAAAATTACGAAAAGGTAATCAAAAATAATAAGAAGTAATCAAAAAATATCTCGACTACTTTTTAAGGATTATTTTCGATTATTTTTGATTATTTGGCGAAATTAGGGGAAATCCTGTCACAAATACATTTTTCTACATGAAGATGCGTATGTACATTTATTTTGTTTTTTACTTTAAAGATTTGACTTTGCAGATGATGAAATAAAACATCAGTTCTTCAGCTGTTTAAATGATAATGCAAGTGCTCACGAGATTTGGCAAAAATATTGTTACAGAGTTATTTTTAAAGAGCTAAATTTACGTTATTATTCATTATACCCTTCACCTGTGGTGCACAAGGGTATATATAGCTTTGTCATTCCGTTTGTAATTTCTACAATTTTCATTTCCGACCCCATAAAGTATATATTTTCTGTAAGCTTATGAATAGAGGAGTCGATTAAGCCCTGACCGTCTGTCCGTCTGCCCGTGTGTTGGTTGAAATCAACTTTTAGAAGTAACTATATGTTCCTCAGATCTGTATATGGTATCAATCTCTTGGAAATATCCAGGAATGAATCGCTATTGAAATTCAGCATAATCGCCCCATAACTTTTTGAGATATGAGCAAAAAACCACGACCACCTCGTTTTTTTCACAATTACAACAACAACATACATTCATACATACATACATACATGTAAAAAACATACCAAACAAAAACAAGTAAGAGTGCTATATTCGGCCATGCCGAATCTTATATACCCTTCACAACGTGTAGTCATGCAATAACAGTTGCTTGTATCACCATTCATCCCATATGTAATACGTACACGTATGTATGTTAAAAAAACGAAAAAAAAAAATTTTTTAAAAAAATTTTTTAAAAAAATTAAAAAAAAAAAATTAAAAAAAAAAAAAAAATTAAAAAAAAAAAATTATTATATATATAATATACATATATAAAACAAAAAAAAATTAAAAAAAAATTAAAAAAAAAATTAAAAAAAAAAATAATAAAAATATAAATAATATATTAAATAAAAAATAAAAAAAAAATAAAAAAAAAAATTAAAAAAAAATTTTTAAGAAAATTAAAAAAAATTTTTTTTTGGCTCAGCTGGGATTCGATGCCACGTTTTCTCTAACCAGTATACACGTTTGTATGTATGTATGTTGTTGTTGTAATGTTGTTTTTGTGAAAAAAAAATCGAGGTGGTCGTGGGTTTTTGCTCATATCTCAGTTGTTTATGTACCGATGTTTTTGATTTTCAATACCGATCTACTCCCGAATATTTCTGATATTTTAGTACCTTACTCGGGTCCAACCTATGTCGGGGGGCTTCAAAAAGTTGATTTCAACATACACACGGACAGACGGTCAGACGGACAGACGGTCAGACGGACAGACGGACAGACTGACAGGGCTTAATCGACTCCCCTATTCATAAGCTTTCAGAAAATATATACTTTATGGGGTCGGAAATGAAAATTGTAGAAATTTCACACGGAATGACAAACCTATATATACCCTTTTTCACTGTGTGAAGGGTATAAAAATTACAAAAAAAAAAATATTAAAAATAAGAAAAAAATAATACAAAAAACTAAAAAAAAAAAATTTTAAAAAAATTAAAAAAAAAATTTTAACAAATTTTTACAAATTTTTCTAAAAAAATTTTTTAAAAAAATGTAAAAAAAATATAAAAAATAATAAAATATAAATAATATATTAAATAAAATAAAATAAAATTTTTTTGGCTCAGCTGGGATTCGATGCCACATTTATTCTAACGTGTACGTATGCACGTATTTTATATGGGATGAATGGTGATACAAACAATTGTTATTGCATGACTACACGTTGTGAAGGGTATATAAGATTCGGCACGGCCGAATATAGCACTGTTACTTGTTTTACTTGTAGTAGTTTAAGTTACTGTAGGTTTGTTTGTATTAGTTTATTTTACGACTACGTTACTATAAATAGCCGAACAACACAGCTAACATGATCAGTATAACAGTAGAGCTTGTTAAGTGTGTGTCAAGGTGAGTTTTACAATAAAGGTGTATAACAATAAGTAAAGTGATAAAAAACAATATATAAGTGTATTAAAATAAATAAAGTGCCCTTAACTTTAAAACTAATTTCAACTATTTTTGATTGTAATAAAAGAACTCAAAGGTTATTTAAAGAAAATAAGCCAACATTTATATAAACGGTATAAACGTAACAAGTGTATAAACGTAACAAGTGGTGTCAGAAATGAAATTGCATTAAAAAAAGAAATAAAATTTGAAAAGCTTAAAGTAGAACAACTCAAAAAGGAATTGAGTAAGCTGGCATTGTTGACAACAGGTAATAAAGTAGAATTGCAGAGGAGACTTCTAGATGAATTTAAGCGTCATAATATTGGAATTGATGGTTACGAGTTTGACGAAAAAGAAGAAATGGAAGTCTCCTCTCGAGCAACCACAAACAGCATGGACTTAAGTACAATGCTTGCAGCAATAATGGAAAAAATGGAACTTAACAGTCAAAAATTATAAGCTGAAGTTCAAGAAACTTCTAAAGCGTATAATGAAAAATTATTAGCTGAAGTTCAAGAAACTTCTAGAGCTAATAATAAAAAATTATTAGCCGAAGTTCAAGAAACTTCTAGAGCTAATAATGAAAAATGATTAGCCGAAGTTCAAGAAAATTGTAGAGCTAATAATGAAAAATTATAAGCTGAAGTTAAAGTAGAGGTTCAAGAAACTTCTAAAGCTAATAATGAGAAATTATTAGCTGAAGTAAAAGAAAAAAGTAAAATATTGGAGTTGAGATTTCAAGAATGTTCTAGAGTTACGAACGAGAAACTTCAGGAAATTTCTGAAGCTGTGAACAGCAGAGTAGATGGCATTGAAAAGCAAGTTAATAAAATTGATAAAAAAAATATCTGACCTTGAAGATTGCATAGTTACTCAAGCAAGCCACTTCAATAGCAATTTACAACTACAAGTCAAAGATGTTGACGAAAAATTGCAGTTACAAGTAAAAAATGTTAACGAAAAATTTAAAAATTTGGAAATAAAAATTAATGATCTTCAATGTCACGAGGGACCAGTTCGGATGATTCCAGAAATATGAAGTAGAATAAAGGCCTCTACTTTTGATGGTAGTGCACCGTTTAACCTTTTTTAAATTTAAGTTTGAGACAGTTGCCAATAGAAATATGTGGAGCAATGAAGAAAAGGCTATAGAGTTGATTTTGGCATTGAAAGGCAAAGCAGCACAAGTTCTAAAAAGAATACCCATTGGCTGCAGAGAAAACTACGCAATAATTATGCACTACAACGTAAGTATGGCGGCGAGCACAAACGAGATATATACCGAATGGAATTACGAGGCAGAACACAGAAAGCTAACGAGTCATTACAAGGTTTCGCAACGGAGATCGAGCGTTTGATGCAGCTGACATATCCAGGTGAAAATCACCCATTTTTAAATCAGTTTAAAATTGAAACGTTTGTAAATGGAATACGTGATCCAGAAATAAAACACGCGGTGTTTGGATTGCATAAATCGACGTTTGCAGAACAGTTTCATATGCACTAACACAGGAAACAGCAAAATTGCTTTCTAAGCCGCAGATATATAAGGTGCGAAATCTTGAAATTTCTACAGTAATGGAAAGAGACGATGTAAGCGATTGAAAGGGCCGTATACAGGCGTTAGAGGAAAAGCAAGGCAAAACCAGAGACAAATGCAATAATTGTGGTAAGAGAGGACATTTTCAACGAAATTGTAGAGCACTAAGAAAGCGGGCTAGGTCGATTTCGCCACCTGGAAACAGCAAACGGGCAAACACGAAAACATCAAATGAGTCACCGTTAAACTAAAACGAGCTAGCACTACGGGGCAAGAGCTAGCTCCCATAACCGAGGGCCCAACAATCTCTATATCAGTTATGCAGCAGTAACCTTACTGCTTGTGGGTATATCAATGGTCGAAGGCATATTTTTACAATAGACACAGGAGCATCGCAGTCAATTATCAGGCCCGACTTAGTAAAGAAAACAATCGAACCGT
Organism: Phyto melanocephala; assembly: GCA_941918925.1. Lineage (NCBI taxonomy): Eukaryota > Metazoa > Arthropoda > Insecta > Diptera > Rhinophoridae > Phyto > Phyto melanocephala. The sequence continues at coordinate 59,253,148 of OW799236.1, forward strand.
TATGTGGCGTAAGTCTGCGAACGTAAAGGTAACTATTGCCAACATAAGTGTCAATCGTGTATTCATCGTTGCCGACATTGTGGACGAAGTAATCATCGGTGCAGATTTTATGATTAGTTATGGCATTAATCTGCACATGGGCCAGAAGGTTATGATTTGGCGGAATTTTGTAATACCCCTAGATGTTGGTTATGAAACTAAGGTGCATGTAAGAAAACTAATTGTTACAGAATATGAGAAAATACCACCACAGTCAGAAATTGTAGTATAAGCGCGTATAGAGGGAGATTGTGTGGACAACCGGTTGTGGGTGGTAGAACAAACCGATACAATAAGTGACTTAATAACAGCAAAAGCCCTTGTCAAAACCAACAATGACGGAAGAGTCCGTGTAAGAGTGCTCAACCTTTCTGCCTGTGAAAAAGTCGCCAAGCCGAAATTCGAATTAGATCAATGTGCTAAAGCTGAAGCAATAATTAATTGCGAAATGAAATCGGGTCCTGTCAGTATGTCAAACAAAAAGCAGGAGATGCTAGCAGAATACGTAGAAAAATGGGTTAAAGGATTATCGCCGCCCGATAGAAATAAAGCAAAACAGCTACCCAGAAAACATGCATCCATCTTCGCTCTGAAAGGTCAACATGAAGGTAGAACATCACTTGTAAAACATCAGATAAATACCGGCGATGCAAGGCCTATAAAACAAGCTCTTAGAAGTATTCCTCTAGCGAAACGTAATGAAGTCAAAGAGCTCGTCAATGAAATGGAGCAGAATGGAGTAATAGAACCTTCTTCAAGTCCTTGGAGCTCACCGGTAGTTTTAGTTAAAAAGAAAGATGGCAGCACAAGATTTTGCGTCGATTATAGAAAACTGAATGACGTCACTAAGAAGGACAGTTATCCAGTTATCCAAGGATAGATGACACTCTGGACACGCTAGCTGGAACAAAATGGTTCTCTACATTAGACCTGCAAAGTGGGTATTGGCAAGTAGAAATTTCTGATAGATTTAAGGAGAAAACAGCTTTTAGTGCAAGTGACGGGCTATGGCAGTTTAACGTGATCCCATTTGAACTATGCAACGCTCCGGCCACATTCGAGCGATTAATGGAACGCGTATTGAGGGGACTTCATTGGAAGACATGCCTGGTGTATCTTGATGACATAATTGTCATGGGTAAAAGTTTTGACGATCACCGAAAAATCTAGAAGAAGTTCTTAAACGAATATCAGTGACTCGACTTAAACTAAGGCCAAAGAAAATTGCATTGTTCCAGAAAGTGGTAAAGTACTTGGGGCATCGAGTCGCAGAGGATGGTATTTCAACTGACGAAGATAAAGTTCAAGCTGTAAAGGAGTGGCCCCGCCCAAAAAATCTGCATGAGTTACGTAGTTTTCTAGGACTCTGTACCTACTACAGGCGATTTGTACCGAATTTTGCCGGTGTCGCTGCCAGTCTACATGAGCTCACCAAGAAGTCACGACCATTCCTGTGGGCTGAAGCACAAGAACAAGCATTTCAGAAGTTCAAGGAGTTGTTATGCGTTTGGAATATCCTATCGCTGGAGAGAAATTTGTATTGGATAGCGATGCGAGCGGCTAGGGGATAGGTGGTGTTCTTTCGCAGGTTGTCAATGGAACGGAAAAGGTGACAGGCTACTACAGTCGAACACTCTGAAAGAAATTATTGTGTAACACGTCGAGAGCTTTTGGCAGTTGTAGATTGTGTAAAGCATTACCACAAATATCTGTATGGACAACACTTTGAACTAAGAACAGATCACTCTGCACTCAGATGGTTACTACAATTCAAACAACCTGAAGGACAGCTAGCCCGTTGGATTTAGCGTCTCCAGAGCTACGATTTCAGTATTGAGCACAGAAAGGGCACTAAAGATGAAAATGCCCGAAGACCGTGCAGATTGGAGTGCAAACATTGTGCAAAAGCTGAAGGAAAATAAAGTGTCGTTGACGTTCGACTAACACATATAGAGACAAGTGACGACTGGTCAGCGGCGCAAAGAAACGATCCCATACTGGCAAAAATTATGCCAGCAAAGGAGGAAGACAAAAGGCCAACCCGTAACCAAATATCAGCGGAAAGTCCACTGATGAAATCATACTGTGCGCTACGGAACAGTCTGCAGGTTATTAATGGATGCCTTTATCGCAAATGGGAAAGTACTGATGGTAAATCGACAACAAATCTGATTGTGGTGCCATCCTCTAAAGTCAAAGAGGTATTGAGGGAGTTTCATAATGGTTCAAGTGGTGGTCATCTTGGTGGAACAAAAACCATAGAAAAGTTAAAGCAACGTTTCTATTGGATTGGATGCCAACAATCTGTAGCTGATTGGATAGTATCGCAGCCAAGGGCCCAGTAAGAAGGAGTCGAGGAGCGCTGCAGCAGTACAATTCAGGTGCTCCCTTTGAGCGAATAGCGATGGATATAGCAGGCCATTTTCCTGTCAGTGAGGCTGGAAACCGTTACGTTTTAATTGTAATCGACTATTTTAGCAAATGGCCAGAGGTATATGCAATACCAAACCAAGAAGTCAAAACTGTCGTAAACGCATTTGTGAACAGCTGGGTATGCCGCTACGGAGTTCCGCTTGAGCTACATTCAGATCAAGGAAGAAATTTTGAATCTGCGATATTCCAGGAAATGTGGAACTATACGGTATCCGAAAAACGAGGACTACGCCACTGCATCCACAATTTGACGGCATGGTCGAGAGATTTAACCGCACGTTGGAGGAACACTTGAGAAAAGTGATCAGTGCACACCAAAGAGACTGGGATAAGTACATACCAAAATTTCTGTTGGCATACAGGTCAGCCGTTTATGACTCTACCTCCCGAACACCAAAATTATGTTTGGACCCGAGCTGAAACTGCCAGGTGATCCAGAATTCGGTATTAATCTGTCGACAAGGGAAAAAAAAAGATCGCGACGAAAATCATGAATTCGTTCGTGGCCGAATAAAAATGGCCAGCGACAATATGAAGGCCAGATATGACAGAGCAGCAAATTCTGAAGGCTTTGATGAGGGTCAGCTAGTTCTACTATATAACCAACAACGAAAAAAAGGTCTCCTAAATTGCAAACACATTGGGATGGGCCGTATAAGGTGATAAAAAGATTAAATGATGTTGTGTATAGAATACAGAAGTACAATAGCCCAAGATCAAAGATGAAAATGTTTCATCTCGAGCGCCTCGCTAAGTACGGAAAAAGTGAATCTGTGCCTACTCGGGACGAACAGGCTTAAGCTGGCGGTAGTGTTACAGATTTATTTTTAAATAGCTTAATTTACATTATAATTCATTTTAGTTGTAGTAGTTTAAGTAACTGTAGTTTTGTTTGTATTAGTTTATTTCGCTGGTTGTTCGAATATGATGTTAAGTTGTTATTATGTGCAGCATATTCTTAGGCACTTTTATTATTCCTGCATATTACTTAACATTAACATTACATCTTAATTTAAATGTAAGCGTTTTCGAATGAACTAGTTTGTACATACGGGAACTTTGTCGAAAAGTGAGTTTGACAATAAAGGTGTATAACAATAAGTAAAGTGATAAAAAAACAATATATGAGTGTATTAAAAAAAAATAAAGTGCTCTTAACTTTATAACTAATTTCAACTGTTTTTGATTGCAATAAAAGAACTCAATTGATATTTAAATAAAATAAGCCAACATTTATAAAAGGTATAAACGTAACAATATGACTTTTTAAGGGATGCATTTATTTTTTTAACCCGCCTTCAATGTTGTTAATTTAGCTATTTTATGGCTAGATTTAGCTTTTTTTGAACACGCTTAGCTGGGAAAATCTGCTTTTAGCTATAAGCCTTTTTTTTAGCCATTCCTAGATATTTTTTAGCCTATTTTAGCCATTTTTTGTTTTTGGCTTTTAAGTGTTGTTGTTTCGTTTCCTAAATAGTGAAAAACGCGTCTATAAAACAATGTTTTTATAACTACTTAAAATTGCATCGATGGGAACCTCTTTAATATATTACATTAACAAACAAACAATCAATCAGTAAAAAAACCAAACAAGCATGTGTATTTAATAAATAAATAAAAAAGAAATTTAAGAAAAATAAACAAACATTTTCCCAGAAGTTTATGAAGGAATGGTTATCCCACCCAAAATTAAAAGAATAGATTACAGAAGTTAAAAAGTTTATTTAAATATTGTTAATGTGAAATTAATGCAAAATAATATGATTTAACTGTTCACTCTGAAACACATAAATGGTGTCGGATATACATATTATCAAGACCAAGCCTTTATCTTTTAATCCAGTGAATTTTAAGCTACAACAGCAGGAGGATACATTAGCTATGTAAAAGCGTTTTTAATAAGAGTGATATGATTTCTTTAAAAAAACACACTCATTGTTATGGAAATTCAAAAGTTTTTTATTTAATGTTAAGTACAATCGAGTTCTTAATAAAACCTCATTCAAATGGCCTCCACGACTTCTTCTGCAGGAATGAATTCGATGAACGCAATTCTTAAAAGGCTTAAAAAGGATTAATAAATCCTGTTATCAATATGGAGTACCACGTACCACATTATTATATTAAATTGATAGGATGTAAAGAAAGTTAAAATGACAATGACAATAATAGCGAGCTAGATGCTGATGATAATATATTGAGTATATTACAAACGGTCTTAGATTTTATTATTTTTCTTTTAAAATAAATTTTTCTTATTTTTTATTAAAATATTGAAAACTTTCTATATAAAACATTTAGCCATTTTTTAGCTTTTTTTTAGCTAGTTTCTAGCCATTTTTTCCAGAATTTCAGCCATTTTTGCTTATCAAGTTCTCGCATCATTGCCCGCCTTTAACGTATGTTTCCTTTTGGCGGAATCGTCAATAGTCCAAGGCGGCAATCATTGTCTGATTTTTTTTTTGAAAAATCAGTTAAAATAAAGGCCAATTGTAAATATATGTAAATTATAAAACTTTTTTATGGGAATTGAATGCATACTGAATGTATTTGTTTCTCGTTATTAGTTTTTCACGTATTTTTCCCTTTTTGGTTAATTTAGGAAGTACTAAAATTGTTATTGATTATTTTGTTATTAAAGTGAATATATTTGTAAACAAAAACTATCTAATTTTGTTTTATATCTTCAGAATTTTTTTTAAGTTGTAAATGCAAATTTTTCAAAACACAATGTATAACATGATGTTAATTCAAATTTTTAAAAAATAATCAAAAATATTCCTTAAAAGTTGTCAATTATTTTTATACCCTTCACACAGTGAAAAAGGGTATATATAGGTTTGTCATTCCGTGTGAAATTTCTACAATTTTCATTTCCGACCCCATAAAGTATATATTTTCTGAAAGCTTATGAATAGGGAAGTCGATTAAGCTCTGTCAGTCTGTCCGTCTGTCCGTCTGTCCGTGTGTATGTTGAAATCAACTTTTTGAAGCCCCCCGACATCACTCGGACCCGGGTGAGGTATTAAAATATCAGAAATATTCGGGAGTATATCGCTATTGAAAATCAGAAACATCGGTACTTAAACAACTGAGATATGAGCAAAAACCCACGACCACCTCGATTTTTTTTTTCACAAAAACAACATTACAACAACAACATACATACATACAAACTTGTATATTGGCTAAAGTAAACGTGGGATCGAATCCCAGCTGAGCCAAAAAAAAATTTTTTTTATATTTTAAAAATTTTTTTTTTAATTTTTTTTTTTAATTTTTTTTTATTTTTTTTTTTATTTTTTATTTAATATATTATTTATATTTTTATTATTATACCCTTCACACAGTGAAAAAGGGTATATATAGGTTTGTCATTCCGTGTGAAATTTCTACAATTTTGATTTCCGACCCCATAAAGTATATATTTTCTGAAAGCATATGAATAGGGGAGTCGATTAAGCGCTGTCAGTCTGTCCGTCTGTCCGTCTGACCGTCTGTCCGTGTGTATGTTGAAATCAACTTTTTGTAGCCCCCCGACATCGCTTGGACTCGGGTGAGGTATTAAAATATCAGAAATATTCGGGAGTAGATCGCTATTGAAAATCAGAAACATCGGTACATAAACAACTGAGATATGAGCAAAAACCCACGACCACCTCGATTTTTTTTTCACAAAAGCAACATTACAACAACAACATACATACATACAAACGTGTATACTGGTTAGAGAAAACGTGGCATCGAATCCCAGCTGAGCCAAAAAAATTTTTTTTTAAATTTTTTTTTAAAATTTTTTTTTTTATTTTTTTTTTTTATTTTTTTTTTTTATTTTTTTTTTTTATTTTTTATTTAATATATTATTTATATTTTTATTATTATTTTTTTTTTAATTTTTTTTTTATTTTTTTTTGTTTTGTATATATTATGTATATACATAATAATTTTTTAAAAAATTTTTTTTTTTTAAATTTTTTTTTTAAATTTTTTTTTTTTTTTGTTTTTTTTTAACATTCATACGTGAATTTATAATTTTACTATGGGACGTTTTTATATATGTATGTTTTTATATGTATGTACGTATTTCATATGGGATGAATGGTGACACAAACCACTGTTATTGCATGAATTCACGTTGTGAAGGGTATATAAGATTCGGCACGGCCGAATATAGCGCTCTTACTTGTTTGAATTACTTTTGATTATTTTCTGGTTATCCTAAATAATCTTGATTACTTTTGGGTTAGTTTTAATCATAATCAATTAACAATCAGGAATTGTTCAAAAGAGAATTAGTAATCAATAACATTCCTTTTAAAATGTAATCTAATTGATTACTAATCGTAATCCAAACTTAACAGCTCTGGACTAGGATTAATATAAGCCAAGCAATAAGAAATTTTTTTAAGGGCATTATGCCGATGTTGTTGCATAAAATAGAAACAAAAATTTCTATTTTATTTATTAAAAGTAATGGAAAAAAAAATAATTTTGCAAAATTACAATAACAAGGTGTATCGGACGGCAACAAATACAGCAATGAAAAAAAAAAGAAAGAGCACTATATTCGGCTGTGACGAATCTTTTATACCCACCACCAATTATGTGTACTTTTAAGGCACAGTATTTATTATTTGGTTAATCGCTAAGGAATAATCTTTTTATACTAAAACATGTATTACTTTCTTTGTAAAGGGCGGTTAAATTTTAAGGGCCGATGGTGAATGTGAACCACACGGGGGTGCTTTAAAACCATGTGAAATAAAGCCATGATGGCTTTATTGCTCAATTGAATGGGAGATAAGGCCATAATGGCCTTATTGCCCAATCATTGAGAGGTAAGGCCATATTTAAAATATGGCCTTACTTTAGTATGCGAAGCCAGATTCCAATACTTAACTTTAGTGTCTCCGGAAGGACATTTTTTACAGAATGTTATTATTTTTATTAATATTATTAGATTTTCTTCCTTCAATGAATGCACATAGAACAGGAAACATACTAGCGGAATTCACTCTTGGTAGCATTTTTGCAATTAGTACAAATATGTACAAATTTTTTTGCTACCAAGCGTGAGTGCATTTTTCATGTGTGTTGCAAACTTATGGCAACGAGCTGATTTTTTAGGTATTTAAGAAACAACAAATATTTTTTTAAATTAATAAGTAAGATTCTGTGTTTTAATATTTTCCGAAAAAAAGTTAATTAATTTAAAAAAATTACAAAGCCTAAAATAACGGAAAAATATTATATCATAATTTTTTTGGTAAAAATGGAGAGTAAAAAAGTAAATAAATTCTGTATCTGTTGTGCAAATTTCTGTGACATTGCTTTGCACTGGTTTTTCGCTGTGCACATTTGCTCAAGTGATGCAAATTGCGGTTTAATATAATTTGTTTTTGTAGTCGTGCAAAAGTTAAATTGTTTGCTAGACTTGCACGGTCTGCACGACTTGCAAGAGTAGTTTGCATGAAAGAGTGAGTTCCGCTACTGTTAAATAAAGAACTCGTATGCAGATAGTCAAACAATATTAAAAATTATGAATGGGAAATAAAACAAAATTTGCTTTATTAACAATTCTGCTTGGAAATAAAGCAAAATCAATTATTTCTTTTTATATCTCATTTTGTTTGGGTTAATGCACCTCTTCATAATATAATTGCTAAAATTTATAGTGCTTTGTTTACACAAAGGTGTGAAAATTTTGCTTTATTATTATTATTACTTCTTAATTATAAAAATAAAAAAATTATTGATTTTCCCTTTTATAGAATGTTTACACCTATTGTAAACATTTCATATCAGAGAAAATCATTACCTCTTAATTATAAAAATAAGAAAACAATTAATCAATGTAAAATGCAAAAGTTCTTCAAAACTGAAATGAGAGATAAAGCCATTTTTTAGTATTGCTAATGTGAGCTAAGGCCATGATAGCTTTAGCTCCCATTCAAATGAAAAAAAAAAAAAAAGAAAAAAAGCTTTATGTCCCTCTTGAATGAGAGATAAAGCCATCAGGGCCTTATCTCACATGGTATGGAGGTGTGCCGCCGAGGTCGAGCGGCCATTTTGCCGATATTTTGTTCCATACATAATTAAACCAAAATTATCATAATAAGAAGAAATGACAATAATTTCCTAAATAATTTTTATTTATTCAAAATCACCATTGTCCCTCAAAATTCAAACACCCTTTATAACTTCGATATGTTTCTAAAATGTTTTTGTAAATTTAGTTTTTCAAAGAAAGTGGTCGTTAAGGTAGGCGTTTCAATAAAGTTTTTGCTAATAAATACAACTTACATATTTCAATATAGTCCTTTATTCTTCCAAAAACTTTGTCTATAGAGAAATTATATAAATTTGAGATAAAACGTTATATGGGAGGTGGGCGTAAATGTGGGCGTGTCACATTTATTTTCCGTTAAAACAAAGCCTCTGACTAAAAAGCAAAAAAAGTGTGCAAAATTTCAGAATCGAACATTTAATTTTGTCACTTTTATTAGGTTTTAAGTATACCGAAAAATACACTGTGCGGTATAAGTTTTCGTACATTTTGATCTATAACTCCTTTCCTAATGCATAGATTTTCAATTTTCAAAGAAAAATATTGCTTTTATTTAGGAAATTTAAATTCGAAGTTTCATGACTCTACGTTAATGCATTTGGACACAATTCCATTTTATTCGATGTTGAAAGGACACTGTTATTTTAACCTACTCTTGTATAACTCTCTTCCTAATATTCCGATTTTGACAATTTTTAATGCCAAACAAACCTTGTGTATAAGAAATATTCTGGCAAACTTTGAGCCCCCTACCTTTTTCGGGCCGAACTCTATCGTGCTTTCAACAGGCGGACATACGGATGGACATAGCTTGAAAGTCATAAAATGAAACCCCAATTCAGAATATATATACTTTATGGGGTCTAAAATGGATATTTCGATGTGTTACAAACGAAATGACAAAATGAATATATCCCCACCATTTTTTTGGTGGCGGGTATAAAAATTTTACCAGATTCAAATAAATATAACAGAGTAAAATGTGTTAAATATTCAAGTATGGTTGAAGTATTAATTAATTTCCAAAGACTAATAGCGCTACCAGTAATTCATTAACTTTCCAACGATTAGGTATATTGAATATAAAAAAATAACTACTATACTTCAGTGAAACCTATTAAAAATTGTTTGAAATAAAAATTAATAATTAAAAAAATTAATGTTGTAAATCTTTTTATTTTTGTTGTAAGATTATTTTTGCATTGAGTTAAATTGTGAATAAAATATCAGAATTGTATTAGACTTTTTGGTTTCTTCTTTCGCTGTTATATTCATATTTCCCATATGTTATCATTAAGGGATATTAATAAGGTACTCATATCTAATCAGCTAATTCTTTTTTAAAGCATTCACAAGTAGTGCCAAGTTTTATTTTTTTAATAATGTGTCTGCATCCGTAATAATTAATTTGTTTATTTGTTGTCTACAATAAATAATTTGCAGTTTCATTTGGTTTTAAAAATTTCGAAAACGAGAATATAAAGTTTTTACATTGAAATTTAAAATAAGAAATCAAAATAAAAGAAAACAAGTAAGAGCACTATATTCGGCTGTGCCGAATGTTTTATACCCACCACCAATTTTGTGTACATTTAAAGCACAATATTTATTATTTTGTTAATCATTATGAAATAATCTCTTTATAATCAAATATGTATCACTTTCTTTGTAGAGGGTGGTTCAATTTTAAGGGCCCATGTTGAAGGTGAACTACACCTAGTCTTTAAATTTTTTTTCTGCAATTCATTTGACATTTCTCAATCTTAAACTTGCTCAATTTGATCCGTGGAAAGGTACGCAAATGAGCAACGCTTTAAAGTTATTCAGGTTTTTTATAAAAATGGGCGTTCAAATCAAAATGCATTTTGTGCACTTCGTAATTCTTTTGATCAACATAATCGTTCAAATTGTATATATAATATTTAAATTTCTGCAAAACAGGTCTGTATAAAATGTTAGAAAATCTGTGAATGCCTTCTTAGTTCGTTGAATGGGAACCACTGCTGGTTTTTGCGATAGTGTGGCAAAAGAGCAGTCAACCTCGCCTCATCATCATGCCCAACAATTGAGCATCAACATTGTCATTGAAAATTTGGACCATCAGATAGAGGAGTGGCGCCAAGGATGGGGGGGGGGATCATTTGGCCGATATTTTGTTAAATACATAATTGAACCATCAAAATATTATAATTACAAAAAGAAATAATAATAATTTCCTAAATAATTTGTGTTTTATTTGAAATCAGCATCGGCCCTTAAAATTTAACCACCCTTTATAACTTCGATATGCTACTAAAATGCTTTTGTAAATGTAGTCTTTCAATGAAAGTGGGAGTTAAAGTAGGCGTGTCAATAAAGTTTCTGCTAATAAGTACAACTTAGATATTTCAATATAGCCCTTTATTATTCCAAAATCTTTATTAATAGAGAAATTATATGAATTTTAGGTAAAACGTTATATGGGAGGTGGGCGTAAAAGTGGGCGTGGCACCTTAATTTTCTGGCACAGTAATGACATTGCCTAGGGGGATATACATAGCTAATATGATCATCATACCTCTAATTTTGTCGGTTTTATGAGCTTTTAAATTTCATTAACGGTAGATAACGTGAAAAGTGGGCGTTATAGTAGGCGTGTCAAAGTTATTTCTGCTAATGAGTACAACTTAGGTGCTTCAACATAGCCCTTTATTATTCCAAAATCTTTATTAATAGAGAAATTATATGAATTTTAGTTAAAACGTTATATGGGAGGTGGGCGTAAATGTGGGCGTGGCACATTGATTTTCCGTTACAAACAGCGTCTCACCAAAAAGCAAAGTGTGCAAAATTTCAGAGTCGTGCACAAAAAATACACTGTGCGGTATAAATTTTCGTACATTTTGATCGATAACTGCTCTCCTAATGCATAGATTTAGATAATTTCTTGGGAAAGATATTGTTTTTACTCAGGAAATATATATTCGAAGTTTCATGAGTCTACGTTAATGCGTTTGGACACAATTCCATTTTATTCGATGTTCGAAGGACACTGTTTTTTCGACCTACTCTTGCTTTTCGATCTATTACTCTCTTCCTGATAATCCGATTTAGCCCATTTTCAATTCCAAACAAACCTTGTCTATAAGAAAGATTCTGGCAAAATTTGAACCCCCTTGCTTTTTCGGTGCGACCTCTATCGTGCTTTCAACAGACGGACATAGCTAGATCGTCATCAAATCGAACCCTGATTCAGAATTTATATACTTTATGGGGTCTAAATTGGATATTTCGATGTGTTACAAATGGAATGACAAAATGAATATACCCCCACCATTTTTTTGGTGGCGGGTATAAAAATAATAAATACAAAAACAATATGCATGTGTTTTAATTGTTTAATTGTTTTATTATAATATTATGTCTGATCAGTCAAAAATACTGCGGAAGTAAAAGTGGAAAAAAATGAGTAGAGCAAATGCTGAAATAAAAGACTCTAAAATGTAGATAAAAAGAACAATTTTATATTTTATTAATTGTTTTTTTTTAGAATGCCTACATTTAAACTATTAATGAAATATATGTTACTTTTTTATCAATTTTTTTTATTAAAATACAATTATAAATTATATTCTAATTTAATTAACCGAGCTAAGTAACGAAGACCATTTGCCCGTTGAAGTGAAACAGACCAGAGTCTCTAGCGGAAATCAAACCCGCAACCCCAAGGCAGGCAGACTATTACACTACTTACTAGTTTACCGGGGCACCCAAATATAATTTGATATTATTAGTTATTATATAAAGGTTGCAATCAGATATTTCCTTTCTAATTATATTTTAATATTTTATGTTGTGGATTATTTTGCAACTTATTATAGTAAACAAATAGATCCTCTGGTGTGATCCTCTTCCATTAGACTGTCGCTTGCTTCTCTGCTAAGCAGCTATTAAGGATTGTGGTGGATGTAGTCGTGAAAACACTCGTTTATTCTTGTAACGTTTAATGCTGACTGGCCAAGGCTTTATTAGCAAATCTTACTTAACTATATGTACGTACATGAAAGTAAATCTAAAGAGTAAGAGTAGGTATTACAATTAGAGTAAGTAAGCTAGTTATATACTTAAGATTAGTACTAATATTAGGAATTAGCATAATCAGATAATGGGTGATGAGTTTGCACTACACCTCCCTTCTGAAGAAAAAAAAAATAAAATAAAAATCAAATCAGGTGATCAAGCTGTTTAATTTAATTTAATAATTTTTTATACATTTTATACTTAAGCTATTCTTATTCTATCTTTATGTACAGTTTTACTTTTCATTGACTGTTCATCATAAATGGTTTCGTTTACTCCTTGGAGTTTTGTTATAATGTGTAAACCTTCTATATGTTTTTAAATTTTTCATAAGGTTCCTTTTTTAGGTAAACTTTATCATAAAGTTTAAAGTTATTTGGTCTTGCTGATTTATCATATAGTTCTTTACTATATTTTTTTTTTTTTTTTTTTGGTTTTCTTATTATTATGAGAGATATTTGCAAACGATATTTAGCTTCTTTGCTATAGTTTTCTACATTATACATAGGATCAATATCCCCGAGATTTAAATCATTTGGCATACTCGCATCTTTACCAAAAACTAATTCATATTTATATATATAAAAGTGAAACTCTCTGTGTGTGTGTGTTAGCTATAGACTCCAAAACTGCAAAACCGATCGGACTCAAACTTTGGCAAGTTGTTGTACACATTCCAGGGAGTGTTTACGGGTGAAAAAAGTGGGCGGGGCTACTCCCATAAAAAATTAGTTATCAGTTTTAGCTACTTGCACTTGACCGATTTTTATGAAACTTTGCACACATATTGAGCTGTCATGACTATATAATTTCGTGATTAGAAAAGTGAGCGGGGCCACGCCCATAAAAAAGTTATAATTTTGAGGTACTTTCACTGTACCGATTTTTCTGAAACTTTTCACACATATTGAGCTCTCATGAGTTTATAATTTCGTGATTAGAAAAGTGGGCAGGGCCACGCCCATAAAAAATAGTAATAATTTTGAGGTACTTGCACTGGACCGATTTTTTTGAAACTTTGCACACATATTGAGCTCTTATGATTATACAATTCCGTGATTAGAAAGGTGGGCGGGGCCACGCCCATAAAAATAATTTATCATTTTTTTTATCACATATTGAGCTGTCATGACTATCTAATTTCGTGATTAGAAAAGTGGGCAGGGCTAAGCCCATAAAAAAAAATATAATTTTGAGGTACTTGCACTTGACCGAATTTTCTGAAACTTTGCAGACATATTGAACTCTTATGATTATACTATTTCGTGACTAGAAAAGTGGGCAGTGTTATGCCCATAAAAAGTTATAATTTTCAGCTACTTGAACTTCACCGATTTTTCTAAAACTTTTCACACATATTGAGATGTCATGACTATACAGTTTCGTGATTAGAAAAGTGGGCAGTGCCACGCGCATTAAAAAAAGATATAATTTTTAGCTTCTTGCACTTGATATTCAATTAAAATTTAGAATACATTTATATTCATAAAGGTGCGTAGCAATGCGCGCCGAGCTTTTCTAATGGTGTATATTTGTTATCGAAGACTGAAGTCGTAGTGGTGTTGTGAAAGAAAGAAAAATTTTTTAAGTACGTGTCCCAGTCCGTGATATTCTCACTAATATATGCCCTAATGTATTCATTAAACAGACGATGATTACGTTCCACCGTTCATAAAGTTTGATGATGGTAGGCGGTTGAAAAATTTATCTCTACTTTTAAAAGTTTACATAGTTCAGTAAATAGTTAATTTTTGAATTCAGTACCAAGGTCTGATTTAATACATTTCATTCTTCCATAGGCTTAAACAAAATTTTCAAATATTGCTTGAGCCATTGCTCCTGCACTTTTATCTGGTATCGGTATTGAAACCAGGTATTTATTGAAATCGCAAATCAAAGTTAACGCGTATTTGTTTCCTATTGTATCCAATACTACAATATCAAATGGTTTATTAGGTGTTGGAGTCAATGTCACTTTTTTTCTCTTACCTATTCTAATTTTATTCAGATTACACTTTTCACAATTTTTGACAAATAAAGCAATGTCATTTGTCATATTCTTCCAATAATACCTTGTTCTCAACTTCGCGTATAGCCTTTTGCGACCACAATGTCCCCCTATAATTGGATCGTTATGATAAGTCTCCAAAAGTTCCATTTTCCTAACCTCCTCAATTATTGTTTCGATTGGATTAACTAAAATAATGTCAAGTGATTTTAAAATCTTGTTACCATGGTTTTTTAAATCTTGAATAGTGTGTATTGAGAAAAATAGATCGTCTTTTGAACACTCTGCTGCGCAGCTATTATTATTGTTGGCCTCTTTTTGTAGCCTTAAAAGTATTTCATCTAAGTTCAATGTTCCGTTAACAATATTAATATTTACGATTAATTTAAATTTGTTGTACATTTTCAATATAATATTAGTTTTTTTTTCGACTATGTAAAATATTTCTGACTTTATTTTCGCGATTTTCTTTTTAAATTCATGTGAAAATTTATCATATCGATGCCTTACTTCCTCAACCTCGTATCTTAAAAAATCAAATTTTTGAGGAGAGAAAAGAAAAACGGTTCATCTTTTCATACTTCGGTGTTTGGTTAAAAGTTTAAATGCAATTATTAAGGAATTGATTGTATTTATGTATATTAGTAGTAATAATATACTAATCTTTTTTAGTTAAAGCATAAAACAATCGTTTGATATGAAAAAGTCAAAACCGTATTTTTTAAGATACGAGGTTGAGGAAGTAAGGCATCGATATACTTTTAATGCATCAGCAGTATAACTTTGTAATGGCTTCTTATTTGTTTCACTTTGCTTAGACATTGCGCGGGTTGTCATGGCTAAAATAGTTTTATAATTAATCCCGTTCTTCAATTCGTTAATTGAGTTAGGAGATAGTGCATCGGCACCAATATTGTTCTTTCCCTTTATGTGTTCAATTACAAAATTATATTCAGATGATCAGTTCTGACAACAAATTCGGATCCATAAACATATGGTCGGAACTGATTTATAGCAAAAAATATGGCAATAAGTTCTTGCTCAATAGTTGGTTTTTTCTGTTCTGCATTATTAAAAGCTTTAGACGCGTAATATATTGGTAAATCATGGTTATCAAAGTTTTGAGTAAGAATTTCACCACAACCGGTTTTCAAGGCATCGACTGTGATGATAAATTGTTTCGAAAAGTCTGGATATTGAAGTATTTTCAGCGAAAGTAGTTCTGCTTTATTTTTTTCAAAAGATTGTTGGCATTTTTCATCCCATACAAAATTTATTCTTTTGCGTGTAATGTGATTCAATGGAGCTGCTATAGAAGCAAAATTTGGTATGAAACGTCTACAGTAATTTGCGAATGCAACAAAACGTTTAACTGCGTCCTTATCGGTGGGTATTGTATACTTTTCAATAGCTGAAATTTTTGTATTATCCGGTAACAGTCCGTTTGAAGTACACCTTTGGCCCAGGAATGTAACTTCCTGCTACAACCAATAACGATTATATCATATATATATAAAAAAGCCGTGTTTGGTTCTAAACCAGAGAACGCTATCGACATCATACGTGAGAATGAGTTTGAGGCCACGTTTAGTCCAAAAGGAAGAACTTTCCACCGGAATGCTCCTCGATCTGTGCTGAAAGACGTTAAGTCCATTGAGTCTTCGTGAAGTGGAATGTGGTGAAAACCTGAATATAAATCAATTGTAGAAAAATGTTTTGCACGATCTAGATTATCGAGTATGTCGTCCATCCTTGGCAACGAAAATTTATCAGCAAAAAATTTTTTGTTTATAGCTCTAAAATCTACGCACATACGATATGTTTTGCTCACGTTTGGGCTTTTCTTTGGTACCAAAATTAGGAACTGTTATAGTTTGAAATGCTTAGTTCTATTAAATTATTATCGAGCAGTTTCTGAACCTGCTTGCCTATTTCCTTTCGCTGTCTGTATGGAAGACGGTAATTTTTTATGTAAACCGGATCTTCATCTTTAAGTCTTAATTTCTGCTCATAAAAATTGTTAGTTGTCATTTGCTCATTATCTTAAGTAAAAATATCTGAGTAGTCTTCACACAATGTCATTAAATCTTCCTTTATATAATCAGGCATTTTATCATTCAAAATCTGTCTGATCCTGCAAACGTTCATTACAAGGATTGCCCTTGTTGAAAGAATAAATATAGAAGTTAGAAAGCTTCTTCGTTTTGACGTCATAGTTGTGGACAATTTTCATTCATCTGTTGTGTTGTAGATTTGTAAAATTGAAGTTTTGGTGTCTAAGATACATTTACCGATAAAAACACCTTCAGTGATTTCCTGAGAATCTACGAAAACAGGCTCATTTAAATATTATACATAGAGTTTCCTAAAGACTTCGCATCTTGGTGGAAGGAAAAATGAATTTTTTTTTTATTCAGATGATCTTTTACACACGAAGCCTTTAGGATTGAGATATCAGCCTGTGTGTCTACCAGAAACGAATTAGTTTTATATGATTCTGTAAAATTAAGTTTTATAAAGTCAGAGAAAACCAAATTGAAGCTATATACGGATTTAAAACTATTTTCCTTTCCTAAATTTGACTTTCTTCCCCCAACACTTCCTGCTGAGGGACTTCGGCGCTTAAAGTCCTTACCGCAGGGTAATTACGTCTACTACGAGAATTGCTATTTTAACTTTGACCGTAGTTGCCTCTATTCATACCACGATTGTTAAAACCGCGTCCTCGAAAATTATTGTTACCCCGATAGTTTGTGTTTGAACCGTTAGTATGTGGGTTATGATTACTAAAAGAGTAATTTCTATACGAGTTATTGTAATTAAATCTGTTAAAATTGTTCCTAGTATGTCCGCTATGAGACCTGTTATCACGCATTGTCAATACCTGACGCTCTGTCTCGGTTGACGACTCTTCCACAACCAATTTCGCAACCACGTCCTTAGCTTCGTTAAAAACCATTGATGCTAAAATTGCTTTAACCATTTGTGATTTAGCATTATCTCTGCAAATTTTGACAGTTTGTTCAACCGCCTTCTCTTGCGCTTTTACCTTTGTAATACCTTCTGTTACTAATGAACGTTAAAGGGCATCTGCCAAGTCTTCAACATTTTTCGAAAATTCTGAATAGTTGTTATTATTTACGTGCAAGGCCGCAATCCTACCAGCTACTACTTTAGAATTGTCTGGCTTTATTCTGCTTTTAAGAGCATCTTTGATTTGTTCAATGTTCCAAATATTTTCTAGTAAGACCTCTTTAGCTTTTACATCTAACTTGGACTTTATAAAAGAAATGAAGCACGTAAATATTCAAATTCTCTGCTATCAATTCCGTAATCAAGTCAATTTTGTCAATAAAAGAATTCAGTGTAAGTGGGTCTCCATTGTAATTTTCCCTAATAATGTTCGAACACATAGAAATAAATTTTGTTTTTTATTCTATAGTAGCCATCTTAAGTTTAGTTGTATTCCTAGAAACTTTATCCTGTAGGTCAGTGGTATATGCTACTGTTTTTGCCTTTGTATTGTCACACTCCTCGCTTTCCTCAGAAATGTCTGTTTCAGAACTAGACTCTGCCATTGAGGAGAAATTCGAAAAAACTATTCTTTTAATTTTGTCACAATAGCATTTTTTCGGTTTATGTTTTAAATTAAAATTTTAATTTATTTTTTTTTTTTAAACTAATTTAGGTTTTCTTTAAGTTTTCCAAAATGATTTTTGTGTAATTTATGTTTTGTTTTATTATTATTGATTTTTATATATGTATATGTATGTATGTATGTATGTATGTATGTAGTTTATTTTAAAAATATGTATTTTTATATTCCTTTAATTTAAACACGTTTTCAAGTTTTATTGCAATGAAATAATTTAACGGCATTTTAAAATTTTTATTTTTCTAGAACTTATTAAATAAATTTTTATAACTTTAAGTTTCACACTAATTTAAAATAAAATAAAATTCATGACACGGTCGCCATGTGGTGGATGTAGTCGCGAAATAATACACTCGTTTATTCTTGTAACGTTTAATGCTGACTGTCCAAGGCTTTATTAGCAAATCTTACTTAACTATATGTACGTACATGAAAGTAAATCTAAAGAGTAAGAGTAGGTATTACAATTAGAGTAAGTAAGCTAGTTATATAGTTAAGATTAGTACTAATATTAGGAATTAGCATAATCAGATAATGGGTGATGAGTTTGCACTACAGGATGATTTAATGGTTGATTTTGGTAACTATTGGAAAATATAATTTCTTATATTTTTTAAAAAGACATATTTTAATTTATTTATTTTTTAGGAAAGTGTTTGTTTTTTTACCTCTAGACCATAACTTGTATTTTTTATTACCCATACTTTGTAGAACCCTTCTACTATAATTAGAGTCAATCTGTCTGTCTGCTTGTGTATCTACATGCCTGTGTTTTATACGTACTAAATACAACACGTATGAGAACAACATTATAAAAAAATTATGTTTACATTATTTTGTTATGTAAGCAAATGCCAATGTGTCTGTCTGTGTCATATATTATAAACACACACACCTGCACTAAGAATATTATCCTTTTTGTAAATAAGAAAAGGAGCGGTTAAACAACTATTTTCACACCTCGAAAATATTAATCCTTTCTTAAAATAGTAATAAATGTGTACTTATGCACTTGGAATGCACAAGTACATCACTACACTTCTAAGACTAATACTACGCAGCAAAAAGATTTTGCGCCAGTTCAATGTGAATAACATTTTTATGACTTCTAATTCATAAGTGCAAGAGAAGGCATAAGGAATGTCTTCGCCAAATCCAAAATAGTTAGCATTTAATGATGTGCTTCAAAATACATGCAAATGAATGAGAATATTCTTAAACAATTCATGTTAACAACATTATTAACTTATGAAACTTGGGTTTCTTTTCATCTACTCTGCGTACGTTCTATGCACTTTTTAGAATGAATTGAATTTTGTTAAAATATTTATAAATCGAATGCTCTCTGTAAAAATCATGTATGTTTCACCAAAATTTAACCACTTTATCATGGGCTGAACTCATGCATTCACTATTTTTTTGCATGTCTTTTTGTGCTGGGTATAAATAGATTCAAACTGATCTGTCTGTTTTCAATACACACACTTGTTAAATTTAAAAAAGACCAACACCTGTTAGAATTCAAAAGAAAACAAACTACAACAACAAGAATGCTTATTAATTATCATTAACAATTTATGGGATCACGCACTACTGACAGGTGCAGGGTCAATTGACAGGTCACGTGCTATGATTTATGACTTTAGAACCGAAAGTTGCAGGTGCTATTGACATGTTACGTACTACTGACAGGTGCACGTGCTATTGACAGATCACGTGCTATGATTTATGCCTTTAGGAGAGAAAGTCGAATTAGAACTCTCATACCCTATCTATTTACGCCAAAAAAGCCATGGCTACGATATAATCATGACGATTATATTATAGTTTCTATAACAATATTTTATTATAAAAAAAAAAAAAGTTATATATACATTGTTTTATCCCATATTTTGTCACGATAAAGATAAAGCACTTCTGCCCCATTTTCTTCTAGTTTGGGTATAAGATACCATTGTGCCAGTCACAAGCGTACCTGTATCTTTAGATAAATAAGGAGATGTTAGGCATTCTTGTTTTTCAATCTTTTTTAGCAGAACCACAGCTTAGGTTGGGAGAGAAACATCTTTCTCAGATTATCTTATAAACGCTTCATAAAATCTTGTAGACTTATCGGGACTTGTATCAGGCGTAGGGGTTATCATAACTGCAATTATTTTGAAATGCAGAGTCACAAAACCATTTGATCTTTCTTTAAGGGAATATACTATTTCAGTCACTAGGTTTCGAAAATTCGACCTTCCTCTTATTCTATCTTTCCCTATCTGTTTGCTGATTTTTGTATTTTATTGCGTCGGACAACTTAAAATTTGTACCAACATTTTTATTTATTCTTCAGTTATTGCACAGAGAAAACAGTATCGGTTGTGAGTGCCACAACTGTTGCCCATCGCATAGTTTAGTTGTAATAGTAGAATTAAGCGGTTGTATCTACAGAATTTTGATTCGGAATATTAATATATCGTCAGCACTAAGAAATTATGATTCTTGCAATTGAAATTTTATACCCACAAAGGAAAAACTCGAATGCAAGAACTGAACCATTCGATTCGATCAATGAATTCGATTATCTGTTTTCTGAGTGTCGTTTTATTTTGAATTTTAGAAAATAAATATAAATTTACTTTTATTGTTTAGAAACCCATTTAAGGCAAATATTATCTATAGCTAGATTTAACATCATGCCAGTTCATAAAATGTACACAAACTCTAAAGAGTCATGTTGACAAAACGTTCAGTTTTTTAGAATTTCAAATAAAAATCATTAATTAAAAAATCTTTTTTAGTTATTCTAAGTAAGTTTATAGTTATTCTAAGTAAGTATGTAAGCCATTAATGTAAAAACCGTTTCTAGAACCGTTCCTTATAAAAATTAGTTCTGATAATAAAAAATTACATGATTTGGGTGATTAAAAAAATTTGGTTTAATTTATAGTTTCTTGTGTCTTAAATTAAATCATTTAGTTAACAAATTGCTTAATTACTACTTAAACTCCAACAAATTGTAAATATTTTGTCAAATATTTTGTTTCAAAACAGTACAAACAAATAATTTCAAATCTTAGCGAATACATTTCATTTCAAGTTAGTATCTTAATTTTTTACTCAAGAAGACAAAGTTTTAACTAACAACTAGGTAGCAAATGCACATACACAAACCTATACATGCATATATCAAATAAGCTTCACATAAATTGTAATCTACAATAAGCAATCAATACCACATATGTAGTAGAATAATAAAACAAGCATAAAACATAAGAAATTATTGAAATATTTGCACCAAATTGTACACCTTAAATTAAAGGAGGAAAATACGAAAAACTAGCGCCACGCATGCGACACAAGACCTTTTATTGTTCCGATTGATGTCGAAGAAAAAAAAAACATCTGAAACTCGCTACAAACGAAGTAACATTATTACACACAGTATTGAGAAATGGTTGAAGTGCATACAACCAGAACTGATACAGAAGAAACCGTAAAGATATAAACAGAGTTAAGAAAAACCACAAAAAAAAACAAGTAAGAGTGCTATATTCGGCCGTGCCGAATCTTATATACCCTTCACAACGTGTAGTCATGCAATAACAATTGTTTGTATCACCATTCATCTCATATGAAATACGTACAGACATATAAAAAACATACATATATAAAAACATTCCATTGTAAAATTATAAATTTACGTATGTGTGTTGAAAAAATATATTAAAAAAAATTAAAAAATTAAAAAAAATATTTAAAAACAAAAACATAATACAAATACATATAAATAATTAATGTAAATTAAAAAAAAATGTAAAAAAACTGAAAAAATAAAAAATAAATAAAAAAATATAAATAATATATAAAATAAAAAACTAAATAAAAAAAAAAAAATTTCGCACAGCTGGGATTCGATGCCAAGTTTACTGTAACCTGTATACCACGTTTGTATGTATGTATGTTGTTGTTGTATTTTATTGTTGTGAACAAAACAAGGTGGTCGTGGTTTTTTGCTCATATCTCAGTTGTTTATGTACCGATGTTTCTGATTTTCAATACCGATCTACTCCAGAATATTTCTGATATTTTAGTACTCCACCGGGGCCATGTCGGGGGACTTCAAAAAGTTGATTTCAACATACACACGGACAGACTGACAGAGCTTAAACGACTCCCCTATTTATAAGCTTTCAGAAAATATATACTTTATGGGGTCGGATATGAAAATTTTAGAAATTTCACACGGAATGACAAACATATGTCCTTTTTCACTGTGTGAAGGGTACAATAACAAGAACAAAAACTATAGTACAACAACATAAATATACAAACAAATAACTACAACAGAAACCAACGAGGAACAAGTAACAGTGCTATATTCGGCCGTGCCGAAACTTATATACCCTTCACAACGTGTAGTCATGCAATAACAATTGTTTGTATCACCATTCATCCCATATAAAATACGTGCATATGTATATACTGGTTAGACTAAATGTGGCATCGAATCCCAGCTGAGCCAAAAAAAATTTATTTTATTTTATTTAATATATTTTTTATATTTTATTATTTTTTTTATATTTTTTTTAAATTTTTTTTTTTAGTTTTTTTTATTATTTTTTTCTTATTTTTAATATTTTTTTTTTTTTTAATTTTTTTTGTTTGGTATGTTTTTTACATGTAGTATGTATGTATGTTGTTGTTGTAATTGTGAAAAAAAAACGAGGTGGTCGTGGTTTTTTGCTCATATCTCAGAAAGTTATGGGGCGATTGTGCTGAATTTCAATAGCGATTCATTCCTGGATATTTTCAAGAGATTGATACCATACACAGATCTGAGGAACATATAGTTGCTTCTAAAAGTTGATTTCAACCAACACACGGACAGACGGACAGACGGACAGGGCTTAATCGACTCCTCTATTCATAAGCTTTCAGAAAATATATACTTTATGGGGTCGGAAATGAAAATTGTAGAAATTACAAACGGAATGACAAAGCTATATATACCCTTGTGCACCACAGGTGAAGGGTATAAAAATGGGCTTAAAAAGCAGTTAAATAATGGAATTTATTCATTGGGATAGAAGTGCTTTTTAATAGACTGTCATAGACTATATACTAGATCTAGTCTTAGAAGTCCTAAGAGTAATGTCATTTATAGTGCCTTAATTTTTTAAAGTTTTAAAAATTAAAACTAAAATTTGTATATATTCAATACCTTTTAAGCATTTTAAATATTATGGAAATTATAACAATACGACATTTAACACTTCTAAACTCAACAATTATATTGTTTATTTTAAAACTGTGAAAAATTATGATATTATTTCCACGTCACAACTAGGACAAATAATTATTTTAAAATAATCCTAAAAGAATGCTATAAAGCCTGAATTGTTCATAATTTTAATGTTTATGTTTAATGTCAGTAATAAATAGCAAATTAAAGGCAATTACATATATGTAAATAGAAATTGAAATTAAAAATTAACTATACGTAAAGTTAAACAAATGAAAACAAAAAAACTAATAGAACTAATTCTGTAAAAGTATTAAAGATACGATTAATATGCAATCTTATTAATATATGATATCCTAAAATATTGTAGAGGCTTGCAAAGATTTTAATTCAAACCAGATCACAAAATAGACCTAAAATACCCTGTACATTAGCCCGTGGATTCCAGACTATTCCTCTTCAACTAGACTAAACTAAATACTACTTTTAAAACTCTGCAGTCGTTAATATAAAACATTAAAAATCACTTTTTTATATAAAAATAAGCAATCAGTTAAAAACAGAAACTAAAATATAAGCCAACAATAACAACAACAAATTTAAACTTAAGCAAAAGAAAGGAAAAAAAATCGAGATTGATCACATTGATATTCCAAGAAAACTGCCAAACTAACGTGCATACATTTTGGGCTTGAATACAAGTACACAAAATGCAAAAGGATCAAAAAGAATAAAGCGCACTCTATGTCTAAGGAAAAATGTGTGAATTTTTTTTGTTTTTATTTTGGTAGGAAAAGAATAAAAATTGGAAGCTACGAATTTATTACTTACACTTTTACAAAAATTTATTTTCAAAGTTCTTTTGGTTTTGAAACGGGAATGGAATGGAAAATAAAAAGAACGTAAAGTAATGCATTGTTTGTTTATCGATCGTTTTAAATATCGCACAGAGGAGTATTTGAGCAGAAAAGCTGGCCAAAAAGGCAAAACTGAATTTTAATAAATCTTAATAACTAAGTACGCAGCTCGACAGACAACAATATTTTACATTATATTGCAAATTTTGAAGATTTTTAGTTGCGATTTGTAGCTCTGAGACCCTGCTAAAGTCAGGAAAGTGAAGAAAATTATATGAGATTTAAATGTTTTTTTTCGGTTTCTGGATGTTTATATGATTTTTTTTTTAGGCTAAACGAATAAAGGTTTAACAATGATTTTTTTTTCGCTGAAAGGTTTGATCAAAAGTTATTTAATAAAGAAAAAATTCCAAAATATGTTGAATACCTATGTTGAAAATAAATACAGGTACATAAAAAAACCCCGGCACCCAGGTATCAGGCTACCATTCAATTGTCAGAAGAAACTGCCGAGGCCAGAAATAAGCACTTACGATTATATCGTACGAATTATTCGAGGAAATTCAGCAGAAGCGATAGAAATCGAGATGTATTGAACAGGTTATTTCTGGGCAGTGACCCTTTTATGAGCTGCAGTACGCAAAGAGAACAGATTAATAAAAAATCTTTTTCATCAGAAACCATCACACTTGTTCTTCCTGACACCGATGATTCAGCTAATAAGGATTTACATACGACATAATAATTATTAAGGAATTTTTATTAGTTTAACTTTTCCGTATATTAAGTATTATATAATATAAAATAAATATAATAAAGCTGTTTTTCATAAAAAAATACTGTTAGAGCCTTACAATTTAAAAAAAAAATTTTTTTTTAAATTAGACTGTAAATCATATGTATGCATGTACATACAGTCTGTTAAGAATGAGTTTAAACCTTCAAAATCAACATTTGTTAATTGAGTTTTACTATTTATACCGACTTTTATTCCTGAGGAATGTGGCTTTTGGAAAAATCTTAAAAATTAAAACTTTTTGGTTCCTTAATTTTTTTTATTGCATTTTGAAAACAAAAAACGTCGACGAATTTTGCAGGAAAAATTTTTAATAACTCCGAAATAGTAATAGATAGAAAAGAAATGTGTTTGGTTAGTTTAAGCAAAATTTTCCGGTGCATCTCCCTCCTATTAAAATTGGAGAACCCGTTTACAAGTTATGACAAAATATATTAGGAAACCCAACGATTTAGGGGGTGAAATATGCCACGCCTTTAAAAGAAAATCCTTACGTACTAAAGAAAAACGGAAAACAGATTTGAATTAAGGGCATCGAAATCCATATAGTTCACATACTTTTATTTCTAGGAGAGACAAAAAATTTTTTTGTTGCGCAGTGTACTTTTGTTGGGCAGTGTAATTTTTTCAAAATCTGCCACTAGACTTTTTATATCATACTACACCTAAAACTATCAAAAAACTAGAACTTTGAATTCAAAAAACACGTTTAATAATTTTGGCCAGCTTTTCAGGCCAAATACTCTTCTGTGTATCGTTTGCAGTCAAAAGGCTTAAATACATATATGTATTTCAACAAGAATACTTAGGCTGATGTTTGTCTTCTTCTTCTTCGCCTGGGGAATCATTTTAATGTTCGGTAGCGCTAAAGGCGGTTAAAAAAGGAAACCTAAAAGTATCACGGTTTTTCTACGTTTATATAAGTATACATACATGTATATTTATGTGTGTCTGTAAATGTTTTGTGCATTTTGCTTCTACTTCTGCTTGGAATAAACCGTGTAGTAGTTGAGTTTTTGAACTTTGTTTATGGATAATTGTAAGTTCGATAGCAGATGAGTAGGTTAATTAAGGGAATTAGTCAAGGTGTGTTTCTTAATTCGTTGGTTTCTTAACAGTGGCATCCATGATATTCAAATTATAAAATTATAAACAACTATCGGAGTTTTTTAAGCTTAAAATAACAAATAAAGAAGAATTAAACTTTTAGGTGAAGACCTCACGTACTGATATTATTAATTAAAGGAATCAATATTTTCAATAAAATAATAAATCAGACTATTTCCAGACACGTGCTTAATTGTCAATGTTTGTTTTTTTATTCTTTTGTATTATGATAGAGGCATAACATACAGCCCAGTGATATACAATGCATATGGGACCAATGTTATAAAGGTTTAAAATTACAAAAGTGACCAGATATTTAAAAAAAATTCTGATTTTATATCCTAAGCTGCTAAATATTTGTAGGGATAGCTCTAAGTACAAATCATTGGTCCCCACAAGAAGAAATCATTAATAGGTCACACTAAAGCGCCAGCAACGTTCGGAAATTTTTTTAATTGCCTTGCAAAGGATTTTTAACTATTTTTTCGGTACAATTTGATGCCCAAATATACGGTTTATCATTAAAAATGCACTGTTTTAATTTCGAGCCATATTTTTTTTGGGCAAGTGCCAACTCAAAAATTTAACAGCTGTTGATTTCGATTATTAAAAATCGACCGCTTTGCGTAAAAACAATGCATTTTAATTGTGAAAACTTATTGCAAAAACTTCGAATGCTAGGCTGAGACTGATCGCAAATTCGAAGAATTTTCCGTCGAGATAGTAGGTGCACTATGTGTCAACCATTCAAAAAACGGTCAATAAATACGATTAAAGTATGTAAATAGGTCTAATGTGTGTGTCAAAGTACTGGTCAGTGTCTTTAAGACATGTCTTAAATAAACGAGAGTGTTGCCGAAAACCTGAAGACATTAATTTGGCAACGTCCTCAACAACTTTAAATTTCACGAAGCAGCACATTTGGACATCTTTATGCGTAAAAATTTCAGCTTTCTCAGGCGCTCTAACCAGCAAACCATGAAAGCTCCGGCAATTCGTTCAGGAGCTTATGAAGAAGAATAAGGTCAATAAATTTTTTTCTAAAAATTCATATTCTTCAAATAAGTGTATTTCCATCTGCATGGATTCTTAAATTTTCGGCCCAATAAATCATCATGCCATCTTCGAAAAATGTTGCGGATTTTGGTAATGGTCGTGATCGGGCCATAACATTTTGAAGATGAGACAAAAATTAAAAACAAGATTCGTTACAGGAATACCGGAGTTCTTGAGGAGTCAACTGGACGGTATGGATATGCACGATAAGTGGCGTCATAAAAAAAAAATAATCCATTATAAATTTTCTCAAGAAATTTTAATGTCAACTGGCCATCAAAATTATGCTATTTAATGTGTTGTGGAATCTCGGACTTATAGGAATAAACCAGAAACAAGTGCCGTTACAGCTCTTTAAACAAGACATGGAAAATTTCATAAGAAAATGTATGGCCAGTCATTAGAGCCATGAAGTCCATTTCACAAGCATTTCATTTAATACTTAATAGGAACATGTTCTCTTTACAATTCAATAAAAACATCACAACTGTCTGAAAAGATTTGTGAATTTTTTTATAATTGCTGTTTAGATTAAATAATAATTTATGCCTATTTAGCGCTAAAGACTAAACTTCAATCAAATTACTTAAAGTTCACATTGATTATTATTTAACTTGATAGATTGGACACTCCACCCAATACCTAAGCTACCACTCTGTCACCCACAAGCTTAATGAACGTGCTAAAACTGACACAAAGAAAACTGTGTACTTGCAACAATGATCGTCAGTTTGTCCCAAAGCTATATTACTTTTTGTTAGTGTTGTTGTAGCTTTTACTACCACAACAAAAAGGCACTGACTACTTTAGCCATTATCAACTACAACAGATCGATTGTCTCCGAAAATATGTTGGCAATTTAACCAAATTTGGTAATAAAAGAAGCATAAACTATTTCCACCAACAGGTATGGCAGCCAACTTGAACCAAAACAATGTATAAAATGCTCTTTTTTTAACGCTTTTATCACTACATACATACAAATATCTGTAAGTATGTATGCATACGTACGCTCCTTTTTCTCGTTATCAGTAACGAAATGATCAGTGTGCTGGCTGTCTGGTCGTCACACATACAGACAGACAAACAAACAGCAGATTTATGTTTTGTAAGGCACAAGGTTATGAGACAAGATCTCTGTACCAGTTTATATATTAAGTGAACCATATGTTGAACCATTTGCCGTTTTCTGTTCTTGACTGTAATCTGGAAGGCCAGTTGGTTGATACTCTGTCTGGCTAGCTGGTTAATGGCTTAAACGTGGTGGAAGAAAAGGGCATCTCTAGTCATTTATTAAAGACATAAATGAAAATGATGGGAGTTTGAAGAGTTGCATATAAGTGCTGGAGAATGCGCCGACTTTAAAGTGTTTTAAATATGACTATATGGAAACAAAAGTACATAAACACAAGTAATAGTGCCATATTCGGCCGTGCCGAATCTGATAATACCCTTTATCATCATGTACATAGTTATAATCCCTCATCGTAGCTTAACCTGTATTTCATGTAATACGCCATTTTTTTATAATTTCCGACGCCATCCACGATTTCGAATTCTTACGAAGTTATATGTATTCTACTAGTCAAGTTCTTTCATTTAATACCCATATTGATGAGGTTAAAAAAATTTTCCGCCATTTTTATTTTAGACACCATCTTGGATTTAAAATTTTTTAATAATTAACTGTATTCTACTGGTCAAGCCCTTTCATTTGATACCAATATTAAGGGTGTTCAATAAGTTACATTTGAAAATACCAGATTTGACCCAAATATAAATTTATTGTCCGCCATTTTGTAGTGGCGGCCAACATGAATTTTAGTTTTTTTATAGTGCTTATATTGCACGAGTCAAGACCTTTCAGATGATACAAATACTGATTCTCTCGGTTGTGTAGAAGCTGAAAAAAATTTATTTTCATTTGTAAATTTTTGGAATATAAAGGGTCCGCAAAATAACTTTTTTTTTTGATAATGCTAGAGAAAATAAGTGTACCTTCGGCTGTGTAGCACGTAGCGCCGTCCTGTTGAAACCAAATATTGCCAATACCCTCCTCTTCAATTTTTGTGAACAAAAATTCGTTCAACATGGCCCGATAACGATCGCCATTGACTATGGCCACTCCTTGCTCATTTTCGAAGAAAACTGGCCCAATTATGCCTCTGAACCAAAATCCGCACCAAGCAGTGACTCGTTTTAGGTGTATCGTCTTTTCAATGTATTCGTGCGGGTTTTCTGTGCCCAAATGCGAAAATTTTGCTTGTTTAAGTACCCTCCAAGATCAAAATGAGTTTCATCTCAAAAGATGATTTTTTTGGCAAAATCGGCCAAGGTAATGTCGCAATATTTCCGAGCGTTGTTCGAGCGTTTACACAACCATATTCGTTCAGCGGAAGGATAAAACTAATTATCTGTCAAATCAGACATGAGCTAAGTGTTACCATTCACGAAATACGCACTAGTTGAAAAAAAAAACCAGTAACAGTGCTATATTCGGCCGTGCCGAATCTTATATACCCTTCACAACGTGTATATACTGGTTAGAATTAATGTGGCATCGAATCCCAGCTGAGCCAAAAAAATTTTATTTTATTTAATATATTATTTATACTTTATTATTTTTTTTTATATTTTTTAAAAAATTTTTTTTTAAATATTTTTTTTGTAATTTTTTTATAATTTTTTTTATTTTTAATATATTTTTTTTTTGATTTTTTTTTTTTTTTGCATTTTTTGTCGTGGTTTTTTGCTCATATCTCACAAAGTTATGGGGCGATTGTGCTAAATTTCAATAGCGATTCATTCCTGGATATTTCCAAGAGATTGATACCATATACAGATCTGAGGAACATGTAGTTGCTTCTAAAAGTTAATTTCAACCAACACACGGACAGACGGTCAGGGCTTAATCGACTCCTCTATTCATAAGCTTTTAGAAAATATATACTTTATGGGGTCGGAAATGAAAATTGTGGAAATTACAAACGGAATGACAAAGCTATATATACCCTTGTACACCATAATTATAATAAAAATGTTTGCCTATAACTTTATCGATTAGAGCCCGATTTATTCAAAATTTTTCACAAATATCTCTAGAGGCTTACTTTATCTACAAATAGTAATAAAGGTACCTATAAATTATTCTATGGCTGAAAATTTTTAATATTGGTGGTAAAAATATGGGAAAAAACAGAGGCAGTCGTGTTTATTTGCTCATATCTCAGAAAGTTATGGGGAGATTGTGCTAAATTTCAATAACGATTCGCTTCCGAATATTTCCAAAAGATTGATACCATTAACAGGTCTAAGGAATATGAGGTTGCTTCGAAAATTGATTTAAACGCACGGACAGACGATCAAACGGACGGATATGGCCTAATTGACTCCTCTATTCATAAGCTTTATGGGGTCGGAAATGAAAATTGTAGAAATTACAAACGGAATGACAAAGCTATATATACCATTGTGCACCACAGGTGAAGGTTATAATAAATGAGTTGGCTATGAGTAAACTAAACTGAACTCAAAACTTATTTTAACTGAACTGGTCTGATACACAGTTAACAATGTTTGTATGTGAATATTATACAGTGGTCTATGCAGACATCAAAATTTAAAATTAAAATTTTGAATTAATTCAAAATATTAAATTTTAATGTAAATAACTTTTATTTTCGCTTAAGTTCGTTTTTTCTATTTTTTAATTTTAGAATTCAAATGAAATTAAATTGCAATTATTTTTAGGAATATTCTTTTAAAATTATTTCCGATATTAGCCGAGTGGAATACATTTTCGAAACCAGCTACGATTTCATCGCAATTTAATTTAATTTGAATTATAAAAATTAAATAATAGAATAAATGAACTTAAGCCAAAACAAAAATTAATCATATTAAATTATATATGGGTCATTTCTTCTTAAGTGTACCAAGTTTTGAAACCGATATCTTCCGATCGGGATGAAATTTGCACCAAAGTTAGTCCTATTGAATAGTAGCTCATAGACAAATGAGCACACAAATAGGAAATAATTGAAAATAGTGCATATAAAAATCTTTGTACTGAGTGACAAAAATTTTTTTTATAGATATTTCAATCGCATCCCACTAAGCGACCTTCAAGCTCTTAAAGGAAAAGCCCTTAGCTTTTTTTGAGGAAAAAAGGGCCCATTAACCTTTGTGTCTAAAACCAAAACATTTTCGTTAAACATACAACCATCATACCCGGGTAAGTCGTACACTTTGCAAGGGAATTAGTTCAGATGAAACCATAATTTTTTGTTTTTCTCATCAAATTGAATGATTGGCATCCGTATTTCTGTATGCTTTTAAAAAAAGGATTTTCATTGTTTATCTTAGCTCGGTTGTTTGAACTATAAAGCAGAATGTATACACCATCGTAAAGACAATTTGTTAGCAAATCAAATAAGTTTTTAGCCGTTATATCAGATTTGATAATAGTAATTCACGCCAGCACCGTAAAGAAAGTGAAAAAGCAGCAGCCATATCTGACATATTTCTGATGCTGATTAGAAACCTACAGAACAACTATGAGGCAGAAGCCAACATAACTGTTGATGAGCAACAGTGGAGACACAGGATTAACTCAGTATATTCCTTAAAACCCTGCGAAATATGAGATAAAGGTTTGATGGGTTTGTGATTCTCTTACGTCTTATTCACTCAGTGGACAAATATATACTGGCTTGGAGCCTTCTGGAGAAAGGGGGAAAAATTAGGTTGAACGAGTAGTCCAAGATTTGATTTCATGGAAGTGGACGAAACATTTTTTGTGATAACTTTTTTACAAGTTACAATTTGGCCTATTCTTTGATTTGGAACTATAACATGTCTAACTTGGGCACTGTGAACAAAAGGCGAACATTTGTTCCGGTTGAATTTTCTAATCCCCGAGGAAGAGAAGTAGAATCTTAAGTTTTTGGATTTAGCAAAAACATAAGAATATTCTCATATATCCCGTAAAAAAAAAAAAAAATGGGTTGTGGTACTATCTACATCTCATTATAATACCGATGTTGGAGGTGAAAAAAAGAAGCCAATAATGATACTGGATTATAATAAAAGCAAAGGTGGAGTTGACAACATGAATTAATGTTTGTTCTCCACAAATAGATGGCCATTAGCGTTTTTTATAATATTATTAACGTGGCTGCATTTCCAGCTTTTGTCATCTTTATGAAGAATACTCCCAGCCTTTAATTCTCAACGAGCCGAAGAAGACTGTTTATTCAAAATTTAAGTACACAGTTAGCTATGAACGCTAAAGAAAGATGCTGACCAGAAGCCGAGTAGTAGTTCTAGGACTAATGCAAAGCCGAAGGCTGGCAATAAGGCGAGAAAAACCTACGCCCAAGTGGCGGAAGGTGGACTCACGTTAGGTATCACCGACCTATCACTAGAGGGACCTCTGGATGAATCACATCTGAGGGTGTTTAAAACATCTCTGCTGTGTGCTCTAGACAACCTCTCGGAGGATGGAGGTGATATAGGTTTCGTAGGAAACGCCAAACTCATTGATGGATTCATTGTACTTACGTGCAAGAATCAGTCGACGAGGAGCTGGACGATCGAATCAGCAAAATCCCTGACCAATTTATGGGAAGGGGCGAGGCTGAGAATCGATAGTCTAGGGGTGCTTCGGAATGAGAGCAAAATGGTTGTCATTGCTCATGGTGCCACCGAGGGCAAGGACATCATTTTGAAGAGACTGCAGAGGCAAAATGGATGCGTGAAGGACACTTCTAAATGGAGGGTCACTCACGTTGAAAAATTTGCAGGTGCAGAGAAAGTGGGCGTGGTGCTTACCATCTGGTGTCCGAATGAGGATGCGATGGCCATCAAGAAAGCAGGGAGGCGACTCAACTGCGGTCTTGATCAGGCTATTGTAAAATTCAAAGGAGATGGATTGTGAGCAGGACGTCCTACCTGGTGCGGGGGTAGACGCCTCTAGGAGTCTATCAGGGAAGGTGGTGGGCCCATACCGGGAAACTCTGAGTGTATACCAGCTTAATCTGCATCATAGCAGAGCGGCTTCGGCGGTGATGATGCGATGTTTTGTGGAGGATGGGTTGGATATAGCTTTACTGCAGGAACCATGGATTGTTAGGGATAACATCATGGGCCTGTCTCGTCGGACCGCCAGTCTGTTTCACTCACAGACGGGGGGGAGGTTGAGGACATGTATCCTGGTGCGTCACGGTGTGTGTGCTGTGCCGATGACGCATCTCTGTTCGCCGGATCTTACGGTTGTGATGATAGGCGCGGGTTCGGGATCGTTTCTGGTGGCGTCGGCTTACCTACCCTATGACACACCGGACTCCCATCCTTCGGGGGAGGTTAGGAATCTGGTGGAGTTCTGTAGGTTGAGGGGTATGCCTCTTGTTTTGGGATGTGATGCTAATTCACACAGTACTGTATGGGGCAGTACGGACGATAACCACAGGGGACAGCAATTGCTGGAGTTTGTGGAGTGTCATGACCTGCTGGTCCTGAACAGGGGTGTCGAGCCCACCTTCGTGGATGCACGTAGGGCGGAGGTAATCGACATCACCTTATGCTCTGTTGGAATGCTGGATAGAGTTGGGAATTGGAGAGTGGTGGACAGATTGACCATGTCTGACCACAGGGCTATCCAGTTTGAGATTCTGTATGGTAGGAGGCGGAGGAAGGCGCGTAGGCGTATCAGGGTACCGAGGGATACGGATCGCACTAGGTACGAGGAGTGCCTCTCGGGACTTTCGGGGAGTGTTCCACACCGGGCACTTCGGAATACGGAGGATATTGAGCGGACGGTGGAGAGGGTAAACTCTACTGTCGGACTTGCCTTCGAGAATGCGTGTCCTCTCACGGTAGTGGATGAGAAGGATTCTACTCCATGGTGGAGTAGTGAATTGGAATCCATGAAGAGGGACACGAGGAGGGCCTTTAATCGTTACATGAGGGGGAGGAATCCTGACTTATGGGACGAGTATAAGGCGAGGAAGAAGGAGCTGAAGAGGACTATACGTCTTCGGAAACGAAGTACGTGGAGGGAATTCTGCTCCGGCGTGATGGATACATCTGAAGTGGGGAGACTGCAGAGGATGGTGTCTAGAGACCCTGTCTCCAGAATGGGGCTTATTCGCGGGAGCGATGGAGGCATGACGGAGACGATGGAGGGGACATTACGGTCGCTGATGGAGGTACATTTTCCTGGAAGCTTCATTTCGAATGACTCATGGGTTCCCGTTAACAGGGGAGCCAGTGAGGTAAGGCGAAGGGACGCTGAAAGGATAGTAACTCTTAATGGGGTTAGAAGTGCAATTTTGTCTTTTGCCCCATTTAAGGCGGCTGGGATGGATGGGATATTTCCTGCATTACTACAGTGGGGTATGAACACTCTACTTGTGGTGATTAGGGAAATATTTGTTGCCTGTCTTTCGACAGGGTATATTCCGGTGGCGTGGAGGGAGACCAGGGTGGTTTTTCTCCCCAAACCCGGGAGGAGGGACTATACGGAGGCTAAGTCGTTCAGGCCGATCAGTCTTACATCCTTTCTATTGAAGGCAATGGAAAGGGTGTTGGTTGACTACCTGGAGGAGAACACGCTGATGGATAGGCCATTGAGTGGGAGTCAGCACGCTTACAGAGCTGGGAGGTCTACTGAGACAGCCCTGCACGAACTGGTGAGGGTTGCTGTGAGGGAGATTTTCAATGGTGATCTGGCTTTGTCCGTATTTATGGACATAGAAGGTGCTTTTGATAGGATCTCTTTTGATAGACTGGGAAATGCTCTCGATGAGCGAGGGGTTGATTCTGTTGTGGTGAAGTGGATCGGCGCCATGCTCAGATGTAGGGCAGTGAATCTCAGGAGCGGGAGCACCAGGATTCGGGGAAGGGTGGTCAGGGGATGTCCGCAAGGAGGGGTCTTATCGCCTCTGCTGTAGAACATAACTGTGGACAGCCTTCTCAGAAGACTGGAGGTAATGGGCATACATACGGTAGGGTATGCGGATGATGTGGCAATTATGGTTGGTGGTAAGTTCATGGAGACCATTTTAGGTTGCATGAGACGGGCGCACAGAGTAACCGAAGAATGGTGTTGTGAACAGGGACTAACCATAAATGCTGGCAAGTCGGATGCTATGCTCTTCACGCGGAGAAGGAAGGGCATAGAGATTGAATCCTTAATGCTTTTTGGGACTGAGATCAATGTGTCCAGGAAGGTGAAATATCTGGGGGTAACACTGGATATGAAACTAACCTGGAATAATCATGTTGAGACGAGGGTACAGAAGGCAAAGAGGATTCTGCATCAGTGTAAACGGGTTTGCTGTCGGAAGTGGGGAATCTCACCTAAGGCTGCACATTGGATTTACACAGTGGTGGTGAGACCGACGATCACTTACGCATCTGTTGTCTGGTGGCCAAAGGCCTCTCAGGCGACGGTTAGGCGGAAGTTGGACGGGGTTCAAAGGATTGCTTGCATTGGTATATGTGGCGCGATACGTACCACACCAACGCAGGCGATGGAGGCAATGCTGGGACTGCTGCCGTTGGACTTATTTGTAAGGGAGACGGCGGCGAGATCGGCGATTCGGATGCGAAGCGATGACATGTGGTATCGCTTTGGATCGGTTTTGGGGCATAGGAGAATCCTGGACCTCGTGGATAAAGAGGTTAGGGAGACTCAGATGCCGATGGAGCGCATGAGTCGGGTGAAAGTGGTCGAAAGGCTACATCACACGCTCATAGCGGATGGACTCATGCACAATGAGTGCATGGAGAATGACATCAGTATCTTTACTGATGGGTCCTTTATGGACGGTAGGGCAGGTGCTGGTGTGTACTCATCTGAGTTGGACTTATCCTGCACCCTGAGTGTGAGGGAGTACGTGTCGGTCTATCAGGCAGAAATGCTTGGTTTGCTGCATGCGTTGGACCACCTGATGGAATGTCGAGTGTATGGGAGGAAAATTCTTATTGCACTTGACAACCAGTCGGTTATAAAACGTATGCAGCGGATGGATGTGAACTCCTCCTTGGTGCTTGAGTGTGTTCTGAAGCTCAATAGGTGTGCCTCTACAAATGAGGTAACGCTGATGTGGGTCAAGGGACACGTGGGCATAGCTGGGAATGAGGCTGCTGACGAACTTGCGAGGAAGGGGTCTGAGGCTTCATTCTGCGGACCGGAACCCAGAGTTGCTCTGGGCAATGGGTTAGTGCGGGCGAGGATCTTTCAATAGGTGAACTCTGTGAACTTGCGAAGGTGGACGGAGGGAACCACGTGTAGACAGGCTCGTATGCTGCTCAGGGAGCCACTTGGCAGGGGTGCAGTGAAGATACTCGGTTTTAATCGGAGTATGATGAGTGATCCAGCACTGCGTTGATTACAGGACATGGTAACTTCAAATATCATCTGAAGAGGATGCGGATCGTGGATGATGATATTTGTAGAATGTGCCTGGAGGGTGCCGAGACGGCAGCGCATGTGGTATGCGAGTGTCCGGCGTTGGCGAGCGTAAGATTGAGGATCACGGGCAAGCACACGTTGGGTGTGAGTGCGATGGGGGACCTTGGTCTTAAGGAGATGCTGGCGATTACAAAGGACTGTGCGATGAGGATTGTCGACAATCACCAGTCGGCAGTGTGAAATCGTTTTTTTTTCTGGTCCAGAGCAAACGCCGGTTGTGGCGCGGGACTCAGTGATTGAAGGTATACTGATCGGTAGACACGAAATCACTGAGGAACGAAGGGGGTCGAAAAGGGACCCGTGATAGTAGTGGTCTGCTTCGATATTCCCCCTACATGTGTTTGTAGCTATGAACGCAATTCAGAGCTGCTCAGAAAATCATCAAATTATGAGACATTTTTCATTTCGCAGTCGAATAGAATGCATGTTGGGCCAAACAGTAAAGCCTTATAATGTTACAGAACCAGAACGTGTTCAAGAAGAACGCGACGCTTCTGGCAGAAAAAAGCACAAAGGAAATTACTACATGTGTAAGAATAGGAGATCAACAAGAAAATCCTGCAAGGAATTAAAAAAACAGTTTGTTTTTAGCATTTTGAGGATGTAAATTTTTGTCATCT
Organism: Phyto melanocephala; assembly: GCA_941918925.1. Taxonomy (NCBI): domain Eukaryota; kingdom Metazoa; phylum Arthropoda; class Insecta; order Diptera; family Rhinophoridae; genus Phyto; species Phyto melanocephala. Next base: position 59,290,553 of record OW799236.1, read on the forward strand.
ATGTGCAAAGTAGAAAAAAAATCGATACAAAAAAACTATAATTATTTACACATCAAAAAAGTTTTTGAATTGTTCTTTGCTTACCCGGGTATGTCGGATGTATAGTTAAGGGGTAAATCTCAAAAACATCTTGTAAATTTTTTCCAAAAAAATATTTTTTTTTTTAAATTATTTCATTAGATGTTGAAAACCCTTATTTTATTCACATATTAAAACTTTCAAGTCAATATCTTATCAGATAGCGTAAATATATTCAAGGAAATATGAAAAACTTACCCAGGTAGGTGGTTGTACACATAAAGGTTAAAAAAAATATTTTACAAACAAATATATTAAAAAATTTCTTTTTGGAAAGATTGAAAAAATAGCTATCTAAACTAATTGGGACAAATTTTGCTGAGAGCAATAGGTAATAAGTTACAGAAGAAACACCTACTTGGGCAAAATGTCAAATTTTGTCCCCCTATATCTCAGAGAGTTCTTGACCGATCTTGTTAAAAATTGTGTCTGAGCTACTATTTAATAGTTGGTACATTTGAGCCGAAATGACCCATATAGGAAAAGTTCGAATAAATCTATAGATATAAAACTGGATGAGTGTATGTAGATGGGCCGATTTTGATAAAATTTTTAGGGAATCCTCAGAATATTTAGGCGGGTGACACTGTGAAGTTTTATTTTTGATTTTCAGTCTGAGAGCGGAGGGGCGTGGCAAAATTTATTTTTCATATTGTATTACAAATAACATATACATATATTTATTTAGTTTGCTTTTTTTATTTTGTTTTATTTTTTTGAAAGCTGTGTTCATGTTTTTCAAAACGAAATATCAGACTCTTAAATCGGTTATGTAGTTCCGAAGATATTTATAAAAAAACTATGTTAATAACGATCCAATATCAAAATTTTAAATCTTTCGAAATGTCACATTTAAAAATAATAAATAATTCAATAATAATAAATAAATATAATTTCCAATTTGCCTTAAATAAGTACATGCGTTTCTTTTTTTGATTGAGCCCATATCTACACCATTTGTAAGTTATTCTGTAAAAAAGAACTTTATCATAGGTGTTCCATAGATTTTTATGTAAAGGCCGTACACTTCGCTCAAAGCTCAATTTAAATCGTGTGGTAATACAATACAGTATTAATATATAATTCAAAATATTTTTAAACGGTAAAGATTTAATGGAAACTTATTTTACCATTTTTAACTAGATATTCTGTTACTAATTTTAGGCGTTTAAAGACATCAAACAGTTAATGACTTTTAACAAATATGTTATAATAATTTCTAGTATCTTAAATGTGCATATACATATATGCCTCAATATTTGATTCTGCAATCCACTGTATTTAGGTAGTCTTCCTGCTTTAAATACAAACACTTGGCCATTTTTAGGCTGTAAATGTGTGCTATTACCCTACAGATAATATTGGGCTACGTGGTCCATTTTAGCTAAATGGACTACTTACAACATGGTCCTATGTTATGCAGTCATGGACCATTTCACTGTAGTTAAACGACAAGCGTTCGTGTTTTAACGATTACATATATTGTTGTTAAAACGTGTATATTGGTCGTGTAGGTGCTCCATCGAGTAGTGACAAAGAGTAGTTTTGAGACTACTCGGATGAGTTATATGGTCCAGCCCTAGGACATCGTAATGTTAAATCGACCATGTTTTCTCCATACATTCGGGTTACCTTTGGACTAGTCCTAGTATATTATGGAGTACACTTTGCATGCGTGTATGGACTACTCACGTTATCTGCAGGGTAACTTCGTATGAACGTGAGGTTTAAAGTGATATGAGTATGTATTGGAATGGCATGCAATGGAAATGGTATGATTCTTTAAATGGCATTAAAATTTATTTATATTCCACAAAGGCTGTGTTACATTTCTGATACTGTTATTTCATTTGATTGTATATTTGGGTGTGTATACATATGTACATTTTAATGTACATATTTTTTAAATGTTGTTGTTTTAATTTCATATTTCAATTCGTGTTGTTGTTTGCCTTTTTTCATGTGTGTCTTTTTTTGCGAGTTCAGCATGTTTTGCAACTTTTTACTGACGCCTGACAAGCGATAACAATTGGTTTTATATCATGCTAAATTGTCATATGATTTGACATGCATTTTTTCCATATACTCTGGCGTTTATAACTCTGCTTAAGATCTGGAGTTCTTATTGTACTCAATTTTACTACATCGATAAACATCAGGGTAAGCGCCTTTTCTTATTTATGCTATGTATGTATGAATAAAAATTATTATTATTATTTTACTGACAAAAGTCAGTTAAATAAAAAACCCGACTGGAAAGTGGAGCAGTCACACTAGATAAAAAAAATATGAGTAAATATTCCATCAATCAGAATTAGAGAACCCTGTAATATGTAAAAAAATCCTGTTAACAGAATTTGCACACAAAATTTTTATTACAAACTTTTGATTAATTCAAAAAACTATGTAGGACTTAAAGTATACATATTTATATAACAGGCAGTACAGGCAGGCTTAGAGAATGGCCGGATCTAAAATTAAAGAAAAAGATTGCTACCATCAAGCTAAAAAATATCTACAATAAACATTATTCCTACATAGCTTCATTAACAGTCTGCTTATATCAGTCAACTCGATTATTTCTATTTTAGTTGTAAATTTTACGAGAAATTTTATCCACTCGAAAAAAATTTAAAAAAATTTATATGAAAATTAATTGTCTGTTAGCAGATGCCAATTTTTCAACTCGATAAATTTTTTGTACTTGGGTCAAAGTAATTTAACTATTCCTAAGCTGCCCAAAATCTACTGATTTTGGTTTGAAAAATCTCAGACAAGAAATTCTATTAAAAATATTTTAAACAAAATTTTACAATTATAAAAAGGGAAAGAAAAAATATAAACAATAAAAGTAAATTTGTACGTGCGTTTCAGAAGAAGAATCTGTTTTATAATATCTAGGAATGGTTAAAAAAATGGCTTATAGCTAAAAGCAGATTTTCCTAGCTAAGCGTGTTCAAAAATAGCTAAAAAATAGCCAAAAAAAAGGTAAACTGGCAACACTGGCTCTGAGTCTCCTTGACCTCTTTAAATTCGAGGTATCGGATTCTAACATACCCCATTAGTAAGGACACTAATGTCACTATCCAGGCTCTCATTATGCATGGAGCGTGTTGCAGTCTTTTGTTCACTGTTGCTCGACTCATACATCGGCTATAAGAGTGCGATGCGGTCTCTTGACCACCTCTACTCGAATTATGGGGTTAAGAATACAACTATGCACCAGCCATTATTCTACAATTGGTAACACCTCTATATCCCGAACAAGCAGATCTAAACAAAAAAGACACAATATTTCTTCGGAACTTCATTCAGCAATCAAAGTCCGTGACTTGGTTTTGTGGAATTTTTGGCGTTTATTTATAATAAAATGTTTCGTAGTCGACATCGCAAGTACTTGTTAGTGTGCAAAACGTTAATAAGGTATGAAAACGACAATGTTGACTGTTTTTTATATGTATGTAAGTGCAAAGTTAAAACCTAATTAAATCAGCTGTGTGTCAGATAGTAAAATATTTTTTTTTTGATCTTTAGAAACTCGTGAATGAACTACGTATGAAGTATTGTATTGTTCAAATAACTGTCGTGGTAGGGTTACTATTATCTTTAAGGCTTTAAGTTAACTTCAGATTATTGGAAAATATCTTGATTAAATCTACAAGATTCGCCATACAAAATTTTAAGAGCGAATCTTCAAGGTTCATTTTGAATCTTGTTGCGAATCTCGAAGAATTTACTATCACCTGCAATTTTGATAACAAAAAATCGCTAATTTATCTGTACTGGCTGTCAAAAACATAACATAAACAAAGGAAAACAAAAAAAATATTGTGTGTAAAGAATTAAAAAAAATCATATTGGAAATAAACAAGTAAGAGCACTATATTCGGCTGTGCCGAATCTTTTATACCCACCACCAATTTGGTGTACATTTGAAGCACATTATTTATTATTTTGTTAATCGCTATGGAATAATCTCTTTATAATAAAATATGTAACACTTTCTCTGTAGAGGGTGGTTAAATTTTAAGGGCCCATGTTGAAGGTGAACTACACGTAGTCTTTAAAATTGTTTGCTGCATTTCATTTGATATTTCTCAATCTCAAACTTACTCAATTTGATCCGTGGAAAGATACGCAAATGAGCAACGCTTTAAAGTTATTCAGGTTTTTTATAAAAATGGGCGTTCAAATCAAAATGCATTTTGTGCACTTCGTAATTCTTTTGATCAACATAATCGTTCAAATTCGTTTACAATCGGGAGAATTGTAAAAAATATTTAAATTTCTGCAAAACAGTTCTGTATAAAATGTTAGAAAATCTGCTGGTTTTTGCGATAGTGTGGCAAAAGAGCAGTCAACCTCGCCTCATCATCATGCCCAACAATTGAGCATCAACATTGTCATTGAAAATTTGGACCATCAGATAGAGGAGTGGCGCCAAGGATGGGGGGGCCATTTGGCCGATATTTTGTTAAATACATAATTGAATCATACAAATATTATAATTACAAAAAGAAATAATAATAATATCCTAAATAATTTGTGTTTTATTTAAATTTAACATCGGCCCTTAAAATTTAACCACCTTTATAACTTCGATATGCTACTAAAATGCTTTTGTAAATATAGTTTTTCAATGAAAGTGGGCGTTGAAGTAGGCGTGTCAATAAAAACAACTTAGATATTTCAATATAGTCCTTTATTTTCCCAAAAACTTTGTTAATAGAGAAATTAATTGAATTTAAGATAAGCCGTTATATGGGAGGTAGGCGTTAAAGTGGGAGTGTCACCTAAACTTTCTGGCAAAACAATTACATTGATTAGAAGGATATACGTAGCAAATTTGATTATCATACCTCTAATTTTGGCGGTTTTATAAGCTTTTAAATTGCATTAACGGTAGATAACGTGAAAAGTGGGCGTTATAGAAGGCGTGTCAAAGATGTTTTTGCGAATGAGTACAACTTAGGTGTTTCAATATAGCCCTTTGTTATTCCAAAATCTATATTAATAGAGAAATTATATGAATTTTAGGTAAAACGTTATATGGGAGGTGGGCGTAAAAGTGGGCGTGGCACATTGATTTTCCGTTACAAAAAAGCGTCTCACCAAAAAGCAAAGTGTGCAAAATTTCAGAGTCGTACATCCAATTTTGTTGCTTTTATGATGTTTTTGTTTTTAAATATACCGAAAAATACACTGTGCGGTATAAATTTTCGTACATTTTGATCGATAGCTCCTCTCCTAATGCATAGATTTAAATAATTTTCAAGGAAAAATATTATTTTCACTTAGGAAATATATATTCGAAGTTTCATGAGTCTACGTTAATGCGTTTGGACACAATTCCATTTTATTCGATGTACGAAGGACACGGGTTTTTCGACCTACTCTTGCTTTTCGAGCTATAACTCTCTTCCTAATATTCCGATTTAGCCCATTTTCAATACCAAACAAACCTTGTCTATAAGAAAGGTTCTGGCAAAATTTGAGCCTCCTAGCTTTTTTGGTGCGACCTCTATCGTGCATTCAACAGACGGACAGACGGACGGACATAGCTAGATCGTCATCAAATCAAACCCTGATTCAGAATATATATACTTTATGGGGTCTAAAATGGATATTTCGATGTGTTACAAACGGAATGACAAAATGAATATACCCCCACCATTTTTTTGGTGGCGGGTATAAAAATATTTGTGTAAACATATATGTATATTTAAATTTAAATGAAACAAGTAAGAGTGCTATATTCGGCCATGCCGAATCTTATATACCCTTCACAACGTGTAGTCATGCAATAACAGTTGCTTGTATCACCATTCATCCCATATGAAAAACGTACACGTATGTATGTTAAAAAAACGAAAAAAAAAATTTTTTTTAAAAAATTTAAAAAAAAAAAATTTTTAAAAAAAATTATTATATATATAATATACATATGTAAAACAAAAAAAAAAATAAAAAAAAATTTAAAAAAAATATTAATAAAAATATAAATAATATATTAAATAAAAAATAAAAAAAAAATAAAAAAAAAATTAAAAAAAAATTTTTAAGAAAATTAAAAAAAATTTTTTTTTTGGCTCAGCTGGGATTCGATGCCACGTTTTCTCTAACCAGTATACACGTTGTATGTATGTATGTTGTTGTTGTAATGTTGTTTTTGTGAAAAAAAAATCGAGGTGGTCGTGGGTTTTTGCTCATATCTCATTTGTTTATGTACCGATGTTTCTGATTTTCAATACCGATCTACTCCCGAATATTTCTGATATTTTAATACCTTACCCGGGTCCAACCTATGTCGGGGGGCTTCAAAAAGTTGATTTCAACATACACACGGACAGACGGTCAGACGGACAGACGGACAGACGGACAGACGGACAGACTGACAGGGCTTAATCGACTCCCCTATTCATAAGCTTTTAGAAAATATATACTTTATGGGGTCGGAAATGAAAATTGTAGAAATTTCACACGGAATGACAAACCTATATATACCCTTTTTCACTGTGTGAAGGGTATAACAAGTAACAGTGCTATATTCGGCCGTGCCGAATCTTATATACCCTTCACAACGTGTAGTCATGCAATAACAATTGTTTGTATCACCATTCATCTCATATAGAATACGTGCATACGTACACGTTAGAAAAAATGTGGCATCGGATCCCAGCTGAGCCAAAAAAATTTTATTTTATTTTATTTAATATATTATTTATATTTTATTATTTTTTTTAGAAAAATTTTTAAAAAATTTTTTTAAATTTTTTTTACAAATTTTTTTTAAAATTTTTTTTTTGTAGTTTTTTTTATTATTTTTTTCTTATTTTAAATATTTTTTTTTTTGGAATTTTTTTTGTTTGGTATGTTTTTTACATGTATGTATGTATGTATGTTGTTGTTGTAATTGTGAAAAAAAAACGAGGTTGTCGTGGTTTTTTGCTCATATCTCAGAAAGTTATGGGGCGATTGTGCTGAATTTCAAAAGCGATTCATTCCTGGATATTTCCAAGAGACTGATATCATATAGAGATCTGAAGAACATATAGTTGCTTCTAAAAGTTGATTTCAACCAACACACGGACAAACGGGCAGACGGACAGACGGGTAGACGAACAGACGGACAGACGGTCAGGGCTTAATCGACTCCTCTATTCATAAGCTTTCAGAAAATATATACTTTATGGGGTCGGAAATGAAAATTGTAGAAATTACAAACGGAATGACAAAGCTATATATACCCTTGTGCACCACAGGTGAAGGGTATAAAAAGAGAAATAGTGAAACATATTTTATAGTGTAGAAGAATGACTTCAATCAAAGACTGTGTTTCAATAAACCTCAGAAAAAAGAAAAAGCCGCGTTAAATAATTGAAAAAAATAAAAATAAAAAAGTCAAAGTGAAACAAGAACTATCGTCTTAACGATAGGGTTCGCATTCGAGATTCAGAGAGCGAACCACGAGATTCATATTGCCGTGTGAACATGGCATTTTTTTAAGGAAATTCAAAAGTTTTTTATTTAATGTGAAGAACAATCGATGCAATTAAGTTCTAAGTAAAACGTCATTCAAATGGCCTCAATGATTTCTTCTACAGGATCGAATTCGTTAAAGCCAATTTTTTAGCACTTTTTCCTTTAAATCAAGGCTTACTTTCATCTGAGTGGAACAGTAAATAAACAAAATTGTCGATATTGGTGACAAGAAAATCCACAAATTATGCAATAAAACCATTACATTCACCTAAATTGACAGTTTGGCGCGTTTCTTGGTCTGGTTGAATCATTGGTTTTTCTTTGGAAATGAAGCATGTAATAAAATAAAGATCGATGATAACCAAATTTTTATTGCCGAAATTGTAAGAAGTTGATCTTGATAACATTTAGTTCCAATAAGACGGGGGTACGTGCCACACAGTAAATGCAGCAATGGAATTATTGCTAAAAAAGTTTGGAGATTCGATTATTTCAAGAAATTGTGATATTGAATGGCATTCAAGAAGTTATGATTTAACACTATAAGACTATTTCGTGTAGGGTTATTTAAAGTCATTGGTATTTCGAAATAAACCAGACTCTCTTCAAGCTTTAAAAGTGAATATTGAACGCGCTATTCATGATATACGATTTGATTTAGTGAAAAAATGATCGAAAATTAGGTTCTGCAAAAGAAGTCGTGGAGGCCATTTGAAGGACGTTTTAATTGTATCGATTGTACGTAGGGTTGCCATCCGTCCTCTTTTCCCCGGACAAGGTCCGTTTTTTTAAGGCCATCCGGGGCAGTCCTACTTCTTTTTTAGCAAATGTCTGGGGTTGTCCGGCTTTTTGCACCTTCTCTGAAGTTTTTTTCTTACATTTAAACTTTAAATCACAAGTCACAAAATGTATAAAAAAAAGATTTAGGTGCTCGTACAATTAGTTTTGAAAAAGTAAAATTTTAAAACTTCTCTTTGTACTAAATTAGTTTTATTATCCTAAATTGTCGCTATTTATCGAAGTGGCCTATTTTAACTTGTCTTTTATTTTAAAAAAGTTCGGCAAAGGGGTTTGCTTGTCAGCTGTGTGTTTTTCATAAAGTTTGTTTTCCAGATATAGAAGTCTTGAACAAAAAATATAGTAAGGGAATATAATTTTGATATGGATTGCCTAGAGTTTTACAAATATTTGAAGAGATGCGATGGTAATATATTGGCTCAAATTGGAAGTGTTGAAAAATATATGTAAAATTTTTTAAAGTGTACATTCCCGATAATGAGTGCAATGAATTTTTGTTGTTTTTTTTTTCTTTGGTTTTATTTTCAACCATTAAATCAAAATGATATGTTCAGTTTGTATTATTGTAAATAAAGTCTTTTCGTAAAAACAAATTTTGTTTTTGTATTTTAAATGGCGTCGTAAATTTTATCAAATTTAATTTTTTTAAATGTGTCTTTTTTTTGGGGCAAATGTCCTACATTTTTTATGCTGGCGTCCTCTTTTTTTTTAATAGAAATGACAACCCTAATTGTACGTCACATTAAATAAAAAACTTTCAAATTTCCTTAACAATAAGTATGCATTTTTAAAGAAATCATATCATTCTTATTGGAGACCCTTTTAAAGTTAAGATAAGCAATGTTTTATTTAGCTTATGCGTTTTAGGGGGAGATTAAATACATTTTCTCTGGATTTGCGCTTAATATAAAAAACTTTCGACTAAACTACGAACTAGAGCCAAAACCAAACTATAAGCTAGACAGTGGTGTGTAACTTATTACACTATATTTATGAACAGAACCTAAACGCCATTAGTGTGAACGCTGTATCAAGAATTATTAATTTAAACTCCAACATTCAACTCGTAAACAATCATTGGCATTTTGGAAATCAAGCAAAGCAAAGTTAAATCAAACAAATGTATTATAAGGCAAAGAAAAACGAAAATTTAATTACATAAATTATATCTAAGTAGAAAAATAATGTACTTGTATGTAGCACTTCATGACTGACTGTTAAATGCATTGTATTTGCAGTAAGTGTGTTTGTTGGTATCTCGGGTGCTTGATAGACTGGTTGGATGGTTAAGTGGCCGGCAAGATGGTTTATTTGCTTTCCAGGTCTGTGGGGAGGAGTATAGAAATTTCAAGTTTTAAAAATATTCTAACCAAAAATGGTCATATGGTAAAATGTAGGAATGTTTCATGTTAAAATATTTTGATATCTCAAAGGATTTCACAACAATGGTCATGTGGAATGTTTTAAATCGATGGAAAAAAACGCAAAATAATAAGCAAAAGAGTTTTACTTTGTCTTCAGCATCATCTATGGATGAACTTTGGTTTGAGCTTTTAAAAACGCAACTGTTTGTAGACATGTCAATAGTAAACGGTTGGTTAATTTATTTTGCAAAAAAATTCCATTTACTGTCTCTTTCATTTTAACCATTAATGTCACCTGTCATTTTATATTTGCCTCTATGTCAAAAAAAGTTTCTTTTCCTATCCATTTTCTGCATTATTATATTGTGTATAAATGTACATATAATTAAATTTTTGTCTCCACCTTAACCTTCAATACTGCTTTATTTTTGACACGCATTAAATTGATCATTTATTACATTACATTAAATTTCTATTTCTGCTGTTTGATATATTATGAAAAAATGTAAACAATTTAATCAAATAATTAATGTGGTGTGTGATGACAGCGCCAGGAACAACTGTTGCTTTTGAAAATTTTATTTAAACATCTAAAAAAACCTTTGTTTGAGAATTGCTTTTACAAATGCTTATATTGCTATTAAGTAGAAATGCTATTACAAATGCTTAAATTATTTCAAAATAATAATTGTAATCAGAACTACAAATTGAATCATAAAAAACATTGATTTAAATTAAATCAATGTACGGAGAGTAAATTCTTATATCTAAATTTGCTTAATGTGAATGAGCCTATGGAATTATTTAATTTATTAAATGAACTATCTTATGTCGATATACAGAGTAATCGGTTAAAAATTCTTAAAAAGCAAATAAACATGATGAGAGGTTTTAATTATAAATATCGTGGTGACAAAGTTTGGCAAACAACAAATTTGGATTTAGAGTCCCAACTCAAAGAAAAGCTAAGGAATTTGCACTCTTATGTAGATCTCTAAAAATTTTAATAATAAAATAACTTGATGTTTTTAAAAGTATAAATAATAAAGATTTCTGTTAAATACAATTCTAGTAAAATAACTAAAATTTTTTTCGCAAAACTAAAAATGTAAACTTTAATTATCAATTTAATAAAAGTTACATACATATTTTATAATAAATTTGATACTATTTCATTATCTTATAGATCTTTTCTTTCTCATTCGGTTATTTTTCATCTGATTTTCAAGTTTTTTATACCCTTCACACAGTGAACAAGTAGGAGCACTATATTCGGCTGTGCCGAATCTTTCATACCCACCACCAATTTTGTGTACATTTAAAGCACAATATTTATTATTTTGATAATCGCTATGGAATAATCTGTTTGTACTAAAATATGTATCACTTTCTTTGTAGAGGGTGGTTAAATTTTAAGGGCTCATGTTGAAGGTGAACTACACACAAATTTGTTTTCTGCATTTCACTTGACATTTCACAATCTCAAACTTACTCAATTTGATCCGTGGAAAGATTCGCAAATGAGCAACGCTTTAAAGTTATTCGGGTTTTTTATAAAAATGGGCTTGCAAATCAAAACTCATTTTGTTCACTTCGTAATTCTTTTGATCAACATAATCGTTCAAATTCGTCCACAATCGGGAGAATTGTAAACAAGTAAGAGCACTATATTCGGCTGTGCCGAATCTTTTATACCCACCACCAATTTTGTGTACATTTAAAGCACAATATTTATTATTTTGTTAATCGCTATAGAATAATCTCTTTATAATAAAATATGTATCACTTTCTTTGTAGAGGGTGGTTAAATTTTAAGGGCCCATGTTTAAGGTGAACCACATCTAAACTTCAACTTTTTCCTTGTATTTCATTTGACATTTCTCAATCTCAGACTAACTCAATTTGAACCGTGGAAAGATACGCAATCGAGCAACGCTTTTAAATATTAAAGATTTTTATAAAAATGGGCGTTCAAATCAAAATGCATTTTGTGCACTTCATGATTCTTTTGGTCAACATAATCGTTCGAATTCGTCCACAATCGTGAGAATTGTAAAAAATATTTAAATGTCTGCAAAGCAGGTCTGTATGAAATGTGAAAACATCTGTGAATGCCTTCTTAGTTCGTTGAATGGGAAACATTGCTGTTTTTTACGATAACGTGGCAAAAGAGCAAGCAACCTCGACTCATCATCATGCCCAACAATCGAGCATCAACAGTGTCATTGAAAATATGGACTATCGGATCGAGGTGTGCCACCTAGGTTGGGGGGGCCATTTGGCCGATATTTTGTTCCATACATAATTGAAGCATACAAATATTATCATTATAAAAATAAATGATAATAATTTCATAATAATTTTATTCAAAATCAACATAAATAGTCCCTTAAAATTAAACCACCCATTATAACTTCGGTATGCTAGTAAAATGTTTTCGTAAATTTAGTCTTTCAATGAAAGTGGCCGTTAAAATACGCGTGTCAATAAAGTTTCTGCTAATAAACATAACTTAGATATTTCAATATAGTCCTTTTATTTCCCAAAAACTTTGTTAAAAGAGAAATTTCATGAATTTAAGATAAACCGTTATATGGGAGGTAGGCGTTAAAGTAGGCGTATCACCTAAACTTTTTGGCACAACAATTACATTGATTAGAAGGATATATGTAGCAAATTTCATCATCATACCTCTAATTTTGTCGGTTTTATGAGCTTTTAAATTTCATTAACGGTAGATAACGTGAAAAGTGGGCGTTATAGTAGGCGTGTTAAAGTGATTTTTTCGAATGAGTACAACTTAGGTGTTTCAATATAGCCCTTTATTATTCCAAAATCTTTGTTAATAGAGAAATTATATGAATTTTAGGTAAAACGTTATATGGGAGGTGGGCGTAAAAGTGGGCGTGGCACCTTAACTTTCTGGCACAGTAACGACATAGCCTAGGGGGATATATGTAGCAAATTTTATCATCATACCTCTAATTTTGGCGGTTTTATGAGCTTTTAAATTTCATTAGCGGTAGATAACGTGAAAAGTGGGCGTTATAGTAGGCGTGTCAAAGTTGTTTTTGCGGATGAGTACAACTAAGGTGTTTCAATATAGCCCTTTGTTATTCCAAAATCTTTATTAATAGAGAAACTATATGAATTTTAGGTAAAACGTTATATGGGAGGTGGGCGTAAAAGTGGGCGTTTTTGTTTTTAAATATACCGAAAAATACACTGTGCGGTAAAAATTTTCGTACATTTTGATCGATAACTCGTTTCCTAATGCATAAATTTGCATAAATATTGTTTTTACTCAGGAAATATATATTCGAAGTTTCATGAGTCTACGTTAATGCGTTTGGACACAATTCCATTTTATACGATGTTCGAAGGACACGGTTTTTTCGACCTACTCTTGCTTTTCGAGCTATAACGCTCTTCCTAATATTCCGATTTAGCCCATTTTCAATACCAAACAAACCTTGTCTATAAGAAAGGTTCTGGCAAAATTTGAGGCCCCTAGCTTTTTCGGTGCGACCTTTATCGTGCTTTCAACAGACGGACAGACGGACGGACATAGCTAGATCGTCATCAAATCAAACCCTGATTCAGAGTATATATACTTTATGGGGTCTAAAATGGATATTTCGATGTGTTGCAAACGGAATGACAAAATGAATATACCCAAACCATTTTTTTGGTGGTGGGTATAAAAAGGGTATACATAGGTTTGTCATTCCGTGTGAAATAGTATATATTTTCTGAAAGCTTATGAATAGGGGAGTCGATTAAGCTCTGTCAGTCTATCCGTCTGTCCGTGTGTATGTTGAAATCAACTTTTTGAAGCCCCAGACATAGGTTGGACCCGGGTAAAGTATTAAAATATCAGAAATATTCGGGAGTAGATCGGTATTGAAAATCAGAAATATTGGTACATAAACAACTGAGATATGAGCAAAAACCCACGACCACCTCGATTTTTTTTTTCACAAAAACAACATTACAACAACAACATACATACATACAAACGTGTATACTGGTTAGAGAAAACGTGGCATCGAATCCCAGCTGAGCCAAAAAAAATTTTTTTCAATATTTAAAAAATTTTTTTTATACCCACCACCAAAAAAATGGTGGGGGTATATTCATTTTGTCATTCCGTTTGTAACACATCGAAATATCCATTTTAGTCCCCATAAAGTATATATATTCTGAATCAGGGTTTGATTTGATGACGATCTAGCTATGTCCGTCCGTCTGTTGAAAGCACGATAGAGGTCGCACCGAAAAAGCTACGGGGCTCATATTTTGCCAGAATCTTTCTTATAGACAAGGTTTGTTTGGTATTGAAAATGGGCTAAATCGGAATATTAGGAAGAGAGTTATAGGTCGAAAAGCAAGAGTAGGTCGAAAAAACCGTGTCCTTCAAACATCGAATAAAATGAAATTGTGTCCAAACGCATCAACGTAGACTCATGAAACTTCGAATATATATTTCCTGAGTAAAAGCAATATTTTTACTTGAAAATTATCTAAATCTATGCATTAGGAGAGGAGTTATCGATGAAAATGTACGAAAATTTATACCGCACAGTGTATTTTTCGGTATATTTAAAAACAAAAACGTCATAAAAGCAACAAAATTAGATGTACGACTCTGAAATTTTGCACACTTTGCGTTTTGGTGAGAGGCTTTTCTGTAACGGAAAATCAAGGTGCCACGCCTACTTTTACGCCAACCTCCCATATAACGTTTTACTCAAAATTCATATAATTTCTCTATTAATAAAGATTTTGGAATAAAAAAGGGCTATATTGAAACACCTTAGTTGTACTCATTCGCAAAAATAACTTTGACACTTTGGGCTAAATCGAAATATTAGGAAGAGAGTTATAGGTCGAAAAGCGAGAGTAGGTCGAAAAAACCGTGTCCTTCAAACATCGAATAAAATGAAATTGTGTCCAAACGCATTAACGTAGACTCATGAAACTTCGAATATATATTTCCTGAGTAAAAACAATATTTTTCTTTGAAAATTATCTAAATCTATGCATTAGGAGAGGAGTTATCGATGAAAATGTACGAAAATTTATACCGCACAGTGTATTTTTCGGTATATTTAAAAACAAAAACGTCATAAAAGCAACAAAATTAGATGTACGACTCTGAAATTTTACACACTTTGCTTTTTTGTGAGAGGCTTTTCTGTAACGGAAAATCAATGTGCCACGCCCACTTTTACGCCCACCTCCCATATAACGTTTTACCTAAAATTCATATAATTTCTCTATTAATAAAGATTTTGGAATAATAAATGGCTATATTGAAATATCTAAGTTGTACTTATGAGCAGAAACTTTATTGACACGCCTACTTTAACTCCCACTTTCATTGAAAGACTACATTTACAAAAGCATTTTAGTAGCATATCGAAGTTATAAAGGGTGGTTAAATTTTAAGGGCCGATGCTGATTTCAAATAAAACACAAATTATTTAGGAAATTATTATTATTTCTTTTTTAAATTATAATATTTTTATGGTTCAATTATGTATTTAACAAAATATCGGCCAAATGCCCCCCCCCATCCTTGGCGCCACTCCTCTATCTGATGGTCCAAATTTTCAATGACAATGTTGATGCTCAATTGTTGGGCATGATGATGAGGCGAGGTTGACTGCTCTTTTGCCACACTATCGCAAAAACCAGCAGTGGTTCCCATTCAACGAACTAAGAAGGCATTCACAGATTTTCTAACATTTTATACAGACCTGTTTTGCAGAAATTTAAATATTTTTTACAATTCTCCCGATTGTGGACGAATTTTAACGATTATGTTGATCAAAAGAATTACGAAGTGCACAAAATGCATTTTGATTTGAACGCCCATTTTTATAAAAAACCTGAATAACTTTAAAGCGTTGCTCATTTGCGTATCTTTCCACGGATCAAATTCAGTAAGTGTGAGATTGAGAAATGTCAAGTGAAGTGCAGAAAACAAATTTAAAGACTAGGTGTAGTTCACCGTCAACATGGGCCCTTAAAATTTAACCACTATTTACAAAGAAAGTGATACATATTTTATTATAAGGAGATTATTCCATAATGATTAACAAAATAATAAATATTGTGCTTTAAATGTACACAAAATTGGTGGTGGGTATAAAAGATTCGGCACAGCCGAATATAGTGCTCTTACTTGTTTTATTTTTTTTTATTTTTTATTTAATATATTATTTATATTTTTAATATTAATTTTTTTTAAATTTTTTGTTTGTTTTATATATATTATATATATAAAATTTTTTTTTTTAATCTTTCTTTGAATTTTTTTTTTTAATTTTTTTTTAAATTTTTTTTTATTTTCTTTTTTTTTTTTGTTTTTTTAGCATACATACGTGAATTTATAATTTTACAATGGGATGTTTTTATATATGTATGTTTTTATATGTATGTACGTATTTCATTGGGGATGAATGGTGACACAAACTACTGTTATTGCATGACTACACGTTGTGAAGGGTATATAAGATTCGGCACGGCCAAATATAGCGCTCTTACTTGTTTTATTTTTTATTTAATATATTATTTTTTTTAGTATATATTTTTAATTTTTTTTTATTTTTATTTTTGCTTTATATTCATTATTTATATGTCAATTTTTTTTAAATTTTTTTTGTTTTAATTTTTTTAAAATTTTTTTAAAATTTTTTTTAACATTCATACGTTAATTTTCAATTTTACAATGGGATGTTTTTATATATGTATGTTATTTATATGTATGTACGTATTTCATATGAGATGAATGGTGATACAAACTACTGTTATTGCATGACTACACGTTGTGAAGGGTATAAAGGATTCGGCACGGCCGAATATAGCACTCTTACTTGTTTTTTGTTGGAAAGGTATTTAAATTACCTTTCTAATTGTTGAATATTGTTAGTACAAATTATTGCCGCTAGATGTCGTAAAATTCATTTTTTTAAATGCATCAAAACACCCTGTATTTGCAAATATTTTGAGTTCATATGTTCTGCAAAAGTACTCGCCATATGATTTTGTACAAAGTTGCTAAACAACATTTGGTCGAATTCTGGAAATTTAACGGTCAAAATTTTGATTTTCTTCAAGAACCTAAAAATAACGGTAATGTTGTAAATAACGGAATTATAAAAAAAATCGCGAAACAAAAGTTGCTTCTGATACCCTAAAGAACCATTTTCAACAATAAAAAAGTTGTTTTTCGCAAAAAGTCGATTTTGGCATATTGCTAGATTTAAAATAAATAATAATATTTTCTTTGTTGCCATATGTTTTTTATTTGCCGAATGAAAATGCAACTAATTATACTTTATAAATTCGATGCCATAATGCGATAGATCTTAACTTTAGCGCATGCTATAATCACATGCCGTTAGGTTTGATTAAAATCTTGTATATTGGTGCCGAATTTTGAAATTTTGTTCCTTATCTAATGCTAATCAAATAATATGGTATTGCATTTGACAGATTTGCATATTTGAGATTAACTTGTAAAAGGAAGATTAGTGATGAAAAAAAAATTAAATTATGAAATATTAGACAGACATGTTATTAAAAAACAAGTTAGAGCGCTATATTCGGCCGTGCCGAATCTTATATACCCTTCACAACGTGTAGTCATGAAATAACAGTAGTTTGTGTCACCATTCATCCCATATGAAATACGTACATACATATATAAAAACATCCCATTGTAAAATTATTAATTCACGTATGTATGTTAAAAAAACGAAAAAAAAAAAAATTAAAAAAAAAATTTTAAAAAAAAATTTTTTAAAAAATTTAAAAAAAAAAAATTATTATATATAATCATAATTATTATATATAAAACAAAAAAAAATAAAAAAAAAAAATTAAAAAAAAATAATTAAAAAAAAACAAGTAAGAGCGCTATATTCGGCCGTGCCGAATCTTATATACCCTTCACACCGTGTAGTCATGCAATAACAGTAGTTTGTATCACCATTCCATATGATATACGTACATACATATAAAAACCATACATATATAAAAACATCCCATTGTAAAATTATAAATTTACGCATGTATGTAAAAGAAAAAAAAAATATAAAAAAATTTTAAAAAAATTTAAAAAAAAAAATTTTTTAAAAAATTTAAAAAAAATTATTTATTTTATTTGACCTCTTTTTTTTAAATTTATATATTTAATTATCCAAGCCTAAGGTCATACAACAGTTTTTATTCTTTTTTTTTTTTTTTATATATAAAAAGCAACACAATTTAAACAATATTTTATTTTTCAATATTTCGCTACTCCTTCGTGTAAAAAAAAAAAAAGAAAAATTTTGTAATATTTGTTAATTTTTGTTAATTTGTTAATTAATTTTCCTGAAGATGCTACACGAAGGAGTAGCGAAATATTGAAAAATAAAATATTGTTTAAATTGTGTTGCTTTTTATATATAAAAAAAAAAAAAAAAAAAAAGAATAAAAACTGTTGTATGACCTTAGGCTTGGATAATTAAATATATAAATTTAAAAAAAATTAACAAAAAAAAAAATTTTTTTGGCTCAGCTGGGATTCAATGCCACGTTTTCTCTAACCAGTATACACGTTTGTATGTATGTATGTTGTTGTTGTAATGTTGTTTTTGTGAAAAAAAATCGAGGTGTTCATGGGTTTTTGCCCATATCTCAGTTGTTTATGTACCGATGTTTCTGATTTTCAATACCGATCTACTCCCGAATATTTCTGATATTTTAATGCCTTACCCGAGTCCAAGCGATGTCGGGGGGCTTCAAAAAGTTGATTTCAACATACACACGGACAGACTGACAGGGCTTAATCGACTCCCCTATTCATAAGCTTTCAGAAAATATATACTTTATGGGGTCGGAAATGAAAATTGTAGAAATTTCACACGGAATGACAAACCTATATATACCCTTTTTATACCCTTCACACAGTGAACAAGTAAGAGCGCTATATTCGGCCGTGCCGAATCTTATATACCCTTCACAACGTGTAGTCATGCAATAACAGTAGTTTGTATCACCATTCATCCCATATGAAATACGTACAACAATATAAAAAACATACATATATAAAAACAACCCATTTTAAAATTATAACTTTACGTATTTATGTTAAAAGAAAAAAAAAATTTTTTAAAACAAAATTTTTAAAAAAAAAAATGTAAAAAAAAATTAAAAAAAAAATTAAAAAAAAAATTTTTTTTTAAAAATAATAATAATAATAAATATAAAACAAAAAAAATTTAAAAAAAAAATTTTTTAAAAAAATTAAAAAAAAATAATAAAAATATAAATAATATATTAAATAAAAAATAAAATAAAAATTAAAAAAAAAAAATATAAAATAAATAAAAAAAATTTTTTTTTTGGCTCAGCTGGGATTCGATGACACGTTTTCTCTAACCAGTATACACGTTTGTATGTATGTATGTTGTTGTTGTAATGTTGTTTTTGTAAAAAAAAAATCGAGGTGGTCGTGGGTTTTTGCTCATATCTCAGTTGTTTATGTACCGATGTGTCTGGATTTCAATACCGATCTACTCCCGAATATTTCTGATATTTTAATACATCACCCGGGTCCAAGCGATGTCGGGGGGCTTCAAAAAGTTGATTTCAACATACACACGGACAGACGGTCAGACGGACAGACTGACAGAGCTTAATCGACTCCCCTATTCGTAAGCTTTCAGAAAATATATACTTTATGGGGTCGGAAATGAAAATTGTAGAAATTTCACACGGAATGACAAACCTATATACATATACCCTTTTTCACTGTGTGAAGGGTATAAAAAAGTACTAGACTTGTTCACTTATTTTATTTTTCCTTTTTGTATAATATTTAAAAAATCATCTTTCTATTTAATTGAAAACATAAAACAAAATACACCAACATTGTCATGGTGGCTTCGCTTCTCGGTCGTTTCTTATTTGGGTTAAGATTCTCGTCTTCCTTCATATTTCCCTCTAACGCTTTTTAGATGGTAATATACTTCAAAGTATAATTTAATTTGTGCGACCAATCACAAAACTCATTAAACGTGAATTCAGCGTTCTGCAATCTCAGGTTATATAGTTTTAGCTCTAATTACTGCACAAGCAAATTCCAGGAACTGCATCCTTATCGCTTTCTAAATTTTCCGTAATTACACTTCAGTATTGCCTGGGTATTTAAGTTTACTCTTGCTGTCCACAATAATATTGGAATTTTTTTCAAGCAAAATATTGTTGTTTCGTATGTTGTTTTTTAGCCAAGATCGTGAAAATCACTACATAAAAAAGGATTGGAAAACAAGATCCGAAATGACTCTAGGTTTAAATAATGTAAGGTATTCTGCATTCATACAAAGCTAGGCATAGTTAAAAATTTTACTAAAGCATTAGAGAAAGAGAGTAGATCCTTTTCTTATTTAAAAACAGTATTTCAAAATTTTTCATCTGAGAAAATTTCTGAAGGAGTTTTGGATGGTCCTCAAATTCGAAAATTGATTCTAAGCACTGCCTTTAAAGATTTGTTATTACCAGATGAGAAAGCTGCGTGGGATTCATTTCGATAAATTGTTTAAAACTTTCCAGGAAATATCAGGAGTCCGAATTACAAAAAATCGTCCATGATTTGCTTGAGAACTATTAAAAAATCGGTAAATATTAATTAAAATAATTTTCTTACCCATGTTTGGATTGTTTTTCCAAAGTTCTAGTTTTAGGTGCAAAAATTTCAATAAAATACATTTCTTGCATTCGCATTTGGACTTTTCTCCGCAAAACCTGGCTGCCGAAAGCGACGAGCATGGTGAACGATTTCATCAATAACTTATGACCATGGAGCAACGTTATCAAGGACTTTTTAGATTATTCTTTGTTAATCTTTGTTTATACTTTCACTTTATCAGGAATAAAACTCGAATATATCGATGGATTTTAATGCAATCAAATTAATTTTATTTTTAATACATGCAGCTTTAAGATTAAGTACTAAAACGCATGTTTTCAATTGAATAGAAAGATGATTTTTTAAAAAAGCAGAAATAAAGTAAGCGGACAGGTGTCTGGTACTTTTTTTAATATCGATAGGCTAAGGGACAAAAACCGGTAAAAACTTTAACTTTGGTACTTTTTAAGATCTCATCTAACTTCTAGACTAATTAACGTCGGAAAATAAGTTGAAGTTAATTTTTCATTTAAAAAAAAGAATAAGAAAATCATTTTTAGCTTTACACTAATTTGTGATAAAAAATATCAAAACTAATTACTTTCAGTTTATCAGGAATAAAACACTAATTTATCCATGGATTTTCATGTAATAAAATTTATTTTATTTCTAATTAATGCAGTTTTAAGATAAAGTACTAAAACTGCTAATTATTTGTTGCTTTTTATTTTTTATAAATTTTTTAATATCAAAAATATTATAATTTTACAAAAACAAATTTTTTTTCCGACTGCTTCCTCGATTACACATTAATCAATTGCTTTATCAAAAAACAATATAAAAAACTTAAATCTGTCATAATTCAAAGTTTGTTAACGGATTTACGTCAAGATATATGGAACAAGATCTTCAAAAATCTCAAATTTTATAAAAATATATAACAAAAAACCTCACCATAGAATTTAAAATAATTATGATTTTTGCAGTTAGGTGACTACAGGGGATCAAAAAATATAGTGGTTATATGTACGGGATTTCATTATACCTCTAATTCTGTCCGTTTTATAAGCTTTTAAATTGCCATTAGATTACGTGAAAAGTGGTCGTTAAAATAGGATTTTCAATGTAGTTTTTAATAATTAATTCAACTTAGATAGTTTAATATAGTCCTTTATTCTTCCAAAAACTTTGTCCATAGAGAAATAATATGAATTTAAGGTAAAGCGTTCTATGGGAGGTAGGCGTTAAAGTGGGCTTGTCATTTTTTGGCATAACAATTACATTGACTAGGAAGATACATGTACGAAAGTTCATAATCATACCTCTAATTTTGTCGGTTTTATGAGCTTTTTAGTTTCAATAACAGTAGATTGCGTGAAAAGTGGGCCTTATAGTAGGCGTGTCGAAGTAGTTTCTACTAACAAATTCAACTCAGATCTTTCAATATAGAGTACTATATTCTTTCAAAATCTTTATTCATAGAGAAATTATATGAATTTGAGATATAGCGTTATGTATGAGGTGGGCGTAAAAATGGGCGTGTGACACGAGAACTACACTGTGCGGTATACATTTTCGTACATTTTGATCTATAATTCCTTTCCTAAGCAAATTTCAGGGAAATTTTTTTTAATGCGTTTGGACACAATTGCATTTTATTCGTTGTTGGAAGGATTTTTTGACCTACTCTTGCATTACGAGCTATAATTCTCCACAAATAAACAATGCTTCATACTAGGGGATGTTTCCATGTTTTGGGATTTTTCTGGAAATTGGCAACTTAAAAATTTGCTTTAAATATATGGTAGGGAGATCCAAATGGTTGCTTTTTTAGAAAAAGTGATTTAGGGTTACTAAAAATGCCCTCGGTTAATTTACAGAGGTAACGGAACAGTTCACATTAGGAAAATATTTGCCTAAATAAGCGTATCTACTATTTTTGATAAACATCAAATGTTTCTTATACCAAATATAATTAAAACATATTAAAAGGTATTGAAATTGCAACTGGTTTATATTAAAAATGTTTTTAATTAAATAAATATTTTTTATCACAATATGTTAATGCCGAAAACCCTACGCTTGAGTTCTAAAGCATTAAACCATATTTCTTTTATAAACGGGAGCTGAATGTTATGTGTTGCAGCATTATATGCTATCTCGCTCTGACTAAAAGTGTCTAAATTAGATGCCTAACCAAAGACTAAAGGCCTAACTATATTATGCTTTTGCTGGCTTAAGGAAATGTGCGGATACACAAAATTAAATGTATGCAACTATATTGTACTTAAGAAACTTTTCGTCAAGTTTCGTCAAGTGTCATTTGCTTAAGCAAACTGCGAATCTGATCGTACTTTGCTTACGAAAATAGATTTTCATTTGATATGTACACACTGTTGCATTATTTAGCACTTTTTTTTATTAATGTTGTCATTTGTTTTTTTAAAATAAGTGAAAAATTGTATAAATTTAATAGTTTATAGTAAAATATTTTTACATTTTACACATTAAATAATAATTTTGTGACAATATCAATATATTTAGGATATACAGAAATAAAACAGTTTTTGCAAAGGTACAAATATTTGCAACTAATCATAGTAAGTATTTAAGTTTAAAAAGTACAATATATCCACCGACAAGTCTTCAAAAATTTGCTTAAGCATTTGACAGACTTTTCGTTGGTTTTTGACATTAGCTTAAGCCAGCAAAAGCATAATATAGTTAGGCCTTTAGTTTTAGATACTTGTTTCAGTTTTTTTTCTAAGTTCTTTTTTTTTTTGTTCTTAACATATCTCCAGGCTTGCCATTTGAGCACTTTTTATGCTACATTTAGCATTTTTTCTTAAGTTAGCACAAAAGATTTTCGAAAAAGTGCTAAGTGCTAGTATAGCACTTTTTAAAAATAATCCGGCATTTTTTTCACTTTTTTCATATAAAATTTATATGCAATCAATTATTTTTTATATGTAAATTTTAGATGATATTTTCTTTCATGTAAAGGTTATAGCTGGTAAAATATATACATATAAAGGAAAAGATGATGGACATAATTTTGCGAGATGACGAAGAAATATTTGATACCAAATCGGTATTTATGATATGAATTCAAAACGTTATTAAAAAAGAATAAAGAAAAATATATAATATCCTCTGAAGGAGAAGACACAAGCAGAAAAATATGTTTAATGTTTTTAAAATCGCTTGTAAATGAACTATAATTATCGGCTTCCCAAAAATATTTTGATATTAAAAAAATAGATAATACCCTTTAACAAATTAAGGCGCCTATTACTTATATCTTAGAAGATATGAATTTTAGTATAACTGAAATGGAAGAAATCCAAAATCAGTTGAGCTATATAACTGAACAAATCTGGCATACCAATATGGAACAACGGAGTTCTGGATTCAAGTAAACCAATTTAGAAATTCAATTAATGAAAATCCTTTTAAGGAATTATCGGATTTTGTGCTGTCTATTTTGGTTTTACCATTTCCAAACGCCGGAGCGTAATAAAAAGCAAACATAGAATAGAAAAAAAAGAAAACACACCTTTTATGTTCTGTTATACGTATAAGGGAAAGCGTAAAACTAAATAACGTATGTTGCTATAACATCAATAAAGCGGACGGTATGTGAAGTAAATTATATGATTGAACTTGTTAACCTTCTTACCACATTTGAGCAATTGTTTGCACTTTTTTGTGTAAATAAAATATTAACAAAATTTAATTTAATTGAACAAAATATGTACATATATAAAAATGTTGCAAATTATTATATTAAAAAGTTTTAGCACTTTTCTTTTTGAACTGTAGAACATTTTAGCACTTTTTACCGAGGTTTTGCACTTTTTCTTTACCATCTTATGGCAACACTGCATATCTCTGATCTGTTCGGTAAGCACTTTATCCATTCTCCTATTTTTTACATTCAAATAAACATTATACATATACTTATAAAACCCATTTTGGTTTCGTTTTCTTTCTATGTACAAATACATTTAAGTAACAAAATCCAATCAGATTTTGTTTGGGCTCAGAGTATGTTTGTTTCTACTTCCAATTTCATCCCACAGTGAATCCTCCTCCTTTATTCTTGAAATCAACACAATAGAAATAAATACAATTTAGTGGTTACGTTTTTTCCGTAAATTTCTCCCTATGCGAACATGCCTTTAGAATTTTTAAATAATTAGGATACCTCGTCGCAACAGCTAATCGAGAAACATAATGTCAACATTTTTTTAATTCGACTTGATTTTATATATTTAAGCAGGTCTGAAAAAAAAATATTTATACCTATCTCGGTATTAGAAAAATAACTTATATGTACATTTTTGATAACAAATATACAAAATTTATTTTAATTTGGTATTTCTACACCTTTTATAATGGGTTTTACAAATATATATATTTTTTTTCAGATCATAACAACGAATTCACCTTAACAGAAAACATTCACTTCCATTGTTGCATTGTTGTAGTAATTCGTAGTTACATATACTTTTATTTGCCTTGATTTAGACTTTAAAATATATTCAAACTATGTAAGTATGTCCACACTTTAGAAAACATCTGCATAAAAATATATGTATATACACGTAATAAGCATTTATAAATAAAATTTTCATAATAAGAGTTATAAACACTTTAATAATTTTTATAAAGTTAATATTTTAAATACCTTCACACAAACTACTTTTTAACATTTTAACTCAACACTTTTTTCTTAAATTTGTTTAGACATTTTGTAGAGACACTGTTTCTGAAACGTTTATAGATCCCAGATGTATAAAAAAACAAGTAACAGTGATATATTCGGCGGAATCTTATATACCCTTCACAACGTGTAGTCATGCAATAACAATTGTTTGTAACACCATTCATGTCATATAAAATACGTACATACATGTAAAAAGCATACATATAAAAAATATACCATTGCAAAATTATAAATTGAGTTTACGTATGTATGTATGTTTCTGAGAAAAAAATTATAAAAAAAAAATATATTAAAAAAACAACAAAAAAAAATTAAAAAAAAAAAAATTAAAAAAAAAATTAACAAAAAAAAATTAAAAAAAAATCTTTAAAAAAATTAAAAATAAATATGCACCATAAATGTGCACCACAGTTGAAGGGTATAATTAATCCGTTAATTATAATATAGAACTAGAAAAATTATTAAATAACAACAAAAATAATACATAAAATACATATCGATGCCTTACTTCCTCAACCTCGTATCTTTCAGGAGAAAAAAAAACGGTTCATCTTTTTATACTTCGGTGTTTGTTTAAAAGTTTAAATGCAATTATTATAGATTTGATTGTATTTATGTATATTAGTAGTAATAATACACTAATCTTTTTTAGTTAAAGCATGAAACAATCGTTTGATATGAAAAAGTAAAAAAAAAAAAAGTTACGAGGTTGAGGAAGTAAGTCATCGATATGTCTTTAAAATAACCGGTTTATTATACCAAAATAACCGGTTTATTCGATATTCGAAAAATGGACATTCAAAAATAACTAGTGTCAGTAACTAGTGTCAATCTAATCGATTAAAATCGATTTAAAACTGTACACATACGTCTAGTTGAAAGATTTAAACAATTTTGTTTTTGTATTTATGAACATTTTTTTTGAAAAATTTTTTAAAAAAGGAAATGTTGCATTTGTTTTTAAAACAAAACTTGAACACAAATAACTAAAGACCAGTTGTCCATTTTATATAAATAACTTTTCTTATAAAAACGTATCTAAAAATTAAACATACCCAACATAAATTCTTATTTTTTTAAATTTTATCTATATCTATAAAATAGTAACGTGACTGACTGATTCATTATCGCACAGCCCAAACCCAAGGAGCTAGAGACATGAAATTTGGACAATCGGTTCCTCTTTCGATGTATAGCTCCAATAAGAAGGAATTTTTTCGCGTACTTTAAGGGGGTAAAAACGGGTAAAATCAATTATCTTATATCTGCTAAACTAAAAACGATACAAGTAAAATTGAAAAAGAATTGTAATTTGCACAAAAAATAAGCTGACAAGTGTCTGATATTTTTTAGAATTTTCAAACCCTAAAGGGAAAAAACGGGTAAAAACTGTAATTTGGTACTTTTTTGGTGCCCTATGTAACTTCCAAACAGATATAGCTAGGAAAAAAATTTAAACTGTTTTAAGTAATCGGCGAAAAAAATATTAAAAAGAATTCGGCACTTTTTTCACATTCGCATGTATAAGGGGTAAAAATTGTCCTTTTTTTGATACTTTTCTTAAAAGATACTTTTCTAATATTAATATTTTGGAAACTTTTTTGGGGACAAAAAAGGTACCAAGAAGGGGAAAATTCCGTAAAATGAATGGAATTCTTGATTTGACGGCCAATTTTCACAAAATTTATAATTGGAATTTCACCAGACATAAAAAATTATGTAATTTAGTAAAAATAGAAAAACATTAATAACAGAGTAGAAAGGGAAAAAATCGGGAAAAGAGTTTGGTACTTTTTAGAACATAATTACTTTTTTGCAAAAGATAGTAGATTTACTGACTTTAAATCATGTCCATTAAAATAATTTGTGAAATAGATATTTGAACATTATAAATTTGGAATTTGGAACTTGGACCAAAAATGTACTTTTTCGCATTTCTATGGTACTTTTTGTATTTTCTACGTTTATAAAGGTAGAATTGTAAAATAAAGGACTATTGATACATGGTAAGACTTAAAATGTTATGGGCGACCAAAAAGGTACTTTTATGAATTTTTATGGTACTATTTTATTTTCAACGTTTGCGAAGCTAGAATTTTGAAATTAGTGACTATTGATGCAAGATGAGACTGAAAATGTTATGGGCGACCAAACAGGTATTTTTTTGATTTTTTATGGTACTTTTTGTATTTTATACGTTTATGAAGATATATTTGTACAATCAAGGACTATTGATTCCAGGTGAGACTTAAAATGTTATGGTCGGCCAAAAAGGTACTTTTTTGAATTTTTATGGTACTTTCTGTATATTCTACGATTATGAAGGTAGAATTGTACAATCAAGGACTATTGATTTCAGGTAAGACCAAAAATGTAATGGCCGACCACAGCGTTATTTTTTTGAATTTTTATGGTACTTTTCGTATTTTCAACGTTTGCGAAGCTAAAATTTTGAAATTAATGACTATTAATACAAGGTGAGACTAAACATGTTATGGGCGACCAAAATGGTACTTTTATGAATTTTTATGGTACTTTTTTATTTTCAACGTTTGCGAAGCTAGAATTTTGAAATTAGTGACTTTTGATGCAAGGTGAGACTGAAAATGTTATGGGCGACCTGAGGTTTTTTTTTTTGATTTTTTATGGTACTTTTTCTATTTTATACGTTTATGAAGATATATTTCTAGTGATTCCAGGTGAGACTAAAAATGTAATGGCCGACCAAAAACTATTTCTTTGAATTTTTATAGTACTTTTTGTATTTTCAACGTTTGCGAAGCTAGAATTTTGAAATTAATGACTATTAATACAAGGTGAGACTAAACATGTTATGGGCGAACAAAAAGGTACTTTTATGAATTTTTGTGGTACTTTTTGTATTTTCAACGTTCGCGAAGCTAGAATTTTCAAAATAGTGACTATTGATACGAGGTGGGACTTAAAATGTTGTAGGCGACCACAAAGGTACTTTTTTGAATTTCTATGGTACTTTTTGTATTTTCAACGCTTGCGAAGTGACTATTGATACAAGATGAGACTGAAAATGTTATGAGCGACCAAGAAGGTACTTTTCTGAATTTTAATGGGACTTTTTGTATTTGCTACGTTTATACAGCTAAAATTGTGAAATAAAGGATCATTGATTCAAGTTGAGACATAAAATAATATTGGAGGCGCAAAAAAAGCCTTTTCGCATTTTTATTGTACTTTTTATATTTTTGTACGCTTGTGAACATAGATTCTTAAAATTAGTATTTATTGAATCCAGGTGTAACTCCTAATACTATGGACGACCAAAAAATTACTTTTTCTCATTTTTTTATTATATTTTGTATACATAGAATTCCGAATGTAGGTAATAATAAACCAAGTGAAAGTTTTTGTGAAGAAAAAAATTTTACTTTTATTATTTTTAGGGTAATTTTTGCAAAATATGAATCTTAATTTTTGAAACTCAGTAGCATTGATCTTGCTTTTAGTTAGGAAATATATAAAATATTTAATAATTATAAATAGAACTTAAGTATTTAATAAATAGTAAGAACTGCGCTATCGAAGTAGCGGGTTAAATGCTAGTATTTCATATAATAAATAAGTAGGCGTCACTTTCAAAGAAACTTTATCTTTTGAATGTCAAAGAGCAGTTTATGCTTTTAATTGTTCACAACGAAATATCTAAATAACTCTAAATCTAAGAAATAAGTGACGGCGTCCTTGTAGCAATTAAACGCAATTATAATTATGTTGCAAACGTCACACAAATTGGTACAATATTCACAATACACATAAATGTTCTACTAGAATTTACTCATTCGATCGTACATACTGACATACAAATTTTTTTATTGTACATCAAACTAGAAACCAGATGTGTTTTTGCTTGTTGTCGCTATTAGTTTAAAGAACATGTTGTGGCGGTTATTTTCTGCACAGGTGCTAAAAGTCGCGTGTCGCCTATTTAAATGAATTAATTTTTGCAAGACAGAATACGAAACTAAAGTATACTACGTAATGTTGTTAACGTTACATACACAAGAACATACTTAGATTAAGGTAAATACATACGCATATATAGATGTATGAATGAACGCTTAGCATGCGCACATAAATCAATATAAATGTGAATACAATCTGCTCTATCTCAGGTTGCTATTTTTTTATTTGTAGCCTGCAGATTTAATTTAGTCTATGACGAAGTCGCCGCCACTTTAAAAACACAATCATCTACGAGTTTGGAATACTAGTCACAAGGCATACAATAAACATAGGGTTTTGTAAATAAGCATTGTTATATAAGAGCTTTATCGGAATTATATTACAATTTTTGAAAAATTATTGCTTTAATGAAAGAGTGACTGAGATATAATTTAGAGTAAATAATTAATTTTGTTTTTTTGGTATTTCTTAGCTGAGCTAGCCCAAAATAACTATTTCTGAAAATCTTATATATATCTAATTATATTCCAATAAACTTATTTACATATTATGCATAGTGTAGAGTTCCTGGTGAAAACATTTTCTATATCCACTAAAAATACCCAAGTTATCAGAAAGTCTATCCATGAACTTCATTCCTTAAAGTTATAACTTCGTAATTCACTTAAAGATATTATATTAACATTGTGAAAATAGTATTGTGAAAAGGTTTCAATTGTAGTGTATCTCACAAGTGTCTACTGCAGACACATTGCCCACTCTGAAATTCATGCATACAAACCAAATTAAAGTAGGGTATACAATAGATCAAATAACTGCATTGACCCACATTCACTGGAATATAGGACAAGTGTGCATGGAAATGAATACAAGCTACTCAATCAGAATGCAAACAAATCACATTGAGTGTTTTTATGTAAATGAGTACATTTACAAATACTAACATTCTGATTGGCTAATACAATTACAGAGAGAATAAATCTTGATATATTAATGGTACCGACAAAGACAAATAGAACTTTGTCAATAAATATAATAAGTTAGAAAGGTTAAGAATTAAATTCAAATTTAGTATATAAGAACAAATAGAATTAAATAAAGGAAGAACGTGAAATTACAATACTAATTCGGCAACAACTTGCCTCGTGTTTTAATTGAAAGCCTCGAAATAATTCGGCAGTTCCTTTGAACGCCTTGTAAATCAGCTGAAACCCTGACAGCTACTAAAAATAACCAAGGGCTATAGGGAACAAAAACACACTAATAGAAAAATCCATTACACAATGTACAATATTTATGCTACAGATACAAAATCTCATCTTATCTCCGAAGCTAAAGTAGATAGATAGTTTATACAAGTTTATCAAATGTTTTTTTTTTGCATTCAACAAATTTGCTGTATAAGACCAGTAATCTATGCAACATTAAACCTTAAATGCTTCCTGAACACACAATCTAGATAAAATAACCTCTAAGAGCAGAATGCCGAGCATATAAAGAGAATACGCTCTATGATCTCATCTTTCACTTGCAAAACAGAAAGGTTACTATATACGACCGGCCAATTTTACTTAACTCTTTCAGCCACGGTTTTACATATATAACTTAAAAAATAAAACAGTTGTATTGTTAGTTTAATTAAGGCTTATTTATTATAAAAAACAAGAAAAAATGGAATTAGGTCTTCAGTATTTTGCGTAATAGGGTGGTTAGTAAAGTAACCACCGTGGCAGTTGGCATAAAAAAATTAACAAGAAAACAATTAGTTTTTGTGAAAATCTAAGCAAAATTACGGCACTTGATCACGATCGAAATTGTTCTCGTAAGATCGAGTTCGGTGTGCTTTAGATATAGAGATTCTAATAAGAATTTTCAAATTTCCATCACGTTCGAATACCATAATTTTATCATTGAAAAACAGGTTTTAGTTTTGCGAATGCAAATAGAAAGTTTACATGTTCTGCATTACCATATAGTACGCGCTGGATTTTTTTTAGTGCTGCATCTTGCACATTTTCGTAAAAAGGATCGCTCTGCTGTTTATAATTATCTTTATTGTCAGAATCAAGATTGCAGATACTTTCCCCATTAGAAGATATATCTTCAAACAAAATATTTTCGATATCACTTTTATTGAGTACTCGCGACAACCTTACAATATAAAAAAAACTATGTAGAAAAACTCATTATATAAAACCTAATATAGTCACAGTGGTTAGTATTCTAACCACCATATTACTTACGTCATTTATCGACAAATACACTATATAAAATATTGATGTTATTACAAACCAACAAAACAAGTACTAGATAATAAAGTAACACTAAACTTGCTAAGTAATAAACACTCTAAGCATTTTTATTGAACTAGAGAAAGTCCCGATACAAAAACAATGGATTGTCAAATTTTTAAATTAATATACCAAAGTAACCAGCGCACCCTAATGCAAAAAATTTTTACCAAACGATAAAAGATCACCTTAAAAAACGTTACTATTAAAGACTTTTCCAATAGATAGTGCCAAAGCATGTTTTAAAATGTCAAAAATAAGTGGCTAGAAAACTGACCACCAAACCTGAAAGAGTTAATCAGTTTCTGAGATTGAAATGCTCAGCTAGAAAATCACCCAAAATTTTTAGATACTTCGTATCCATGGAAAGGACTTTCACTCTGCTAATATCGGTTTAGTTTTTCAATATTCTTAAATGATTACAATTAATATAATTTAATTTAATAAATTGCTTAGAAAATTTAATAATAGAAAAATTAACTTAAGCCAAAACTACTATACCATTTTGCCATACCCTTTCTTCAAAACTATTGGAGTATAAGCTACAAACTTTAGTAATATATATATATATACACATGTAGGGGGAATATCGAAGCAGACGACTACTATCACAGGTCCCTTTTCGACCCTCTTCGCTCCTCAGTGATTTCGTGTCTACCAATCAGTATACCTTCAATCACTGAGTCCCACGCCACAACCGGCGTTTGCTCTGAACTAGGAAAACGATTTCACACTGCCGACTGGTAATTGTCAACAATCCTAATCGCACAGTCCTTTGTAATCGCCAGCATCTCCCTCAGTCTAAGGTCCCCCATCGCACTCACACTTAAAGTGCGCTTGCCTGTGATCTTTAATCTTCCGCTCGGCAACGCCGGACACTCGCATACTACATGCGCTGCCGTCTCGGCATCCTCCAGGCACATTCTACAAATATCATCATCCACGATCTGCATCCTCTTCAGATGATATTTGAAGTTACCATGTCCTGTAATCAACGCAGTGATCCAGCTCATCATACTCCGATTAAAACCGACTATCTTCACTGCACCCCTGCCAAGTGGCTCCCTGAGCACCATACGGGCCTGTCTACACGTGGTTCCCTCCATCCACCTTCGCAAGTTTATAGAGTTTACCCATTGAAAGATCCTCGCCCGCACTAACCCGTTACCCAGAGCAGTTCTGGGTTCCGGTCCGCAGAATTCAGCCTCAGACCCCTTGTTCGCAAGTTCATCAGCAGCCTCATTCCCAACTATGCCCACGTGTCCCTTAACCCACATCAGCGTTACCTCATTTGTAGAGGCACACCTATTGAGCTTTAGAACACACTCAAGCACCAAAGAGGAGTTCACATCTATCCGCTATATACGTTTTATAACCGACTGGTTGTCAAGTGCAATAAGAATTCTCCTTCCATATACTCGACATTCCAACAGGTGGTCTAACGCGTGCAGCAAACCAAGCATTTCTGCCTGATATACTGACTCGTACTCCCCCAGATTCAGGGTGCAGGATAAGTTCAACTCAGATGAGTACACACCAGCACCTGTCCTTCCGTCCATAAAGAACCCATCAGTAAAGATACTGATGTCATTCTCCATGCACTCATCGTGCATGAATCCATCCGCTATGAGTCTGTTATGTAGCCTTTCAACCACTGTCACCCGACTCATGCGCTCCATCGGCATCTGAGCCTCCCTAACCTCTTCATCCACGAGGTCCAGGATTCTCCTATGCCCCAAAACCGATCCAAAGCGATACCACATGCCATCGCTTCGCATCCGAATCGCCGATCTTGCCGCCGTCTCCCTTACAAATAAGTCCAATGGCAGCAATCCCAGCATTACCTCTATCACTTGCGTTGGTGTGGTACGTATCGCGGCACATATACCAATGCAAGCAATCCTTTGAACCCCGTACAACTTCCGCCTATTCGTCGCATGAGAGGCCTTCGGCCACCAGACAACAGATGCGTAAGTGATCGTCGGTCTCACCACCACTGTGTAAATCCAGTGTGCAGCCTTAGGTGAGATTCCCCACTTCCAACCGCAGACCCGTTTACACTGATGCAGAATTCGCTTTGCCTTCTGTACCCTTCTCTCAACATGATCATTCCAGGATAGTTTCATATCCAGCGTTACCCCCGATATTTCACCTTCCTGGACACGTTGATCTCGGTTCCAAAAAGCGTTAAGGATTCAATCTCTATGCCCTTCCTTCTCCGCGTGAAGAGCATAGCATCCGACTTGCCAGCATTTATGGTAAGTCCCTGTTCACAACACCATTCTTCGGTTACTCTGAGCGCCTGTCTCATGCAACCTAAAATGGTCTCTAAGAACTTACCACCAACCATAATTGCCACATCATCCGCATACCCTACCGTATGTATGCCCATTACCTCCAGTCTCCTGAGAAGGCTGTCCACAGTTATGTTCCACAGCAGAGGTGATAAAACCCCTCCTTGCGGACATCCCCTGACCACCCTTCCCCTAATCCTGGTGCTTCCGCTCCTGAGATTCACTGCCCTATACCTGAGCATGGCGCCGATTCACTTCACCACAACAGAATCGACCCCTCGCCCATCGAGAGCATTTCCCAGTTTATCAAAAGAGATCCTATCAAAGGCGCCCTCTATGTCCATAAATACGGACAAAGCCAGATCACCATTGAAAACCTCCCTCTCAGCAACCCTCACCAATTCGTGCAGGGCAGTCTCAGTAGAACTCCCAGCCCTGTAAACGTGCTGACTCCCACTCAATGGCCTATCCATCAGCGTATTCTCCTCCAGGAAGTCAACCAACACCCTTTCCATTGCCTTCAAAAGAAAGGATGTAAGACTGATCGGCCTGAACGACTTAGCCTTCGTATAGTCCCTCTTCCCCCGTTTGGGAAGAAAAACCACCCTGGTCTCCCTCCATGCCACCGGAATATACCCTGTCGAAAGACAGGCAACAATTATTTCCCTAATCACCACAAGTAGAGTGTTCATACCCCACTGTAGTAATGCAGGAAATATCTCCTCCATCCCAGCCGCCTCAAATGGGGCAATAGACAAAATCGCACTTCTAATCCCATTAAGAGATACTATCCTTTCTTGGATAGGACTTGGACCAAAAATGTACTTTTTCGCATTTCTATGGTACTTTTTGTATTTTCTACGTTTATAAAGGTAGAATTGTAAAATAAAGGACTATTGATACATGGTAAGACTTAAAATGTTATGGGCGACCAAAAAGGTACTTTTATGAATTTTTATGGTACTTTTTGTATATTCAACGTTCGCGAAGCTAGAATTTCCAAAATAGTGACTATTGATACGAGGTGAGACTTTAAATGTTGTAGGCGACCACAAAGGTACTTTTTTGAATTTCTATGGTACTTTTTGTATTTTCAACGCTTGCGAAGTGACTATTGATACAAGATGAGACTGAAAATGTTATGAGCGACCAAGAAGGCACTTTTCTGAATTTTAATGGGACTTTTTGTATTTGCTACGTTTATAAAGCTAAAATTGTGAAATAAAGGATCATTGATTCAAGTTGAGACATAAAATAATATTGGAGGCACAAAAAAAGCCTTTTCGCATTTTTATTGTACTGTTTATATTTTTGTACATTTGTGAACATAGATTCTTAAAATTGTTATTTATTGAATCCAGGTGTAACTCCTAATACTATTGACGACCAAAAAATTACTTTTTCTCATTTTTTTTATATTTTGTATACATAGCTTTCTGAATGTAGGTAATAATAAACCAATTGAAAGTTTTAATGAAGAAAAAAATTTTACTTTTATTATTTTTAGGGTAATTTTTGCAAACTCAGTAGCGTTGATCTTGCTTTTAGGTATATGCCCGAAATATCTTTACTCTACTTTTTATTTTTCTAAGTAAATTGAATCAGAAAACAAATTTTCATATATTGAACCAAAAATATTTAATAATTATAAATAGAACTTAAGTATTCAATAAATAGTAAGAACTGCGCTATCGAAGTAGCGGGTTAAATGCTAGTATTTCATATAATAAATAAGTAAGCGTCACTTTCAAAGAAACTTTATCTTTTGAATGTCAAAGAGCAGCAATTAAACGCAATTATAATTATGTTGCAAACGTCACACAAATTGGTACAATATTCACAATACACATAAATGTTCTACTAGAATTTACTCATTCGATCGTACATACTGACATACAAATTTTTTTATTGTACATCAAACTAGAAACCAGATGTGTTTTTGCTTGTTGTCGCTATTAGTTTAAAGAACATGTTGTGGCGGTTATTATCTGCACAGGTGCTAAAAGTCGCGTGTCGCCTATTTAAATGAATTAATTTTTGCAAGACAGAATACGAAACTAAAGTATACTACGTAATGTTGTTAACGTTACATACACAAGAACATACTTAGATTAAGGTAAATACATACGCATATATAGATGTATGAATGAACGCTTAGCATGCGCACATAAATCAATATAAATGTGAATACAATCTGCTCTATCTCAGGTTGCTATTTTTTTATTTGTAGCCTGCAGATTTAATTTAGTCTATGACGAAGTCGCCGCCACTTTAAAAACACAATCATCTACGAGTTTGGAATACTAGTCACAAGGCATACAATAAACATAGGGTTTTGTAAATAAGCAATGTTATATAAGAGCTTTATCGGAATTATATTAAAATTTTTGAAAAATTATTGCTTTAATTAAACATGCATTCCACTCGGCTAGTTGTCAGTAAAAATATAATTTTTCAGATTATTCTTTCATTTATCACAAATAAAAAAATTCTTTGTAACAATAAGAATGTTAATATGAACTCGAGCCTGATTAAAATTTTAATATTAGTTTAAACAGAAAAGTTCGATAAAATAAAAATTAAATTTACGTAAGCACAGGGCAAACAATCATTAATTCACTGTTGGTCAATCAAAATTCAGTTGTATACTGACGTCACAGAAAAATAAAACAAATGATTATAAACATTGATTGTTAAAAACAATCATCTGTTCTTATCGCTACCTAACTGGTGGCTAGAGCAGGACAATAATAGTGATAAAAATGAAAGATAATAACAAACAAAAGTAAAAGGGTTGCTGTTGGGCAAAAATTTCAATCTAACTCATTGTGGTAAAAATATATGAAAAAGGCAAACTAAAGTAGTTACCGAATTCAATTAACTTAAGTCCCGTGAGTTAAATAGATGATATTTACAACCAACATGCACCCACCGATCAAAGAGTGCTGATGATGAAATCGTAGCTGGTTTCGAAAATGCATTCCACTCGGCTAGTTGTCGGTAAAAATATAATTTTTCAGATTATTCTTTCATTTATCACAAATAAAAAAATTCTTTGTAACAATAAGAATGTTAATATGAACTCAAACCTGATTAAAATTTGAATATTAGTTTAAACAGAAAAGTTCGATAAAATAAAAATTATTTCTGAAAATCTTATATATATCTAATTATATTCCAACAAACTTATTTACATATTATGCATAGTGTACAGTTCCTGGTGAAAACATTTTCTATATCCACTAAAAATACCTAAGTTCTCAGAAAATCTATCTATGAACTTCATTCCTTAAAGCAATACTGTCCAAAACTCTCAATAAATGAAATGCGTCTGTATTGGATATGTTAATATTGCCCAACAAACACAAAACTAAGCATTACAAATGTAATGAATTTTACTTTTAAAAGCAAAATAGAAATGATGTTTAAAAAAAGTTAACAAAATTAAATACAATTTTTAATTTACAATTAAAACTTAAAAAATTATAAATTAAGTTTTCGAAATTTAAGGTTTCGTAACAATTTCTTATTAACAACATATGTTTTAAATTGAAGAACTTAATTAGTTGAAAATGTTTTCTTTGTTTTAAATGTTTGGTAACATAACATGCATTGCATGTTACCAAAAGCATCTTTAATGACAAAACAAGAATTTTTGTCTTCCATTATACTATTTTGTTTGCTGGTTTATTTTGAAATTAAATCAAAGCTGAAAACACAAAAAAAGCTGAAACATGCGTAAGCATCCGCACATGTGCACTCGTTAACTCAATTAACGACTGAAATCAAACTGAAACAGAAGAGAACAAGTGTAGGTGTGAGTTTTTTATACCCTTCACCTGTGGTGCACAAGGGTATATATAGCTTTGTCATTCCGTTTGTAATTTCTACAATTTTCATTTCCGACACCATAAAGTATATATTTTCTGAAAGCTTATGAATAGAGGAGTCGATTAAGCTCTGACCGTCTGTCCGTCTGCCCGTCTGTCCGTGTGTTGGTTGAAATCAACTTTTAGAAGCAACTATATGTTCCTCAGATCTCTATATGGTATCAATCTCTTGGAAATATCCAGGAATGAATCGCTATTGAAATTCAGCACAATCGCCCCATAACTTTCTGAGATATGAGCAAAAAACCACGACCACCTCGTTTTTTTTTCACAATTACAACAACAACATACATACATACATACATGTAAAAAACATACCAAACAAAAAAAATTACAAAAAAAAAAATATTAAAAATAAGAAAAAAATAATAAAAAAAACTACAAAAAAAAATTTTTTAAAAAATTTAAAAAAATTTTTAAAAAAATTTAAAAAAAACAAGTAAGAGTGCTATATTCGGCCGTGCCGAATCTTATATACCCTTCACAACGTGTAGTCATGCATTAACAGTAGTATGCATCACCATTCATCTCATATGAAATACGTACACACATATAAAAAACACATATATAAAAAACATCCCATTGTAAAATTATAAATTTACGTATGTATGTTACAAAAAAATATAAAAAAAAAATTAAAAAAAAAAAATTTAAAAAAAAAAATTAAAAAAAAAAAAAATTTTAAAAAAATAATTAAAATATATATAATTAATGTAAAACAAAAAAAAAAATAAAAAAAAAAATTTAAAAAAAAAATTAAAAAAAAAATAATAAAAATATAAATAATATAATGAATAAAAAATAAAAAAAAAATTAAAAAAAAAAAATTTAAAAAAAATTTTTAATATATAAAAAAAATTTTTTTTTGGCTCAGCTGGGATTCGATGCCACGTTTTCTCTAACCAGTATACACGTTTGTATGTATGTTGTTGTTGTAATGTTGTTTTTGTGAAAAAAAAATCGAGGTGGTCGTGGGTTTTTGCTCATATCTCAGTTGTTTATGTACCGATGTTTCTGATTTTCAATAGCGATCTACTCCCGAATATTTCTGATATTTTAATACCTCACCCGGGTCCAAGCGATGTCGGGGGGCTTCAAAAAGTTGATTTCAACATACACACGGACAGACTGACAGACTGACAGAGCTTAATCGACTTCCCTATTCATAAGCTTTCAGAAAATATATACTTTATGGGGTCGGAAATAAAAATTGTAGAAATTTCACACGGAATGACAAACCTATATATACCCTTTTTCACTGTGTGAAGGGTATAAATATTAAAAAAATAATAAAATATAAATAATATATTAAATAAAATAAAATAAAATTTTTTTGGCTCAGCTGGGATTCGATCCCACATTTATTCTAACGTGTACGTATGCACGTATTTTGTATGGGATGAATGGTGATACAAACAATTGT
Organism: Phyto melanocephala; assembly: GCA_941918925.1. Lineage (NCBI taxonomy): Eukaryota > Metazoa > Arthropoda > Insecta > Diptera > Rhinophoridae > Phyto > Phyto melanocephala. The sequence goes on from OW799236.1 coordinate 59,329,525, forward strand.
TATTGCATGACTACACGTTGTGAAGGGTATATAAGATTCGGCACGGCCGAATATAGCACTGTTACTTGTTTTTTATTGTTTTTGTAGCACAATTGTGCACAGAAAATGAAGATTTGGACAGCGTTGCCTTAAAGTTATAACTTCGTAATTCACTTTAAGATATTATATTAACACAAGTATTGTGAAAAGGTTTCAATGTACAATATTTATGCTACAGATACAAAATCTCATCTTATCTCCGAAGCTAAAGTAGATAGATAGTTTATACAAGTTTATCAAATGTTTTTTTTTTGCATTCAACAAATTTGCTGTATAAGACCAGTAATCTATGCAACATTAAACCTTAAATGCTTCCTGACCACACAATCTAGATAAAATAACCTCTAAGAGCAGAATGCCGAGCATAAAAAGAGAATACGCTCTATGATCTCATCTTTCACTTGCAAAACAGAAAGGTTACGACCGGCCAATTTTACTTAATCAGTTTCTGAGATTGAAATGCTCAGCTAGAAAATCACCCAAAATTTTTAGATACTTCGTATCCATGGAAAGGACTTTCACTCTGCTAATATCGGTTTAGTTTTTCAATATTCTTAAATGATTACAATTAATATAATTTAATTTAATAAATCGCTTAGAAAATTTAATAATAGAAAAATTAACTTAAGCCAAAACTGCTATACCATTTTGCCATACCCTTTCTTCAAAACTATTGGAGTATAAGCTACAAACTTTAGTAATATATATATATACACATGTAGGGGGAATATCGAAGCAGACGACTACTATCACAGGTCCCTTTTCGACCCCCTTCGCTCCTCAGTGATTTCGTGTCTACCAATCAGTATACCTTCAATCACTGAGTCCCGCGCCACAACCGGCGTTTGCTCTGGACTAGGAAAACGATTTCACACTGCCGACTGGTAATTGTCGATAATCCTCATCGCACAGCCCTTTGTAATCGCCAGCATCTCCCTCAGACTAAGGTCCCCCATCGCACTCACACTTAAAGTGTGCTTGCCTGTGATCTTTAATCTTCCGCTCGTCAACGCCGGACACTCGCATACTACATGCGCTGCCGTCTCGGCATCCTCCAGGCACATTCTACAAATATCATCATCCACGATCTGCATCCTCTTCAGATGATATTTGAAGTTACCATGTTCTGTAATCAAGGCAGTGATCCAGCTCATCATACTCCGATTAAAACCGACTATCTTCACTGCACCCCTGCCAAGTGGCTCCCTGAGCACCACACGGGCCTGTCTACACGTGGTTCCCTCCATCCACCTTCGCAAGTTTATAGAGTTCACCCATTGAAAGATCCTCGCCCGCAGAATGCAGCCTCAGACCCCTTCTTCGCAAGTTCGTCAGCAGCCTCATTTCCAGCTATGCCCACGTGTCCCTTAACCCACATCAGCGTTACCTCATTTGTAGAGGCACACCTATTGAGCTTTAGAATACACTCAAGCACCAAAGAGGAGTTCACATCTATCCGCTGCATACGTTTTATAACCGACTGGTTGTCAAGTGCAATAAGAATTCTCTTCCCATACACTCGACATTCCAACAGGTGGTCTAACGCGTGCAGCCAACCAAGCATTTCTGACTGATAGACTGACACGTACTCCCCCAGATTCAGGGTGCAGGATAAGTTCAACTCAGATGAGTACACACCAGCACCTGCTCCTCCGTCCATAAAGGACCCATCAGTAAAGGTACTGATGTCATTCTCCATGCACTCATCTTGCATGAATCCATCCGCTATGAGCGTGTTATGTAGCCTTTCAACCACTTTCACCCGACTCATGCGCTCCATCGGCATCTGAGCCTCCCTAACCTCTTCATCCACGAGGTCCAGGATTCTTCTATGCCCCAAAACCGATCCAAAGCGATACCACATGCCATCGCTTCGCATCCGAATCGCCAATCTTGCCGCCGTCTCCCTTACAAATAAGTCTAACGGCAGCAATCCCAGCATTGCCTCTACCGCTTGCGTTGGTGTGGTACGTATCGCGCCACATATACCAATGCAAGCAATCCTTTGAACCCCGTCCAACTTCCGCTTATTCGTCGCCTGAGAGGCCTTCGGCCACCAGACAACAGATGCGTAAGTGATCGTCGGTCTTACCACCACTGTGTAAATCCAGTGTGCAGCCTTAGGTGAGATTCCCCACTTCCTACCGCAGACCGGTTTACACTGATGCAGAACCCGTTACCCCCAGATATTTCACCTTCCTGGACATGTTGATCTCGGTGCCAAAAAGCATTAAGGATTAAATCTCTATGCCCTTCCTTCTCCGCGTGAAGAGAATAGCATCGGACTTGCCAGCATTTATGGTTAGTCCCTGTTCACAACACCATTCTTCGGTTACTCTGAGCGCCTGTCTCATGCAACCTAAAATGGTCTCTAAGAACTTACCACCAACCATAATTGCCACATCATCCGCATACCCTACCGTATGTATGCCCATTACCTCCAGTCTCCTGAGAAGGCTGTCCACAGTTATGTTCCACAGCAGAGGTGATAAGACCCCTCCTTGCGGACATCCCCTGACCACCCTTCCCCGAATCCTGGTGCTTCCGCTCCTGAGATTCACTGCCCTATATCTGAGCATGGCGCCGATCCACTTCACCACAACAGAATCGACGCCTCGCCCATCGAGAGCATTTCCCAGTTTATCAAAAGAGATCCTATCCAAGGCGCCCTCTATGTCCATAAATACGGACAAAGCCAGATCACCATTGAAAACCTCCGTCACCAATTCGTGCAGGGCAGTCTCAGTAAAACTCCCAGCCCTGTAAACGTGCTGACTCCCACTCAATGGCCTATCCATCAGCGTATTCTCCTCCAGGAAGTCAACCAACACCCTTTCCATTGCCTTCAAAAGAAAGGATGTAAGACTGATCGGCCTGAACGACTTAGCCTCCCTATAGTCCCTCTTCCCCCGTTTGGGAAGAAAAACCACCCTGGTCTCCCTCCATGCTACCGGAATATACCCTGTCGAAAGACAGGCAACAAATATTTCCCTAATCATCACAAGTAGAGTGTTCATACCCCACTGTAGTAATGCAGGAAATATCCCATCCATCCCAGCCGCCTTAAATGGGGCAAACGACAAAATCGCACTGCGAATAAGCCCCATTCTGGAGACAGGGTCTCTAGACACCATCCTCTGCAGTCTCCCACTTTAGATGTATCCATCACGCCAGAGCAGAATTCCCTCCACGTACTTCGTTTCCGAAGACGTATAGTTCTCTTCAGCTCCTTCTTCTTCGCCTTATACTCGTCCCATAAGCTAGGATTCCACTCCCTCATGTAACGATTAAAAGCCCTCCTCGTGTCCCTCTTCATGGATTCCAATTCACTACTCCACCATGGAGTAGAATCCTTTTCATCCACTACCGTGAGAGGACACGCATTCTCGAAGGCAAGTCCGACAGTGGAGTTTACCCACTCCACCGTCCGCTCAACATCCTCCATGTTCCGGAGTGCCCGATGTGGAACACTCCCCGAAAGTTCCGAGAGGCACTGCTCATACTTAGTGCGATCCGTATCCCTCGGCACCCTGATACGCCTACGCGCCTTCCTCCGCCTCCTACCATATAGAATCTCGAACTGGATAGCCCTGTGGTCAGACATGGTCAATCTGTCCACCACTCTCCAATTCCCAACTCTATCCAGCATCCCGACAAAGCATAAGTTTATGTCGATTACCTCCGCCCTACGTGCATCCACGAAGGTGTGCTCGACACCCCTGCTCAGGACCAGTAGGTCATGACACTCCTCAAACTCTATCAATTGCCGTCCCCTGTGGTTATCATCCGTACTGCCCCATACAGTACTCTGTGAGTTAGCATCACAGCCCATGACAAGAGGCATACCCCTAAACCTTCAGAACTCCACCAGGTTCCTAACCTCCTCCGAAGGATGGGAGTCCTGTGTGACATAAGGTAGGTAAGCCGACGCCACCAGAAACGATCCTGAACCCGCGCATATCATTACCACTGTAAGATCCGGCGAACAGAGATGCGTCATCGGCACAGCACACACACCGTGACGCACCAGGATACATGTCCTCAACCTCCCCCCCGTCTGTGAGTGAAACAGACTGGCGGTCAGACGAGACAGGCCCATGATGTTATCCCTAACAATCCATGGTTCCTGTAGCAAGGCTATATCCAACCCATCCTCCACAAAACATCGCATCATCACCGCCGAAGCCGCTCTGCTATGATGCAGATTCAGTTGATATACACTCAGAGTTTCCACCTTCCGTAGTTGGTTCGGGTCAAAGTTCCTGGGTTTATCACCCTTAAAGTTTTTCCCTGTTCCCTCTACTTCAGGTGTCGTTTCCTCATCCATAAGGCTATTGATCCGATTCGATATCTTTTCAATAGCCTTCCTGCCCCTCCGACGTTTCCTCCTTAGTCTCTGCCTCTCGGTTTTATCCAAAGGCACAGACTCAGAGTTCGCGTCGCGGTCCGAGGTTTCCGTGATCTGGACAGATGCCTCCACTCCTGCTGGGGCGGATGCATCAATGTCCTTCACCGTTAACGCTCTACCCATTAGAGTATCTTCAGAGATTAACCTCTCCACCTCCTGCGAGGCTATAATGTCCATCTCAATCCGATATCTCCATTGGCCACGTCTAATCGGAGTATCCTCAGAGACTAACAGTTTTGTTTATTGTCCGAAACTTTTTATAAAAACACTTAACTTTTGGGTTTTTATTTCTTATTAAATCAGTTTTTATTTATATTTTTTGGTTATAACAATAGTTTATTTTATACATTTAATATATTTTAAATATATTTTAAATATGTACATATTTATTAAAAATAATAGTTTTGTTTTAATTATGCGGGTGCATTAATTCCTTTCTATGCCAAAATCACTACTGAATCAACTTTTTGTAAAGACTTCTTCTTTACGAGTTTATAGAAAACAACTGTTCATGATTGTGCATGATATTTGGGAATGCAGAATCATGATTGCTTAGCAACAGTTGAATTATTAACAAATTATAACGCCTGGTATTTTAAGCATACAGAATCATGATCACTTACTTTTACATTTACATCGTTCGTATGTAAGAAAGAAAACAAGATTGTGCATGCTCAATTACGCTTAGCAACACATACCAAAATAAAACCGGTTATTAATGATTATTGCTACTTATCTTACGTACACATTTTATGTATGTAAGAAAGTAAACATTATTGAACGTATTTGTTGTAACTAAGCAACAAGTGACCAGCAATATAATTAAATTAAACCACAATATAAAGTACTGGGCATTCATAAATATTATTAATGTTTGTTGTTGTGAGAACAATGTACATATATATAATTAATAGGGGTATTCATACGTATATGCATATAACTCCCCCATCGTTAGATTGATGCTACGAGGAAATCTTTTTGTAAAATAAATGTTTTTTCAATATATAAAAAAAGCTTAATTAAGATTAAATCAAGTGTTAAATTAATTATGTATATTAAAATTTATAATAATATGATATTCTAACTATAAAATTATAATTTATAGCATTATTATATATTATGTAATTATATAAAATTATCGTTTTTTGAAATCAACAATTCTTTAAGCAGAAAATATGCAAATGAAAGAAATATGCAAATTGAAGAAAAGGAAACTTAAAATTTTTCTAATATGTGCTTATATATACATGATACATAATACTGATAGAGATACAATATAAAAGGAAAAAAAAACGTACTAAAACAATGTAAATTTACTTCATATTTCAAATTTAACTTAATTTTAACTTCTTAATTGTGTTCGTACTACATTTTATTTTAGTATAAGAAATATAATTAATATATTATAATTAGTTTATTTTTATATTTCCTTTGATTTTTTTTGTCTTTTACCGAACAAATATCAATAAAATTTTACTTGATAATTGTGATATAAACATACATATGTATGTAAGTACGTGTATGTGTAGTACTATTTTATATAAAAAAGAAAGTATTTGTATAATATGTATATTGTATGTATATAAAATTATGATTTGTTATATTACTATTATAATAATTATTATCTACAAGGATAATTTTATTTCTTAAAAGATCTATATACTTTTAAATTATGTTTAACGTTTCCTTTTCCTTTTAATGTGCGATTTATAATATTTATGTCCCGTTTGGGTTTGAACATGATTGTCGTCAAATTTTTCTACATAGATTTTCCTAAATTTCGCATGGTTTTTTCCCCCTCTGTCAGTTTTTAAATAAATTTCTCCTGTTTGAAGTTCACAATCCTCACGATTTTCATTTAATTTCGAGTTATAAGTTTCCTTAGTTTTTAAAATTTTCTCTCTTATCACTGGATAATCATCCACTTTTATTACACCATTCTGAAAATCTACAGGTCTACATCCTATAGTGGAGTGAATAGTATTATTATAGAACATGATTACCTTATAAATTTTCTCTTCTACGCTGTCAGTTTCCCTATCAGGATCATGCCTTAATAAACGAATATGCTCGTTCATGGTGTTGTGCAGACGTTCTACATCCGCATTTGACGTATGATTGTTATTCGAAATAAAATGAATTTGTATATTCTTCTGCCTCAAAAATTCCATCAATGGTAGTGCTTTAAAGCCAAGCTCATTATCGGTTACAATTTTTCTTATATTTCCCACTATGCTTAGATACTGAATAAGGGCCTTCTTAAATTCTACCCAAGATCTATTCTGGATCTTTATTGCTTGAGCAAATTTGGAAAATTTATCAATAATTGTTAAAAATAATTTTTTCTGTAAACTATAAAAAACATCTATATGGACCACTTGTCCAGGTCTATCAGGTGTCTCGGTTATCATAAACTTTTGTTTAATTGGGTTACGATCATACTTTTCCAGCTTGCAGATATGACAATTATTTATAAATTGCTGAACTCTAAGTTTTAGTTTTGGGTGAAAGATTTTCACTTTTAGCTGCTCAAAGTTTTCGTTTATTCCCCGATGGTTATTTCTCAAATGTTCGTTTTCAATATACCTATAAAGATCGTTTTCGTCTACAATATCCTGAAGAAAACTTTCACATCTGACAATTTTAAAATGAGAATTTTCTGAAAAGTATTTATTAAATGTTTTCTTAAAAATATCGAACAAAGAGCTATCATTAATAAAAATAGCGTTAACCCTGGAAGGATGAAAATGATCTCTAATTATGGCTATTATATCACTTTCATTAATAAGATTCGTTGTTATAATCTTCCTAGATTTTTTAAATATTGGGATGTTTACAATTTTCATAGAGTTATGATTAGATTTTTCAATTACAATTTGGTATCTATACAAGTTAAGTGGAGATTTGCTAGTCGCTATCGTGTTGCTCTGACGATTTTGAATTAAATTTATTTGAGGTTGTAAACGGGACAGCGCATCTGCGTTTCCATTTTTTATTCCACGTTTATAAATAATATCGTAATCATACTCTTCCAGTTTTAGACGCCATCTTACCAATTTTGAATTGGGTTCTTTGATTGAAAACAGCCATTGCAGTGGTTGGTGATCAGTTTTGATAACGAATTTTCTCCCAAAAAGATATGGCCGAAAATATGTCACAGCCCATACTACAGCTAGCAGTTCCTTTTCAATTGTACTATAATTTATCTCATGCTGATTTAAAGTTCGACTAGCATAGCAAATTGGGTGGTTTTCCTGAGAAAGTACGGCACCTAGTGCAAAATTACTAGCATCAGTGTTCAGAACAAATTGTTTATTAAAATCGGGATATATCAATATTGGGTCGTTAACAAGAATTTTCTTTAAGGTCTGAAAACTTTCCAAGTATTCTGAGTCATTTAAGTTAATTCTGGCGTCCTTTTTAAGATATTTCGTCATCGGTCTAGCTATTCTGGAATAATCCCTTATGAATTTTCGGTAGTATCCACTAAGGCCTAAAAATTGCTTTATCTGTTTCTGTGTCTTTGGAAGCGGATAGTTGACCACGCATTCGACTGTCTTAGGGTTTGGCTTTATACCATTTCGCGTGACAATATGACCTAAAAATTCAGTCTCTTTCTGGAAAAAATTACACTTATCTAATTGGATCTTTAAATTAGCTCCTTCAAGTTTACTAAATACCTTGCTTAACGCATTAACGTGTTCTTGAAGAGATGTTGAATATACGATGATATCATCCAAATAAACTAAACAGACCTTATTGATAAGATCACCTAATATATTATTCATAAGTCTTTGGAAGGTGGCTGGTGCCGTTTTAAGACCAAAAGGCATTCTCAAGAATTCGTAATGTCCTCCTTCGACCGAGAAGGCTGTTTTATGTATATCTCTTGGGTCAATTTCCACTTGGTGAAAGCCTTTAGCCAGGTCCAATGTAGAAAAGTACATACATCTACCGAGTTTGTCGAGAATTTCCTCTATATTAGGAATGGGAAATCGGTCGTCTATGGTATTTTCGTTTAATTTCCGGTAGTCAACTACTAAGCGCCACTTTTTAGAACCACTTACGTCGTCCTTCTTCGGTACTATCCATATTGGAGCAGAGTATGGGGATTTTGATGGTCGTATTATTCCGGAATTTAGCATTTCATTAATTTGTCTTCGCACTTCATCTTTATGTACATACGGATATCTGTATGTTTTCGAAAATATTGGTACCTCATCCCTAGTATTTATTCTGTGCCTTATGACACTAGTAAATGATAAATTAGAATTTGTTTCATAAAATAACTTGCTAAAATTGTCCAAAATAACTTTGAGATTGTTTTTCTCCTCAAAGTTCAAGTGTTCTGTTCTTGTCCTATTAAACAAAGTACCTTCCCAATTTTTATCTTGTGATAATTTTTCATCCACTAGATAATAATTTTCCATTGTCACTGGCCATGAAATTTTCTCCGTTAGATGTATTACATCCATACAATCTGCATTTGTCTGCAGCTCGACTTTAAAATTATTTGCATTAAAAACACCTTCGTTTACAATAATTCCTCCAGAATTATCACGAAGCTCCCTAATGTGTATTAATCCATTTTTAACAGGGGTAATTAATTTAATATTATTCAATTTAGGAAATAATAAGGGTATGGTTCTACCATTCACTCTCAATTGTTTTCTATTGAAGTCTATAACCGCGTCATAAGTTCTAAGAATGTCGTTGCCAATTATCCCATCATAACTATTATGAAATTTATATTCTATTAAGAACATTGTATTATTCGTATTTCCAAGTTCAGAGAATAATGGGATCTTGTACCTGGTATTAGTAAATATTTCACCTTGTAATGTTTTCAAGGTCATGGTTTTAGAATTAATCTTCCATTTTGGATCGCATACCCCAGGATTTACAATGGAATGAGTAGCACCCGTATCTACGATAAATTTAAATTTTTTCTTAATCACTATATAAGGTAACTCTCCGGAGAGGCCAGAAAATGAAAATTTTGGCCTGTGGGAATATTATTCGTGGTTGTCGGTTGACCTGTCTCTTGAAGTCCGTGAGAAAATTTTAATTGATCCTCCTGTGTTGTTGAAAAACTAGTTACCGGAGGATTTTGTAGTCTACCTAATTCCCTAGCTTCTACTACAGGTTGTATGTTACTTAAATGTTGGTTTGGATATAAGTTATTACTGTCATTAGGAAATTTGTAGGAATAAACTGGGGTTCCAAAATTACGAACCATATTGATATCCATGGGTTCCGAAACTTGTCTATAATAAGAATTTTGATTCTGAGTTGTTCCAGGAAAATTGTAGCCACTATTGTAGTTATTTCTAGGGGTAAAGTTTTTGTTTCCCTGCTGGTTTTCAAAAGTATTCCTAGGTCTTAAGATATTATTTCCGTTATCAAAATTATTAAACCTATCCACATGGTTCCTATAATTATTATTATTGGGTCTATTATTAAAATTTCCATTACTGGAAATGTAAGAGTCTCTGTTACCATTCTTATTCGCTTCAAAGCGTCGATTACCATTATTGTCCTTGCCTCCAGCATGAGAGCGATTTCTTCCCCTGTTATCGATGTTACCATTTAAATTGTTCCTATCGTTGTTAACGTACCCTGATGTAAACAAAATATTCATAGCCTCCTCGAGAGTACTCGGATTTCTACACGCTAACACAGTTTTCATTGGCTCTGGCATTTTCTGTTTGAAAATGTTAAGAGCAGTTCTCACATTATTGCAAGCAATGCGCTCACTTTGTAGACACACTCCCAGGTCAGAAACAGTTTTGTTATTGAGGCTTCTAAGTCTATTTTTAATTTCATTGTAGAAATCGACGACACCTGTTTTAAAAACCGTGGATCGAAGCTTATCGTACAATTCCTCAGTACTCTGATACTCTCCGAAATAATTAATCAAAATTGTCTTAATTTCGTCCCAAGTATGAGCATGAAAATTAATTTCAATTGCCTCCTTAGCACTACCTTTAAATTTGCTCTTAATAAAATCCAGAAAAAGTAGTTGGGAAGATTGATCATATTGGGAAAAGAGAGGGTTGATTTTATCAACAAGAGAAATAAAGGTATATAAATCTTGCCTATCGCCTGTAAATTCCGGTAATCTCTCTGTAAACCTAAGAGGGTCCAAAGAAATTGGAATGAAGGGAATATTTTGTTGTTCCTGAGCCATATTGCATAAAAATATAAAATATAAAATATTGAAATTTATCGGACTAAAATAAATGATTCTAACAGTTAAAATTAATTAAAAGAAAAAGGAGAACGTAAAAAAAATTTTTATTTTGAGTTCCAAATTGTATATAGATTTATGTATTGTATGTATACACCTACATATGTATGTGCATGTAACATCAAATAAATTAAACAGGTATTATTGTATTAATACTAGATTTATAACAAAATATTTTAAACTAACACTTATGTATGAATTTATTTATACTTAAATTATTTTCAGCTCTATTGTTTTCAGTTGATGAATTTTTCCAGCGGTGTCTCAATTTCTTTATCTACTTTGTGTAGGGGTCTCCAGAATTTTCTTCACTTTCTCGATTTTGATTAAAAAGTAATATTTTCTTATTTTGCTTATTGGACAAATATTTTCCCACTTGTATAGAGTTTGTTTTAATTTAAAGGGTATTTCAGTTTAAAACCCTTTCGTATTTTTATAAAAATTTTTTTTGTTTAGTTTTAGATTTTAGGTTTAATTGAGTTTGTCTTACTTTTTATTGATTTTTATCACCAATATTATGTATATTCAGGTAAAAAATAACGTTGTATATTCAAAGAAGTTAGTTTTGCACTTTAGAATTTTTGTGTACATTATGCAAGTACAATATTCGTTTATATGTATTGTTTTAAGGATTCACGTCCTTTTATATGTTTTTTTTAAAATTCAACTTTCTTTTTATTAAAATTGTACTTTTTGAGCAATATTCACATTTAAAATTGTAATTATTCGATTGCCCATAAGGACATTGAAATGTCTAGTATCTTTTATATTTAATTTTCACTTAAATATAAAGTCAAAGGATACTTGGGTAATCCTACCGACTGCGCCAGTTTTGTTTATTGTCCGAAACTTTTTATAAAAACACTTAACTTTTGGGTTTTTATTTCTTATTAAATCAGTTTTTATTTATATTTTTTGGTTATAACAATAGTTTATTTTATACATTTAATATATTTTAAATATATTTTAAATATGTACATATTTATTAAAAATAATAGTTTTGTTTTAATTATGCGGGTGCATTAATTCCTTTCTATGCCAAAATTACTACTGAATCAACTTTTTGTAAAGACTTCTTCTTTACGAGTTTATAGAAAACAACTGTTCATGATTGTGCATGATATTTGGGAATGCAGAATCATGATTGCTTACCAACAGTTGAATTATTAACAAATTATAACGCCTGGTATTTTAAGCATACAGAATCATGATCACTTACTTTTACATTTACATCGTTCGTATGTAAGAAAGAAAACAAGATTGTGCATGCTCAATTACGCTTAGCAACACATACCAAAATAAAACCGGTTATTAATGATTATTGCTACTTATCTTACGTACACATTTTATGTATGTACATATGTAAGAAAGTAAACATTATTGAACGTATTTGTTGTAACTAAGCAACAAGTGACCAGCAATATAATTAAATTAAACCACAATATAAAGTACTGGGCATTCATAAATATTATTAATGTTTGTTGTTGTGAGAACAATGTACATATATATAATTAATAGGGGTATTCATACGTATATGCATATAACTACTAACCTCTCCACTTTTTGCCAGGCTTCATTCTCCGTCCCTTTCGAAGTTCCCCGATTATCGCAATTTTCATGCGAAACCTTCGTTGAATCAATTTTGTTCCCACGAGTATTGGGGAAAGAAAAGTCGACCCGCACAGAGCCCCACATGCACAGGCAATTCTAAATTGAAACTGGAGGTCAACCGGTCTCCAGAGTTCACATACTAGCGACCAGGATTCCTCCTGGCCACGCATCCCTCGGCGAATGTAGTCCCACTGTGGATTAGGGTAGATTTATACGAGTCTACAACTCCCTGGCGTGGTCGTGAAGACCAGCCGTGGTCCATAGGGCCAATTACAGCAACACTGGGTGGTCCAACCTGAATGAGAGAGGGAAAACCACCCAGTGGCCAAGTCCATCAGCCGTCCCCACATAGGGGAAAACAGACGCTGACAGACAGTAATAATAGTATGTTATTACTTATGTAATAAGTATGTTTTAAAAATTTCCGTTTCAAGAACATCTAAATAATCTCATTTCGGTGATAATAGTTAAACATTTAATTCTCTCCATTATAACAGTTTTTCTTTTTTTTTTACCGACATTAGTTACGATGATAATAGGTTTTACCGTGGAGACCGCAACGATTTAATTAAACTCTAGCTAGATGACAGATATATCATCTGTTGTCTGCCGCCCACGTTATAATTTAGGTTTTCATAATTTAAATGCGTCATCTACTGACTGTTTAAACATGTGAATATTAAATTATATACGAGAGGATATGCTGATGGAATTATGGATTTAAAATTACTGTCATAGAGTCACAAGATTATTTATATAAATGTCAAATGTAAATTCAACATTGTATGACAATTTAGATTGTTGTTGTGTGTAAAACAATTAGTTTTATTTGCTTTATTTTGGTACACACAATGTAAACATACGAAAAATGCACGCATGTCTTTCAATATAAATTTAATAATTTTTATGGCTAATAACACTATGCTAGTTGAAAAAACAGACAAGCCGGGCACCTGGCGTTTTAACATAACTCGGGTACGCTGAATCCAGTGGTGCCCACGGTTTTTTAAGATTGGCTCTGGTTTTCGAGATATACCGTTATTTCGAAAATGCAGGAGGTTGCACAAGATATGTTCGCGTAACTCAAAAACGCTTTAGTTTATTGAAAAAACTTAAAAAATCGAAATTCTGCAACAAAATTTCCTTTAAGAAAAGTAAAACTTCTTTCTTATATCCGCAGTCGTTTTAGAAACATAATTTTTTTTTTTTTAAATAATTTTTTTATCAAAATTTCGAAATGTTTGTTTTTTAAAAATTCATAAAAAATCAAAAAAAGCAGCTAGGCTTCTAATTTTTTGCAGACATATAAAAAACGAAGCTGATAACAAAACAAGCAACTTTTGATTCTATTCACAAAAGTCGACAAATTGTAGTTAATTTAAGAATTTCATAAAACGCAATATTTGTATGGGAGCCCCCCTAAGAAGTGAAGTTACCGATCAAAAAATTCTTAGAATTAAGAAATATTTCTTTGTATTTTATTGTGCTTACAAAACCACACAAATCGTCCTTTTATTGTGCAGTCAAAACCGCACTAATCGGTCTTGTAAAAAAACTTAAATAACATATTCTATTGTTATACCTGAAACAGGTAGAAATATTATTCGTCCTGTTTTGTTTTACAAAACATGGTCATGAAGGTCTCGACAGGTACTTTGATTAAAACAATTACAGTATAAATAAGAGTTCCTCAACCCCTTCACTGTCATATGGAAAGTTATAAAAGTCAAATTAAATTAATACACGCTTTTCTATTCAAATTTATTATTTTTTTCTTTTGCATATTTGATTTAGTGAAACCTGAACTATATAAACATCTTTACTTAATTATTTGTAGTTGGAGTTGTATATTATAAGAAATTCAGTTAAGCATAAAAAACGATGACGGGAGTATACACTTTTCCATCTCTGAAGTAGTTATATGACATTTTCTGAGTATAAGTAAACTTGTAAAATATGTTGTACAAAATCTAATATAAAAGTTATTAACAAAATCTAATATAAAAGTTATTAACAAAATGTGAGATAAATTTATAAATCCGACGACATACAACTCTCTGTGTAATCAATTACACAGGTAACACAATTTCTAATGCTCATGCTTTCCTAACCAACTTGCGTACACACAGAAAACAGATTCATTGTGGTAACCGAATATGTTGCCAATCGAATTCCTTCGGTTCCACGTACTACCTCTTAATTCGTTTGTAATAACTGACAAATTAGCTTCTTAGCATGGTAGATTTAGTAGCAGCAGTATAATTTTAGTAACCCAACGATTGATGTAACTAAATAAAAAAAAATATTGAATTGGTGTTAACAAAAGAATAATCAATTATTATGATCAATTCTTTGATTGAACCAGAAATATAAAAAACACATTTTTTTTTATTATTTTTTTTATATTTTTTTATTAATAATATTGACATTATATACCCAAGGCATATTTATTCATCAGGTAATTGCAGTTCGGAGAGAATTTTTTGATTATATTTTTTATATATGAAGTTTGACATTTGAAATAAATTAGAAAAGAGAGAAAATTGTTTTTTATTTATGCCTTTTGACAGCTGAAATTAAAAATAAGTAATAAAAAAAATAATCAGCTGACGAATCAAGAGTACCTGATGAATAAATATGTATGCCTTGATAGTACCTATAAAATAAATATAAAAAATATATGTATGTACAAAAACAAAACTAGAAATTGCAAATATTATTATGATCAACTCTTGATTTTCTTCTTAGTCTCTAAGACTGTTCTCGCCTTATCCAACTCGGTCATTACGTTGCGGTGCTAACGCGGCAAAAAAGAAGGCATCGCTAAGTTTCTTCGGTTAGTTGTGGTTCGAAGATACCACAGCGATATAAACTTACTTAAACTAAATACATGTTCATATGTATGTATGTATGTATGTATGTATGTATGTATGTATGTATGTATGTATGTATGTATGTATGTATGTATGTATGTATGTCTTTTGAGTGACTTAAACCTATTTTGCATCTCCAGTCCATTCATCTCCAGAACCATCAATGACGGTATTATTTACTTGCAAATTTCCGAATTTGAAAGTTCATTTTGCGTACTGATGTGCATGATAATATTTTGAAATACACAATCGACTCGACTCGATTTTATTTCATGTCACAAAAAAGTAATTAAAACATTTTTATATTTATTTATTTTTTTTTTAAATTTTCCTCAACAAAAAATATTGGTTTTGAGTTTGAGTTTTTCACAATTGACAGAAAAATAAGTTGTGTTTGAAAGATAGTATTTCTATTTCTTGTTTATAACAAATAACACTTTGCTAGTTGAAAAAACAGACAAGCCGGGCACCTGGCGTTTTAACATAACTCGGGTACGCTGAATACAGTGGTGCCTACGGTTTTTTAAGATTGGCTCTGGTTTTCGAGATATACCGTTATTTCGAAAATGGAGGAGGTTGCACAAGATATGTTCGCGTAACTCAAAAACGCTTTAGTTTATTGAAAAAACTTAAAAAACCGAAATTCTGCAACAAAATTTCCTTTAAGAAAAGTCAAACTTCTTTCTTATATCCGCAGTCATTTTAGAAACATAATTTTTTTTTTGAAAAAAAATTAATTTTTTTTAACAAAATTTCGAAATTTTTGTTTTTTAAAAATTCATAAAAAATCAAAAAATGCAGCTAGGCTTCTAATTTTTTGCAGACATATAAAAAACGAAGCTGATAACAAAACAGGCCATAAATCTTTAAAATCTGTTAGCAACTTTTGATTCTATATTCTATTCACAAAAGTCGATAAATTGTAGTTAATTTAAGAATTTCACAAAACGCAACCCCCTAAGGGATGGTGCTAAAGGGATTAAAGTCTGTCTACAACTTTTGATTTTTTCAGAAAAGATGAAATTTTTTAATTTTTTATAATAACCACACTAAAAAACTTTTGTTGTTAAATAGTTAATGTTAAAGTTTTTATTTAGAAATTTATTCTTCTTCCTCCTGCAGATTTCAACAAATATCTCCTTATAGCGAATCATGTTGTTTGCCGCTATACCAGTGTTCGAGCCTAGCTGTTACTTGGTGAAATCTCTCGCCATGTTCATCAGACTCGGCTGGTGATTGTTCATTCAATTTTTCGGCATGGTAATGCAAAAAATGTATTTTCAATGGCATTCTAACGTTTAAGTTTTTAAATGTGGTTAGCGTATTTTTGATTAAAATTCGCCAGTTTTCAGACCGATTATTTCCTAATACATTTTCTATTACTGATTTCACACAATTCCAGGCCAATAGCTCGATATCATTCAATGCAACCTCAAATTCATGGTCCTTCATAAAACGACGAATGTCCGGTCCATTAAGAGTTCCGGTAAAATAAAAACATTATGATATGAAATATAAATCTAATTTAATAAAGTAGTTAGAGTTCATACCTTCTTTTACTTTCATGCCGCTTAATCGTGGAAAAATTCGGTGCAATTCGATAAAAGCAACACCATCTGTGCTCAATGCTTTTATAACATTTTTTACAATACCCAGTTTGATGTGTAGTGTAGGAAGCATAATCTTTTCCATCGGCACAAGTGGTAATTTAATAACATTGTTTCTATGCAATCAGCTTTCCTCACGTAAAGCCCAATCCCGTTTATTTTACTGGCCGCCATCGAAACGCGTATTCCATAAGCACATGAAGCACATATTTTTAGTATAGCCCAATAGCATGCCTCTTAAAAGTGCTACCACTTTTAAATCTGCGCATATTCTTCACTTGTGGTCTTTATATTTAATTAACTGCATTATTTTTTCATTGATGCGTATGTCTCTTTAGTATTTGCGCTTAGTGCTATCGGAATAGGACTTTTTAAATAAGTGACATGTAGCAAAACTGCTTTTAAGCTACTTTTGGAAGAATCAATAAATAAGCGCCAATCTCCAGGATTATATTCATTTTGCATTGTTAAAACCAGCCGCGGATGTCAGTACAATACGCGATAGAATTATTCTCAATTTATTTTAAAAAAAGTCGTAAATCGTATATTACGATTGATAGCCCCGTATATTTGTACACCTGGTGCTAAAATATTAGCTCGTTTAAACTCTTTTGTCAAGAGAATGCTCTGTCTTTGAGATAATTTTAGACGCCGTACCATTATATCCAGACGATATTGCATGATTTTGCATGATTTCATTGTGACTGCATGGAACCGTGATACATGACGATTGATACATTGAAGTAGCTGGTCCACCCGCTTCAACAGAATTAATTATTGAGGGAATATGTTCTGTTTGTATATGGCTATCCGGAACAGGAATTTCATCAGAATGTGGCAGCGGAAATCGAGCATATGCTGTTTCAGTATAATATATATAAGTCATTTTTCTTCTGTTGATACCCGCTGTATAATTTATGCACGCATAACAGTCATCTTCAACATAAACTATGGGATCTCTCCAAATCATTGGAACACCAAATGGCATGGCGTCTTTATTTTTGACCAACTTATTTAAATGGTAAATGCAGTGTTTACACACTGTTGATGGTGTCAAACTCTTACCATATATAACACTTACAGAAAAATATGATTCATACAAGGTACTTGTTTCAGTAGTGATTTAACGGCGACTTTGCATATTTTTATATTTCCCACACACATAACAAAAGTAACTAAACTTTTTACACGCCTCCATCGCCTCCATCTTAGATATTTCAATATAACTGATTGGATTCAAGACTGTCAAAGGCTTTTAACTTCACTGATCACTTTCGCAAGCACTTTCCATATGACTGTGAAGGGGTTGAGGAACTCTTATTTATACTGTAATTGTTTTAATCAAAGTACCTGTCGAGACCTTCATGACCATGTTTTGTAAAAAAAAAAACAGGACGAATAATATTTCTACTTGTTCCAGGTATAACAATAGAATATGTTATTAAAGTCTTTTACAAGACCGATTAGTGCGGTTTTGACTGCACAATAAAAGACCGATTTGTGTGGTTTTGTAAGCACAATAAAATACAAAGAAATATTTCTTAATTCTAAGAATTTTTTGATCGGTAACTTCACTTCTTAGGGGGGCTCCCATACAAATATTGCGTTTTATGAAATTCTTAAATTAACTAAAATTTGTCGACTTTTGTGAATAGAATTAAAAGTTGCTAACAGATTTTAAAGATTTATGGCTTGTTTTGTTATCAGCTTCGTTTTTTCTATGTCTGCAAAAAATGAGAAGCCTAGCTCCATTTTTTGATTTTTTATGAATTTTTAAAAAACAAAAATTTCGAAATTTTAATAAAAAATATTAATTAAAAAAAAAAAAATTATGTTTCTAAAACGACTGCGAATATAAGAAGGAAATTTTATTGCAGAATTTCGGTTTTTTAATTTTAAGCTAAAGCGTTTTTGAGTTACGCGAACATATTTATGTTGTGCAACCTCCTCCATTTTCGAAATAACGGTATATCTCGAAAACCAGAGCCAATCTTAAAAAACCGCGGGCACTACTGAATTCAGCGTACCCGAATTATGGTAAAACGCCAGGTGCCCAGCTTGTCACGAAAAAAAGTGTAAATTTCTTGCACAGTGTAATTAATAGTTGTACTTTTAAGGTGTAAGAAGAAGACGTAAAGATATGACGAGAATTTTTAATTAAAAAAATGTATGCGTTGTTTTGTCTAAAACCAATTACACAGAAAAAAATAAAAATGAATTTCAATTAAAAAATTCGCGATATCAATTAAAAAATTATTTTATTTTCCACTAGTAAACGAATTTGCAGTCCCAATTAAACTTTTTATATTAAATTAATTAAAAATATTTTTAATTAAATACTTAATAGCAGTAATTAAAATATTAATTGAACACTTTTGAAATCTTCAGTTAAATTATTCGTTAAGGCACTTATACATTTAATCAGAAAATAACATTTACTTGATTAAAATATTAGTCATATTGTTACGTTTATACCTTTAATAAATGTTAGATTATTTCCTTTAAATACTCTTTGAGTTCTTTTATTGCAATTAAAAACACTTTACATTCGTTATAAAATTAAGAGCACTTTATTTATTTAAATACACTCAAATATTGTTCTTATATCACTTTACTTATTACACTTATGGTTATACACTTTTGTTATCAAACTCACTTTGATACGCACTTTACAAGCTCTATTGTAATACTGAACATGTTAGCTGTGTTGTTCGGCTATTTATAGTAACATAGTGGTGTTCGGTAACATTCGACAAAGTTCTCGTATGTACATTCTAGTACATTCGAAAACCGTTACATTTAAATTAAGACGTTAAGTAATATGCACGAATAACAGAAGTGCCTAAAAGTATGCTACACATAATAACAAACAACATTTTCGAACAACCAGCAAAATAAACTAATACAAATAAAACTACAGTAACTTAAACTACTACAACTAAAACAAATTATAATGTAAAATAAGCTATTTAAAAATAAATCTGTAACAATATTTTAGTTCAGAAAATAATTAAAAATTTAATGTATAATAAAATATCGAATACAAATTACCAAAACTTTAATTAAACTATTAATTTATGGAAATAAAAATATTTTTTATATTTCATGTTTTTTTCATATATTTATTGTATTTTTCTTTTTATTAATACAATTTATAATAATGAAATAGCATGTAATGATATAAAACAAGTAAGAGCGCTATATTCGGCCGTGCCGAATCTTATATACCCTTCACAACGTGTAGTCATGCAATAACAGTGGTTTGTGTCACCATTCATCCCATATGAAATACGTACATACATATAAAAAAATACATATATAAAAACGTCCCATTGTAAAATTATAAATTCACGCATGTATGTTAAAAAAACAAAAATTTAAAAAAAAAATTTAAAAAAAAAATTTTTTAAAAATTTAAAAAAAAAAATTTAAAAAATATATTTAAAAAAAAATTATTATGTATATAATATATATAAAACAAAAAATAAATAAAAAAAAAATTAAAAAAAAAAAAATTAAAAAAAAAATAATAATAAAAATATAAATAATATATTAAATAAAAAATAAAAATAAAAAAAAATTTTAAAAAAAATTTTTTTGGCTCAGCTGGGATTCGATGCCACGTTTTCTCTATCCAGTATACACGTTTGTATGTATGTATGTTGTTGTTGTAATGTTGTTTTTGTGAAAAAAAAAATCGAGGTGGTCGTGGGTTTTTGCTCATATCTCAGTTGTTTATGTACCGATGTTTCTGATTTTCAACACCGATCTACTCCCGAATATTTCTGATATTTTAATACCTTACCCGGGTCCAACCTATGTCGGGGGGCTTCAAAAAGTTGATTTCAACATACACACGGACAGACGGACAGACTGACAGGGCTTAATCGACTCCCTATTCATAAGCTTTCAGAAAATATATACTTTATGGGGTCGGAAACGAAAATTGTAGAAATTTCACACGGAATGACAAACCTATATATACCCTTTTTATACCCTTCACCTGTGGCGCACAAGGGTATATATAGCTTTGTCATTCCGTTTGTAATTTCTACAATTTTCATTTCCGACCCCATAAAGTATATATTTTCTGAAAGCTTATGAATAGAGGAGTCGATTAAGCCCTGACCGTCTGTCCGTGTGTTGGTTGAAATCAACTTTTAGAAGCAACTATATGTTCCTCAGATCTGTATATGGTATCAATCTCTTGGAAATATCCAGGAATGAATCGCTATTGAAATTCAGCACAATCGCCCCATAACTTTCTGAGATATGAGCAAAAAACCACGACCACCTCGTTTTTTTCACAATTACAACAACAACATACATACATACATGTAAAAAACATACCAAACAAAAAAAATTGCAAAAAAAAAATATTAAAAATAAGAAAAAAATAATAAAAAAAACTACAAAAAAAAATTTTAAAAAAATTTTTTAAAAAAATTTTAAAAAAATATAAAAAATAATAAAATATAAATAATATATTAAATAAAATAAAATAAAATTTTTTTGGCTCAGCTGGGATTCGATGCCACATTTATTCTAACGTGTACGTATGCACGTATTTCATATGGGATGAATGGTGATACAAACAATTGTTATTGCATGACTACACGTTGTGAAGGGTATATAAGATTCGGCACGGCCGAATATAGCACTGTTACTTGTTCACTGTGTGAAGGGTATAAAAAAAAATAATACGATATATATAAAAAGCTTATCATATATTTTGCAAACAATTTATTTTGTGGTTGAATTTATTCCTTAAAGCTGGAGAAGTTTTAATTCTGTTGCTAATTCCTCACTGGATGCAGATGGTATTACAAAGCTTTCTTGCGAATCTGCTACCGAGTATCTCTTTCTAATTTTTTCACCACTTGGAGTATTTGCAAAAGACTGTTGAGGAGGCCAAAGTTTGTGTGTTTGCCAAATCGTTGTTAAAATTTAAGATTCTGAAATAGAGAAAATATATTTTTATATATATTATTTTTAGTTACTAATTTAAGATTTAATTTTATTTACAAGTAAGCGGGTATAAAAAAAGAGTTTGTTGGACAAAAACTATAATTTACCTACCTTCGTTACTTGATTCAGAATTTTGCAGATCCTTGAGCAGTGCAGAACAAGCTAATTTGTTTTTAAAAACATTTATAAGACTATTTCCTAGTCTCTTTAAAGCATTTTGCTGTCGGATATTTTCAAGTGAAGTCTATGTTGATTTAAAATTGAAAAAAATGTATATTTACAAAAAATTTTATCTGTTATTATTGCACATATTTTAGCATTTAACTTACTTTTTGCATACACACGATTAATAAACAAGTAAGAGCGCTATATTCGGCCATGCCGAATCTTATATACCCTTTACAACGTGTAGTCATGCAATAACAGTTGTTTGTATCACCATTCCATATGATATACGTACATACATATAAAAAACATACATATATAAAAACATCCCATTGTAAAATTATAAATTTACGTATGTATGTTAAAAAAAATAAAAAAAAAATTAAAAAAAAAAATTTTTAAAAATATTTAAATAAAAATATTGAATAAAAATATTTAAATTAAAAAAAAATAATAATAAAAATATAAATAATATATTAAATAAAAAATAAAAAAAAAATTTTTTTTTTGCTCAGCTGGGATTCGATGCCACGTATATACGTTTGTATGTATGTATGTTGTTGTTGTAATGTTGTTTTTGTGAAAAAAAATCGAGGTGGTCGTGGGGTTTTGCTCATATCTCAGTTGTTTATGTACCGATGTTTCTGATTTTCAATAGCGATCTACTCCCGAATATTTCTGATATTTTAATACCTCACCCGAGTCCAAGCGATGTCGGGGGGCTTCAAAAAGTTGATTTCAACATACACACGGACAGACTGACAGGGCTTAATTGACTCCCCTATTCATAAGCTTTCAGAAAATATATACTTTATGGGGTCGGAAATCAAAATTGTAGAAATTTCACACGGAATGACAAACCTATATATACCATTTTTCACTGTGTGAAGGGTATAAAAAAACTACAGGAACAACAACAATTGGAACACATGGCGCACAACCTCCTGCTTTAAATTCTTATGTAATACTAAAACAACTTTGAATGATTTTGTTTAGCAAAATGCATGATACCAGGCTTGCCATTTTATCACTTTTCCAATAAAATGCTTAATGCTAGTTTTGCTTTTATGTTATACCCGTAAGGGAGAGCTCATAACCAAATAATGTATGCTGCTATGTTATTAATAGATCGGACGATAATTTTAGTCGAATTTTTTCATAAAAAATCTTAAAAATGAATTATTAAATAAACATCTTTGCTTAGTTAACACTTTATTTGTTTAAATATATTATTAATAAAAAAAATTTTTAATTTAATTGACCAAAATATAGAATATGTATTTGTGTTGTAAATTATTTTCTTAAAAACACTTACAATTTTAATGTTAAAAAAATATAAAATTTTTAGTACAATTCCTTCTAAGGTTTGCACTTTTTCTCTATCACCTTATAGCAACACTGCATTATACAAGAAAACAAAGTAAAAAATTCTGCAACAACAAATTTTCTTACTTCTTTTGCTTTAATTTAGTTAATTTGCTTTAGTCTTACCTAAACAGTTATTTTTTATTTTGAGTATACACAAGTTAAAATGTGTTGCATACTGACAAAAAGTATAGTAAAAAGAAGCGTAAATTTAGAGTTCATACACAAAAAACAACATATTTCTACTTTTTTAAATATTAACATCATTGAGAGAGGTAATGCTTTTTAAACAATTAAAATATTAATTAGTTTAATTAAACTATTAATTAAAACAGATATTTTATTCCAATTAACACGTTAATTAGAAAAACTTTGTCAATATTTTTTCTGCGTAGATACAAAAATCTATATATATAAAAGTGAAACTCTGTGTGTGTGTGTGTTAGCTTTAGACTCCGAAACTGTAAAACCGATAGGGCTCAAACTTTGGTAAGTTGTTGTACACATACCGGGGAGTGTTTATGGGTGAACAAAAGTGGGCGGGGCCACGCCCATAAAAAATTAGATATCAGTTTTAGCTACTTGCACTTGACCTATTTTTCTGAAACTTTGCACACATCTCGAGCTGTCATAACTAAAAAATCTCGTGATAGGAAAAGTGGGCGGGGCCACGCCCATAAAAAAAATTAAATTTTGAGGTACTTGCACTGGACCGATTTTTCTGAAACCTTGCACACATATTAAGCTGTCATGACTTTATAATATCGTGATTAAAAAAGTGGGCGGGGCCACGCCCATAAAAAATTAGTTATCAGTTTTAGCTACTTGCACTGGACCGAATTTTCTGAAACTTTGCAAACATACTGAGCTGTCATGACTTTACACTTTCGTCATTAGAAAAGTGGGCAGTGCCACGCCTATTAAAAAAAAGTATCATTTTGAGGTACTTGCACTGGACCGATTTTTCTGAAACTTTGCACACATATCGAGCTGTCATGACTAAATAATTTCGTATTTAGAAAAGTGGGCAGTACCACGCCCATAAAAAAAGGTATCATTTTGAGGTACTTGCACTGGACCGATTTTTTTGAAACTTTGCACACATATTGAGTTGTCATGACTATACAGTTTCGTATTTAGAAAAGTGGGCAGTGCCACGCCCATAAAAAAATGTATCATTTGGAGGTACTTGCACTGGACCGATTTTTCTGAAACTTTGCACACATATTGAGCTGTCATGATTTTATAATTTCGTGATTAGAAAAGTGGGCAGGGCTAGGCCCATTAAAAAAGTTATAATTTTAAGGTACTTTCACTGGACGGACTTTTCTGAAACTTTGCACACTTATTGAGTTGTCATGACTATACAGTTTCGTAATTAGAAAAGTGGGCAGTGCCACGCTCATAAAGAAAAAGTTATAGTTTTTAGCTTTGCACTTGATATTCGATTAAAATTTAGAATGCGATTAAAATTCATGAAGGGGCGTAGCAACGCGCGCCGGGCTTTTCTAGTATATAATAAATATAACAAATCTATACTCAGTAGTTACGTTTTTTATTAAATTTGTGTATTAAAATTTAAAATTTTTTTACAAATTTTGCGAAGACTAAGAATTTTTAAAAAGCTTTTCAACCATCGAGAACATTTTTAAAATTTTTTATATAATTTACTTTAAGTAAAGAAATTATCAAATTTTTTCTTACATAAAACTTTACCCATAATTTTTTATATGAACCAGAAACATTTTGTACAAAAGATATCAAAAATTATTTTACAAAAACTTTTTTCAAATATTATAGATTATTACAAAAGATGGTGCTATAACACTGCGTTAAAGTAAGCAAAGTACTCAAGTACCTGAGGTGTACGAGGGTATATATAGCTATACCGTTTGTAATTTCCTACCACATAAAGTATATATTTTCTGAAAGCTTATGAATAGAGGAGTCGATTAAGCCAAGACCGTCTGTCCGTGTGTTGGTTGAAATCAACTTTTAGAAGCAACTATATGTTCCTCAGATCTGAGTATTTTTTTTTTTGTTTTAAATACATATTTTTTTTGTAATTTTTTTTTTTTGGAAACATACGTAAACTCAATTTATAATTCTGCAATGGGATGTTTTGTATATGTATGTATGTACGTATTTCATATGAGATGAATGGTGATACAAACAATTGTTATTGCATGACTACACGTTGTGAAGGGTATTCAAAAGCTTTCAGAAAATATATACTTTATGGGGTCGGATGTGAAAATTGTAGAAATTTCAAACGGTATATAAGATTCGGTACGGCCGAATATAGCACTGTTACTTGTTTACATTATTTTTAAGCTTAGAGTGCATATCTATTTTTTCTTTAATTACTATGCTTGTGTAAAAAGACATTATATACTTATGTAATTTTATGAAATAAACCTGTATAGTTGTTTTTAAAAAAGCCATGTTTTTCACTAATTTCAATAGACTTTAGAGATAAGAAACCAATCACCTACTTTGTGTACGATCAATATCTTTTTTTACACGGTTTTTATTTTGCACGGGTTTTCCTGGAACCAATTACTGTGTAAAAACAGAATTAGTTTATATGTATATACCCTAACACTCACTGTGTACGGTATAAAAATATACTTTTTGTTTTTTTCTAATATTTTTTATACCCTTCACACGATAATGTAAATAATAATGAAATGTGGACAGAAAAAAAGGTTTAACCTTTTTTATTTAAATATTTTTTAGCATACTTCTTATATTTAGAAATTAGTTAAAACTTAAATCCACCATGATTTTTAAGAAGAGCTTCAATTCTTCTAGGCATCGGTGAAATTAACTTTCGACAGGTCTCTATCGGGATATTAGGTATACCATACAATTTTAATATTTTGCCATAATTCATATTTATTTCTGCTGGAAAGCTTAGAAACTTCTCGCTTGAGTTCACCCCAAAAGCTTTCAATAGGGCTGAGGTCTGGGGACTGGCTTGTCCACTCAACAACGTTTAGCTTCTTCTCCCGAAATCATTCACTCACCAGTTTTGATGAGTGTTTCGGGGCATTACCTGTTGAAATTTCCATAACAGTAGCATACTCTCCATAGAAAATGATAGCATAACTCTTTCCAACAAATCCTTGTACGTAAATCTGTCTATTGTATTTTCAATACGATATATCGGACACACTCCCTTCCAGGAAAAGCACCCACATAACAAGGCATTTCTTCCTCCATGTTTTACTGACTTTTTGGTAAATCCAATATGAAATTCCTTTCCAACGTACATTTCTCTCTGCATCATTCCCAAACAAATTTATTTTAGTTTCATCGGTCCAAAGGATGCCACCACTTTTTCTCACCTTTAGTGAGAAAGCAAGTTTATGAGGCAAAGCAAATTTCATCCTCTTCTTTAAATTTGCTTGTCTGCCGCGTCTTTCTCTATTTTTTTTTTTTTTGGTTTTAAAGCAATAGTGACAAAGTTCTCAGACTGCCCTAACGTTTTAGCAATAAATTTGTAGGTTTGTCCTTGATTTCGGAGCTGATGAACTATGCGTCCTTCTTCTTTACTGCAATAACGACAACGACACATCTTTTATAAAGCTTTGTCATTCCGTTTATAATTTCTACAATATTCATTTCCAACCCCATTTATATTTTTAAAAGCTTATGAATAGAAGAGTCAATTAAGCTATATCCGTCTGTCCGTGTGTTGGTTGAAATCAATTTTTAGAAGCAATAACATGTTCCTCAAACCTGTTAATGGTATCAATCTTTTGGAAATATCCGGGAATGAATCACTATTGAAATTCAGCAAAATCGCTTTATGGTTTTCTGAGATATGAGCAAATAAACGCGACTGCTTCTGTTTTTTTCCATATTTTTACCACCAAAATTAAAATTTTTCTGCCATATAATAATTTTTAGGTACTTTTGTTATTATTTGTAGATATAATAAGCTTCTAGAGATATTTGAATAAATTGGGGTCTAATCCAGAGGTCCAAGCCGTTGGAAAATAGTCAGCGGCGGCGGCTGAGTGCAAAAATAACCGGCGGCGGCTGAGTGCAAAAATAACCGGCGGTGGCTTCAAGCTGGCTAAAGCCGATATAAAACAAGTAACAGTGCTATATTCGGCCATGCCGAATCTTATATACCCTTCACAACGTGTAGTCATGCTATAACAATTGTTTGTTTCACCATTCATCCCATATAAAATACGTGCATATGTATATACTGGTTAGAATATATGTGGCATCGAATCCCAGCTAAGCCAAAAAAAAATTTATTTTATTTTATTTAATATATTATTTATATTTTATTATTTTTTTTATATTTTTTTTTTAATTTTTTTAAAAAATTTTTTTAGAAAAATTTTTAAAAAATTTTTTAAAATTTTTTTTTAAATTTTTTTTTTGTAGTTTTTTTTATTATTTTTTTCTTATTTTTAATATTTTTTTTTTTGTAATTTTTTTTGTTTGGTATGATTTTTACATGTATGTATGTATGTATGTTGTTGTTGTAATTGTGAAAAAAAACGAGGTGGTCGTGGTTTTTTGCTCATATCTCAGAAAGTTATGGGGCGATTGTGCTGAATTTCAATAGCGATTCATTCCTGGATATTTTCAAGAGATTGATACCATGTACAGATCTGAGGAACATACAGTTGCTTCTAAAAGTTGATTTCAACCAACACACGGACAGACGGGCAGACGGGCAGACGGACAGACGGTCAGGGCTTAATCGACTCCTCTATTCATAAGCTTTCAGAAAATATATACTTTATGGGGTCGGAAATGAAAATTGTAGAAATTACAAACGGAATGACAAAGCTATATATACCCTTGTGCACCACAGGTGAAGGGTATAAAAACGATATTCAATCTATGTATATAAATAAATTTCGAAATCGCATTGAAGAGTAGGGCAAAAAAAAAGTAGCAACAAATTTCTTTTAATTTTTTTATTAAAACATTAATATGAGAAACCGAATCATTGTTTAATATGTCGTACACAAATAAAACGATGCAGTACATGGGCATATCCATAATGTATAATAGTTTGCAATTTCAATGCAGCAACAATGTTGAAGCCCCCTCCATTAATAGCAGATATGTTTCTACAATGTAAATTCAAATCTTTAATACTATACTTTATTTTTTCTGCAACGGCAATAGCTGTATGTGGCCGAGAAAAATTTCCGTTTTTACTTCCAATTTAAATTGTTTGCAGTAATGCACTTTTATGTTTATATAAGGTAAAAGTTTATGTTTATTAGACCACATATCTAACACCAAACAAATATTTTTTTGTGATTGGCATATTACCTGTTTAACGTGTTTTAAATACAAAGTGTATACATCTTCTAATGCAGCTGATGATATGGTATACGCCCTTGGAAGAGTCGTTTTGGCATTTAATTTTTAGATATATTTTTGAAACCCACTACGCTCTACAATTGTAAATGGCTGAAGGTCAATACAGCATTTTGTAGCCAATCGGCGAGTCGTTAAAAATTTATAATTTTTTGTAGAATTTGGGTCCAATGCAGTTTGAGTCATTTGAATATTCTTCTTGTAATTAATAGACTTATCATCAATAAAATACTGTAATATTTATAGGCAGGAGGTTAGGTCTAAAAGGAGACAGTTCGGTGTTCTTGTGCACCGGCTTTAGCTCAATGTGGTGTAGGATCTTGTCTCTACCTCTAAGTTGCCTAGTTACAAAAAAAATAATAATTTTAACACCGGAAAAATAAACAAAAAATAATATTTTAGTTGAAATGATCAGCGAGCAGATATCAGAATCTTACTGATTAGGCCTACAATTCCCACCCAACCTATGAATACCCAATGGCCTTATGAAAATCTGGGTATTCCCTGAAAAGGAAAAACAAATATGTTCCTTTAATTTATCTACCCCATTTAAAATAAACAAACTTCTATATCATCATGTTACGATATAATACATTTTTAATTCATATATTAAAAAAACTTAGTTAGGTATAAAATAAATACTGAAATTATTACCAAAAGAAAAATCGATACATATATATTTAAAATTACACATAATTCACTCACCTTTAATCTGGTCGACGAAAAGAGCTCTTTCTTCGGGATTAGGATCTTATTTATTTGAAACAAAATGTTGTCGTATCTCTTTTATTATTTGTAAACAAAAAATATATGATACCTCTTTTCTTATGGTATTACAATCTCCTTTTCTTATAAATTAATTATATTTTAATAATTAACAAAATTAAATCAGTTAATTTCGTCTTTAAAAAGACAAAAGACGAGTTAAAAAAAATTTGTCTTTGGGAAACCAATGGTTAAAATGGGTAAATAAAATTCACCGGCTGAAGAAAACAAAAATAACAATTTACCTCACCAAAACTCATCAACCAAACACAATTATACCTACCAACGAAATTCGTTGCCGGTAGCTTAAGAACAAGAAAAATAAATTGAAGTTATATCAGCTACTAATTTTATATATCCCTTCACTTCACTTCCTCTTTTAGTTAAATATTTCTGTTTCCTTTTTTTTTCTATTTTATTTTTTTTATTTTTATTATATTTTATTTTCAACTACACAACACAACTTTAAGTTTAAACTGATAACTTTTCAAAAATTTCTTCGCCTTTTATAGCCTCAAATTCCTAACCAAGCCTACTACAAAGCTAAAATAAAAAATGGAAAATTTTAAAATTCAAAAAGGAAAATGTACAGTATTTTTTACAAACAAGTAGTGACAACAATAAAACTATTAAGACTAAACTTTTATAACTGGAAATTATAAAGTAGGAATATGAGATGGCGTCACAAACTGAAGCACTTTTTTTAGCGTCCTACGATTAAATAAGGGGTTAAGAATATGCCATCAGACGTGTGGCTTGTCCACTCCCTCAGATAACCCTTTGACGTATATAGGACACCGGTGTCCCTGAAGTTTACTACACACTTATTTTTAAATAGATCGTATTTTCAAATTAAATTTGGCAGTAACTGATTGTTTATAAACAAAACTGAACTCTATTTTAAAGGTTGGTACCACTGCATTGCTAAAAACGGCTAGTAATTCTGTATTTCCCCTATCAACTTAGTCATTCTCGTTTTACTGTTTTTCGAAGTGATTAAAAGTATATTTTAAGGTTTTTAAAAGTAGTTTGTGAAAGTTTCTGTAAAAATGGTAAGTAAGAATTCGATTTTTGGTGTATTTATTGCAATTTATAATTTTGAAGTGGCAAAAAAACTAAATTTTCCGTAAGGGACACCGGTGTCCCAATATGCGTGAAAGGTCAAGATTACAATAAATTCACATATAATTTTTTTTTATAATTTTAAATGTTTTAGGCCCGTAGAAGTACCAGAATATTCCATTTGACTGATAGCCAAGTAGAAGAGTATCTATAGGCAGATAATAGTGGCACTGAAGATGCACTTATTTTGGATGAAGAAGATCAAGCATTCCTACAACAAGACATGCAAGCTGGAGCTTCCGAAGTAATAATTGAACCTGCTATTCAATTTCGATAGAGCGTATAAAATAAGACCATTAATATTTAGACCATTTTAATTTAGCCTTCAAATTAGCTATGAATAATACAAAAATACAAGCAATAGATGAACATATGGTGAAATTCAAAGGGCATAACATAATGAAACAGTACATGCAAAATAAACCAGTAAAAAGAGGCTTCAAAATGTGGTGTCGTGCTGATTCTGAAACAGGATATCTATTTCAATTTGATTTATATACCGGAAAAAAGAAAGCGGGACCCGAAGTAGGATTGGGAGAAGCCGTCGTACTTGATCTTACAAAAACATTAACGGGTCTTGGCTGTGAAATATATTTGGACAATTTTTTCAATTCACCTATATTGCAATATATTCTCGCTAAGCGAAATTTAAAATCTTGTGGTACTGTTCGTATACATCGAAGACATATTCCTAAAAATTTACCATCAGGCAAGAATATGAAAAGAGGTGATATCTATGCTTCCAGTTTTGAAGGAATTTCTTTCGTAAAATGGATGGATAATAAACGTAAGCAAATAGGATCCGCTCAAAGTCTTGAGATCACATGCCCTGATATTATTAGTAAATACAATAAACATATGGGTGGGGTAGATCTAATGGATCAGAAGAAAGTCACATACGAAATCGACAGAAAATCTAAAATAAAATACTATCTGCGACTTTTTTTCGATTTGTTAGATATTGCAATAAATAATGCTTACATTATATATGTAAAATTGCACGCAAAACATCGCATTGAAGGTAACTTTCTTACGTCACTAGAATACAGACAAGTTGTCGCTAGGACTATGATTGGAAACTTTTCTATCAGAAAACATGCCTTGCCGTCTACTTCCATGACAAAAAAACGGATCCAAAATCTAGGACAAAAACAATCTTTGCCGACACATGTAATGGTAAAAGATCCTTTACGTAAGAGATGTGCGCAATGTGCAAAAAGTGGAGTAGAAAATCGGACTAACAATATTTGTGATGTTTGCAAAGTTAATTTATGCTTCACAGCAAGCAGAAATTGCTTTGCAAACTTTCACGTATAAAATTATTTATTAAATTATATTGTCTTATAAAATTTTGTAATTAAATAAAAATATATGTTTTACGTTCCTTATCGCATATTGGGACATATTTGTCCCAAGTGATTTCTTTAAATGTACTGAATTAAAATTTTTTTTTTTTAATAAATATATATTAAATACCCCTAAATATGCCATATAATTTACTCATATTCATTAAAACTTTAGCAGGTTCGTTTTGTGCGTGAAAGGGATAAGAGCCGGCTCTTAAAATTTTAATAAATCTTTCGCATGATAAGTTCCTAAAGACTTACCATCGCAGTGAGCTATTTCATACAACGAAGAACCTATTTTCCTAACAATTCTGCATTTAGAAAATTTGTCTGCCAATTTTGAATTAAAGTGCTCGGCAGCGCTGCTGCTATAAAAATTTCTTTTAAAAACTATCTCTCCGGGAGAAAATGAAACTACTCTAGATCGTAAATTATATTGGTTTCTAAGTTTCTTTTAGGACTTCTCCAAATTGTTTCTAATTTCATCACGCATAATCTCTCTTCCAACATCGTTTGGAATCACTTCAATCTCAGGTTCATTTAAAGAATCAAGTTTCCTAAGTAGCTCATAATCATTCCCATCTCCTAAGTACTTCTGACCAAATATCAAAGAGTAAGGTTCTATTCCGGTCGATTCGTGAACAGCCATATTAATGGAACACGCAAAAGCACCTATATGTTTATCCCAATCTTTCTGGTCTTTACTCACATATGCTCTAATCTTTGACAGCACGTTTCTGTTGATGCGTTCAGATGCATTTGCCTGTGGCGAATAATTGGCTGTGAACTGCTGCTTCACACCGTAACCTTGCAAAAAATTCTTAAAATCATTAGACCTGAATTGTTTGCCATTGTCTGACAAAATCGTTTTTGGAACACCAAAAGTAAAAAAAAATTTCGGATTCAACAATTTCAATAATTTTTCTGCTAGTGGCAGTTCTAATAGGTTTCAAAAATACAAATTTAGAAAATTCATCAACTACAATGAATATATATTTATTTCCTCGTGACGATCCAGGATACGGACCAAGAAAATCAATAAACAACCGTTCTATAGGTCGAAAAGATTGCAACGTTTTACCCATCGGAGGTTTTAGTACACAATTTGGGGCTTTTGTTCTCTTACACGTTTCGCATCTATTTATATATTCTCGAACCTGACGTGCCATTCTGGGCCAATAATACGTTCCTTGAAGACGTTTTAAGTTCTTAAAAAAATCCATCGTGTCCAGACGTTGGACGGTCATGTGACAACGGAATAAGTTTGATAGTAAGTTCACTAGGTACCCAAACTTTCCAGTCCGAATTAACACTTACATTATCAATAGATGTTCGTTTGTGTACGATATCATTTTCAATTTTCGTATCTGGTAAACGATTCTGATTTTATTTTATATCGGACAACAATTTTATATATTGATTTGACTTGAAAGATTGATCTTTAAGTGCATTGAAAGAAAAACATATATCCTCAACAAAAGCACGGGAAAGAGCATCAGCGACGACATTTTCAGAACCCTTACGATGCTCAATTACAAAATCAAATCTCTGAAGTTTTAAGCTCCATCTTGCTAAACGACCATTTAAATCCTTTTGGTTCATTAACCATTTCAACGAGGCATGATCAGTCACAATTTTAAATGGAATCATTTCAATAAATAGCCTGAATTTTTCAACACTTAATACGGCAGATAAGCATTCTAATTCGGTAACCGTATAATTTCTCTGAGCTGAATTTAGTTTCTTTGACATATAAGCAACCACCCTATCGTGTCCATTATCATTGACTTGATAAATTACAGAACCAACACCTAACTTGCTAGCGTCACATTGAATAACGAAAGGTTTATTATAGTCTGCATGCCATAATACAGGGGACCTTGTAAGAGCATTTTTCAAATCTTCAAATGATTTCTGAGACAGTTCCGACCATACAAACGTTTTATTTCGCTCTAAGATATCTGTTATAGGTGCAGCTAAAGCAGAAAATTCTGGTACAAACCGACGGTACCATCCTGTCATACCTAAAAATCGTCTAACCTCTTTAACATTCCTTGGCACGGGATAGTCAACTATAGCGGAAATCTTTTCGGGGTCAGTCATCAGTTTTCCGTCTCCATTTATATACCCTAGATATTAAAAACTCTTAAAACAAAATTTGCTTTTCTGAATATTGATCGTAAAACCAGCTTTCCTCAATAAATTAGCAAGAATTTCGAGTCTCTTAATCATGTTATCAAAATCGGGTACTATTATGATAAGCGCATTTTTTGGTAAGACGGTTGATTTCCCTAGCATCCAAGCAAAGACGATTTTTCTCACCCCTTCTAACTAAACTCATTCCACTACACCAAGGACTATTAGTATGTTCAATTACACCCAGATCCAACATTCGATCGATTTCCTGGTGAATCATTTTCTCAACAGGAAGAGATACTGGATAATACTTCCTTTTAACTGGTTGAGAACCCTGAATGTCAATATGATGTTCTAGCAAATCTGTTTCCCCAAGATCTAGCAAAGATGAGGATGGAAACTTCAAAACAGTTTCATCTAATTTGTTGTGTTGTTCCCTCGTCAAATCGTGCATTTCCAAACTAATTTTTGATTAAATTTCATCCACAACTGCTAATTAAACATTAAATAAATTCCACAAATCATAGCCTAAATACAATTCCTGTGTTAAATCTGGAGTACCCAAAATTTTACTTCTTTGGTTTGCCCTAAAAAAGTAACCGGTAGATACACAAAGCCAATTATATTCAATTTATCACCACTAGCACATTTGAGAAAGGATTGCAGCCTAGTAAAAGATTTATTTACAGAATTCAAAAATTCTTCCGATCCTTTCCCCAAACAACTTATTGAAGCACCACTATCCATTAAGCCACTCAAAATTTTTCCAAAAATCGTTACATCCTGAAAAGGTCGATTATCTGACTTCCGTTTCCCGTCGTCAATAAAAACTACTTCAGATATTTGCTTATGCAGTAATCTAAGTTCCTTATGTAATTTCCTAACACGTAAAATTTTAGATTTATTACCGAAAATTCTTTCTCTTACTTTATTATAAATTTTCCATTCTATCATCCAAAGAAATATTACGTCTAATTTTTGAAAAATTTATATTCGAAGTTACTATTCCATCGGATGATAATTCAGACAATTCGGTTCCGGATCCAGATTGCCTCTTTGAAAGTTTAAATTTTTCTGTTTACACTTGCTACAGTTAGGACTCGTTACATCCTTTCGACCACATTTATAACAAAATAACTGGCGTTTAGGATTCGAACAATCAAAATAAGAATGCCCCTTTTTGTCGTAATTCCAGCATATGAAAATTTTACGATGATTAGGACCAGAAGTCGTTTCATCGACTTTACCTACATCCTCCTGAACCGGTAAATCTATTTCATGAACGTGTCCTCTCACTGCCTGTCTAGATGACAACTGACGTTCAACATTGCGACAAAATTCTTTTAACTCATCCAAAGTTCTAATACGAGCCGAGATCGTTAACTGCCAAAGCCTAAAATTAAGATTTCCCCTAATAATTTCTAGTAATTTGTCATCCTCAAGTGGTTGAACCATTTGTTCATTCAATTTCAAAACCTTAAAAATAAAATCGTTAAAGTTATGGTTTTCTTGTTTAAAATCCATTATTACTTTCAAAATCCGAATCCCTATGTCTAAATTTCTTAATCAAAGCCGATTTTAACTCTATCCATGAGGGTGATCCTTGGCGTTTTAAATAAACGCAATACCATTCATCTGCTCTATCCGTTAAAAGCAAATGGAAATTCGCACACACATGACTCCAAGCCAAATCTGGCCTCTGTCTAATATTTTCCACTCTAAATATAAAATCATCAACAGATATACCAGAAGAATTTCCAGAGAACTTAATATTCCAGCGAGTCATTGGACTAACTCCT
This sequence comes from Phyto melanocephala, assembly GCA_941918925.1. Taxonomy (NCBI): domain Eukaryota; kingdom Metazoa; phylum Arthropoda; class Insecta; order Diptera; family Rhinophoridae; genus Phyto; species Phyto melanocephala. The sequence continues at coordinate 59,365,340 of OW799236.1, forward strand.
TGAAAATCATTTAATACCACTTCAGCATTACGTATATTATTTTCCTGTATAGGAGCAGGAAAAGCAGACGGAACTGAATTAAATTGTCGAAATCGATTATTTATAGCTGAATTTATTAAAGAAGGAATTTGGTTTGCAAATGAACTAATTCCTAAAGAAATGCTATCTGAAATAAGTCTTTGAATTTGTGACACATCAAGGCTATCATTATTCATATTCCTAAGGGGAGAACAATGAGAATTCTGAACCTCTGGTTCAGGATGAAAAGTTGAATTTAAATTGCAATCACTAACATTATGAATTAAGACATCGTTTGGCCTATTACAAGATCCTGTTAAAGGACGGCCTTTAGTTTTACTACGAGTCACTGGAGGTATTAAAAAAACAGTTATATACTATTTAAATTAATGAAAATTCGGGGATTTACGAATAATTTAAAAGGACATCCTATATATGAATAAATAATTCATTACAAAAATTCATCTCAACCAAAATACAAAACAATAATATTAATTTAAAACAAAATAATATCACATACACGTCAATATCGAATTTCATTTATTCATTTTTGTCGCACTTAAAAAAGAATTAAATATATTCCTAAACACGACTAACAAAAACTTAAACGAAAGTTTGGCGCAACTATATAAGCTAAAAACAAAAGATCTACAAAAACAGGGCTACCAAACTAACAATACTACTCGCAACTAAGTGTCAAAAAAAAAAAAATATATTCTCTCTTAAACAAGTAGGCCTAAATAGTAACAACTTGACGCAACTGTCAACCAAAATAGTGATTTTTTTTTTTTTTTATTAAAATAGTGATTAATCAACCGACAGGACTACCAAAAAAAAACAAGAAATTCGATATAGGACGACTTAATCTATATCATCTAATCTATATAATCTATATAAAAGGAGACAGTTCGGTGTTCTTGTGCACCGGCTTTAGCTCAATGTGGTGTAGAATCTTGTCTCTACCTCTAAGTTGCCTAGTTACAAAAAAAAAAAATAATAAATTTAACACCGGAAAAATAAACAAACAATAATATTTTGTTTGAAATGATCAGTGAGCAGATATCAGAATCTCACTGATTAGGCCTACAATTCCCACCCAACCAATGAATACCCAATAGTCTTATGAAAATCTGGGTATTCCCTGAAAAGGAAAAACAACAATGTTCCTTTAATTTATCTACCCCATTTAAAATAAACAAACTTCTATATCATCATGTTACGATATAATATATTTTTAATTCATATATTAAAAAAACTTAGTTAGGTATAAAATAAATACTGAAATTATTACCAAAAGAAAAATCGATACATATATATTTAAAATTACACATAATTCACTCACCCTTAATCTGGTCGACGAAAAGAGGTCTTTCTTCGGGATTAGGATCTTATTTTTTTTTTAACAAAATGATGTCGTATCTCTTTTATTATTTGTAAACAAAAAATACCTCTTTTCTTATGGTATTACAATCTCCTTCTCTTATAAATTAATTATTTTTTTAATAATTAACAAAATTAAATCAGTTAATTTCGTCTTTAAAAAGACAAAAGACGAGTTAAAAAATTTGTCTTTGGGAAACCAATGGTTAAAATGGGTAAATAAAATTCACCGGCTGAAGAAAACAAAAATAACAATTTACCTCACCAAAACTCATCAAACAATTATACCTACCAACGAAATTCGTTGCCGGTAGCTTAAGAACAAGAAAAATAAATTGAAGTTATATCAGCTACTTATTTTATATATCCCTTCACTTTACTTCCTCTTTTAGTTAAATATTTCTGTTTCGTCTTTTTTTTTCTATTTTATTTTTTTGTTTTATTTTTATTATATTTTATTTTCAACTACACAACACAACTTTAAGTTTAAACCGATAACTTTTCAAAAATTTCTTCGCCTTTTATAGCCTCAAATTCCTAACCAAGCCTACTACAAAGCTAAAATAAAAAATGGGAATTTTTAAAATTCAAAATTCAAAAAGGAAAATGTACAGTACATGTACAAACAAGTAGTGACAACAATAAAACTATAAAGACTAAACTTTTATAACTGGAAATTATAAAGTAGGAATATGAGATGGCGTCACAATACTTCCAACACTCGGAAATTCCATTAGTACTAACAACTTTAGCCACCTTCCTTATTTTTGATTTTCTTTTCAAAAGCTCATTGTAGTGTTCCAGTCAGTAGAAGATATACAATCACTGAAATTTTCTGAATTCAATGAGCTTTCTGATATAGTATTGTTTCTTTGTGTTTCTTTTAAAAAATAACTATTTAGATTTTTTGCGTCAGTTTTATAGAAAATTTTAATAAAGTTACTTTTAATATGTATTCTTAAATAATTATGCATACAAGCGCGTTGAAAAAATAAGTGGATATGCTTTCTTGCAGTTTTTGAGAGTAACCGTATTGTATATTTTATTCTTTTTGACTTTAAAGATGCTAAAATTACTTTACTTTTTTTAAAATTTAGTGTTGATGTAAGTATTAAACGGCTAAGTCGCCAGCCGAAAACAAAGAAAGTCAATATTGGCATCATCTGAAAGGACTGGACTACAAAATGGCGGACAATAAATTTATATGTATATGGGCCAAATCTGGTATTTTAAAATGTAACTCCTTCAACCCCCACAATATTGGTTTCAAATGAAAGGGCTTGACCAGTAGAATACAGTTAATTATTACAAAATGTAAAATTCAAAATGGCGACTAAAACAAAATGGCGGAACATTTTTTCTTAAATCAATCAATATGAGTATCAAATACAGTTAACTATGTAAAAATTCAAAATCAAGGATTGTGTCGGAAATAATAAAGAAAATGGCGTATAACATAAAATCTAGGTTAAGCTGCGATGTGGGATTATACTTACTATGTACAGATAAGATTCGGCACGGCCAAATATACCACTCTAACTTGTTATTGAACAATTTTTTAACAAAACAAAAATCTACGACGAATTTTTTGTCGTGAATATTCGTCATCAAAAATAAAACACATTTGTGTATATGAGAATGCATACAATTGTGGCGTCAGTCGAAGTTCGCTATACGCGGCGAACTCTGCATTAGATTTATTTATATTTCTTACGCCGGCGAACGACGAACAAATTGATACAAAGTGACCATTTTTTTAAAATTTGGGTTTACTTCTCAACTTTTTAAGAAAATAAAGTTAGTTTTTACTTTAATAATTGTTTTATCTTTTATTTTAAAACATTTAAAATAAGTATAAAAAAGTTTTTTTTTTTTTTTTTTTTTTTTTTTCTTTCAAACTAATATTTATTGTATCTTCATATATGTTTATGAACTAACAATAAGTAATCAAATCTTAAATCTATAATTAGTAGATGAAAGTCCAGCCAATGCCAGACTAAATCTGGTTTTCGAAATTAAAATAAATTGTAGAGATTGCGATTATTTAGTTCATCTAAGAGAGATGGTGTCCCTTCTTCTCAAACGAACATGTCCGCGATATTGTAAGATGTTTCGGCCAAGTGGGTTGGGATGAGTTTCCAGCTTTTTTAAGTAGCGGCCAACGTGTCTAGTGATTTCGCTTTTTATCAACGGAACATCAAGATCTTTATGTAAATTGCTGTTTTTTATGTACCAAGGGGCAACGGTTATCATTCGTAGTATTTTATTTTGACGTCGTTGAATTTTTTCTATGTTGGAGGAGGATGCAGTTCCCCATAATTGAATACCGTAACACCAAATTGGCTTCAAAATTGAGTTGTAGAGCAAAAGTTTGCAATCGAGCCTTAATATCGAATTTCGACCTATAAGCCAATGTATTTGAGCAGTCCTTAATTTCAATTGGGTCAACTTTGCATCTATATGATTTTTCCATGTGAGACGGCGATCCAAGTGAATACCAAGGTATTTAACGTGAGAGTGTTGTGGCACCACCTGGTTATTAATAAAAATGGGGGGACAAGATTCCCGACGTAAAGTGAATGTTATATGTGAACATTTAAGTTCATTTATTTTTATTCCCCATTTTTTAGCCCACTTCTCAACATCGGTTATATGGTGCTGTAGTTGGCTTGAGGCATCTTTTGGATCTTTATGAGTGCTGAGAAAAGCCGTGTCGTCAGCGAATGTTGAAGTATGGGTTAAACTGCTTGTTGGCATGTCTGCTGAATATATTAAATATAACATTGGACCTAAAATACTCCCCTGCGGTACTCCAGCCAGGATTGGTTGGGGGCAGCTAACAACGTCTCCTTCTTTTATAAGAAACTGGCGACCGATAGTGTATGTTTGTAGAAGATTGAGAACATTAACTGGGAAGTTATGCTTCAATTTATGTAAGAGGCCTTCATGCCAAACTTTGTCGAAGGCTTGAGAAACATCAATAAATAGACCCGAACAGTACTTCTTTTCTTCAAAGGCTTTTCTTATAACTTGTACCAGTCGGTGAGTTTGTTCGATAGTACTATGTTGTTTTCTGAAGCCAAACTGGTGATCTGGAATGCAGTTGTTAACATTCAATATCGGTATCAATTTCGCTATTATCATCTTTTCGAACAATTTTGACATTGTTGGCAATAGACTAATTGGCCTATACGACTCAACTTTTGAGGGATCTTTACCCGGCTTAGGGATCATCTTGACCAATGCAACTTTCCATTCTGACGGGTAGTAATCAAGGCGAACGATAGCGTTAAAAAGAAAGAGAATAATTCTTTTTGCGGTGCGAGGCAACTGCAAAAGCATTTTATTACTGATTTTGTCAATGCCAGGAGCTTTTCTGATATTTAAGTTGTCAATAGCCTTAACAACCTCTACGTATTGAAATTTTATTTCTACAGGTGGTCTTTCAACAACAGGTGGTAGTTCACTGATGTCAGTACTTACATTGGGAGTGAATACATTCTTTAAATGACTTGCGAAAAGGTTACATTTTTCTTCGTCATTTCTCGCCCAACTGCCATTTAAATTGCGAAGTGGGGGTTTTGAGGTCACGGGTCCCCTGAGTTTACTAGCTGCGCGCCATAACGAATAATTGGACTGAGTAGTTGCATCTAGACCTTTCAGATAATTATTAAGAGAAGCTTCTCTTTGTGATTCTAGCAGTTTCCTAAGCTTTTTTGTACATTCTCTTAAAGTAATTTTAAGTTGGGGCGATCTGTGTTGCTGCCATTCTCTTCTGACTCTTCTCTTTTCAGACAAAAGTTCTTGTACATCTGAAGAATAAATACGAGTGTACCTGGGCTGACGAAAAGTATAGGAAGCAAGTTCCGCGGCATTTTTCATTTGCTCTTTGAGGTTGCCAATACATGAGTCGATGTCTGCTGTAGTTCTTAGAAGCAAATTTTCTGTACAATGTGTGCTGATGTACTTTTTATATTTTAACCAATTAACTCGTGTGGAAAATAGTTTCTCCGTTAACCTTTGGTGAGGATTGCAGATAGTGACAATGGTTGGTGAGTGATCCGACGAAAGCTCCAGCGATGCTTCCGCCTCAATAAGTTCAGAGTTTATTCCTTTCATAACGCCGAAATCAATAAGGTCAGGGACTTTACGAGCATCAGTAGGCCAATAAGTAGGCTGTCCGGTTGAAATAACGTTAAGTCTCAATTCAGAAATGGAATCATATAAATTGCGGCCTCTGGGACTAATAAGTCGTGAACCCCAAAAAGTATGCTTTGCGTTGTAATCGCCAGCTGCTATGAACCGAGCACCGAGTGACTTATAAAACTCTATATATTGACTTTTCGTTATTGCTAACCTTGGAGGAGAATACACTGACGATATTATTAGATTTTGGCCAAAGTCAACTACACAGATGTTTGTTGCCTGTAGATGACTTTCAGAAAGACCAGCCAATAAATGGTGTTTTATTCTGGATTTGATCAAGATTGCTGACCCACCACAAGATCTATCTCTGGGGTCCTTGGTGTCGTAAAAAGTGTATCCATTTATTTTGAAAGTACTTCTTGATGTCATGTGAGTCTCGGAGATCAGCATTATATCAATTTTGTTGTTCACAAGGAAACACTCAAGTTCGTTTTTATGTTGGCGTATGCCGTTTGCGTTCCAGAAACATATTTTTAGACAGTTCATGGCCTATTTAGTATAGCCTGCAGTAGCGTGGACTGCATTTTTTGCATCTCCTGCATCATGCTGGTCGTATTCGTCATAAAAAGATTCATTGAATTGATCAGCTTCTCCAACATACCTTCTAGTCGACTAAAAATGGAACTTGATTGTTCAGTGGTCGGCATCTCTTTTTGCATTGTCGGTTGGTTAGTTTTAAGAATAGAGGCATATGACATTTGATTTGAGGCTGCGTGTGTCAAGACGGGTATATTTGTAATAGGTGGTTTTTGTGACTGTCCAGCAACAGAAACACTTTTGTTGGTCAAAGAACGTTTGACGACCTCAAAAACAGGGCATCCTCTATAGTTGGCAGTATGATTACCACCGCAATTGCTGCATTTTTTAACCTTAGGGTCGTTCCTGGCTTTGTTGCACTTAGATGTCTCATGCAAATCTCCACACACAACACAAACAGTAGGCAATTTACAGTAAGTTTTGGTATGACCATATTCTTGGCAGTTTAAGCACTGTACCGGACCAGTTCGTTTATGTGGCTCTTCCACAGTAACTCTACGGTGCATGATGTATTTTAGTTCGTAAATGGGGTGCGTTTCACTTTTCTTTAGCTTCATGTCATTAGGCTCCAATTCCACTCGGAAAAGTGGTTGTGGGATCCTTTCCCTGTTCCTAATGTTGGATACCGCTTTGACATTAAAGCCCTTGTTGATTAAACACAGTTTTAACTCCTGAGGATCAACATCAGAATCGATACCCTTGATAACGACTTGGAGGCCTTTTGCACTTTTAAGTTGGTAAGTATAAAAGTTCTTTTTATGCCTCTCCAGCTCGGAAACTGTTTTGCGATAATCGCCTTCACAATTAACTTGAATTTTTGTCTCGCTGATGTTCCCACGTTTCAATGGCGTCACATAAAAAGAGTTTTCTCCAATCAAAGAAATTAACATCTTAACTAGATTATTTGAGTTCTTTTCTCTTAAATAAATTGGAGGCGGCTTAATAGATTTGTGCAATGCATTTGGGGCGTCAATTTCTTCTTGGAGTATAGCAAAACGATTTTGGGATCTGGGTTTTTCACTGTCTTTTGTAATTTTTGCAGCTGATGCGATTTCCGCAGATTTTGGGCTTCTGCCTCTTTTCAAAACTGTAATGTAACGGTCCATTCCTACCTGTGTTTTGGGTTTTTCTACTGCAACTATTATGCTTTTTGGACTTGGCGTGGCTTTTGCAGCAGTTGTCACTCCTCCAGCACTGGACAGCGAACACCGGGATGAGGACAAACGTTCCGAACTTCTTAATGGTATATTCAAGTCAGATTTAGCTAAGTTTCCACCTTGCTCAATACACTTATTTAAGTTTGGCGCACTAGCACTTAATTTTATAGCTGGAGTAATTTTAGGTTTCACGGTTAAATAATTTCTATTAAATTCCGGATCTCTAATGTTTTCAAAACAGGCACTGTCGGAGCTTAATACAATATGAGCATTTCGACCGCTGTGCTCAGTTACATTTTTGGAGTTTTCACTCATTCACAAATAAAAAAATTTTTTTTTTTTTTTTTTTTTTTTTTTTTTTTTACCTATTACAAATTTTGCAACTTATTACAAATTTCACTATGTATATCACTCGCGCAGCGAACACGTCCGTACTCTTGAAGAGTCAACGCGAGAATTGTATAAAAAAGTTAAGTACAAAAATTTGTTTTTATTTGTGTTTTTGCAAATTTTAAGTTTATTAAGTGATCTTTTTTTCATAGGTCACACTATTAGCTGTTACACACAAACAAAATTTGTATTATTGTTTAATGCACATACCCACGACATTCTTTGCAAACGTTTGCTTATACATAAACAAGTTTTTATTATTACAGAAATTATATTTATTGTTTTGTTGAGTTTCACAAAAAATTGAATTCTTTGATTATTTTTGTTTTTTCATTGCACAAACCTAAAAAATTTTATCAACTATAAAAGATGTTACTTTTTCGTCGTTGTTGTGCTTCACACGACGAATTTGCACAACGAATTTTTACTGTGTTGGGCGAAATTCGTCGTTCGTCCCAATTGTGCGCCGAGCATTAAGCACTAAACACATAGACGACAGCAGACTTCACAACTTTATGGCTTCAAATGCTGCTCAGCTTCATAATTATTTTGAAGACAACAACAACATAATAATCACATGATGTGTATTTTAGCAATACATGTTTCAGGGATGCCGCATATATATTTTATCTATATATATAAAAGTGAAACTCTGTGTGTGTGTGTGTGTGTGTGTGTTAGCTATAGACTCCGAAACTGTAAAACCGATCGGGCTCAAACTTTGGTAAGTTGTTGTACACATACCAGGGAGTGTTTATGGGTGAAAAAAAGTGGGCGGAGCCACGCCCATAAAAAATTAGTTATCATTTTAAGCTACTTGCACTTGACCGATTTTTCTGAAACTTTGCACACATATCGAGCTGTCATGACTAAATAATTTCGTGATAAGAAAAGTGGGCGGGGCCACGCCCCTAAAAAAGTTTTAATTTTGAGGTACTTCCACTGGACCGATTTTTCTGAAACTTTGTACACATATTGAGCTGTCATGGCTTTATAATTTCGTGATTGAAAAAGTAGGCGGGGCCACGCCCATAAAAAATTAGTTATCAGTTTTAGCTACTTGCACTGGACCGAATTTTTTGAAACTTTGCAAACATACTGAGCTGTCATGACTTTACACTTTCGTCATTAGAAAAGTGGGCAGTGCCACGCCCATTAAAAAAAAGGTATCATTTTGAGGTACTTGCACTGGACCGATTCTTCTGAAACTTTTCACACATATTGAGTTGTCATGACTATAGAGTTTCGTATTTAGAAAAGTGGGCAGTGCCACGCCCATAAAAAAAGGTATCATTTTGAGGTACTTACACTGGACCGATTTTTCTGAAACTTTGCACACTTATTGAGCTGTCATGACTATACAGTTTCGTAATTAGAAAAGTGGGCATAAAGAAAAAGTTATAGTTTTTAGCCTTGCACTTGATATTCGATTAAAATTTAGAATGCGATTCAAATTCATTAAGGGGCGTAGCAACGCGCGCCGGGATTGGCTAGTAATGAATAAAATTAAAGTCATTGATAAAAAAAATTTAATAATATCACGAAAAACTATAAAAACACATAAATTTATTTCTTTATTGTATTTTTGTAATGTTCTTTTATATTTAATATTAAAAATACGTTTTTGTTCTTATTTTTCCAATTCAATATACATATATAATGGCAACATTATATATGTTTATTGGTGCCCGTCAAAATAGAAAATAGCCTAAGTTGCCACCAGCAGCAAATGCTGTTGTGCAGTCGTGCTGTTGTGCTGCCGTCAAAATAATAATAATAATGAATACGTAATAAAGATGGAAAAATTATTAGAAGATAAAAATACTTATAAAATTCTAAGAACAGATCCAACCAAAAAACTACAGAGGGAAAACAACATTATCGTTTGTGAATTATATAACAATGGTGAACTTGATATGCAATCAAAAAAGAAATTGTTATGTTCATCAGCAACATGTCCCAGAATTTATGGCCTGCCAAAAATACATAAAACAAATATACCTCTGAGACCCATTGTATCGTCAGTCCAAGTGCCATGTTACTAATTATCCAAACATGTAGGAAATATCTTAAAGAATTTAGTGTCGACACAATATAATGTTAAAAACTCAACACAAAATATTGAACGAATGAGGAACATACACCTAGCTGAGGACGAAATATTAGTTTCATTTGACGCAATTTCTCTATTTACAAATATTCCGGTTCATATGGCTATAAAAATCATTATGAATAAATGGAACCTAATTAAGGAACATACAAAAATCCGGAAACAAAAATTTCTTAAAATCTTACAGTTCTGCCTAATTGATAATAATTACTTTAATTACAATAAACAAATATTTAACCAAATATTTGGCATGCCTATGGGCAACCCGCTATCCCCAACAATTGCAGACATCATACTTGATAACTTACTTGACAACGCAATTGCAGAATTGGAGGCCATCAATATACATATAAAATACATAGTAAAATATGTAGATGATCTCATGACAATTATAAAATATAAAGATAAAGATAAAATTCTTGACACCTTCAACAAATATCATAATAAATTACAGTTCACCTTAGAAATGGAGAAAAATGGAAAAATCACATATCTTGACACAATACTACACAGAATTGACAATGAAATAATTTTTGACTGGTACAAAAAGGAAACAGCATCTGGTAGAATAATCAATTATAATTCAACGCAACCAAAATTCCAGAGCATTAACACAGCTCGTAATCTCCTCCTTAGAGCATTAACTAATAGTGATGAACAATTTCATGAGAAAAATATAAAACGTGTAACGGATATTCTTATTAACAATAGTTTTCCGAAAAATCTTATAAAAACGCTAATAAACACAGCAGTTAATGTATTAAGAAACAAAACACCAAATTCGAATGCTGAAATTTCTAATAAGATTTTTTGCAGCGTAAATTACATACCTAAACTCACCAATAACAGAAATATAGTAAAAACGATAACAACTGACAAAGTAAACATTGCATATAAACCTAACAAAACATTAAAGACAATATTCACACAAACAAAAACACCAATAAATAAATTACAACAAAGTAATGTTGTTTATGAAATAGGCTGTAATGGAAACGACAAACAAAACTGCGACCGCATTTATATTGGCACAACAAAAAGAACACTAGAAAAAAGAATATTAGAACACAAAACAGACATAACTAAGAAAAAAGAAACAACTGCACTTGCACAACACATATTGGAAACAGGTCACTCAGCGAACTTTGATAATATACGAATTCTTGACAAAGTAAACAAAACAAAAAACGTTACACAGTAGAAAGTCTAAGAATACAACAAAATATAAATAAAACAATGAACCATAAGGAAGACACAGATAACATTAGCGCCAGCTACAGAGCAGTGTTAAATTAAAAACAGTAATGCAATTTAATAAATGTTTTGTTTAAGATTTGTATTGTTTTTAAGATGTTTTTGGTTAAATAAAATGATTTTTTAATGTAATTCAATAAAATTATAAAAAAACATATTTTAATGTAAGTTATTGTATAAATATTTGTAAATGTGATATGTATACATGTAATGTTTTTGTTTTTTTATTTAAATAGACAAAAAATCCCTTGAAAAAGTCAACAAAAAATTGACGAAACGTCGGGAATAAAATGTAACTAAATTGTTTTATTTACATTATAAACGTTAGGCCCTATTAGCTAATTAAAAACAACACAACAAATTAATTTAAAATATTGGCCAAAATTAATATATAACAATCGTTTTCATTTAAACACATGGGGCCAATTCAAAGTTGACTCTCATATTGTACTATATCATATAATTCATATTAATATGACTAGTGACTTTGAACACCTTTTGTTAACAAATTATGTATTTAATACAAGAAAGAAGACAAAGAGATGACGCTGTTAAAAATTGTATGTATACAGGAAAGAAGAAAATAGAAAATATTCTCTCTGAGAGGTGAGAAGCGAAGAAATTCTCTCTGAGAGACAGTATGGTTAAAAGTATAACATAAACAATTTCTTATACATAGGAAACAAATGTGTAAAGTCATATTATTTTTTTTGTATGGAAATTACTAACAAAAATTTTAAGCATGCATAAAATAATATGAAATAGTACAAATACGACTGATATGCAACCACTTTGAATTGGCCCATGAATTTTATTTTTACATATTGCTGCTTGCTGTCTATGTGTTTAGAGCTTAAGAGTGCTATATATTGCCGTGCCGAATCTGATAATACCATTCACCATCATGTACATAGGTAAAATCCCACATCGTAGCTTAACCTATATTTCATGTTATACGCCATTTTTCTTTATTATTTCCGACGCCATCCTTGATTTTAAATTCTTACGTAGTTAACTGTATTCAAATATTCAAGCCCTTTATTTGATACACATATTGAAAATTTGATCCACCATTTTGTTTTAGACGCCATCTTGGATTTTACATTTTTTTAATAATTAACTGTATTCTACTGGTCGAGCCCTTTAATTTGGTACCAATATTGAGGGTGTTCAAGAAGTTACATTTTAAAATACCAGATTTGACCCATATACATATAAATTTATTGTCCGACATTTTGTAGTGGCGCACAAAGGAGTATTTGATCTGAAAAGCTGGCCAAAAAGGCAAAACTGAATTTTAAGAAATCTTAAAAACTAAGTACGCAGCTCGACAGACAACAATATTTACTATATTTAATTTTATGAATTTTTATTTGTATTATATTTAAAATTTTTAATTAGGCTATAACTTTAATGCGATAACCACAAGAATATTAAGGAAAAATTAGTCATCCGATGTTAACTAAATGTGTTTTTACACTCACGTAAATGTCATTTATTTAATAAACGAGTGTAAGGATAAAGTTATTTGTATTGTGTGTGTAATTTTCTTCATAAAATTAATAATGAAAATAATAAAATCGCAAAACACATGGAGGGTAAGTAAAAATACAAAAAAATAAATATCTTGGCAATGTATTTGTGTTTTTATACCCTTCACACAGTGCAAAAGGGTATATATAGGTTTGTCATTCCGTGTGAAATTTCTACAATTTTCATTTCCGACCCCATAAAGTATATATTTTCTGAAATCTTATGAATAGGGGAGTCGACTAAGCTCTGTCAGTATGTCCGTCTGTCCGTGTGTATGTTGATATCAACTTTTTGAAGCCTCCCGAAATCGCTTTGACCCGGGTGAGGTATTAAAATATCAGGTATATTCGGGAATAGATCGGTATTGAAAATCAGAAACATCGGTTCATAAACAACTGAGATATGAGCAAAAGCCCACGACCACCTCGATTTTTTTTCACAAAAACAACATTACAACAACAACATACATACATACAAACTTGTATATTGGTTAAAGTAAACGTGGGATCGAATCCCAGCTGTGCCAAAAATTTTTTTTTAATATATTATTTATATATTAATTATTTTTTTTAAATTATTTTTTTATTTTTATATTTATTATTTATATTTTAATTATTTTTTTTTAAATTTTTTTAACAATTTTTTTTTAACATACATACGTTAATTTTTAATTTTACAATAAGATGTTTTTATATATGTTTGTTTTTTATATGTTTGTACGTATTTCATATGAGATGAATGGTGATACAAACTACTGTTGTTGCATGACTACACGTTGTGAAGGGTATATAAGATTCGGCATGGCCGAATATAGCACTCTTACTTGTTTTAACTTGCATTTATTAAAATATATGTAAGTAATTAATTGCTGTGAATTAAACAAGTAATTAAATTTTAGAATTTTTGCAATATGCGTTTTTTATCAGTGTCCCTTATAAGGGACTCTATGCTTATTGGGAAATTCTTAACGATATTGTTATATAGACTTACAGTTGCTGAAATATTGGAACAATTGGAAGAAATCGATGATTATTTGCGATTTCTCCACTGGACGGAAATGACATGGATCATTATTCAGATGCAAGTGATGATGAACATGAAGGAAATTTGAATCATCTTGGCGCAAAATATTAGAGTGAAAGCGATGATGAACCGCGAGCAAAATATTCACGAAAGCAAGATAAAACTAGAAATCATTGGTACAAAATAAATCCTACTTATGAAATTGAAACCAAGTGTGAAGTTATTTTTTTCTAGCATCCAAGCTCAATCATCCAAAACCCCAACAGAATTTTTCAACTTTTTTAATGGTTGTAAGATGGAAGGGCAATGATGTCGTCACCTTAGGCACCAATTTCGATAATATCGAAACTGGATCATGAAAACGTTACGCTAAAGGATAAGATAGATCAGCCAAAGGTATTCCAGCGTTATAATCAAGGTATGGGTGGCGTAGATAAAATGGATCAGTTAGTGGCGGTTTATAGATCACAGTGTAAGTGGTGGTGGCCAATTTTTGCATATTTATTGAATGCGGCGGTTGTAAGTGTATGGCTACTTATGAGAAAAGTAAAACTAAATTATCTAAATTGTTCCAATTTGTTGCAGTTCCGATGCTATTTTGCTACTTCTTACCTGGAAATATATGGAGTGCCCTCTATAAAAGGCTATAAAGTACCTAACACGAACACCGAAAACAGACAAGAGATGTGCAAATTGTGACAAGAAGTCTAATTTTATATGTATTAAATGTAACAAAGTCCTTTATCCAAAAGAATGTTTAAAAAAATTTCATTCGCCAAGTGTCTATACTGCATAGTGTCCCTTATAAGGGACACCTTATAAAACTCATATTATAAGTTTTATTTTAACAAATCTCTTAAAAAGTATTTTAACTATCGTTTTTAATGCCACAGTTATAAAAAAAAATTATGAAATGTCTCTGGGGAACCTTATGCACTAATGGGTTAAGTTGCGATTTGTAGCTCTGAGACCTTGCTAAAGTTAGGAAAGTGAAGAAAATTCTATGCGATTTAAATGTTTTTTTCGGTTTCTGGATGTTTATATAATATTTTTTTTTTTTTCGGCCAAACGAATAAAGGTTTAACAATCTTTTTTTTTCGCTGAAAGGTTTGATCAAAAGTTATTTAAAAAAGTAAATACAATTAAAAATATTTGAATATTCATGTTGAAACAATTCGTTCAAAAGTAAAAAAAATATACTCTTTTTTTTGCAAAAAAAGAAAAATAATAGGTTTTTAAAAGTGAGGTTAGCATTTCTACGATTTATGTTTGATACCACAATAAAATTTGATATCTCTTATTTTAGAAACAAAAAAAGGTCTGCGCAAGTTTGAGCCATTATTTTTGACGATTTTTTTAGTTTTTCACATTTCTACTATTTTTGCTCATCAGACACTTTTTCTTATACATTTATATCGTCATAAACTTTTATGTATTTTCAATTATTGATTTCAACTGTTTTTCACATCACTTTTAACACTTCACAATGTTAATACCTGCCTTTAATTATAAATTTGAAAAATTCTTTATTATCCATAATAGTTATAAGGGAACGTCCCACACATCCCAAGAAAAGATATTTTTATTTATATACCTGCTGTACAAAATATTATTTGTTAAACAAATAAATATACGTACTTAATAAGAATAATTATTAAAAGCATTAATCACAAAAATATGTTTACAAAAAATAAATACAGGGACATAAAAAAAACCCGGGCACCCAGGTATCAGGCTGCCATCCAATTAACGCATAAGAGAATGCGCTTGAAAATACTTATAAAGGGTTATTGCACACAATCTTTATCAAAACTGTTTTGAAACTTCGAGAGTCAACATGGAACAAGTTTACACAAGATTACAGCTATTCCAAATAGTGATAAAATCTAATGCTGGAACCATTGACGAGAAATTAGATTTTTTGGTCAGAAAATTGAGCGAAATTTCAAAATGTCAAGGGGATGGGGACATATTAGCACTGAAGCAGTGTGTAAAAAATTTCAAAATTTTTTTTAAAAGATATTGGCTTTTAGGACAACGAAAAGAGGACCGCTTTTTAAGCACAAACGCTAAATGGCATGAAGGAACTGTAACAATACTAGTATTTGGCAGTTCATCTTTAGGGCGGCCACGAAAAGAATTTAATTAAGCTAGTGAAAGAACAAAGCAGAGAAAAACGGAAGAAGTTCGTCACCAACTAACAACAGAGAAGATCACATTTGCTGCATCCATGAATCTAAGAACAGCGGGACATAATGATGCGGCTAAATTAATAATGGATATAATGAGATCCCCAAGAAAAGCAAGAAATCGCAAGTGATCATTAACAACTTCTGAACTCAACCCTGTGAAAAAACTTTCAGCGGAAGGAGCTTTAGCACTCTTTGTAAATGCAGAGCTCACGAAAAAGCAATATGAAATTCTATACAATGCCAATAAAAATGTGTTTCCATGTTACTCATTACTAAAAAATGCAAAAAAAAAAATGTTATCCCAATGAAGATGCCATAACCGTTACTAACATATTAGCGGAAGTGAAGCTCCAAGCTCTTCTCGACCACACAGCAACACGTTTATGTATATACCTTGAAGAGGTTTTGCAGAAGTTTAAACATTTAAAATCAACATTTGTTAATTGAGTTTTACTATTTATACCGTCTTTTATTCCTTAGGAATTTGGCTTTTGAAAAAATCCTAAAAATTTAAACTTTTTGGTTTTTTAATTTTTTTATTGCATTTTGAAAACAAAAAATTTGACGAATTTTGCAGGAAAATTTGTTTTTTTCGCCATTAAAACTCCGAAATAGTAATAGATAGAAAAGAAATGTGTTTGGTTAGTTTAAGCAGAATTTTCCGGCACATCTTCTGATCCTCCTGCTATTAAAATCGGAGAACCCGTTTTTAAGTTACGACAAAATATATTTAGCAACCTAACGATTTAGGGGGTGAAATATGCCACGCCTTTAAAAGAAAATCCTTACGTACTAGAGAAAAACGGAAAACAGATTTGAATTAAGGGCATCAATATCCATATAGTCCACAAACTTTTATTTGTAGGGTAGACAGTGTACTTTGTACTTTGCAGTGTACTTTGGTTGCGCAGTGTAATTTTTTCAAAATTAAAAACTATTAAAAAACTAAAACTTTTAATTCAAAAAACACGTTTAATAATTTTGGCTAGCTTTTCAGGCCAAATACTCCTCTGTGTGGCGGCCAGCATGAATTTTAATGTTATTTCATATATATATCATTGAAGTTTACCAACATCTGTTTTTCCTGTATTCTCTTTTGAACGTCATTACCTCAAGTTTTTTTAACCAACACACGGACAGACGTTCAGGGCTTAAACGGCTCCTCTATTCATAAGCTTTCAGGAAAAGGGAAATGAAAATTGTAGAAAATACAAATGGAATGACAAAGCTATATATACTCATGTGCACCACAGGTGAAGGGTATAAAAAAAAGAGCAAAAAATTAAAGTTGATTACAATTTTGTTGCAAAGTGCAAAAAGCAAAAGGGCAAATGAGATAAACAAAAAGTTAAGCACTATAATCAACAAAAAACAACAAGAATACAAATTTCATAAACGGATATAGCAAGTACCGACGACGACCAACACAAACTTGGACATAATGACGCCAGGCGCCAATTGGTAAATAACTACAGCATCTGTAGTACGAGTTTATGAAGCAGAGAGGCAGCTTCCACGGATACTTCTGCCACCAACACCATCTTTATCATGGTTGAGTACATAGCAGAGTATTACATGAGCATGTGCAGCCAAATAGAAAAAACAAATAAAAACCCAGGAATATTTTACAACACGCAGTAAAAAATTCTTTCCCAAAAAAAAAAAAATCAAATAGCACCTAAAGATGAGAATTTTTTGTTCCTTTATTAAGTTTTCATTAAATTAGAGTAGGCAAACGGCATATAATAGTTATGTGTGTATAAAGGGAAAGAAATGAAAACGAAAACACGAAATATATGTAAGTGGATGCCACGACTGTTTTGCACAAGAGTCACAATCACATAAACAGCCATGTCTCACCATACTGGCCTAATCGTGAAATTTAACACAATTCATGTGAGGTCGGAAAGAAAAATACTGAAAGAAAAAAAAGAAAAATACTCCAAAACGCCAACCATTCAGCCACAGCTGGCAGCAATTGTGTAAATTATATTGAACACTGATAAACATCTGAATGAAGGCACGAATATTTGTTGTTGTTGCTTTTATTGTCGCTATGACTATGACTGCTTAAACAGTCAGTGTGAGTACTTGAACAACATTCTCAGCTTTGGCTTGGCCATCAGCATGGACGAATAGATGCATGTTTGAATGAACGCTTTAGTGGAATGCAAACATAATAAGAAGAGGAAAAACGTCATGTAGGTGGACTGATAACCCGCATTGTGTTGTTAGTTGATCATCAAAAAGATGCTTCTATTTTTTTTTTTCTAAACAGATTATCACAAGACAAAAATATATCAAAACTGTATTGCATGACGTTTTTATTTTTCTAAATACAAATAGTTAAAATAAATAAAAAGCTGCAACAAATATAGAAATTAAAACCTTATCAATAGGATAACTCTTATTAAGCACATTTCACTACTGTTGTAATAGTTAGCAAATATTACCCGACTTTAATTAACTATGGTCCAAAGTGACAGTTCAGTATTGTAAACTCTATAATTTGGTTTTGTGGCTTCGTATTCTATTAGTAAAAAATAAAATTAATAGTTGTCAGTTCATGTGGTAGAATAACTTTGCAAACTAACACCAACAACACCTTCAGGGGCATGTTATTTTGGCGAAGTCCCCACGCCTTGGTGTTATTGCTAGTCCGGGGTATAAAGGTATTACCAGCACCTCTGGCTGGTTCATAGGGTAATCTTGGACCACATTCATAAAGAGATTAGTGACACTCAGATGCCGATGAAACACATGAGTTGAGTAAATGCACTGGCACGAGGTTCAGTGACGAATGGCAATAGTAATAGTAGCCATAGAATCCCTGGGAAGCGAAGGGATAGAAAAGAGATCCGAAAAAGTGTTAGTCTACTTTGATATTACCTCAACACACATATAAATTTACAATCTAAACAATGGAGTAGTTATCACATTTCCAACGCCAAAAAATTAGAAAAATGTTCAAAAAAATGTTTCAAATATTAACAAGTAAGAGCACTATATTCGGCTGTGCCGAATCTTTTATACCCACCACCAATTTTGTGTACATTTAAAGCACAATATTTATTATTTTGTTAATCGCTATGGAATAATCTCTTTATAATAAAATATGTATCACTTTCTTTGTAGAGGGTGGTTAAATTTTAAGGGCCCATGTTGAAGGTGAACTACACCTAGCCTTTAAATTTATTTTTTGCATTTCATTTGATATTTCTCAATTTCAAACTTACTCAATTTGATCCGTGGAAAGATACGCAAATGAGCAACGCTTTAAAGTTATTCAGGTTTTTTATAAAAATGGGCGTTCAAATTCGTCCACAATCGGGAGAATTGTAAAAAATATTTAAATTTCTGCAAAACAGGTCTGTATAGAATGTTAGAAAATCTGTGAATGCCTTCTTAGTTCGTTGAATGGGAACCACTGCTGGTTTTTGCGATAGTGTGGCAAAAGAGCAGTCAACCTCGCCTCATCATCATGCCCAACAATTGAGCATCAACATTGTCATTGAAAATTTGGATCATCAGATAGAGGAGTGGTGCCAAGGATGGGGGGCGGGGGCATTTGGCCGATATTTTTTTAAATACATAATTGAACCATACAAATATTATATTATAAAAAGAAATGATAATAACTTCTTAAACAATTTGTGTTTTATTTAAAATCAACTAAAAATTTAACCACCCTTTTAACCTTCGATACGCTAGTAAAATGTTTTCATAAATTTAGTCCTTCAATGAAAGTGGGCGTTAAAGTAGGAGTATCAATTAAGTTTCTGCTAATAAATACAACTTAGATATTTCAATATAGTCCTTTATTTTCCCAAAAACGTTGTCAATAGAGAAATTACATGAATTTAAGATAAACCGTTATATGGGAAGTAGGCGGTAAAGTGAGCGTGTCACTTAAACTTTTTGGCACAACAATTACATTGATTAGAAGGATATATGTAGCAAATTTTATTATCATACCTCTAATTTTGTCGGTTTTATGAGCTTTTAATTTTCATTAACGCTAGATATCGTGAAAAGTGGGCGTTAAAGTAGTCGTGTCAAAGTTGTTTTTGCTAATGAGTACAACTTAGATGTTTCAATATAGTCCTTTATTATTCTATAATCTTTATAAATAGAGAAATTATATAAATTTTAGGTAAAACGTTATATGGGAGGTGGGCGTAAAAGTGGGCGTGGCACCTTAATTTTTTGGCACAGTAATGACATTGCCTAGAGGGATATACGTAGCAAGTTTTATCATCATACCTCAAATTTTGGCGGGTTTTTGAGCTTTTAAATTTCATTAATGGTAGATAACATGAAAAGTGGGCGTTATAGTAGGCGTGTCAAAGTTGTTCTCGCTAATGAGTACAACTTAGGTGTTTCGATATAGTCTTTTATTAATCCAAAATCTTTATTTATAGAGAAATTATATGAATTTTAGGTAAAACGTTATATGGGAGGTGGGCGTAAAAGTGGGCGTGGCACCTTAATTTTTTGGCACAGTAATGACATTGCCGAGTGGGATATACGTAGCAAGTTTTATCTTCATACCTCTAATTTTGGCGGTTTTATGAGCTTTTAAATTTCATTAATGGTAGATAACGTGAAAAGTGGGCGTTATAGTAGGCGTGTCAAAGTTGTTCTCGCTAATGAGTACAACTTAGGTGTTTCAATATAGTCCCTTAATATTCCAAAATCTTTATTAATAGAGAAATTATATGAATTTTGGGTAAATCGTTATATGGGAGGTGGGCGTTAAAGTGGGCGTGGCACATTGATTTTCCGTCAGAAGAAAGCATTTGACCAAAAAGCCATGTGTGCAAAATTTCAGGGTCGTACATCCAATTTTGTTGCTTTTATGACGTTTTTGGTTTTAAATATACCGAAAAATACACTGTGCGGTATAAATTTTCGTACATTTTGATCGATAACTCCTCTCCTAATGCATAGATTTTGATCATTTTCAGGGAAAAATATTGTTTTTACTCAGGAAATATATATTCGAAGTTTTATGAGTCTACGTTAATGCGTTAGGACACAATTCCATTTTATTCGATGTTTAAAGGACACGGTTTTTTCGACCTACTCTTGCTTTTCGAGCTATAACTCTCTTCCTAATATTCCGATATAGCCCATTTTCAATACCAAACAAACCTTGTCTATAAGAAAGATTCTGGCAAAATTTGAACCCCCTAGCTTTTTCGGTGCGACCTCTATCGTGCTTTCAACAGACGGACAGACGGACAGACGGACAGACGGACGGACATAGCTAGATCGTCATCAAATCAAACCCTGATTCAGAATATACATACTTTATGGGGTCTAAAATGGATATTTCGATGTGTTACAAACGGAATGACAAAATGAATATACCCCACCATTTTTTTGGTGGCGGGTATAAAAATTTTTATGCTAGATAATCATTTTAGATCAGAAAGGCTTCTTTAAAATATATACATTTATCAACGCCAGAGTTACTTGTACTATATTTGACACTTTCTAAACACAAAAAAGCACTTTTTTAAAGTAAAACGACCTAAATATCGCGAACCGACTGAACTTTCAAATCGTTTGTTTCGCATATCTAAGTCTTACAGTCTTTCCTTCGTACAGCTAAATATTTTTAAAGTAACGTCTTAAGTGTATATTCGTCCTCTATCTAAAAAAAACAATTAAGAGCGCTATATTCGGCTGTGCCAAATCTTGTATAGCCTTCACAAAGTTATATATTTTTTTAAATGCAACTTATTTTTTATTTTTACTGGAATCCTGTTTTAGAGCAACTCTGTATTCGTATTATTGGATTAAGGAAGCTATATGTATGTGTTTTCTATTTTCCGCCTAAAAGTGATGATTTAATCTATTTCTAACATGTTATAAAGTGGTTCATCTTTCAAAATTTTTGTATGCTTGGTGATTTCAATCTTCGTAAGACAATTGGAACATTTATTTGATAAATGCTTTTTTACACCTTCTTATCTACTAAAAAATATGAAAAGTACCAAAAAATGCGAAAAAGTACCTTTTTGATTGACCAACCATTTTCAAAAGGATCAAAACTAAAAAATGTTTGTACATACATATGTATTTTGAATTTAATTCTAAGGAAGCTATTTTTGGTCAATAAATATAGTTTGATTTTGTTACTGGTTCAAAATGTACGGCTATGTCATGGAAATCGAAATTATGAGAAATTAAAATCCACGAATACTTTCAATTAAATTTTTGTAAGAATGGACGCAGCTTTTCCTGATTTCAAAAGTAGTTTAAGTAAAGAAAAGTGGTCTTCAAAGTCTGAGGTATATAAAAGGAAATATTTTTATGAACTTTGAATACGGGAGAGTTTTCAAAATTTGATCGATTTCAATTTCACGTGATTTCGATTTCCATGACTTGGCCGATATTTTTGTTAAATTTTGACTTATTACTAAAAAAAAAAGATTTTTACATAGTATGTGTACATACATATGTTACTTATAATACGAATAATGAATTTATATAATTGAAAAGCAATACAAGAATTTAGCTTTATTTTTTGGCCTTAATTTAGCTCTATTTTAAATCTGATTTAGCTTTATATTTTTTTAAAATCTGGTCACACTGCCGACAATGTTTTGTAGCGTAATATTTTAAATCGTAAGTTTTCACAATTTACAATTTGTGTTGTATTTACTAGGGATGGGCAAATTGGAAAAATCTATCGATATTTTATTTTACCATCAATATTTATTATATTTAAAATATCGATATTTCGATATATCGACTGAAACATATTTACCTAGTTATTGTTGAAATGATTTACATTTGAAAATTAAATACAGTCACTTATGTACATACAAATAAAAATAGATGTATATTAGGCTTCGTAGTAACTTTTTATTCCAATTTTTATAATAAATAAACTAGATATTATAATATATTTTAATAGTATAAATGATTACTCTTATGCGTGAGCTTATAAAAACGAAAATTATAAAAAATATTTACGATTAAGGATAAGATCAGTTATATGACTAGATCAAACATAAAAACAAAAAATAAACCAAAACTTCAACAGAAAATCTTAAGTTTAAAGTTAACAATTGCAAGTGCACACACATTGCCCACTCTGAAATTCATACATACGACCTAAATTAGAGTAGGGTATGCAATAGATCAAATAACTGTATTTATTAATTACCTCATATTCACTAGAATGTAGGTCAAGTAATATAGAAATGCATGGAAATGAATACAATGAGAATGCATTCAAACCACATTGAGTGTTTTAATATAAATGAGTACATTTACAAATACCAACATTCTGATTGGCTAATACAATTACAGGGAGAGTGAATTTTGATATATTAATGGTACTGATAAAGACAGATAGAAATTTATCAATAAGTATAATAAGTTAGAAAGGCTAAGAATTAATTTTAAACTTAGTATATAAGAACCAATAAAATTAAATAAAGATAGACTTAAAGTTATAATACTAATTCGGCAACAACTTGCCTTGTGTTTTTAATTGAAGTCTCAACAATAATTCGGCAGTTCCTTTGAACGCCTTACAAATCAGCTGAAACCCTGACAGCTAGTAAAAATAACCAAGGGCTATAGGGAACTTACACTACACAACATAAGAAAAACCATTACATTATTGTATAAGTATATAAGTATACTAGTATAATTAAAATTAAATTCGCCTTTGCTGCTGTACCTTCTTTGGAAAACTTTTAAAAATATCGGCTCCGATATTAGTAAATAAATATCGATGTATCGATATAGAGGTACTTAAAATATCGGTGATTAATATCGATATTTTTTAAACTAAATATCGATATTTTGATATATCCATATATTTTGCCCAACCCTAGTATTTACTAAAAAGTTGCTAATGATATATTAGATATTGCCCTTGTTTTAGATTGTGAATTAAATTTCCAATCATATTTCTATTGCATAATTCTTAAAGCCTTATCGATGTGGTATTTTGTAAGAAGAAAGTATGAAAGGTGAAGTGTTACTATTGTAATTTTTATTCTTATTATTATACCCGCCAACTGAAAAATGGTGGGGGTATATTCATTTTGCCATTCCGTTTATAACACATCGTAATATCCATTTTAGACCCCATAAAGTATATTTATTCTAAATCGGGGTTTCTATTTGTGACGATCTAGCTATGTCCGTCCGTTTGTCTGTCTGTTGAAAGCACGATAGAGGTCGGAGCGAAAATGCTAGGGCGCTCAAATTTTGCCAGAATACTTCTTATACGCAAAGTTTGTTTGGTATTGAAAATGGACTAATATTAGGAAGAGAATTATAGCTCGTAATAGAAGAGTAGGTAAAAAAACCGTGTCCTTCCAACATCGAATAAAATGGAATTGTGTCCAAACGCATTAAGGTAGAGTCATGAAACTTCGAATATATATTTCCAATACCAATAAACCAATATTTTTCCCCGAAAATTGCTTACATCTATGAATTAAGAAAGGAGTTAGAGACCAAAATATGCGAAAATTTATACCGCGCAGTGTATTTGTCGGTATATTCAAAATGTAAAACGTAATTAAACTGACAAAATTAGAAGTACGATTCTGAAATTTTGCAAACATTGCTTTTTGATCAAAGGCTTTTTCCTTACGGGAAATATATGTATGTGACACGCCCACTTTTACGCCTACCTTCCATATTATGCTTTATCTCAAATTCATATAATTTCTCTATGAAAAAAGATTTTGGAACAATAAAGGACTATATTGAAATATCTTAGTTATATAATTAGCAGAAACAACTTCGACACGCCCACTTTTCACATAATCAACTGTTAATGAAATTTTAAAGCCCATAAAACCAACAGAATTAGAGGTATGATGACGAAATTTGCTACAGATATCCTTCTAGTAAATATCATTGTTATGCCAGAAAATTTAGGCATAAATTTCTCTATGAACAAAGTTTTTGGAAGAATAAAGAACTGTATTGAAATATCTCAGTTTTATTTATTAGCAGAAGCTATATTAACACCCCTTCTTTAACGCCACTTTCATGAAAATACTAAATTTACGAAAACATTTTACTAACATATCCAAGTTATACGAAGAAAATTATACATATTTAGTATAAAGTGATTATTCTATAGCGATTACTTATACTTATATGGGGTCTAAAATTGATATTTCGATGTGTTACAAATGGAATGACAAAATGAATATACCCCCACTTTTTGTTGTTGGTATAATAAAATATTGGTTTGGAGTATAAAGGGTGGTTAAATTTTAATGGCCTATGTTTAATGTGAACTACACCTAAACTTCAGGTTTCTTTCTGCATTTCATTTGACATTTCTCAATTTCAATCTTACGCAATTTGAACCATGGAAAGATACACAATTGAGCAACGCGTTAAAGCTATTCAGGCTTATTATAAACATGAGCGTTTAAGTCAGAATGCATTTTGTACACTTGGTGATTCTTTTGCTCAACATAATCGTTCAAATTCGTCCACAATCGGGAGAATTGTAAAAAATATTAAAATTTCAGCAAACCAGGTCTGTATGAAATGTGAAAACATCTGTGAATGCCATCTTAGTTCGTTGAATGGGAAACATTGCTCTTTTTCGCGGTAGTGTGCCAAAGACCAGTCAACGTCGACTCATCATCGTGCCCAACAATTGAACATCAACATTGTCATTGAAAATTTGGGCACAAATCGTTACTCTAGTTAATTTTTGCCAACAACCTCGGTCATTTTCGTTTTCACGAACCCCTATTAAATTACCTTGTGGTTTGTGCAAACAATGAAAGAGGTTGACAGCAAAAATGTTAGTAGAGTCAAGAATGATTAAATAAAGATTACGCCATCACGCAGCTATAAAAAAACATTTCTGCGCATGTAGGAATTCTGACGTCACTCAAGCTGTGTTCTGATTGGCTAATAAAATTCAGCTGTATAACTAATAATGGTTGTGTAAAAACATGACAGTGGGACAAATTGTTATTTTTCTAACTAAATGTTTTGAAAGCAAATAAATTCTTTATATATATACATATATATATATTTTCATTGTTTTTATTACAATATTTCACTATTATATTATGTGTATATAATTTATATCATTTAGTTATTTTATCAAATTTTCTTTTTCGCTTATAAGTATTTTCAGCGATTTTGGCATTTAGTTTCCTAATTCTAAAATACATTCGACACCTAAAAAAAGTTTTTTCACGTATTCACTGGCTTCAATTTCTTTGGCTTCCATCAAATGCTTTTGTAAATATCCGCTTGATTTGTTACCATTTAATTTAAAAAATATGGTGTAAGTTTAGAAGCGATCTTCTTCAAGATCAGTCGGCCTTGGAGCATTTTCCGCGATCAATTTTTTTTTTCAAAACTTTTTGGAATATCATTTTGCTTTTCATTTTCAACTTCAGCTTCATTTGCAGTTTTCGTTTCACATTCAATAACACTAATGTCTAAAGACGGAACTGCATGGGATTTTAAAATTTTTGCACGCAGTTTGCTAAATTCTATTCACAATCCCTTAGTAATGTACTGCAAGAATTAATTTTGTTTTAACTTACCCATTTCAAATATCAAGTTTCTTTCAAAATCTTCTTGCTTGAAATGTAAAACAGAAATTTTTTCTTTATCCACATTTACAGCCTTCACTCGTTTGCAAAATATTACCCAAAACTTCCTTCGAGATTCATCTTTTAGAAAATTGTAAAATGATACAGCTTTTTGAAAATACAAATGTTTTATTAAAAATGCGCAATTTATTAGGTTTTTTTGCTGTTACTTTGCCTGCATTAGCCCACTGCACATTTCATATTTGCTCTCTTTCTTATCTTTTCACTTTATTTTGTTTTCTGTTTTGCAGCTTTTAAATAACCAAATTTAAACACTTTTTATATAATTTTAATATTATTTATATGTATTTATTATAAAATATGACACGAAATTCGTTGTTTATTAAACACCGATGTAATACTTATTTTTTAGAACTCTCTGAGTAAATTAATTACAAGGCTGCCAACTATTAAAAAATACATAAATTTTTTGTAAGAAATTATAAATTTTACATATGATACAGACTTGGTAACCTTTACGAGGGGATTACTACGTCATCTAACGGTAAATCATGCGCAAGGCGTAATCTTTATTTAATCATTCTTGAGTAGAGTCATCTACTGTTCTACGTGATATTTAGCTATAATGCAATAGATGGCGCCTTCTGCAATTAATGAATGCTAATTAATATAACTAATATATTTTTATATAAATTTATGGAAAAAAGTGGGCGTGGCACATTTATTTTCCTTTATAACAAAGCCTTTGATCAAAAAGCACGGTTCTTTCGACCTACTATTTTATTACGAGCTAGAACTCTCTTCCTAATATTCCGACTTAGCCCAGTTTCAATACCAAACAAACCTTGTGTATAAGAAATATTCTGGCGAAATTTGAGCGCCTTAGCTTTTTCGGTCCAACCTCTATCGTGATTTCACATAGCAAGATCGTCATAAAATGAAACCCCAATTTAGAATATACAGTGAGGTGCACAAATGAGTACAAGTTTGTACTTTGAGCACTTTTTATGTAATAGAAATAAAAGTAATAAAGCAAATTAAAAAATTTTTTTCGTAGTTTATTTAGTATTAGGTACTTAACCAGACAGTGTAAAATTCAAAACATAAAGCATCAATATCTAAGAAAAAAAATAAAGAAAACGAAAACAACTCCAATGTACTCAATTTTGCACCGTTGAAAAATCTTGCGAAATACGAATATTTTGAATATTTAGTCCAAAGCCCTTTATTTTGTAAGACATCATTTATGGGATTTGGCATACTCTCCAACAATTTCAGTATAATTTCTTTTGGAATATTCTTCCATTCATTTTGGATCCGCTGCCAAAGCTCGTCCAAATTCGTAGGGGGTGATTGGTACTGTCCCAACCGTCTCTTTACGATTGACCACAAATTCTCAATCGGATTGAGGTCGGGAATTTGTGCTGGCCACTGCAATAATTTAAAATTTTGGTCGCCAAGCTATTCTTTCACGATTTTTGAAGTGTGTTTTTTATCACCATCCTGCTGAGAAATTACTTCTTCTGCAGGATAGGCGCTCTTATCTAAAAAATCGGAAAGATAAGTCTGCAAAATTCTCCAATAGTCTTCTTTCTTCATTATGTTATCAATTTTTTGCAGTGGTCCAAGATCTCACCACGTAAAGCAACCTCATACCATGACGTTTCCTCTCCCGTGCTTCACAGTTTTCTACACATGGCGCCTTTGAATTTCTTTACCAGGGCGGCGCCAGCAATATTGTTTACCGTCGAATTAGAAACGGTTAAATTTGGATTCGTCTGGCCAGATCACACGTTTCCAGTCGTCCACTGTCCTAGTTTTGTGCTCTTTGGCAAATTTTAACCATGCCTTTACATTTTTTTCCGACAATACAGGTTTTTGTTTTTTTTACTGCTGCAATATAACCAATATCGCAAAGGGCTCTACATGATGTCCACCGACTAACGGGTTTTCCGATTGCTAACGAAGCATCTTTTGGTGCTAAAAACTTATCTATTTTCATTTATCTTATCATTAGACGGGCGTCCGCATTAGTAAGAAGTTTTTTCCGACCTATAACTTGAGGCTTGGGAACAACGGAACACCGTTTTTGTACCCTTATGACTTATAATTGACTCACTTTAAGTTCTTTTGCAATTTCCCGGATAGAACAGTCTCTTTTAGTCATGGCCCGAATGCTCTCCTCGGTGGTTTTTGAAAGTTTCTTCATTATTTATTATTCTTAGGAATTTATTTGATTTCAAATAAAATGATTTTTGTTCAAAAATTTGCACAATGTTTTTACCACACGCCATTTAAATAATGTCGAGCTTATGCAAATAGATTGAAAAATAACGGTACTTTTTCATTTATTTTCTTCAAATTCTGCATAAAATGCAAAAGTGCAAAATTGAGTACATAAAAGTTAATTTGGTTTTTTTCGTTTTTTTCTTGGTGCTTGATGCATTTTGTTACAGATCTTATATATTCTTATTAAGTACCTAATACTAAATAAACTACAAAAAAAAATTTTGAATTTGCTTTATTACTTTAATTTCTATTACATAAAAAGTGCTCAAAGTATAAACATGTACTCATTTGTGCACCTCACTGTATATATACTTTATAGGGTCTAAAATTGATATTTCGTCGTATTACAAACGGAATGACAAAATGAATATACTCCCACCATTTTTAGGTGGCGGGTATAAAAACAAGGCAAACGTGTTAAGGTGAAATGTAGTAAATTGTTTAAAAAAAAAATTATAAATCCATTGAACCTTAAATTTATAAAACAAATTAATTGAACGTTCTTGAATGTTCTATATTTGCACCAATGTGCTTACAGTGTGTTACATTACACTACAGATACAACAACGCTTGGCTAACCAGGCCTTTAGACTCTACGTTACGGGTGCAAATAATGGTTTATTCGACACTATGTGACCAACCGTATGGTTTTAACTTCAATTAGGTACAAACCAAAAACCAACTAACAAATCCCAAATCAAGCAACAACAAACCTTACAAAAATAAGCCAACTATTCTATACTTCTACACCCCTTTTAGTGATGGTATCTGTATGAGTTTGACTTATTTTTGCATTTAATCCAAATGTACATAAATTTACATCGAGAGTAGTATGTATGTGCGTTTGTGAATTTTTACAAGTTAAATTGATGGCATGAACACTTAAAGTGTGTAATCTTCTACAGCGTAATTTACTTATTTTGGATTGTTTTCTTGATTGCTTTTTGTGAAGTTGAAGTAGTTAAGAAATACGTGGAGGATAAACTGTTACAAAATGTTTAATGTGGCGCCATTGTGTTGTAACTTCAATCGTTTTATTAATGTACGTATGAGTGTCCTCCTTGTAAATATTGTTGGTTGTGTTTGTTCTAGTGCTTGCATTTCACAGAAGTTATTCCACGAGCTTTGTGTTTTGTGCAATATACTTAACACTACACATACCCCACTACACCCAAAGAATAACCATGGTTACGACATGATCACGACGGTCATATTATAGTTTCTATAACAATATTTGGTTGTCGAAAACAAGTAATAGTTATTTTTGTTTCATTTCATCATATATTTTGTCACTAAAATCAAGCATTTGTTTGAATTGTATCATTTAATGATTACTTTTCGTAAAAATTTCAAAATGGTTATCATTTAAAAATAGTATGATTTAAAAAAATTCATTTGACAAAAATAACATTATATTCAAAATCATTAAAAATAATCATTGAATAATAAGTGAGACAACAGTATGATTACAAAATAATCAAGCTATTATTTTTTTTAATAATAATTTGATTTCAATTGTTCTTCTTCTTGCTGAATAAACTTTTATTATTTTAAAAGTTTGAAATGTCAAAAAAAGGAACAAAAATTTTTAAAAATTGAAGAAAATTTAAAAATAAACGAGAAAATGTAAAAAAATATTGGTATAAAAACTGCAATTAAATTGGTAAGTATAATCAATATGTGTATGTCACAGCAAAAGACAATAATTTGGCGTAAAAAAGCAAAGATTGTTGATTACAATTGTAGTCATATATATGATTATTGAATGATATTTTAATTAAACATAATAATGATAACTGGTAACCATTATTATTTTAAACATAATCATACAATTCAATCATAGTATGTTGCTCTTCGATTATGGTTACCACAACCATATTTTTTCTTTGCGTGTAGTGTTGACAATATTTGATTTGTTTTATCTCTCCTACTTCTTCTCTTGCTTTTTGTACACGACATCAAAAAAATTTAACCATCAAAATATCCATTCTAGACCCCATAAAGTATATATTTTCTGAGTTGAGGTATCATTTTATGACGATCTAGCTTTGTCCGTCTGTTGAAAGCACGATAGAGTTTGTACCGAAAAAATGGCCTAAATCGGAATATTAAGAAGATGCAAGAGTAGGTAAAAAAACCATATCCTTCTAACATCTAATTAAATAAAGGGTGATTTTTTAGCTATTATCTTTTTGGGAACAATGGTTTAAACAGCTGACGCACGTTTCGTGTTTTGTTTGACTGTCAAACATCTTCAGTTTGGTCTATAATTTAACCATGAACCGTCTTACAAACGAACAACGCTTGCAAATTATTTAATTTTATTTTCAAAATGCGTGCTCGGTTAAGAAAGTTCATCGCGCGCTTCTTATCGAAAAATTGTGTTCAGCGAGGAAGCTCATTTTTGGCTCAATGGGTACGTTAAAAAGAATAATTGTCGGTTTTGGAGTGAAGATCAGACAGAAGCATTGCAAGAGCTACCAATGCATCCAGAAAAAGTCACAGTTTGGTGCGGTTAATGGGCTGGTGGCATCATTGGACCGTATTTCTTCAAAGATGATGCTAATCGTAACGTAACTGGGAATGGTGAGCGCTACCGTGAAATGATATCCAACTGTTTTTTACCCAAAATGCAAGAGCTTGACTTGCATGACATTTGGTTTCAACAAGACGGTGCTACATGCCACACAGTACGCTTAACAATGGACTTATTGAGAGCCGAGTTCGGTGAACATTTTATTTCACGTTCGGGACCGGTCAATTGACCGCCTATATCGTGCGATTTAACGCCTTTAGACTATTTTTCGTGGGGCTATGTAAAAGTTCATGTCTAAACACACATGCCCGCTTCAATTGACGCATTGGAAGACAACATTGAAGCATTTATTTATAAGATACCGGCCGAAATGTTGGAAAGAGTATGCCAAAATTGGACTAAGCGGACGGACCATTTGAGGCGCAGTCACGGTCAACATTTGCATGAAATTCTCTTCACACATTAAATTATATGGACCGTACTATCGATTCAAATAAAGATTTCATGCATTTTTCTTAATTTTATGTGTTTTTTTTAACTTTCCACTAACTACGAAAAATAAACATCTGTTTTGACATATGTATTAAAGTTTTACCAATGGTGCCACTATAATAGTTTTTCGCGTTTTTAATAGCGATATTTAATGTATTGCGTTTTTAAAACCACAATTTCATGCATTTATTGTATTGGCCTAAGTTGGCTACGGGCTACAAAAGTAGCCTTGTAGTCGGTAGTCGTGTAGCGGCTAAAAGAATTATTCTCATAAGCACGCATGTTTTCTATTTTTGACATCTTGTAGTCGATGGTCGGTGGACTTGATTGTGTTTATAGCATGAGTTGTCTGTTGTAGTTGTTCTCTGTTTGCAAAATTGTTACACTTTTTAAGTCCGGTGTGTGCTCTCTCTCCGCACAGTGGGCCGCAAGATTCTAAAAATTCTAAAATCTACAATAAAGAAAAATATGACATTGTACAAAAAACGGGAAACACGCTCAGACAACTATTTACAAATACAAAAAGCGTGAGAGACAAAATGGACAAATCGAATGTAATTTATAAAATTGGATGCAGTGGTGACGATACCAATATATGCGATCAAGTATATATTGGTACAACAAAAAATAAATTAAGAACTAGAATAGCAGGACACAGATCAGATTTAAGACATAGAGGAAAAATTCTTACACAGCACTTGCGGCCAAAATAAAGTTTAAATATTAACAGAAACTATATTGACACGCCTACTTTAACGCCCATTTCCATTGAAAGGCTAAATTTATGAAAATACAAAAAAAAACTATACAAAGAAAGTGATACATATTTTATTATTCCATAGCGATTACTGTTAATAACAAGATAATAAATTTTGTGCCATAAAAGTACACAATGTTAGTGTTGGGTATCAAAAATTCGGCACAACCGAATATAGCACTTTTTCTTGTTTGTTTTACTTATCCCTTGATAGGTTTAGGTGTTGTTGTAATGTAAAGCACTATTATTTTGACATGGATGGTGGTCTGTTCTCTACTCATCGTTTGATGATGTTTTCTTTAAATTTTCTGCGGCCTTTTGATAGTACACTGTGGGTTAAAAGTTTGGAATAGAATTACTGAGTGTACCTTAAATATATCAGCTAGCTTTAAATATATAAAAATTTCCGTCAATTTGTTGATTTTTTAAAAAAATATCTCTAAAAACATAGAATTTTTAGTGAATATTCGTTGAAAAAAAAAGAAAAATATGCGATATACTTCTGTTAATTTTTAATAACATATGTTAATTAATAACTTAACTTATATTTTTAATAAACATAAAATGTTTTATAAATTCCCTAATAACAGAGAATTCATCGCAAGTTGATCATTTATAGGGAGTTTTTAATATATATTTATATATTCCATTGATGGCTTAATAGAAAAGGTGTGGTTGGTTGGTTACGGTGGTACTTTGCTGCACGCAAACAGCCAAGTAAGGTCTGTATGACTCCGTTTTGACAGGACCACATCACTCGTCATCTCTAATGTATCTCAGAAAAAATCCAAGAGTAAGTGAGATACTAGATCCACCCCGTGGCCGTGAGGTATCTCAGTAGATAATTCAGTCTAACTTCAGATATCGCAGAGAGGACATCCAGTACATGTTCGCCCAGAAATATGTGTCTTTTAGCCGCCAGTGCAGAACATTCGCAGAAAAGGTGAAAACCGATTCCTCCTTCTCTCTATCCCGACAGCTGTGACAATGGTCGTTCGATGGAAGTTCGAGTCGACTTACATGTTTGCCTAACATCCAGTGACCCGTCAATACCGCCAGCAACCTCGATATACCCCTCCGACTTCGACTAATAAGTTGCAATATACGCCTTGCATCAAAAGAGGGCCACGTAAGCCGTTCCACCTTACACGTGCTCAGCCTACGCCATCTGTCATCGGCCTTCCGGAGAAAGTGTCTTGAGATTCTGCTTTTAATAGTCCCTAACGAGATTGCAACTGCACTTGCGATAGAGATATCCAAAGCAGATCCTCTCTTGGCTAGCTCATCAGCCCGCACGTTACCATAGTGTCCCTTATGCGCAGGAACCTAAACTAGAGTAATGTCAGCCCGTTGACCAAGCCTTGACAGTTCCTTTCTACATTGGCCAACTAAATTAGACGTAGTAATGTATGACCTGAGTGACAAGAATTCCGCCTGACTGTCGACAAATATACCAATACTCTCGTGGATATTCCTGTCATTCAGTACCTTACATGCCTCCCTGATAGCGAGTATTTCCGCCTGAAATACGCTACACATCCGGAAGGCGGAAAGAGAGCTCAATCTCCGGTCCATCAGAGAAGACATCGGTTTCAACACTACATTCCATCCTAGAACCGTCAGTATTGATCCTGGTGTCAAAGCTCCAAAAAGATCACCTCCATTCCACTTACTCCTGGAGAGAATTGGAACCCTGTATGCCCCATCAAAATCCATGTAGGGCGTAACGTAGTCAGAGGGTTAATTCACGCCCGAAGGCAGCGTGGCAAATATCCTCGCATGGCCATACGTCCTCGACTTCCAACAGCCAAATGCATTAAGCCTCATTGCACTACTTGCGTAT
Source organism: Phyto melanocephala (assembly GCA_941918925.1). Lineage (NCBI taxonomy): Eukaryota > Metazoa > Arthropoda > Insecta > Diptera > Rhinophoridae > Phyto > Phyto melanocephala. The sequence continues at coordinate 59,399,634 of OW799236.1, forward strand.
GTGGCCAATATATGAATATCAATGTGAACGAGATGCAACATATTTAGTATTCAGTACCTTCGAAGGACTAGTTCGCATTACTCCCGTCATCCCAATGCATGCCGATCTCTGTACTCTATACAGCTGGTGTACAATATATTTACGCCCCATTGCAGTCCACCATACCAGTGATCCATAAGTGAGAATTGGACGTACTACAGCCGTATACATCATCTAATCATGTTAGGGGCGAGTCCCCATTTTCTGCCAAACATCCCACGACACGTGTAGTAGGCTACCGTACCAAAGTGGATCATTCGTAACAAAGTTGTATGTCCAAAATAGGGTTGCCATTCGTACTGTTTTAAACAGTACATGTACTGTTTTTTGTAATATGTACTGTTATATTCACAATACCTAAAACAGTACGAAAAAGTAATGTTTTTTTATATTTGTACTGTTTTTGTACTGTTTTGTCTGTCTGTTGAAGAATGAAACAGGAAAAAATTGTATTGTTAAATGTGTACAAAAAAGGGATAAATATTTATATTTTATTTTTTAATTAACTTTTTTTGTAAGCTTAAATTATTTTCTTTTATATAACTATACCACCTCTATTTTAAAAATTCAATTGTTTTTTTAGATTTTTTTTTTTAAAACAATATTTAATTAATACTTTTAGATTACTATATATAACTTAAAAAATATCAATTGTAATTGACAAAGTATCAATTTTAAAGTAGACTTTACTTTATTGTTCATAAAAATTGATATTGCATTTAAAATAAACTTCAAAAAAATTATTAAAAATATTTATTTGGTTGTTGGGTTTAAGCTGGTTTATATGCATTTCACTGGTGCTTATGCCAGATCATCAGTAAACCTTTACCCAAATTCTTGAAAAAGTTTAAAATTTTTATAAGTTATATTTTTAAATTCTCATTAACAAAATGAGAATTCAAAAATAAAACAAAAAACTATAAAAAACTTTTTCAAAAACCCAACCAACAATTTTTCTAATTTTGAATTTATTTTATTTTTCTAATCCCTTTAACATTTGGTTAACCGTTGGTTAACACTAAATGCTTATAAGGGCAACCGAAAAATAAAATCTTTTATTAGTTAATTTACTAAATTTTTTGGGATATGCTCCCATAATTTTTCAATTATATTTATTTATATTTATATATTTATATTTATACAAATATTTATATATTTATATTTATACAAATAAATATAATTGAAAAATTATGGGAGCATATCCCAAAAAATTTAGTAAATTAACTAATAAAAGATTTTATTTTTCGGTTGCCCTTATAAGCATTTAGTGTTAACCAACGGTTAACCAAATGTTAAAGGGATTAGAAAAATAAAATAAATTCAAAATTAGAAAAATTGTTGGTTGGGTTTTTGAAAAAGTTTTTTATAGTTTTTTGTTTTATTTTTGAATTCTCATTTTGTTAATGAGAATTTAAAAATATAACTTATAAAAATTTTAAACTTTTTCAAGAATTTGGGTAAAGGTTTACTGATGATCTGGCATAAGCACCAGTGAAATGCATATAAACCAGCTTAAACCCAACAACCAAATAAATATAATTGAAAAATTATGGGAGCATATCCCAAAAAATTTAGTAAATTAATTATTAAAAATAATATTATAGTCGACTTTAACAAGAAATGTTTTTTTTTTGTTGAGCCTAAATATTATTTTCTTAAATATTGTTAAATATTGATTTTAAGTACAATAGCAATTTCTATGCATGATAGATTAAGTGCCATTATTACAACTTGCCTTTAGGTTAAGGTAGGATTTTGTCTGTTCGATAAATAGCTTTGCATTATTACAACTTCCATTTTTTTATTGTAATTATTATAAATTTTAATAATATTTAATCAATAAACAAAATAATAAATTAAGGGTTTATAATGCAAAGCCATTTATCTGCCAAACAAAATCCTGCCTTTAGCTAACGGCAAGTTGTAATAATGCCCTAAGTCTACTTAAAAATTGATAATTTGTCAATTACAATCAGTGTTGTTAACCGTACAGTAATTACCGTATTGTACGGTAATTAAGAGTCTCAAACGGTAGGTAGGTAATTTTGATATTTGTACGGTAATTTTAAAAAGTTTTTATTTTAAAGTGTTAGACCCCAAAAGTTTTTTTCCAATGATTCTATACATGACATACATATTTCTCATAAAAGCATACCATAAAATGTACAGTTTCATTAAAACTATGCAAATTATTGAAGTTAAATTCTTTACGTTTTTGCTATAAATGCAAGGCGAATTCATTAAAGATGTTGATAAAACTGACATTCTTCAGGTGACGATTCCATAATGTTTCCTGTTTTACAAAAATGTTTGGTTTATTCATTTTCATTGCCACATAGTTCGTCTACTGTGGAACGAATTTTTTCAATAATATATCTAAACTAAACCAAAATAAGAAACAGCGGGCAAATTTCGGCATTCGAAAGTGATCGAAATTTAGAAATTCTTATTAGAATCTCTATACCTAAAGGAGAGCGAACTCGATCGAGTAAAATTTCGATTGTGATCGAATGCCGTAATTTGGCCCCAGTTTAAATACTGATACACTTTAGGGGATTCTACACGCAAAAACATTTCTTAATTCTAGCGACGGTTTAAATATTAAATTCAATAACAAACGTTTTCTATATTTTGATCAAAATTCATATGATCACAAACAATTAATGCAATCAAATTAAGCTTTAAATTATACAATCGCAAGCAAAAAAAAACCCAATAAAAATGTATAACACTAAGCTTTAAATATTATTTTAACAATATTATTTTTGTACAAGGCTTTGTGTACGGTAATTTTACCTTAAAAATGGTAATTTTTTTAGGGCAGTACGGAAATCGAAATAAAAAAGTTAACATGACTGATTACAATTGATATTTTTTAACTTATAAATAGTATTCCAAAAGTATTAATGGAATACTATTGTAATTTGAAAAAACTAATCAATTGAATTTACATATTAAGGATAATTTCAAATTTCAACTCGTAGTTTTTGAAATTCAATTACCAATTTCGGAATTCTATTTACTATTTTTGAAATTCAATTAATAACTTTTGAAATATATTAGATCATTTTCAAAATTAAGTTTGAAAATATAGTGTATAGTTCTAAAATACAGTCAAAAATGTTAAAGCATTGGTAATTCGTTTATTCAAACTAATATCAATATTAATATAAAAAAAAACGACGTTTAATTTGTGTTTTTGACCACGTTAGTAACTTAAGATACTATTTGTAGTTAAGTCACCGTTATGTTCTCATAGTTTTTACATGTTTTTATGTTTCTTATTAACTTTTTTAAATAAAAATGTGATGTATTGAAGTAAAAGTTATGTTATCAATAAATAAAAATATGTACTGTTTTTTCCCCCTCAATGTAATTTTTTTTCACTTTTAAAATATGGCAACCCTAGTCCAAAAAAATATTGGGATTTTTTTTCAAGAAAATTCCTAGAATTATTTTTTTAATACTTTATCGCTTTAAACTTCTTACGTTAATTGTTAATAGTTTCCGCTCACATCTATAAGGCACTAATACTGATGCATTTACCACAGACGTATAAACCGCAAACGCTGGTGTACAACCAAAAATATTGTGAATTTAAAAAGTCTTTTATATGACCACTTTGTACAATAAGTAGTATTAGCAAGAAACTTAGAAAAATTTTGTGTAAAAATGATCCGGATATATTTTGTAATGTGTGCAGCAAAGTTGTGACAAAAAATAAACGGCGCCATTTCTCAATTTCTTACCTAATGAAATACGAAGATTATTTTAAAATAAAGGTAGACAACATTGACCAATACTAGCCAACCAGTTCAATATGCGATAATTGCCGGATTTTTTTAAGGAATCCATCTTCTTCGAACTCTCAGTAAGTATTTTTAAATAAAGTTTAAAATGTATGTATCCTTTTTCTCAATGCGATATTTTTTCTACTTCCACAGAATACACAAGAAAACTGTACATCCTATGCTCTGCAGAGAAACATGCCATGAATCTGATTGCTATTTTTGCTGAAGTTAATTATTGGCATGTCGTCACGTACAGCAGGACAATGACTCCAACTTCACCGCACACGTCTTACGAGACTGGCTTGAATTTAATGGTTTTGGAAAACATATGTAATGGTCCTACCCCACCATTTCAGCCGGTGGAGATAAACTTCCGGTTTTAAATAAAGATCGAAGTCCCTCCTTGAAAGTCAGTATGATATTCCACGAAGTGACGTTTTATCATCACCCCAACCGTCATCTTCGAGCATGTGTAACACAACAGATGATCTAAGACCAAATCTTTACAATCAACTTGATCTAAATAATCTCATAAGAGACCTCGAGCTAACAAAACAGAAATCGGAGCTTTTAGCATCTCGTTTAAGAGAGCAAAATTTCTTACAAAACGACATCAAGTCAACGGAATATCGGAACCGACATAAGCCATACGCCAATTTTTATACAACAAAAGATAATGTGTGCTTTTATTATGACTTAAATAATGGTCTTTTTGAGAAGCTCGGCCAAAAATATGTTCCAGTTGAGTGGCGGCTATTTATTGATAGTACCAAGGAAGGCCTTAAGGCCATTTTACTATATAAAGGCAACAAGAAGCCATCTATGTGAAATGAAACATATGAAACTACGGCTACTTTATTAAGAAACTTGAACTGTGAAAAGCACAATTGGAAAGAATGTTGCGACTTAAAAGTCGTTGCTATATTAGCCGGCCTCCAAGAAGGCTATACGAAGTAATGTTGTTTCGTATGCCTCCGGGATAGCCAAGATCGTGAAAATCACTACATTAAAAATGATTGGAAAACAAAATCCGAAATGATACTAGGTCTATATAATGTGAAGTATTCTGCATTTATTAAAAAAGACAACGTAATCTTACCACTAATTTATATAAAGCTGGGCTTAGTTAAAAATTTTGTTAAAGCACTAAACAAAGAGAGTAGAGAGATTCATCTGCGTAAATTGGTGAAGTTTTGGATGGTCCTCAAATTCGAAAATTGGTTTTAAGCACTACCTTTGAAGATTTGTTATTACCAGATGAGAAAGCTGCGTGGATTTCATTTCGAAAAAGTTTTTCTAACTTTCTAGGGAACATCAAGAGTCCAAATTACAAAAAATCTTCCGTTATTTTCTTGGGAACTATTTAAAAATCGGTAAATAATAATTAAATGAATTTTCTTATCCATATTTAATTATTATTCTAAATTTTAAATTTTAGGTGCAAAAATTTCACTAAAATACATTTCTTGCATTTCTTCTAATTTTAGGTGTAAGAATCTCACTAAAAATACATTTATTGCAATCGCACTTGTACTTTTTTCAGGATAACGTTGGCGACGAGCATTTTTTTACCGATTTCATCAACAACTTAAAACCATGAAGCAACGCTATTAGGGACCATGGAATGAAAACTTGATGGGAGATTTTATTTGGTTCCTTATTAGAGAATCAAACTCATAAAATTATAGGAGACAAATCAAAATACGAAATTATTTTTAAATTATGCTTTGTTAATCTTGTTGATTAAAATATAACCAATTGTTTCCTTTGTTTATACTTTCTATGGAATAAAACTTGAATATATAGATGGATTTAAACGCAATCAAATTAATTTTTTTTAAAATACATGCAGCTTCAAGACTAAATACTAAAACGCATGTTTTCAATTAAATAGAAAGATGATTTTTTAAATATTATACAAAAAGCAGAAATTAAATAAGCGGCCAGGTGTCTGGTACTTTTTTTTATAAACGGTAAAAACTTTATCTTTGGTACTTTTTAAGATCTCATCTAACTTCTAGACTAATTAACGTCGGAAAATAATTTGAAACAAATTTTTCATTTAAAAAATAAAAAAATCACAAAAATTTAATTTGTGATAAATAATATCAAAACTAGGTACTTTCAGTTTATTGGGAATAAAACACGAATTTATCCATTGATTTTTATGTAATAAAATTTATTTTATTTCTTATAAATGCAGTTTAAAGATTAAGTACCAAAACTGGTAATTATTTGTTGCTTTCTATTTTTTATAAATTTTTTAATTTCAAACATGTTTGCTTGTTGCATAGTGTTATTAACTGTTTTCAGCCAAATTTATCCCACTATGCATGTTTTGCTGTTTTTATGCGTACTTTTTGTCTTGTAGGAAATAAAAGTGTTCTGCGTTTTAGCAAATATGGATGGGCATTTGTTTGTATGTTCATGTATAATATATTGAGTAATTACATGTTATTTGTTGCTTAAGTGATTTATAAATCAATTTAAAATAAAGTTATCTAACCATCTATTTGTTGGTCTCACATTAGCGATGAGAACGATTGAATGGGGGGAAGACGTCAATTTAGCGTTGATTGTGTTTAAAAGAAAGGGCAAATTAAAGTTGATGAAGTGATATATGGGCCAATAAATGCAGACGACTATTTTGTTCTAGTTGATGGTAGATTGGTAAAAAAAGTCGATTTATTTAACCAGATTCAATTAACAAGTTGAATAATGGAGCTAAAAGGGAATTTTTCTAGCTGTAATGCTAAATTGTTAGAACCATTTGGTGTATTAAGGTAGATAAATTAGTAGAACATATTGGCGTTATGATAATAATGCATGTTGTGATAAATGCTTTTGTTGACTACATGTGTTAAACAGTAATAAAATATTTGCAACAACAAATTATCGTGTTAAACCAAATGGTTTTTCTTTTCAGTGGTATGAATATACATACATATGTATATGATCAAATCTAATGAATTGTAAATTGTTTACCCTGCATTTACACATGCAAGTAGTGGCATGTATTATATTATACGTATTATAAAAAAAAATTTTTCGAAATCGTCGAATCCCTTGCAATTTGCTTTTCTGTTTAGACATGCGGGTACAAGTTTATTTTGAAATTGACATTAAAGTGTTAACCTTAACTTTCTTTATGCCAGAAAGAACCAAACTTATTTACATATATAAATTTTCATTCTCTCGTTTGTTATGTGGTACGTAAATTTCTATTTTTTTTAACCAATTCTCATTGATTGTACTCATTTGTTTTACTTTTAATTAAAATGTCTTTTTTTAAATCGTTACGCTTCACAGAGAAGTATTTGGCCTGAAAAGCTTGCCAAAATTATTAAACTTGTTTTTATACCCTTCACCTGTGGTGCACCAGTGGTATATATAGCTTTGTCATTCCGTTTGTAATTTCTACAATTTGCATTTCCGACCCCATAAAGTATATATTTTCTGAAAGCTTATGAATAGGGCAGTCGATTGAGCTCTGTCAGTCTGTCCGTGTGTATGTTGAAATCAACTTTTTGAAGCCACCATATGTTCCTCAGATCTGTTTATGATATCAATCTTTTGGAAATATCCGGGAATGAATTGCTATTGAAATTCAGCATAATCGTCCCATAACTTTCTGAGATATCAGCAAATAAACACGACTGTCTCTGTTTTTTTCCCATATTTTTACCAACAAAATTAAAAATTTTCAGCCATAGAATAATTTATAGGTACCTTTGCTACTATTTATAGATATAATATGCCTCTAGAGACATACGTGAAGAATTTTGGATAAAGCGGGCTTTAATCGGTAAAGTTATAGGCAAAAAAAATTTTTAAATATATATTCCAAAAATTTACAAACAAAAATCAAATTTTCTCAGCTTCTCGACAACCGAGAGAGTCAATATTGGTATCATCTAAAAGGACTTGACTAGCGCAATATAAGCATAATAAAAAAAAATTCAAATTCAAATAAATGTAAATGGGTCAAATCTGGTATTTTATAATGTAACTTCTTGAACCCCCTTAATATTGGTATCGAATGAAAGGGCCTGACCAGTAAAATACAGTAAATTATTAAAAAATGTAAAATCCAAGATATCGTCTGAAACAAAATGGCGGAACAAATTTTTTTAACCCCATCAATATGGTTATCAAATGAAAGGGCTTGACTAGCAGAATACAGATAACTACGTAAAAATTCAAAATCGAAGATGGCGTTGGAAATAATAAAGAAAAATGGCGTATAGTATGAAATATAGGTTAAGCCACGATGTGGGATTATACCTATGCACATGATGGTGAATGTATTATCAGATTCGGCACGGCCGAATATAGCACTCTTACTTGTTTTGAATTAAAAGTTTTAGTTTTTTGATAGTTTTAGGTGTAGTATGATATAAAAAGTCTAGTGGCAGATTTTGAAAAAATTACACTGCGCAACAAAAGTACACTGCGCAACAAACAAAATTTTTGTTTACCCTACCCTTCAAATCTGTTTTCCGTTTTTCTCTAGTACGTAACGATTTCTTTTAAAGGCGTGGCATATTTCAACTCCTTAATCGTTGGGTTGCCTAAAATAGTTTGTCATAACTTGAAAACGGGTTCTCTGATTTTAATAGCAGGAGAATCAAAAGATGCACCGGAAAATTCTGCTTTAACTAACCAAACACATTTCTTTTCTATCTATTACTATTTCGGAGTTATTAAAAATTTAATGGGGAAAAAAATTTTTTTCCTGCAAAATTCGTAAAATTTTTTGTTTTCAAAAGGTAATAAAAAAAAATAATAACCAAAAAGTTTAAATTTTTAAGATTTTTCCAAAAGCCACATTCCTAAGGAACTAAAGACGGTATAAATACTAAAACTCAATTAACAAATGTTGATTTTAAAGGTTTAAACTCATTATCTTTTTAGACTGTATGTATGTACATGCATACATATGATTTACGGTCATATTAAAAATTTTTTTTTAAATTGTAAGGCTCTTATAAAACAGTATTTTTTTTAATGAAAAAAGGCTTTATTATATTTATTTTATATTATATAATACTTAATATATGAAAAAGTTAAACGAATAAAAAATCCTTAATAATTATTAAGTCGTATGTATATCCTTATTAGCTGCATCATCGGTGTCAGGAAGAAGAAGTGTGATGGTTTCTGACGAAAAAGCTTTTTTATTAATCCGTTCTTTTTGCGTACAGCAGTTTAAAAAAGGGTCTCTGCTCAGAAAAAAACTTATCCAAGACATCTCGATTTGTATCGCATCTGCTGAATTTCCTCGAATAATTCGTACGATATAATCGTTAGTGCTTATTTCTGGCCTCGGCAGCTTCTTTTGACAATTGGATGGTAGCCTGATACCTAGGTGCCCATTTTATGTACCTGTATTTATTATTTGTAAACTTATTTTTGTGATTAATGCTTTTAATAATTCTTCTTATTAGGTACGTCTATTTATTTTTTTTAACAAATAATGTTTTGTAGAGCAGGTATATAAAAATATCTTTTATGGGGATGCGTGGGACATTCCCTTATAACTATTATGGATAATAAAGAATTTTTCAAATTTATAATTAAAGGCAGGTATTAACATTGTGAAGTGTTAAAAGTGATGTGAAAAACAGTTGAAATCAATAATTCAAAATGGATAAAGGTTGATGACGAATAAATGTATAAGAAAAAGTGCCTGATGAGCAAAAATAGAAGAAATGTGAAAATTTAAAAAAATCGTCAAAAATAATGGCGCAAACTTGCGCACACTTTTTTTGTTTCTAAAATTAGAGATTCCAGATCTTATTGTGGTGTCAAACATAGTTTGTAGAGATGCTAACCTCACTTTTAAAAACCTCTTCTTTTTCTTTTTTTGCAAAAAAAGTGTATAATTTTTTTTTGTTTTTAGCTTTTGAACGAATTGTTTCAACATAAATATTTAACATATTAATTTTTTTTTCTTTTTTAAATAACTTTTGATCAAACCTTTCAGCGAAAAAAAGAAAATTATTGTTAAACCTTTATTTGCTTAGCCGCAAAAAAATATCATATAAACATCCAGATACCGAAAAAAACATTTTAATCTCATATATTTTTCTTCACTTTCCTGACTTTAACAGGGTCTCAGAGCTACAAATCGCATCTAAAAGTCTTCAAAATTTACAATATAATGTAAAATAGTAGTTCTGATCAAAAGAGTGCTGATGAAGAAACCGTAGCTGGTTTCGAAAATGCATTCCACTCAGCTAGTATCGGATGACTAATTTTACCTTAATATTCTTGTCGTTATCGCATTGAACTTATAGCCTAATTAAACATTTTAAATATAATACAAATAAAAGTTCATAAAATTAAATACAGTAAAATATTGTTGTCTGTCGAACTGCGTCCTTAGTTTTTAAGATTTCTTAACATTCAGTTTTGCCTTTTTGGCCAGCTTTTCAGGCCAAATACTCCTCTGTGCGCTTGTAAGATTTATCATTCATATCCCACGAAAGTGGGTGGGAATGCTATAAATTTATTAATTTGAAAATATCTTCTTTGCGTAATTTTTCCTCCTTATTGAGATATTGTTTTGTTTACAATATAGAGTTACCGAGTTCATCATATAGAGTATATATAGCGGTTTAACATTTATTATTAGTATTATTTTAATAATTACTCAACTAGCATTTTTAAAACGCGTTTAAAAAAATATATCATAATAAAATATATTTTGTTCTTTTTGTTGGACTTGAGATTCAAATATAATTATTTTAATTTAAAAACTTTTTTGATACCAAGGCATCAGGTAATCACAGTTCAGAGGGAATTTTTTGTTTATATTTTTTGACGTTCAAAATAAATGAGCGAAGAGAAAATATAGTTTTCTACCAATTGATTTTGACAGCGGAAAATAAGAGAATAAGAAAACAATCAACTGACGAAACAGGACTACCTGATGAATAAATATGCCTTGGACTATACTTTTTATAATAGTACAATTAAAAACTTTAATAACAATTTTACATTAATCCAGTAAATTTGCATTAAAATTTTAGCAGAGTAACATCGTTATCATTCTTTTATTTATTGGCATGCAGTTGTCATATTTCAACTCGTATGCAAAATTTACTGCAATTTGAGCAATTAACTTCTATTTTTTATGCAAATCGCAGTTCTGAAATTTGTCTGCTGAAATATACATACATATGTTTATTCCAATTATTAAAAGGGAAGCTCTTTATGAAAGAAGAGCACGTTATCATATCAAAAAGTTATTACAATTAAAATTTAATTTTTTTGGTGAGGCCACTCGGAAACTAACTGGACGACATGAATTTGAGCGACATGGGGTTTCGTCACTTGCCACACCTCGCACAGATCAATTCATTTATTGCAATGATTTTCAGAACAAATTATTTCAAGAAATTTTGATGACAACTGGCTATTAAGATCATGCGAATTTTCACCGATTAATTTAGATCTTTTCGGTTTTGTGAAATCTTGAGTTTATGCGAATAAGTCAAATCATATTTTTGACAAAAAAAAAAAAAAAATAAAAACAAGAAAGGAGAACAATTCACTACAAAGGCAATAATTTATCTTTGTATATAGATTTTTTAAAAACTAACAAAATCTATAATAAATATCAAAGCTAATTTTGATACTAAAAACACCACATAATCATGTTTATAAGTTCTATTATAAGTCTTTCCATGTCCTTGTTAGTTCAAAGTTTAAAACATAAAATTACCTGGAAAATATAAATAAATACTACCTAAACCAACACCTAACATACCTTACAAAGAAGATAATAATTATCCTAATAAACACTAAAACTAATAATATTACACATCATATTACAAGTTTGATCAGCATCATCTAATTATCACATTTTCTGCAAAACATTATATTAAAAAACAAGTAAGAGTGCTATATTCGTCCGTGCCGAATCACCATTCATCTCATTTGAAATACGTACATACATATAAAAAACATACATATATAAAGACATTTCATTGTAAAATTATAAATTTACATGTTTCAAAATATATAAAAAAAATTAAAAAAAAAAAAATAACAAAAAAAAATTAAAACAAAATAAAACAAATAAAATATAAAAATAATTAAAAAATTTTAAAAAATAATAAGAATATAAATAATAAATATAAAATAAAAAAATAAAAAAAAATTATAAAATACAGTCGTGTCTGGATATAGTGAACTAATTTTTGCAAGGCTTGTTCATAGTATCCAGGTTGTTCTCTATATCAAGGTTGAATTTTTTGTTCAAAAACTCGTTTTATTTACTAAAAATACATACATGTAAATGCAATAGCTGATAAGAAACAATTTGTACGAAAAAGGAAATATATGTACATATATATTTAAGTTTAATAAAAGAATTGTTGTTGAAGCTGTTTTCAAAATTTTGTTCACTATTAGAGTTTTTCACTATTTAGAGTAATCCATGCAAAAATTTTGGTGTTCAAAAATATTTAAAAAAAAATTAAAAAAAAATATTTAAAAACAACTAAGAAAAAAATAAAAAAAATTAAAAAAAAAATTTTTTAAATAATAAAAATATAAATAATATAAAAAAAAATTTGGGCTCAGCTGGCGTTCGTTGCCACGTTTACTCTAACTAGTATACCACGTCTGTATGTATGTTGTTATTGTGTTAAAAAAAACGAGGTGGCCGTGGGTTTTTGCTCATAGTTGCTTATGTACCGATGTTTCTGATTTTCAATACCGATCTACTCCCGAATATTTCTGATATTCCAGGCGATATCAGGGGCTTCAAAAAGTTGATTTCAACAAACACATGGACAGACTGACAGAGCTTAATCCCCTATTCATAAGCTTTCAGAAAATATATACTTTATGGGGTCGGAAATGAAAACTGTAGAAATTTCACACGGAATGACAAACCTATATATACCCTTTTTCACTGTGTGAAGGGTATAACAAAATTTTTTTTTCTTGGCTCAGCTGGGAATTGCCACGTTTACTCAAACCAGTATATATATATATGTATGTTGCTGTTGTTTTAATTGTGAAAAAAACGAGGTGTTCGTGGTTTTGGTTTGCTTTAATACCATGTGAGATAAGGCCACTCTCATTCAATAGAGAGATAAAACCTTCTTTTTTATTTTTTTTTTAATTTGAATGAGAGGTAAAGCAATCATGGCCTTATCTCACATTAGCAATATTAGAAAATGGCTTTATCTCTCATTTCAGTTTTGAAGAACTTTTGCATTTTACATTGAATTATACTTTTCTTATTTTTATAATTAATTAATTTTTATTCTTGTGACGCACGCAGGAAAACTTTATTCAGCAAAGCCACCTGCCGCGTCCAACTGGAGGAGAAAACCCGTAAGTACGGCCGCAGGCCGCCACGCGGAAACTTTAGTATGCGAGGCCAGATTTCAATACTTAACTTTACTTTTTCCGGGAAAGAAATTTTTTTATTCTTGTGACGAACGCAGGAAAACTTTATTCAGCGAAGCCACCTGCCGCGTCTAACAGGAGAAAACCCGTAAGCACGGCCGCCACGCGGAAAACTTTAGTATGCGAGGCCAGATTTCAATACTTAACTTTACTGTTTCCAACAAAATACATTTTTTTATTCTTGTGACGCACGCAGGAAAACTTTATTCAGCGAAGCCACCTGCCGCGTTCAACTGAAGAAGAAAACCCGTAAGCACGGCCGCAGGCCGCCACGCGGAAAAACTTTAGTATACGAGGCCAGATTACAATACTTAACTTTAGTGTCTCCGAGAAGACATTTTTTTACAGAATGTTATTATTATTGGAATCTGGCTTCGCATACTAAAGTTTTTCTGCGTGGCGGCCTGCGGCCGTGCTTACGGGTTTTCTTCTTCAGTTGAACGCGGCAGGTGGCTTCGCTGAATAAAGTTTTCCTGCGTTCGTCACAAGAATAAAAAAATTTCTTTCCCGGAAAAAGTAAAGTTAAGTATTGAAATCTGGCCTCGCATACTAAAGTTTTCCGCGTGGCGGCCTGCGGCCGTACTTACGGGTTTTCTCCTCCAGTTGGACGCGGCAGGTGGCTTCGCTGAATAAAGTTTTCCTTCGTGCGTCACAAGAATAAAAATTAATTAATTATAAAAATAATTATAACAATATTCTGAAAAAATATGGCTTTATCTCTCATTTGCGAAAAAAAATATGGCTTTATCTCTCATTTCGCAAAATTTAAAATATGGCCTTACCTCTCAATGATTGGGCAATAAGGCCATTATGGCTTTATCTCCCATTCAATTGAGCATTAAAGCCATCATGGCCTTATCTCACATGGTATTAAAGCACCCCCCCGTTTTTTGCTCATATCTCAAAAAATCATGGGGCAATTGTGCTGAATTTCAATAGCGATTCATTCCCGGATATTTCCCAAAGATTGATACCAGACATATCTGAGTAACATATAGTTACTTCTAAAAGTTGATTTCAACCAACACACGGACAGACGGTCAGGGCTTAATCGACTCCTCTATTCATAAGCTTTCAGAAAATATATACTTTATGGGGTCGGAAATGAAAATTGTAGAAATTACAAACGGAATGACAAAGCTATATATACCCCTGTGCAACACTGGTGAAGGGAATAACAATATACAGATATGAGTGCCTTTCAACGAATGACAGTCGCCCTCTTCTCCTAATTATAAAATCCAGAAACGTTTAATATTATTATCACACACTTTGAATTGTAAACAACGCAATGAATTAATAGTGCGAGTATTTACGCGCCACATCACTGTACATACATGTGAACGTTTATATGCGCATAGTTTTTATACCCCAACAATTGCAAACATCTACTTGTTTACATTATCACATACACACCCACAAACATATATATATATATACACATTTATGTATGTCATCCTCATTTGCGGGTATTAAACGTAAATTATCACGTAATTATAGATAATTTGCAATGCTTTTGATTTGTGTTTTTTTATGACGTTGTATTTATGTTTTGGATTTTAAGCACTTTGTATGTGCGTATTGGTAATTTTTATTACTTATGTTTTGTATTTAAGGAAATATTTCTATAACTATTTTGATGTATAGCACGTTCGTGTTTATTATGATAAGTACACGTTTGTAGACATTTTACGCAGACATTAGTGGAATTGTATGGAGACGTAAAATCTTACATATACAAGTCAATATTCCAATATACGATATGAAAAGTTGTGTTGTGCTTCATATGTACCTCGTCATAGTAAAGGGAGACAGTCAGCCAGTCGATTTGTATTGTTTTTCGTATTAACAAGTATTGCTTGGCGAAAATAAGTTGAGTACTAGTACGTAAAGAAGTAGTAGTGATATAAATACGACATACAAAAAATAATGAACAGGTGGATATGAGAAAATATGCAAAAATCCAAAAAAGTCTATAGGTAAATTGTCACCAGTACTACTGTCCAATTATACCCCAGACAATATGCTCTGCTATAGAAATTTAACATGCGCTTGTCATTGAAAATCCACTAGTGACGTTAGAACTACTGACTAGGTAGTTCTTATCACTGTTGGCAAAAGTGGCACAATCTTGCCATTTTTGGCACTATTGATTGTTTAATGGCACTATGGCACGCTCAAACACTTTTTCAAACAATTAAAAATATATAATTTTACTTAGTTTTTAAGAAATATATTTTTTTAATAATAAGAAATAAATTCTTTTTCTCCCTGTTGTAAATACTAAAATGCGAAACTACGGACTGCACAGTATCAAAAATTTGGCCATTTTAGTACGTTTATACTCAGGATTTATTAAAATCCAACTCAAAATGTTGTTATGACAGTGATGTCTTAAAAATAATTACCCAAACAAATGTTACAAATCGATGCCTTACTTCCTCAACCTCGTATCTTAAAAAATAAAATTTTTCAAGAGAGACAAAAAAAACGGTTTATCTTTTTATACTTCAGTGTTTGGTTAAAAGTTTAAATGCAATTATTAAGGAATTGATTGTATTTATGTATGTTAGTAGTAATAATATACTAATCTTTTTTAGTTAAAGCATAAAACAATCGTTTGATATGAAAAAGTCAAAACCGTATTATTTAAGATACGAGGTTGAGGAAGTAAGGCATCGAAATACAATTTTTGTAAACGAGGTTTTACTTACTTCCTCAACCTCGTATCTTAAAAAATACGGTTTTGACTTTTTCATATCAAACGATTGTTTGTTATTCACCAGCTTATTTTAGTAATTCTATCTTAACTTTTGGTACATTTTACCTCATGAAATGAGAATATTATTTTTATATGTAAGTAAAAGTAAAGTAAATTATTTCTGTTTATTATTTTAAAGTGTAAAAACTGTAGGCGGTCTGTTGACAATACCACCTAAAAGTACCATAAAAATAGTCGAAAAGGTGGTGACCTGTTGACACTTGACCCCAGGTTTCCTGCAGGGTTCTATTTTTCTGTAAATTTCAATATTTTTTTCATCTATGATTAATTTTTAAAACATCTTTTTAAAAATATTTTCGACAAATTTATTTTTTATATACAGTCAAATCCCGATAATTCGTAATCGCAAGGGACCGGCCATTTCTTACGAATTATAGGGTTTTTCGATTTAGCGGGGTTTTGATTTAACGGGCTTAAAGTAAAATAAATACGAATTAACGGGGTTTTCAATTTATTTACTAAAACGATAAAAAGAAATACAAAAAACAATTGTTAAAAATAAAATACAAAATAAATAAAATAAATACATAAAATAAAATACCAAATTTATTTACTTAGCGTAAAATAGGTGTAATATAAATATCAAACAAAAAAATAAAAATAAAACTGACAATTTCATTTTCTTAACTTTAAATACATACATATTTACATGATATAAAATTAATTTTTAAAAAAATGAGTGATTTGCATTTGTTTCAGACTTTTCTCAAAAAGGATATCCATAGTATTTTCTATCTTTATTAATTAATTAAAAATTTCTTCGTCCACAGTATGGTTGGAGACATAAAATCTTAATTTATTAATTGCCAATTTTGCATCTTTATTCGTCATTAAGGGAACTTCGTTGTTGCCATCATCGTCTTCGTCATCACTTTCTATAATGTTAGCTTTTAGCATTCTTTCCATGTTTTTGTTGTTTTTATTACGAATTATAAGTTGTAGTTATCCAACAATTACAATTTATAAGAGGTAAAGAATATTTTATTTGAAAAAAAAAAAAAATTACGAATAAGCGAGGGGACCAAAATGTATGGAAATTTTACGAATCAACGGGATTTGACTGTATATAAAAAAGTTACTTAATGAACGAAATATTCTCGCAAATTTTTTTTTTTTTATTAATATTGTTACGTTTGTACCTTTTATAAACGTTGGATTATTTCCTTTAAATAATCTTTGAGTTCTTTTATTGCAATCAAAAACAGTTGAAATTCGTTATAAAATTAAAAGCACCTTATTTATTTAAATACACTCAGATATTGTTTTTATATCACTTTACTTATTACACTTATGGTTATACACTTTTATTAGCAAACTCACTTTGATACACACTTTACAAGCTCTATTGTAATACTGAACATGTTAGCTGTGTTGTTCGGCTATTTATAGTAACATAGTGGCGTTCGGTAACATTCGACAAAGTTCTCGTATGTACATTCTAGTACATTCGAAAACCGTTACATATAAATTAAGACGTTAAGTAATATGCAACTAAACAACTAAAATAAATTATAATGTAAATTAAGCTATTTAAAATTAAATCTGTAACACTACCGCCCGCTTAAGCCTGTTCGTCCCGAATAGGCACAAATTCACTTTTTCCGTACTTAGCGAGGTGCTTGAGATGAACCGCTGTCATCTTTCATCTTGGGCTATTGTACTTCTGTATTCTATAAACGACATCATTTATTCTTTTTATCACCTTATACGGCCCATCCCAATGAGTTTGCAGTTTAGGAGACAGTCCTTTTTTTCGTTGTGGGTTATATAGTAGAACTAGCTGACCCTCATTGAAGCCTTCAGAATTTGCTGCTCTGTCATATCTGGCCTTCATCTTGACGCTGGTCAGTTTTATTCGGCCACGAATGAATTCATGAATTTCTTCTAGATCTTTTTGTCCCCTTGAAGTGTCTTCTTCGTGCTCATCTATTGTCGAGGGATTAATACCGAATTCTAGATCACCTGGCAATTTCAGCTCGGTTCCAAACATAATTTTTGCAGGTGTACGGAAGGTAGAGTCATGAACGGCTGACCTGTATGCCAACAGAAATTTTGGTATGTTGGCATACCAACATACCTCCAACGTGCTGTTAAATCTCTCGACCATGCCCTCAGATTGTGGATGCAGTGGCGTAGTCCTCGTTTTTCGGATGCCGTATAGTGCGCACATTTCCTGGAATATCGCAGATTTACAATTTCTTCCCTGATCAGAATGTAGCTCAAGCGGAACTCCATAACGGCACACCCAATTGTTCACAAATGCGTTTATGACAGTTTTAGCTTCTTGGTTTGGTATTGCGTGTACCTCTGGCCATTTGCTAAAATAGTCGATTACAACTAGAACGTAACGGTTTCCAGCCTCACTAACAGGAAAAGGACCTGCTATATCCATCGCTATTCGCTCAAACGGAGCACCTGAATTGTACTGCTGCAGCGCTCCTCGACTCCGTCTTACTGGGCCCTTGGCTGCGATACATTGTGCGCAATTTGCTATCTAATCAGCTACAGATTGTTAGCATCCAACCCAATAGAAACGTTGCTTTACGTTTTCTATGGTTTTTGTTACACCAAGATGACCACCACTTGAACCATTATGAAACTCCTTCAATACCTCTTTGACTTTAGAGGATGGCACCACAATCAGATTTGTTGTCGATTTACCATCAGTACTTTCCCATTTGCGATAAAGGCATCCGTTAATAACCTGCAGACTATTCCATAGCGCCCAGTATGATTTCATCAGTGGACTTTCCGCTGATATTTGGTTACGGGTTGGCCTTTTGTCTTTCTTCTTTGCTGACATAATTTTTGCCAGTATGGGATCGTCTCTTTGCGCCGCTGACCAGTCGTCACTTGACTCTATATGTGTTAATCGAACGTCAACGACACATTCTTTTCCTTCAGCTTTTGCACAATGTTTGCACTTCAATCTGCACGGTCTTAGGGAGAGTGCATCTGCATTTCCATGTCTAGTGCCCTTTCTGTGCTCAATGCTGAAATCGTAGCTCTGGAGACGTTCAATCCAACGGGCTAGCTGTCCTTCCGGTAGTTTAAATTGTAGCAACCATCTGAGTGCAGAGTGATCGTTTCTTAGTTCGAAGTGTTGTCCATACAGATATTTGTGGTAATGCTTTACACACTCTACAACTGCTAGAAGCTCTCGACGTGTTACACAATAATTTCTTTCGGGCTTCGATAGTGTTCGACTGTAGTAGCCTATCACCTTTTCTGTTCCATTGACGACCTGTGAAAGAACACCACCTATCGCGTAGCCACTCGCATCGCTATCCAATACAAATTTCTCTCCAGCGATAGGATATGTCAAAACTGGTGCTACGCATAACAACTCCTTGAGCTTCTGGAATGCTTGTTCTTGGGCTTCAGCCCACAGGAATGGTCGTGACTTCTTGGTGAGCTCATGTAGACTGGCAGCGACACTGGCAAAATTCGGCACAAATCGCCTGTAGTAGGTACAGAGGCCTAGAAAACTACGTAACTCGTGCAAATTTTTCGGGCGAGGCCAGTCCTTCACAGCTTGAACTTTATCTTCGTCAGTTGATATACCATCCTCTGCGACTCGATGCCCCAAGTATTTTACCTCTTTCTGGAACAATGCACATTTCTTGGCGCTTAGTTTAAGTCCAGCCACTGATATTTGTTTAAGAACTTCTTCTAGATTTTTCAGGTGATCGTCAAAACTTTTACCCATGACAATTATGTCATCAAGATACACCAGGCATGTCTTCCAATGAAGTCCCCTCAATACGCGTTCCATTAATCGCTCGAATGTGGCCGGAGCGTTGCATAGTTCAAATGGCATCACGTTAAACTGCCATAGCCCGTCACTTGCACTAAAAGCTGTTTTCTCTTTATATCTATCAGAAATTTCTACTTGCCAATACCCACTGTGCAGGTCTAATGTAGAGAACCATTTTGTTCCAGCTAGCGTATCCAGAGTGTCATCTATCCTTGGTAGTGGATAACTGTCCTTCTTAGTGACGTCATTCAGTTTTCTATAATCGACGCAAAATCTTGTGCTGCCATCTTTCTTTTTAACCAAAACTACCGGTGAGCTCCAAGGACTTGAAGAAGGTTCTATTACTCCATTCTGCTCGATTTCATTGACAAGCTCTTTGACTTTATTACGTTTCGCTAGAGAAATACTTCTAAGAGCTTGTTTTATAGGCCTTGCATCGCCGGTATTTATCTGATGTTTTACAAGTGATGTTGTACCTTCATGTTGACCTTTCAGAGCGAAGATGGATGCATGTTTTCTGGGTAGCTGTTTTGCTTTATTTCTATCGGGCGGCGATAATCCTTTAACCCATTTTTCTACGTATTCTGCTAGCATCTCCTGCTTTTTGTTTGACATACTGACAGGACCCGATTTCATTTCGCAATTAATTATTGCTTCAGCTTTAGCACATTGACCTAATTCGGATTTCGGCTTGACTTTTTCACAGGCGGAAAGGTTAAGCACTCTTACAGGGACTCTTCCGTCATTGGTGATTTTGACAAGGGCTTTTGCTGTTATCAAGTCACTTTTTATATCTGTTTGTTCTACCACTCACAACCGGTTGTCCACACAATCTCCCGCTATACGCGCCCATACTACACTTTCTGACTGTGGTGGTATTTTCTCATATTCTGTAGCAACTAGTTTCCTTACGTGGACCTTATTTTCACAACCAACATCTAGGGGTATTTCAACATTTCTCCAAATCATTACCTTCTGCCCATGCCAATGCCATGACTAATCATAAAATCTGCACCAATGATTACTTCGTCCACAATGTCGGCAACGATGAATACATGATTGACACTTATGTTGGCAATAGTTACTTTTACGTTTATTTTACCATAGACAGTAGCAGGCTCCCTAGTAGCTGTTCGCAGACTAACGTCACATAACGGTTCGATTGTGTTCTTTACTAAATCAGGCCTGATAATAGACTGCGATGCTCCTGTGTCTATAGTAAAAATATGCCTTCGACCATTGATATACCCACAAGCAGTAAGGTTGCTATTTTTCTGCTGCATAACTGATATGGAGATTGTGGGGCCCTTGGTTATGGGAGCTAGCTCTTGCCCCATAGTGCTAGCTCGTTTTAGTTTAACGGTGACTCATTTGATGAATTCGTGTTTGCCCGTTTGCTGTTTCCAGGTGGCGAAACAGATCTAGCCCGCTTTTTTTGGTGCTTTGCAATTTCGTTGAAAATGCCCACTCTTACCACAATTATAACATTTGGCTCTGGCTTTGCCTTGCTTTTCCTCTTACGCCTGTATAACAGTACTTTTAATTTCATTGACTATATCTCCGTCTTTTTCTTCTTTTGCGGCTTAGA
This sequence comes from Phyto melanocephala, assembly GCA_941918925.1. Classification (NCBI taxonomy): domain Eukaryota; kingdom Metazoa; phylum Arthropoda; class Insecta; order Diptera; family Rhinophoridae; genus Phyto; species Phyto melanocephala. The sequence goes on from OW799236.1 coordinate 59,421,020, forward strand.
TAGTAATTTTGCGGTCTCCTGTGTCAGAGCGTATGATACGGTTTCTGCAAACGTTGATTTATGTGTGCCAAATATCGCGTGCTTTATTTCTGGATCACGTACTCCATTTACAAATGTTTTAATTTTAAACTGATTCAAAAATGGGTGATTTTCACCTGGATATGTCAGCTGCACCAAACGCTCGATCTCCGTTGCGAAATATTGTAATGACTCGTTGGCTTTCTGTGTTCTGCCTCGTAATTCCATTCGGTATATATCTCGTTTGTGCTCACCGCCATACTTGCGTTGTAGCGCCACCATTATGTCATCGTAGTTTTCTCTGCAGCCAATAGGTATTCTTTCTAGAACTTGTGCTGCGTTGCCTTTTAATGCCAAAATCAACTCTATAGCTTTTTCTTCATTGTTCCACATATTTCTATTGGCAACTGTCTCAAACTGAAATTAAAAAACGTTAAATGGTGCACTGCCGTCAAAAGTAGGGGCCTTGATTCTACTTGAGATTTCTGGAATTAGATCAATTATTTTCGTTTCTAGATTTTTAAATTTTTCGTCTTGTAATTGCAATTTGCTATTGAAGTCATTTGCTTGTGCAACTATGCCATCTTCCAGGTTAGCTAGTTTTTTATCAATTTTATTTACTTCTTTTTCAATGCGATCTACTCTGCTGTTGACAGCATCAGAAATTTTCTGAAGTTTCTTGTTCGTAACTCTAGAACATTCTTGAAATCTCGACTCCATTATTTTATTTTCTTCGGTAGCTTCATCTATTAATTTTTCATTATTAGCTCTAGAATTTTCTTGAACTTCGGCTAATAATTACTCATTATTAGCTCGAGAAGTTTCTTGAGCTTCCTGGAATTTAATTTCCATATTTTCCATCATAGCAGCAAGCATCGTACTTAAATCCATGTTGTTTGTGGTTGCACGAGTAGAAACTTCCATTTCTTCTCTTTCGTCAAACTCGTAACCATCAATGTCAATATTACGCCGCTTAAATTCATCTAGAAGTCTCTTCTGCAATTCTACTAATTCGGCAATGCCAGCTTACTCAATTCTTTCTTGAGTTGTTCAACTTTAAGCTCCTCAAATTTCATGTCTGCTTTTATTTTTATTTTAATGCAATTTCACTTCTGACACCAGTTGTTACGTTTGTACCTTTTATAAACGTTGGATTATTTCCTTTAAATATACCTTGAGTTCTTTTATTGCAATCAAAAACAGTTGAAATTCGTTATAAAATTAAAAGCACTTTATTTATTTAAATACACTCAGATATTGTTTTTATATCACTTTACTTATTACACTTATGGTTATACACTTTTATTATCAAACTCACTTTGATACACACTTTACAAGCACTATTGTAATACTGAACATGTTAGCTGTATTGTTCGGCTATTTATAGTAACATAGTGGCGTTCGGTAACATTCGACAAAGTTCTCGTATGTACATTCTAGTACATTCGAAAACCGTTACATTTAAATTAAGACGTTAAGTAATATGCAGAAATAATAGAAGTGCCTAAAAGTATGCTACACATAATAACAAACATCATGTTCGAACAATCAGCGAAATAAACTAATACAAATAAAACTACAGTAACTTAAACTACTACAACTAAAATAAATTATAATGTAAATTAAGCTATTTAAAATTAAATCTGTGACAATATTTATTTTGTTACTAGCCAAGCCCGGCGCACGTTGCTACGCCCCTTAATGAATAAAAATGCATCCTGAATTTTAATTGAATATCAAGTGCAAAGCTAAAAACGTGGCACTGCCCACTTTTCTAGTCACAAAACTGTATAGTAATGACAGCTCAATATATGTGAAAAGTTCAAGAAAAATCGGTCAAGTGCAAGTAGCTTAAAATGATAACTAATTTTTATGGGCGTAACCCCGCCCTCTTTTTATCACCCATAAATACTCTCTGGAATGTGTACAACAACTTGCCAAAGTTTGAGTCCGGTCGGTTTTACATTTTCGGAGTGTATAGGTAACACACACACAGAGTTTCACTTTTATATACATATATAGAGAGGTTGAGGTTAATTTAAGGGGACAAATTACCGATTTTGATAGCTATTGAATGTAGTAATTTGATATATGGTATATATACACACATATATATATAGTTAGTCGATTTTCACTGACTACAAATTTTATAAAGGCATTGGGTTAAATATACCTTCCTGTGCCTGTCTAAAGTCAAATGCAAGAATTCGTTTTTCTAAACAGCATGGTTTATGGTTTTCTTTTCGGATATTCCAACTTCAGATTTGGTTGTTCAGCAAAGGAAGGAAATGAGAGCGCAGCAATTATAAAAACCCCAAAACCACTGTGCATCTAACAACATGATTTTCGTCGCTTAATCCTTACTATTGTTTCTTATAATGTTTTATTATTTAATATACGAGATATGATGAAACAATGCAAACGAATAAATAGTTGTAGTTTAAATTGCAACAACAATTTAAAAATATATAGAAGGGTGTGCGAGCGCAATGGGCATGCTGTTTTGATAAAGCATTATTTTACAAAGAAAATTTATTGAAGTAAGAGCATATACTTAGCTCTAGGCACTGGCATTGTGAGGGCCTGTTATTTGTAAGAAAGAAAATTTCAGTGGTGAAATAAGGAAAGATTGGCAGATATTAGATATTATTATTATTATTATTATTATTAAACAATTTTTTATGAACAGTTAAAGTCACATTTCTTGATTAAAGCTTTTCGCAATCAGGGCCCTTATCAACTTCCAAAAACTGTGTAATCCATTCTCAACATTTTGCTAAACAAATTATTACATTTAAAAAATTATGCATAAATTTCGTTTAAGCAAACAACAGCAACACAAACGAGCATTGTACATTGCATGTTTTCTTTGACGTTTTCTAAAGAAGAAATAGAGAAAAAAAATCGAATAACCAAACGAAAGATAAGCGTTATAGTCTCGCGTTGGTTTCACGCATTGTTTTAAACATTATTCTTTTGCAAATCGCTTGTTAGTGGTGAGCAACGCACGAACGCAGCAAAACAATAGCAACCAACAATAACAACATGTCGAAAAATATTGTTGCGTAAAATGACACTTGGCGCCAATATAGAGAAACTGCATTTAAAATGACATTTAAATGACAATAAGAAAATTTATTACAGTGGCCATGAGAATGTTGTCATTATCGGTTTTGTTATTACATATTGTTGTAATATTCGTTTTCGCATTTTTAGTTGTTGTTATTTGTAGTTAATTTTTCCTCTTTTTTCTTCTCAATTATGTGTTTCTCAAATCCAAGCAAAACATTACTTTAAAACGCAACGCAAAGTGTAAGGATTGTTGATCCAATTACTTTAAAGATCAAGGTAAAAATTTTAAGCATGCACTTTATAATTATATGATTTTTTGTTAACGGTATTTGAGACTTGAAGAAAAAAATGCCTAAATGCATACATATGTATGTACTTATTATATTTGTATGATTTAAAATGCATATTTATGTTAATTGCTTTTAAAACTAAAATAAATAATTAATGGCTTGTCCAAAGAGGCTAGTATGGAATAACGATATACATACATATTAAAAACTGTTAACAATGTCTTATTTGAATTTTGTTGACCAAAGTTGAATAATATAATTCAAAACACATGTTAACAAATTTTAAACTTAACGAGAATTTTCAATGTAAATTGTTTTTCATATTATTCATTTTAATATTTAAAATTAGCTTCAGTCAAAAATATTGTTTTATAAACACAACTACGACATCAGTGCCATTATGTTTTTTTTTTATCTGAAACTTATCGACGTTGCGGGCAGCAAAACGGTCTACTTAGTACAAAATTATTTCTCTGCATGCTATGGGTGCTATGGGTAGAATTTTCATCACTCTACAGTTATACGGAAAATAGTTAAATTATAATATATAAAAAATGGATTTCCGAAAGAAGTCGCAACCATTGTCCTAGCAAATTCAAAATTGAATTTCTTAAAAACAAATTTATTTGCCTAAAAATATACAAAACAATTGCAAATTGAAGATACTAAAAAGCAGCTAAGGTAGCCGAAATCTAATAATTTAAATTCAATAATTCACCAAAAAAATTTCATAAGATGAAAAATTAAGGTAAATTTGTGAACTTTTCTAAAGTAAATATAAAAAAATTTATACAGTGAATTCAGTCAAGAATATGCAGTTAAAAACCAAGTGATAGGCCTTTGAATGATATGCTTTGTCATTTTAGAGAAAAGCAGTTAACTATAATTAACCTCTTTAATAGCCAAACCTTAAAAAGAGCATTAGGCGGTAACAATAACAAAGCACATGCAAAATTTTAACGGCTACCGCTTAACAGTTTTTTAGATTTGACTGTAATCACTGCTTACTATGCAGTTTGCATGGCATTAACTTATAATTTATATACTCCTACCCATGCAATACAAACATATTGTAGTTATGATCATAATCTTAGAGCAATATAAGATATGATTGGATTGCTCTGCATATTACACGTCCAGTCTATACAAGCATATGAAGGACTAGTCCAAATACTTTGTATTACATCGGGGTAGTCTTTAAACTACTCGTTTTCGCCACTCGATTTGGTATCTACACGACAATAATACAGTTCTTGACAGCACTATAGGCAGTTGTTAAAATACGAAGTTTTGTCGTTTAACTAAGTACAAAGTCTTGATATGATATAATCAATTACTGTATTCACAAGGTGTCCTAATTTTAAATGTTCTCAAATAATGACATGAAAAAAAGACTGCTGAGAACGACCTTTCATAATTATGTGGGATAAATTAAGTTTAAATCGCCGATTTTGCAAAATGTTTGATTACACATCTTTTTGAGGACTATCGGAGGGGCGGCTTATTAAATACTACAGACGCTTCGGCTTAGCAAACTCTTAGCCGATTGCCACAGGTATCTGAATAATTATGACAGCGAAATAAACATACCATACACAGTAGTATTGAAAACAAACAAAATTTTTTTAGACTATTGTGAAATCCTTGAACATTATGACAATATGACATGTTGGCATACCTTGTGAATAGAGTAAATTTCCATAATTCATAAGACTATGCTGCAGCTAGTCCATGTTAGTTACAATGGAGCACGTAGCCCACTATTAACTGATTATGTGGACTTTTGGCAAAAACAACTTAAGTAAAGATAAGAAAATTTTTATTACAAAAAGAATAAACTTCAAGACGCTTTATTCTCTCTCTCTCTTCAACGCTCTTCAAGTAAAATTCTTTGAGAGATATAACGTATTCAAAAAGTCAACTATATTAAATTTTTTCAACTCATAGTTATTTTTGTGATCTCCCAAAAAAATTTGAAACGTCTTTGTAAAAAATGTTGGCAAACGTCTTTCTAAAAAAATATTTTTTTTCTTTGAGATAAGTCATCTACTTATTTTTTGTCTAAATAGCGCTATTTTCGTAATTACAGTAGCCCCCGCTATCGTGAGAAGTTACTAATCAAAAATAATACAAAAATAAACGCATTAATCAAGCATCCAATTAAGTTTTGATAGACATGCAATATAATAAACAAAAACATTATATAAATCAATATTTCTACCAAAAAAGTACACATACGTCACCGCAAATTTCATGTTGTTTTATACTTATGTTAAAACTCATACAACTCTCTAAATGAGAAATTTGCAAAAAAAAACTTTATTAAAAAATGCCCTGGCATCTTTATAAAATAATATTTGAAATTCTCTCACGCATACAATTTCGTCCCGTTTTTTGTTGCATAAAATATTCAAACATTCTGTTGGCACATTTCATAAACATAATAAACTTGTAATGCCTCCAGCGAGCAACAAATCAAGGCGTTCTTTTTTTATACCCTTCACCTGTGGTGTACAAGGGTATATATAGCTTTGTCATTCCGTTTGTAATTTCTACCCCATAAAGTATATATTTTCTGAAAGCATATGAATAGAGGAGTCGATTAAGCCCTGACCGTCTGCCCGTCTGTCGGTGTGTTGGTTGAAATCAACTTTTAGAAGCAACTATATGTTCCTCAGATCTGAGTATGGTATCAATCTTTTGGAAATATTTAGGAATGAATCGCTATTGAAATTCAGCACAATTGCTCCATAACTTTCTGAGATATGAGCAAAAAACCACGACCACCTCGTTTTTTTTCACAATTACAACAACAACATACATATGTATATACTGGTTAGAGTAAACGTGGCATCGAATCTCAGCTGAGCCAAAAATAATTGTTTTTTATTTTACATATTATTTATATTTTTATTATTATTTTTTTTTTTGTTTTAAATACAAATTTATTTTTTTGGAATTTTTTTTTTTTTTTTGGAAACATACGTGAACTGCATTTATAATTCTGCAATGGGATGTTTTGTATATGTATGTACGTATCTCATATGAGATGAATGGTGATACAAACAATTGTTATTGCATGAGTACACGTTGTGAAGGGTATATAAGATTCGGCACGGCCGAATATAGCACTCTTACTTGTTTAGAGTTCATTTTATGATTTCTTTGTTTCTAATTTCATAATTATAGGGTTTGGCAAGTTTTTGTGTGAGTGATGTGAAGATTTGTCTGCAAATTTATTACGTTAAAATGTTGCATTTGTTTTTGGGGCATAAATGGCATTAGAAAACAAAAACACTTTTTAAATGACCCACGCATTCGTTTGATTAATTGTGGGGGTGTTAAACAATTCATTAAACCAAATAACTGTCTTAATAATTTTAGTTTAGGATGCTGACCTAACGGTTTATACAATTTACAATTTAAGACTTTTAATGCAATTTAAAAATTGTTATTTTATTTCTTTGTCTGGATATTTTGGAATATTTTTGAGAGTAAAAAAATTAATATTAAATAAATATAGGGCAACATTCTTTAAACTTAAAACACATTTTGGAACTAATATTATTGTATTTAATTTTTATATATCATGGAAAAGTTATTTGTACAATCTAAAATTCCAGTATAATTATAAGACTTAAGGCCTCGTTACTCTTATGTAAATGCACACGTTTCGAATCAGCTGATTCGTTTTCTTTTAGGAACTTATGTGTAAATAGGTACTATTTCGTAAACGTGAAGTTGAATTGCGGATGAACCTGATAAAATTTGAAGTTCTATCCGTTTTGAAGTACAACAGGCAGCTGTTGAGCAGCTCACTTGGGTCCATCATATTGGTCCCTTTGTGATAAGTACAATCAGAGTTGGAAAAAATATTTAGTTTTAAAGTAGGCTTTTTTGCGTGATATATTTAAATATTTAATGTAGTTTAAAGAATTTCTTACTTAAGAAATGTTTAAAGTAGAAAAATAAAATATTAATTTGTTATAAATTATTTTTAAAATAATTATTTCATTATGGAAATAATTTGCAAAATGTTTTTAAATATCATAAACTATATTTTATTCTTATCAATAGGTATTAAACCTTGTTTCTGGCTTTTAAAAATAATATTAATATAAAAAGAAGAATCTTTTCCCACTTTTTTAAAAATATTTTTTAATTAATTTTTTCCCCGAAGAGGCTATCCAATATCGGAAATAAATAATAAAATATTTTCATATAAAAAAACTGACCTTAAGTTCAGAATTAAGAACAAAATACTTATTTTTAAATAAAAACGTTGCGTGAAAATTTTCTTCCGAAGTATGTTTGTAATCGGCGCATATAACTAGTAAATAGCTTGGTCACTTAAGAGCTCGTTGCAAAGTTTTTAAGATTTTTTTAAACGAAATTTTATAGATATGATATTTTAGTGATAATTAAAGACCTGAATCTGACTTTGATTTATTCCATTTGAAGTTCTAAAAACCATAAACCAAAGATTTTTAACTTCAATTCCTAGTTTTATAATTGAAAACGCCCATTTTGTTTTGTTTTTACTTATGTATTCGATTTTATTAAAAAAAAAAATTATTTACGATTTTGCGTTTTGTAACTATGTATGTGAATAACAATATTCTTTAAGGGATAAAATTATGACACGTTTACGTTCTTAAAGTAATTGACCACATTTTAATTTAAACACAACGCCAGCGAACCCACAACTTTTACGTAAGAGTAACAAAACTTTTTACATTACATTACATTATATTACTGAGTTAAATAGATGATATTTACACACAACACCTGTAGTTCTGATCAAAAGAGTGCTGATGATGAAACCGTAGCTGGTTTCGAAAATGCTAGTATCGGATGACTAATTTTTCCTTAATATTCTTGTCGTTATCGCATTGAACTTATAGCCTATCAAATTTAAAATATAATACAAATTGAAAAGTTCATACAATTTAAATATACAACGAATAAAAATATTGTTATTGTAGAGATAATATTATAATCACTATGCAATAATTGATATTAAATTATTTAAATATAAAGGGTGTTTTTTTAAGCCCGATAGAACTTGAAATTGTAAAAAATAACACAAAAAATTAAATTGTAATCAAAATTTTTTTTTTATTCGAAAGATCAATATGTGACATTAACATTTGAAAATGATTTCGGGCATATGGGCACCGCGGCTGTTCTTGACGAAGCGCATTCTGGACGAAGCGCATAAGTCCAAACCGAATATAAAATTATTTTCTTAAAAAAACAAATTTAATTAATAACTACTAAATACATTAATAGAAAGAATATTTCATATGCATATATGTATGTATATCTACCTTCAAAAATAGTTTTTTTCTTTCGAGCACAAACATCTGCCACTAGGAAATTAACTGTAAATTAAAATTTACATTAAAATTAATTAAATTTACATATGTCTTTAAGACAACAAAATGCAATTTGAAATACAAGCACTTGCTAAAGCAAAGAGACAAAATAATTCGATATAAAATATTTGCCAAATAATAAATTTTCATTTATATTCGTACAAGGAACAACATAAACGCCAGAATAAAACTACACAAACAAAAACATGCCAAAATTACTTAAAAACCATTAAAAAACATTCCTTGCATTTAATCAGATATTGATTATGATCAAAATTTGCAATATACAATATATGAGGAGTCGCAGAACAAAAGGTGCTTTTTCGCTCATTTCAAATTTTTGGGAAATCGAGATTTATTTTTTTCGCCCCTTTAAAAAATTGCAAGAACCTGGAAATGCTAACAAGATTTTTACTTATCTACAGATGCATCTAACTGTCATAAGTCACTCCATTAAATGTTAGGAATGTTTGATATAATTCCATTTTTATTTCGGAAAAAGCACCTTTTGCAAAAAAGAAAGCAAAAAATCACCTTTTGTTAAGGAAAAAAAAAAGTAAAAAAGCACGTTTTGTTAATAGAAGGAAAAAGTACATTGTGTAATGCGAATATACATATATGACGATTAAATTTTGACTGAATGTGGTTTAACATGATCTAATATATTAAAAAATGTTAAGCTAAGTATATTATTTTTGTCGTTTTTTTAAATAAAATTGAAACTTAAACATTTCTTTCTTAGCCATAAATTAAATACATATGAAATTTGTTAAATAAATAGTTAAACTCTTGTTCCAACATCTTCTTCTAGGCAAGAACATCCAACATTTTTGTCTATTTAATCCTCCATATCTTTATCCTGGTTATACGTGTTGGAATAATAAACAAAAATAAATAAACAAATAAACAAAAAAGCACCTTTTGTTAAAAAAAAGAAAAAAGCACCTTTTGTCAAGCATCAATTTTTAAGAACTCATTTACTTTGTAAAAAAAATAATAATAATGCTAACTTGATTGTTTCTACAAGATCTCAACCTAAATATTATAAAAATACCAAAAAACCAATTTTTCGCGAAATGCGAAAAAGCACCTTTTGTTCTGCGGCTCCTCATATGTACTTACTAGGCCACATATAAGCATTTGGGTGCAGATGCCGCCACTATATAGTAAAATTTTGTGGTAGAGTCAGTCCAAAACTAAATGTGTGTGCGTTTGCAACAACAGCAGCAAAACACTTAAAAGAAATTGCAATTTTCGTAAAAACGAGAGTAAATGAACTTTTTATTTGATAAACAAAAGAACAATAAATAAATATAAATTTGGCACATAGAAAATAGTTTTAATACCGAAAGAAAAAAATGTGGTTAGTCTGCTTAGGCTTTTTAAAATGAAACATACGGAATGCAATCTTCTGAAAACGGAAAAGCAGACATATAGCCAGACGGACAAAAAAGACAGACATGACAAAATATAGACACAACAAGTAACAGTGCTATATTCGGCCGTGCCGAATCTTATATACCCTTCACAACGTGTAGTCATGCAATAACAATTGTTTGTATCACCATTCATCCCATATAAAATACGTGCATACGTACACGTTAGAATAAATGTGGCATCGAATCCCAGCTGAGCCAAAAAATTTTTATTTAATTTGATATATTATTTATATTTTATTATTTTTTTTTATATTTTTTTTAAATTTTTTTAAAAAAATTTTTTAGAAAAATTTTTAAAAAATTTTTTAAAATTTTTTTTTTAAATTTTTTAAAAAATTTTTTTTTGTAGTTTTTTTTTATTATTTTTTTCTTATTTTTAATATTTTTTTTTTTTGTAATTTTTTTTGTTTGGTATGTTTTTTACATGTATGTATGTTGTTGTTGTAATTGTGAAAAAAAACGAGGTGGTCGTGGTTTTTTGCTCATATCTCAGAAAGTTATGGGGCGATTGTGCTGAATTTCGATAGCGATTCATTCCTGGATATTTCCAAGAGATTGATACCATATACAGATCTGAGGAGCATATAGTTGCTTCTAAAAGTTGATTTCAACCAACACACGGACAGACGGGCAGACGGACAGACGGACAGGGCTTAATCGACTCTCTATTCATAAGCTTTCAGAAAATATATACTTTATGGGGTCGAAAATGAAAATTGTAGAAATTACAAACGGAATGACAAAGCTATATATACCCCTGTGCAACACTGGTGAAGGGAATAAAAAGAGGCTGTTATTTAATTTGAAAATGAAATGCAAAATGCAACCAAACAATCTCAAGAACACAACGAAATGATCTAAACACACGTTATGTTTATACACACACATGTATGTATGTATGTATGTGACAAGCAATGTGTGACCACCATTTGCTTGGCCATAAGTCCTATTATAACATCATATCTAAGATCTTTAAAGCCAACACATCATATCTAAGATCTTTAAAGCCAACACGAACTACATATAATAAGGAGGACAAAATCTATTATTATGGATGTGTGTAAGAATATCACACGAATAAAGTTGACATCGTCTTCATTGTCGACATCAACAAAAGAAGCGTGTGCATATTTCTGTTGTTGCCTTTCTTTCTATTTTACCTGCTGTTTGTTGTTGTTACTTTTGCGCAGTTTTGGGCGCCAAATGTAAAAATAGTGTCCATTGTCACGTCACCTTGTATCCCCACTGTTGTCTGGCTGGGCCGCTAAACTGAGGGAGGCGCCACACACAAATGTGTATGCCGAACGATTAAAAAATGTGACCAATGCCTTTCTATGTAAAATGCAAATAAAATAACAAAATTAGAAGAAACAAAAACAAAATTTTAAAGAATGAAAATGTGTATTCGTTTACATTGTCTGGTTAAATTTTTTTATTTGACTATTTGTTTAATTTTTTTTTGTTCTTTATTTGCAAGTTTCTGGCACGCAAGTCCATCACCTAATGCGACAAGGCTTTATGTTGCAAATGTAAAATTAAACATGTGTATGTGATTTTGTTAAAGCAAAATTTAAAGGAATAGCATAAACTAATTAATACCGGTTGATTAAATTTTTTTTAATTGAATATTAGATTAGAAAATTCCAGCTACTCATTATTTTGATTTATTTTAAGCATAAACGAACTCTTAATATCGAAATGTTTACTGCGACTCTTGTTAAGTTACAGTTAGAAACATAACAATTAAAATGTCACATGTTTTTTGGCGAGAAATTCCATGACACATACCAAGTACTTTTGCTGAAGTAAACGATTGCATGAATTGCTTGAAAAAATATGTGATGAAATTTTTGCTATCTACACGCAAAGAAAAAATATGGTTGTGGTAACTATATTAGAAGAGCAACATACTATGATTGAATTGTATGATAATGGTTAAAACATATATTGGTTGCCAGTTATCATTATTATGTTTAATTTAAGTATCATTCAATAATCATATATATGACTACAATTGAAATCGACAAACTTTGCTTTTTTACGGCAAATTACTGTCTTTTGCTGTACTTACCAATTTAATTACAATTTTTATACCAATATTTTTCTTACATTTTCTGGTTTATTTTTAAATTTTCTTTAATTTTTCAAAATTTTTGTTAAATTTTTTAAATCTCAAACTTTTAAAATAATAAAAATTATTCAGCATGAAGAAAAACAGTTAAAATCAAATTATTATTAAAAAAAATCATAGCTCGATTGATTTGTAATCAAACTGTTGTCTCACTTATTATTCAATGATTATTTTTAATGATTTTGAATATAATGTTATTTTTGTCGGATTCGTTTTTTTTTTAAATCATACTACTTTTAATTGATTACCATTTTGATATATTTACGAAAAGTAAACATTAAATTATACCATTCAAACAAATGCTTGATTATCGTGACAAAATATATAATGGAATAAAATAAAAATAACTATTACTTGTTTTCGACAACCAAATATTGCTATAAAGGGTCCGCCAAATAACTTTTTTTTTTGAAAATGCTACAAAAAAGCGTAGCTTCGGCTGTGTGGCACGTAGCGCCGTCCTGTTGAAACCAAATGTTGCCAATATCCTCCTCTTATATTTTTGTGAACAAAACTTGGGTTAACATAGCCCGACAACGATCGCCATTGACTACGGCCACTTTTTGCTCGTTTTCGAAGAAAACTGGCCCAATTATGCCTCTGGACCAAAATCCGCACCAAACAGTGACTCCTTTTTGGTGTATCGGCTTTTCAATGTATGCGTGCGGGTTTTCTGTGCCCCAAATGCGACAATTTTGCTTGTTTACATACCCGCCAAGATCAAAATGAGTTTCATCTGAAAAGATGATTTTTTTTGGCAAATCGGCCAAAGTAATGTCGCAATATATCCCAGCATTGTTCAAGCGTATACACAACCATATTCGTTCAGCGGAAGGATAAAACTAATTATCTGTCAAATAAGACATGAGCTAAGTGTTACCATTCACGAAGTAAGCAATAGTAAAAAAAAAACGTTAGATGGCGGACTCTTTAGAAACTATAATATGACCGTCGTGATCGTGTCGTAACCACGGTTTTTCTTTGCGTGTAGCAGAAAAAAATATCTAGTATAAAATAAAATATGCAAAAAATGAAGCTTATAATTCTGGCAACTCCCTGCTTTGATTGGCAACCTTTTTATTTTTTTTATTATCACTTATTTCCATTTATAGCTGTTCATGTTAAATTCATTTCAAAGACTTTTTATTAGAAGCAGTGGCAAAAGATGCAGTATATTGAACAAAGTGTTTTATAAAAATAATTCGAAATGAATAACCAACTGAGAAATGAAACAATATAATAAATAATAAATAAAAATAATAATAATAATAAATAATAATAAAATGGGAAAATCTAAGGAGCAACGTTTAATATAACTTAAACCTGGTCGAATCATATTACACAGGCTTGTGGTAAAGCATAAAGCATGCTACGAAGTTTATGGTCTACTCAGCGAAAACATATCTTTTGCCGACACATTTGTATCTATCTGAAATGTTCACTGGTTGTAATACTAACTGTTAGCGGCACGTCAGCCGAAGTGATGTCTAGTGACTTCCACGGGGATTTTGAATAAAAACCAAATACACAAGTTTTATAAAATACTTGATTTATTAAACTAATAAGTGTAATGGCAAATTTATTAAAATTCCTAAATAAATGAAATAATTAATTAATTGTGCACCTTTAAAAAAAAAATAAAAATATTTAGGTTACATACTTTTTGATATGAAAACCACTAGATCTTTCTATACAAATTTGGTAGCTTTCCGAGCCAGTGCTTAAGCCTTCTTTTTACGCAAAAAGTAAGAATGAATTCAAAATGATGAAGGCTTAAACATGGCGACGTAAGCTGTTTTTATCGTTAAGTTTATCAGAGTTACATTTAAAAAAAGTATAAGTATTTAGAACTAACAATAAGGTATTGCCAGATAAAATCATAGAGATTTTGGTTGTGGCGTTAACACTAACAATACGATATCGTAACGTATAACAATATCATCCGCTACATATTTTCTTTTAAAAGATTTGATCATTTATCGCAATATTCCTGCCGTTTATTTAATATGTCATTTACAAATTACCTACAGTTTAAAACTGTAAAAAAACTTATACTTATATCATTATGAACGTTTACAGTTTCCTATATCCTGCAGAGCGAAAAGTATAATACAGTTTCGTTATCGTGACCACACTTCTGAATGTCAATGCTATATGTTAAGAGTACGTCACTGGAATCAACTACCGAATAATATACAAATATACTATACTATATATATACTAGCAACGCTATAAGGTTTAGAAATTTACACAAGAATACCTTTTGCAAACGATTACATGTTTTAAATATTTTATACAATAGCCTTAAAAATTTATTTTTGTTTTTTTTTTAAACATAAAAATAATAATGAACCAAAACTTCATCATGTTGAGATATTAATTGGAGCAGGCAAATCAATTAGTAATTATTAATAATTTTAAAAATTATGTCTATATAAAATTTGTGTCTGTGTCTGTCTAGCTTAACTAGTCTGATTCTAATATGTCATTAATAAGATATTTTGTCTTGTTGTTTTAGAAAATCAATATAATAATAAATAAATAAAAATAAAAATGTTATCCCGCAATCGCCATTATAACAAACAGAAGTAAGTCAACCATACAGAAAATAATAAATCGATTAAAAAGAATTGAAAGTAAACCAATATTTATTTATCGTTCACGAAAGCTAAGTGTCAGAGAAGTAAGAAATATGTAATTTTTTCGGAGGTTTCAAAGAACAACATTTTTAGCTCGGACGGACATCCCTTATTATGGAGAAAGAAAAATGAGGATGTTAATCAGAAGAACACACGTAAAACAGTTAAACACGGATGTTAGTGGCTGCTGTGGGTAATATGCAATAAAAAAAAATAATAAAACAGTATACCTGAATATTCTTAAAAACAATCTCAAACAAAGTGCAGAAAAGTTCAAGATTCGTAACGAATTTTAATTTTAATATGACAATGACCCCAAACACATTGCTGCTAATGTCAAGTTGTGGCTTGCAGACAACATCTCCACATGCTTAATACCTTTCACAATGGATATGAACCCAATCAGGAATTTATAAGGCCATTTAGAAAAGTTATTACGGAGTCACAAAATTTCCAATAAATCGCAACTCTAAAACTTGCTAATATCTAAATGGCAGCAAATATCACCAACATATACAAATCTTGTATATCAAAAATCAAGCCCTTTGACTCAAAAGATATCCTACTAAGTATTAAGAACAATATTATACTTAGTTCAGTATAAATTACATGTTTCCTTTTTATCGGTTACCTAGACTTTGATCTCTTATTTTGCTTGTTTTGTTTTACAGATGAATAGTACAGCGTTTTTTTTTAATATATAAATACGACGATATGTATATTAGATAAATAAAATAATAAAAATTTTTTTCACGAATATCTATTAAATTATATTTCCATTCGTTACAAAAAATAAACAAGGTTGTTGACAAAAATTAACTAAAGCAACCGATTAAAATAACCCTACAAAATTTGAATATGCAACTCCTTTAATGTTCTGATGTATTTTGCACTACTTTATTTTTTTAACAATTAATATTTGTTTCTAAGTATACACTGTATGTCTATTAGATTGCCAGCTGTGAGCATACATTTCACTTTTATGTATTTAAAAACTTTTATTTTTCGACTTAATAGTCTGGTTAGTACACATATTTTGCATTTGCGATCTTAAAACAAAACAAAATAAAAAAACACATCAGGGAAATTCCTAAAAGCGAAAATTTAAAAACAAATACTTAAAATTTAAACAGATTTACATTTTACTTTAATTTTAATTGTTGACTTTTAATGCCAAAAAAAATAAAAAAAAAGTTTTGATTTTGATTCTGACAGTAAATGATTTTATTATTCACTTTTTGACGCAATCAACATTCTTCAAATTCAAACAAATGGAGGACGATGGAAAAACATAAATGTGGCTTTAAAAACGATAAGAACACGAAATTAATTTGTATTCTGATGGCCTGCAATATACCGCTTAAAATGACAAATAACAGTAGCAACAAAATATAAAAAATTTTACAACAAAATCAAACTGTTTAAAACTCATCGCAAACCAGCAAACAAGCCGAAAATAGTCATAAAATTTAAGAATTTTAATAAATTAAACAATAAAGAAAACAAAGTTATACATTTTTTAAGGAACAAATTGTTTATTGAAACACACCTTAATACGATTTAATTGTTTAAGAACAATTCCAAGTAGGAAACAAAAATTTTTCCATTTAGTGCTTAATATTATTATTTTAATATTCAAATGTTATTAACTAAATTATTTACATAAATAATATCACAAAGAAAGTTTTGAAATTTTTTGTTTATTAGTATTTGATGAGGGATATGTTCTATCTAAAAAATAGTCTCATTAATCTTGTTATTATTTCAACCTTTTTCTACAAGTTATTTTCTATCTTTAATATATTTAAAATGTCAAATGAGTTTGAAGTTGAAAAAGACTTTAGATTTTAGTTTGCAATAAATTTTTAGCGTAAATATAGTGCTTAAAAGTTGTATAAAATATAATACATAACAAAAAAAGCTCTTTAACTTCAATGCCTCAAAGCGTATATAGAGTCCTTAAGCTGGATTTACTCATGTATTTGAGCAAACTTTTTTACAACAAAACATTTTTGTATATATGTAATTTGACGTCTTGCTTTTTAAAGGAGTGAAGTAATTTCATTTGATAGACTTGAACTATTTTGATTTTAATTTTTGCATAAAAAAATAAATGATTACCACGTAATGGATGTACGTTAAATAGTTATACATATGCAAAATGTAAGCGTCTTATTCACGAATAAATTTGATTTTCCAAAAAAAAAATTGTTCAAAATGAATGAATGAATGAATGAATGGTGCTGTTAAAAACTCTTGGCAAACAAAATTTTTTGGGCAAACAGTTTTTGCTAAATAAATAGATGAAATTACCTTAACTGTTCAAAATTTATTATTCCAATATACAAGTAAAATGCTTGCTTAGTTAGAAAAGGCTTTGACATTATTTTATTTTTTATAATTATTTTTTTTTTAACAAATTTTAAATTAAATTTTTATTGGTCAATTTGATAGTGTAATAGTTTTTAATATCCAAAACCTTTAAATAGTTAGCATTAATATGCTCTTCACGTATTATTGTTTAAATATTGAATTATTAAACTAGAAATAATATTAAGAAGCCAATAAACTATAAAATAATTGCAAATATTAGCATACCCACATAAAAATCATTTTTATGTGTGAAAACGATCAATTTAAAAATTACTTAATTAACTCACTGTTTTTGCTGTTTAATATTTGTACACATACAGCACTTCCATTAAAGCCTAGTCTGGACTGTTAATTTTTATGATTTTTTTAAGATTTTACCTTTAACGTCGATTTCTTTGTAATTGATGAATCACCATTTTCAGGGAAAGGGTTTGTATTTTTATATTTTATAATTAATTGAGTATCATTAGGCGTTGATTTAAATTATGGTATAAGATATCCCTTTATAATTAGGATACAAGCTTTAACTGACAAATAGCATTTCGAAGCACGCTTTATCAGATACTCAGTTTAGTGGCCTAAACGCATATTAACGGTTATTTGCAATAAAAAAGTAAGTAAGAGGAGTGTGGTATGAACAACCAGAGAATAGCCTGACAAAAGTATTTGATGAAAAAGTTTTCTTTTAACTTGAAATGTTGTCAGATAAGGCTATTTTCATATTTTCGTCTGACAATGATATTGTTAGCTTTGCTTACAACCGTCTGAACTGACAAAACGACATGTGCAAGCAATTTCTCATTGCCATTTTGTTTTTTTTTTTGTGAGCATATACTTAGGTCTTACATTATTGCAAGATCAGAAAATCGCCGTACATATCTGAAGTTTTTTATACTCAGCGGTAAAATGCAGCAAGGCTTTATATTTTAGGCAAATTTGTGCCTTCTTTAAAATCTCGTTTTCCCTTTCTTCGTCTTTATGTCTGAACACCCTTCTATAGATTCAATAGGATGGAAAAGGGATGGAAGATCTACGTACTCATTTAGATATTTTTTGAATTTTCGAGCTTTTAGAAACAATAGAAAACACGATAAAATTTAAAGGAATCAAAAAAAAAAACCTAGTTGGAGCCGAATTTTTAATACCCACCACCAATTTTGTGTACTTTTATACCACAAAATTTATTATTTTGTTATTAACAGTTATCGTTCTGGAACAATCTCTTTGTACTAAAATATGTATTACTTTCTTTGTATAACTTCGATATGCTATTAATTTATTTCCTTAAATTTATTATCAAATTAGCCTTAAGTATTTCTACATTGGAAACTGGCACTAGAAACTGAAAGGTAATTAAAAAACAAGTAAGAGTTTATTGTTAGAAAAGTTTTATTTGTAATAATGATAATTAAAATTAAATTAGATTACAAAACAAAAACCTATTTGATTATTTTCATCTATATATAACATAAGTATTTTTATAACAATTATCTAATAATTATTTAAAACATAACTTCAACACTTTCCCCTGTTTAAAATAATTATTTAATATTTAAACGATCACATAGCAGTTTTAAGCGCATTTTTGGTAATGGTTTTGTCAACATATCAGCTGCTTGTTCTTCTGTTGAAACTTGTTTAACTGATAAATTACCATTTGTAACCAATTCTCGAATAAAGAAATGTTTAATTGCAATATGCTTCGTTCTTTTATGAAATTCAGGATTTTGTGCCAAACGTATTGCTGCGGTGTTGTCAATCTGTATACATGGTACTTGATTAAAATTTGTTACTTCCTTAAAAAGTCTTGTCAACCAGACTAACTCCTTTGCAGCTTCGTTAGCAGCGACAATTTCAGCCTCGGTAGTAGATGTTGATACCATTGCCTGCCTCTGACTTAACCATGTTAAAGCTCCACCTGCATACGTTATTACAACACCAGATGTTGATCTTCCAGTAGTAATACATCCACCAAAATCTGCATCACTAAAGCATTCTAATGACTTAGGTCCTTTTTTATTATAAATAATGCCAACATCTAATGTTCCAGCTATATATCTAAATACACGCTTAACACGTTGCACATCTTCCTTAGTTGGGTTTTCCAAAGATCTTGACAAATAACCCACACTATATGCCAAGTCTGGCCTTGTTCCTAACATTAAATACATTAACGCACCAACTGCCTGTCTATATGGAAATTCAATATTTTCTTTCTCTTTGTCATTTGTACTAGGAACTTTTTCAATTGGTGTAGCAACTGGACGACATTCCGAAAAATTAAACTTTGCTAATATTTTCTTAGCATATGCTTTTTGATATATTTTAATGTATTCTTCTTTCTTTTCAATTTCTAATCCAAGGAAATATGAAGCATCTTTACTTACAATTTTGAATTCACTTTGCATTTCCTTTATTAAATCATTTAATTCATTTTTATTAGAAGCTGCTATCAAGCCATCGTCGATGTACAATGCAAGTATTAATTTATTTCCATTCTTCTCCCTAGTGTACAAGCAGGTGTCAGCTGAACTTATTTCAAAACCTAATTTTTTAATATAGCTTCCAATTCGTTTATTCCAACATCTGGGAGCCTGTTTAAGCCCGTATAAGCTTTTATTCAAATAACAGACTCGATTTGTTCCATCATTAAATCCTTCTGGTTGCTTCATAAATATATTTTCCTCTAATTCACCATACAAGAATGCTGTAGATACATCAAATTGAGCCAAGTGTAAACCCTCGGTTGATGCAATACTTAAAATTGAACGAATAGTTGACATTTTTGCTACTGGACTAAAAGTTTGATCATAGTCAATACCCTCTTTTTGGTTAAAACCTTTTATCACCAGTCTAGCTTTGTACTTTTCTATAGTACCATCAGCATTTGTTTTAATTTTGAAAACCCATTTTCCAGGAAGAGCTTTGTAACCATTTGGTAATTCTGTAAGTTCCCAAGTCTGATTTTCTATTAAAGAATTCATTTCGGACATCATTGCTTTTTCCCAATTTACTTTTTGTTCACTTTCCATAGCTTCTTTGTATGTGTTAGGAGTTTTAATTTGATTAACAAATTCTTGGGACGTAAGTATAATATCATGATTTATATTATCAATGATAACAGTACGATTACGCAAACATTTTGTATTTGGTTCATCTTTGCCAAAATCCTCTTTTCGTAAATATTGAGCGCTTTGCGGTTCGGCATCTTGCACCGCATCTTCAAAAATTGTACCCGAACTTTCTGTTTCATCTTCTGTCTGCTGAACTTGCGCTTCGGAATCTTGCAGCGCATCTTCAAAACCTTCAAAATCTTCATAGTTACTATCACTGTCATAGTTTTTAAACTTAAAATTTGACTTAATTTTAACTGTTGTGATGTTTTTATTTTTAATGGTATTTGGCTTGACCTTATTTTTAACTTCATTTTCGTATTTACTGCAATCAGTAACGTTTTCTAAAAATTTAACATCTCTTGACAGTTCAACACAGTTTTTATCTTCAACGTAAACTCGATATCTTTCATCTCCATCATATCCAACAAGAAATCCTTTTATAGCTTTCTTATCTAATTTTTTACGTTTTTGATTTGGTATATGAATAAAACACTTTGAGCCAATAATTCTAAGATGGCTTATTCTAGGCTTCTTTCCATACCAAAGTTCAAATGGACTTGTATCTTTAACAGAACTTCTTCCTGTTCGATTAAGAATATAAATAGCTGACTTAACAAATTCAGCCCACAAAGCATCAGGAAATTAAATTTCTTTATTTGAATATTTAAATGTTCGTACCATCTCTACAATTGTCCTATTTTCTCTTTCGGCTTTACCATTTTGTTGAGGGGTATATGGAGCAGTTAGTTTATGAGTAATGCCATTAGCTTTTAATATTGCTCTTACATCTTTACTTGTAAACTCTCCACCATTGTCACTAAGAACGGATTTAACTGTGTGACCTTGACTTTTTGCATGAGCAAGCATTTCTAACAAGGTATCTTTTACTTCTGATTTATTTTTCACAATATAGCCATATCTATATTTTGTAAAATCATCTTTGTATATAATTAAATATCTAAATCCCTTAAATGAAGACGGAAAAGGACCACATACATCGGTAGATATAAGTTCACCGGGAGCTGTTGCTGTTTCACGCCTTCCAAATGGTAACCTGCATGATTTTCCATATATACACGATTCACAAACTTCATTGTTATATTTAACTTTAACACCCAAATCTTTTTGGAGTTTATTAATCACATGTTGCATATTTTGGTGACCCCAACGTTCGTGATATAGTCGCAAGAGTGAAGTTTTATTAGCTGCCATATTTACTTTATTTGTTTTTGATATTGGCAGAATACTTGTTTTAAACAACGACCCGCCTACTTCACGATTTCCTGTTAAAACTACTTCACCATTTACCTTAAAATAACATTTTTCGCGAAACGACTTAAATTCACTTGACGAACATTTGTCATGGGCTGCCAAAACCGAAAAAAGATTCCTTGAGATTCCCGGAACATACCAAACTTCTTCTAATTTAATTTTAATTTCTTTATTTCTGCTTATTTTTGATAAAAATTCTATGGTACCTTTTCCTAAAGCCTGAAGCATTTCCTTACCTGCGGCTTGAATAATATGTGGATCATTAAACTTTTCATATTTTATAAAAAATTCAGATGAATGCGTAACATGTCTTGTAGCACCATTATCTACCCACCAATCCATTTTAAACACAGAATTAACTTCATTTGATACTGACTGAAGTGCCACATTATAATGTTGAACTTTTTCCTTTTGAAACTTACTCGGTCTTCCATCTGATATCCATTTGCGACATTCTTTCAACCAATGTCCTTTCTTTTTGCAGTAATGGCATATTTCATCCTTTTTATTATGTGTTTTGAAAATCTTTTTTCGATAAGCCTCCTTTTTCTGGCTTGCCATCAGAGCTTCTTGATTATCACTATCAGTTTCATTTTTTTTTAAATTTCTTTCATATAGGCATAACTGCATTATTAATTCATCTAGCGACTTGTCACCATTTTGGGTAATCATCATCCAACTTGATTTAAACATTTCAAATGAACTCGGTAAAACGTATAAAATTTTGCAAATTAAAAGCAAATCTGGCAAAGGATTTTCATTTTTTAATTTCAAACCATTGTTTATTTCATAAAACAAATTTTTTAATTTTGAAATATGAGTTGAAACATCATAATTTGTATCCCACTTAAATGAAAAAAGTTCTGTACACATCTTATATAGTTGATCTTTCGAAGTTGCTTCATATTGTTGCTTTACCGCTTGCCACATTTCAAAAGCGCATTCCTTATCCATCACCTTTTGATATATTTCATCACTTATTGTGCTTGTGATAATGCTCTTTGCATAACAATTGGCCTTATTATAAAACTCACATTTTTTCTTGTATTCTTTTTTTTGAGACTCTGTTGTTTCAGTTCCAATAGGATCCGGCTTTCTAAGCTTATTTTCAACTACATCTAGTGCTCCTTCATAAAATTCAAAGAGGTCTCTAACCTTTCTTTTCCATATAGGCCAATCTGCTTCACTCGATAATTGTTTAATTGTCTTGCAGAATTCCATTACGTAAAGGTAAAATTATTTAGTCTTGAACTAATCTTAAATATAATTTCTTTATATATTAACTTCTGGGCACATAACCTATTGTTAGAAAAGTTTTATTTGTAATAATGATAATTAAAATTAAATTAGATTACAAAACAAAAACCTATTTGATTATTTTCATCTATATATAACATAAGTATTTTTATAACAATTATCTAATAATTATTTAAAACATAACTTCAACAGAGTTAGCACTATATCAGCATTCGGCTAGCCGAATCTTATATACCCTTCACAACGTGTAGTCATGCAATAACAGTAGTTTGTATCACCATTCATCTCATATGAAATACGTACATACATATAAAAAACATACATATATAAAAACATCTCATTGCAAAATTAAAAATTAACGTATGTATGTTAAAAAATAAAAAAAAAAAAATTTAAAAAAAATTAAAAAATTTAAAATATAAATAATAAATAAAAAAAAAAAAATAAAAAAAATTAAAAAAAAAATAATAAAAATATATATAATATATTAAATAAAAAAAAATAAAAAAAAAATTTTTAAAAAATTTTTTTTTGGCTCAGCTGGGATTCGATCCCACGTTTACTTTAACCAATATACAAGTTTGTATGTATGTATGTTGTTGTTGTAATGTTGTTTTTGTGAAAAAAAAAATCGAGGTGGTCGTGGGTTTTTGCTCATATCTCAGTTGTTTATGAACCGATGTTTCTGATTTTCAATGCCGATCTACTCCCGAATATTGCTGATATTCTAATACCACACGTACAGACGGACAGACTGACAGAGCTTAGTCGACTCCCCTATTCATAAGCTTTCAGAAAATATTATTTATGGGGTCGGAAATGAAAATTGTAGAACTTTCATACGAAATGACAAACCTATATATACCCTTTTTCACTGTGTGAAGGGTATAATAATATGTATTAGCTTTGTGTGGGCATAAATAACACTTTCTACTTTTAAAAAATATAGACAGATATATATATATATATATATATATATATATATAGATATATATATATATATATATATATATAGAGATATAAGCAAAATTTCATCATCATACAATAGTAGTTTTGTCGCTTTTATGAACTTTTTAATTTCATTAACAGTAGATTATGTGAGATGTGGGAGTTAAAAAAGGCATGTCAAAGTAGTTTCTGCTTATAAATTTAACTTAGATATTTCAATATAGGACAAAGCTAAATCGTCCTAATGTGAAATCAGGACTGAGAAAATATATACTTTGTACGGTCTAAAATGGATATTTCGATGTGTTAGTCGAAGGTCACACACGACGATTTTAATTGCCCAACTTTTTCCATATTTTCTTTTGAACTTGCTTTTATGTTCACACACGACGATTTCTTTTGCGATTTTTTTGTTTTGTTTAGCTTTTATTTTCTTACAATTTGTCATTTGTGCCCAGCGTTGCCATAATCATGATTTTGTCATATTTTTAAGGATTTTTTTTTCTAAAATATAATATATATAATGATTTGTATTTTTAGAAATTATATTTTTTTTTGTTTTAAGATGTGGATACGAAACATATTTTTTCTACAATTCTTATCAACAATCAATTTTTAAACCAATAAAGTTTTATATTAGCTTGTCACAGGTCTATTAAAAACAGGTCGAACTCTATTCTTAACATAATAAACAAAGCTAACATAATTTTTGAAACCACATCCTCTCAAATACAAAAAATTTATATTGAAATGCAATGTCTTAATCTTAAAGTTTTAGATAATTTTATAAAACCAAATTACGTTAACATCAATTTAATTAATGAACTTGATTTTTGAATTGTTTCGTTTACAAAACGAAGATATTTTTTGGTCTTGTTTGTAAAACAAAAAAATTTCCAATCTTAAACTTGGAGATATTGAAAGAAAAATTTGTTGAAAATTGTACTTCATTTTACATTGAGTTTTGTAAACAAATACTGAAACGATTTGATTTTAACCATATTTATTTTAAAGAACTTTTTTTTTCATTATTTTGTCTTGACCCTTAAAAATAATTAATAGAAAAGTAGCTTCTTTAACAGGTTTAACACAAAACTTTTAAAATTTATTCAATTGATGAGAATGATGTTTAAAACTTAGAAGACGAGATTAGAGAACTACGTCTTCTCCACTTTGACGAACACTTTACAACTTTAGATAATCTAAGTTATGAAGAATTTAGGTCAGAAGTCTCAAAAATAACTCGAGCTGACAAAATCTTAGCTTTTCCGACACTGTCAAAATTTGTTAACCCTCTAATTTGTCTTCCTATTTCTTCTGCAAATGTTAAACGAATATCTTAAATTTTAAATTTAAATAAAACAAAATATAGAAAAAGATTAGATAACAGCACTCTTAAGGGTATATTATAGGTATGTAGCAAAGCTTAAATTAAATAATTATAGGTTCTATGTTTAAAATGTTTAATTCAAAAGTTCATATTTATTTGTTTTCAAAAGAAAATATAAACGTAAAAATAGTTTAAGAAAAGATTTATAATTAGGTCCGTCCGACTTTAAACAACTTTTCAACGTGAGACCGTCACAACTCCTTTCAACTGTCTATGCCACTTGATATTTAACGACTAAATCTTTACTTTACATTCTCTCCTTCTTTGTCCGTCAGTGTTGTATAACTTAGTATGTAAGTACGTATTGTTTCTGTCCTTTATACTACGCCTTCATCCCACAGGTATATTCAAAAGAATGTTTGAAGTTAAACGAATGTTCATGCTATAATTTAAAAATATATTCAGGTATAAATACAAATATGAAACCTATTCTGTATAATAATAATGATGATTCCTAAAATACTTTAATTCATATGACTGTTTTTTTATATTAAAACATTCAAGTTTTTTATGTTTCTACATTTCGAATGATAGATATGCAATTTGAATATATTAATGTACTACAGAGTATCTGTCAATTTGATTTTATTCACAAGTTGCTATATGAATATGTATATTTATTTTAATATAAATTTAATATATTTTTTGTTTTAAATAACTTATATAATAAGAAAACAGTTTTCTAAATAAATTGCTATTGTTTTTTTTGTGATTGTAATAAAATGTTTAAATTAAAATAATTTGATGGTTTTCTGCTTCAAATATGATTTTTTTTGGTCAAAGTGATGATTTTCTCTCCAAAGCTTCTGACAACGCTGCTTTAGCCGTAAATAGCAATAAGAAAAATAAAAACATACATAAAATAATATAATTGATTTTTATTAACGCTTTTAATTAAAATTTTTTTACTAAAATATTTTCTTTGTGTTTTTTTATTTTTAAATATTTAAAACGTTTAATTTGTGACATTTTTAATTAAAATTTTAAATTACTTACACACCAAGAAGCGAAACACCAAATGAAAAGAAAAGTCAAATATTTAAAAAAAAACAATTGCTTCAAATAGCCGATAACCGGCGATTATTTTTCCCTTCGTTTTCTCCTCACCTAAAACGGTAAAAACATGTATAAACTCAAGAATTGCCCAACTATAATCGTCGTGTGTGACCATCGACTTACATACAAACGAAATTACCCCCATACCATCTTTTGGGTGGTAAGTATAAAAATTTTTTTTTTAAGTGGAAAAATTGTTTTTTTTAAGAAAATCCAAGAAAATACAGTAAATAGCTTTTTATAGGCAAAAAAATTACCACCAGTTTGCTGATACAATATCGTTACGTAAAATTTTTTTAATTACACTATGCCAGTTGAAAAAACAGACAAGCCGGGCACCTGGCGCTTTAACATAATTCGGGTACGCTGAATCCAGTGGTGCCCACGGTTTTTTAAGATTGGCTCTGGTTTTCAAGACATACTGTTATTTCGAAAATACACAACATATGTTCGCGTAACTCAAAAACGCTTTAGCTTATTGAAAAAACTTAAAAAACCGAAATTCCGCAATAATATCCGCCGTCGTTTTAAAAACATTTTTTTTTTTGGAAAAAAAATTAATTTTTTTATCAAAATTTCGAAATTTTTGTTCTTTAAAAATTCATAAAAAATCAAAAAATGCAGCTAGGCTTCTAATTTTTTGCAGACATATAAAAAACGAAGCTGATAACAAAACAAGCCATAAACCTTTAAAATCTGTTAGCGACTTTTGATTCTATTCACAAAAGTCGACAAATTTTAGTTAATTTAAGAATTTCATAAAACGAAACCCCCTAAGGGATGCTGATAAAGGGAAAGTATAATTTGAGAAAATGTTAAGAACAAAAACCATTGGAGGTCGGTCATACATTTTATCCCCCTAGGAGTGAATCCTAGGCCTTAGAAACAAATGATGGGAATGAAAAATAAAGTTGCGCTGGTCATTTGGCCCGTCTAGGGGTATCTCAGGCGCCGCAGGTGCAAAATTTAAGGCTAGGGTTCTACGCGTATTAAAAGCAAATTTCCAAACAAAATAAGCTATTAGTGAATTAAATCTGTCTACAACTTGATTTTTTCAGAAAAGATGTAATTTTTTATAATAACCAAACTAAAAAATTTTTGTTGTTAAGTAGCTAAAGTTAAAGTTTTTATTTAGAAATTTATTCTTCTTCCTACTGCAGATTCCAACAAATATCCCCTAATAGCGAATCAAGTTGTTTGCCGCTATACCAGTGTTCGAGCCTGGCTGTTACTTGGTGAAATCTCTCGCCGTGTCCATCAGACTCGGCTGGTGATTGTTCATTAAATTTTTCGGCATGGTAATGCAAAAAATGTATTTTCAATGGCATTCTAACTTTTAAGTTTTTAAATGCGGTTAGCATATTTTTGATTAAAATTCGCCAGTTTTCAGACCGATGATTTCCTAATACATTTTCTATTACTGATTTCACACTATTCCAGGCCAATAGCTCGATATCATTCAATGCAACCTCAAATTCATGGTCCTTCATAAGACGACGAATTTCCGGTCCATTAAGAGTTCCTGTAAAATAAAAACATTATATGAAATAAAAATCTAATTTAATAAAGTAGTTAGAGTTCATACCTTCTTTTACTTTCATGCCGCTTAATCGTGGAAAAATTCGGTGCAATTCGGTAAAAGCAACACCATCTGGGCTCAATGTTTTTATAAAATTTTTTACAATACCCAGTTTGATGTGGAGTGGAGGAAGCAAAATCTTTTCCATCGGCACAAGTGGTAATTCAATAACATTGTTTCTATGCAATCTGCTTTCCTCACGTAAAGCCCAATCCCGTTTATTTTACTGGCCGCCATCGAAACGCGTATTCCATAAGCACATGAAGCACATATTTTTAGTATAGCCTCTTAACATAGTTGGGCACATTCCAGTACCAGTAAAATTTCAATTACCAGTAAATTGTTTTACTGGTAATTGAAATAAACTTCAAGTACCAGTAAATTTTTAATGGTAACGAAAATGAAATTCCATTACCAGTAAATTTTTACTGGTAATTAAATGAAAATTCCAGTACCAGTTAATTTTTACTGATAATTAAATGAAAATTGCTGTACCAGTAAAAATTTACTGGTAATTAAAAAATATGCATTACCAGTAAATATTAACAGGTAATTAAAAAAAATAGCAGTACCAGTAAAAATTTAATAAAATTAAAATAAAAATTTATGCATATTCAAAAAAAATATATTTTTTTAGAAGTTTATATTAATGTAAATTATATTGAGACAATTCAATCAAAATTAAAAAAAAAACTGAAAAAGAAACAAAATTACTTCAAATTTAATCTCACACAGACATATAAGTTTAATTAATTAATTTTTTTTAACATTACAAAATATACTGCATTATTATTTCCATTATCAATAAACTTTTACTGGTACTGCAATTTTTCATTTAATTACCAATAAATGTTTACTGGTAATGTAATTTTTGTTTAATTAGAAATAAATATTTACTGGTACTGGAATTTAATCTTCATTACCAGTAAAAATTTACTGGTAATTAAATGAAAAATTGCAGTACCAGTAAAAGTTTATTGGTAATGGAAATAGTAATGCAGTACTTTTTTAATGGTTTTTGCCCATCTATGCCTCTTAAAAGTGCTACCACTTTTAAATCTGCGCATATTTTTCACTTGTGGTCTTTATATTTAATTAACTGCATTATTTTTTTCATTGATGCGTATGTCTCTTTAATATTTGTGCTTAGTGCTATCGGAATAGGACTTTTTAAATTAGTGACATGTAGCAAAACTGCTTTTAAGCTACTTTTGGAAGAATCAATGAATAAGCGCCAATCTCCAGGATTATATGGCGTCTCCATTTTTTCCCTACTTATTTAAATGGTAAAATGCAGTGTGTACACACTATTGATGATGTCCAACTCTTACCATATATAACACTTAAAGAAAAATGTGATTCATACAAGGTACTTGTTTCAGTAGTGATTTTACGGCGACTTGGCATATTTTTATATTTCCCACACAGATAACAAAAGTAATTAAACTTTTTACACGCCTGCATCTTAGATATTTCAATATAACTGATTAGATACAAGACTGTCAAAGGCTTTAAACTTCACTGATCACTTTCGCAAGCACTTTCCATATGACAGTGAAGGGGTTGAGGAACTCTTATTTATATTGTAATTGTTTTAATCAAAGTACCTGTCGAGACCTTCATGACCATGTTTTGTAAAAAAAAACCAGGACGAATAATATTTCTACCTGTTCCAGGTATAACAATAGAATATCGATTCCTTAATTCCTCAACCTCGTATCTTAAAAAATAAAAATTTTCAGGGGAGAAAAAAAACGGTTCATCTTTTTATACTTCGGTGATTGGTTAAAAGTTTAAATGCAATTATTAAGGAATTGATTGTATTTATGTATATTAGTAGTAATAAGTAAGTTTTTTACAAGACCGATTAGTGCGGTTTTGACTGCACAATAAAAGACCGGTTTTTGTGGTTTTGTAAGCACAATAAAATACAAAGATGTAAGCATTTATGACTTTATTTCTTAATTCTAAGAATTTTTTAATCGGTAACTTCACTTCTTAGGGGGGCTCCCATACAAATATTGCGCTTTATGAAATTCTTAAATTAACTAAAATTTGTCGACTTTTGTGAATAGAATCAAAAGCCGCTAACAGATTTTAAAGATTTATGGCCTGTTTTGTTATCAGCTTCATTTTTTATATGTCTGCAAAAAATTAGAAGCCTAGCTGCATTTTTTGATTTTTTAAGAATTTTTAAAAAACTAAAATTTCGAAATTTTGATAAAAAAAATTAATTTAAAAAAAAAAATATGTTTCTAAAACGACGTCGGATATTAGAAAGAAGTTTTACTTTTCTCAAAGGAAATTTTATTGCGGAATTTCGGTTTTTTAAGTTTTTTCAATAAGCTAAAGCGTTTTTGGGTTACGCGAACATATGTTGTGCAACCTCCTCCATTTTCGAAATAACGGTATATCTCAAAAACCAGAGCCAATCTTAGAAAACCGCGGGCACCACTGGATTCTGCGTACCCGAATTATGTTAAAACGCCAGGTGCCCAGCTTGTCACGAAAAAAAAGTGTCAATTTCATGCACAGTGTTATTATTTATTAAGATTTAATTTTTCCATCCGAATTTGTTTATTGCTAAATTTAGCAATTGATGTTTTTTCATATTACTTTCAACAAGTACAAAAAGTTTTATGTTAAATTAACTCTCATCATTATGATAAAAAGTTATTTACATTTTAATCAAATACAGATTATATTCTAAAATCGTTTTAAAAGGTCATGGTAAAAAGTCACACTTCAAATAAATTAGCATAGTAAATTAAATTCAAACATGGCCGTTTAACACTTTCTGGTTTGGTAGTCTGTTATTTAAGCAATAATTCTTGATTTTAAAAAACATGTTTCTATGGTACCCACTAACAATTTGCTAATTTACTATCGTTTTTTAGTCACCGCTGACCTTTATCTTTCAAAAAATTTGGCGTTAGTAGTAGGTATTTATTTGTTAAAAAAAGACTAATAATTTTGTTTAATAAATCATCTTTTTATATATAACCAAAAAATCATACCCTTCACACAGTGAAAAAGGGTATATATAGGTTTGTCATTCCGTGTGAAATTTCTACAATTTTCATTTCCGACCCCACAAAGTATATATTTTCTGAAAGCTTATGAATAGGGAAGTCGATTAAGCCCTGTCAGTCTGTCCGTCTGACCGTCTGTCCGTGTGTATGTTGAAATCAACTTTTTGAAGACCCCCGACATAGGTTGGACCCGGGTAAGGTATTAAAATATCAGAAATATTCGGGAGTAGATCGGTATATCATCGGTACATAAACAACTGAGATATGAGCAAAAACCCACGACCACCTCGATTTTTTTTCACAAAAACAACATTACAACAAGTAACAGTGCTATATTCGGCCGTGCCGAATCTGAAATACCCTTCACAACGTGTAGTCATGCAATAACAATTGTTTGTATCACCATTCATCCCATATAAAATACGTGCATACGTACACGTTAGAATAAATGTGGCATCGAATCCCAGCTGAGCCAAAAAAATTTTATTTTATTTTATTTAATATATTATTTATATTTTATTATTTTTTTATATTTTTTTTAAATTTTTTTAAAAAATTTTTTTAGAAAAATTTTTTTAAATTTTTTAAAATTTTTTTTTTAAATTTTTTTTATTATTTTTTTCTTATTTTTAGTATTTTTTTTTTTTTGTAATTTTTTTTGTTTGGTATGTTTTTTACATGTATGTATGTATGTTGTTGTTGTAATTGTGAAAAAAAACGAGGTGGTCGTGGGTTTTTGCTCATTTCTCAGAAAGTTATGGGGCGATTGTGCTGAATTTCAATAGCGATTCATTCCTGGATATTTCCAAGAGATTGATACCATATACAGATCTGAGGAACATATAGTTGCTTCTAAAAGTTGATTTCAACCAACACACGGACAGACGGGCAGACGGTCAGGGCTTAATCGACTCCTCTATTCATAAGCTTTTAGAAAATATATACTTTATGGGGTCGGAAATGAAAATTGTAGAAATTACAAACGGAATGACAAAGCTATATATACCCTTGTGCACCACAGGTGAAGGGTATAAGAACAACATACATACATACAAACGTGTATACTGGTTAGAGAAAACGTGGCATCGAATCCCAACTGAGCCAAAAAAATTTTTTTATACCCTTCACACAGTAAAAAAGGGTATATATAGGTTTGTCATTCCGTGAGAAATTTCTACAATTTTCATTTCCGACCCCATAAAGTATATATTTTCTGAAAGCTTATGAATAGGGGAGTCGATTAAGCTCTGTCAGTCTGTCCGTGTGTATGTTGAAATCAACTTTTTGAAGCCCCCCGATATCGCTTGGACCCGGGTGAGGTATTAAAATATCAGAAATATTCGGGAGTAGAACGGTATTGAAAATCAGAAACATCGGTACGTAAACAACTGAGATATGAGCAAAAACCCACGACCACCTCGATTTTTTATTCACAAAAACAACATTACAACAACAACATACATACATACAAACGTGTATACTGGTTAGAGAAAACGTGGCATCGAATCCCAGCTGAGCCAAAAAAAAATTTTTTTTTAAATTTTTTTTTAAATTTTTTTTTTATTTTTTTTTTTATTTTTTATTTATTATTATATTATTTATATTTTTATTATTTTTTTTTTTATTTTTTTTCAAATTTTTTTTTTTAATTTTTTTTGTTTTATATATATTATATATATTTTAATTATTTTAAAAAAATTTTTTTTTTTTTAAATTTTTTTTTTTAAATTTTTTTTTTTAATTTTTTTTAAATTTTTTTTTATTTTTTTTTAAACATACATACGTAAATTTATAGTTTTACAATGAGATGTTTTATATATGTATGTTTTTTATATGTTTTATATGTATGTATGTATTTTATATGGGATGAATGGTGATACAAACTACTGTTATTGCATGACTACACGTTGTGAAGGGTATATAAGATTCGGCACGGCCGAATATAGCGCTCTTACTTGTTTTTCATTTTTTTAAACATTTTTTTTTTATTTTTTTTTATTTTTTATTTAATATATTATTTATATTTTTATTATTATTTTTTTTAAATTTTTTTTTTTTTTTTTTTAATTTTTTTTTTATTTTTTTTTTTTTGTTTTATATATGTATATTATATATATAATAATTTTTTTTTTTAATTTTTTTAAAAAATTATTTTTTTAATTTTTTTTAAAAATTTTTTTTTTTCGTTTTTTTAACATAGATACGTGTACGTATTTCATATGGGATGAATGGTGATACAAGCAACTGTTATTGCATGACTACACGTTGTGAAGGGTATATAAGATTCGGCATGGCCGAATATAGCGCTCTTACTTGTTTCTTTCTCACATGTTATGTTAAGTATTTGCTATACATAGGCTTATTTTAGCTTTTAGTATATTTAAATATTAATCACCTTGCTTTAAAATTATTTAGATACCATTTGAAAGGGTTATTTAAAACTTTTTAATAAATTATTTTTCAAGGAGGTTTATTTCTTTGCAAAAAATGTGTAGCCGAAGTCTTTGTTGAATGTTTGGTCACCTGGTTAAAGGCATACCTTTTTCTATTTAAAATGTTTTCAATAATTAGCAACAAGCTAGTTTATAAATCTCTTTCATTATCATATAAATTGTTATGTCAGTACTAATAAATACTATAAAATAAAAAACTCTAAAAAAATTTAGCGGAAATAACCGACAACTTTTCTAGTTATAGTAAATTTTAGATAAATTTTCAAATTAAACATATGTGACAGCACATGGAGAAAGGGACCTAAGGGTAAAAACAGGTTTTGTTCAGGAGAACCATTTTAAAGATTTAAATACGTGTATCTTTGGTGTACCATCACTGAGCGTATTGGTATTGGTCTCATTTGAAAGCGACACATCTCATGACATCAGGAACGTGTTGGTCAACCCTGAAAACGCGCCTAGGTCGTCCCTACCTCTTGTTTTGTGTAGTTGGTTTTTACTGTTTTCTACCTAGCGCGCTGTTTCCATGAGTTTGATATCAATTTTGCTCGAGTTTTTTCGAATCCAGCTTTATTTTCTGAAATTATTAATTATGAATTATAATAAATACTCATTTATAATTCTTTTAAATCGTGAATATAACTCTGTTAGTACGAAAATTTTTTCACATAACCTTATTATGCTATCCGCGAAAATAATTTAAAACTGATAACATTCATACTGTTTGTTTTCGGATGAAATGGTGGACGAATTCGAAGAAGTAGATTTACTTTATCGCTTCCCTGATGACGAGGATGATGACGATCACTTCTCAGAATTATCGGATAGTGACTCTGAAGATGATACCGATAATATGTACCTTGATAAATCTGATCTTGATTTACGCGAAGAAAAGTTAGTTGCTCGACTGTATGGTTCAAAAATACCTCCATGTTGTTCAAATCAATGCAAAAAAGTGTTCCCTAAGAAGATGGCTGTGGATTTTCGTACGTCTTTCATGAATTTAGATTAGGAACCCCAAGATTTAATTATTCTCGCACATCTGGCAGCTCACCGTGACGATGCAATGCTCAGGTCAAGAGTTGGTGATCGATCGCGAGCTATGAAGAAACGGTACAATCAGATATATTATTTTCGAAGTTTGCCGATATGCCGTGATATGTACTTCTTCCTGCATACAATGGGAATTAAACGCTATTTTGTTAATTTAGTACATGCAAAGAAAAACCATTGTTGCGACATAATCACGACGGTCATATTATTTTTTCTAAAACAATATTTGGTTGTCGAAAACAAGTAATAGTTGTTTGTGTTTCATTTCATCATATATTTTGTCACGATAATCAAGGATTTGCTTGAATTGTATCATTTAATGTTTAGTTTTCGTAAAAATTTCAAAATTGTTATTATTTAAAAATAGTATGATTTAAAAAAATTAATTTGACAAAAATGAGTTCATATTTAATATTCTTTATTTTTTACAAAGAATTTTTTTTTTTTAATTGTGATAAATGAAAGAATAAATATGAAAAATTATATTTTTACCGACACTAGCCGAGTGAAATGCATTTTCGAAACCAGCTACGATTTCATCATCAGCACTCTCTGATCGGTGGTTACATTTTGGTTGTAAATATCATCTATTTAACTCCCGGGACTTAAGTTAATTGAATTCGGTAACTACTTGAGTTTTTCCTTTTTTCATATATTTTTACCACAACGAGTTAGATTAAAATTTTAACCAAACAGCATCCCTTTTACTTTTGTTTGTTATTATCTTTCATTTTATCACTATTTTTGTCCTGTTCTAGCCACCAGTTAGGTAGCGATAAGAACAGATAATTGTTTTTAACAATCAATGTTTATAATCATTTGTTTTATTTTCTGTGACGTCAGTATACAACTGAATGTTGATTGACCAACGGTTAATGTATGATTGTTTGCACCGTGCCCTGTGTTTTATGCAAATTGAATTTTTATTTTATCGAACTTCTTTGTTTAAACTAATATTTAAAATTTTAATCAGGCTTGAGTTTATATTTAATTTTCTTTATTTTTTACAAAGCATTTTTTTTTTAATTGTGATAAATGAAAGAATAAATCTGAAAAATTAACAAACAATGATTTTTTACAATAATATTTTGATTTCAAGTGTTCTTCTTCTTGCAGAACACAGTTTTATTATTTAAAAAGTTTGGTATGTCAAAAAATGAACAAAAATTTTGAAAAATTAAAGAAAATTTAAAAAATAAACGAAAAAATTTAAAAAATATTGGTATAAAAATTGCAATTAAATTGGTAAGTACACGCAAAGAAAAACCATGGTTACGGCATGATCATGACGGTCTTATTATGTTTTCTAAAACAATATTTGGTTGTCGAAAACAAGTAATAGTTATTTGTGTTTCATTTCATCATATATTTTGTCACGATAATCAAGCATTTGTTGGAATTGTATCATTTAATGATTACTTTTCATAAAAATTTCAAAATGGTTATCATTTAAAAATAGTATGATTTAAAAAAAATAATTTGACAAAAATAACATTACACAGTACAACATTTTTCAGTTAGTTGATTGCCAACTCAATTCTGTGAACTGTATGTGAAATTAGACTCAAAAGGAAGAATTTCTGCATCATTTGTTTTGTCTTCTTACCTGCGATTTGAAGTTAGTATCGATTTGAAGTTAGTACTATCGTATAGGGGAATTTATCACGTTTTAGGCCCTGTTGTTTGACATAGCTCGACAACCACTAGCCCAATTTAGTTGAAATAAATTTTAAAAAATTAAGAATTACAATTCCCTTAATCTGTTCATATATTGTTTTCCTATACAAGTAACACTTTCGAAGTTAAAAATGAATGTATGAAGGGAAAAGATTATTTTTTGCCTAAAAATTTAAATTTTTTTTTTTTTTAAATACATAAAAAATCCAAAATGGAAAAAAGTTTCAAGTCTAGTTATTTTTTCGCAAAGTCACATAACCTATGAGCAAAATGAGACAAAGATCATAAAAATCGATGCACGCGTTTCGCTTTTATTCGCAATTGAGTAAATGTATGAATTTCAAAAATTTGCTCGAGATATGCACAACATTATTTGGAGAAAACATTGACACCTTTTTCATGATTCTGAGAATTAAAAAAAAAAGGAATAAACAAAAGGTTATTTGATTTTTATGATTGCGGTAATAAATGTACGTGGACAATTAAACGGAAAGTGGACCTTTTTATTATTTTGGTTTTCCGGTGGCTACCTATATGATTTTTTTACAGAAATTGCATCCACATTTAAGGTTGGTCATAATAACAACAAAACATAAAATATATCAATATGGAAAACAACAAGTGCCCATATTTGGATGAATATTGTTACGTTTGTGGTCATATCGTCCGAAAAATACAGAAAAAAGATCGAAAAAATTTGTTTACTGAGCAATTCAAAACCGCGTATTGTAATTATTTCGATGAAGCAGATTTAAGTGGTGCAAATTTTACGCCGAACACAGTGTGCAACAGTTGTTATACTACCCTTCTAAAATGGATTCACGGAAAAAGTAGAAAGTTATCTTTTATGAAGCCAGTAATTTGGGTGGAAGACACAACTGGACATGATGAATCCAGGTGCTATGCATGCATAAATTTTCGTCCTGGATTAAACAGACAACAATTGAAAACAAAAGTATACACTGCTGCATTTACTGCCACACTTCCAGTGCAACGCCCTGCTGATACCGATGCACCTAAACCTCCGAGTGCGGATACTGTGTCCCTGCTAGCCGAAACCGTTTTCACCAATCCGACCAATTTGGATGATGCTGATTGGATACCCGATATTGAAAATAGTGCACCACAACCGCTACCACAAATCGAAATGGATTACATTGTGGCCAAGCTGGGACTATCACAACACGACTCCGAATGGCTGACATCATTTTTGAAGAGAAGAAAACTCACACAGCAAAATGTCAGCGCAACATCATACCGACAACGCCAAGCTGATTTTCAGAAATTTTATTCCGTTGACGAAGCAAATACGTTTATAAAGTTTTTTTTTCATGATAATTTTTTAATTTATATTTTTATTTTTATTTTAAGGGTGGTGGCTATAACTGATTTTTGAAATTCATACATTTACTCAATTGCGAATAAAAGCGAAACGCGTGCATCGATTTTTATGATCTTTGTCTCATTTTGCTCATAGGTTATGTGACATTGCGAAAAAATAACTAGACTTGAAACTTTTTTCCATTTTGGATTTTTTATGTATTTAAAAAAAAAATTTAAATTTTTAGGCAAAAAATAATTTTTTCCCTTCATACATTCATTTTTAACTTCGAAAGTGTTACTTGTATAGGAAAACATAATATGAACAGATTAAGGGAATTGTAATTCTTAATTTTTTAAAATTTATTTCAACTAAATTGGGCTAGTGGTTGTCGAGCTATGTCAAACAACAGGGCCTAAAACGTGATAAATTCCCCTATACGATAGTACTAACTTCAAATCGATACTAACTTCAAATCGCAGGTAAGAAGACAAAACGAATGATGCAGAAATTCTTCTTTTTGGGTCTAATTTCACATACAGTTCACAGAATTGCGTTGGCAAATCATGTGTTGTACTGTGTTATATTCAAAAGCATTAAAAATTACAAATAATCATTAAATAATAGGTGAGACAACAGTATGATTACAAATTAATCAAGCTATGATTTCAACTGTTCTTATTCTTGCTGAATAAATTTTTATTATTGTAAAAGTTTGAGATGTCAAAAAATGAACAAACATTTTGAAAAATTGAAGAACATTTATAAATAAACGAGAAAATGTAAAAAAATATTGGTAAAAATTGCAATTTAATTAGTAAGTACAATCAATATGTGTGTGTTACAGCAAAATACAATAACTTGCCGTAAAAGAGCAAAGATTGTCGATTTCAATTGTAGTCATATATATGATTATTGAATGATACTTTAATTAAACATAATAATGATAACTGGTAACCATTATATTTTTTAACGATAATCATAGAAATCAATCATAGTATGTTGCTCTTCGATTATGGTTACCACAACCATATTTTTTCTTAGCGTGTAGGGAAAAAATGAAAATAAATAAATTTTACTGTTAGGTCACTTTTATAAAACGCGCATATCTCTGGAAGGGAACACTTTTGGGGCATGGGATCGGTCTCATTCGATGCTCAGATGTTGTCCACATAAAAAAAAAGTGAAAATTGTTTTTTTACCCTTAGGTTCCTTATATATATATAAGTTTAGGTTGAAAAGTGGTGCATTAAAAACCCAAACATGTAGCAGGTATACACACATTGACATACTGAGCGCCTTAAAGGAAAAAAATTTGCTCAATAAAACCCAATTCGGTTAATTTTTCGGCTAAATCAAGAACCCAGTCCCTTCAATGTTATTCCTTAGAAATTTCCCATTTGAATTCCTTAGGTATTTCAAGTTCGGCAAACGTCCACGTTTAAGTTCTCGCGTCTAATACGCCCAAACGCAGGACATAGACAAAGGTAGTGTTCCAAAGTCTTATCCTCATCTCGCAGTCTCATGCGAGGTAGATGAGTCCTCATCTTCATGTGAACTCTTATTTTACTAGTTAATCTACTAAGTATTAGTCTAATCAATTTTAAGGATCTACTTTGATATATAAAGATTTGGATTTGGGTTTGTCGCCTTACGGACAGCAGAATTTTGCCCTTTTCTGATGTGTTTCTCCATCGCCCAAAATGGTAAGTTCATTTGTTAACCTCTAAGTAGGTTTAACATTTGCCAAGTATTTAAAAATGATCCCGGCTTCTTCGTTTCATATTATGTTGCTATAACCTGGTATCCAAAATACTTATCTCTTAACGTTTACAATTTGCATGCGTGTTTATCTCTCTCCTACATTGAAGGACATTTTGAGATCTAATTATTAAGTTTATTACAGTTTTGATAACTAACCGTAAAGATATGAATCGGAGTTTCCTTATTACACTTCTTTACCCATTTATTGCCTTCCTTACTTGCTATAATCTTATCATAGAAGACAGTATTGTAATATGGTATTCAGATGGAAGTATTTATTTCTTTTTCAGCTTATGTCATATAAACCTAATCAAGATCGATACCTTTAACATTTGTTACCCTAATAACTTCATCCCATTCTTCTTCCTCTGGTTTTATAGTGATGCTGTTAATTCTCTCATATTTCGTTAGGATTTTCTCACATGTGATATTTTACGATACGGTATGCTATCGATTATTTTTCGGTTTTATAGCCTCCCACTAGCCATTCACTGATTGTCATTTATCTAGTAGCGACTACTTCATTTTTTACCTGTATTTCAATCGGCAGAATTGATAGTATATTCTAAGCAAATAAATTATGACCCTTAATTTGATGATGATGAATAATGGTTTTCAAATTTAGAATTTAGTTGTATCGATTGTACTTAACATTAAATAAAAAACTTTTGAATTTCCTTAACAATAAGTGTGTTTTTCTTTAAAGAAATCATATCACTGTTATTTTAAAACCTTTTATAAACATGCGTTGGCAACGATAATGAAGAAAGAGTGTGGTAATTTATATATTGGTACAAAAAAGAGAAACTAAGGCACCCGAATAGACGAATATAAAGCAGATACAAGAAAAAAAAAACAATCAACTGCACTCAACATTGTATTGAGATAGGACATGTACCAAATTTTTAAAAACAATTCTAGATAAAGAGAAATATATAAACAAGAGATATATGTATGTTGGAAAGTTTAATGGCCAGTTTGTGACTTTGGTCATAAATGTCATTTATCTTTAAGTTCAATTGAAGTACGAAATTAATTTCTTCACTACACACGTAAATCAGACTTAAATGGCCAGCGTTGTGCACTTAAAGCCTATTTAAATTCTACAAGGAACCATATGTTTTTGTTTTGCAAAAGTTAACAAAAAATTGTGTTCATTTTTTTTTATATATAAAGCGTGATTTTTTAAGAGCTATTGGAGAGTTAAAAAAAAACACATAAAATTCAGAAAAAATTAATAAAATCTTTATTTAAGTCGATAGTACGGTCCATATAATTTAATGTTTGAAGATTATTTCATGCAAATGTTGACCGTGACTGCGCCTCAAATAGTCCATCCGCTTTGTCCAATTATGGCACACTCTTTCCAAAATTTCGGCCGGTATCTCATGAATAAACGCTTCAATGTTGTCTTCCAATGCATCAATTAAAGCGGGTATGTGTGTATAGACATGAGCTTTAATATACATAGCTCCACAAAAAATAGTCTAAAGGCGTTAAGTCGCACGATCTAGGCGGCCAATTGACCGTTCCCGAACGTGAAATAAAATGTTCATCGAACTCGCCTCTCAATAAGTCCATTGTTAAGAGTGCTGTGTGGCATGTAGCACCGTCTTGTTGAAACCACATATCATGCAAGTCAAGCTCTTGCATTTTGGGCAGAAAAAGTTGGATATCATCTCACGGTAGCGCTCACCA
Organism: Phyto melanocephala; assembly: GCA_941918925.1. NCBI lineage: Eukaryota > Metazoa > Arthropoda > Insecta > Diptera > Rhinophoridae > Phyto > Phyto melanocephala. The sequence goes on from OW799236.1 coordinate 59,461,976, forward strand.
TTCACAGTTATGTTACGATTCGCATCATACTTGAAGAAGTACGGTCCAATGATGCCACCAGCCGTTGTTTCGTTGTTGTTTAATAAATATTTGTTTTGATTGAACTATTAAAAATTTATTTTCTCTGATTTTTTTATTAACTTATTCTTATTTTTTTAATAAATTAGACTGATTCGTGGAGCACTTGGAATCCTACAAAGCTAAAAAATAAAAGGTCTGAAAAGCTACAGTTTAAAAAGGTGGTGTCCGTCGATAAAAATGAGCAGCCTTTAGATATACATAAAGAATTTTTTGAAAAAAAGGACGGAAGAGCGACACCAACTTCAGATGAGGGAACTAACTTTAAAAACAGAACTATTTAATTTAGAAATTGCTTTAAAAAAGTTGAAGATTGAAAAACGTACCTTTTTACGTATTTTTGTTTGTTTTTGTTGTTATTTCATTTTAAAAATGAAAAAGACCTGTGATTATTTTTATAAATCAAAAAACGAATATCGATATGGGGTATGCTCGTCCTCGTCGCTTGACAAGACGTAGTCTTCAAAATCATTGTCATCTTTTAGAATCCTCCACAAGTTAAACTGAGCATGATACTATTATTGCCATTGCTGTCCTAATCGATACTCTTATTTCCATAGATAATACTGGAGTCTTACCAAAGCATCATTCTATTACATTTCTTGGTCTTATTTGAGACTCATTTTCTCCTTCAGTCTGTGGATTACTTAGTTGTCCAAACTCATTACTTTCAAATCTAGCTTTAATACGACTGTTACTAAAAATATAACTTTCATGCGCTGAGCCATCTGGCCACAATATATGTTATTTCAAGATTATAATTGCAAATGGCCTGCCGAGAATTTATATATATGCAAACAATATTAATAAGAAAATGTACGTAGTTTTTTTGAAGTCAATTGGTTAATGTAAAACCTACCTGAAACTTTAAAGAAAAATAACCTTTGCGGGACCTAAATAGTTCCATTTGATTGTATTTAAAAAAATGTATAATCTATGGCTTCTATTACTTTAGGGAACATTTCAATGCTATGAAATTGTGCAGATACTTTTCTTAAATCCTCCAGAGTTTGTGGCATTTGAACAGCTTTTTTTGAAAGTTTCGCTATTGCCACGCGACTACCTACCAGTGATGGTATTTGAGAATTTCAGTCTTGTGCCAAAATTTTAGTTAGAAAGTGCCAAAATATATTAAAAAGTGCCATAATAAATATATACACATGTCTACTTAAAAAAATCCATTTATTCAGTTTTTTTATTAATACATTTTATTAAGACGATTTGATTATATACATAAAAAAAAATTTCAGACTTTAATATTTAAAAAATTTATACAGATAAATTTTATATAAATATTATTATTTATTAAATACATACATATGTATATATATGTATGTATTAAATATGTAATTTTTTGAGAATGAGAAACAAATGGACATAGCTTCATCGTCATAAAATTAAGCCCTGACTTAGAAAATATATACTTTATGGGGTCTAAAATGGATATTTCGGTGTGTTACAAACGGAATGATGAAATAACAAAAACAGAGTTAAAAATTATATTCCTATGCAGTCATCTATTAAATCCACCCTGAACATGTAGGATGTCATTAATTTTGAACTAATACTTCCAGAAAGGGGATTTTGTGTTATTGTTGCAGTTTTTAGTAGTATTTACAACCGGAGGAAAAAGCATGTATTTTTTAGGGTCCGCCCTCTAACGTTTTTTTTCAACTAGTGCTTATTACGTGAATGGTAACACTTAGCTCATGTCTGATTTGACAGATTATTAGTTTTAATTCGTTGAACAAATATGGTTGTGTATACGCTTGAACAACGCTAGGGAATATTACGACATTACTTTGGCCGATTTAAAAAAAAAATCATCTTTTCAGATGAAGCTCATTTTGATCTTGGCGGGTATGTAAACAAGCAAAATTGTCGCATTTGGGGCACAGAAAACCCGCACGCATACATTGAAAAGCCGATACACCCAAAACGAGTCACTGTTTGGTGCGGATTTCGGTGCAGAGGCATAATTGGGCCATTTTTCTTCGAAAATGATTAAAGAGTGGCTGTAGTCAATGGCGATCGTTATTGGGCCATGTTGAACGAATTTTTGTTCACAAAAATTTAAGAGGAGGATATTGGCAACATTTGGTTTCAACAGGATGGCACTATGTGCCACACAGCCGAAGCTACTCCTTTTTTTATAGCATTTCTTTGAAAAAGTGCCAAAATTTTATTGAGCGTGCCATGGTGCCATTAAACAACTAAAAGTGCCAAAAAAGGCACGACTGTGCCACTTTTGCCAACAGTGATATAAGGGTTAAAAAATGTCCCTATTTTTGGTACTTTTTTTTAAAAGAAACTTTTCTAATATTTTTAAAATGACATAATTTGATAATTATTATTGCCTAATAGAATATGGAAATTTATTTAGGTGAAATTTTTGGAAACTTTTAGGGGGACAAAAAAGGTAACAAAAAAGGAAAAACACTGGAAAATGTGTACTATTTCTAAAATTTCATAAAATTTGTAATAGGGACTTCATCAGACATACAAAATAATGTAATTTGGTATAAATTTAAGCACATTCATAACAGGGTAGAAAGGTGAAAATTCGGGAAAACAGTTTGGTCGTTTTTAGTACATAATTACTAATATGAAAAATAGAGTAGATTTTCTGACTTTAAATCATGTCTATGAAAATATTTTTTTGCTGCATAAATATTTAAACATTTTAAACTTGAAATTTGTACATTGATATGGAAAACCCAAAAAAGGTACTTTTCTGTTTTTTTGGGTACTTTTTTTGTATTTTTAACGTTTACGAAGCTAGAATCTCGAAATGAGTGACTCTTTATACGAGGAGAGACTGAAAATGTTATGGGTGACCAAAAAGGTATTTTTTTAAATTTGTATGGTACTTATTGTGTTTTCAACATTTGTAAAGCGAGAATTTCGAAATTAACGTCTATTGATACAAAGTGAGACTAAAAATTTACTTTTTTGAATTGTTATGGTACTTTTTGTATTTTCTACGTTAATAAAGGTAGAATTGTAAAATTCTATTGATTCCAAGTGAGATTAAAAATGTTATGGGCGACCAGAAAGTACTTTTTTAAGTTTTCACGGCAGTTTTTGTATTTTCTACGTTAATAAAGGTTGAATTGTAAAATAAAGGACTATTGATTCAAGGTAGAAAATGTGTATAATTCCTAATTACAGGGCCAATTTTCATAATATTTATAATAGGGATTTTACCAGACATACAAAATATATTTAAACACTTTCGTAACAGGGTAGAAAGAAGAAAATTCGCGAAAACTGTTTGGTACTTTTTAGAACGTAATTACCCTGTCGGAATTTAAGTTGCTTTCAATTAATTCGGAGTTAATTAGAAGTGAGTCACAGGTAACTCAAAAGCTAACTCATTTACATTGTTAAAACTACTTAGTTTTTACACGTAATGTCCGCAGTACGAGTCAAGTCTCACCCACTCTGCATCTGTATTACCTAACCATAAGTAAGCTCATTATAAGTTAACTTGTAGTATATTGTAAGTTAACTATGAACTGGATAACTCACGATTAGGCTTAATAATTTAACCCGTGGTGCATCAGGCATAATTGCATTTTGAGTTTGCTATAGACTGGCTAGTTCATGAATTTATAATTAAGACTTGAATGTGACTTTTATTTATTTTATTTTGTACTTTTATACATTTCTTTTTGTGCTTTTTTTGGTTTCTCTTTTAGCTTCATATATTTATATTTGTACTTTAGATTATTGCATTAATTTACTTATAATAATTTATATATAAGACTAGTGCATATATTAAATATAGCATTTTTTTCTTTTGGAGGCAAACTGTTTGAAAATCGCGCTTTTTAAATTATTAAAATGCGCTTCGTATGGCTTTTTCTGGGTTCTCTTTCCCAACGTCTCGAACTGCATCTAAAACATAATTCGATAAGTTTGTATGAGTTAAAAATACGTGTATATATGTATGTATCACAATTTTTTTCTACTTTTAATACTCGAAATATTTTACATGATTAAATTTAAAGTAAAATTAATTTTTTTTTCGTTTATTATATGATTAATACTGCAAATTGAAATTAACTCTTAATAATTTAAAATAAATCATATTTAAATATCGTTAATATATAAATTGTGTCGTTTGCATTGACTTGAAACAGGCAGTTAATGAAAATTTTGATTGTTAAAAAAACAAATTGAAAATTATTTTACTTTTTTTGAAATCAATACAATCTAAAAATCAGAATTAGTTTATTTAGTGATTATATAAATATGTCTGTATGATACTCTCCCATTAAAACATCAAAAACTTTTTTATATTCTTTTATTGACAGTTTTCCGTGCATGCTATTCACATTTCAGGTCCATTGAAAAAAAATTTCAGTTATATATACATAGTCCTATTGATATGCCCTTTTAGAAGAGATTCCTATACATTGAATCTAAAATGATTTGTTTCCATCAAAATAAAATTTTTTGGGGTTTCAGTGATATGTACGAGAAAATACTTACATAAGCTGCACGATTTCCGTCGTTGATATTATTGCTTATTTCCCTTAAACTACATACATACATATGTATGTATCAACAGTTTGAATTGAAAAATATTTATTCAAACTAATTTTTTGTCTTTCCTTTCCTAATATATTCTCTGTTAGCACTTTTTGAGTGGCCAAAGCTTCCATTATCATTGAGTTTTGCTGAACGGTGGTGACTGTATTTGAAAATGAAAATAACAACACAGTGATGACAATGCAAGTGTTTAGAAAAATAACATTTACAAATTAAGCGCTTTTTAAAAAATAAATATTAGAACACTGTTTATTTTATTCTTACTTGCACAAATTTTGATGTATTTTAGAAGTTAGATATAAATGAGTTAGACAAAAGTTAATTAAGTTTTTAGTCACTCCGCTTAACCCTTTGACGAGGAAGAATCTTCGCCTAGAGATTTTTAAAATTTATTTGCGGATTCTTTCTCGAAAACGCTACATTTCTGGACTAAAATTTTTGTCAAAATTTAAAAACTGTTACTCCTTTTAAAAGAAAAATCATGGGACGTATGTGTCCCATTCGTCGTCAAAGGTAAAAATTTGGGAACATATAAAAGCATTTTGTCGTTGCAAAAGGTAAACATGTTAACGCATACACTAAAGTATTGCTTTATTAACATTGCAAAACAAACAAAAACGATTTTCACTATTAGTTGCAGATCGTTTGCCAAATAGTTTGCATGATGTATGTTGTTTTATTTACATTGTGAAGCTGGGGCTTAAATTGTAATGCTGTTGCGATGGTAAAAGTGGTTATCTATATAAAACTGATAAATATACAGGAAAAAAGAAACAGAAAAAGGTTGGAATTTGCGAATCCGTTGTTCTAGAGATGCACAGAGGAGTATTTGGCTTGAAAAGCTGGCCAAAATTATTAAACGTGTTTTTTGAATTAAAATTTTTATTTTTTTGCTAGTTGTAGTATGATATGAAAAGTCTAGTGGCATATTTTGATAAAATTACACTACGCAACAAAAGTACACTGCGCAACAAAAAAAAATTTTTTCTGATGAAAAAAAAGAGATACCTTTATTACACTTTTTTTTTTAATATAAATGACAAAGTGTGTAACGTCCGTAACGGTATGAAAATAACCACAAATTATATTTTAATATTATGAGGTTGAAGTAAGTTTTAATAATGGATTTTCACCTGCTGAATCTGAATCTGGGCTTAAAATTGCTCTAGGTTGCCGAGAACCCGAAAAACTTAACCTCAAAGTAACAAAAAGTGTGTTTAAATAACATGCGATCCCCAATCTGTAACTTAAATTGAAATGAATTTCAAATTCTTCTGAAAACTGAAATAATTCCTAAAAATAAATTATTAGTAATTAATAACCATGTTGTAAACAGCAACCCCGATGCTCACCTTCAAATATTTGGCGGTACGCCCATGCATGCAATGTTTACGTACTGGATTTTCCATTAGAAATTAGGAATTTTTTTGCTACTTCGCATGGAAAAGAAGCGGTGGACGGTGTTGGCGCTGTTGTTTAGCGAAAAGTTTGGCAACTAGTAAAGGCCCAAAATCTCATCTTAAAAAATGCTCGAGATTTTCACAAATTAGCAACAAAAAAATATATGTGGCGTTTTCCTAATTATATCAAATCTATATATGACGAAATATCAAAAACATGGGTAAATGTATAAAATATTCCAGCTCTTAAATTATATCATATTTTTCGGGCTTTTCCAATGACAATACTATAAAAGTAGCTCGAACAGCTGGGCCTATTAAGCATAAGATACAATGTTAAACATTTAAATAAACAAATAAATAAATGAATATAAGCTAATATAAAAGTAATGAAATATTCTATAATTTTTTTGTAACTAATAAATTAATAATTACAAAGTTAAAAAAATTTTTTAATACATGAATGTTTTTTATATACACATTTTGGTTTAATGGAAAAAGTGTTACGTCCGCAACGTAACGTCCGTAACAGACAAAAATTAAGATTTTTGTTTAACGGGATGGATGGACGGATGTAGATGGACTTTTTTTGTTTATTATGCAAAATTAGCTAAAAAGTGTACAAATGCACATAAGCCTCAAAATCGACTTCCATTTTTTGTAACGTCCGTTACGGAACTTTAAGCTAGCATAACTTTTTTTCGAAAACAGTTTACCTTTAAGTTTAAAGCAAGTTTTAAAGTACTCCCAAAGAACAGCTCTTTGTAAAAAATTTCATGAAAATATTCCAATGTGAACGCCAGCTGTGCCAATGTGTAACGCCCGTAACGCAGGATTAGCCCATATGAATTTTGATGCCCTGAATTCAAATCTGTTTTCCGTTTTTCTCTAGTACGCAAGGATTTTCTTTTAAAGGCGTGGCATATTTCACCAATGTAATAAAAAAAATTAAAGAACCAAAAAGTTTGAATTTTTAAGATATTTCAAGAAGCCACATTTCTAAGGAATAAAAGATAATATAAATAGTAAAACTCAATTAACAAATGTTGATTTTAAAGGTTTAAACTCATTCTTGACAGAATGTATGTACATGCGTACATATGATTTACGGTCTAATTAAAAAAAAAAAAATATTGAAAATTGTAAGGCTCTTATAAAACATTATTTTTTTTTATGAAAAAAAGCTTTTTTTGTATTATTTTATACTTAGTATACGGAAAAAATAATTTTATAAAAATTCCTTAATAATTATTGTGTCAGGAAGAAGTGTGATGGTTTCTGATGAAAAATTTTTTTTATTAATCCGTTCTCTTTGCGTACAGCAGTTTATAAAAGGGTCTCTGCTCAGAAATAACCTATTCAAGACATCTCGATTTGTATCGCATCTGCTGAATTTCCTCGAATAATTCGTACGATATAATCGTTAGTGCTTATTTCTGGCCTCGGCAGCTTCTTCTGACAATTGGATGGTAGCCTGATACCTGGGTGCCCGGGTTTTTTTTATGTCCCTGTATTTATTTTTTATAAACTTATTTTTGTGATTAATGCTTTTAATAATTATTCTTATTAGGTACGTATATTTATTTTTTTAACAAATAATGTTTTGTAGAGCAGGTATATAAAAATATCTTTTTTGGGGATTTGTGGGACATTCCCTTATAACTATTATCAATAATAAAGAATTTTAAAATTTTTAATTATAGGCAGGTATTAACATTGTGAAGTGTTAAAAGTGATGTGAATAACAGTCGAAATCAATAATTAAAAAAAAAATACATAAAAGTTTATGACGATATAAATGAATAAGAAAAAGTGCCTGATGAGCAAAAATAAAAGAAATGTGAAAATTTAAAAAAATCGCCAAAAATAATGGTGCAAACTTGCGCACATTTTTTTTTTTGTTTCTAAAATTAGAGATTCCAAATTTTTTTTTGGTATCAAACATAATTCGTTGAGCTGCGTACTTAGTTTTTAAGATTTCTTAAAATTCAGTTTTGCCTTTTTGGCCAGCTTTTCAGGCCGAATACTCCTCTGTGAGATGGAAGTAGGGCTGGAAAATATAGAAATATAACTATATTTTGATAACTCTTTTAATTTTCCAATATTATTATTTTATGACTAATGGAATACGAGCCTGTGGCACTTTGCGAAAAATCAATGATAAATGCCTGTTAGCGGCACGCCAGCCGAAGCGATGTCTAGTGACTTCCACGGGGATTTTGAATAAAAACCATATACACAAGTTTTATAAAATACTTGATTTATTAAACTAATAAGTGTAATGGCAAATTTATTAAAATTCCTAAATTAATAAAATTAATTAAGATTTCTATAAAAAATATTAAAATATTAAGTTTACATACTTTTTGGTATGAAAACCACTAGATCTTTTTATACAAATTTGGTAGCTTTCCGAGCCAGTGCTTAAGCCTTCTTTTCACGTGGTAAAACTTGGAATGAATTCAAAATGACGAAGGCTTAAACATGGCGACGTAAGCTGTTTTTCTCGTTAAGTTCATCAGAGTTACATTTAGAAAAAGTATTAAATATTTAGAACTTAAAATAAGGTGTTGCCAGATGAAATCATGGAGATTTTGGTTGTGGCGTTAACATTCCCCCCTCAGTATGGTGAGAAGATTCTTCGTAGCCAGACTCTTGTTGTGGAGCAACTTCCAAAATCGCCAACTTTGTTACAGGTCTTTCCAGAATTCCATGTTGAGTGAGCACTTTTGCACTTCGTACCTGACCATCACTTGCCAATCTAGTCTCTAAAACTTTGCCACGGAGCCATACGTTACGAGGAACTGAAGAGTCAACAATTATCACTAAATCCCCCTGACTTAAAGGTTTTGAACGATCATGCCATTTTGACCTACATGTTAGCGAAGGTAGATATTCATTAAGCCACTTTTTCCAGAAAATGTTGGCATATTGTTGTGAAATAAGCCAAGTTTGTTTAAGTAATATTCCAGCATCGTTACAAACCGACATAGGTTTCATCCCTGAAGAGCTTCCTACTAGAAAATGGTTTGGAGTTAATGCCTCATCTGATTCTGCATCAATAGGAACGTAGGCTAGTGACCGAGAGTTAATTATATTTTCAACTTCTATTAACATACTACGTAGAAGCTCATCGGTGGGTGACCTTGAAGGCATAATTTGGTATAAGATTGTTTTAATAGAGCGTACCAGTCGCTCCCATGCGCCGCCCATGTGGGGTGAGGCCGGAGGATTAAAATTCCATTTTGTCGTCGTTGTAGTGAATGCTTTTACTAGTTCGTCTTTATCTACATCTGCTAACGCTTCACGCAGTTCTCTTTCCGCGCCAACAAAATTAGTACCATTGTCGCTGAAAAATTCATGTGGAATTCCTTTTCGTGCCATAAAATTGCGAATAGCTAAAATGCATGAGTTTGTTGTTAAAGAATTTGCTACTTCAATATGTACTGCCCTTATAGTCAAACAAGTAAATAGGCAGCCATACCGTTTTTCCGTATGACGGTTAACGTTTATTATGATGGGACCAAAAAAATCTACACCAGTAAATGTGAAAGGTGCAATATATGAAGCAACACGAGCACGAGGCAGAATTGCCATTTGTGGATTTTGAGGTACGGCCTTTTTAATTTTACACATTTGACAGGATCGAATGACAGATTTATACGTTGCACGTAGTCTTGAAATTGAGAACTTTTGTCTGATTTCATTCACAGCAGTTTCATGGTTCATGTGGTAAAATTTCATGTGGAAATGCATTAAAATAAGTTTAGTTATATAAGCTTTCCTGGGCAATATAATAGGACGTTTTTGTTCTAGTGGAATATCTGCGTTGTCTATTCTTCCATGGACTCGTAAAATCCCATTTTCTAAGTATGGACTTTTATCGTATATATCGCTGGATTTAGGTACTAGCAGATTTGATTTGAGTAATGAAATTTCGTAGAAATAATTTTCAGATTGAGCCTGCTTATATAATATATTTTTTGCTCTATTTAATTCTTCTTGGGTGAGTTCCCGCTTTTGTTTTTGAATATTGCAGCAGTTATTTATAAATCTTAGAACATAAGCTGCGGTTCTTACCAGTCGGTGCCATTTTGAAAATCTAGAAACATCAAATACTATTTTACATTCTGTAGTTTTAAATATATGATGAACACATTCTTCGTTAGTTGATTTTAGTATAGCAGTCATTTGAGGCCATTCATTTTCCGAGCGCATTAAAAATTCGGGACCTTGCAGCCATCGAGAGGAATTATTAAGTTTTGGAATTTTTGACCATTTCGTAGCATCATCTGCAATATTTTGGTTACTTGAAATCCATCTCCATTCATTTGTTGAGGATAATTCTAAGATCTCGGTTATGCGAAAGGCTACGAATTGGCTATATTTTCTGTGGTCAGAATTTATCCAGCTTAATACCGTTTTTGAGTCAGACCAATAAAATTTTTTTGAAATTTGTATATTGTGATTTTCTGTCACGTATTTCGTAAAACGAGCCCCTACCAGGGCAGCCATAAGTTCTAAGCGGGGAACGGACGTAATCTTTAGAGGGGCAACTCTGGTTTTCGATCCAACTATTGAGCAAGTTATGACGTCGTTTCTTTTCAATCTAAAGTAGCACACAGCTGAGTAACCATCTTGGCTTGCATCTACAAATGTATGTAATTGAACTTCTACGTTGTTATAATTTTCAAAAGATTTTAAATAACAACGAGGAATTTTTATTTTTCCAATATCAGGTAAAATACTTATCCATCTAGACCACTTAGATTGCAATTCAGGGGGAATCTGTTCATCCCATTCTATTTTTGAACGCCATACTTCTTGCATTAGTACTTTCACATACATGATGATATGTCCAATAAGACCTAGGGGGTCATATATTGACATAACTAGTCTTAACATTTCTCGTTTTGTCGGGGCTTTTGCGCCAGAAAATATATCGCTTTCTAAGAGCCAAGAAGAAATTTTAAATGTTATGACATCCTCTTGATGTTCCCAAAAGACGCCCAAAACTTTCTCGATTTGATTTTCCTCTTTCATATTAATGCATTTTACCAACTCCATACTAGTAGGTGATAAAATGGATTTTAATACTAATTTATCGTTAGAAATCCAATTTCGAATATTAAACCCTGCCTGGCGATGAATAAAAGAAACGTCTGTAATAAGTTTTATAGCGTCCTCGGAACTGTCAACGGAGTCAAGAAAATCGTCTACGTAATGGTTTTCTTTTATCGCTTTAGCGGCCATGGGAAACTCTTTTTCAAAATTACTTGCATTCAAATTTTTAATATATTGAGAAAGGCTAGGAGCGCATGTAGCACCAAATATCATGACATCCATGACATAAATATCGGGGGTTTTATCTTGTTGACAATTGCGCCAAAGAAATCGTTGAACATCACGATCTTCTGGTCGTATATGCACCTGGTGGAACATCTCCTCGATGTCTCCACAAAGAGCCACAGATTTTTGGCGAAATTTAAAAAGAATTGATGGCAAAGAAGCCAACAGATCAGGCCCTTTTAATAAAAAGGAATTTAGGGACACACCATTTGATTTAGCAGCTGCATCCCAAACGACACGCGATTTACCGGGTTTATTTCTGTTAAATACAGCAAAAATAGGGAGATACCACACTTTTTTATCGGCCCGATAAATTTCATGGGGACTTAATTTACGTATGTAGCCTTTATGTAAATATTTAGAAATTTTGTCTTTAAAAATATTTTGAAGCTCTAAGTTTTGTGTTAATTTTCTTTCTAAACAAAACAACCGCTTCAAAGCCATTTCATAACTTTGTGGCAATTCTATTAAATCAAACTTCCATAAAAGTGGAACTTCATAATGTCCATTTGATTTTTGTTTCGTAAATTTTGTCAATAAATCTACCGCCCTTTTTTCAGGCTCAGACTCTAGAGGAGTCTTTATATTGATTCCAATACTATCAAGGGAATAAAACTTCCTAACCAACTGATTGAGTTTATCAATAGCGGCTGAACAATCGCATATATGAAAATTAAAATTCTTACTTGTGTTTTCTGTCGTCATAATGCCATATATCAGCCATCCAAGTTTTGTACAAGCAGCTACAGGCTCATTTAGTGCTCCTTCACGGATTTTGTTTGACACGCCTAAGTCAAAGTGGTTTAGCCCAATTAATAATTGTGGAACAGCATCACTGTAGCTTTCTATTGGTAGCTTTCGCAAGTGGCGATAACGCTGTGACATCATTTTGTAGTCCAGGGATTGCGTAGGCAAATTTAAAGAGTCTACGGTAGACACATCCATGCACACTCGTTTATTATTATTACCTGAAATGTATATTTTAAGTTTCTTTGAATTTTCTTCTCGTCTTTCCATACCTCCCGTCCACCTCAAACACAATGGATGTGGTACACCATTTAAATCCAATTGATTTGCTAGCGATTTTTCCATTAAATTGATAGATGACCCTTCATCTATAAACGCAAATGTATTTATTTCTTTATTTTTTCCATAAATTTTTACTGGAATTATTTTAAACAAAACGTTTTTATTTTCAGCACTGTGTGCATTATTTGCAAAGGTTTCTGTAACCTGTGTGCTTGCCGGTTTGTTTTCTGTTGACATACTATTATATTTTTGTTGGTTTGTTGGTACAGAATATCGATGTAATGAGGTGTGGTGAAAATAATCGCACCCCTCTTTACCGCATTTTTTCTTCTTATTGCACTCACCATTGTGCTTAAATAGTCAAAACTTACAAAGCTTGTTTTTTCTAACAATATTCCATCTTTCACTACGATTCATACATAAATATGTTGGGCAATTAGCTACTGCTTTGCAATTATTGTTGTTGTTACACACAAAACATTTTCGTTCACTATGAGTGTGAATAAAAGCTTTTTTATTTGTTGTTGTTGTACTTGAATTATTTATTGTTTTTTGCTTATTGCCCTTTTCTATGTAGTGATCAAGTGTTATACTGCTAGCTGTTATACCAATACCAAACAACCACTTGTCAAATTCGGACAAATTTGGTTTTTTGTTTTGATTACTCAACATCATTTTTTGTGTTGCCCATTGCATTTGATATGACGGTGGTAGTTTCTTTATTATATCAAGAAGAAGAGATGAATTATTAATTTCATCGTGTAAATTACTAGCTGTAATAGTGGAAATTAAACCACGAACATTAATAGCTAGCGAGGTAAGTGTTTTTAAATTATTTTCGTCGACTTTTGGTGACGAATTTATTCTATTTTTTATTGAATTTATTATTTTTTCAGATTGACCAAACAACATCTGAAGAACTTCAATAACGCCAGGTACATTGGACGGATGAACCAACATATGCTGCACACTGAATAAGGCATCCCCTTTTAGAGCTTTTTGAAGCCGAATAAGGTTTTCCGCATTAGTGAATGCGCAGGCTGCGGTCGACCACTCATACGTGGAGAAAAATATTGGCCATTCTTCAGGTTGGCCAGAAAAGTTTGGTAGTTCTTTGGGAAGTGACTGCCTGGAGTTAAGATGGTTTTGTAACATGTTATGTGGCTGTATCAAATGAGGTGGTGGACAGGTCGTCGGATTTGTTGACTCGTTCGCAGGAAATTTAAGTGTGGATGTAATTGGTTGTCGCGTAATAAATTCTTGCGGAATTGTATTAAATAAAAACTGTGGTTGATTATTATTTGTATTAAAAGAAGTAAGTATCTCACCAGGAGGGTTAGTTGTAACAGTAGGTCTTGAAGGCTGCATTCGTTGTTGAAAGCCACTAGAGGTGGAAGTGTTCGCTGTACAATTTGGTACTGCAAGCACGTTAGTAGACGAATTTATGGCAGCCGTAGTGACCGTTGATGGCACAAACGTGGCAGAATTTTGCTGCCTTATATTTAAGGTGGTATACGTTGATGTTTGTTGTCTAGCATTAGGCACACTAGTAATTGGTATATTCGATAAAACTTTTAAAGTTTGTTCTGACGAAGGAGCAGTTTCAAACATTGAGGTTTTGTTTATATTGTTGCTCACAGATTGCTCATTGGTATTATTAGCCTCTGATGAGGCAAGCCAATCATGGACAGACTGTGACCTTTCGGACGACACATCACTACAAGATTTAGCTTCTTCAAGAAGTTGATATTTTTTATTTAAATATACTTTGTCAAGTTCTCTTTCTTCTTCTAGTTTTTTCAGTTGTAAATCAATTTTCTGCGAGCGCGAAAGACGAGAACGATTAGAGCACCGACTTGTGGCACTTAATGTAGGGGAGTTCGGCCTTATAGATGAACATGAAAGGCATTTGAAAATTGTGTCGTCAGCGGGATGAACACAATTTGTATGAAATATTTTGTGGCAGTTAGCGCAAGTTGACATATTTTCGTCAGGGGGGTTATGGCAAAGTGAACAGTCGTAATTGTGCTGTTCAGGTTGTTGTTGACCCTCTGTATTTGGCAAAGACATTTTGTACTTACTGCGATTGGCAAGATGGTGAAGCAAAGGAGACCCAGAAATTTATATTGTAACAAAAAGAATTTTAAGAATGTTAGCGGCACGCCAGCCGAAGCGATGTCTAGTGACTTCCACGGGGATTTTGAATAAAAACCATATACACAAGTTTTATAAAATACTTGATTTATTAAACTAATAAGTGTAATGGCAAATTTATTAAAATTCCTAAATTAATAAAATTAATTAAGATTTCTATAAAAAATATTAAAATATTAAGTTTACATACTTTTTGGTATGAAAACCACTAGATCTTTTTATACAAATTTGGTAGCTTTCCGAGCCAGTGCTTAAGCCTTCTTTTCACGTGGTAAAACTTGGAATGAATTCAAAATGACGAAGGCTTAAACATGGCGACGTAAGCTGTTTTTCTCGTTAAGTTCATCAGAGTTACATTTAGAAAAAGTATTAAATATTTAGAACTTAAAATAAGGTGTTGCCAGATGAAATCATGGAGATTTTGGTTGTGGCGTTAACAATGCCAACATTTGATGTACATAGATAAATCTTTTGAACGTGGAAACTTTCAAAGCTTTACAACGAAAGGAATTTCAATTGTAAAATGGATAGATAATCATGCAGTGCATATGGGTTCCAATTTTATAAATCCAACCGACACCATAAATGTGAAAAGACGCCAGGCTGGATCTGCAAAAAAATTATTGTGACATGTCCAAAAATGTTTCTCAAAATACGCAGGAATAGTAGGCGTTGATGTTATGGGCCAAAAAAGTATAGTATTATGTAACGTCTAATTAACTATTTTATTTAAAACGATTTCTTTACTTTCAATCCTTTTATGAACATGATCGAAAATCGAAGATCAGATTTCATATTCGTTTGTTTTCTTATTTAATGGATTTAGGTGTGCAAAACTCATACTAGTGTACGACAAAATATCCACAAGCAATATAAAAGAATTTATTGTAAAGCATCTGGAGTTTCGCACGCAGTTGGCTACACAGTTAGTAGACGACTTTTGTAGTCGAAAAGTTGGTCAAGACTGGGGGAATTGTCAAATTTAGCTGGACATTTTCAAACAAGAATGGACGAAAGTTATGCGTTGTTTGCACAAAAAACGGAATCGAAAGCCGAACTAACAGAATTGTGCTTTACTAAGAACGGGAATTGTTTTGTGATTAATCACAACTAAGTTTAATTTGAATTCGCCTTATATGAACTTTTTATAGGATCTAATTTTCAATTAATTTTTTAATTCTGTTTTGTTTTGTACTGAATTGTTTGCTATTTATTTGTTTTTCAGTCATAAAATGTTAAATAAAATAAAACAAATGCATTACAAAAATTTCGTCAACGGCGAATGGGACACATATCCTATTATATATTCAGTCCTCCCGATAAAAGAAAAGAACCGATACAGAATTCGTTATCCAATTAATTTACATAAGGAATTAATATATCTAACGCTAAAATTTTATTCAACAATAAAAAAAACTAATTTTTCAAAAAAAAAATACAAATTTTTGACTTTAAGACGTCCTTAACACAATTGACGCAAGAAAAACTTAAGTTTAACACGGATACCAAGAGATGCTATTGTTTGTTTTGTCGAATAAGACCGATTTGGTCAAAATTAATTATAAAATGTGGCAGTATTGTTGAAAAAACCAAATGGGACATATGTGTCCCATTCGTCGTTTGCACAAGGTACTTATGTCCAAAAAATATCAAATTTGCTCACTTTTGTTGCATAAATATTTAAACATTTCAAACTTGGAACTTATACATTGATATGAAAAACCCAAAAAAGGTGCTTTTCAGTTTTTTGGGTACTTTTTTGTATTTTTAACGTTTACGATTATAGAATCTCGAAATCAGTGACTATTTATACGAGGAGAGACTCAAAATGTTTTGGGCGACCAAGAAGGTACTTTTTGGGATTTTTATTGTACTTTGTATGTGTTATACGTTTATGAAGATAGAATTTTAAAATAAGGTGCCATTGGTTCAAATTGAGTATAAAAATGGTAAAGGCGAAACAAAAGGTACCTTTTCACATTTTTATTTTACATCTGGCATTTTCGCATTTTTATTGTACTTTTTGTATTATTACGTTTGTAAACATAGATTACTAAAATTAGTGATTTTTAATCCGAATTCTAACTTTAAATATTATGGACAACAAAGAAATTCTGCTGTTTTTTTTTGCATTTTTTTGCAGTTTTTATATTTTGTAATATACATAGAATTCTGAAAGTAAGTACTAATAATCCAAATTTACTTTGAAGATTATAGAGAAGGACAAAATGTTATTTTATTATTTTTATAGTAATTTTTGCCTATTGCGAATTTAAAATATATCCCCGATATATACTCACTGTATTTTGTTTTTTTTTTAGCTAAACTGAATCAGACCAACAAATTTTCACAATTTTAACCAAAAAAAAAGTAAGAACTGCGCTATTGAAGTAGCGGGAAGTAGAAAATTTCCTTATTAGCCCTGATACTCCATTTATATCGAATTTGTTCAGATAAGTATTAAATCTGCAATGAAAGTTTCAGGACTTTACTTCAGAAAAGTAGCTACATAGTAACTATTGGTTTATTCTAAACACTGTTATTGCCAAATCAAAGAATTTCTAAGTAAAATTACTTTTGCATTTCATGGACTTTAAAATATTTTAGTTATGGATACAGCATCACTTTTACCCATGGATGTTTCAGCACTAGACGCTATGAATGAAGCTATAATCTCTAATATAGCAGAGCTTAAAACCACAGCTCTCGGATAGACTACTACAAA
Source organism: Phyto melanocephala (assembly GCA_941918925.1). Lineage (NCBI taxonomy): Eukaryota > Metazoa > Arthropoda > Insecta > Diptera > Rhinophoridae > Phyto > Phyto melanocephala. The sequence continues at coordinate 59,479,268 of OW799236.1, forward strand.
GACGGCGGATAGAGTTTAAAAGAGCTTAAATTGGCGGAAACCGCTCGACGGCCGACGGTTTACAGCACTTTTTATGCATACACACAAGTTCACACTACAAGTTTAGTTTATTCAGGTTTAACCTCTTAGTATGTTTAAAAATTTATTTTTAAATTAAATTAATTTTGAAGCCCCCCGACATCGCTGGGACCCGGGTGAGGCATTAAAATATCAGAAATATTCGGGAGTAGTATTGAAAATCAGAAACATCGGTACATAAACAACTGAGATATGAGCAAAAACCCACGACCACCTCGATTTTTTTTTTCATAAAAACAATATTACAACAACAACATACATACATACAAACGTGTAGAGAAAACATGGCATCGAATCCCAGCTGAGCCAAAAAAAAATTTTTTTTTTAATTTTTTTTTTTAATATTTTTTTTTTTTATATATATTATATATATTTTAATTATTTAAAAAAAATTTTTTTTAAATTTTTTTTTAATTTTGTTTTTTTTAACATACATAAATAAATTTATAATTTTACAATGGGATGTTTTTATATATGTATGTATTTTATATGTATGTACGTATTTCATATGGGATGAATGGTGATACAAACTACTGTTATTGCATGACTAGACGTTGTGAAGGGTATATAAGATTCGGCACGGCCGAATATAGCGCTCTTACTTGTTTTTAAATTAAATTAATTTCTCGTAGAAATAAGTACATATATTTCTTGTAGTATTTTTTTAAAAGTTTTGTTAAAATATTTGTTTCACACACTGGAATATAACGCTCTTACTTGTTTTTAAATTAAATTAATTTCTCGTAGAAATAAGTACATATATTTCTTGTAGTATTTTTTTAAAAGTTTTGTTAAAATATTTGTTTCACACACTGGAAATCAGCTGTTTTTGTTTGTATGTATAAAAAACTAAGAAATTTTCATAATGCGCTCAAAAATATAAATTATTTTCTTTTCTGTGAATGAAAAGCTCAAAAGTGGTTGAAAATTTTGGAGATACTTCTTTTGATGTTGTTATTTCTGCACCCATTGCTTTTGTTTTGGTCGTTCTATTTTAATTATATTTTTTTTTAATCAGAGCCACCTAACATTATTAGCTATTTTTAATTTTTTAAAGTTTTAGTACTAAATTTAGTACACCGTAAACAAGGTTGTATTTCATGAAATCTACTTAAGACCAAAACAAAAAGTTCTTAAAATGGTTTCAACGAAAATGTTTTGTATGGTAAAACCGGGTCTTATTGAATGGTTTAAGGTTAAAACCGAATTTAGTATTAAAACCCTTAGTGTGAAAACACTATATTTAACTGTTTAATTTGTTTTTACATTAAAATTATATTATTTTAATATATTTTTTAATTGAAAAAAATGTACTTGAAAAACAAAGCAATTTTTGTCGGAAAAAATAGAATAATAAAGATTAATTAAATATCATCAAACTTTCGATTTTTTCAAATTTGATAAACCTTATCTGCAGGAGAAAGATTAAGTATGAACATTTATAGCTTTATAAGTATGTTTTGTTTCTAATATAATATAAAGAAGTTCAGAATTTTAAAGTCAACATATATTGCAGCTCTATATCGAGTTTAACAGGTAATTAAATTTTTGAGTTTCTTCGCACCATTTAAACAATTTTTGAAATATGTATGTTGAGCAACTTTAGTTATTTCAAATAAAGAATTTCACAGAGAACTACTTTTAAATTCAGCAACCAAAAAAAAACCAAATTATTGCTCCAACTTTGAATTTAGTACGCAAAAATTAATGTTCACATTATTTTATAAGAAATAAAATGTTGCACGAATATTGGCAATACATTTCATAGGTTTTTATATTATAAACAGAATACTTATTAAGCAACATTATTCCATAAATATGTCTTACGAGTTTACTTTATATGGAGTTTGACAACAGCTCGCATGAAATAGTGGTCAGAACACCAGGCATTACTGGTAAAAATGTCTTTATGTATACAGGTTGTGGATATCAGCCATTTTTTTTAAATACCGCGATTCGTTATGCCATTTAAGTTCATGTAACTGATATAATAAAATATTTATTTTAATTATTCCAAAATGTCAGTTTTAGAAGTGATTGAATTACAATTTAAATTATAATATTTAAAACGTAAAATAATTTAAATTAATTTTTTAGTACTGACATAATTGATATTTTTTGTAGATTTTTTAAAATAAATAATTATTAACTTTCATTGATTTATGGTATCATTTTGATGATTGGAGCAAAATCAAATAAAATTTTAATTCATAATATTAAAATCGTTATTAAAACATAGATTTATTTTATTTTTCTGATCTTCTTAATTATCCCAAGTTTCGAAAATCTTTATTATGCAAAATAATCCAAACTTTTTTTTTTTAAATTTTGTGGAAATAAAAAAACTCTCCAAATAAAGAAGGTTTTTAACCACCCAAATATTTCGTAATGATGAAATCTTAAAATTTTTTGAATTTTTCACTTTAGAGCCATTGCACTTTGCATTGTGCCATTTCACAAATATAAATAAATAAAATGAAAAACAAAATAGCATTGACTAAATAAACAAGACCTCAGTAATAAAACTTTTACAAGCTAAAAAGATCCAAAGATAAACCAAATAAAAAAATTATGATATAACATATGAAAAATATTTTTTTAATGAATTGCAAAGGATTATAAAAGGACGCTCACGATCTTTCACAGTATGCATAGTAAATTTGCATATTTTATTATTATTTTATTTATATTCAACACTAGGTACCATTAATATCTCTCATTTTTGTGTCCAACTACAAATCTCACTGTAAAAAAAATAAGGTTTAAGCTGGTTATGCAAAATAAAAAATATTACATAATTTTACCGCCGCACAGAGGAGTATTTGGCCTGAAAAGCTGGCCAAAATTATTAAACGTGTTTTTTGAAAACAAAAAGTTTTAGTTTTTTGATAGCTTTAGGTGTAGTATGATTTAAAAAGTCTAGTGGCAGATTTTGAAAAAATTACACTGCGCAACAAATGTACACTGCGCAACAAAAACAATTTTTGTCTACCCTAGAAATAAAAGTATGTGGACTATATGGATTTTGATGCCCTTAATTCAAATCTGTTTTCCGTTTTTCTCTAGTACGTAAGGATTTTATTTTAAAGGCGTGGCATATTTCACCCCCTAAAACGTTGGGTTGCCTAAAATATTTTGTCATAACTTGAAAACGGGTTCACCAATTTTAATAGCAGGATAATCAGAAGATGCACCGAAAAATTCTACTTAAACTAACCAAACACATTTCTTTTCTATCTATTACTATTTCGGAGTTATTAAAAATTTAATGGCGAAAAAAAATTTTTCTTGCAAAATTCGTTTTTTGTTTTCAAAATGCAATAAAAAAATTAAAAAAACCAAAAAGTTAAAATTTTTAAGATATTTCCAAAATCCACATTTCTAAGGAATAAAAGATGGTATAAATAGCAAAACTCAATTAACAAATGTTGATTTTAAAGGTTTAAACTCATTCTTGTCAGTCTGTATGTACATGCATACATATGATATACGGTCTAATTCGAAAAATTTTTTTGAAAATTGTAAGGCTCTTATTAAACAGTATTTTTTATGAAAAAAGGCTATATTATATTTATTTTATATTATTTAATACTTAATATACGGAGAAGTTAAACTAATAAAAATTCCTTAATAATTATTATGTCGTATATATAACCTCATTAGCTGTATCATCGGTGTTAGCAAGTAGTGTGATGGTTTCTGCTGAAAAAGATTTTTTATTAATACGTTCTCTTGCGTACTGCAGCTTATAATATTTTTTTACCATATAATTTTTTGTTGAGCAGGTATATAAAAATATCCTTTATTTAATTTTTAAAAATTTGTGTCCATTTAAAAATTTATTGAGCAAGCTTGATTAATTTGTAATCATACTGTTGTCTCACCTATTATTTAATGATTATTTCTAATTTTTAATGCTTTTGAATATAATGTTATTTTTGTCAAATTATTTATTTTAAATCATACTATTTTTAAATGATAACCATTTTGAAATTTTTATGAAAAGTAATCATTAAATGATACAATTCAAACAAATGCTTGATTACCGTGACAAAATATATGATGAAATTATCCAAAAAATAATTATTACTTGTTTGCGACAACCAAATATAGTTATAGAAACTATAATATGACCGTCGTGATCATGCCGTAACCATGGTTTTTCTTTGCGTGTACGCAGGTATTAACATTGTGAAGTGTTGAAAGTGATGTGAATAACAGTTGAAATCAATAATTCAAATACATAAAAGTTGATGACGATATAAATGTATAAGAAAAAGTGCCTGATGAGCAAAAATAGAAGAAATGTAAAAATTTAAAAAAATCGTCAAAAATAATGGCGCAAATTTGCACAAACTTTTTTTTTTGTTTCTAAAATTAGAGATTCCAAGTTTTATTTTGGTATCAAACATAATTCGTAGAGATTCTAACCTCACTTTTAAAAACCTCTTCTTTTTATTATTTTGCAAATAAAGTGTAGATTTTTTTTGTTTTAGCTTTTGAACGAATTGTTTCAACATGAAATTCAAAAATAATTTTTTTTTCTTTTTTAAATAACCTTTGATCAAGCCTTTAAGCGAAAAAAAAATCATTGTTAAACCTTTATTCGTTAAGCCGTAAAAAAAATATCATGAAAACATCCAGAAACCGAAAAAAAACATTAAAATCTTATATAATTTTCTTCACTTTCCTGACTTTAGCAGGGTCTTCAAAATTAACAATATAATGTTAAATATTGTTGTCTGTCGAGCTGCGTACTTAGTTTTTAAGATTTCTTAAAATTCAGTTTTGCCTTTTTGGCCAGCTTTTCAGGCCAAATACTCCTTTGTGCGCCGCCATGAATTATTTATTTTTACAAACTAACAGACCACCACCACAACACAACCATAAACATACAACAAGAAGCGACTTCTATAATTAAAAATGTGTCATACGCAAAATATTTGAAATCAAGAATAAATATAGATTATTAATAATTATTCCTGTTCTATATATATATATATATATATATAACCGTTCATACTCCAGATTTTAACGTCAGACACAAGTATTAAGAATAACTACTTAATAATACTCACTTACATCATTTACACTACTGTACTTAATAACTAAACTAAATCAGTATTTAATGCTGGAATTAATAAATACTAAGAAATCAAGATAAATTTTTAGCTCAAACAGATTAAATTTAAGTCAGAGTATAAATAAATAGCACGTCAACAACAAACGTTAAAGAAACTATAACACATAATTTAAACGTAAAGAAAAACAGATGAAATATATTAAATACAGTCAAGCCACCTGTTGCTCTACTCGTCGATAGAAATATTAAACGGCATCAAATATGCTATAGGTCGTTGAACTTGCACTTGGACGTTTTAAACTGTCAAGAGCAACAAAAAAATTAAACAGCAACAACAAAGAAATAAAATAAAAATGCAAGTAGCGAATAAAAAACAAATTGCAGTAGAAATTAAAATGAAAAATGTAATCAAAATAATAAATTATCAAAATTAATAATTGCAATTCAATATTGATAATTGAGCATTTAATTAAAACTTATCAAACGTTATTAGCAAAAAAAGGAAAATTTATAAGAATACACAGCCCAGACTATTATAAATATATACATACAAATTACACTGCTCTACAATAAATCATTTTTTGTCTTCCCATTAATTAAAACTATGTGGACTATATGGACTTTGATACGCTGAACTCAAATCCGTTGTCGGTTCTTTTCCATCAGATCGGGATTTTATTTTATGGGCGTGGCAAATTTTTTCCCCTAAATTAGTCAAGTACGGAGACATATGTATTTAATCCTCACTCGAGAACCAGTTATCCGATTTTCAAAAACAAAACACCAAAAGATGTGTAACAAAATTTTATTTATTTTAGTCAAAAAAAAAAAGCCATAAACCATAAAAATCGGTTAAAAAATGAAGATATTATTGTCAATTTACCACAGGTTGCCAATATTGTAATGCAACCAGCGTTACATATGATATACCATTTCGTTAGCTGAGCAGGTAATGGAACTAAAGTTCAACGGTATTTTGCATGGTTCTTGGAATTAAAAAATATAACAGTATTTTTCAATTACCTGTGATTTCAAATTAAGAACATAAGGGTAGATTCTAGTATTTATTGTATGTAAAGAAGCTGATGGACAATAAGTGAGTCACTTTTAATTTGAATATCGTGCGGTTAAAATCGGCAACAGTAAATAGATATTATAGTGCACTTTGTTATTGTGTAAAGAAATAAAGCAATTAAAGAATCCACAAACGCTTTCATATTACAAAAGGTCAAAGATTTGTAACAAATCTCCAAATTTATTTTGTTACATATGTGGCGATCTAACTTTAAGTTCTCAACGGGAGACAATATCTTTTAAGATTAAAAATTCTTATCGCCGTTATTTTGGGTTTCCTATCGATGATAGGGATAACAAGTAACAGTGGTATATTCGGCCGTGCCGAATCTTATATAACCTTCACAACGTGTAGTCATGCAATAACAATTGTTTGTATCACCATTCATCTCATATAAAATACGTACATATGTTTATACTGGTTAGAATATGTGGCATCGAATTTTTTTTTAAATTTTTTTTTAAATTTTTAAAAAAATTTTTTTTTAATTTTTTTTCATTTTTAATGTATTTTTTTTTTGTAATTTTTTTTTGTAATTTTTTTTTGGTATGTTTTTTACATATGTATGTATGTATGTATGTATGTATGTATGTATGTATGTATGTATGTATGTATGTATGTATGTATGTATGTATGTATGTATGTATGTATGTATGTATGTATGTATGTATGTATGTATGTTGTTGTTGTTGTTGTAATTTTGTCAAAAAACGAGGTGGTCGTGGTTTTTTGCTCAGAAAGTTATGGGGCGATTGTGCTGAATTCAATAGCGATTCATTCCTGGATATTTCCAAGAGATTGATACCATATACAGATCTGAGGAACATATAGTTGCTTCTAAAAGTTGATTTCAACCAACACACGGACAGACGGTCAGGGCTTAATCGACTCCTCTATTCATAAGCGTTCAGAAAATATATACTTTATGGGGTCGGAAAAGAAAATTGTAACAATTACAAACGGAAAAACAAAGCTATATATATCCTTGTACACCACAGGTGAAGGGTATAAAATTTAGCTGCCATAAATATGTTGTAGTAGCTGTGCAAGTTATCTAAGAGGTTGTGTAAAGGAAGTCATAAGTGTTTGCCGTTTTTAAAGCCAGCGATTTGGAGTGAACCAGAAAATCATCAAAATGATTGCTACTTTTGCCAAACTTAAACACGTGGGTTTACGAAAAAAAAAAACAACAAAAAATAAAGCTATATATCCAAATACTTCATGCGTCAAACGACCAGTTTACAAGTAAATTTTTACCTCCATTGCCTCCTAAGAACGATGAAGAAGATGGGCTTTCTGCAGCAACTGAATCCACTTACGCCAGCATGGGTGTTCCTTCGCATTCAGTTGGAAGTCCAACGAGTAAACCTTATTTTCCGAATTAAACTGATATGAATAACTTAGTTAGTAAATTAGGGCTTTTAAAAACACAAGTCTGAGCTTCTTGCATCCCACTTAAAAGAATGGAATTTGGTGCAAAAGGATGTTAACGTCTCGTACTTTCGAAATAAAGAACAACCTTTTTTGAGTTATTTCAGCAGAGAGGAAGGTTTGGTATTTTGTAATAATGCTGATGGACTTTTGCGACAACTGTGTTTCAGTCATAAATCTGAGGATTGTAGGTTTTTTACTGATTCATCCAAGACAAGTTTGAAAGCCGTTTTACTTCACAATGGCAAAAAATTTCCATCGGTCCCACTCGCGTATGAAAGAAATATGAAAGAAAACTATTGCAGCATGAATATGAAACTACCAAAAATTTTTATATTCCTATTGCTCATGGAATGTGCACATTTGAAAGTAGTAGCAATGTTAAATGGATATACTACGTTTTTATACTTTTTATGTGAATGGGATAGCCGCGCAAAAGAAAAACACTACAATGTTAAACAATGGCCGAAAAGAGTAAATATTATTCCAGGAGAAAAAATGTAGCAGAAGAGCCTTTAAATAAAAAAAAAACAAACTCTTCTGCCTCCTCTTCATATAAAACTAGGCCTAATGAAAAACTTTGTCAAAGCAATGAACAAGGACGATGAAGGCTTTCTATACATTAAGACCAAATTTCCTAGAATCAGAGATGCTAAAGTAAAAGAAGGTATATTTGTAGGTCCACAAATACGACAGCTTATTAAGTACGAGGTCTTTAGAACGAAATTGAATGATGTGGACGAAAGGGCATGGACTGCTTAAGCTACTTTTTTATTTTAGCAATGTTTCCTAAATAAAAATAAATAATTATAAACAAAAGTTTTGTGTTATTTTAAATAAAATAGGCTGTAAATATTTTAATTTTTTATTGTAATTTGAAGTTATCTACGGGTGACGACAGGGTGGGTGCTTTATGCGAGATGTTGCTACAAAATAACAATCTGCCAATTTTTTTGCTTGCATTTGTTTTTGCTGTACGAAAATAGATAGAAGTAAATAGTTGCCATTCATTGTTTCTACAAGGCGCTTTAGTGCGCCCACTCTGACGTTGTTTGCTGCATTACACATTTTTGGTCAATATTGGGTAACTGCGGTAAATTGACAATAAAATCTACATTTTTTAACTGATTTTTATGGTTTGTGGCTTTTTTATTTCTAAGATAAGTAGCTCTTAGAAAAGAGTTTAAAATATTGAATATTTGCTTCATATTTATTTTAGTTCCATTTTTAATTTAAAAAAAAAATAACGAATTTTGCACGAACAATTTCTTTTTCTCCATTAATTTTTGAATAGTTCCAAAACGATAAGAGATAGAGAAAAATTCCATTCGACTGAAATAAATACAATTTTGTTGAACATCTTTTGGTGTTTTATGTTTGAAAATGGGATGACTGGTTCTCGAGTTAGGATGAAATATGTGTCCGTACCTGACTAATTTAGGGGAGTTGTAGACTCGTATAAATCTACCTTAATCCACGGTGGGACTACATACGCCAAGGGATGCGTGGCAAGGAGGGAGCCTGGTCGCTAGTATGTGAACTCTGGAGACCGGTTGACCTCCAGTTTCAATTTAGACTTGCCTGTGCATGTGGGGCTCTGTGCGGGTCGACTTTTCTTTCCCCAATACTCGTGGGAACAAAATTGATTCAACGAAGGTTCCGAATGAAAATTGTGATAATCGGGGAACTTCGAAAGGGACGGACAATGAAGCCTTGCAAAAGGTGGAGAGGTTAGTCTCTGAGGATACTCCAATGAGACGTGGCAAATGGAAAAGTCGGATTGAGATGGACATTGCAGCCTCGCAAGAGGTGGAGAGGTTAATCTCTGAAGATACTCCAATGGGTAGAGAGTTAGCCGTGAAGGACATTGATGTATCCGCCCCAGCAGGAGTGGAGGCATCTGTCCAGATCACGGAAACCTTAGACCACGACGCGAACTCTGAGTCTATGTCTCTGGATAAAACCGAGAGGCAGAGACTAAGGAGGAAACGTCGTAGGGGCAGGAAGGCTATTGAAAAGATATCGAATCGGATCAATAGCCTTATGGATGAGGAAACGACACCTGAAGTAGAGGGAACAGGGAAAAAGTTTAAGGGTGATAAACCCAGGAACTTTGACCCGAACCAACTACGGAAGGTGGAAACTCTGAGTGTATATCAACTGAATCTACATCATAGCAGGGCGGCTTCGGCGGTGATGATGCGATGTTTTGTGGAGGATGGGCTGGATATAGCCTTGCTACAGGAACCATGGATTATTAGGGATACCATCATGGGCCTGTCTCGTCAGACCGCCAGTCTGTTTCACTCACAGACGGGAGGGAGGTTGAGGACGTGTATCCTGGTGCGTCACGGTGTGTGTGCTGTGCCGATGACGCATCTCTGTTCGCCGGATCTTACAGTGGTAATGATAGGCGCGGGTTCGGGATCGTTTCTGGTGGCGTCGGCTTACCTACCTTATGACACACATGACTCCCATCCTTCGGAGGAGGTTAGGAATCTGGTGGAGTTCTGAAGGTTAAGGGGTATGCCTCTTGTCATGGGCTGTGATGCTAACTCACACAGTACTGTATGGGGCAGTACGGATGATAACCACAGGGGACGGCCATTGCTAGAGTTTGAGGAGTGTCGTGACCTACTGGTCCTGAGCAGGGATGTCGAGCCCACCTTCGTGGATGCACGTAGGGCGGAGGTAATCGACATCACCTTATGCTCTGTCGGGATGCTGGATAGAGTTGGGAATTGGAGAGTGGTGGACAGATTGACCATATCTGACCACAGGGCTATCCAGTTGGAGATTCTATATGGTAGGAGGCAGAGGAAGGCGCGTAGGCGTATCAGGGTGCCAAGGGATACGGATCGCACTAAGTACGAGGAGTGCCTCTCGGGACTTTTGGGGAGTGTTCCACACCGGGCACTCCGGAACACGGAGGATGTTGAGGGGACGGTGGAGTGGGTAAACTCTACTGTCGGACTTGCCTTCGAAAATGCGTGTCCTCTCACGGTAGTGGATGAAAAGGATTCTACTCCATGGTGGAGTAGTGAATTGGAATCTATAAAGAGGGACACGAGGAGGGCTTTTAATCGTTACATGAGGGAGCGGAAGCCTACCTTATGGGACGAGTATAAGGCGAAGAAGAAGGAGCTGAAGAGATCTATACGTCTTCGGAAACGAAGTACGTGGAGGGAATTCTGCTCCGGCGTGGTGGATACATCTAAAGTGGGGAGACTGCAGAGGATGGTGTCTAGAGACCCTGTCTCCAGAATGGGGCTTATTTGAAGGAGTGATGGCGGCATGACGGAGATGATGGAGGGGACATTACAGTCGCTGATGGAGGTACATTTTCCTGGATGTTTCATTTCGAATGACTCGTGGGTTCCCGTTAACAGGGGAGCCAGTGAGGTAAGGCGAAGGGATGCTGAAAGGATAGTAACTCTTAATGGGGTTAGAAGTGCAATTTTGTCTTTTGCCCCATTTAAGGCGGCTGGGATGGATGGGATATTTCCTTCATTACTACAGTGGGGTATGAACACTCTACTTGTGATTATTAGGGAAATATTTGTTGCCTGTCTTTCGACAGGGTATATTCCGGTGGCATGGAGGGAGACTAGGGCGGTTTTTCTTCCCAAACCGGGGAAGAGGGACTATACGGAGGCTAAGTCGGTCAGGCCGATCAGTCTTACATCCTTTCTATTGAAGGCAATGAAAAGGGTGTTGGTTGACTTCCTGGAGGAGAATACGCTGATGGATAGGCCATTGAGTGGGAGTCAGCACGCTTACAGGGCTGGGAGGTATACTGAGACTGCCCTGCACGAATTGGTGAGGGTTGCTGAGAGGGAGGTTTTCAATGGTGATCTGCCTTTGTCCGTATTTATGGACATAGAGGGCGCCTTTGATAGGATCTCTTTTGATAAACTGGGAAATGCTCTCGATGAGCGAGGGGTCGATTCTGATGTGGTGAAGTGGATCGGCGCCATTCTCAGATATAGGGCAGTGAATCTCAAGAGCGGGAGCACCAGGATTCGGGAAAGGGTGGTCAGGGGATGTCCGCAAGGAGGGGTCTTATCACCTCTGCTGTTGAACATAACTGTGGACAACCTTCTCAGGAGACTGGAGGTAATGGGCATACATACGGTAGGGTGTGCGGATGATGTGGCAATTACGGTTGGTGGTAAGTTCATGGAGACCATTTTAGGTTGCATGAGACAGGCGCTCAGAGTAACCGAAGAATGGTGTTGTGAACAGGGACTAACCATAAATGCTGGCAAGTCGGACGCTATGCTCTTCACGCGGAGAAGGAAGGGCATAGAGATTGAATCCTTAATGCTTTTTGGAACCGAGATCAACGTGTCCAGGAAGGTTAAATATCTGGCGGTAATGCTGAATATGAAACTAACCTGGAATCATGGACCTGGATCATGTTGAGACAAGGGTACAGAAGGTAAAGAGGATTCTGCATCAGTGTAAACGGGTCTGCGGTTGGAAGTGGGGAATCTCACCTAAGGCTTCACACTGGATTTACACAGTGGTGGTGAGACCGACGATCACTTACGCATCTGTTGTCTGGTGGCCGAAGGCCTCTCAGTCGACGATTAGGCGAAAGTTAAACGGGGTTCAAAGGATTGCTTGCATTGGTATATGTGGCGCGATACGTACCACACCAACGCAAGCGATAGACGTAGTGCTGGGATTGCTGCCATTGGACTTATTTGTAAGGGAGACGGCGGCAAGATCGGCGATTCGGATGCGAAGCCATGGCATGCGGTATCGCTTTGGATCGGTTTTGGGGCAAAGGAGAATCCTGGACCTCGTGGATAAAGAGGTTACGGAGGCTCAGATGCCGATGGAGCGCATGAGTTGGGTGAAAGTGGTTGAAAGGCTACATCACACGCTCATAGCGGATGGATTCATGCATGATGAGTGCATGGAGAATGACATCAGTATCTTTACTGATGGGTCCTTTATTGACGGAAGGACAGGTGCTGGTGTGTACTCATCTGAGTTTAACTTATCCTGCACCCTGAATCTCGGGGAGTACGTGACAGTCTATCAGGCAGAAATGCTTGTTTTGCTGCACGCGTTGGACCACCTGTTGGAATGTCGAATGTATGGGAAGAGAATTCTTATTGCACTTGACAACCAGTCGGTTATAAAATATATACAGCGGATAGATGTGAACTCCTCTTTGGTGCTTGAGTGTGTTCTAAAGCTCAATAGGTGTGCCTCTATAAATGAGGTAACGCTGATGTGGGTTAAGGGACACGTGGGCATAGCTGGGAATGAGGCTGCTGACGAACTTGCGAAGAAGGGGTCTGAGGCTGCATTCTGCAGCGAAGGTGGATGGAGAAAACCACGTGTAGACAGGCCCGTATGGTGCTCAGGGAGCCACTTGGCAGGGGTGCAGTGAAGATACTTGGTTTTAATCGGAGTATGATGAGCTGGATCACTGCGTTGATTACAGGACATGGTAACTTCAAAATCTGAAGAGGATGCAGATCGTGGATGATGATATTTGTAGAATATGCCTGGAGGATGCCGAGACGGCAGCGCATGTAGTATGCGAGTGTCCGGCGTTGGCGAGCGGAAGATTAAGGATCACAGGCAAGCACACTTTAAGTATGAGTGCGATGGGGGACCTCAGTCTGAGGGAGATGCTGGCGATTACAAAGGACTGTGCGATGAGGATTGTCGACAATCACCAGTCGGCAGTGTGAAATCATTTTCTTAGTCCAGAGCAAACGCCGGTTGTGGCGCAGGACTCAGTGATTGAAGGTATACTGATCGGTGGACACGAAATCACTGAGGATCGAAGGGGGTCGAAAAGGGACCCGTGATAGTAGTGGTCTGCTTCGATATTCCCGCTACATGTGTATATATATATGTATATAACTTTGGAGACTCGAGAAAGGAAATTATGAACCTTGAGCTGTTGAATAAGTATTTTCGAAAATAGTAGTAAAATTTTATTCAGGGTTTCATTTTTTTTATAAATAAAAAATTAATGTATTATATAGGAATAACCTCAGAAATATTGTAACGCATTTTCACAATTAGCTACCGTTTTATTATCAGGGGCTCGATTCTTCTTCAGTGATAATATGAAATGAAAAATAAGAAATTATTTATGATTTAATAACACAAGTATACACGGTTTTGGAGTTGAGCAACTACAAGTCATTCCTAAACTATTTGGTTTTTATTTTTTTATTGGTTCTAGTTTTCGAGATATCGCATAATTACCGTTATTTGAGTTTTTAAAAAGATGATGTCACTAACCCACCGTTGCCACATGCAAGTGCAAGTGAAAAAAACCAATACACTAACACTTTTTTACTAACACAACCACACTTTGGCAACCTGCGACTCAGCTTGCGAAGAAATTTTTAATCAAGTAAAATTTTTGCAGTTACGACAAGTAAAGTGACAAGCCGAAAAACAGTGCTATCTAATACTGAGTTTTTTGTTAACTCATTAATATATCATACAATTGTGGTTAATAATTCAGCTAATTTTTTGAATAAATGTATATACATATGTATGTATATGAAGAATATTTAGAAAAATTATTAATATTCATTTAAAATGTAAGTTTTAATATAAATATCAATTTTTAATAAAAAAAATTTATATTAAAAAGTTATATGTCTAAAGGTAACGTTAAATAGTGGCTTTTGACAACACTTAATTACCAATTGAAGCAGCGCTATTTGTTTTAAATTTGTTTGAAGTTTATTTGTTGACGACATTTTAAAAATGAACTTGCACTGTGCTGTGTAGCCACTCAAAAAATTTTTGTGTTTTTTTAGCATTTCTCCTGATTTTCGTTAGTAATACGTATACACTACTTGCCAGTAAATACTTGCTTGTGGCAACATAGGGTTAAGCGCAAATATCTTCAAAACTATTCGTCGGTTTATGTAATTATTATTTTTAATTGAGAGATAATAAAATTGCTAAAATAACCATGGGTCGTTTGTGAAGACTAGTCAAGAAGTAACGGTGTTACAGAGGACACAATTTCAAAATTCATGAAAAATTTGATGATATTTTGAAATTTTGCTCTTTTCAACTAATTTGTTTTACACCAAACAATTAAAAATTGTGCTGTTTTATTACATAGGACATTAGTTTATTTCAATACGAACATTTTGCGCCAAACAAGATCCAGAAAAATTACAAAGCCGCAGAAGATTGAGTGAATTAAATCACTTTTAGCTTCCGAATGATTGGCGGTTATATATCGACAGCAGCAGGTTAAGCTTAAAAGCTGTTTTGTTGCACAAAGGTTATAAAAAGCGCTCAACGTTAAAGAATCGTATGAGTCCATGTCTAAATAACTGTTGCATGCGGATACGCACCATTTCGTGTAATATAACAAAACGAGAGATTAATTTTTTTTTTTTATTCAATAAAATGTGTTTATTTAGAAATGAAGAGTCTTCGAACTTAGTCGTTTGTATTGTTTGGGATCTAAATATTTCACGCATTATAGTCCAACAGTAGTCGCTCATCATGCCCTCGTCCCAAAATCCTTGATAGCATCTCCTTGATGGCAGGAAAATGTTCTGTGGGTTCACAAGTGATGTAAAAGAGACGTTTTGTTTTCCTGTTTCATAACTAGTTCGACTTGGCCAATCATTTTTCACATAATGTTGAATGGGGGGGGAGGTTTGGTGCTTTAATACCATGTGAGATAAGGCCATGATGGATTTATCTCTCATTCAATAGGGAGATAAAGCCTTTTTTTTTTCTTTTAAATTTGAATGGGAGGTAAAGCCATCATGGTCTTATCTCACATTAGCAATATTAGAAAACGACTTTATCTCTCATTTCACTTTTGAAGAACTTTTGCATTTTACATTGATCATTAGTTTTCTTATTTTTATAATTAAGAGGTAATAATAATAAAAAAGCAAAATTTAAAAGGAAAAATCAATACTTTTCTTATTTTTAAAATTAATTGATTTTTATTCTTGTGACGCATGCAGAAAAACTTTATTCAGCGAAGCCACCTGCCGCGTCCAACTGGAGGAGAAAACCGGTAAGCACGGCCGCAGGCCGCAACGCAGAAAAATTTTAGTATGCGAAGCCTGTTGGAATTGTATGTAAAAAATTTATTCTGTAACATTAAATATGCATTTATTTTTAAACCTATAAATCGCCACAAATTTTCCATTGATGCTCATTGTATTTGATCTTGGTCAAAATTTTACACATTATATCGTAGCATTCCTTCGTTTGTTCTGCATGTGCAATCACAATGGATGGTTTTGAATTTTCATAGTGTATCAGACCAGCCTTCAGGCTGTATTTTGAATTATATATAAACAAGCGTCATTCATTTACATCGTATGGTGTATTCATCGCTTTGAAAAACGGTAAAAGCGTCTGATTTCTGATTCTGTAAACAGTGACTTTTGTTTCAGTGTGAAGACAGTTCCACTCCTGCAATCGTAATGCGAGAAATTCTGCTTTTTGTTTCGATAAATACAAATCATGAATCAAGTCATTCAGCATACTTTGCGATATTATATGTGTTTCTTCAATGTTAAAATCTTCGGTCGGTGACGAACTAAAAGTTCGCCTAGAATTTGCACTCACCTGGGCAAATTGGCAAAGGGTCATTGTTCGTACGGGGACCTGGCTTGGACACTGATGACAAGTCAGCATACTTATACTTAAATAGTTTTTTTTTTTATTAAGACTGACCACATTCATCAAGCAAAAATAACAATCATCTACATGATTTTTCGGCTCGTTCCATAACATTGGCATTAAAAATGAAAAGTATACTTTTTGACCAAGTGACCACTTGTACAGTTTTATGCTATACGCTTTACAAAATAGTTTCGGTACCCACGGCTTGTGAGTGTTTTCCACACAGAAACCAATATAATAAGAATATAAATCTCTCAGCGCATTTGATATATTTTTTCCACTTTTTCCGATAATATAATATCCGCAAAGATAACAAAAACGATTAGAATCAACTTTGCACTTCTTTCTTTCCATTTTCACACGTTTTTGAACAAAAAATAACTTTGCCGTTATTATAGTGCAGTGCAGCCAACATGCAAAAACCGGATTCGAATTCAGCGCCTCAAGTAACTTTCAGATTTGTTCTCATTGGTTCAGCTCCAAAAGTTGACTGGAATTTTTAAACTTGTGTAATTTAATTACGTTGTATTATACCGATAAAGAGTGCTGATGATGAAATCATGGTTTCGAAAATGCATTACACCCGGCTTATATCGGAAATAATTTTTAAGAATATTCCTAAAAATGTTTGCAATTTAATTTAATTTGAGTTATAAAATTAATTAATAGAATAAATTTCGAAATTTTTCATTTGTTTTTCAAAACATTTAACCATTTTATATAAAATATCGTTATTAAATACATAATGTAAATTTTTAATTACAACTTAATGTGTAATTTGTTCTTGTAACAAATTACAGCAAAACGTCCACTTAAATCGATGAAAAATTGTAACAATATCACATTTAGAAAAAATTTAATATGCATTTTACACAGAAATTTAATTATCAAGCGTTAAAAAAATTTTATTGTACAAGGCGTGCTTTGAACCGGGATATGTTAGTTTTGAAGTTTAACGTTCTAACAATTGCATGAACCCATTATTAGAATTAATTGATATTAATAAGATTTATGTTAGAAAAAAAATCTTCGATTTTTCGATGGTGGCTGACTGTATTAATCTTAGACATGGAAATTAGAAAGTATTAATCTTAGTTATAGCGGGACTACTGGTTTAATTTATTAAATTAATTTTTAAAATGAAGGTATATAATAAACGAGAACGACTAAGCAATTTCCTGTTACGCCTTTAGAGTACTTTCTTCCGACTTCATAACAAATATTTTAAGTTTATTAAAAGTTTATTGGACAGATGTTGTACTGAAAATTATAAATAAAATTAAAATATATCTTAAAAATTAAATAAATAATAATAATTACGCTTAGGAAGTAGCTGGTAATATATACTTTTAACGAGTGGTGACTCGCCTACATTCATACAAATACATAAGTGTAAAAAAACAATTAGTCTATGTCTAATTGGCTTTTGGAAAAATAATTCATCAGCATATGCTTTTCTAAATCACACATACATACATATGTATATAAAGTGCTCTACATAGTTGAGCATATTAAGAAATAAGAAAGTAATGTTTCAACTGTTTCTTAATATGGGAAAAATTTGAACAATGGATGTGATACTTCCTATATTTTAATGTATAGTCAAGCAAGTTTACAATAGATTTAAGCAATTTACCTTAAGTAAAGTTTTTCTACAATTTGGTTAAGTTTTAAATAAAAATAATTTTAAAATATTTTACATACAAAATAAGAAACTATTTAATTGTTTAGTTATTTTATAGTTTTTCGTCTATATATTGGACATATATCCAAATTTGTGATAATTTAAAATTTTTTAACATTTAGTGCCGTGTTTGCCAAGACTTTAGACTTTAGTATTTCATATTAAATATACAGAGTAATAAGGGATCAATACCTACATCAATATTTTAATATACCAAAAAATTTTCTGTTGGTACTGATCTTTCTTTACAAATAGTATAACAGCTGTATTTCCTAGTACACAAAAAAAACTAATTTGAATTTCACTTACGAAACTAATATTATTAATTAACATATTATTTGATTTTGTGCCAATTAATAAAATGATACTAATAATTAAATGTGAGTTAATTTTTTTATCGAAAAATATTATTTAAAATATCAATTTAAATAGTACAAAATAGTTAATTAAAATTGTTGAATTTTTTAAAAATATTTTTAATTAACATAAACATGGTTATAATCAAAGTTTTTATTAAATTTACTAAATATTTATTGAATCAATTATTGAACCTATTTGAGAGGAGAAAAATATGTATAAAATATTTTTTTATTTATTTTTAAAATACAAGTACATATTAATAACTAACAACTTACAAATTATCTAACTACTAGCCAAGCCCGGCGCGCGAGTTACGTCGGAGACAGATCCGACTTCACCCAAAATAAATGTCGATTGGCACAAATAATAAGAGGTCAATTGCCCAACTAAAATTGTGCAATTGTCAGACTTACACAATTCAGCATTTTTTTTATTTGTTAACAAAAGCCACTGAACCTTTTGTTAACAACATGATTATAAAAGGTAATTTAATACTTCCTTAGTTTTAAGTAATAAAATGGATTAAGCACTTTTAATTTTAAACTTAATTTTACAAAAACAAAATATAGACTAAGCAAGTAGAAAATCAGAGTTTAATAAATAAAGTAAAGAAAAACACAAAACAAAAGTTTTGGTTTTTTTTGAACAATACATTCTATTGCATTTAACTCGCGCTGCTACGCTCCTTAATGAATAAAAATGCATTCTAAATTTTAATTGAATATATGATTCTATACAATGGCACACATGCATATCTATATGATCATACATTTGAATATATTAACATATATGGTTAATATATGATTATTTTCAGCTGGGTATATTAAAAATAATATTTTATTGATTTTTATTGTATACAGTTTTTTTTGTTTTTCCATTTGCTGTAAAAATTAAAAAAACTTTTGGTGTTCTCACTCTGGAGCATGCGACGTACAGCTGGCCATGTGAAAAGCATGGATTTTCCAAATTCAATCCTGCAACACGTAGAGATTGTCCTTGTGAAAAATTGGTGAAATTTAAGAGGCTAAAAATTATAACTTTTTTTATGGGCACGGCACTGCCCATTTTTCTAATTACGAGACTATGTAGTCATGACAGCTCAATATGTGTGCAAAGTTTCAGAAAAATCCATCCAGTGCAAGTACCTTAGAATTTTAATTTTTTTATAAGTGTTGTCCTGCCCACTTTTCTATCACGAAATTGTATAATCATGAGAGTTCAATATGTGTGCAAAATTTCAGAAAAATCGGTCAAGTGCAATTAGCTAAGAATTATAACTAATTTTTTATGGGCGTGGACCCGCCCACTTCTAACCACCCACAAACACTCCCTAGAATGTGTACAACAACTTGCCAAGGTTAGAGTCCCATCGGATTTACGGTTTCGGAGTCTATAGCTAACACATACACACACACACACACACACACACACAGAGTTTCACTTTTATATATATAGATTGTTACGTTTATACCTTTTATAAACGTTGGATTATTTCCATTAAATAACCATTGAGTTCTTTTATTGCAATCAAAAACAGTTGAAATTCGTTATAAAATTAAGAGCACTTTATTTATTTAAATACACTCAGATATTGTTTTTATATCACTTTACTTATTGCACTTATGGTTATACACTTTTATTATCAAACTCACTTTGATACACACTTTACAAGCTCTATTGTAATACTGATCTTGTTAGCTGTGTTGTTCGGCTATTTATAGTAACATAGTGGTGTTCGGTAACATTCGACAAAGTTCTCGTATGTACATTCTAGTACATTCGAAAACCGTTACATTTAAATTAAGACGTTAAGTAATATGCAGGAATAATAGAAGTGCCTAAAAGTATGCTACACATAATAACAAACATAATTTTCGAACAACCAGCGAAATAAACTAATACAAATAAAACTACAGTAACTTAAACTACTACAACTAAAATAAATTATAATGTAAATTAAGCTACTTAAAAATAAATCTGTAACAATATACAGATATATAGCTACATACAAAATTAAGTGTAAGGAATTAGAAACTATACATAAAAATATGTACATACAAATATGTGTATGAAAACCATACAATTTAGGATTTGGTCACAACATTTTTATCTCATGCCTTTTAAATTAGACAAAGAGAATTTCACTAGTTTAACAGATAACATGTTTTTAAATACTTACTAGTCTGTACACCGACTTCGACAGAGTGGTTATTGGAATTAATCCAGGTTCTCGCAATCCATGTTGCAAATTGTGGCAGATTTTATATTACTCCATCTAGAAGTTTTTGTGAGTACATAAGTTCATATGAATATAGTTACTAACAAATTTCCCTGCAAATTGGTCACTATTTTTCTGCATATTCACATTTTACACACATTTTAATTAGGTTCAAATCAAGGCATATCCATAAGGTATATGCATCCCGACAACAACCACAACAATAAAAAACACATGTATTTTGTACAAAAAATATATGCCGGCATATGTCAAATTTTTTTTTTTATTTTCTTCTTAAATTTGAATAACTTTTAAAAAACTTTAAAGGGAAAGCTTTTTATTCACGGTTTTGTATTTTTTAAAATGTTTAAAACCAACTGAAACTGCGAATTATTTATTAGCAGAATTCACTCTTGGTAGCATTTTTGCAATTAGTGCAAATATGCACTAATTTTTTGCTATCAAGCGTGAGTGCATTTTTCATGTGTGTTGCAAACTTATCGCAACGATCTGATTTTTCAGGTATTTAAGAAACAACAAATCTTTTTTTAAATTAATAAGTAGATTCTGTGTTTTAATATTTTCCGAAAAGAAAATTAATTAATTTTAAATAAATTACAATGCCTAAATCAACAGAAAAATATAATATCACAATTATTTTTGGTATAAAATATCATGCATGAAATTGAATTTGTGAAGCTTTTAAATCCTAAGAGTAAAAAAATTGTGTATCTGTTGTGCAAATTTGTGTGACATTATTTTGCACTGATTTTTAGTTGTGCATATTTGCTCAAGTGATGCAAATTGCAATTTAATAGAATTTGTTTTTGTAGTCGTGCACAAGTTAAATTGTTTGCTAGACAGGACTTGCAAGGGTAGTTTGAATCAAAGAGTGAGTTCCGCTATTGTATAATTGAATTAAAAAAAATTAAGTTTGACAACTGCAGGCACGACTTTTAAAAAAAGTTGGTAACGCTCAAGGCGAATTCATACAGGTGAAATTATCATGAAATTTGTTGAATTTGCCTTTATTCTATTTATTAATTCAGGAATGGAAAATTAGATTTTGGTTTCCGAATTAAACATTTAACTTAATTGTGCTTTTTATGATAATAAATTTACCATATGTATGTATATTTGTTTTATTGTATCAATTCGCCATTGCATATACCTGTATAAATATGCCTTGGTAACGCTTATAAAATGTATATAAAAAAAAACAGTCAGCTGATTGGATACGAGCACCTTGTGGATATGCCTTGGTTCAAATATTAAAAAACTATACTTTTTGACATTTTATTTATTTTTTTTTTTTAACTGACAGAAAGTTTTTTGTTTTTCAAAAACATTTAATATCACTTAAAAAATTAATTATATAATATATAAATATAAATAAATATTAAAAATAAATCAAGCAGTTAATTAATTGAACAATTTATTGCAGAAATTTTTTTTATGTATCGTAGCAATTTATCTGCTTATTTGTATACCCTTCACCCGTGGCGCCAAGGATAAATATAGATAAGTCATTCTGTTTGTTATTTCTACAATATTCGTTTCCGACCCCATAAAGTATATATTTTCTGATATACATATGACTACAGGATTCAATTGCTCAACAACCTAGTGTATGCCTGTCCGTCTGTGCTTGTGTTATTAAAAATCAACTAGTACCGTTGAAATTATTCAAAAATCTTTGAATAAAATGCAACACTTTATAAGGGGAATAAAAAAATTTTCATATTTAACTTGAAAAAATATTTAATATCCTTTCCAGAAACGATATAGTAAACTTTTAAAATGACTGATTTTTAATTGTCAAAAAAATGTTTGTGAGATAAATACAAAAATATTTTAAATTTTGTTTATTTATTGACAAATAATATTTTCTTAAAAAAAAAAAAAAATTACACGAAATTAATTAAGGTGACCATCGACTTCTACTTATAATGGGTGTCCCAACTAGAACGAAATTTCTGTCATTGTTTGACATTTGAACAATTGTTATTTTTTGCTAGTAAAAGGTACGAGGTTAGTAAAAATGGAGCGCTACACGAATGAACAACGCATTCTCATTGTGAAATTGTTTTACCAGAATGGTGAAAGTTTTGCGGCTACAGTTCGCAAATTGCGATCAATTTGGGGTCATAATAATGCTCCAAAAGAGTCAACTGTAAAGAGATTAATGGATAAATTTTCCGAAACTGGGTCTGTTAGTGATGTAAAGACAACAACGCGCCTTCGATCAGGTCGATCGATCGAAAATGTCGCAGCTGTACGTGATGGTGTCGCTCAAACTCCATCAACCTCAATTCGACACCGAGCTCAGCAAATTGATGTCTCCAAATCCACTATGCAGCGAATTTTAACGAAACATTTGCATCTTATTGCATAGAAACTTCAATTGACTCAGGAACTGAAGCCAGCTGACCATAGACAGCGAAGGGAGTTCGTTAATTGGGTATTGGGGAGACAACATGTAAATGCTGAGACCAGAATTGGCCGCCTAAATCGTGTGATTTAACACCTTTAGATTTTTTTCTTTGAGGTTTTTTGAAGTCGATGGTTTACGCGAATAAGCCGACGACGACTCAGCCTTAAAAGAGGAAATTGGACGCTGCATTAATGAAATACCGCAGCATTTATGCAAAAAGGTCATTGAAAATTTCATTAAAAGATCGCGTGTGTGCCAGCCATGCCGCGGCGGCCATCTGCACGATATATTGTTCCATACATAACCTCATTCTGTCTACTGTACGATATAATAAGGTTTCACGATTTTTTTTTTAATATCTGTGTTTTATTTAAAATTTAAAAATTGCGTTCTAGTTGGGACACCCGATACAAACACACAAATAAAATAAGCAATTGTAAAATTCAAATTTGTTTAATAACTTGAAGTGAAATTTTATTTTATTAATAAAAAATAACTATAAAAATTGTAATTGTTTCTGCTATATTTTTCCACTGGCAGTTTATTTATATTCAATCAAAATGCAATAAAATCAACTAATTACATCAGCTAAATATATAATTATACAAAATAAAAAAAAAACATTTGCATAGTTTAAACAGCAAAAAAACGTTTAAGACAATAACTGAGAAATAAGAGAGAAAAAATGAAATCAAAATAAGAAAAACAGAAACAAAAACAAAAACAAAAACAAACAAATACAGAACAGGTAAATCGAGTAGATTAAAGTTATTGCAAAGTGAAAAAAATTGAATGCTATTTACTAAAGATTTATGGGCACAATTATTAAGATTTTATTGGATGTACGTCATTACAGTCCAAGTACCTGAATATTTATAAACGAATCTGTGTGGTCTATCATAAGAGCACATTTAATTTCATTAAAATAGTTGTTAACTAAATTATTTTATACATATTTAATTGTTTCATTATTGTTTATATGTATTATGAAAGTTTTGTTTTTTTTTATTTTTTTTTTTAATTTGAAAAAAGGGCCAACTGTTAATTGGCCCACTTAAACGTACGTGTAATTAATTGGCTTGATATTACGTATACGTTGAGGCATATGTTGTTAATGAGATAAAAATAAAGCAATTAATTACAATTAAAACAAATTAAACCAAAATTAACTTAGTTACACATTTCTGCAAATGTGCTAATAAATTGTGTGGTAATAAGGAAAAACTGTCTGTTTTTATAGTTTTTCAGGAAAGCATTTTTAAATTTTTAAGATGATTTTAAAATATTGATTCCCTTTGAAATAAAGACTATTTTATGAATTCTGCGCTATATATATTAAAGAGCATATTCATTTTTCGTATAGTTAGCTAAATTATAAGTTTAAATAAGTTATAATGACAGATAATTTTATTTCTTCAACTTCCTGCTTAGTTGTCCAAAATAGTTCAAAGTTTGCCTGAATGTAGTTTTGAATTCTGGAATTGAAATGATCTAATTATTTCGATTTTACCTTATGTTGACTTAAGCAGTTTTTCCTTTTTTGCGTCAAAACAATATAAAAATAAAGCTTATGTCACATAATATGTGAAGGATAGGAAAAAACAAGTTGAGATTAGGTTGCATCAGCAGCCGACTGAAGGCATAGGTCACATGGGTGTCCCCGGGGTACAACTGTATCTACCATCACACTGCTCATCTATATCTCTTGACCGTCATCATTTTATAGTCATCCTATCTTAAAACAATATTAAATACTTGCAAACAGGAGATATTTTTAAAATCTTATCATTTCATTTTATGCCATCATAGTACTAAGATGCGGATCTTACCCAGATCAACTGTAGGGAGACATGGGATCATTATAATGGACCCAAGTAAGCTGCACAACAGCTGCCTGTTCTACCTTACCTAACCTAGCAAAGCGGATAAGGTTTGAGTCAAATAAGCTATATACCTTTAGACATAGGAGTGACAATAACACAGTACAGTTTTTCGCAAGTCTATCTGTTCTTATATTACCATCAATGCCATCAAGTACTTAAACTAACAAATACATGATTAATGGATAAATGTCTTGTTAACTTCTTCAGGAACACACTGTATTTCTGAGAAACTTTTTATGTAGTATACTCAGTCTCTAAATACCTAATTACCAACTTGATGTAAGTTTATATGTGTCCCTCTTCATTAGCCCATGCTATTGAATTCCATCCGCGGGTTGTTAATTATGCAACTGCAAGCCGGTAGAGTCAGATACATTAACCTGTGCTCTCGAGCCATCAATAAATATAGGAAAACCCAAATTAAGTTATATTTTACTGGCATTATATACCAAAATTACAAATTTTTCATTAAAATATTTACAACACATCACGTAACATAATAACTTAAATAACAAAGATACATTCCTTATCGGAATTTTTCTATTATTAAAAAAAATTTTGTAAAAAATTATATAAAAGGCTCCCAATATTTGGCCAAATTTAATTTGAATATTTGTATAAATTTGGTGATCGAGAAAAAAATAATTGAATTAAAAAAAAAAATGCATCAATTGCTTATGATAAAAAAGTCTTCGAATTGTCACTATTGAAACAGCGTATGAGAGTGTTAGTTAAAATTTATGAACAGCGGTTTGGTACCGTGAACCACTAAAAAGTTCCGAAAGTTCGTTAGAGTAATATCTTTATATTCGTGCTCTCTAGGTCCAACATACACATGATCGAAAACCTTATTACTATGCAGGTCGAAAAGACCTTCTTGTATTATTTCAAATTACTGTAAACAACACAAATAGCGTTCGAACCCAAAAACATTTTGAGTACGAATATTGTAAAATGTCAAACTTCACTAGAGGAAATAAAGACTGATGATGAAAAAGATGCTTGTACTTGAGACTTAAAATATTATTAAAAAGAGCAAAGACACCTCAATATTTAAACAAATGTTAAATATTTATTATTATAATACATTTACCATAAATTACTTATAGTAATTAAATATAAAATTGGAAAACTTACGCTAAATAATTTAACGTCTTTTATTTGAATAATGAAAAATATAATTATATCTGAAATTTTCAGAAGTATTCAACTTTGATTAACATGTTGATATACATATGGTATTTTCTTAGAAACAAAGATTAGAAAAATTATTTTTTTTGCAACACATAGTAAGTAGCTCAGAGAAACTCATGCCGAAGTATGTTTCATTTTAAGAAAACAATAAAATATGGGTTTATTTAAATCCATACGATAAACAGCAGGTAGCTAAAGACCACTTCACACTATTCTACGAGTCTTTAGATTTTCATTGGATATTGTCAGAGCAAAATAAAATAATTTTTGGTCTGATTGTCAAAGAATCAAATAGAAAATTTTGTCATTACAATTTGTGTCTACATTATCACACTTCAAATAAAATACAATCTGTGTAGTATATAAACAGTTGTTTTTGTTATTTCCATCGGAGATGGGCAATATAATCGTATTTTCTCATACTGATTTTTATGACATTTCATTAATTACTTTCTTAAACACATTCATTTACCCTACATTTACATATGAAAGTACTTTCTTGAAATTTCTGTATACGAATTATAAATAAAAATTTCAATGAAAAACACTAGTTTCATGTAGGGTTGCCATCCGTCCTGTTTTCCCCGGACACCGTCGTCTTTTTTAGGGCATCCGGGGCAGTCCTACTTCTTTTTTAGCAAATGTCCGGGGTTGTCCGGCTTTTTGCACCTTCTCTGAAGTTTTTTTCTTACATTTAAACTTTAAATCACAGGTCACAAAATGTATAAAAAAAGATTTAGGTGCTCGTACAATTAGTTTTGAAAAAGTAAAATTTTAAAACTTCTCTTTGAACTAAATTAGTTTTATTATCCTAAATTGTCGCTATTTGTCGAAGTGGCCTATTTTAGCTTGTCTTTTATTTTAAAAAAGTTCGGCAAAGGGGTCTACTTGTCAGCTGTGTGTTTTTCATAAAGTTTGTTTTCCAGATATAGAAGTCTTGAACAAAAAATATAGTAAGGGTATATAATTTGGATATGGATTGCCTAGAGTTTTACAAAAAATTTTGAAGAGATGCGATGGTATTATATTGGCTCAAATTGGAAGTGTTGAAAAATATATGTACAATTTTTTAAAGTGTACATTCCCAAAAATGAATGCAATGAATTTTTGTGTTTTTTTTTGGTTTTTTTGTTTTTATCTTCAACCATTAAATCAAAATGATATGTTCAGTTTGTATTTTTGTACATAAAGTTTTTTCGTAAAAACAAATTTTGTTTTTGTATTTTAAATGGCGTCGTAAATTTGATCAAATTTAATTGTTTTTTTGAATGTGTCCTCTTTTTTTGGGCAAATGTCCTACATTTTTTATGCTTTCGTCCTCTTTTTTTAATAGAAATGGCAACCCACCCTAGTTTCATGAAAACTTCTTTCTCGTTTACATAGAAAACTAAAACTGAAAGTTCATTTAAAAATGTTGTCGAAGCGAAGAGTTGCATTAATTGCTCTACATTGTACATTAATGAGCTAAATTTACGTCCATTTTTTACTACCTTTAGAGTTACCAAAAACATTACATACAAAGATAATATTTAGAAATTATTTTTTTTGTTTATTTTTTTATTAAATTATTGTTTAAAAAAAACATCAATTGTATTCTTTGTGCAGTATTCATAAAAAATATTTTAAGTTTATTGAGGGCTTATTTGACAAATTTCTCTGCAACATCTGTCAAATAAGCCTTTGATAAACCTAAACTATTTTTTATGAATATAGCAGTTTATGTTTATTTGAAAAACAAATATTATAAGTCATTTTCATATATTTACAAAATAAGTTATAAATACATTTATTGTTTTACCAACAATTTTTAAATATATAGAAGTGTGTTATTAGGCAACAATTGCCATTTTTCTTTTTGAAAACTTACAAAAATTACTTTCTTGAAAATGTCGTAATCTCAGTAAAAAATAAAAAAATGCTGTGTGTTAGTGAATCAATGTAATTGTATTGCGAATTTCAGGCACTTACTATTTTAAACTTATGTAAAAACAGTTGAGTTTCAAAATTATCTTATATAGGTACAAGCATTTAACCCGCTACTTCGATAACGCAGTTCTTACTATTTATTGGATACTCAAGTTCTATTTTTAATCATTATATATTTTTGGTTCACTTTTTGAAAACTTATTTCTCTGATTCAATTTACTTAGAAAAATAAAAAGTAGAGTAAGGATACATCGGGCATATATTTTCTTTCTAAAACCAAGGTCAATGCTATTGAGTTTAAAATAT
Source organism: Phyto melanocephala (assembly GCA_941918925.1). NCBI lineage: Eukaryota > Metazoa > Arthropoda > Insecta > Diptera > Rhinophoridae > Phyto > Phyto melanocephala. The sequence continues at coordinate 59,507,598 of OW799236.1, forward strand.
TAAGATTCACAAATTCAGAATTTTCAAAAATAACCCTAAAAATAATAAAAGTAATAGTTTTTCCTTCTAAAAACTTGGTTACTATTACCTACATTCAGGATTCTATGTATACAAAATATAAAAAAAAAAGAAAAAGTAATTTATTGGTCGTCCATAATATTAGGAGTTAGACCTCGGATCAATAAACACTAATTTTTGGAATCTATATTCACAAACTTTAAAATACAAAGAGTTCGATAAAAATTCCGAAAGACATCTTTTGTGTCGCCAATATCATTTTCATTCTCAACTTGAATCTATAATCCTTTATTTCATAATTTTAGCTTCATAAACGTAAAAAATAAAAAAGTCCCATAAAAATTAAAAAAAGTACCTTTTTGGTCGCCCATAACATTTTTAATCTGACCTGGAATCACTAGTCCTTAATTGGACAATCCTACCTTCATAAACGTAGAAAATACAAAAAGTACCATAAAAATTAAAAAAAGTACTTTTTTGGTTGTATCAATAGTCCCTGATTGTAAAATCCTACCTTCATAAACGTAAAAAATACAAAAAGTACCATAAAAATTAAAAAAAAACCTTTTTGGTCACCTATAACGTTTTAAGTCTCACCTTGTATCAATAGTCACTAATTTCAAAATTCTAGCTTCAAAAACGTTGAAAATACAAAAAGTACCATAAAAATTCAAAAAGTACCTTTTTGGTCACCCATAACATCTTTAGTCTTACCTCGAATTAATAGTCCCTTATTTTACAATTCTACCTTTAGAAACGTAGAAAATACAAAAAGTACCTAGAAATCCGAAAGAGTACATTTTTGGTACAAGTTCCAAATTCCAAGTTTAAAATGTTCAAATATCTATGTAAGAAAATATTTTAATAAACATGATTTAAAGTCAGTAAATCTAATCGGTTTTGCATAAAAGTAATTATGTTCTAAAAAGTAACAATTCCTTTTCCCGATTTTTCCCCTTTCTACCCTGTTATGAATGTGCTTTAATTTTTACTAAATTACATAATTTTTTATGTCGCATAGAATAATATTAGAAAATTTTCTTTTAAAAAAAGTACCAAAAAAAGGGAACATTTTTACCCCTTATACATGTGAATTTAAAAAAATTTCCGAAATCCTATTAATGTTTTTTTGCGCAGAGCAACCAATACAGTTTATATATTTTTCCTAGAACCAAAAAGGTACCAAATTACACTTTTTACCCGTTCTTCCTACTCTAATTCTATTTTTAATTATTAAATATTTTTGTGTCAATTTATGAAAACTTGTATCTCTGATTCAATTTACTTAGAAAAATAATAAGTAGAGTAGGTATACATCGGGCATATATTTTCTATGTAAAACCAAGGTCAATGCTATTGAGTTTAAAAAATTAAGATTCATAAATTCAGAATTGGCAAAAATAACCCTAAAAATAATAAAAGTAACATTTTTTCTTTCTTAAAAAACTTCAACTTTTTTTATTATTACTTACATTCAAAATTTTATTTATTCAAAATATAAAAAAATGAGAAAAAGTAACTTTTTGGTCGTCCACAATATTAGGAGTTAGACCTCGGACAAAAAAACACTATTTTTAAGAATCTATGTTCACAAACGCTAAAATACAAAGAGTTCAACAAAAATTCCAAAACGCATCTTTTGTGTCGCCAATATCATTTTCATGCTCAACTTGAATCAATAATCCTTTATTTCATAATTTTAGCTTCATAAACGTAAAAAATAAAAAAAGTCCCATAAAAATTCAAAAAATTAACTTTTTGGTCGCCAATAACATTTTTAGTCTCACCTCGTATCAATAGTCACTAATATCAAAATTCTATCTTCGCAAACGTTAAAAGTACAAAAAGTACTATAAACATTCAAAAAAGTACCTCTTTGGTATCCCATAAAACTTTAAACTCACCTTGTATAAATAGTCCCTAATATAAAAGTTCTAGCTTCGAAAACGTTGAAAATTCAAAACGTACCATGAAAATTCAAAAAAAAACTTTGTTGGTCGCCCATAACATTTTTAGTCTCACCTGGAATCAATAGTCCTTGATTGTACAATCCTACCTTCAAAAACGTAGAATATACAAAAAGTACCATGAAAATTCAAAAAAGTACCTTTTTGGTCGCCCATAACATTTTAAGTCTCACCTGGAATCGATAGTCCTTGATTGTACAATTCTACCTTTATAAACCTAGAAAATACAAAAAGTACCATAGAAATGCGAAAGAGTACATTTATGGTCCAAGTTCTAAGTTACAAGTTTAAAATGTCTATCTGTGTAACAAAACATGTCTTTGCTTTTAGGTCAGTAAATATACTGTTTTTTGCATAAAAGTAATTAAGTTCTAAAAAGTAACAAGCCGATTTTCCCCTTTCTACCCTGTTATGAATGTGTTTAAGTTTTTACAAAATTACATAATTTTAATGTCTGGTGAAATCCCAATTAAAATTTTTATGAAAATAGGCCGTCTAATTAGGAATTACGTACATTTTCAGGAACTTTCCCCTTTTTAGTAACTTTTTTGGCCCCAAAAAAGTTTATAGCGCAATATTAGAGCGCATTCGAGGGTGCTACAAATGGAAGTCAGAAATTTCTATTAAATATATGTATTTCATTTTTTACAAAATAACTACTGTCACATATATAAAAGTGAAACTCTGTCTGTGTGTGTTAGCTACAGACTCCAAAATCGTAAAGCCGATCGGACTTTGGCAAGTTGTTGTACACATTCCAAGGACTGATTATAAGTGGTAAAAAGAGGGCTGGCCACGCCCATAAAAAGTTAGTTATAATTTTTAGCTACTTGCCCTTGGCCGATTTTTTGGAAACTATGCACACACATATTGAGCTGTCATGTCTATACAGTTTCGTGATTAGAAAAGTGGGCAGTGTCACGCCCATTAAAAAAGTTATAATTTTTAGCCTTGCACTTGATATTCAATTAAAATTCAGAATGCTTTTTTATTAATTTAGTGGTGCAGCAACGCGCGCCGGGCTTGAGTAGTTTAATATAATATTCAGCTAAAATTTTATTTTTACTGCTTCATAGTCTAAAAATTCTTGTAATAAAAAATATATTGACAATTTTTATTTCCCATACATTATTTAGTCTATGTGCTTCTGTAAAAACACAACTCTGACACTATTATACTTTCTCAGAAAAATCAGTGAAGTTCAAGTATAACTTTTTATGGGCGTGGCCTTTCTAATCACGAAATTATATAGTCTTTAAAGCTCAATATGTGTGTGCAAAGTTTCAGAAAAATCGATCTAGTGCAAGTAGCCAAAAATGATAACTTATTTCTTATGGGCGTGGCACTGCCTACTTTTCTAATCACAAAATTTTATAATCATGAGAGCTTAATATGTTTCTTGCAGAAAAATCGGTGAAGTTCAAGTAGCTAAAAATTATAACTTTTGTAATGGGCGTGGCACTGCCCACTTTTCTAATCACGTAATTATAAAGTCATCGCAGCTCAATATGTGTGCAAAGTTTCACAAAAATCAGTGCAGTGCAAGTACCTTAAAATTATAACTTTTTTATGGGCGTGGCCCCGCCCAAAGTGCAAAGTTTCAGAAAAATCGGTTCAGTGCAAGTACCTTAAAATTATAGCTTTGTTTATGGGCTTAGCTCTGCCCACTTTTCTAATCACGAAATTATATAGTCATAACAGCTCAATATGTGTGCAAAGTTTCAGAAAAATCAGTGCAGTGCAAGTACCTTAAAATTATAACTTTTTTATGGGCGTGGCCCCGCCCACTTTTCTAATCACGAAATTATATAGTCATGACAGCTCAATATGTGTGCAAAGTTTCAGAAAAATCGGTCTAGTACAGGTACCTCAAAATTATAACTTTTTTATGGGCGTGGCCCTGCCCACTTTTATAATCACGAAATTATATAGTCATGACAGCTCAATATGTGTGCAAGGTTTCAGAAAAATTGGTCGCCGCAATTTTTTATGTTATTCCTAAAAAAACGCTGGATCAGGGAAACCAATCCTTATATTTTAAGTAAATCTTATAAAATGTGAACAGCAAATTTAAAACAAAACAAAAATAAAAATAACTCAACAAAACATCTTTTAAACGTGTTTTGTTTTATATACCGTACGCAGGGATGCCAGATGATTTTGTTAAAAAATCGGTATATTTAAAAAATCATCGGTTTATCGACATTTTAATTTGAAGAAATTGGCTCAATTTAAATACAATTTAAATACAACAGTACACATTTTTGTAAACAAATGGTATTAAAATAGCACTATTTATAATTAGCTAAAGTTAAGGTAAACTATGAAGTGGAGGATGTCTTTGTCCCAAGTATACCGATGAAGGAATATGCTGTCATGTCATTGCGATAACCATAAATTAATCGCAATGGCAGTCGTTAACAGGTTGCGGAATTAACTTTTTGTTTCCTGTTTTGCGCATCAGCAAGCATTCGAAAAGTCATCGTCTTTATAAATTAAGGCACAGCAAACAAAACAGAAAATATATGTAGTATATCAAATAGCTTCAAATTGATTAAGAGCATAACTGTTGTCGCGTAAAATAAAATAAATATTTTAAAGATTATTTTAAATGGGGAAGATTTAATACAAACGTTAGAAGAAAAGGAAGGACAGGAAATATCAAGTAATAAATTGACAAATGTTGTTGGTCATTATTGAAATAGGGAATGTCTTACAAATAGGGATAAATTTATTTCAGAAAAAGTAAATATGACTTAAAAAAATTTTAAGAAAACCAGGAACTTACTTATTTTAAATGCTGATAAGGGCAATACAACGGTTGCAGTTAATAAATGTGACTACATTTTAATGATCCGACAACTAGATTACAGACTAGAAATAACAGTTTAGTTGCTGATCTTTTCAAATTAAAGATTATTACCTTGGTGGAGAAAAACTAACTTAAAACGAACATATCTACAGCACCTAGGTTATATGGAGTATCCAGGATCCATAAGAAACATTTTCTTTTAAGACCAATATGTTCATTTGTGAACTCTACGTCCTATGAGCTTTGTACGTATATTACGAATATATTTAAAAAACTAACTGAAAACTCTAAAGGACTCTTTACAATTTAGATAAAGTATAGAAAAGTTTAAAATACGATCTGATGAAAAGCTAATTTCATTTGATGTTGTATCTTTATTTCCCAGTATTCTGATAGATAAAGCTGTATATATTATTGAAGAGAAATGGGAAATTATTGAGAAACATACAAAGATGGGAAAAGACCTTTTTCTAAGTATTTAAAATTTTGTATAATAGATAACAGATATTTTAAATATGAGGACAGAGTATATATAAAACAAAAAGGACTCCCAATGGGATCTCCGGCTTCTCCAATTATAGCAGATATTGTTATGCAGAAATTATTAGATTTTTGCATTGAGAAATTAAATGTAAAGCCAAAAATAATAACAAAATATGTTGACAACTTTTTTTGTATTGTCCCAAATCATTCAATCGATACTAGTTTGAAAACATTTAATTCATTTTATGATGATATAAAATTCACTATTGACATGGAATGTGACTCTAAAATTCCTTATTTAGATACATTAGTTATAAGAGGGGATAATAATTTGTTAATAGATTGCTACAAGAAACCTACTTCATCTGGAAGAATCATAAATTACACACTGCGACAAAAAAACGTTTTTTGTCAGAACTTGATAACGGAACTAGTGAGGGTTGTAGAACTAGTTGAGGACATACAAAACCCGTTTTCAAAAATTTTGAAACACCCTCAACATTTTGAGTTATTTTCAAACAGTTTTAAACAGTTTTGGGAAAGAAAAGAATTAGGCTTTCATAAAATGCATTCATAAAATATATATTCACAAAACATTACGTGTTTATGAAAAGTTTCTATTTTTTTTTTATTTTTTTCCTAATTTTTCAAATTCAACAAGAGTTATTAAATTTTTTTCTATGAAAACCTATATTTTTTGCACTGTATTTTAAAGACAATTTTATATAGAAAAACGAGATATTATTTGTTAAAATCTGCTTATATTTGCAAAAGTTACTTAACTTTTTCTAAAGTAAAAAAAAATGGGATTGAAAACTTTTCTTTTGGCAAACCATTTGACTTACAAGCGTAAATTAAAAACTGTACAAACAGCTTAATCTAAGTTAACATGTATAGTTAAAAATGATTACTAGCCCTCTTACGTGTGTTCAACAAACCATCTGTTTCTCGTGTGAGAGACCAGCAATAATTTGCCATCATTCTTATGTGGCTCTTTCAATCGAAACGCTTTTCTATTTGTAAAATTTCTTGGTGAAACCGTTCTCCTTGCTCGTCACTAAATTGACCAAGGGAAAATATCTAAATATCCACGCAGAAAATGGATTTTTATGGACATTCGACATCCCATTTCAGCATAAGACTCAAGAAATTCATTTACCGTTTTAACGTAGTTAGGACTTTTTTTGCTTCAAAAAAAATTGTGCAAAAGAAAATAAAACTTTTCTATGCTCTGTTTTCTATCTCATTTAGCTTCTTAGAAAAATTATATTAGTCGCGACCCCAAAATCTCTGTTTGTCTCCACGAAAGTTTCAAATCTTGCATTAGATCGCAAAAATCTCCATTTGTCACAAAATGTGGCTCAGCCGATTTTGGTAAATATTCCATATCACATTCCTCGTTTTCAGATTCATCATCACTTTGTTGATGTGTTTTATTACATTTGATTGCATTAATACTGGCTTTGTAACAGTTAATACATTAGCATTCTTAATGCTGTCACGATTTTTATATTGATAACTAATGATGTTTGTTTGGTATAAATAACAGTCCTGTGGTTTATGCAATATTTGATTATGCCAAATCATTGAGAGAGATAATGGCAATTGCTGGCTTATAAACTTTTCGGACATAGTTTTTTTAAGCACACTGGAACAGCTTGTACAAATACTTTCGGGTTCATACCATTTGCTAGAACTGTATGAGCAGTTAAAATCTGCATTGAAGGCATTTACCAAGGATTTATTTTTCTTCAGATCCAAGCGATGTTTTTGCCAGCGTATAAACCGCAAACATAACAAAAATTATTACGCTTATCACACACTGCAGAAAATTTAAACTCAATTTAAAAGTTGTTAAAGGATTACAAATATTACAAACTTTCTTATATTATTAAAATCAAATATTAATAGCACTTACCATGTCACAAATTTTAAACTAGTTACACTTGTTTTACTCTTATCTAAAAACAGTACCCTTCACCAAAAGTAGTATTTAAACTTTGCCATTGTGTTGGTATTAAATTCGATTAGTTTATGTATTTATCCAAATATATATAACTGACAATTGCTTATAAAAACATTCTAAACCTTTTTAACGATTCAAGAAAAAAAATAGGACACAATAAACCATATTAACAATAGAGCAGGGTATATTTAATCCTGCATTATCGAATACAATAACTTCACTTATTAAGTAAATACCAAAAACGTGACTGTCAAATTACAACAAACAAAACACATTTCGTTATTAAGTTGATAGATTTGCTTTTTTAGTTAATTGTTATTATACCCTTCACCTGTGGTGCACAAAGGTATATATAGCTTTGTCATTCCGTTTGTAATTTCTACAATTTTCATTTCCGACCCCATAAAGTATATATTTTCTGAAAGCTTATGAATAGAGGAGTCGATTAAGCCCTGACCGTCTGTCCGTCTGCCCGTCTGTCCGTATGTTGGTTGAAATCAACTTTTAGAAGCAACTCTATGTTCCTCAGATCTGTATATAGTATCAATCTCTTGGAAATATCCAGGAATGAATCGCTATTAAAATTCAGCACAATCGCCCCATAACTTTCTGAGATATAAGCAAAAAACCACGACCACCTCGTTTTTTTTCACAATTACAACAACAACATACATACATAGATACATGTAAAAAACATACCAAACAAAAAAAATTACAAAAAAAAAATATTAAAAATAAGAAAAAAATAATAAAAAAAAACTAAAAAAAAAAATTTTAAAAAATTTAAAAAAATTTTTCTAAAAAAATTTTTTAAAAAAATTTAAAAAAAATATAAAAAAATAATAAAATATAAATAATATATTAAATAAAATAAAATAAAATTTTTTTGGCTCAGCTGGGATTCGATGCCACATTTATTCTAACGTGTACGTATGCACGTATTTTATATGGGATGAATGGTGATACAAACAATTGTTATTGCATAACTACACGTTGTGAAGGGTATATAAGATTCGGCACGACCGAATATAGCACTGTTACTTGTTTTTTTTTAAATTTTTTTTTATTTTTTTTTGTTTTATATATATTATATACATAATAACTTTTTTTTTAATTTTTTTTAAAATTTTTTTTTTTAATTTTTTTTTAAATTTTTTTTTTAAATTTTTTTGTTTTTTTAAGATACATACGTGAATTTATAATTTTACAATGGGACGTTTTTATATATGTATGTTTTTATATGTATGTACGTATTTCATATGGGATGAATGGTGACACAAACCACCGTTATTGCATGACTACACGTTGTGAAGGGTATATAAGATTCGGCACGGCCGAATATAGCGCTCTTACTTGTTTTTATTCATATGTTTTTGCTGGGGAAGAAAATACTAAAAATCGGGTGTTGATGAAAAGTTAATTTAATTTTACAATTTTTATCCGATTTAAAAAACGAAAACCATGTTTTGTTAAGAACCAAATTTTCTTTATATGTTGGTATAAATTTTTATAAGCTTTCATATTAAAATAAACAATGAAAAGGTACTAAAATCAAAAAAGTTTATAATATTTGTTCTTTTTTTATATATTCTTTACAAAGACAATACTTAAACTAACAAATGTTTAAAAAAAAAGGCACGTCATTTTAAAGCGTAATTAGTTTTCTTTGGAAACCCGTTAAAAAAATTTAAGTCGGACAAAAACTGACTGAGTTACCGGTTGATAAGTTGACGAACATAACTAAAACGGTTTTTTTGTAATAACTTCTGAATTTGAGGGTGTTTCTGAAAATTTTTGACACCCACGCTAGGTCGTTCTCAAAGTTTTTTTTTTTTTTTTTTGACTGCAGCACTGTGTTATTATTCGAAACACCTCAAGGGAATTGTTATAAATACGGCAAAGAATTTTATTGAGAGGGTTTTAAAGATTAGTGATACAAGATTTCATAGAAAGAATATAGAAAAGATCAAAAATATTTTAGGTAATAATAATTATCCAATCCAGGTAATTGGTAGATTGATAAAACAATATAAAAATAAGAAAAATAGTAGCACAAGATTGACAACTGAACCTAGAATTTATAAATCATTAACTTATGTCCCTCTTTTATCTGAAATATTGAAAAACTCGAAAATTTACGACTATAAAAAATATATAATGGCCCACAAAACATAAACACGTTAGGTAGACTATTTAGTAAAACTAAAGATAAAATAGATAAATTTGAAACGTCTAATTAAGTGTATAAAATACCATGTAATGGTAATGATGCTGAGAGTTCTGACAAGGTTTATGTAAGAACAAAATAAATTGAAAACAAGAATTGCTGGACATAGATCTGATCAGAAATATAGGAACACTACATTGACACAAAAACAGCATTATCATTACATTGCGCTATTCTAATCATTATCCAGATTTCAATAATACATTAATTTTAAACAAAGAAAACAATTACAGACGCAGAAATATGTTAGAAATGTTGCAAATTATTAAAGTACCACCTACACAGCGAATTAACTATAAGACTGATACTGCAAATGTAGCCCAAAATTTTAAATTTTGTAAATTACACTGCTCTGCAGCAAAATCCTCCATTTAATAAAACTATGTGGACTATATGGATTTTGACGCGCTGAACTCAAATCCGTTGTCGTTTTTTTCCATCAGATCGGGATTTTTTTTATGCGCGTGGCAAATTTCCCCCCCCTTAAATTAGTCAGGTACGGAGACTTATTTCATCCTTACTCGAGAACCAGTCATCCGATTTTCAAAAATATAACACCACAAATGTGTTACAAAATTGTTTTTATTTCAGTGGAATACAATTTTTCTCTATCTCTTATCGTTTTGGAGTTATTTAGAAATTAATGGAGAAAAAAAATTTTTTCGTGTAAAATTCGTAATATTTTTCAATTTAAAAATGGAATTAAAAAAAATATAAGGCAAATATTCAACATTTTAAAATTTTTTCTAAGAGCTACTTATCTTGGAAATAAAAAAAGCCATAAACTATAAAAGTCGGTTAAGAAATGTAGATTTTATTGTCAATTTACCGCAGGTACCCAATATTGTAATGCAACCAGCCTTACGTATGATACAGCATTTCGTTAGGTGAGCAGGTAATGGAACTGAAGTACAACGGTATTTTACATAGTTCTTGGAATTAAAATTTATAACAGTATTTTTCAATTACCTGTGATTTCAAATTAAAACATTAGGGTAGATTCTAATATTTATTATATATAAAGAAGCTAATGGGCAATAAGTTAGTCACTTTTAATTTGAATATCGTGCGGTTAAAATCGGCAAAAGTAAATAGATCTTATAGTGTACTTTGTTATTCTGTAAAGAGATAAAGCAATGAAATAATTCACAAACGCTTTCATATTATAAAATGTACTTTGTAACAAATCTCAAAATTTATTTTGTTACGTATGTGGCGATCTAACTTTAAGTACTCAACGGGAGACAATAGCATCCAAGCTTAAAGATGCTTATTGCCGTTATTTTAGGTTTCCTATCGATGATAAAGATAAAAATTGGCTGCCGAAAATATGTTGTAGTAGCTGTGGTAAGTCTTTAAGAGGTTGGTTAAAAGGAAGTCATAAGAATTTATGAAGCCGCTTCTGAAGCCAGCGATTTGGAGTGAACCACAAAATGATCAAAATGATTGATACTTTTGCCATACTAAAATACGTGGGTTTACGAAAAAACAAAAAATAAAGTTACATATCCAAATACTTCATGCGTCAAACGACCAGTTTTCCAGTTTACAAGTAAATTTTTACCTCCATTGCCTCCTACAGACGATGAAGAAGATGGGCTTTCTGCAGCAACTGAATCCACTTACGCCAGCATGGGTGTTTCTTCGCATTCATTTGAAAGTCCAACGAGTACACCTTATTTTCCGAATTAAACTGATATAAATAACTTAGTTTGTAAATTAGGGCTTTTAAAAAAACCAAGTCTGAGTTTCTTGCATCTCAATGAAAAGAATGGAGTTTGGTGCAAACGGACGTTAACGTCTCTTACTTTTGAAATAAAGAACAACCTTTTTTAATATATTTCAGCAACGAGGAAGTTTTGAAATTTTGCGATAATGCTGATGGACTTTTGCGACAACTGTGTTTCAGTCATAAATCTCAGGATTGGCGGCTTGTTATTAATTCATCCAAGACAAGTTTGAAAGCGGGTTTACTTCACAATGGCAACAAATTTCCATCGGTCCCACTCGTATGCAAGAAATATGAAAGAACACTATTGTAGCATGAAGATTTTAAAGTCGTAGCAATGTTAAATGGATTGCAAAGTGGATATACTAAGTTTTATTGCTTCTTATGTGAATGGGATAGCCGCGCAAAATAAAAACACTACAATGTTAAAATTTGACAGAGAAGAGTAAATTTTATTCCAGGAAAAAAAAATGTAGCAGAAGAGCCTTTAAATCAAAAGGAACAAACTCTTCTCTTCATATAAAGCTAGGCAGCCTTTCTATACATTAAGAGCAAATTTCCTAGAATCATATTTGTAGGTCCACAAATACGACAGCTTATGAAGGACGAGGTCTTCAGAACGAAATTGAATGATGTGGACAAAAGGGCATGGACAGCTTAGGCTACTTTTTTATTTTAACAATGTTTCCTAAATAAAAATTAATAATTATTAACAAAATTTTTGTGTTATTTTAAATAAAATGGTCTATATATATTTTAATTTTTTATTGTAATTTGAAGTTATCTACGGGTGACGACAGGGTGGGTGCTTTAAGCGAGGCGATGCTACAAAATTACAATCTAGCAAATTGTTTTTGCTTGTATTTGTTTTTGCTGTACGAAAATACATAGAAGTAAATAGTTGCCATTCATTGTTGCTACAAGTCGCTTTAGTGCGCCGACTTTGACGTTGTTTGCTGCATTACACACATTTGGTTAATATTGGGTATCTGAGGTAAATTGAGAATTAAATTTACATTTTTTAACCGATTTTTATGGTTTATGGCTTTTTTTATTTTCAATACAAGTAGCTCTCAGAAAAAAGTTTAAAATGTTAAATGTATGCCTTATATTTTTTTAATGCCATTTTTAAATTGAAAAATATTACGAATTTTGCACGAAAAAATTTTTTTTTCTCCATTAATTTGTAAATAACTCCAAAACGATAAAAGATAGAGAAAAATTTTATTCCACTAAAATAAATACAATTTTGTTACACATTTTTGGGTGTTTTACTTTTGATTATGGGAAGACAAAAAATTATTTTTTGCAGAGCAGTGTTATTACTATATAAAATGGAATGAAATATTTTGTTTGTTTATTTGTGTATTTCAAAAATTGTTTATACTGAAAAAATATTTTCCCGCCTTTTTCACAAAAGAGTTTTTCAATTTGTAATTGTTTTGAATTCGTTTTTTGTTTTATAAATTTAGTATACATACATATGTACTTACCCTGAAGAAGCTACTCATTGTTTGATAACGAAATATTGGTCATTAATAAATAATCTATGTATGTTGTGAGGGTTCTTTGAATTGTTTGTTGGGATGTGAAACACTTTAGGTTCATTTTAAATTCTTTTAGGAAAATTTTGATTTTTTTTTTTTAATTTCAAATTTGTTTTTTTAATCATTATATCAAAAATTTTCAAAACAACAAACACATTAGAGTGAAATTATTTAACGGGGGGAAAAAATTACTAGGAAAAGGAGATAATATTATAATCATAGGTATATAATTATTGTAATTTGGATTATATTTGAACGAAAAGATATAAAGGTAAGTTAGGGCAAAATATTAGAAAGTTGTAATGGAAATTGAATATTGTTTTTTTTTGTGATCAGACTACTGGCAAACACCTTTTGTGGAATATTTTATTTCAACAACAAGAGAGGCATTTTCCCAAGAACATAATTGTTTATGTTTATTATATTTATATATATTTCTGTGTGAAATACCTTTGAACCTAACTTTGTTACATTACAATTTGCGGAAAGGTGAAAAGAAAACTAAACGGCGGAGAGAAAGGAAAAGGGAAAACGGAAATTTTAATGAAAGTATCAGGAATTGGTTGTGATCTAGAACTACGATCATCTCTTTATTATTGCGACGAATCGTTAGAGACAATTTATTCATATTTTAATTCAACGGTTATTTTTATTTAAAATTTGGTAGTTAAAAATATATATATTTATATATGTATCTGTATATTTATGTATGTATATATATATATATATATATATATATATATATATATATATATATATATATATATATATATATATATATATATATATATATATATATGTGTGTAAATATGTAGATAAAACATTAATATTAAAACATACACATATTTTACAAAATATACTATACAGTTTTCAACTTAAAAAAAAAAACAAATTATAGATATATAAATTTTAATAAAAAAAAAATTAAAATTTTGAATCGTCATACTCAAGGCGAATTCAATAAGGTGAACTTATTAGATCAGCTGATCATCAGCTGTTGACTACTTCTAGGGACCACTTGTAAAATTTTTGTGTATTTTTGACATATCGTTTTGTTTTACACTAACAAAATACACGTTTGTATTTTTCAACTTCGTAGTTGTCTTAGCGACGAGTTCACCTTATTGAATTCGCCTTGGTCATACTCATCAAGTGTGAAACACTTTCAACGCTACAGCAGGCCTGCTGTCATTGTTGGAAATATTTTTGGTGAGTTTATTTTTTTTATATTTTTTTACAAAAAAAAAAATAAGTTATCAAAAGAAAATGAATTTTACATTAAATTGAAGATTTTATTTTATTTTTAAATTTAATACTAAAATAACATAACATTAACACATTTCCTTGTCATTAAAATAACTTCTTTTTTTTTTTTAACATGATGAATAATTTAATTGGTATAATCTGTTTTATATATATTGTTTAATATTGGTTGTCGTTTTTTTATGATGATTGAATAATTATTTGGTTAATTCCACGAAAAGTTATTTGTAAGGGTTAGGGTTATGGTTATGGGCTATCTAGGAATCTCTATTTGTGGACATGATAGCATGGATGGGAGGGTTATGACTATAAGGAGGTAAAATCATCTTCTTGCTTATACTGTGTTTCAAGCCGAATTTATTTATTTTTCTGTTATAATGTGGTTAATATTCTTAAATTTAGCTACCTTTAAATTTTTGTTTGTTGACGATTCTTAACCCATATCAATGGAGACAAGAACACCACCCTAATTGCACTGAGCACGGTCGGACTATTAGGTAGCACAGGTCTCTCGAGAAATAGAGCCAATAAGGTATGTATATAAAAGAGTAACGTGATTGACTGACTGACTGATTCATCATCGCACAGCCAAAAAGCAAAGAGTTACAGACATGACAATTTGGACAATCGGTTCCTCCTTCAATGTATAGCTCCACTAAGAAGGGATTTTTGGAAATTCGTACTTTAAGGGGGTAAAACGGGTAAAATCAATAATCTTATATCTGCTAAATTAAAAATAAATACAAATTAAAATGAAAAAGTATTGTAATTTGCACAAAAAATAAGCTGACAGGTGTTTGGCCTTTTTTTGAATTTTCAACCCCTTACGGGAAAAACGGGTAAAAACTATAATTTGGTACTTTTTTTAAACCCTATGTAACTTCCAAAAACACAAAGCTAGGAAAAAAATTTAAACTGTATTAAGTAATCCGCGAAAAAACATTAATAGGAATTCGGCACTTTTTTCAAATTCTCATGTATAAGGGGTAAAAATTGTCCCTTTTTTGGTACTTTTTGTAAAAGAAACTTTTCTAATATTATTCAATGGGACAAAATTTGATCATTATTATTGCCTAATAGAATATGGGCTAATCCTGCGTTACAGACGTTACATTCGCACGCAAATTTGCTTGTTAAGATTAACACAGCTGGCGTTCACATTGGAAGATTTTCATGAAATTTTTTACAAAATGCAGTTCTTTGGGAGTACTTTAAAACTTGTTTTAAACTTAAAAAGGTTAACTGTTTTTGAAAAAAAGTTATGCTAGCTTAAAGTTCCGTAACGGACGTTACAAAAAATGGAAGTCGATTTTGAGGCTTATGTGCATTTGTACACTTTTTAGCTAATTTTGCATAATAAACAAAAAAAGTCCATATACAAGAAATTAAGTGGAATATATGACCATATCAATCCAGCTTAGAAAAAAAGGCTAAGTAGTCCCGTTAAACAAAAATCTTAATTTTTGTCTGTTACAGACGTTACGTTGCGGACGTTACACTTTTTCCATTAAACCAAAATGTGTATATAAAAAACATTCATGTATTAAACAATTTTTTTAACTTTGTAATTATTAATTTATTAGTTACAAAAAAATTATAGAATATTTCATTACTTTTATATTAGCTTATATTCATTTATTTATTTGTTTATTTAACTGTTTAACATTGTATCTTATGCTTAATAGGCCCAGCTGTTCGAGCTACTTTCATAGTATTGTCATTGGAAAAACTCGAAAAATATGATATGATTTAAGAGCTGGAATATTTTATACATTTACCCATGTTTTTGATATTTCGTCATATATGGATTTGATATAACATATATTTTTTTGTTGCTAATTTGTGAAAATCTGGAGCATTTTTTAGGATGAGATTATGGGCTTTTACTAGTTGCCAAACTTTTCGCTTAACAACAGCGCCAACACCGTCCACCGCTCCTTTTCCATGCGAAGTAGCAAAAAAATTCCTAATTTCTAATGGAAAATCCAGTACGTAAACATTGCATGCATGGGCGTACCGCCAAATATCTGAAGGTGGGCATCGGGGTTGCTGTTTACAACATGGTTATTAATTACTAATAATTTATTTTTAGGAATTATTTCAGTTTTCAGAAGAATTTGAAATTCATTTCAATTTAAGTTACAGATGGGGGATCGCATGTTATTTAAACACACTTTTTGTTATTTTGAGGTTAAGTTTTTCGGGTTCTCGGCAACATTTTCTTTTCTTTTTTTTCATCATATTAAAGTGCATAAAAAACTTTGTTTATAAAGCTAGTTTGGAAAACAAAATTATTAATATTCATTCTGTTAAACTTAGAAAACCCTTTTTACGTTACGGACGTTACACACAGAGTACCCATTTTTAGCTCAAATTGTTAATATATATTAGAGAACTAACAAATATGATTTTTATCCTAAATAAAAGAAAATTAAACAGATTTAAGTTTTGCTAAACGCTAAATACTGAAACGACTCTTTTGCCCACTTTTTTGACCATGAAAAATACCCTTTTTTACAAAAATAAATGAAAACAAGAGGTACGTTTAGGTTAGCCTCTGCCAAGGACAAACAAACCACCGTAAAACCTTATTGCTTATATATTTTGAAGCTTGAATATGTCTCCTATTATTCCATTAACAAACATTTGGAATTTGGACAACTTTCAATTTCTGCCTTTGGCTTAAAAATTTTCGGATTAGCCCATATGGACAATTATTTAGGTGAAATTTTCGTAAACTTTTTTGGGGACGAAAAAGGTACCAAAAAGATAAAAATTCCGGAATATGTATGTAATTCCTAATTAGACGGCCAATTTTCACAAAATTTTTAATTGGGATTTCACCAGACATATAAAATTATGTTATTTAGTAAAAATTGAAACACATTCCTAACAGGGTAGAAAGGGGAAAAATCGGGAAAAGAGTTTGGTACTTTTTAGAACAGAATTACTTTCTGCAAAAAAGAGTATATTTGCTGACTTCAAATCAAGTCTATTCAAATATTTTGTTACATAGATATTTTAACATTTTAAACTTGGGATTTGGAACTTGGACCAAAAATGTACTTTTTCGCATTTCTATGGTACTTTTGTATTTTCTACGTTTATAAATGTAGGATTGTACAACCAAGAACTTTTAATTCCAGGTGAGACTGAAGATGTTATCGGTGACCACAAAGGTACATTTTGAATTTTTATGGTACTTTATGTATTTTCAACGTTTGCGAAGCAAGAATTTTGAAATTATGTAGTGAATATTTATACAAGGTGAGACTGAAAATGTTACAAGCGACCAAGAAGGTACTTTTTTCAATTTTTATGGTACTTTTTGTATTTTCTTCGTTTATGAAAGTAGGATTGTACAATCAACAACGTTTGATTCCAGGTGAAACTAAAAATCTTATGGGCGACAAAGAAGGTACTTTTTTGAATTTTTATAGTACTTTTTGTATTTTCTACGTTTATGAAGGTAGGATTGTACAATCAAGAACTTTTGATTCCAGGTGAGACTAAAAATGTTATGGGAGACCAAAATGTACTTTTTTTTTAATTTTTATGGGGTTTTTTGTATTTTCAACGTTTGCGAAGCTAGAATTTAGAAATTAGTGACTATTGATACGAGATGAGACAGAAAATGTTATGGGTGACCCATAAACCATAAAAATCGGTTACAAAATGAAGATTTTATTGCCAATTTAACGCAGGTACCCAATATTGACCAAATATGTGCAATGCAGCAAACAACGTCAGAGTGGGCGCAGTAAAGCGCCTTGTAGCAACAATGAATGACAACTTTTTACTTCTATCTATTTTCGTACAACAAACACAAATACAAGCAAAAACAATTTGCTAGATTGTAATTTTGTAGCATCGCCTCGCTTAAAGCACCCACCCTGTCGTCACCCGTAGATAACTTCAAATTACAATAAAAAATTAAAATATTTACAGCAAATATTTTTATACCCTTCACACAGTGAAAAAGGGTATATATAGGTTTGTCATTCCGTGTGAAATTTCTACAATTTTCATTTCCGACCCCATAAAGTATATATTTTCTGAAAGCTTATGAATAGGGGAGTCGATTAAGCCCTGTCAGTCTGTCCGTCTGTCCGTGTGTATGTTGAAATAAACTTTTTGAAGCCCCCCGACATCGCTTGGACCCGGGTGAGGTATTAAAATATCAGAAATATTCGGGAATAGATCGGTATTGAAATCCAGACACATCGGTACATAAACAACTGAGATATGAGCAAAAACCCACGACAACCTCGATTTTTTTTTCACAAAAACAACATTACAACAACAACATACATACATACAAACATGTATACTGGTTAGAGAAAACGTGTCATCGAATCCCAGCTGAGCCAAAAAAAAAATTTTTTTTATTATACCCTTCACCTGTGGTGCACAAGGAAATATATAGCTTTGTCATTCCGTTTGTAATTTCTACAATTTTCATTTCCGACCCCATAAAGTATATATTTTCTGAAAGCTTATGAATAGAGGAGTCGATTAAGCCCTGACCGTCTGTCCGTCTGCCCGTCTGTCCGTGTGTTGGTTAAAATCAACTTTTAGAAGCAACTATATGTTCCTCAGATCTGTATATGGCATCAATCTCTTGAAAATATCCAGGAATGATTCGCTATTGTAATTCAGCACAATCGCCCCATAACTTTCTGAGATATGAGCAAAAAACCACGACCACCTCGTTTTTTACACAATTACAACAACAACATACATACATACATGCAAAAAACATGCCAAAAAAAAAATTACAAAAAAAAAATATATTAAAAATAAAAAAAAATAATAAAAAAAATTACAAATAAAAAAATTAAAAAAAAAATTAAAAAAAAAAATCTCAAAAAATTTTTTTAAAATTTTTGTAAAAAAATTTTTTAAAAAAATTAAAAAAAAAATATAAAAAAAAAATAATAAAATATAAATAATATCTAAAATAAAATAAGATAAAATTTTTTTGGCTCAGCTGGGATTCGATGCCACATTTAGTCTAACCAGTATATACAGTATATATATATGTACGTATTTTATATGAGATGAATGGTTATAAAGGGTGTGTTTTTAAGCCCGATAGAACTTGAAATTGTAAAAAATAACAAAAACCAAACAAACAACAAACAAACCAGTGAATTCACGTAGCCCCACAGGAAATAATCGAGAGGTGTCAAATCGCACGACCTTGGAGGCCAATTGACAGGTCCATTTCTCGAAATAAACTTATCGCCAAATTTTGATTTCAATAAGTCGATGGTTGCGTTCGCCGTATGGCACGTAGCGCCATCCTGTTGAAACCACATCTCCTCCGGATCAATGTCACCCATATTTTCAAACAAAAAATCATTGATCATGGTGCGGTAACGATCTCCATTGACCGTAACGCGAGCTCCGGTCTCATTTTTGAAGAAATAAGGTCCGATGATGCCACCAGCGTGAAAACCGCAAGCAAACGGTGCATTTTTCTGGATGTAATGGAGTCTGTAGGGTCTCTTGTGGATTGGTCTAGCTCCATATGCAATTTGCTTATTAACAACCCCGTTAAGCCAAAAATGCGCCTCATCGCTGAACACAATTTTGCGATAAAACAACGGACGTCCAGAATGCGCTTCGTCAAGAACAGCCGCGGTGCCCATATGCCCGAAATCATTTTCAAATGTTAATGTCACGTATTGATCTTTCGAATAAAAAAAAAATTTTGATTACAATTTAATTTTTTGTGTTATTTTTTACAATTTCAAATTCTATCGGGCTTAAAAAAACACCCTTTACAAACAATTGTTATTGCATGACTATACGTTGTGAAGGGTATATAAGATTCGGCTCGGCCGAATATAGCACTGTTACTTGTTTTATTTAAAATGACACAAAATTTTTGTTAATAATTATTAATTTTTATTTAGGAAACATTGTTAAAATAAAAAAGTAGCTTAAGCTGTTCTGTTGTATGCGGAGATTTACTTTAGTTTTCTTTAATTAATATTTATTTTTTTATTATATTATCAGTTTGAGAGTCTTCCCTAATCGACCAACAAAAATCTGCAAGCATTCCTTCCGATGGATTTCCATTATAACGCTTCTCTGTATGTAACATATCTAGATGGAACCTTTCACCTTGTTCGTCTGATACAGCACCAAGATTATCCGGAATAAAATCTATATGCGATTCCAAAAAATTAATGAGAGTAGTTGTTCGATAATTTCATGGTTGTTTTCAGCTTTTCAGTTTCCCAAAAAATTGTGGCACACATTCACAAAAGCTGTCCATGCTCTTTCTTCCACATCATTCAATTTCGTTCTAAAGACGTCGTCCTTCATAAGCTTTAGCATCGCTGATTCTAGGAAATTTGCTCTTAATGTATAGAAAGCCTTCACCGTCCCTGTTCATTTATTTGATAAAATTTTTCATTGCGCCTATATGAAGAGGAGGCAGAAGAATTTGTTCTTTTTGAATTAAAGGCTCCTCTGCGTTTTTTTCTCCTGGAATAAAATTTAATCTTTTCGTCCAAATTTGAACATTGTAGTGTTTTTATTTCGCGCGGCTATCCCATTCATATAAGAAGCAACAAAACTTAGTATATCCACTTTGCAATCCATTTAACATTGCTACGACTTTCAAATCTGCATGAGTAATGTGAATATTTAATTTTTTATAGTATCATCTTCATGGTACAACAGTCTTCTTTCATATTTCTTGCATACGCGAGTGGGACCGATGAAAATTTGTTGCCATTGTGAAGTAAAACGGCTTTCAAACTTGTTTTGGAGAAATCAATAAAAAGCCGCCAATCCTTAGATTTGTGAATGAAACACAGTTGTCGCAAAAGTCCATCAGCATTCTCACAAAATACCAAACCTTCCTCTCTGCTGAAATAACTCAAAAGAGGTTGTTCTCTGTTTCGAAAGTACGATACGTTAACATCCTTTTGCACCAAATTCCATTATTTTTATTGAGATGCAAGAAGCTCAGACTCTTTTTTTGAGAGCCCTAATTTACGAACTAAGTTATTCATATCAGTTTGATTCGGAAAATAAGATTTACTCGTTGAACTTCCAAATGAATGCGAAGAAACTTCAATGCTGGCGTAAGTGTATTCAGTTGCTAGAGAAAGCCCATCTTCTTCATCGTCTGTAGGAGGCAATGGAGGTAAAATTTTACTTGTAAACTGGTCATTTGACGCTTAAAGTATTTGGATATATAATTTTTTTTTTGGGTTTTTTCGTAATTCCACGTGTTATAGTACAGCAAAAGCAGCAATCATTTTGGTGACTTTGTGGTTGACTCGAAATCGCTGGCTTCAAAGACTTATGACTTCCCCTTAGCCAACCTCCGAGAGACAGCTACCACAACATATTTTTGGCAGCCAATTTTTATCTCTATCATCGATAGCAAACCCAAAATAATGGCGATAACAATCTCTAATCTTAAAAGATATTGTCTCCCGTTGAGAACTTAAAGTTAGATTGCCACATACGTAACAAAATAAGTTTGGGATTTGTTACAAATCCCTGACATTTTGTAATATGAAAGCCTTTGTGGATTCTTTAATTGCTTCATTTCTTTACACAATAACAAAGTACACTATAAAATCTATTTACTGTTGCCGATTTTAACCGCACGATATTCAAATTAAAAGTGACTCACTTATTGTCCATCAGAATCTACCCTTATGTTCTTAATTTGAAATCACAGGTAATTGAAAAATACCGTTATAATTTTTAATTCCAAGAACCATGCAAAATACCGTTGAACTTTAGTTCCATTACCTGCTCAGCTAACGAAATACTATATCATATGTAACGCTGGTTGCATTACAATATTGGGTACCTGCGGTAAATTGACAATAATATCTTCATTTTGTAACCGATTTTTATGGTTTATGGCTTCTTTTATTTTTGAGATAAGTAGCTCTCAGAAAAAAGTGCAAAATGTTGAATATTTGCTTTATATTTTTTTTAATTTAATTTTTAAATTGAAAAATATCACGAATTGTGCACGAAAAAATTTTTTTTCTCCATTAATTTCTGAATAATTCCAAAGCGATAAGAGATAGAGAAAAATTCTATTGAACTAAATTAAATACAATTTCCTTACACATCTTCTGGTGGTTTATTTTTGAAAATCGGATGACTCGTTTTCGAGTAATGATGAAATATGTCTCCGTACCTGACTAATTTAGGGCAAAAAATTTTCCCGATCTGATGGTAAATAACCGACAACGGATTTGAGTTCAGCGCATCAAAATACATATAGTCCACATAGTTTTATTTAATGGAGGATTTTGCTGCTGAGCAGTGTTATTTATATTGTTACAGATTTATTTTTAAATAGCTTAATTTACATTATAATTTTATTTTAGTTGTAGTAGTTTAAGTTACAGTAGTTTTGTTTATATTAGTTAACTAGCCGAACCCGGCGCGCGTCGCTACGCCCCTTAATGAATCGAAATGCATTCTGAATTTTAATTGAATATCAAGTGCAAAAACCTAAAACTTATAATTTTTTTATGGGCGTGGCATTGCCCACTTTTATAATCACGAAATTGTAAAGTCGTAACAGCTCAATATGTGTGCAAAGTTTCAGAAGAAGCGGACCAGTGCAAGTACCTCAAAATTATAATTTTTTTTATGGGCGTGGCCCTGCCCACTTTTCTAGTCACGAAATTGTAAAGTCATAACAGCTCAATATGTGTGCAAAGTTTCAGAATAATCGGTCCAGTGCAAGTACCTAAAAATGATACCTATTTTTTATGGGCGTGGCACTGCCCACTTTTCTAATCACGAAATTATTTAGCTATGACAGCTCAATGTGTGTGCAAAGTTTCAGAAAAATCGGTCTGGTGCAAGTACCTCAAAATTATAACCTTTTTTTATGGGCGTGGCCCTGCCCACTTTTCTAGTCACGAAATTATATGGTTGTGACAGCTTAGTATGTGTGCAAAGTTTCATAAAAATCGGTCCAGTGCAAGTACCTCAAAATTAAAACTTTTTTAGGGGCGTGGCCCCGCCCACTTTTCTTATCACGAAATTATTTAGTCATGACAGCTCGATATGTGTGCAAAGTTTCAGAAAAATCGGTCAAGTGCAAGTAGCTAAAAATGATAACTAATTTTTATGGGCGTGGCACCGCCCACTTTTTTCCACCCATAAACACTCCCCGGTATGTGTACAACAACTTACCAAAGTTTGAGCCCGATCGGTTTTACAGTTTCAGAGTCTATAGCTAACACACACACACACACACACACACACACACACACACACACACACACACACAGAGTTTCACTTTTATATATATAGATTTCGCTGGTTGTTCGAACATGATGTTAAGTTGTGTGCAGCCGATGTGAGTTATTATGTGCAGCATACTCTTAGGCACTTTTATTATTCCTGCATATTACTTAACATTAACATTACGTCTTAATTTAAATGTAACGGTTTTCGAATGAACTGGTGTGTACATACGGGAACTTTGTCGAATGTTATCGAACACCACTATGTTACTATAAATAGCCGAACAACACAGCTAACATGTTTAGTACAACAGTAGAGCTTGTTAAGTGTGAGCTAACAGTGTTTCAGTGTTTATTAAAATTGTATAACAATAAGTGAAATAAGTAAAGTGCTACAAAACAATATCTGAGTGTGTTTAAGTAAATAAAGTGCTCTTAATTTTATAACGAATTTCAAGTGTTTTGATTGCAATAAAAGAACTCACCGTTTATTTAAAGGAAATAAGGCAACATTTATAAAAAGGCATAATCCTAACAATATAGATACGAACTTATTTTTATCCTATCCGACAGCTGTGTTGCATTTTATGTAGAAAAACAATTTTATTGAGTTTTAACCATATATTTTATACATATATTTCAACGGACAATCTAATTTCTAAAAAATTTCCAAATTAGATTTTTATAAAATCTAGGAGTAATATGTTCTATCAATGTGTAATAAAATACAATGTTTCACCGAGATCAATTATTTAGAAATTTGATTTTTAGAGCCCCAAAGTGTAGAGAGCTTCTAAGCTTAATTAAAACAAAACCTTGCATGCTGACACATAGAAAAAAAGAAATAATAAAATAATAATTTTTGAAAATATTTTAATAAAAATTTTCAACAATATATGGTGGGAAAATTATTTTCAAAGACATATTTTTTGTTCTGGCGATATAAGAAAATATAAAATTTTTACCATATAATATATGACCAATCTACATAAAACCCATATTGATATACAATGTTTCATTATTATATTAAAAAATGTATATTCTTAACACAGTGACATCAGTGAATAGGAAAATAGATCTGAATGTAAACAAGTAAGAGCACTATATTCGGCTGGGCTGAATCTCTTATACCCATCACCAATTAGATGTTCTTTTATAGCACAGAATTTATTATTTTGTTATTACCAGTAATCGCTACGGAATAATATCTTTATAGTAAAATATTTATACTTTCTTTGTATAACTTCGATATGCTAGTAAAATGTTTTCGAAATTTAAGTCTTTCAATGAAAGTGGACGTTAAAGTAGGCGTGTCAACAAAGTATCTGCTAATAAATACAACTGAGATAGTTCAATATAATCTTTAATTCTTCCAACATCTTTATTCATAGAGAAATTATATGAATTTGAGATAAAACGTTATATGGGAGGTGGAAGTAAAAGTGGGCGTGTCACATTTATTTTCCGTTAGTACAAAGCCTTTGACCAACCATACATCTAGTTTTGCCAAAAATATAATGTTTTAAGTTTTGAATATACCGAAAAATACACTGCACGGTATAAATTTTTGTACGTTTTAATTTATAACACCTTTTCTAATTAATATTTTTTAGCAATTTTTGGAGAAAAATTGTTTTTTACTCAGGAAATATACAGTTGAAATTTCATGACTGCATCAATGCGTTTGGACACAATTACCATTTATTCAATATTGGAAGGGCATGGTTTTTTTTACCTTCTCTTGCATTACGAGCTACAACTCTCTTTCTAATATTCCAGAATTAAGAAATATTCTGGCGAAATTTGAGCCCCCTAGCTTTTTCGGTACGAACTCTATCGTGCTGTCAACAGACGGACAAACATAGCTAGATCGTCTAAAATGAAACCCCGATTCAGAATATATATACTTCATAGGGTCCTTAAGTTTTAATTTTTAAGTATTCAATTAGTCAAGCCCTTTAATTTGATACCCATATTGATGGAGTTAAAAAAATTCGATCCGCCATTTTGTTTTAGACGCCGTCTTGGATTTTACGTTTTTTAATAATTAACTGTATTCTACTTGTCAAACTCTTTCATTTGATACCAATATTGAGGGTGTTCAAGAAGTGATATTTTAAAATACCAGATTTGACCCATATATAAATTTATTGTCCGCCATTTTGTAGTGGCGGCCATCATGAATTTGAATATTGTTATTTCATGTTATTTGATATATATACATATATATGATATATATATATATGATATATATATATATATATATATATATATATATATCATTGAATTAGTACGAACATTTATTTAACGATAATCATATCGTTAAAAACAGTTAACAACAATTTTATCGATTTCGGTATTCAGTAACATAATTTAACGCCAGCTGTTATTGTTATCTAAACGACAATAATTTTTGGTTGTTTCTTTTATCGACAGAAAGTTGAACTCTATACCCGACTCAAAAACCACTTGTCTAAGTCTCGGCTATGGCGCGACTACCTGTATGTTAGTGGTGAATTTATTTACCACGTCATTACCACAAGTTTTTTTCAATGCTTGCCTTTAGCTTAAGATGTCAGTAAAGCAGTTTTTGCAATTACGCAGATGCCTATATATCACATGTTTTTTTATTTTTTTTAAACAAGTTTAAAGTAGTGTGGGGGTCCTGAGCACTTTATAAAATGGGAAAAACCTACCAATCTAAATGAGTAGAGATTTGTCGCATCTTGTAGTGATCTGATCCCGTACACTACTTCTGACCCTAGGGGTTCTTAGAACGTGAACCAAATAAAAATAAGATAGGGCGGTTCCCAAAATAAAACCAAAAACTGAAAAACGAAGACAAAGAATTGATAGTTACGGTGCAGAGCATAATAAACTCAGTACCGGCGACTAATGGTGGTGAGCAAACAGGCCCCGGTCGTCATCAAATGGCTGTAAAGAAACAACTTTGGAGGTGAGCAACTTGGCTTCCGTTATTAATAAAGCATCAAGAAGAATAGAGAACGAGGTATCGGATCCAAGGGTGAGCTTTAAGCATCCCCAGCCACACAAGACAGGCAAGGACTCCGACACCTCTGACTCAAATATAGAAGATGCTGACACTACGGTGTTATGCACAAAGGGTACCTCTGAGGTAGACAAAATGGTTGAGGAAGTAAGTGCAAGCATTGCCAAACTCACCACAGATAAAATAAGAACTCTCTCCGGAGCGCAGCAAAGGAAGACTGCCAAAAAGAAACAGAGAGTAAATAAGAAAGGTTAGCGGGATGTCCTTAAAGAGAAAGACTGATCTACACCCATTTCTACCGAAAAGGACAAAAGAGTTCGATATCCAGAGGAACAGACCACCGTTGACAATACTAAAAAGAAAAAAAATTACCAGCATGGAAGTAAAACGGTTAACATTTGCCAACTCCCGAAAGAAAACCCTCCGGCCAATCTGAAAAGAGAAGGGAATGAAACAAAAGCAAACAGGCGAAGGCGGTAACTAAAAACACAAGTGATGATGGAACAGCCAGAAAAAAAACTCCACTATCACGTAAAAGAAAGCCGGAAGAGAAATCGGCTAAGGAGCAACCCACGTATGCTAAAGTGGCCAGAAGGAAGATGACAGAGGAGATATGCTATGCTGTTATCGATTCCAATAGCGCATCGGGTAAAATTCCAATGGCACATCAGAAAGAAATGGAGAATGTCATAAATGAGAGGATTATGCAGTATGTTCTGGAAGCAGATGATAATGCTCCACAAATCCATATAGAAAGCTCTAGGTTCACCAGGGAAGTACTGTTTCTACATTAAGAATTAGACACCATCGCACATATCATGAAAGACCTAGTGGGAGGCATACCAGCCCCGTGGGAGGGTGGCAAACTTGCCATGGTTAGAAAGGCCGATATCCCATCCCTAACCAAGGTTTAATTTTTCGTTAAAGGTTGGGGCAGCAAATTAGATAGCAAAGCCATGTTGAGAATCATTGGCAAGCAAAATTGAGGTCTGGAGGTGGACAAATGGGATGTTTTCCATCGTGAGGAAACGGACGATGGCACCCTAGTAATAGTAGGAGTGGATAAACCCTCCATGTCTTACCTCGAGAAGCAAAAGCGGAAGGTGTACTTCGCGGGCACAATTATTTTCTTCAAAATGATAAGACGAACATTGGTTGGACACATAATCAAACGGAGAAGAAAAATCCCGAAGACAAGGCTAAGGGGGCTAAAGTGCCTTTATTAACAGAATTAGGGAAGAGGTAATTGATGTGACTATATGTTCAGAAAATTTGATTGATGAAATTTGCGATTGGCACGTATCTGATAAGTACTCTTATTCGGCTCATCGCTATATTTTCATGCCCTTAACTCATTCGCCACCGGAACCGGTGACTTTAAGGAATAAGGCCAGAACAGACTGGCCAGATTTTAGATTAAGTCTGCAACATAAACTCGAAATTTATCCGGAACCGGATGTAATTCTGGGCACGATAGATTCGATGGTGGGAAGGCTGACTGCCAATTTTAAGGAAACCTTTGAGGAGCACTGTCCACTCCGACAAAGGCGAACCCCGGGAGAAAAGCCCTGGATGACAGGGAACTGATTAATCTCAGGAAAGAAGCCTGAAGGCTTTTTAACAGAGCCTATCGGAAGAAACAGTCAGTATATTGGGACGATTACAATGAAAAGCTCAGAATATACAATAAAGCACTAGGAATCACCAAACGCAGATCCTGGAGGCTTTTTTGCAATCATACATAAAGACAGCGTGAATGACATTTTTAGAATTAAGAAATTCCTATCAAAAACCCATACCCAAGCGGAAACCCTCGTTGATTCAAACGGGAAAAGGTCGGAAACGATGAAAGAGATATTAGGAATACTGATAGAGGCACACTTCCAAGCGGAAATGGCGGATGATGGAGAAAATCCTCACCTCCATGATGAGAGTGCAACGACGGATATAATTATAACCGCCAATATGGTCAGAGAGGCGGTAAATAGTTTCTTGCCATATAAGGCACCAGGGCCGGACGGTATTTTTCCGGCTCTCCTACAAAGTAGCACTGACCTAATCGATATAAGGCTGGCGAACATTTTCACTACTTGCCTAAGATATGCGTATACCCCTGTGGAATGGAGGGAGGCGAGAGTCATTTTTATACCTAAACCAGGAAATATCATTCTTATTGAAAACCATGGATCGTATCGTCGATGGAATGGTTAGAAAACGAATACCAGGCGATTCAATGAAATTAGGACAACACGCCTATATCAAGGGCAGATCTACTGAGACTGTTCTTCAGGAAGTTGTTTATCATATAGAAACATCCTTCGACCTGGGTGTGTATACCATAGGCGTATTAATAGACATAACGGAGCTTTCAATAACTTAATGACCTCGAGTCTTATCGGTTCCTTAGAGAACTTAGGGTTAGGCCATGTCTTAATTGCATACACTAGTGATATGTTAAGGGACAAAGTATGTCGAGGAATACCGCAGGGAGGTATTTTATCCCCACTATTAGGGGTAACTATAATACATAGTCTACTGAGGATTCTATCGAACGAGGGATTCAAGCCTATCTGTTACGCAGATGATGTTGCGATACTGATCATGGGGACGAATCCAAATTCTTTATGTATGAGAGCAACGGAGGCTTTAAATATATCCTATAACTGGGCAAAAGAGCGAGGGCTCAATGTCAACCCGGACAAGACTGAAATCTGTTTGCTTACGAGAAAGAGGAAAATACCGCTGCATAGCTATCCCATCTTTCGGAATAAGACAATTAAGATTGATAAGAAGGTCAAATGCCTAGTACTTGATTGAAGACTATCCTGGCAGGACCACATTGATTGTAAGGTAGAAGCTCAAAAAATATGGGCCCTCTGCAGAAGAGTAATAGGCTTAAAGTGGAGCATAAGCCCAAGGATGACACATTGGCTATATACGAGTGTACTGCGGCCGATAATGACGCATGCTTCGTTAGTGTGGTGGACATCCTTAGAGAAGAAGATGAATATAAAACCTCTTCAAAAGATTCAGAGATAGTGCTGCATTAGTGTTTGCGGCGCAATGATGACCACATCGACAAATTCCATTCAGAATATATTATCCATTTGGCCAAAACAAATACAGGTAAAATATGAAACGGCCTTAGCTACCACAAGAATTATGGCAATAGATGAATGGCTTATAAGAGAACATAAGACCAGATACCAAAGAATAACGGATATCTCACCGATGCGAAATATTACGGAAGTACCATGTGATAAAATCGCGATGAGATATGAGAATACTAATTGCATCACCATAATACCAGAAGAGGGAGAATGGGATGAAATAATCAGGATGGGAAACACCAAAGGAATCGAAATACTTCCGTCTACCAGATCACAATACCATAATCCAGGCTGAGATCATGGCGATTACAGAAGGAATTAAATGGATACAGGAAACGAATAGCGAAGCCCCGATTCGTATCTTTACGGATAGCCAATCAGTGATTATGACATTGAGAAAGGATAAAGTTGAATCCCGGAACGTCCTGCAATGCAAGAGAGAGATAAACTCATATGCAAATTGTGAACATCTGGAGATAATATGGATACCAAGCCATCACGGGCTGATCGGTAACGAGAAAGCCGACTAATTATACAAAATGGGAGCTCTTCTGAGTACTATAACTTTGGAGAATGCTAAACCCTTAAAGCGACTTAAGGATGAACTTAAATGTTGGGCGATGGAGGAACATGTCATAAAATGGCAAAGCACTGATGCCGGTAAGGTGGCAAGATCACTATGTGGTGACCCAAATCTTGGAAATCAAAGGAGATTCTGAGACTAAGTGGACCAACACTTAGGAAGCTAACCAGTGTAATTACAGGTCATACGGAGTTGAGAACCCATCTAGCTCGCATAGGATTATCTGAGGAAACAACATGTAGAGCATGTCCTGCGTTTGGGCATATTAGGCGCGAGAATTTTACAGTGGATACTATGCCGAACTTGGAATACCTGGGGATCTCGAACTGGAGATTCATAAAGAGTTATATTGAGGGGACTGTGTTCTTGAACTAGTCCGTTATATATGTGGAATTATGTTTATGGGTTTTGTTTGGGAATTCCGTTTTCCATATGGAGCGCACAACATGACAACTGGGCACAAGTGTATACCTGTCATGGGTTTGGGCTTTTAGTAAACCTCTTTTTAAACCTAACCTATATATTCCCTTGTGCACCACAGGTGAAGGGTATAAAAACTATGTAAGATATTACTAATCCATTAATAACACAGCCCGACAAAATTAGAAAAGATTTTTGCTTCTTTGAATTTATCAACTGATTCCAGTTAATTTTGGTGCGCTGAATTAAAATCTGTAATCACTTTGTCTCTATCAGCTCTAGTTTTCACGATATAGCTTTTTTTAAGTATTTAAAAAGTAAAACTTTTCCATAGGAATTAAAAAAAACAAAGAAGAAATCTTTGTTGATAAATTCAAAGAAGCAAATTGAGTGCAGCCCTGTGTAATTTTAAAAATTTCTACTGAATATGATCTAAATATTCGACATTAAGAAATCTAATATTTAATTAATTAAATCTGTTGTAATTTGTATTCAAACAAATCTACTGTCATGTGTTTCATCATAGTCAATACAAGACACACTTACTATATTCAAAACACTTGTTAAACGAGACAACAACGGACGGAAAAATGTAATGTAAAGAAAGCAAAAAAAATAACAGCAAAATTAATTTGCAAACCAATAACTCATACAACTACACTCATGTGTATTAAATGCAATCAATACGAAAATTTGAATTAACTGACAGACCAACTAACTGAGTGATTGCAAGCGATTAAAAACATGTGCGCAAATTTTAATCATTCTATTACACCAGACGCACATGGTTCACTTGAACTACATATCATACAGCAAAGCGACAGGAAGAGTACATTTAAAGCTAGCACACACATATTGCCATATATAAAAAGTAACTTACATATATACATAGATGAGTGGTACACATTCTTAAGGTTTAGATTTTTTTTAATCGAAATCTACTATCTACTTAATAATTCGCTAACTTAGGCTTCGTTGTTAAAATTATTTAAATATGGATTGTTGTAGTTTGTTAACTATTGCAACTTGTCAAAAATTACACATGTACTTACATTCATATTTGCTGTTTTAACTAAAACACTAGTTTTTATTGTACAAAGCAGAACAGTTTTGCAATAACACATGATGAGGAAAAACGCATGTTCGCTACTACTTACGACTACGAGATAAGAAAAAAATTCGTAGGAAACAGCGCAATATAGGAGGGTTGATTGAGAATGTGGGAATTTGAATTGTATAATCTTAAAGCATTAAGTAAAATTTTTTAAAAGATTACGTAGCAATACTATTAATGCTGGCTTATTAAAAAAGTCTTATTTACATTAAGGCATATTAATGGTAAACCTGATTTAACAAACAACTCTTGTATAATTTACATAATTTTTTAAGAGTATGTATGTAACACCTTAACTGCAATAAACACACACACATATACCATTTACTCACTTACGCTACTTAGTGATCATGAATCGATTAAATGATCGATCATTCACTTAAATATTTTTAAAATCTATAAATCGTTTTTACACCCTTCACCTGTGGTGCACAAGGGTATACATAGCTTTGTCATTCCGTTTGTAATTTCTACAATTGTCATTTCCGACCCCATAAAGTATACATTTTCGGAAAGCCTATGAATAGATGAGTCGATTAAGCCCTGACCGTCTGTCTTTGTGTTGGTTAATATCAACTTTTAGAAGCAACCATATTTTCCTCAGATCTGTGTATGGTACAATCTTTTGAAAATATCCGCGAATGAATCGTTATTGAAATTCAGCACAATCGCCCCGCCCCATAACTTTCTGAGATATGATCAAATAAACACGGCTACCTCTTTTTTCCCATATTTTTACAGTTAACTACGCAAAAATTTAAAATCAAGGATGGCGTCGAAATCAATAAGGAAAAATGGCGTATAACATGAAATATAGGTTAAGCTACAATGTGAGATTATACCTATGTACATGATGGTGAAGGGTATTATCAGATTCGACACGGCCGAATATAACACTCTTACTTGCTTAATTTCATATCGCATAAACACTTGTATATACAACACTTATTTGTAATTTTTTTTAGGTTTTCTAATAATCATTTAATTAATAATGTTGTTATTAGTTAAAGCAATGAAGTGTTATTTGATTTAGTAAGTTGGAGGGGTTTTTTATACCAACCACCCAAAAAAAATGTTGGGAGTATATTCATTTTGCCATTCTGTTTGTAACACATCGAAATATCCATTTTAGATCCCATGAAGTAGGTATACATATATCTTCTGAATCGTAGTTTAATTTTATTACAATCTAAGTAGCTATGTTCATTAGTCTGTCCGTCTGTTGAAAGCTCAAACCAAAAAAACTAGGGGCTAAAATTGCCAGAATATTTCTTCTACACAAGGTTTGTTTGGTATTGAAAATGGGCTAAATCGGAATATTAGGAAGAGAGTTGTAGCTCGTAATGCAAGAGTACGTCAAGAAAACGATTTACTTCTAACATCGAATTAAATACAATTGTGTCGAAACAAATTAACGTAAAACCATGAAATTTCAAATGTATATTTCCTGAGTAAAAAAATAATTTTTTCCGAAAATTGCTAAGTTTATGAAATAGAAAAGAAATTATAGATCCAAATGTACGAAATTTTATACCGCACAGAGTTTTTTTAAAACGTTATAAAACTGACAAAATTAGATGTATGATTCTGAAATTTTGCAAACATAGCTTTTTGGTCAAAGGCTTTGTATTAAAGAAAAATAAATGTGACACGCCTACTTTTACGCCCACCTCCCATATATCGCTTTACCTTAAGTTCATATAATTTCTCTATGAATAAAGATTTTTTAATAATAAGAATTTCGTACATATAGCTTCCTAATCAATGTCATTAATATGCCAGAAAATGACACGCCCACTTAAACGCCTACCTCCCAGATAACGCTTTATCTTAAATTCATATAATTTCTCTATGGACAAAGTTTTTTGAAGAAAAAAGGACTTTATTAATATATCTAAATTTTGTTTATTAACAGAAACTATACCGACACACCTAAGACGTGAAAGTGATACATATTATATTATTCCATAGCGATTACTGTTAATAACAAAATAATAAATTTTGTGCTAAAAAAAAGTCTATAAAATTAGTGGTGGGTATAAAAAATTCGGCACAAATATAGTGCTCTTACTTGATTTTTTTTTTTGTTATTGCTCCCGCCATATTACGTACTTAGTATTAATTTTAAATGTTTTATTCATGTAATTTAAGTTTGCAATGATTCATTCGAATTTTGTTATTGCTAGGTTTTTGTTATAATTCTTAATGATTGTTAGAATCGTTTTAATGACATTTGACAAGAAGATCAATGACATTTTGCTTGTAAAAATTAATTGTCTAAATAAAAAAAATTAAAGCGAAAATAAAAAGTGTATTGCAAAACGGCAAATAATAAAAAAGTATTCCATATGTAAATTACGTGTTTACATTAATATTAAACAAAAAACTTGTTCTTATTGAAATTATATATGCGTATGTATTTTCTTTTAAAAATAAATAAACTAATTAAATCTAATAAGGTTTAAATATAAAGTATTGTGTCAAAGTATAAATAAAAAAAGAAGATAGCTAAATTCAGTTGTGGCAATCTTTTATACCCACCATCATTTGATATACTTTTATAGCACAGAATTTATTATTTTGTTATAAACAGTAATCGCTATGGAATAATATCTTTATGCTAAAATATATATTACTTTCTTTGTATAACTTTGATATGCTAGTAAAATGTTGTCGTAATTAAAGTCTTTCAATGAAAGTGGACGTTAAAATAGGACGTCAATATATTCCTTAATTCTTCCAAAATCTTTATTCACAGAGAAATTATATGAATTTGAGATAAAGCGTTATATGGAACGTGAGCGTAAAAGTGAGCGTGTCAGATTTATTTTTCTTTAATACAAAGCCTTTGACCAAAAAGCTATGTTTGCAAAATTTCAGAATCATACTTCCAACTTTGTCAGTTTTATTACGTTTTAAATTTTTAATATACCAAAAAATACTCTGAGCCATATAAATTTTCGTAAGTTTTGATCCATAACTCCTTTCCTAATTCATAGATTTTGGCAATTTTCGGCGAAAAATATTTTTTTTACTTCGGAAAAATACATTCAAAATTTCATGACTTATTCGATGTTGGAAGGACACGGTTGTTTTGACCTACTCTTGCATTACGAGCTATAACTCTCTTCCTAATATTCCGATTTAGTCCATTTTCAAAACCTTGTGTATAAGAAATATATTTTCGGACCGACCTCTATCGTGCTTTCAACAGACGGACGGATATATCTACATCCTCAAAAAATGAAACCCCGATTCTGAGTATATATACTTTATGGATATTTCGATGTGTTCAAAACGGAATGACAAAATGAATAAAAAAACATTTAAAAAGAAATGCAATTAATTTGTTTTAATTTGATATCTCAGTAAGGTATTGAGTTTTATAATGCATACCATGGAAAGTACAAAATATATTATTAACAATTATATTTATTTGGTTGTTGGGTTTAAGCTGGTTTATATGCATTTCACTGGTGCTTATGCCAGATCATCAGTAAACCTTTACCCAAATTCTTGAAAAAGTTTAAAATTTTTATAAGTTATATTTTTAAATTCTCATTAACAAAATGAGAATTCAAAAATAAAACAAAAAAACTATAAAAAACTTTTTCAAAAACCCAACCAACAATTTTTCAATTTTAATTTATTTATAAACTTATAAAACTTATAAAAATTTTAAACTTTTTCAAGAATTTGGGTAAAGGTTTACTGATGATCTGGCATAAGCACCAGTGAAATGCATATAAACCAGCTTAAACCCAACAACCAAATAAATATAATTGAAAAATTATGGGAGCATATCCTAAATAATTTAGTAAATATTATTAACAATATTATCTTAGGACAAGTAAACGTTTTTGTATTGGGAAAAGAAAAAATATCAATCAGCTTTTAAACAGTTTTGTCAGTGGTCAGTGGTCAAGTGTTCTTAATTCTTTAAATTATTTTCAAACACATGGTGTCATGGCGAATTCATACTGGTGATATGATGGGAAAGCATTTTGTCAAAATATTTTAAATACGCCTTGATTTCATTTATTGATGCAGATATGGAAAACAAGATTTTGGTTTCGGTATTAAACAAATAACTTGTTTGTACTTTTTTAATAAATGTATGATTATTTATTGCCTTTGCATCATTTATCATGTGTTTCACAAATCAGATTTTATTAAATTATTAATAGATAAGATAAATTTTCCATCGCCCATAAACGAATTTTCCTTTACAGAAAACATCCCCTAAAAAGTTTCTTTGTTGTATCAATTCGCCTTTGCAAATATATGAATATGTATACCTTCAAATTGTCGTTATTTTTTTCAAATTTATTTTCTGAGTTAGTAAAAACTTTATTTAACATTTTACATATAACTTTTATTACGAATATTTAAAACTATTTAATAAACTATAAGTACTAAGTAATATGTTTAAAGTACTAAGTAAAATTCAGTTCTAAGTATTTACGACTTAATAAAGAGCTGCATCGAATGTTCTTAAAGTTATGTGTTCTATTCCACACTACTTTTAAACACTATATTTCAGTGCACATATAAATATCAAAACATTACACCTACTAAAATGAATTAATCATCACATGAAAAGTTTTACCATAGAGATTTGTTAGTGTTTGTATTGTCAAAAAATTAAAAATTTTAAAACATAAAAAGTGACAATGAAATAAAGAAACAGAAAATCATGAAAAATTATCAAAAACAATAGGACACTTACAAAAAACGTAAAATATATTAAACAGTAGTGTTACCAAATAATTAGAGAAAACAATTTCTTAGTTATAAGCGATTTAGTACATATGAGCTTCATATTCATGACAAAATGCAAATGTTTCTCTGTGTGAAAGTTTTTCTTTGGTCTAGATCCAGCATTAGAACAATCGAATTTATTTAAAATGTTCTAATTCAATGATATATATATGTTTTTTTTGACCTGTTGATGAACTGCAAATTGGTTAAATAATCAAGCTCAAGGTCTGTTTTTAATAATTTTCTTTATTATTAATTTTGTTCAATATTTCGCCATCCAACGGTTGGCATCTTCAGGAATCTTAAACTATTACATAAAATAAAAAACAAAGTCAAAATTTTTTTAAATATATTACGTACAAATATATAAAATAAAGAACTTACAAACGAGTGACAATAATTAAATTAACAACACAACATAATTGTAACACATTTAACAACTTCTTTTGTTTATTAAGTGTTTGTAGCTTTGTGATGAATTCTCAATATCAGTTTGAAAGTTCAATCGTTGTTGTTGTGGATATTTATGATATGTAACATTTCAAGTGTGTATCAGTGATGGTATATGAGAATTTCAGTCTTGTGCCAAAATTTTAGCTAAAAAGTGCCAAAACATCTTAAAAAGTGCCATAACAAACATGTCATGTCTACATATTTAAAAAAATGAAATCCATTTATTCAATTTTATTATTATATATGTAAAAAAAATTTTCTAACTTCAATATTTAAAAAACTTATACAGATAAATTATATATACTGTGAGCGTCAAAAAAAGTGTACACAAATATTTTTTAAAATATTGTTTTTATTTCAGTATTTTCATTTATGATAAAGTTTTACATTTAGGTACTTTAAAATCAGTATTTAGTTATCTACCTTATTCTAAACAAAACAGCAAAAATATTAACAACAACAAAAGTTTTACAACAAAAATAAAAAATAATTCATTATTTACGCGTCAAAAAAAGTGTACAAACTGTTTTAAAATGAAAATAAAATCGATTTAGTATTTAGTTGATTTTGCTTTTTCCTTAATTACGGTCTTCTGGGCATCGATTCTACTAATTTTTTAGTTATATCGGATGAAATTTTCTGCCATTCCTCCATTATAACGGATTTCAGCATATCCTTATTGCTAATTGTCCTTTTTCGGACTTGGCGGTCCAAATGCTCCCGCAAATGTTCAATTGGATTTAAGTCCGGTGATTGTGGAGCGGTACAGGAGCCATTTTTTTACTATATAGGATGTATGTTTGGGGTCGTTGTCCTGTTGAAAAATCCAAGATCCTTCCAACCCCAATTTCTCCACACTGACCGGCACGTTGTTTTGCAAAATGTTCAGGTAGTCCATCTTATTCATTGTACTTTCAATAAAAACCAAATTGCCAACTGCGTTTGCCGCCATACATCCCCACACCATCACCGAACCCCCTCTATGCTTAACCGTGGTTATTAAATTTTGGTCAGCATATTCATTGTTTTTTGTTCTCCATACTTTAACTGGTTTTTTCTGGCCAAACAGCTCAAATTTACTTTCATCACTAAAAAGCACATTATTCCAGAATGAAACATCTTTATATTCATACTTTTTGGCGTATTGTAGGCGTCTTTTTTAATTAACTGGTGATATTAGTGGTTTCTTTCGTGGGAATCGACCATGTTACTCGTTTTCGTGTAATGCTCGTCGTATTGTACTGGCACTTACGGTAGTTTCTGATGTTGCCGAAACTTTCTCTGATATTTTAACGGCACTTTTAAAAGGATTATTTTTTACATCGCACACTATAGATCTTATTTCAGCCTCCTTTAAAAGTTTTCGCCGGCCCGACCCTGGACGATTTTCTATTTTGCCGTATTTTTCGTTTTTATCAACAATTTTTTTTTGCAGTATTGTGGCTTCTGTTTATAATAGAGCCAATTTCTCTGAAAGTTTTTCCTTCATTCCGAAGTTTTATTACTAATTCTCTAATATCACTAGAAGTTTGTTTACCAATCCCAAAAAAATAAAAATTTACTTCACACGAGGAGATCTTACTCTGCCGATCACAATTAATTTACATAAAACAATAAAAACGTTTCAGTAGAATGCTAAAATAAAGTAAACAACCAAATATAACGGTATTCTTTTACAGTAGCACACCGCTGAAATGATGCACATGCAACATGTACACTTTATTTTGATGCGTAAAATATGGATTCGAATTTGTTTTTGCTCCATCATTTATGTATTTGTAAGAAATTTCTCATTGTGTTTCTATAGCTAATTAGAGATTAGTATACTAATATTAAAAACCCTAGAATGATAAATTTAGTCATATCTTAAAAGACTAAAAAAAATACTTAATTGTAGAAAAAGTTTTTGTACACTTTATTTTGACGCTCACAGTAAATACTAGCTTGTGCCCACGACTTTTACGACATTTACAACACAAACTGGGATGTGTTATGATGAGCTTGCCAACGACTTGGCGTTATTATCGCGATAAAAAGTAGCCTATGTGTTAATCTAGGTTGTTATCTATCTATGTGCAGAATTTCATTTAGTTCCGTTTAGCCGTTTTTGCGTGATTGAGTAACAAATATCCAAACACACAAACATTCACATTTATTATATTATTATAGTAGGATTATTATTTATTAAATATACACACATGTATTTTATATGTAATGTTAAATAATTATTCCAAAATAGGGATATATTAAATATATATTGGTAAATAACATTAAATATATCGATGCCTTACTTCCTCAACCTCGTATCTTAAAAAATAAAATTTTTCAGGAGAGAAAAAAAAACGGTGTAATTTTTTATACTTCTGTGTTTGGTTAAAAGTTTATATGCAATTATTAAGGAATTGATTGTATTTATGTATATTAGTAGTAATAATATACTAATCTATTTTAGTTAAGGGAGAAAAAGCATTTATTTCTTATTATTAAAAAATATATTTCTTAAAAACTAAGTAAAATTATATATTTTTAATTGTTTGAAAAAGTGTCAAAATTTTATTGAGCGTGCCATAGTGCCATTAAACAATCAATAGTGCCAAAAATGGCACAATTGTGCCACTTTTGCCAACAGTGGTGTGTATCTCTTATTGTACCTCTCTTCAGTTTGTAATATTTGTACATTTTCAAAATCTGGTGTGTGTGCTCTCTCCACACAGTGGGCCGAAAGTGCACGTGTGTATGTTGAAATCAACTTTTTGAAGCCCCCAGACATCGCCTGGACTTAGGTGAGGTATTGAAATATCACAAATATTCGGGAGTAGATCCGTATTGAAAATCAGGTACATAAACAACTGAGATATGAGCAAAAACCCACGGCCACCTAGCTTTTTTTAACACAAAAACAACATACATACATACAAACGTGGTATACTGGTTCGGGTAAACGTGACATTGAACCCCAACTGAATCCAAAAAAAATTTTATTTTTATTTTATACTAGAAAAGCCCGCCGCGTTGCTACGCCCCTTCATGAATTTTAATCGCATTCTAAATTTTAATCGAATATCAAGTGCAAGGCTAAAAACTATAACTTTTTCTTTATGAGCGTGGCCCTGCCCACTTTTCTAATTACGAAACTGTATAGTCATGACAGCTCAATAAGTGTGCAAAGTTTCAGAAAAATCGGTCCAGTGAAAGTACCTTAAAATTAAAACTTTTTTTATGGGCGTGGCACTGCCCACTTTTCTAAATACGAATCTGTATAGTCATGACAACTCAATATGTGTGCAAAGTTTTAGAAAAATCGGTCCAATGCAAGTACCTCAAAATGATATCTTTTTTAATGGGCGTGGTACTGCCCACTTTTCTAATGACGAAAGTGTAAAATCATGATAGCTCAGTATGTTTGCAAAGTTTCAGAAAATTCGGTCCAGTGCAAGTAGCTAAAACTAATAACTAATTTTATATGGGCGTGGCCAAGCCCACTTTTGTAATCACGAAATTTTGAAGTCACGACAGCTTAATATGTGTGCAAAGTTTCAGAAAAATCGGTCCTGTGCAAGTACCTCAAAATTAAAACTTTTTTATGGGCGTGGCCCCGCCCACTTTTTTCCCCCATAAACACTCTCTGGTATGTGTACAACAACTTACCAAAGTTTGAGCCCGATCATTTTACAGTTTCAGAGTCTATAGCTAACACACACACACACACAGAGTTTCACTTTTATATATATAGATTACTAGCCAAACCCGTCGCGCGTTGCTACGCCCCTTAATGAATCGAAATGCATTCTGAATTTTTATTGAATATCAAGTGCAAAAACCTAAAAATTATAATTTTTTTTATGATCGTGGCATTGCCCACTTTTCTAATCACGAAATTGTAATGTCATAACAGCTCAATATGTGTGCAAAGTTTCAGAAGAATCGAACCAGTGAAAGTACCTTAAAATTATAATTGTTTTAATGGGCGTGGCCCTGCCCACTTTTCTAATCACGAAATTGTAATGTCATAACAGTTCAATACGTGTGCAAAGTTTCAGAAAAATCGGTCCAGTGCAAGTACCTCAAAATGATACCTTTTTTTATGGGCGTGGCACTGCCCACTTTTCTAATCATGAAATTATTAAGTCATGACAGTTCGACATGTGTGCAAAGTTTCAGAAAAATCGGTCTGGTGGAAGTACCTCAAAATTATAACCTTTTTTATGGGCGTGGCCCTGCCCACTTTTCTAATCACGAAATT
The DNA here is from genome assembly GCA_941918925.1 of Phyto melanocephala. Classification (NCBI taxonomy): domain Eukaryota; kingdom Metazoa; phylum Arthropoda; class Insecta; order Diptera; family Rhinophoridae; genus Phyto; species Phyto melanocephala. Next base: position 59,548,555 of record OW799236.1, read on the forward strand.
ATAAAGTCACGACAGCTTATTATGTGTGCAAAGTTTCAGAAAAATCGGTCCAGTGGAAGTACCTCAAAATTAAAACTTTTTTAGGGGCGTGGCCCCGCCCACTTTTCTTATAACGAAATTATTTAGTCATGACAGCTCGATATGTGTGCAAAGTTTCAGAAAAATCGGTCAAGGGCAAGTAGCTAAAACTGATAACTAATTTTTTATGGGCGTAGCCCCGCCCACTTTTTTTCCCCATAAACACTCCCTGGTATGTGTACAACAACTTACCAAAGTTTGAGCCCGATCGGTTTTACAGTTTCAGAGTCTATAGCTAACACACACACACAGAGTTTCACTTTTATATATATACTAGCCAAACCCGGCGCGCGTTGCTACGCCCCTTAATGAATCGAAATGCATTCTGAATTTTAATTGAATATCAAGTGCAAAAACCTAAAAATTACAATTTTTTTATGGGCGTGGCATTTCCCACTTTTCTAGTCACGAAATTGTAAAGTCACAACAGCTCAATATATGTGAAAGGTTTTAGAAGAATCGGACCAGTGCAAGTATCCCAAAATTAAAATTGTTTTTATGGGCGCGGCCTTGCCCACTTTTCTAATCACGAAATTGTAAAGTCATAATAGCTCAATATGTGTGCAAAGTTTCAGAATAATCGGTCCAGTGCAAGTACCTCAAAATGATACCTTTTTTTTATGGGCGTGGCCCCGCCCACTTTTCTTATCACGAAATTATTTAGTCATGACAGCTCGATATGTGTGCAAAGTTTCAGAAAAATCGGTCAAGTGGAAGTAGCTAAAACTGATAAGTAATTTTTTATGGGCGTGGTCCCGCCCACTTTTTTTCATCCATAAACACTCCCCGGTATGTGTACAACAACTTACCAAAGTTTGAGCCCGATCGGTTTTACAGTTTCAGAGTCTATAGCTAACACACACACACACACACACACACAGAGTTTCACTTTTATATATATAGATAGATATATATATTTCCTTTTATTTATATAAATTAATTGACATTATAAATATCTTCAAATTATATAAAAGTTCATGTTGAAGATAGGGCGTCTGTAAATTCTCTCCATTTTATACGATCGGCGGCGAAAGACTTGATTTGTTTCCATGATTTGTTGCAGCTTTCGACTTCTCTTTTAATCATTCTTACCCAGGTATTTCGGGGACGACCGGGTAGACGATGACCCTGAGGGTTCCATTCAAGTGCAACTCGTGTGATTTCGTTACTTGGTCTTCGTAGTATATGACCTATCCAAGACCATTTGCGACGTTTAACCTCAGTCTCGATTGGTACACACTTTGCCATACATAAAAGCTGCTCATTTGTTACCCAGCAGGGCCAGAAGATCCGAAGAATTTGTCTAAGGCAGCGCTTAACAAAAGTTTGCAATTTCCTTTGGGTGGTTGGCGTTGTGCTCCAGGTGGTGCAACCATAGAGAAGGACAGATTTTACGCTGCAGTTAAAGATTCTAAGCTTTGTGGCTTGGGAAATGTTGTTGGCACGCCAGACTTTGTGCAGAGAGTGGAATGCGACTCTAGCTTTGTTGATGCGGTCTACTATATCTACACCGGAGCCACCGTCTTTGGTAATACGGCTTCCTAAATAGCAGAAAGAGTCAACATTTTCAATTGCGGATCCATTAATTGAGAGAGGATTTGAGTTGTTGGTACCAACCCGCATAAGTTTCGTTTTATTGACGTTTATCTTAAGGCCAACTTTTCTGGCATTCCTATCAAGGCATATGAGCTTTTGTTCTATATCATCGAATCGGTGAGCCATTAAACAAATATCATCAGCATAGTCGATATCGTTTAAACGTTCGTGTAAGTTCCATCGTATACCGTTAGGGGCCTCGGTATTTCTTTGTTCCATTACTCCATCTAGGAGGATAAGGAATAATGATGTACGCAACCCTGTCTTACTCCTGCGTTGTATAAAAACGATTGGCTCTCTTGTCCTTCAAATCTTACTCTACATTCAGCACCATTATATAGCTCGCGAATGAGTTCAATTATCTTATTGGGAACACCTTTGCTCCTCAGCGCTGCCCATATAGCTGGCCTGTATACGGTGTCAAAGGCACGTTCAAAATCAACAAACAGCATATACAAATGGCTGTTGTATTCTTGCGACTGTTCAATAATAATTCTGAGGGTGTTAATATGGTCTGCACATGATCTTCCTGGCCTGAAACCGGCTTGCTCTTGGCGCAGAAGTGGTTCAATGACTGGTGACATTCTTTGTAATAGGAGTAGAGCCATTACCTTGTTGATGACGTTTAGTAATGTTATCCCTCGCCAGTTTTTACAATGGCTAAGGTCACCTTTTTTTGGGATGGTAACGATTACACCAGTTTTCCAGCTATCTGGTATTCGATTACTTATCCATGCAGCCTGTAGAGTTGGCGTGAGAGCTTCTGCAACAGGGGTAGCACCATATCTAAGTAGCTCAGCTTGCACTGAGTCGGGACCGGCGGCCTTAGAATCTTTCAGCTTGAGTAGAATTGAGAGAATTTCGTGGGGTGTTGGTGGAGATGTTAATATTTCTCTACATGGGTTACGTCTTCGAGATAGCCAGGGACAGCTGCTAATATCAAAATCAAAAGTGTTATTTTGAGAGCTCCCGGAACTGAAAAATTCCTGCCAACGTTGCAATTTCTCTTCAGGTGTTGTGAGATCACGACCATGCTGATCTTTAAGCATTGAGGTGTTTTTTATATTCTTGCCTCCAAGATGTTTTATAGCATTGTAAACACCGCGCATGTTGCCTATGTTGGCTGCTTGTTCAGCTTCCTCGGCTATGCTGTTGTAGTGGCGTTCTCGATCAGCCCGAACTAGGGACTTAACAGCTTTTGCGCAATCCCGGTAGTTTCTCTTGGCCACAAGTTTAGCATCCGGTGTCTTGGATCTAGTTACGATATTGTTCAGGCGCTTGCGATTTGCAATTTCGTCCCATGACTCTTCGCTTATCCAGGGTTTATGATTTTTCCTTCTAACACCAAGGATTGCTTTAGCGGTTTCACTGCAGCTATTAGCTATGGTTGTCCATGAATGCATCTCCCTGTTATTTAAACGGAGTGCATCAGAGAGAGTAGAACAGTAACGATCGGCCACTTCCGGATTTCGAAGACGAGACGTGTTGTATTTTATCGCACCCTTTTGTGTGTTGTTTGCCGCTGGACGAAGTTTAAACGTGCCTACCAAGAGCTTGTGGTCACTGTCTATATCTGCACCCCGTCTTGATTTTACATCTAACAGGCAGCCAAGAAATAGCTTGCTGACCATTATATGATCAATCTGGTTGCGCGTGAAGCCATCAGGGGATTCCCAGGTATACTTGTGTATGTTTTTGTGAATAAATTTCGTACCACCAATAAATAAACGGTGGCGAGCGCACAAGTCCACGAGTCTTTCGCCGTTTTCATTACGGGTATCTCCCAGTCCTTTAGATCCCATAACTGCCTGTAGGTTTACGTTATCACATCCTACCTTGGCATTAAAGTCGCCGAGCAAAATTTTTAAGTCACCACCCGGTATCGTCTGTAGCACAGCTTCAAGTTGGCTATAAAAGTTATCTTTAGCATCATCGTCGGCTGGTTCTGTCGGGGCGTAGCACTGGGTCACGGAGATTTTGCGAAATTTTGAGTTAAAACGAGCATAGATGATACGATCAGATACAGCTGCATTGTTTATGAGGGCTTTATTTGCCCTTGGGGAGAGTACTAAGCCAACACCGTTGATATGTTTCTCGGAGTTACCAGAGTAGATAAAGGTATTGCCATTTAACGTACGCGTGGAACCGTTGTTTAACCATCTAACTTCACTTAGGCCGAGAATTTCTATTTTGTAGTTCTTCATTTCATTACAAACTTGTTCAAGTCTTGATGGATCGGAGAGAGTTCGTATGTTCCAAGTTCCAATCATTATCGGTTGTTTAAAGCCAAATTTCGTTATCATGGTGGGGGATCGTGTTGAATTATTTGTAGACGTTTCAGTAATAAGATATTTTTTACGAGAGAGGGTTATTAGCCCGCAGCTCAACCTACTTGAAGGCTAGGGACCTTAAAAACAAAAAGTTTGGCATTGGTTATTAAATGGCGCCAATATTTCGCCATGTCGAATGAGCCTCTACGGCACTCAGGATTTAAAGATACACATTGCCAGGCATGTCCACCTGAGACCCTCTTCTCCATTCCGCTGAACTGTCCGCCACTGCTTATTCAATTCACAGTTACCCTACACACTGCATGGTAGGGTTGTCCACTATCCGCAACCTGTGGAGGCGTCCCATAGCACTTCAGCTGTGCTTCCTTGAAGGGGTTTTATATTTACTTATTCATGGAGAAAAGCCAAGATTAAAGAAAATATAAATCCCCAGGGGGATTATATATATAGATTATTTATATTTTTTTTAATTCTTTTTTCATATATTTTTATTTTTTTTAATTTTTTTTATTTTTGTCTTATTTTTTTTTAATATTTTTTTACTTTTTCTTTAATTTTTTTTTTAATATTTTTTTTAACACACATTCGTAAATGTATAATTTTAAAATGGGATGTTTTTATATATGTATGTTTTTATATGTAAGTACGTATTTTATATGAGATGAATGGTGATACAAACTATTTTTATTGCGTCACTACACGTTGTGAAGGGTATATAAGATTCGGCATGGCCGAACATATCACTCTTACTTGTTCAACCATAATTTTTTTTTTTGTAGTCTCACAACTGAACCAAAAGCTAGTCAAATATAAGGGATACACAACCGACTTTTATTACTATAAGTTAAAATTTTTATCCCTCTTTAAATGTATTGTAATATCCGTGGCTTGGAGCTAAAAGGGCCAATGTCACTTTTTTGCTCTTTTGAAGTAATCGTTGCATTAGATTTGTTTTCTTGCTCTTTTTCATTATGGTAAAACAGCTAAAGTCATACTTAATCCAGAACATAAATAAAATGCTGGCCAATGTCACTATGAAAGCATATATAAAAGTTAAAGTTCAATTCCAATTTTCCCAAAAGCAAATATTTTGACATTAGCCCTTTTAGCTCCAAGCCACAGATATGTAATCATAAATAAAAAAATACTAAATAAATAAATACTGTAGATACTACAAACAGAACTCGTGCCACAACAGGTGATTGGTTTTATAACTAATAACCTTTCAAAACTATTTAATAATAACAATTAATAATAAAAAAATCTAACAAGAAGATAAATTGTTATCAACCAGCAACAAAAAAATAAACATTTTATACCATCATTATGTTATGTTCTTAAATAATAATGTTGCTTACGTCGGTTCCTTACTGTGAAAAATATGAAATAAAAATATACTATTACACAAATTCAGCTAGATTGTGTTGGAGATTCCTGTGACACAAAAAAAAAACTTATATTTTTTTGTCCTTGCGATTTTGAAAAGTAGTATAAATTATCTCTATGTATACAACATGATTTTTTTCTTATCTTGGTGAAAGAAAAAAATATGTTCTGTATTTTATTCTAGATAAAGTTGTAACGGCTCCGCCATCTAACGTTTTTTTTTTTAACTAGTGCTTATTTCGTGCTCATGTCTGATTTAACAGATAATTAGTTTTATCCTTCCGCTAAACGAATATGGTTATGTATACGCTTGAACAACGCTGGGAAATATTGCAACATTACTTTGGCCGATTTTGCAAAAGAAATCATCTTTTCATATGAAGCTCATTTTGATCTTGGCGGGTATGTAAACAAGAAAGTTGTCGCATTTGGGGCACAGAAACCCCGCACGCAAACATTGAAAAGCCTATACACCCAAAACGAGTCACTGTTTGGTGCGAATTATGGTCGAGAGGCATAATTGGGTCATTTTTCTTCGAAAATGAGCAAAGAGTGGCCGTAGTCAATGGCGATCGTTATCGGGCCATGTTGAACGAATTTTTGTTCACAAAAATTGAAGAGGAGGATATTGGCAGCATTTGGTTTCAACAGGACGGCGCTACGTGCCACACAGCCGAAGCTACACTTTTTTATAGCATTTTCAAAAAAAAGTTATTTGGCGGACCCTTTATATACCTTTACTAAATTTCTTAAAGATATTAAAAAGAAATCTGTATCAAAAAAATAAGAATTTTCCATTTGCAGTTATTCAACACAAATACTTTTTTGTTTTCTTCGGCAGTTGTCAATATAATAAAATATATTTTTTTACCAGTTTTATAACTCTTACGTTAAAAACAAGATCTTAACACCATATTGCTCGCTAAACCAAATATTCCTCAACGCAAAAACTAACCCTACTATAATAAAATATCTCTCCTACAAAGCAGGCTAATAAAATCATTATCTTAAGTCTATTTTGTGCTCATTGTAAATTTTCTTTTAGTCATAAACTGGCTGTATTGAATACCACAATCACATTTTCCTTCCCTGCATGAATAAATAAAATCAAGGCAAATGCAACCAATTTTGATAAAAAATTTCCCAATCAGCTGGTCTGATAATTTCACCTGTATGAGTTCGCCTTGGTTATTTGCAAGCAAAACTTTTATTTCAGCCTACCTTGAGCAAAAATTTTCGGTTGAATTTTACTATCAATTAAAACCTTCTATTTTTCTTCATTTATACATTTTTTTTGCCAAAACAATTTTTTTCTGTCAGTTTTAATTAAATTTTTTAATTTTTTCATTTTTTCATTTTTGATTTTTATCGAATTTTATAAAAATTTTTTAGTTTGTTAAAAATGTTATAAACGAATTTTTATTGTGTACGATGATAAATATTGATAATTTCATGATAAAAATTAAAAACAGCTAAAATTAAATTACACAAAACAACAAAATGTGCGTTTAAAATGTTAAAAAAACATACAGTACAAGTACATTACACATACATAAATGTATGCATTCATACATACAAAAAAAAAGTTGTATGCGTTTTATACGTGCCACCAAAAAAAGGTGGGGGTATATTCATTTTGTCATTCAGTTTTGAACACATCGAAATATCCATTTTAGGCCCTATAAAGTATATAATTCTGAATCGGGGTTTCATTTTATGATGATCCGTCTGTTGAAAGCAAGATAGAGGTCGGACCGAAAAAGCTAGGGGTGTCAAATTTTGCCAGAATATTTCTTATACACAAGGCTAATTTGGAATGGGCTAAATCGGAATATTATGAAAAGAGTTATAGCTCGTAATGCAAGAGTAGGTCGAAAAAACCGTGTCCTTCCAACATCGAATAAAATGCAATTGTGTCCAAACGCATTAACGTAGAGTCATGAAACTTCGAATATATATTTCCCGAGTAAAAACAATATTTTCCTTGAAAATTGCTTAAATCTAAGCATTAGGAAAGGAGTTATAGATCAATATGTTCGAACATTTATACACCACAGTGTATATTCAAAATTTAAAAAAAAAAAATAAAAATTTAAAAAAAAAACATTAATTGCATTACGGAAAAAAATGTGACTCGCCCACTTGAACGCTTACCTCACATATAACGCTTTATCTTAAATTCATATAATTTCTCTATGAACAAAGTGTGGAAGAATAAAGAACAATATTAAAATAACTCAGTTTTATTTATTAACAGAAACTATTTTGACACGCCAACTTTAACGCCAATTTTCAATGAAAGATTAAAATTACGAAAATATTTTAAAGGCATATCGAAGTTATACAAAGAAAGTGGTACATATTTTAGTATAAAGGTTTATTCCATAGCGATTACTGTTAAAAACAAAATAAAAGTATAAAAGTACATCAAATTTGTTTGTTACATATTTTGCTTGCTTTTGTTTTAATTATGGAAAGATACTAGCAGACTTCAATATCGGACTGGTTGCACATTATTTTTTCTGTTTTGTTGTGATTTTTTTAAAATGAAACCAAAGTGAAACACACTAAATAACATATATTGTATTTCCTTATCATATTATGGCAATGAAACTAATTATATGAGAAAGTTTTTATTATACCCTTCACACAGTGAAAAAGGGTATATATAGGTTTGTCCTTCCGTGTGAAATTTCTACAATTTTCATTTCCGACCCCATAAAGTATATATTTTCTGAAAGCTTATGAATAGGGAAGTCGATTAAGCTCTGTCAGTCTGTCCGTCTGACCGTCTGTCCGTGTGTATATTGAAATCAACTTTTTGAAGCCCCCCGACATAGCTTGGACCCGGGTATTAAAATATCAGAAATATTCGGGAGTAGATCGGTATTGAAAATCAGAAACATCGGTACATAAACAACTGAGATATGAACAAAAACCCACGACCACCTCGATTTTTTTTTTCACAAAAACAACATTACAACAACAACATACATACATACAAACGTGTATACTGGTTAGAGAAAACGTGGCATCGAATCCCAGCTCAGCCAAAAAAAATTTTTTTTATTTCTTTTATATTTTTTTTTATATTTTTTTTTATTTAATATATTATTTATATTTTTATTATTTTTTTTTAATTTTTTTTTGTTTTATATTAATTATATTTATTTTAATTATTTAAAAAAAAAAAAAATTTTTTAAATTTTTTTTAAATTTTTTTTTTTAAATTTTTTTTTTTATTTATTTATTTTTTTTTTTTTCTTTTAACATACATACGTAAAGTTATAATTTTAAAATGGGTTGTTTTTATATATGTATGTTTTTTATATGTATGTATGTACGTATTTCATATGGAATGAATGGTGATACAAACTACTGTTATTGCATGACTACACGTTGTCAAGGGTATATAAGATTCGGCACGGCCGAATATACCGCTTTTACTTGTTTTGTACTTGGAAGCTTGTAATGTAATTGTGAATTTTTGCTCATGTTTTAAGCCTACCTCTGCACTATTAGTTTGTATATATAGCTTTGTTATTCCGTTTGTAATTTCTACAATTTTCATTTCCGACCCCATAAAGTATATATTTTCTGAAAGCGGAGTCGATTAAGCTCTGACCGTTTGTCCGTCGGTGTGTTGGTTGAAATCAACTTTTAGAAGCAATTGTATGTTCCTCAGATCTGTGTATAGTATCAATCTTTTGGAAATATCCGGGAATGAGTCGCTATTAAAATTCAGCACAATCGCCCTATAACTTTCTGAGATATTAGCAAAAGAGCACGACTGCCTCTGTTTTTTCCCATATTTTTACCACCAAAATTAAAAATTTTCAACCATAGAATAATTAATAGATACCTTTGCTACTATTTGTAGATATAATTTAACTCTGGAGATATTCGTGACAAATTTTGGATAAATCGGGCCCTAATCGGTAAAGAATTAGGCAAAAAAAATTTTTTTAAATATATATTCCAAGAATTTACAAACGAAAATCAAATTTTTTCAGCTTCTAGACAACCGAGAGAGTCAATATTGGTATCATCTGAAAGAACTTGACTAGCGAAATATAAGCACTATAAAAAATTTACATTCACAATAAATTTATATATGGTTTGAATCTGGTATTATAAAATGTAACTTCTTGAACCCCTCAATATTGGTATCAAATGAAAGGTCTTGATTAGTAGAATACAATAAATTGTTAAATCAATATGGGTATCAAATGAAAGGGCTTGACCAGTAAAATACAGTTAACTACATATAAATTTAAAATAAATACTGGCGGCGAAAATAATAAGGAAAAATGGCGTATAACGTGATATATAGGTCAATCTACGATGTGGGATTATATATGATGGTAAAGGGTATTATCAGATTCATCACGGCCGAATATAACACTTTTACTTGTTTTATAATTATTTTTTAATTTTCTTTAATTTAATTTTCACAATTAAATAATACTTTTCAGTTGGTGGGATTTGTGAACACCTTCGCTCTCTTCGAGGGTGGTCTGTTTTATTTTACCAAATTTCCCTCTGTTAAAGCAAAAAATAAATACATTTTATAGTATGTATACAAATTTAATTCCCCGTAGAGAGAACTGTTTAAAATTACTTTTTCTTCAAACTTATCGTCCATATTTATGCAGCATAAAAATTTGCTTTCAATCCTATCGCAGAGGCCCGCCAATAAACTTGATTTTATTTTAATTAAAATATAAGTCTTTCATTTGGCGATCGAGTTATAGCAGCAACTGCATGATCCCGAGAACAATCTTTATTAGAAACTTATGTATTACATATTCGAGGAATACTCCTAGTTGACAGGCCTTCATCATTTCTATAAGTTTCAGATGGAAGGAAGGTCGGAGCTGCAGTCTTCTGTACGCACTCTAAAGTAGACAGTCTAGAAATCCAGCCTTTTTTAAGATTTGAAGAAAATATCCGTAATAGAAAAAAAGTAGGGAGTCAAGGTTAACTACAGATCCAATGGATCTATGTGCGATCTTTAAAACTGGATAGTTCAATCCCTTATCCTAATATAAGACTTATAGTAGACTCAATGTCAGAATCCTTTGTATGACTTGAACATCAATCTTTGTCATATATAACCTAAAGATAATTATATTCAAATTTCCGTCATTCAGTAGATCAAATTTATGAAGGTTAAAATTATTCACAAATAATTTTTCTTCCATGTAGTGAGTTTTGGCTAACTTATGGAAACTTCTAAATACCTAAATAAAAGAAAATAAATTAAGAAGCGTGATATCATACGACCAGTTGACGATTCCGAAACATTAATTTCATGTTTCATGTTTCGCCAAAATAATATCTTAAAGAATTTTTACTTCAAGCATTGAGTGTGCTGTGGAACCATCTAGCGGAAACCAAACATTAATTACACTGGTTTACAGCCAAAAAATACCAAGAACGCCACATGCCTAGATAAGTTAATTGGGACCTCCTGAACACGAAAAACGCTGTAATTTTTTTTCCTAAGTACCGTTTTTTATATAACGGTACTTTTGTGTTTTTCGGTGTATGGTCCCACTCAAACCCTTGTGGAGCCCAACCAAAAAGTCCGATAGAGATAAATAGCGTATCGTTGGAAAGGTAATTGAATGCCCTAAAATTGTAAGGGCTTAAAACCCTGAAAATTCTTGATTTACATTTTTATTTAGTTTTGGATACTTTACTTTCTTACAAAAAAAATTAAAATATATTAAAATCTTTTCCATCGTGTTTGTTTTATTTAAGTAATCAACGAACTTTATAAAAAGTGAGATTTTGTAACAAGTTCTCGTAACCGTATACATACATATTTTGCCCATTTATAAGAGCACTGTAACTTGTTTTTTTTACGTCCAGATTTTGCTTGATCCCTTCTTTTCTAAAAAAAAAATTAGGGAGTAAAGTACTGGGTGGGAAAAATAAAATTTGGTTATCAGTATTCAAAAATTCAAGTTAAATATTAGGAAATGCACAAGTACTTTACCAAAGTACGGACACGAAATAGGGTTTTAATTCTCTTAAATTAATATGTTAATTGTAAAACCAGGTTAAATTTCTTTAACCAAATCAGCACTTACAAATTGCAGTGAATTGTGATCGTATCAATAATATTTTAAAATATATAAACATTTTCATTGTAACAAGCGAGTCCACTTTGAAATTGTCTGAATAGTTTGACAAAAGCATGCAATCTTTCTTTAATATGTGTTCCAAATGTTGTAAGTCACATCATTGAGTACCCTCCAACACAAGATATGAACATACTTTGAAGTCTGCCTTGCTCGTTGAGTTTCAAAGACTCTGGGAAAAAATACTCCAGAAATTGGAAAACATATAATTATTTAGGTGATAAGCAGCCATTTTCAATATTTCGACAAATAAGACAATTGTCTGCTTAAATAACTAATAAGCTGTTTCAGTCATTATGATTTCAACGGATGCCAACAACAGTAAAAGCAGTTTTAGCTATGAGTTCTGACACTTTGGAAAAATTTGCAGTCTTCGCTGATACAATTAATGACCAACCAAATTCTCCCTCCTTCCTTGTCCGTCCAGTAAACACAATAGACCACATTTGTCTCCGAGTATGGGTGTTGTAAGAATAGTAAGAAAATCAGTTATGTGAAATTGTACAACACGCTGAGGGAAAAAGTTTGTCTTTAAGATTTAAAAGCAGTAGCCAAAGTCATAATTGGAGCCCGAGCAATAGTTTAAGCCAAATTGTAAAAAATATTTATGCTTTTCTCATTTTACTATTGGATCAAATGCAACTAAGTATTGTTCCTAATGCTCGTATCAATCGAAAATCTAAAAACACCTTCGCCTTAGATGACGGGTTAAGAAGTTTTTTTTTAAATTATACAAATTCAGTTGCCACTAGCGCCCACGTATCGGGGATTTAAGACATAAATTTTTACTGCTACAACTAAAACATGATACATATTTCGTAGCACCAGAGTTAATAATTTGACTTTCTATTTGACTAAATCAAAGTTTTGGGAAAGCCTTCCAAAGTACTAAAACTTTTACCGCAGCACGTGAAGTTCTAAGAGGTTGAGACATTGGTGGTGATATAAACTGTTCTTGCTTTAGAAACACATTCAAAGTAGCAGGGAAAAAGCACAAAAAAAATTAAATATGACAGATGCAGACAAATCCCTACCTTTTTTTACGCCCAGATACTTTAAAAGCTTCTGACTACTATATGCCTACTAATATATACAAATTATTTGACTAAACGTGGTTCCTTGTGTTACTGAAAAATATTGAGTCTTACACTTAACTCGACTCAAACTCGAATCGCCTCGAGCAGCTCTATTAAAAGACTAGCATTTAACCCGCTACTTCGTTAGCGCAGTTCTTACTATTTATTGAATAAAATACCAAAAGTATCATAAAAATCAAAAAAGTACTTTTTTGGTTGCCCATGACATTTTCAGTCTCACCTTGTATCAATAGTCACTAATTTCAAAATTCTAGCTTCGCAAACGTTGAAAATACAAAAAGTACCATAAAAATTTAATTGTACAATCCTACCTTTATAAACGTTGAAAATACAAAAGGTACCACAAAAATTCAAAAAAGTACCTTTTTGGTCGCCCATAACATTTTTAGTCTCACCTTGTATCAATTGTCACTAATTTCAAAATTCTAGCTTCGCAAACGTTGAAAATACAAAAAGTACCATAAAAATTCAAGAAAGTACCTTTTTCGTCGCCCATAATATTTTTTGTCTCACCTAGAATCAATAGTCCTGGATTGTATAATCCTATATTTATAAACGTTGCAAATACAAAAAGTACCATACAAATACAAAAAAGTACCTTTTTGGTCGCCCATAACATTTTTAGTCTCATCTTGTATCAATTGTCACTAATTTTAAAGTTCTAGCTTCGCAAACGTTGAAAATACAAAAAAAAAAAAAAAAGTACCATACAAATTCAAAAAAATACCTTTTTGGTCGCCCATAACATTTCTAGTCTAACCTGGAATCAATAGTCCTTAATTGTACAATCCTACCTTCATAAACGTAGCAAATACAAAAAGTACCATAAAAATTCAAAAAAGTACTTTTTTGGTCGACCATAACATTTTCAGTCTCACCTTGTATCAATAGCCACTAATTTTAAAATTCTAGCTTCGCAAACGTTGAAAATACAAAAAGTACCATAAAAATTCAAAAAAATACCTTTTTCGTCGCCCATAACATTTTTTGTCTCACTTAGAATCAATAGTCCTTGATTGTATAATCCTATCTTTATAAGCGTTGAAAATACAAAAAGTACTATAAAAATTCAAAAAAGTACCTTTTTGTTCGCCCATAACATTTTAGTCTCACCTGGAATCAATAGTCCTTGATTGTACAATCCTACCTTCATAAACGTAGAAAATACCAAAAGTACCACAAAAATTCAAAAAAGTACCTTTTTGGTCGCCCATAACATTTTTAGTCTCACCTGGAATCTATAGTCCTTGATTGTACAATCCTACCTTCATAAATGTAGAAAATACCAAAAGTACCACAAAAATTCAAAAAAGTACCTTTTTGGTCGCCCATAATATTTTTGGTCTCACCTTGTATCAATTGTCACTAATTTCAAAATTCTAGCTTCGCAAACGTTGAAAATGCAAAAAGTACCATAAAAATTCAAAAAAGTACCTTTTTGGTCGCCCATAACATTTTTAGTCTCACCTGGAATCAACAGTCCTTGATTGTACAATCCTACCTTTATAAACGTAGCATATACAAAAAGTACCATAAAAATTCAAAAAAGTACCTTTTTGGTCGACCATAACATTTTCAGTCTCACCTTGGATCAATAGCCACTAATTTTAAAATTATAGCTTCGCAAACGTTGAAAATACAAAAAGTACCATAAAAATTCAAAAAAGTACCTTTTTCGTCGCCCATAACATTTTTTGTCTCACCTAGAATCAATAGTCCTTGATTGTATAATCCTATCTTTATAAACGTTGAAAATACAAAAAGTACCATAAAAATTCAAAAAAGTACCTTTTTGTTCGCCCATAACATTTTTAGTCTCACCTGGAATCAATAGTCCTTGATTGTACAATCCTACCTTCATTAATGTAAAAAATACCAAAAGTACCACAAAAATTCAAAAAAGTACCTTTTTGGTCGCCCATAACATTTTTAGTCTCACCTTGTATCAATTGTCACTAATTTCAAAATTCTAGCTTCGCAAGCGTTGAAAATACAAAAAGTACCATAAAAATTCAAAAAAGTACCTTTTTTGTTCGCCCATAACACTTTTAGTCTCACCTGGAATCAATAGTCCTTGATTGTACATTCCTACCTTCATAAATGTAGAAAATACCAACAGTACCACAAAAATTCAAAAAAGTACCTTTTTGGTCGACCATAACATTTTCGGTCTCACCTTGTATCAATAGCCACTAATTTTAAAATTCTAGCTTCGCAAACGTAGAATATATAAAAAGTACCATAAAAATTCAAAAAAGTACCTTTTTGGTCACCCATAACATTTTTAGTCTTACCTGGAATCAATAGTCCTTTATTTTACAATTCTACCTTTTTAAACGTAGAAAATACTAAAAGTACCATAGAAAAGCGAAAAAGTAAATTTTTGGTACAAGTTCCAAATTCCAAGTTTAAAATGTTCAAATATCTGTGTAACAAAATATTTCAATAGACATGATTTAAAGTCAGTAAATCTACTCTTTTTTGCATAAAAGTAATTATGTTGTAAAAAGTACCAAACTCTTCTCGATTTTTCCCTTTTCTACCCTGTTTCAATTTGTGTTTCAATTTTTACTAAATTACATAATTTTTTATGTCTAGTAAAATCCCAATTAAAAATTTTGTGAAAATTTGCCGTCTAATTAGGAATAACATACATTTTCCGGAATTTTCCCCTTTTTGGTACCTTTTTTGTCCCCCGAAAAGTTTCCAAAAATTTCACCTAAATAGTTGTCCATATTCTATTAGGAAATAATAATTGTCAAATTTTGTCCCATTGAATAATATAAGAAAAGTTTATTTTAAAAAAAGTACCAAAAAAAAGGGACAATTTTTACCCCTTATACATGCGAATTTGAAAAAAGTGCCAAATTCTTATTAATACTTTTTCGCGGACTACTTAATACAGTTAAAATTTTTTTCCTAGCTTTATGCGTTTGGAAGTTACATAGGGTACCAAAAAAGTACCAAATTATAGTTTTTACCCGTTTTTTCCCCTTAAGGGTTGAAAATTCCAAAAAAGGCCAGACACCTGTCAGCTTATTTTTTGTGCAAATTACAATACTTTTTCAATTTAATTTGTATCATTTTTAGTTTAGCAGATATAAGATTACCGATTTTACCCGTTTTTACCCTTTTTTACCCCCTTAAAGTACGAATTTCCAAAAATCCCTTCTTAGTGGAGCTATACATCGAAAGAGGAACCGATTGTCCAAATTTCATGTCTCTAGCTCTTAGCGTTTGGGCTGTGCGATGATGAATCAGTCAGTCAGTCAGTCACGTTACTCTTTTATATATATAGATTACTAGAAGAGTTTGACTAACCGTGTTATTTTTGCTTTTCCTCAGGTTCAGTCTCCAAAAAGCCTCAACCTATAATTTTTAATATTTAAAATACAAAACAATAGACAGAATTTAAGTTTTCAGCTGTTTAAATATTACAAAAAGTTTGTAAACAAATACTTATTCCAACTTCGTCGTGGACACACTTTAAAATAGAGACCACAGACTATCACAACTAACCGAGTGCAAACAACAGGTGTATTTGTCATCATTTGTTTTTTTTTTTTTTGCAAGCACCCATAAAGGGATTTTTAACATTTTATTTGAAAAAGCAAGTCAAAATACCCACAGTGTTACAAACGTAACTATGAATACAAATATTTGTTTATTAAAACGTATCTAAATTTTTAGTTATCAACTTTACAATCAGAAAGCAAAATATCAAAAAGAAATAAGTTTATATAATAGAATTAAATTTTTCTTTTTTAAATAATTTACAAAGTCTCTTTCAGCAGCATTAAACCATCGTATTAACAGAATATCGAAAAAGGTGTGTCTTACTTAATAGATTTTTGTTAAACCACTTTAATGTCAATTCATTTACAAAGTTGCAACTAAAACGGACATTTTGCGTATATAAATAAATAAATAATTGTTTGTTTTTGTTTAATAATTTCAACCAACACCTGTCAAC
Source organism: Phyto melanocephala (assembly GCA_941918925.1). Lineage (NCBI taxonomy): Eukaryota > Metazoa > Arthropoda > Insecta > Diptera > Rhinophoridae > Phyto > Phyto melanocephala. Next base: position 59,565,125 of record OW799236.1, read on the forward strand.
ATCTGTTACCATTGTACACAAAGTCATTGTAATTTTTTATTTTCGTATAAACCATTTCCATTTTTTTTTTATTAATTTATGCAAGATTATTGAAATTTTTATTTCATATACATATGTATGTAGGTATTACAGAAAATATGTAAGCAAATGATTATTTAAAATCTGATGTAATTTTAACAACCGATTACATGCCGTTTACACTCATTTTATTCAATTGTTAATGCAATATTTTGTGTTATAGAATAATTTCTTGTTTTTCCAGATTAATTTTTTTTCTCTATCTCAAGTGTTATCTCCCTCTCTGAATCTTTTCATTGTTATTGATATTAATAATCGTATTTTTTTTACTTGTGATATGGTCATTAGTTTTTCGAAATATTGTGGAACTGTGCTGACGTCTTTGGCTCAAGAGATTTCATCAGATTTCTTATGAAATCCCTAATAGAAAAGCTGAAAGTTTTTTAAAATTTCTAGTGTCGGATGCAATACTATAAGAATTCTAGGGGTGTACTCATTATTAAAAACGCACGTGGTTATTAAACCATGCCAGTCTAAAATAAAGTTTATAATTTACGAATAATTGTGTCAACCGAATTCGTTGAAATATTTATTACCAACCCAAAAATAAAACCGTTGTTTGCTACCAAAATGTTAATAACCTAACCTAGTACATGAACCTTTAACATTTAGTACTTAAACTAGTAATTATTTGTTTCTCTCTATTTTCATAGCTTTTTGGATTCAAAAATTTTATTATTATTCTAAAAACAAATTTTCTTTCGACTTGTTCCTCAATAACCGCAAAACTGATTGCTAAATCAGATAATGATATTAGAAAGTCATAAAGCTGGCGTAATTTTTTTATAGGACTGCTTAACAGAATCGAATACGTCGTTTCAAAGTTACAACAAGATTTTGGAGCAGCCTCTTCAGAAATCTAAAATTTTTCAAAAAAAAAAATTAAAAAAAAATAAAAACTTGACACATAATTTGAAATAATGATGATTTTTGCAGTTACTTAGTAGTTAGTTAACGGATCAAAATAATTATTAAGGGAATAACAAAAACTTCCATTTTGTTGTCTAGTGTTATCAGGTGAGATTACGGTGTTCGTTGACATACCACTTTTATTGAAAAATCCACTGCGATCATTAGCCAGAGTCATAAAATGTTGTACGGCTGGAGTAACAGTTGACGTAGTAGTTGTACCTATCGAATGTTATTATTAGCCATAGAATAAGTTAGCTGGCAACCACTAAATATTTAAACCACAAACATACAATTCAATCATAATATGTTGCTATTAGAATGATTACCACAACCATGTGTTTTCTTTGCGTGTATGAAAAATTTGCTGTTAGAACGTAGTATATTACAGCTTCAGAAATAATGATTAGTTTTTTTTTTTTTAATAATTATTTAAATTTATATTAGGCTTTTCAACAAATTAACATGTCTATAATTTTTTAAATTATTTTTTTCTTATGTTAAAATTATATGTATTTTCTATGCCAATTTTTAACAAGGTGAATTATGTCCATATTTGTGAATTTTTGAGAAATTTTAACTTGTTTAGTTTGGATTATGTTTCACCAAAAAATAACATCAGTTGTTGTTTTTTTTATTAATAGTGGGTTATTCTTTAAGCATTATATTATTTTTTCTTCGCATCTTAAATATGCAAAGCAGCCTAATATAATTACGAAATAAAATTTGCATAGACAAATTGTTGAATTTAAACATCGATTAGGAATATGGGCGAAAGTTTATTTTTTGTTTGTTTGTTGTTGTTGCCTCTTAATTAAATATCACCGTAAGTTATAACAGAAATATATTTCGAATATAACAAAACAGTAGAAAATAAATTATCAAACTTTGTTGCAAACTGCCTATGCAACTTGTACCGATCATGTCTAGGAAAAATATAAAATTAAAAAAATAGTAATAATTTGTGTGTAGAAGAAAAATTTATTTGCTGTGGAATTTGTTTAAAATTGTATAAAATAAAAATAATTAAATTATTTTACCACACAACGAATTTTTAACAAGGTATTTAAAAACAAGTAAGAATGCTATATTCGGCCGTGTCAAATCTGATAATACCCTTCACCATTATCTGCATAGTTATAATCCAGCATTGTAGCTTAACCTATAATTCATGTCATACGCCATTTTTATTTATTATTTCCAACGCTGTCCTCGATTTTCAATTTTTTCATAGTTAACTGTGTTCTACTAGTCAAGCCCTTTAATTTGTCACCCATAGTGATGGGGTTAAAAGAAACTTGATCCGTCTTTTTTTTTAGATGCCATATTGGATTTTACATTTTTTAATAATTTACTGTATTTTACTGGTCAAGCCCTTTCATTTGATACCAATATTGAGGGGGTTCAAGCAGTTACATCTTAAAATACCAGATTTGACCCATATATAAATTTAATGTCCGCCATTTTGTAGTGGCTGCCAACATGAATTTTAATTTTTTATAGTGCTATATTGCACTAGCCAAGTCCTTTCAGATGATACCAATATTGACTTTCTCGGTTGGCTAGAAGCTGAAAAAAATTTATTTTAACTTGTAAATTTTTGGAATATATATTTAATAAAAAGATTTTGCCTGTAACTTTACCGATTAGAGCCCGCTTTATCCCAAATTTTTCACAAATATCTCTAGAGGCATATAATATCTACGAATATTTACAAAGCTACCTATAAATTATTATATAGTTGAAGAATTTTAATTTTAATGGTAGATATAGGAAAAAAACAGAGGCATGTCTCATGTCTCTAAAAGATATGGGGCAATTTTTCTGAATTTCATTAACGAATTATTCCCGGATATTTCCAAAAGATTAATACCACACATAGGTCTGAGGAGCATGTGGTTGCTTCTAAAAGTGGATATCAACCAACACACGGATAGACGGACATGGCTTAATCGACTCCTCTATTCATAAGCTTTCAGAAAATATATACTTTATGGGGTCGGAAATGAAAATTGTAGAAATTACAAACGAAATGACAAACCTATATATACCCTTGTGCACCCATGTGAAGGGATAAAAATATTTAAATTTAATAAATATTAAACCATAGTATCGATAGTTATTGTTTAACTTAATAGTTTTAGTTCACCATCCACACCCATAACAAATTTGGTATTTTTTTTGTCAAAATGCCTAATAAGTTAAGACATTGTGTTAATGACCCCGTTAAGTTTTTGTTTGTTTGTAGCGAATTGATTTTGCAAGATCAGTACAATTAAAAAAATTCACAATCAAGACAAGCCGTGGGTGTTAGTGTATACATATAAAATGTATTTTCAATATTGTTATGATTGTTACACGTTTTATATAGCCAATATCAATAAAAATTATCGCTATAAATAGATTCACTTCAAAATTCCTTTATATAAAGTCCAGAATTTCTAAAGTAAGAAAATAAAGAGTCTAGTGCTTTTTAAATCAGATTCTCTAATTATGGTATGGACTGACTGGCTTGCATACTATGATAACCAAATACGTCAAATAATTTAAAACAACATGTATTGAAGAAAAATTTAGTAAAACAACTTTTATAACGGTTGGTCAAAATTTTCCCGGGAAATTATAAATAATAAATAATATATAAGTATATTTTTTATAACTATTTATTTTAATAAGCTGAAATTGTAATTAGTGTAAGTTGCCTCTGTAAAGCCATTTGCGGCGCTGTGGCTTAAGTAATTTAACTACATCTTCTATTAAAAAATATATATAATTAAGAAATAATATAAATAAAAACTCTATTGCTTGTTTGTTAATTTCGCTTTAATGCAAATTAAACAAGTAACAGTGCTATATTCGGCCGTGCCGAATCTTATATACCCTTCACAACGTGTAGTCATGCAATACAATTGTTTGTATCACCATTCATCTCATATAAAATACGTACATACATGTAAAAAACATACATATAAAAACATACCATTGTAAAATTATAAATTGAGTTTACGTATGTATGTTTCTAAAAAAAATAAAAAAAATATATATTAACAACAGAAAAAAAAATATTAAAAAAAAAAATATATAAAAAAAAAATTTTTTAAATTTTTTAAAAATATTACAAAAAAATATATATAAAAAAAATAATAAAAATATAAATAATATATAAAATAAAAAAATTAACTAAAAAAATTTTTTTTGGCTTTTTTTGTTGTTGTAATTGTGAAAAAAATGAGGTGGTCGTGGTTTTTTGCTCATATCTCAGAAAGTTATAGGGCGATTGTGCTACATATATATATATATATATATATATATATATATATATATATATATTTCCAAGAAATTTATACCATCTGAGGAACATATAGTTCTTCTAAAAGTTGATTTCAACCTTCACACGGACAGACGGTCAGGGCTTCGACTCCTCTATTCATAAGCTTTCAGAAAATATATACTTTATGGGGTCGGAAATGAAAATTGTAGTAATTACAAACGGAATGACAAAGCTATATATACCCTTGTGCACCACAGGTGAAGGGTATAAAAAAAAACCAATGGAGATGGTACGTTGATATGATCGCAGAATTATGGTATTGAAATATGTTTTGTTCTAGGAAATCTGTTAAAAGCAATTTGTTTAATTATTATAATGTATGATATTCATAATCAATTTTTAGGTTTACTTATCCATTAACATTACTACAAATTTTTTCTGAAAGTGGCAAAAGTGGTATGTGCAAAATCTTTAAATAAGTTAAGTTTATATGTGTTTTAAATGTAAATAGTTTTTTTTTTGTCAAATTCATCAAAAAAAGTTTCTTAGGGGCATTGCACTTTTCTAGAATGGTTTAGTTACGCCCATGGGCTTTTAACGGATTTATTAAATAATTCTTCACACAAAATCCGTTTTACAAACCTTTGATAAATTTGAAAATTAATAACCAATGCGATCGCATTGGCTGTATGTATAAAAAGAACGACACATAAACAACTGTAGCGATATTGTGCCCACATTATATATAGATTCTTTTTTTTTTTACTTATTTTACAGCACCGATTCTTATTATGATTTTTTAATGTTTTACTATATTTTAAACTTTTAGTCCTTTAACTTGATACTCATATTGATTGGCAAAATAAAATTTTATCCAAGAGTTTGTTTCTGATCCCATTTTAGATTTGAATAGTTATCGATTTTACTTCGTACATTATAGAAAAAAGTATCGAGGCATCTATATTTTGGGGCTAAGTCAGTTTCAACACGATTTTGCAATTTCTTTGGAGTTACTCTTAAGACCACGACTAGAAACTTAGTGTCACTATCATGTCCAAAAACTATTTACCAGCTTTTAAATAAACAAATTTGCCATAACCTTAAAATTTTTAGGTCCGAGTTTAGGCAAACGCAAAAACTAACCCAAACTTAATGTTTCACTTCCAAGTGTTTGCCTATCTAAACTTGGACTTACAGATTTGTTTAAAACATATTTCATATACAAATAATAACAAACACGTAATTATGGTAAATGTACGGGAAAATTATGGGGAGTCGCTTACATCTCAGCATGGGACGATAACCAATATATTAATACCACACTGAAGACTGTGCAACAACAAGTGGAATTCAATCCACGCACGTGCAAATGTACATGGAATAAAAAGGAAGCCTAAGAATTATAATTTATTCCTTCTACAATTGCTGTTGAAAGCAAGTGAATACTAGATACATAAGTGTTTTAACAAGCACTTCTTGCCCATAAAATTATTTTCTGGAACCTTTAAAATTATCGGGCCTGTTCGTAAATGCATCACAGCTGTGCATATTATGCGCACAATGTTCGTAAATGCAAACGTTGGCAACACTGCAGCTGTCATCTGTTCGTAAATGCAACATTAAAGTCTATTATGCGCAAATAAATACAAAAAACTGATCACAAAAATGGCTGATGCAATAGATGTGTGAGAATAAAGAATGTGGTTTTTTATGATTTATTTTTGATTATTTTACTTTTTAAACATTTTTAGCCTCGAATGTGAAATATATGTCAGATATTGTATTATCAAATTCACAAATTAAATTTATAATAATTTTTTCCATTTTTCCGCAGTGTTCGCTCGTTCGTAAATGCAGCAATAAAATAAGCAAAAAGAAGCATCAGCAACATATGATTTGCAGTGGCAGCGCAAAGTAATCATATTGTGCAGCGCAGTGATGCGTTTACGAACAGCCCATCTTTTTTCCAATTTTATTATAAAATCATCGTCAACTTTTTAGAGTCGCATAGCTGCTGCATGTGTCAATTTGACGTCGGTTATGAGAAAGCTTGAGCTGTATTTTAATCTAAATTATTGCTACCATTAATCTTTCCTATTTTAATGGCAAAGCACCAATAAAAACCAAAAATCCTAGAGCAGATCTGCAATAGAAACTTTAACGCACATACGTTAACAAATGCAAGTCTTCTTCTGGATTTCCACCTGAATGTGGCCAACCAGTTTGAAAGACCAACGAGTTTTAGTGGATAACGAGTTCCAGTGAACGAGTTTGTGTGACAAATAAGTTATAGCCATATATATATATTTGTGATTTCTATTCTGCATAAAATATTTAGTAGATTCACTCTAGCTAGTATGATGTGGTATTGTCACAATTAACAATTGTGATATTTTAAAAAATTTTAAAATGGTTCAAATATTATAAAATTGACAATACCATGTTTAAATCCTAAGAAATTATGATAAAACCAAATGACAGAACACCGCGTAAATCCACCAAAGAACTAATGTACCAGAGTTATTTATTTAAACAATAATTACTGCATTTCCCTGACAGAACTGTTGAGTTTCTTTCATTCGCAGAACTTTATGTGAAACGTTAGTTATCAACTATATACCTGTTCTAAAGTATTAACTTTATTAAGAACTGATTCTCTCAATCAACATTATTCAATTGAAATACATTGGCTCCATTTTGTGATAAACTTTAAGTGCTTTTTTTAAATGAACAGTTTAACAATAACAAAAGAATAAATATACATTTGATTTTTAAATGCATAATAATCTTATACTTTTATATATTCTAAAATCTTTAAATTAAATTTGCATTTTTCTTTTCTTACTGTACGATACCGCTCACGTCCGCTTTATAAAAAAACCTGCCTTTGAAGAAAATATTTGCTGGCTCGTGATTGTCTAGTATCATTATTTGTTTGTTGTTGTTTAATAACAAAGCTACAAAATTTGGTAATTTTTTTGAATACCTACATATATAATATATAAAGGGTCCGCCAAATAACTTTTTTTTTTTGAAAATACAATAAAAAAAAGTGCAGCTTTGGCTGTGTGGCACGTAGCGCCGTCCTGTTGAAACCAAATGTTGCCAACAGCCTCCTCTTCTTATATAAAAATGTTAAAAAATTATCACCTGCAAATTAGAATATTTACCCCATATGGTCGTATCATACTGAATTAGTATTTTGTGAATTTAAACAAATACGTTAAACAGCTGCTTTTTGAAAAAAAGTCTTTAAATCAAGCACAGCGTACTCAGTAGCTTTATCAATGAATGGACACAAGTTGGGCATAAAGACAACAACAATTCGTATTTAAATAACACATTGCTTGTAGGCACATATGTAAATATTGATTGACACAGCAAAACAAAAGAAGTTGAAAGAAAACATAGTGTGAAAAGATAAGAACTATAAGAATGCTTCTGATGCTATACATAAATAAAACAACTGTTTATTTTAATTGTCACAAACATTTGAAACACTTTTTTAACAAAAAAAAAAGAAGTTTTTATTTATTTTATAATTATTTTTTATTTTGAATTTCTCGCTCCTTTTCTGATGGCACTTTAATAGTAATAAATACTTAAACAACTAAAACAATGAGATTACAATTAAGTTATAAACAATTTACAGTTTTTTTTTTATTAAACTTATTAAATTTAATTTGACATTAATATGAACTTTCTTTTGTATTTTATTTGTATGTTCTAAAATAATAATTTGTACACGTCGTATTTTTTATTACTATTTTAATAAAATTTTCAAAATTATTGTCATCTAATTTATTAAAGAATTTGTTTTGTGTTTTCTTTTAATATACAGTTTATTGTCATTTTTTGCAATTACATGCATCAATTACACTCGTGGGTTGGTTATATTTATAGTAAATTTTAGTATTTCTTTTACAAAATTATATGTTAAAAGCGACATCACATTTAAAAGATTATTTAATATCAAATAGTACTAGTTTTATTGATTAGGTTTTAAACTTATGTAAGAACAATTGAAAGCTTTAAGAAAAAAAGCCTTAAGGGTTTGTAACTTATGAAATAATGACTGCAAATAGCTTATAAAGCTATTCAACAATGTTGTATTTAAAGCCTTAGCGAAGTTTGTTTTTTTATATTTTTCAAAAAATATTTAATTATAAAAGTGTTGAAAAATGTTTAATATAAAACTTTTCTCAAAACCATTTTTTATTTTAATTTAAAACTTATATAAAATAACATTTTTAAAGTTTTCAGTCCTTAAAGAGTTTTTTTTTTGTGTGTGCATGTGTGCTTGTTGTTTATGTATTAAGGAAACTTTTTTCTTAAGTCTGTGTAGTTTATTTGTCGTCCTCTTTCTTTTTGCGTATTTTGCCCTCTGTTTGTATGGTGGCTGTGACAGCATCAACACAGGAAGCAATTGAAGGCTCTGAGCCATCTGGACTATAATCATAACCGGCCATTCGAGATAAAGTAAGTATATAGGAACAGGCAACTCTTAAAACTGAAAGTTTTGAGAGCTTTTGGTTGTTAGAATAGGAGGGTACTGATTTTCTTAATGTTTCAAAGGCTGCAGAGATGGTATGAACTCTGGAACGCTCTCGTGCATTAGCTTCAATGCGTCTTTCGCGGGTCATGTTTTTGTAATTACGCTGCTGTGGTTTAGAGAAGTTTTTCTGTGAGCCTGAGGTATTTAGAGAAGATTCTTCATGAGAGGATGTAAAAGAGAGAGCAGGCGCCGGCGCAAGTGTGACTATAGAAGTTTCCGTATTGCTGCTGCTAGTGGTGGAAGTGCTATGGGAATTTTTAGGTGGTGTTTGTTCTATGGAAGTTTCACGTGTAAACATTTTTTTGGGTGTTAGGCACTTTGTAAATTTGTTTGCTATTTCCGAGCTTTCTAAGCTTTTCTGCGGTTTTTTTAGTACTAAAGCCAGGGGTTCTTCTTGAACCTCACTTAAGTCTTCTTCATCGATAGGCAGTCTGTGTAGAGTAGTAACACCAGGATGTCTTACAAATACCTGCGCCGGATTTGGCATCATTTCATGAGGTAATCTTTGACTAGAATCCCATAGTTGTGGTGGTGGAGAGGTGACTGTTACCGCAGGCGGTGTGAGAACCACTCCCGAATCGGTATTCGAAGAATAACGTATACGCTTCTTAAGGGGTCCATTAGACTGAGAGGCAACCGATTTTTCCTCTACGACTTTAGAAGGTTCGGAACTTTTGCGTTTATTGCGCACCAACGAAATGGATGCAACTTTAACTTCTACCGAGTCTTCGGAATTGTCAGTAGGACTACTGGGTTCCATGCGTACATTGTCACTGAAATAATCATCACCACCTTCAGAGCTGCCCGAACAAAAACCAGCATCACGATCATTGGAATGGGGTGAACCTAAAAATAAAAATTAAACTTAAAATTAATATTTTGTTACAGAAGTTGAAGGTAAATTATCATAAAATTATTAATTTAAAATGGTGACACAGAACTGCCCTATACATAGAGAGTGGAGCTGCTTAATATATAATGCAACAGAGATTAAGAGGTTTAAAATCTTTCAACTAGGTATCGGCTACTACACATTTGGTACTTAAAATATTATTATACCAAAAATTTATAAAATATTAAAGTATTAAGGGCCTTTGTTACAACTTTCCGTTATAAATTTTTGATTGTTATAATCATTAATAATAATTATATTTAATGGATAAAAAAATAAAAAATGTCTCTATAATGCAAAGCTATTTATCGGTCCGACAAACTCCTGCCTTCAACTAACGGCAAGTTGCAATAATGACCCTTAAAAGTACTAATGTGTACTAGATTTAAATCTTTATAACTAAATTAAAAAAAAAATTATATATAAAATTTTTATTAAAATAATCTTTGAGGCTTATTTCATATGCGGTTTAGATTCACCTTTAATATGGACATTACTAGACAATTTAAGCTTTAGCTACCCTCAGAAAACATTTGGTGTTACGCCAATGACCTTTGCTCAGTTTTTTTATCGTATTATTTATGCTAAATATGCAGCTTATTTTAGTTTAAAAATATTTAAATATTTTTCCTATTGAAATTTTCGATGTCAAGACTTGCAAAAAGCAAAACATTACGCCTACTCATCACTTTTCGAAAGAGGCTTTAAACACCAGTTTCATATGGAATTAGATTCTTGCTTCAAAAAAGGTTTTTGCTGCACGATTATGTGATGAAAGTTATTTTTAAAATTATTAAGTTTGTGTTTATAACACACATCAAAAAGTTATAAAAAAATTTGAAAGCCATTAAACCAGATGAGCAACATTTTATCAAATGATAAATCTCGTTATTATTGCAGGATTTTATTTTAAGATCAGTTCAGTTTGTTTTTAAGCTGTTTTTATGACCCCCTTTTATTATTTATTAGTTTTTTTTTTTTAATTTTTCCTTTTTTGCATTTATTTAAAGTAAATTTGGATTTAAATACAAGTTGCTGTTAAATACCTTAAAGTGTATATGTGTTATCATTTCGTCTGTCTGTTTTCTCCCGTAAAAAATATTATTCAAGTTCAAAAAAGCCATTAAACTTGTTAACCTTAAAATTAAAACACATTCAGACAAACAAAGTTTATTTATGTTTAAGTATTTTGCCGCCAGGCTTATATTTGCTAAAAAAAAATTGCGCATGTCGTTGCGTATTTCATGCCAGACCAGGTTTTTTTTTTTTAACTAGCCGACACAGTTTTAAAAACAAAAATCTGATATGTACTTCATTAAATTTATATTAAGAAAAACCTGGAACCATACAACAAGTGTTTCTTTTTAAAATTGTATGGGACATCTACACAGCTCATATTTTAATTTTTTATTATAATAATTTAAGAATTTTGTATCAACAATTGCTATACAATGAACTGCTGGACTATGTCAGAAATATATAAAAATTTAATATTAAAAAAAAACTTTAACAAATTTAAAATAAGAGATTTTTTTTTTTAATTCAATTTTAGTTTAAAGTTAATAATGAACATCTCCACACTGTTTTTAAATATTTTTCTCCTTTTTGAACCAATCACAAACCTAGATCACTTTAAAAATAGAACCGCAAAGAATATATAACCACTCCAAGTGCGGAACGGGCATAAGATTAAGAATAACAAGTAAGAGTTCTATATTCGGCCGTGCTAAATTTGATAATACCCTTCGCCATCATGTACATAGGTATAATCATACATCGTAGCTTTACCTAGATTTAATGTTATACCCCATTTTTCTATATTATTTCCGTCGTCATTCTTGATTTTGAATTTTACATAGTTAACTGTATTCTACTAGTCAAGCCCTTTCATTTGATACCCATATTGATAGGGTTAAGAACAAAAATTTTCCGCCATTTTATTTTAGACGCCATCTTGGATTTTAAATATTTTAATCATTTACTGTATTCTACTTGTATTCGTTCCAGGAGTTACAATTTAAAATACCAGATTTGAACCATAAATAAATTTACTAGCATTTAACCCGCTACTTCGATAGCGCAGTTCTTACTATTTATTGAATACTCAGTTTTGTTTATAATTATAAAATATTTTTGGTTCAATTTATAAAATTTGTATCTCTGATTCAATTTATTTAGAAAAATAAAAAGTAGAGTAAGGATATATCGGGCATATACATATTTCCTAACTAAAAGCAAGATCAATTCATAATTTAAAAATAATAAAAGTAAAATTTTTTATTTCACTAAAACTTCCACTTGGTTTATTATTACCTGCATTCAGAATTGTATGTATACAAAATATACAAAAAAGAGAAAAATTAATTTCGGTCGTCCATAATATTAGGAGTTAGACTAGGATCAAAAAACACTAATTTTAAGGATCTATGTTTAGAAACGTAAATATGCAAAGAGTACAATACAAATGCGAAAAGGCTTTTTTTGTGTCTCCAATATCATTTTAATTCTCAACTTGAATCAATAATCCTTTATTTCACAATTTTAACTTAATAAACGTAGAAAATAAAAAAAGTACCATAAAAATTCAAAAAATTACCTTTTTGGTCGCCCATAACATTTTCAGTTTCACCTGAAATCAAAAGTCATTGATTGTACAATCCTACCCTCATAGGCGTAGAATATACAAAAAGTACCATAAAAATTCAAAAAGGTACCTTTTTGGTCGCCCATAACATTTATAATCTCACCTTGTATCAATAGTCACTAATTTCAAAATTCTAGCTTAGCAAACGTTGAAAATACAAAAAGTACCATAAAAATTCAAAAAATTACCTTTTTGGTCGTTCATAACATTTTAATCTCACCTAGAATCAATAGTCCTTGATTGTACAATCCTATATTCATAAACGTAGAAAATACAAAAAGTATCATAAACATTCAAAAAAGGACCTTTTTGTGTGCCCATAATATTTTTAGTCTCACCTAGAATCAAAAGTCCTAGATTGTACAATCCTACCTTCATAAACGTAGAAAATACAAAAAGTACATTAAAAATTCAAAAAAGTACCTTTTTGGTCGCCCATGAAATTTTTAGTCTCACCTTGTATCAATAGTCGCTAATTTCAAAATTCTAGCTTAGCAAACGTTGGAAGTACCTTAAAAATTTAAAAAAGTACCTTTTTTGTCGCCCATGACATTTTAAGTCTCACCTAGAATCAATAGTCCTTGATTGTACAATCCTATCTTCATAAACGTAAAAAATACAAAAAGTACCATAAAAATTCAAATAAGTACCTTTTTGGTCGCCCATAACATTTTTAGTCACAACTGGAATCAATAGTCCTTGATTGTACAATCCTACCTTCATAAACGTAGAAAATACAAAAAGTACCATAAAAATTCAAAAAAGTACCTTTTTGGTCACCCATAACATTTTAAGTCTCACCTGGAATCATAGTGCTTGGTTGTACAATCCTACCTTCATAAACGTAGAAAATACAAAAAGTACCATAAAAATTCAAAAAAGTACGTCTTTGGTCACCCATAACATTTTTAGTCTTACCTGGAATCAATCGGCCTTTATTTTAAGATTCTACCTTTATAAACGTAGAAAATACAAAAAGTACCATAGAAAAGCGAAAAAGTAAATTTTTGGTCCAAATTCCAAGTTTAAAATTTTTAAATATCTATGTAACAAAATATTTTAATAGACATGATTTAAAGTCAGTAAATCTACTCTTTTTTGCATAAAAGTAATTATGTTCTAAAAAGTAGCAAACTTTTCCCGAGTTTTTCCCTTTCTACCCTGTTATGAATGTGTTTTATTTTTTACTAAATTACATAATTTTTTATGTCTGATGAAATCCCAATCAAAAATTTTGTTGTAATTGGCCGTCTAATTAGGCATTACATAAATTTTTCGGAATTTTCCCCTTTTTGGTATTTTTTTTTGTCCCCAAAAAAGTTTCCAAAAATTTCACCTAAATAGCTGTCCATATTCTATTAGGAAATAATAATTGTCAAATTGTGTCCCATTGAATAATATGAGAAAAGTTTCTTTTAAAAAAAAGTACCAAAAAAAGGGACAATTTTTACCCCTTATACATGTGAATTTTAAAAAAGTGTCGATTTCCTATTAATATTTTTTCGCGGATTACTTTATACAGTTTTAAACCAAACCAAAGTACCAAATTATAGTTTTTACCCGTTATTTCCCCTTAGGGGTTAAAAATTAAAAAAAAAAAAAACAGATACCTGTCAGCTTATTTTTTGTACAATACTTTTCAATACTTTTTCAATTTCAATTTAATTTGCATCATTTTTAGTTTAGCAGATATAAGATTACCGATTTGACCCGATTTTACGAATTTCCAAAAAACCCTTCTTAGTGGAGCTATACATTGGAAGAGGAACCGATTGTCCAAATTTCATGTCTCTAGCTCTTTGCGTTTGGGCTGTGCGATAATGAATCAGTCAGTCAGTCACGTTACTCTTATATATGTATATATAGATTGTCCGCCATGTTTAAGTAGCGGCCATAATGAATTTTAATTTTTTATAGTGCTTACATTGCGCTAGTCAAGTTTTTTCAGCTGATACCAATATTAACTTAATACCAATATTAATTAAAGAAATTGGGTTTCGTTTGTAATGTTTTGGAATATATATTTTTAAAAAATTGTGCTTATAACTTTTCCGATTATAGCCCGATCTATCCAAAATTTTTCACGAATATCTGTGGAGGCATATAATGTTTACAAATAGTAACAAAGGTACCTATTAATTATTCTATGGCTGAAGAATTTTAATTTTGGTGGTAAAAATATGGGAAAAAACTGAGGCAGTCGCGTTTATTTGCTCATAACTCAGAAAAGTATGGGGCGATTTTGCTCAATTTCAATAGGGATTCACCCATTTGCAAAGATTGATACCAAACGCAGATCTGAGGAACGAGGTTGCTTCTAAATCAACACACGGACAGACAGACGGACGGATATGCCTTAATCGACCCTCTATACATAAGCTTTAGAAAATATATACTTTATGGGATCGGAAATGAATACATATTGTAGAAATTACAAAGAGAATGGCAAAGCAATATATACCCTTTTACACCGTCGTGTGAAGGGTATAAAAAGAGGCATGCAACCTGTTAAATTATTTTTATACCCTTCACACAGTGAACAAGTAACAGTGCTATATTCGGCCGTGCCGAATCTTATATACCCTTCACAACGTGTAGTCATGCAATAACAATTGTTTGTATCACCATTCATCTCATATAAAATACGTGCATACGTACACGTTAGAATAAATGTGGCATCGAATCCCAGCTGAGCCAAAAAAATTTTATTTTATTTTATTTAATACATTATTTATATTTTCTTATTTTTTTTTATATTTTTTTTAAATTTTTTTAAAAAATTTTTTTTTAATTTTTTTTTTAGTTTTTATACCCTTCACCTGTGGTGCACAAGGGTATATATAGCTTTGTCATTCCGTTTGTAATTTCTACAATTTTCATTTCCGACCCCATAAAGTATATATTTTCTGAAAGCTTATGAATAGAGGAGTCGATTAAGCCCTGACCGTCTGTCCATCTGTCCGTCTATCCGTCTGTCCGTCTGCCCGTGTGTTGGTTGAAATCAACTTTTAGAAGCAACTATATGTTCCTCAGATCTGTATATGGTATCAATCTCTTGGAAATATCCAGGAATGAATCGCTATTGAAATTCAGCACAATCGCCCCATAACTTTCTGAGATATGAGCAAAAAACCACGACCACCTCGTTTTTTTTCACAATTACAACAACAACATACATACATACATGTAAAAAACATACCAAACAAAAAAAATTACAAAAAAAAAATATTAAAAATAAGAAAAAAATAATAAAAAAAAACTACAAAAAAAAAATTTTAAAAAAATTTAAAAAAAAATTTAAAAAAATGTTTTAAAAATTTTTCTAAAAAAATTTTTTAAAAATTTTTCTAAAAAAATTTTTTAAAAAAATTTTAAAAAAATTTAAAAAAAATATAAAAAAAAATAATAAAATATAAATAATATATTAAATAAAATAAAATACATTTTTTTTTGGCTCAGCTGGGATTCGATGCCACATTTATTCTAACGTGTACGTATGCACGTATTTTATATGAGATGAATGGTGACACAAACTACTGTTATTGCATGACTACACGTTGTGAAGGGTATATAAGATTCGCCACGGCCGAATATAGCACTGTTACTTGTTTTTAATATTTTTATACCCTTCACCTGTGGTGCACAAGGGTATATATAGCTTTGTCATTCCGTTTGTAATTTCTACAATTTTCATTTCCGACCCCATAAAGTATATATTTTCTGAAAGCTTATGAATAGAGGAGTCGATTAAGTCCTGACCGTCTGTCCGTCTGTCCGTGTGTTGGTTGAAATCAACTTTTAGAAGCAACTATATGTTCCTCAGATCTGTATATGGTATCAATCTCTCAGACGGACAGACGACCACCTCGTTTTTTTCACAATTACAACAACAACATACATACATACATACATGTAAAAAACATACCAAACAAAAAAAAAATTACAAAAAAAAATATTAAAAATAAGAAAAAAATAATAAAAAAAACTACAAAAAAAAAAATTTAAAAAAATTTAAAAAAAACTAAAAAAATTTTTTAAAAATTTTTCTAAAAAAATTTTTTAAAAAAATTTAAAAAAATATAAAAAAAAATATAAAAAAAAATAATAAAATATAAATAAAATAAAATTTTTTTGTCTCAGCTGGGATTCGATGCCACATTTATTCTAACGTGTACGTATGTACGTATTTTATATGGGATGAATGGTGATACAAACAATTGTTATTGCATGACTACACGTTGTGAAGGGTATATAAGATTCGTCACGGCCGAATATAGCACTGTTACTTGTTTTTATATGTATGTACGCATTTCATATGGGGAATGCTAATACAAACTACTGTTATTGCATGACTACACGTCGTGAAGGGTATATAAGATTCGGCATGGCCGAATATAGTGCTCTTACTTGTTTTTAGTTGTGATTTAAAAAAAAAAGATGCTTGTATATCTAAAATACCCATTACAATTATGTACATATGTAGGTATAACCAGCACCTCGTAACATTGCATAGATTTAAAATTTAATGTTATACGCTACATAGTTTACATAGTTAAGTTTACACTACTGGCCAAGCATTTTCATTTGATACCCATCATGACGGGCTTAAAAAAAATTCGGACATTTTTTTTCGAACGCAATCTTAAATTTAAAATTCAACTTTTTCATAGTTCACTGTATTCTGCTGGATTTTTATTTGATTCACTAGAATAAAAATAAAACTCTCTTAATCTTGGTATCAAATGAAAGGGCTTGATCCATATATTAATTAATTGTATGTCATTTTGTAGAAGCGGCTATCATGGAATTTCAACTTGATTATAGGGTAGTATATTTTGCCAGTCAAGCCCATATCGATCCTGTCTATTATTATTTTTGCTAATAACTTTTCCGATTAGCGAACAGAAACAGTTGTGTTTATTGGCTGATATCTCAGAAAGTTAAGGAGCGATTGTGCTGCTTTTCAATATCAATCCGCTCCTAAATATTTTTGATATTTTGTAATAACAGTCGGGTCTAGGCGATATCGCTCGTCTTTAAAAAACTGATTTCAACACCCTTTGTAAAGTGTATACAAAAATATATATTTTTCCAAATAATTTTGGCCTATAATTTTGCTGATTACACAATGCAACAAAATTTTAAAAATTTAATATGCTTTTAAAACCACTATGCAATTTTGATGTGTTAGTAGTACAAATATCGTCCAAATTTAAAATTCTATGGTTTTTTTTTAATTTTTTTTTTAAATTCAAGATTTTTTTAGACACTGCTCCACATAATCAATAATAACTAAATAAATAAAACGGTTAGTCCGATGTTCTTAAAATAAACTTTGAAAAATTTAGATTAACATAGCCTTTAATCGGTTTATATATATCGTTTTAATCGGATGAGTAGTTTCGGAGTTATAATAAAAAATTTAAGAAAAAAATATATTTTTTACGTCAAAGTAGCAATTTTTTTTTGTTTTAAAAAAATCATAAAAAATCTAAAACGGCAAAAATTTATTTACTTTATCACAATGCTCAATGCAAATGCTAATAAATGTGCTTGCACGTTGAATTGCTACCTGTAACGGCTACCTGCAACGGATGCTACAGATATTCTTCTAGTCAATGTCATTGTTATGCCAGAAAATTGAGGTGACACGCCCACTTTAACGCCTGGTTGGTTGGTTGGTTATCGTGGTAGTTCGCTGCACGCCAACAGTCAAGTAGAGTCTGTATGACTCCGTTTTGACAGGACCACATCACTCGTCAGCTTCTAGTGTATCTCAGAATAAAATCCAAGAGTAAGGGTACTAGATCCACCCCGTGGCCCTGAGATATCTCAGTAGATAATTCAGTCCAACTTCAGATATCGCAGAGAGGCCATCTAGTATATGTTCGCCCAGAAATCTGTGTCTCTTAGCCGCCAGTGCAGGACATTCGCAGAGAAAGTGGAAAACCGATTCCTCCTTCTCTCTATCCAGACAACTGCGACAATGGTCGTTCGATGGGAGTCCGAGCCGACTTGCATGTTTGCCTAACATCCAGTAACCCGTCAATACCGCCAGCAACCTCGATATGTTCCTTTCGACTTCGACTGGTAAGTTGCAATGTACGTCGTGCATCAAAAGAGGGCCACGTAAGCCGTGCCACCTTACACGTGCTCAGCCCACGCCACCTGTTATCAGCCTTCCGGAGAAAGTGTCTGGAGATTCTGCTCTTAATAGTCCCCAACGGGATTGCAACTGCAATTGCATTAGAGATATCCAGAGCAGATCCTCCCCTGGCTAGCTCATCAGCACGCTCGTTACCATAGTGGCCCTTATGCGCAGGAATCCAAACTAGAGTAACGTCAGCCCGCTGACCAAGCCTTGACAGTTCCTTTCTACATTGGCCAACTTAGACGTAATAATGTATGACCTGAGTGACAAGAGTGCCGCCTGACTGTCGACAAATATACCAATGCTCCCGTGGATATTCCCGTCATTCAGTATCCTACATGCTTCCCTGATAGCGAGCACTTTAACGCCTACCTCCCATATAACGCTCTACCCTAAGTTCATATAATTTTTTTATGGACAAATTTGTGGATGGATAAATGACAATATTAAAATATCTCAGTTTTATTTATTAGCAGAAACTATATTGACACGCCTACTCAAACGCCCACTTTCATTCAAAGACTAAATTAACGAAAATATTTTACTAGCATATCAAAGTTATACAAAGAAAGTGATACATATTTTAGTATAAAGAGATTATTCCATAGCGATTACTGTTAATAACAAAATAATAAATTTTGTGGTATAAAAGTACATCAAATTTGTGGTGGGTATAAAATATTCGGTACTGCCGAAGATAGTGCTCTTACTTGTTTTTTTTTTTTTAATTCTGAGAATCAGAAGCATGTTAAAAAGGGTTTTTTCCAAACAATTTTTCTAGGAGAACATCATTAACTACTCAATTTGATGTATATCAAACAAAAAAACTAAAATTTTGTGAAAATGATCGAGATTGCTTAAGCTTCCCTTTTTCTGGCTAATTTCATATCAGATTTTTATTACTCATATATTATAAAAATTTTCATTAATGAATTAGTTCCAATAGAAAACAAATTTACATTTCGTTTTAAAAAAGTTATTACAATTCAAAAATCTGTTTCTATGTGAGTAAAAAAGGAAAACATTAAAAACTAGGAAAAAATTCTTTCAGCATATAAAATAACCTGTTTTTCTGCCCCTTATCACGTAATATTTAACTTTTTTTTCAAAGTGTCTAAAAAAATATATCATATATAATCTTTAAGCATTGTCTTCATTCAACACCTGTAAAGGATCAAGTCACGTAACGGTGGAAGTTCAAATAAAACAAGCATAATGTGTTTTTCTTTAAAAAATTTCAGGGATAAAATATGATGAACAAAAATAATCACTTGTTGTCACTTTTGTAACATTTAATATGAATAGAACGATAAACATATGATGTAACATGGGTTGCTTAGTTATTGTTAACCTTTTGTTTTCTTTTTGATTACGATTAAATCAAAGATGAAAAATTAGAGGGAAGACAACAACCCCTAAATGTTGTATATTAAATTATTGTCTCAAGCAGCTGTTCTGCTAAAAAAGATTTAAGTTGAAATTAATTGTGGAAGTTGATTTTGATACCCGCTACCAAAAAATTGGTGGGGGTATATTCATTTCGTCCTTCCGTTTGTAACACATCAAAACGTCCATTTTAGATCCCATAAAGTATATATTTTCTGAATCGGGGTTTGATTTTATGACGATCTAGCTATGTCCGTCCATCTGTCCGTAGGTAAGTCTGTTGCAAGCACGATAGAGATCGGACCGATAAAGCTAGGGGGCTCAAATTTTGCCAGAATATTTCTTATACACAAAGTTTGTTTTTTACTAAAATCGTAATGCAAGAGTAGATAAAAAACATGTCCTTCCATCATCGAACAAAATGCAATAGTGTCCAAACGCATGAACGTGGAGCCATGAAATTTCGAATGTATATTTGCTGTGTAAACAAAATATTTTTGCCTGCAAATTTCTTAAATCTATGAAGGAGTTATAGATCATAATCTACGAAAATTTATACCACACAGTGGGCCAATTCAAAGTGGTTGCATATCAGCCATATTTGTACTATTTCATATTATTTTATGCATGCATAAAATTTTTGTTAGTAATTTCCATAAAAAGAAAATAATAAGACTTTACACATTTGTTTCCTATGTATAAGAAATTGTTTATGTTATACTTTTAACCATACTGTCTCTCAGAGAGAATTTCTTCACTTCTCACTTCTCAGAGAGAATATTTTCTATTTTCTTCTTTCCTGTATACATACAATTTTTAACAGCGTCATCTCTTTGTCTTCTTTCTTGTATTAAATACATAATTTGTTAACAAAAGGTGTTCAAAGTCACTAGTCATATTAATAGGAATTATATGACATAGTACAATATGAGAGTCTACTTTGAATTGGCCCAGTGTATTTTTCGGTATTTTCAAAATTTAAAACGTAATAAAACTGACAAAACTAGATGTACGATTCTAAAATTTTTTAAACATTGCTTTTTGGCCAAAGGCTTTGCATTAACGGAAAAAAATGTGACTCGCCCATTTTAACGCTTACCTCACATATAACACTTTATCTTAAATTCATATAATTTCTCTATGAACAAAGTGTGGAAGAATACAGTACAATATTAAAATAAATCAGTTTTATTTATTAACAGAAACTATTTTGGCACGCTAACTTTAACGCCCATTTTCATTGAAAGACTAAATTTACGAAAATATTTTAAAATCATATCGAAGTTATACAAAGAAACTGATACATTTTATAGTATACACTTAATAGCTATTACTGTTAATATCAAAATAATAAATTTTGTGCTATAAAAGAACACAAAATTGGTGGTGGGTATTAAAAATTCGGCACCGCCAAATATGCTCTTACTTGTTTGTTTTTATATTGTTGGATTATTTCTTTGGAAATTATAATAATGTTAGTGAGGTAAGGAATTGTTTAAGGCAAGTAGTGGTGGTTGATGTAGTAATACATTAGTTATTAAAGATGTTTTGTTGTTGTTTCATTAAGTGTGATAATAATTGTGTTACCTGTTTCTTGTTCTTGGTTTCTTTCATTATCTTTTCGAGCAGTTTAAATACATTATTTTACGCACCAACAAAGAATTATATAAAAATAAATATATAAAGTTTCTTACACAATTTGTTACAAATTAAGATTTTTATCCTTTAGAACTCTTACAAAATCTTTAAAAGATCAATTAGTCCATCGGAAGACAATTTAAACTCATCATCAGATAATCAGTGTGTGTTATAGCCACCGCGTATGACTAATAAAAAGCTTTTTCACTGGTGGTATATATACATATAAACTCTTAGTTTTTATACCCTCCACCAAAAAAATGGTGGGGGTATATTCATTTTGTCATTCCGTTTGTAACACATCGAAATATCCATTTTAGACCCCATAAAGTATATATATCCTGAATCGGGGTTTGATTTGATGACGACCTAGCTATGTCCGTCCGCCTGTCCGTCTGTTGAAAGCACGATAGAGGTCGCACCGAAACAGCTAGAGGGCTAATGGGCTAAATCGGAATATTAGGAAGAGAGTTATAGCTCGTAAAGCAAGAATAGGTCGAAAAAACCGTGTCCTGCTAACATCGAATAAAATGGAATTGTGTCCAAACGGATAAACGTAGAGTCAAGAAACTTCGAATATATATTTCTCGAGTCAAAAGAATATTTCTCCCCAAAAATTGCGTAAATCTATGCATTACAAAAGGAGTTATAGATCAAAATGTACGAAAATTTATACCGCACAGTGTATATTTGAAATTTAAAACGTAATAAAACTGACAAAACTATATGTACGATTCTGAAATTTTGCAAACATGACTTTTTAGTCAAAGTCTTCGTTATAACGGAAAATAAATGTGCCACGCCCACTTTTTTCTTTAAATTTTTATAAAAATATATTAGTCATATTCATTAGCATTTATTCATTGCAGACGGCAACATCTGTTGAAGGCGCCACTACATTTTGCAAACAGTGAGGATGATGTCTTTGCTAAATATCACGTAGAACATTAGATGACTCTAGTAACATTTTTGATAACATCCTAAAAATGTGCATCAGTAGATTTAAAATATGTATTTGAATATTTAAAATACATTTTTTATATAAATTATTTTTTTTTATTCTTTATGTTTATTCTTTTGTTAAGGGTGTTTAAATTTTAAGGGCGATTTTGGTGATTTTGAATAAAACACAAATTATTTAGGAAATTATTATCATTTCTTTTTATAATGATAATATTTGTATGGTTTAATTATGTATGAAATAAAATATCGGCGAAATGGCCGCCACACAGTGGACCATTCTACGAGAAGGCGGCCAAAACTCATTTTTTCATTCGAATGTAGACACTAGTGTACCTCGTGAGCCAAAAAATTGAAACTTTATTTCACATACATATATTACCGAGAACAGGGTGATTCAAAATAAACATTTTAAGTATTTTGCTAAAACGGGAAATTTATTAGTAAGATAAGATTTTGATTTTGAAACTTCTAGTTTTGTATAATTTTAAAATTTGTTAACCATTAGTACATGAAAATAAATTGTTTATAATGTTTAGAAATAATTTATTTTTATTTTTAGGTTAAAATTTTCCTAAATTCCCATTTTTAATGCATTATAACTTCTAGAGAACATAAGATAACATAAGATAATTAGCACCATTTGGTAGATAAAACTCTCCTCTATACACCTATACCCCATTGTATACGCGGGACGATCCGATAGTGATCACCAGACCAATTTTTGTGACACAAGGTCAAATATTTTTTGCAAAATTTTAGTAAAAGAGCTAAACAAATTTTTTTGTAAAGTGTTTTTTTAAGTATTTTAGTTTTTATACCCGCAACCAAAAAAATTGTATATATATATTCTTAATCGGGGTTTTATTTGATGACAATCTAGCTATGTCCGTCCGTCTGTCCGTCTGTTAAAAGCACGATAGAGACCCCATCGAAAAAGCTAGAGGGCTCTAATTTTGCCAGAATATGTCTTTAACACAAGGTTTGTTTGGAATAAAAAATTGGCTAAATCGGAATATAAGGAAGAAAGTTATAGCTCGTAATGCAAGATTAAGTCGAAAGAACCGTGTCCTTCCAACATCGTATAAAATGGAGTTGTGTCCACCAGCATCAACGTAGAGACATGAAACTACAGATATTAACTACTTGAGCAAAAACAATATTTCTACCCAAAAATTGTTTAAATGCATGCGTTAGGAAGGGAGTTAGAGATCAAAATGTACGAAAATTTATACCGCGCAGTGTATTTTTCAGTTTGTTAAAAATTTTAAACCTAATAAGAGTGACAAAATTTGATCTACGATTCTGAAATTTTGCAGGAATTGCTTTTTGGTCAAAGGCTTTGTTCTGACGGAAAATAAATGTGACACGCCCACTTTTACGCCCACCTCCCATACAACGTTTTCTCTCAAATTCTTATAATTTCTCTATAAGTCGAGATTTTGGAATAATAAAGGACTATATTGAAATATCTAAGTTATATTTATTAGCAGAAATTTTACTGACACTCTTACTTTAACGCCCACTTTCACTGAAACACTAAATTTACGAAAACATTTTAGCAGCATATCGAAGTTATAAAGGGTAGTTAAATTTTAAGGGCCGATGTTGATTTTGAATAAAACACAAATTATTTAGGAAATTATTATCATTGCTTTTTGTAATGATAATATTTGTATGGTTCAACTATGTATGGAACAAAATATCGGCCAAATGTCCCCCGCGACCTCAACGGCAACACTCGATCCGATAGTCCAAATTTTTAATAACACTGTTGATGCTCAATTGTTGGGCACGATGATGAGTCGAAGTTGACTGTTTTTTTGCCACACAGCAATGCTTCTCATTTAACGAATTAAGAAGGCATTCATAGATGTTCTAACATTTTATACAAACCTGTTTTAAATTTAAAATTTAACCACCCTCTACAAAGAAAGTGATGTATATTTTATTATAAAGAGATTATTCCAAGCGATTAACATTATAAATATTGTGCTTTAAATGTACACAAAATTGGTGGTGGGTATAAAAGATTCGGCACAGCCGAATATAGTGCTCTTACTTGTATTTTTATAAATTTTTTAGGTCTTTGATTTATTTTTTACAATTCCGATTTAATTCTTACTTATAAGTTCGAAAGGTTATCTGACAGAATTTTTTTTAATCTCACCATTAACTTTAATAAATAGGTTGTCTTTAAGTTTGTAATATCGTTTGTAACGTATGGAAATAAAGGTAAAATAAATTACATAGCGTATTCATCTTAAATATTTATAAAATTCACAGCCTAACCAAAAGAACAGGCTCCGCTGAAATCTGCAAAAATACTCTTTTTCGATCTAAAATATGAAATTTACTTGTAGGAAAATATAAAACTCGCTGTGGCGCTCATATGAAGTCAATGTCATGTTGATCTTTTTATGCCAAGAGTAAGCTGGAACGTCAAGGGTTTCTTTTCTTCTTGGGTGTTAAAACGTCTAATTAAAAAATCAAACACAGCGGTGAAATTTGGAACCAGGGTCCTTAGGTTTGATGTTAATGCTCTAACTACTATACCACGCCACATCCAGTTTTAAATATTCCTCCATAATAAAATAATCCTAACTTATCTAAAATTTACTCCTTTAAAATCGATCTAACAATTTTTAAATAAAGGCACGCCAATTTTTTTAAGTTTTTTACGTTTTTTTACGACAGACAAAGTAGTTGAAATTAAAAACATTAAGTTTGATAAACAATTAAAAAATACTATTACGAAACAAAAATGTTAAATTGGAAGTAAATTTTGCAACTGCCTTTAAGCGAATGGAAGAACACTAAATAGTATGTTTGTTTAGACCACCACCATAAATTATACGTTCGCAGACTTTCTATTGGCCAAAATTGTACGATAAATTTGTGGACGAAATGCGATTTCAGCAGGGTAAAACTACATAATACACAGCAAATGCTGGAATAATATCTCTTCCTAATGATTAATAAGTATAATTAACTCTAGCGATGATCATAGTTTTCCGTAGGTAAAAGCATAGTCTTAGGTAAAGGCAACATAAACCAGGCTTGTTGGCCTTAAAAAAATTATCTAACAAACTGTGTGAGTTATTTATTTTAAATCTTAATTGAGGGAAAAAATTATTTAAACAAACCTCATAAATATATGAACGTACGTACCCATTTCAAATTGCTTGTTTGATCATTTTTTGAAACGCATTCACAATACCTTTCAGATGCATATATGTACATATTACAAAAATCACAAATATTTTACATCGAAAATACCTAATTACCCAGTCATGTCAAAAATTAAAAGTTTTTTTTTTTTGTTGTTGGATATAAAAAAACGTTTAAAATTACGCGTAGATCGTCCACAGTGATTAAAGATCCTAAAGTTTTTATTGGCAGCAAACTTAATTCGGTATTACCGAATATAGCACATTTAATTACTTTTCTTTCTCCTTTTAAAACACATGCCAGATTTTTTTTGTCTAATTTTAAAATTACTCGTATTAAACGTTCTTGATCTTTCATAGTAAAAATTACTTAAGCTTAATACGCATTTTATTAATAGTTTAGTCTTATCAATAAAAAATATATAAATACTCGTTTTAGTTTTATGAATGAATCTCGGAAAGGTTTACTGATAATAAAATAAGCAAACAAAAGTAATTTTTTTAACATTAAACTAAAAATTAATGCTTAAATGTTAATATGTTAATAAGTTAAAGAAACATTTTCAAGTATTTTTAACAATTAAACATAATTAAAATTGTTAAAATTAAAAAGAAGTATGTTTTTACGATTTTAAACCTCTATTTTTTGCATTTCTAGTTTAATAAATGTTCTTACAATTAAAAAAAAAAAAAAATAAAACAACCTTTACTCCTCAAATACTTTCTATAGAAACTATCACTTGATTGCATAAAAAAATTTAAATAAATTATTGCTGGCGCCATACTGCATTGACAACTTAAATGAACATCAGTAATAAAAAAGATGTTTATTTGCAGCAAATTAGCGGTATATGAGCAAAAATTGTAAAATTGCATGTGAAATATAATTGAACAATCATTAAGCGACGCAAAAATTAAAAGAGATATATCTTTGTCATTTTCTTTTATAAGAAAAAAATCTAGAAACAAACTTAAGAAAAAATAAAACATCTGTTAAAATTACAAAAAAAAAAAAAAAAAACAAGAGTGCTATATTCGGCCGTGCCGAATCTGATAATACACTTCACCATTATGTACATATGTGGGTATAATCCCAAATCGTAGCTTTACCTATACCTCATGTTATACGCCATTTTTCCCTATTATTAATTTTGAATTTTTAAGTAGTTTGATCCGCCATTTTATTTAGACGCCATCTTGGATTCTTCATTTGATACCAATATTGAGGTTGTTCAAGAAGTTACTTTTTAAAATACCAGATTTGACCCATATATAAATTTATTGTCCGTTATTTTGTAGTGGCCGCCAACATGCATTTTTATACCCTTCACACAGTGAAAAAGGGTATATATAGGTTTGTCATTCCGTGTGAAATTTCTACAATTTTCATTTCCGACCCCATAAAGTATATATTTTCTGAAAGCTTATGAATAGGGGAGTCGATTAAGCTCTGTCAGTCTGTCCGTCTGTCCGTGTGTATGTTGAAATCAACTTTTTGAAGCCCCCCGACATAGGTTGGACCCGGGTAAGGTATTAAAATATCAGAAATATTCGGGAGTAGATCGGTATTGAAAATCAGAAACATTGGTACATAAACAACTGAGATATGAGCAAAAACCTACGACCACCTCGATTTTTTTTCACAAAAACAACATTACAACAACAACATACATACATACAAACGTGTATACTGGTTAAAGAAAACGTGGCATCGAATCCCAGCTGAGCCAAAAAATTTTTTTCTTAAATTTTTTTAAAATTTTTTTTTTAATTTTTTTTATTTTTTTTTTAATTTTTTTTTAAATTTTTTTTTTTTAATTTTTTTTTTGTTTTATATATATTATATATATAATAATTTTTTTTTTAATTTTTTTTTTATTTTTTTTTTTTGTTTTTTTAACATACATACGCGAATTTATAATTTTACAATGGGATGTTTTTATATATGTATGTACGTATTTCATATGGGATGAATGGTGACACAAGCTACTGTTATTGCATGACTACACGTTGTGAAGGGTATATAAGATTCGGCACGGCCGAATATAGCGCTCTTACTTGTTTATAAAGCTTACATTGCGCTAGTCAAGTCCTATCAGATGATACCAATATTGACTCTCTCGGTTGTCTAAAGTTAAAAAAAATTGATTTTCGTTCGTAAATTTTTGGAACATATATTTAAAAAAACAAGTTTTTGCCTATAACTTTACCGATTACAGCCCTCTTTATCCAAAAATTTTCAAGAATATCTCTAGAGGCATATAATATTTACAAATAGTTACAAAGGTACCTATAAATTATTCTATGGCTAAAAAATTTTAATTTTGTGGTAAAAGTATGGGAAAAAACAGAGGCAGTCGTGTTTATTTTCTCATATCTCAGAAAGTTATGGGGCGATTGTGCTAAATTTCAATAGCAATTCATTCCTAAATATTTCCAAAAGATTTATACCATACACAGATCTGAGGAACATATAGTTGCTTCTAAAAGTTGATTTCAACCAACACACGGACAAACGTTCAGAGAGCTTAATCAATTCCATTCATAAGCTTTTAGAAATATATACTTTATGGGGTTGGAAATGAAAATTGTAGAAATTACAAACGGAATGACAAATCTATATATACACTTGTGCACCACAGCTGAAAGCTATAAAAACAAATAAGAGCACTATATTTATTTTATTTTATACCCACCACCAATTTTGTGTACTTTTATAGCTCAAAATGTATTATTTTGTTATTAACAGTAATCGCTATGGAGTAAAATCTTTACACTAAAATATATTTTACTTTCTTTGTAGAACTTCGATATGCTAGTAAAATGTTGTCGTAATTTAAGTCTTTCAATGAAAGTGGACGTTAAAATAGGACGTCAATATAGTCCTTAACCTTGTGTATAAGAAATATTCTGGCAAAACCTCTTCGGCCCGACCTCTATCGTGCTTTCAACAGACGGACGGACATCACTAGTCGACATAAAATGAAACCCCTATTGAGAAAATATATGTATACTTTATGGGGTCTAAAATGAATATTTCGATGTGTTACAAACGGAATGACAAAATACACCATTTTTTGGTAGCGGGTATAAAAAACGGAATCAATATCCAAGACATCATCATATAGCAATAATAACAAAGGCAACAAAAAAACACAATAAAGAAACAAAAAACAAGTAAAAGCGCTATATTCGGCCGTGCCGAATCTTATATAACATTCACAACGTGTAGTCATGCAATAACAGTAGTTTGTGTCACCATTCATCCCATATGAAATACGTACATACATATGAATAACATAAATATATAAAAACATCCCATTGTAAAATTATAAATTTACGTATGTATGTTAAAAAAAAAATTTTAAAAAAAATTTAAAAAAAAAATTAAAAAAAAAATTATAAAAAAAAATTTTTTAAAAATAATTAAAATATATAATATATATAAAACAAAAAAAAAAAAATAAAAAAAAAATTAAAAAAAAATAAAAATATAAATAATATATTAAATAAAAAATAAAAAAAAAAATAACAAAATATATAAAAAAAATTTAAAAAAATTTTTTTTTGCCTCAGCTGGGATTCGATGCCACGTTTTCTCTAGCCAGTATATACGTTTGTATGTATGTATGTTGTTGTTGTTGTAATGTTGTTTTTGTGAAAAAAAAATCGAGGTGGTCGTGGGTTTTTGCTCATATCTCAGTTGTTTATGTACCGATGTTTCTGATTTTCAATACCGATCTACTCCCGAATATTTCTAATATTTTAGTACCTCACCCGAGTCCAAGCGATGTCGGGGGGCTTCAAAAAGTTGATTTCAACATACACACGGACAGACGGTCAGACGGACAGACTGACAGGGCTTTACGACTCCCCTATTCATAAGCTTTCAGAAAATATATACTTTATGGGGTCGGAAATCAAAATTGTAGAAATTTCACACGGAATGACAAACCTATATATACCCTTTTTCACTGTGTGAAGGGTATAAAAACAGTAAGCAAAAACATCATCTAAACCAATAACAACTATAATCAACATATGAAAAAAATATTTAAAAACAAATGAAACGATTAGCCAATGTGTATATAAAAAACATTAAAAAGCATAAAGCATAAAAAACAAGTAACCACCAATTTTGTGTACATTTAAAGCACAATATTTATTATTTTGTTAATCGCTATGGAATAATCTCTTTATAATAAAATATGTATCACTTTCCTTGTAGAGGGTGGTTAAGTTTTAAGGGCCCATGTTGAAGGTGAACTACACCTAGACGCCAAATTTGTTTTCTGCATTTCATTTGACATTTCTCAATCTCAGACTAACTCAATTTGAACAATAGAAAGATACGCAAATGAGCAACGCGTTAAAAATATTCAGGTTTTTATACCCGCCACCAAAAAAATGGTGGGGGTATATTCATTTTGTCATTCTGTTTGTAACACATCGAAATATCCATTTTAGACCCCATAAAGTATATATATTCTGAATCGGGGTTTGATTTGATGACGATCTAGCTAAGTCCGTCCGTCTGTCCGTCTGTTGAAAGCACGATAGAGGTCGCACCGAAAAAGCTAGGAGGCTCAAATTTCGCCAGAATCTTTCTTATAGACAAGGTTTGTTTGGTATTGAAAATGGGCTAAATCGGAATATTAGGAAGAGAGTTATAGCTCTAAAAGCAAGAGTAGGTCGAAAAAACCGTGTCCTTCGAACATCGAATAAAATGGAATTGTGTCCAAACGCATTAACGTAGACTCATGAAACTCCGAATATATATTTCCTGAGTAAAAACAATATTTTTCTCCAAAAATTATCTAAATCTATGCATTAGGAGAGGAGTTATCGATCAAAATGTACGAAAATTTATACCGCACAGTGTATTTTTCGGTATATTTAAAAACAAAAACGTCATAAAGCAACAAAATTGGATGTACGACTCTGAAATTTTGCACACGTTGCTTTTTGGTGAAAGGCTTTTTTGTAACAAAAAATCAATGTGCCACGCCCACTTTTACGCCCACCTCCCATATAACGTTTTACCTAAAATTCATACAATTTCTATATTAATAAAGATTTTGGAATAATAAAGGTCTATATTGAAACACCTAAGTTGTACTCATTCGCAAAAACAACTTTGACACGCCTACTATAACGCCCTTTTTCACGTTATTTACCGTTAATGAAATTAAAAAGCTCATAAAACCGCCAAAATTAGAGGTACGATGAAAAAATTTGCTACGTATATCCTTCTAATCAATCTAAGTGTTGTGCCAAAAAATTTAGGTGACACGCCCACTTTAACGCCTACCTCCCATATAACGGTTTATCATAATTCATGTAATTTCTCTATTGACAAAGTTTTTGGGAAAATAAAGGACTATATTGAAATATCTAAGGTGTATTTATTAGCAGAAACTTTATTGACACGCCTATTTTAACGCCCACTTTCACTGAAAGACTACATTTACAAAAGCATTTTAGTAGCATATCGAAGTTATAAAGGGTGGTTAAATTTTAAAGGCCAATGTTGGTTTTAAATAAAACACAAATTATTTAAGAAATTATTATCATTTATTTTTATAATGATAATATTTGTATGGTTCAATTATGTATTTAACAAAATATCGGCCCCCCCATCCTTGGCACCACTCCTCTATCTGATAGTCTAAATTTTCAATGACACTGTTGATGCTCAATTGTTGGGCACGATGATAAGTCGAGGTTGCTTGCTCTTTTGCCACGTTATCGTGAAAAACAGAACAGAAGAACGCAAAATGCAATTTTATTTCAAAAAGTGATTTGTGTGTTGAAAGTTCTTCTTATTATATAAAGAAAAAGTACAGTTGCCGAATAAGAATTTGTGATTGTGAAAAACATAAGTATATATGTATATACTTATTCGTACATATTTTTATATATATATACATATGTATAGTGGAATTAAACATATGTATATACACAAAATTACTTAAAAGTGTTAAAAATTATAAAATATTGTACATACATATAAGCGAAAGCTTTTTTTAAGAAAATGAAGTGTTTTAAGTGTAAAAAGTTCTTAAAATTTTAAACTTTGAACAACTTCAAGAGCTCACAAATTCATGGAAAATTGGAGACAAAGTTTTGTTCTGCTATCGATTTCAAAAATGGAAAGAAGACATGAAGCTACCACTTCGTGCGCAAACAAGTTTTTATAAATTGAATACGATTTCATCTCCCATTTCACCTGACAAAAGATTTGGTGAATCAAACTGCAGCTCATCTAATGTCGACAATTGCGATAATGCGTTAGAAATTTTAAGACCAAAAAAAGTTGGATGTCGAGTAATTGACTTGTACAAAATTACAAAAAGTCTTAATAAAGAACAAAGGTCTTTAGTAATTAATATAATCGCACGCTTCTTTGATGACAATAATCAACAAATACAAATTGGAAGAACAAATTTTATCCATATCCGACCGAAAAAAAAAGAATTCTACAAAACCGAAAGACGAGGGAAGTTATATGTTAAGTACTGTAATTTGAAGAAGAAGACAAAACATCTATTTGATCAAGCAATTGATCAACCAACAACTTCAAAACCGGTACCGACATTTAATTTTCGTAAGTAATTTTTTTGATTTAAAATTATGCATAATTAATTTTAGACATAAATTTCCTTAGTCCCAGAAGAAGGTGGACAAATTATTGCCCAGAGTCTTTTTTATGACAATCTTTCTGCAGATGAATTTGAATCTACTTGGAGTGCATGTAGCAACTATAAACTAAAACAAATTTTTGAACAGTGCAGTAACCTAACAGAGATTTTTCAAATGTGGCCCCAATACAAAAATTCAAACGGTTTTAAATTGGTGAGTATGCAAATATATACTGAGTTTGTTTGATACACATACAAATAAAAAAATATTTTATATTTGATCCCTTTTGCAGATTGATAAAGATTTTAATTTTCTTTACTGCTCTCATGATTCTCTTCTGAGTTGGGGATATGAAGAAACTATGAAACTGCATCAAGGTTTTAGCGTATTGAAAAATTCTAAAAGTCAAGATGTAAAAAAGATGTTAGAGAATATCGATATTGGTGATACAAAGAAAGGTATAAAATTAAAAAAAAATATCTTTTTATTTCTTAAACTCATTTGTACAAAAAAAAGTTTTATTTCTTTTTAGAACCTGACATGTTTGCTTTTAATGTGTTGTGGGCATTACATTTTTTCTTGGGCCAACTGGAAAGTATACTAGAAAAACCGTATTAGGTAAAAATAAGCTTTCCCGGTTTACTACCAAGGATTCACAGGAGTTATTTCCTTTTATTGCAACTATTATGCAGGCGTTACAAGACCATATTGATTTTATCCAGAAGAGGGGCAGCAGTATACAACCATTTATAATGGCTATAGGAAACTTTAAAAAAATTGACACATTTTTTGTATATCTTGATGGGTCGTTACTGCCATTTAATAATTTTTTGAGATCTTTAGATGTTTGCTTTAAGATTTTTCATTTGTTTAATTAAGAATATCCCAAAGCTTGCAAATCGGTTTGGTATTTTATTGAAACATATTTTTATTGTTTAAACACAAAATTCCAAAAAAAATTCAAAAGTAAGCATTTTTTGGGAAGATTTAAAAAAAATATAAATTTTATTCACGTAAAATTTTCCCAAAGTATTTCGCAAATTTTGAAATTGTTAAAAAATATTTGTATATACTTAAGTACTACATTAAAAATGTTGTATGTGTGTACAAATATGTTTAAAAATTAATATTAGTTTTTTTACTTTCTACACTTTTTATATTAATAATTATAATAACTGCTACCGTAACTGAATAAGTTTGATTTGCTAACGATTTTTTGTACTCATTTTTACACTGCATTTAATCGTTTTTTTAATAATTATTTCCGTACCTGAATTAGTTTATTTTATGTTTTAATGTCACCAAATTATTTCAATTTAATTTTATAAAAAATAATATAATAAAATTGTCTTTAAATAAATAAATAAATAAAACAACAAAAATCTTTTATTGTAATTCCAATACATAGGTAACCAAAATTCATTAAAATAATGAATACTATTCATTAGATTAATGAAAACTATTCATTGGAATAATGAAACCTAACAAATGATTTGACATCATTTTTATGAAATTGTTGCATAGGATTTGTGACTTTTCTTCACGAAAATAATGAAAGTTTTCATTAGCGCGATGAGTTAAATTCACTTTTACAATGAATTTTTTCATTAACTTAATAAAATTATTTCATAAAATTAATGAATATTTTTTCATGAATTGAATGAAATGTTTCCGTTACTTAATGACAAATTTTCATAACTTTAATGAAATATATTTCATTTTGTTAATGACAAAATTTCATAGATTTAATAAAACATTTCCTTGATTCTATGAAAAACTTCATTGCTTATGTTTTAATAAAACAAGGTTCATTAATCGAATGAAGTGCTACGTTGGTTGAATTTTAATGTAGTTTTTCATTGAATTAATGTCAAAAATCATTGAATCAATGATGAAAATTCTTTCAGTGCGGACTAAAATTTTTAATTAAAAAGGTTTCTTGTTGTTTAAAAGTTAAAACATTAAGCGTGCAAAGTATTTTAAAATCATGTTGATTTAACGTGAAACGACTATGAAGCAAAATCATTATCGAAAAAAGGAAAATCAATCTTGTTTTCGGTGGTTTTACATTGTGTTTTTTCTGTGTGTATGGCTTTCCAAGCAAACGATCATTCATCCATGCCAACATTATTATGTAATTTTTTTTCATGATAAATTTGTTTAGTTGAATTTGTCGATTTTTAAGAAAACAATGAACCACATTTAAACGAAATATCATTGATTTGCTGATTTGTATTTGTTTGTAGTTTAAGTTTTGCAAAAATAAAATATAAAGGGTCCGCCATCTAACGTTTTTTGTTTCAACTAGTGCTTATTTCGTAAATGGTAACACTTAGCTCATGTCTGATTTGACAGATAATTAGTTTTATCCTTCCGCTGAACGAATTTGGTTGTGTATGTATACGCTTGAACAACGCTGGGAAATATTGCGACATAACTTTGGCCGATTTTGCCAAAAAAAAAATCATCTTTTCAGATGAAGCTTATTTTGATCTTGGCGGGTATGTAAACAAGCAAAATTGTCGCATTTGGGGCACATAAAACCCGCACGCATACATTGAAAAGCCGATACACCCAAAACGAGTCACTGTTTGGTGCAGATTTTGGTCCAGAGGCGTAATTGGGCCATTTGTCTTCGAAAATGAGCTAGTAGTGGCCGTAGTCAATGTCGATCGTTATCGGACGATGTTGAACGAATTTTTGTTCACAAAAATTGAAGAGGAGGATATTGGCAACATTTGGTTTCAACAAGACGGCGCTACGTGCCACACAGCCGAAGCTACACTTTTTTTATAGCATTTTCAAAAAAAATTAATTGGCGGACCCTTTATATATTTTTTTTATACAAAAAAAGTTTTGGCAAATTCAAAACTAAATTTGTTAAAAATAACTAGGGCTTGGTCATTTATTACCACAGATTTGATATACATTTTGTTTTCTTAAATTAATTTTGTTTTAGCTGGTTTCCTTACAAAAAAAATTAATAAAATTTTTCATAAATATGGTTTCATAATTTTATGGTTTAAAGGTCTACTGATGATCTGGCATAAGCACCAGTGAAATGCATA
Organism: Phyto melanocephala; assembly: GCA_941918925.1. NCBI lineage: Eukaryota > Metazoa > Arthropoda > Insecta > Diptera > Rhinophoridae > Phyto > Phyto melanocephala. The sequence continues at coordinate 59,600,489 of OW799236.1, forward strand.
TAGACCAGCTTAAACCCAACAACCAATAAAAACTAAAAATTTTTCATAAAGTATTAAATAAACAATTTAAACAAAATTTAAGTATACAAATATTATGAATTTTAATAATTAAGTAGGCAAAAAATAAAAGAAAATGATCCCTCATATCCATAAACAAAACTTAATTTTGTAAAGTAAAAATGCATACAGTTCTATTAAAACATATCAGTCTCACCTTGCAATCTCTTACACAAACAGTTAAAAAATTATTTTAAATTCAAACTTCATTTAAAAAAGACATAAAACCAAATATTTTTTTATTGCAGCTCCTTTAAAAATAAAGGCACTTTGAATCATGGATGCAAATATTGGTACAAATGTGCTTTTTTATACCATGTATTTGAAAGTCAAAATTAAAATACCACCCATGATGAAATAAAAATGTTCCCGTTCTATTATTTTTTATTACATTTTCTTGAAAATTAATATAGTTTGTAAATTATCATAATCCCTGCTTAAATATCAGCTGTTTCTTTCTATTACGTTACACTGCAGCTACAAGTTTAAATGTATCTCACATACTGCTTATTAACTTTAAAACAATTTTTTTTTTCAAAATGACAACAAAATAACTTTTTCATAACAATAAGTCTATGTTTTGCTTCAACGTTTACACATAAAAATCTTTATTGTAAAAAGATTTTATTATACCCGCCACCAAAAGATGATGGGGGTATATTCATTTTGTCATTCCGCTTGTAACACATCGAAATATCCATTTTAGACCCCATAAAGTATATATATACTGAATCGGGGTTTAATTTTATGACGATATAGCTATGTCTGTATGTTGAAAGCACGATAGAGGTCGGACGAAAAATAGCTATGGGGCTTAACTTTTGCCAGAATATTTCATATCCACAAGGTTTGTATTGAAAATGGGCTAAATCAGAATATTAGGAAGAGAGTTATAGCTCGTTATGCAAGAGTAGGTCAAAAAAACCATGTCCTTCCAACATCGAATAAAACTCAATTGTATCCAAGCGCATTAAAGTAGAGACCAAGGCACATTTATTCATCAGGTAGTCTTGTTCCGTCCGCTGATTATTTTTTTATTCACCTCTTTTAAATTTCATCTGTCAAAACCCATACATAAAAAACAATTCTCTCTCTTCTCTCATTTATTTCAAATGTCAAACTTTATATATAAAAAATATAAACAAAAAAACTCTCTCCGAACTACAATTACCTGATGAATAAATATGCCTTGGTAGAGACAAAGTGAGTGAAAAAATATTTGTACCTGAAAATTTCTTAAGTCTATGGAGGAGTTTTAGATCAATATGTACGAAAATTTATACCGCAAGCTGTATTTTTTGGTATAAAATTTTTTTTGGTCAAAGGAGTTTCACTAACGGAAAATAAATGTGACACGCCCACCTCCCATATAACGCTTTATCTCAAATATAATTTCTTCATTAATAAAGATCTTGGAAGAATAAAGGACTATATTGAAACATCTAAGTTGCATTCATTAGCAGAAACAACCTTGACACGCCTACTATTACGCCCACTTTTCACGTTATCTACTGTTAATTAAATTTAAAAGCTCATAAAACCTACAAAATTAGAGGTATGATGATGAAATTTCGTACATATAGCTTTCTGGTCAATGTCATTGTTATGCCAGAAAATTACACGCCCACTTTCCATAAAACGCTTTATCTTAAATTCATATAATTTCTCTATGGACAAAGTTTTTGTAAGAATAAAAAACTTTATTGAAATATCTAAGTTTTATGTTTTAGCAAAAACTATATTGATACGCCTACTTTTATTAAAAGACTAAATTTACGAAAATATTTTAATAGCATATCGGAATTATAGAAATAAATTGATACATATTTATGGTAGGCTCACAATTGGGACGAACGACGAATTTTTCGTCGCGAATATTCGTCATCAAAAATAAAACACATTTGTGTATATGAGAATGCATACAATTGTGGCGTCGCGGCTAACTCTGCATTAGATTTATTTCTATTTCTTACCCCGGCGAACGACGAACAAAATGGTACAAGGTGACCATTTTTTATTAAATTTGTGTTTACTTCTCAACTTTTTGAGAAAATAAAGTTAGTTTTTACATTAATAATTGTTTAATTTTTTATTTTAAAACATTTAAAATAAGTATAAAAAAGTTAAGTACAAAAATTTGTTTTTATTTGTGTTTTTGCAAATTTTAAGTTTATTAAGTGATCTTTTTTTCATAGGTCACACTATTAGCTGTTACACACAAACAAAATTTGTATTATTGTTTAATGCACATACCCACGACATTCTTTGCAAAAGTTTGCTGATACGTAAACAAGTTTTTATTATTACAAAAATTATATTTATTGTTTTGTTGAGTTTCACAAAAAATGAAATTCTTCGATTATTTTTGTTTTTTCTTTGCACAAGCACTAAACAATTTTATCAACTATAAAAGATGTTACTTTTTCGTCGTTGTTGTGCTTCACACGACAAATTTGCACAGCGAATTTTTACCGAAGAGTTCGTCGTGTTGGGTGAAATTCGTCGTTTGTCCCAATTGTGCGCCGAGCATTAAGTATAAAATGATTATTCCATAGCGATTACAGTTAATAACAAAAAATAAATTTTGTGCTATAAAAGTACACAAAATTGGTGGTGGTTATAAAAAAATATAAAATTAAACCCCGATTCAGAAAATAAGTACTTTATTGGTTTAAAATGGACGTTTCGATGTGTTACGTAGTTCCTTAGCTGAAGTAAATCAATAATTTTTTTTGTGTGTTTCTATTTTTGTTTCAGAAACTGAGGTATCAGCAAAAATATTTTTAAATCATTTTACTAAAATTGATACTATTGATATTATTTATGTCTCTAGCCCTTTGTTGCAGAATTTAAAAACGTTAAAAGTTGGCATCACTAATTGAAGCCTTTTAAGCAGACTTAATAAATGTAATTCTAAGATAAAGCAATAAGTTAAAAAGATAAATGCCAAGGATAAATCTAATACTTTTTAATTTCAAAACTTAAAAAAAACTCCTTTATAAAACTTCCACACAATTATTACAAAAAAGTTCACTAAATAATTACTTTTTTTCCTAAGTCATATCAATTTTAATATACTTACATACATTTCACTTGTTTATTTTTATATGTGCTCACCCACTCCTTTAAAGGTTAATTAGGCATAGTTTTGTTTAAACAAACTGTCATTTAATGTCTATTTTGTTCGCATATTGACAGAAATTTGTGATTTTATATATTTTACTTGATAATACAATACAACAAATGAGTAAGGAATTTGTTAAAAATTAATATATAAAAAAATGTTTAGCTAAAATACCATAGTTGGTCAACGACGTTGTCAAAGATGACATGTGGAAAATTATATATGAGAATAATGCAATGAACATTTTATTTCAATCTTTTGTATAGACTGTCCTTTTCATATTATTTAACTCATTAGCCTTAAAAGGTTGGTAGAAGCATTAAAATTAGGGGTATGCACTATAAAATTCAAAGATTACAATAATACTTTTTTTAGTATAAGATGTATTTGATAGTTATTATTATAACTCCGAAACTACTGAGCTGATTAAAACGCAATATATAAGCGAATTAAAGGCTATGTAAATTTAAATTTTTCTACGTTTTTTTTTAATACTATCGGACTAACCGTTTTTGAGCTATGATTGGTTATGTGGAGAAGCGTATAAAAAGACTTAAATTTTACCTAAAAATTTAACAACAAAAATTATCCATAGAATTGAAAAATTTAACCATTTTTTCACTTAGGTATACATATATGATGCATCAAATCTATAGAGATTATCAAAGCCTGTGTTTTTTATTAATATTAATATTATAGACAAAAATAAATTTTATTTTAAATTGGACTAACTTCACTTAGTTGACATCGAAAATAAGCAAAATACTTCCACACTAGTCGAAGAAAGCATTCGTTTGCATATTTTTTTTTTTTTTTAATTTGAAGAAAAATATAGAATTAGCTCGATGCGATTTTGAAAAGAAAAGATTTAAATACAAAAGAAGTTCTTAAAATTTACTATTAATACTGCAACAGTGTCTGCAAAAGTCAGTCGCAGAAACAGGATATACATACATATATAGGAATAAGTCTGTCTGGCGACTGACTTTTGTATGGAAAATAATTATTCTTAGTTTCATTATGGTAAATAAAATTTTAACTAACTTGACTTCAGTGTCAATCATTATATAATATTTTCGGTTTTACGAGTACCTACATATATAGGTATTACATTTTTGTTGCAGTTTTAATATTATTACAAAATTCAGAATTACGGTATTATTTCATATGAAATAACTCCCCAATGATGAAAATGAAATAACCCCCAATAAATTAAGTCCTATCAGCAACAAAAATGAAATTATGGCCAAAATTCATAAGAGTCAGTTTCACTAAGGATTTCATTAAGTTAATATGGACCAACAGGAAAATCGCAAAATTATTGATATAAATCGTGTGGAGGCCAGCAGGCGTCTTCTTCACAATAAGGATATATGCAACTTCGAAAGTGTGCCAGCATTCATAATCAATTTTTTTTTTTTGTGAAGGAACATACAAAGCTCGTTTAATAGTGACTACCTTTGGTTTTATAAATGGACTAAGTCCAGTGCAGTTATTTTCCCTAATACGATGGAAGCAATTTCAGATCAGCCACCAACGAGCTATCCTAAAATTTTTGAATGGCTTCAAAACCCAACTCATGTGACGTTATTATAGTTACAATGTTTTAAGGAAGGCAGTAATTTTCTGTAATGGAGATGTGAGCAAGTATGGACAAAGAATTGTTTACTATTTCAAATATATTTATATTTGAATCCCAACTACCAAAAAATTATTTTCATGTCCATACATAAATAATAAACTTAATAGAAATGGTAAAAAAAAACAAAATGGTTGCTTATGAATTCAATATGGAGAAAATATACGTTGTATGTATAAATGCTGCCAAATGGTTACATTTTGCTATTATGTACCTCCTTACTGCTTGGCAAAAGTAAAACCAACAACCGATTACTCTTGATTTAGGGAAAACAATTATTATTGCCGTCCGTAGACTAATTTCGTAGTCTGTCACGAAGGTCGCACCATCCAAATCCATTTAAAAATGAAATAACCCCCGAATACCAAATGCAGAAACACCTAAATTATACACGCTATGAAACAAGCCCCGAATTTTAAAAATTTGTTGGGTGTTATTTCATTGGAGATTATTTCAAATTTGAAAACCCAAAAAGAGAAATGAAATAATTTCTAAAAAAAAAAAATGAAAAACGGCCCAAAAAAATTGGGAGTTTTTTTATTGGGGGGGCTTTTTGTGGAGCCAAAATCCTAACCATTTTCCTTGTAAAAATTTTAAAACATTTATATAACAAAAAACAACAAAATAAAAATTAATAACACTGCTCTGCAGCAAAATCCTCCATTAAATAAAACTATGTGGACTATATGGATTTTGACGCGCTGAACTCAAATCCGTTGTCAGTTTTTCCAGTCATTTCCATAAAAAAAGCCATAAACCATAAGAATCGGTTAAAAAATGTAAATTTAATTGTCAATTTACCTCAGATACCCAATATTGACCAAATGTGTGTAATGCAGCAAACAACGTCAAAGTGGGCGCACTAAAGCGCCTTGTACCAATGACAACTATTTACTTCTATCTATTTTCGTACAGCAAAAACAAATACAAGCAAAAAAATTTGCCAGATTGTAATTTTGTAGCAACGCCTCGCTTAAAGCACCCACCCTGTCGTCACCCGTAGATAACTTCAAATTACAATAAAAAATCAAAATATTTACAAACTATTTTATTTAAAATAACACAAAATTTTTGTTAATAATTATTAATTTTTATTTAGGAAACATTGTTAAAATAAAAAAGTAGCTTAAGCTGTCCATGCCCTTTTGTCCACATTATTCAATTTCGTTCTGAAGACCTCGTCCTTCATAAGCTGTCGTATTTGTGGACCTACAAATATGCCTTCTTTTACTTTAGCATCTATGATTCTAGGAAATTTGCTCTTAATATATAGAAAGGCGTCACCATCCTTGTTCATTGCTTTGACAAAATTTTTCATTAGGCCTAGCTTTATATGAAGAGAAGAGTTTGTTCCTTTTGTTTTAAAGGCTCTTCTGCTACATTTTTTTCCTGGAATAAAATTTACTCTTTTCGGTCAAATTTTAACATTGTAGTGTTTTTCTTTTGCGCGGCTATCCCATTCACATAATAAGCAATAAAACTTAGTATATCCACTTTGCAATCCATTTAACATTGCTACGATTTTAAAGTCTGCAGATTCCATGAGTAATGTGAATATTTAATTTTTTGTAGTATCATCTTCATGCTACAATAGTGTTCTTTCATATTTCTTGCATACGCGAGTGGGACCGATGGAAATTTGTTGCCATTGTGAAGTAAAACGGTTTTGAAACTTGTCTTGGATGAGTCAATAAAAAACCGCCAATCCTCAGATTTATGACTAAAACACAGTTGTCGCAAAAGTCCATCAGCATTATCACAAAATATCAAAACCTTCCTCTCTGCTGAAATAACTCAAAAGGGGTTGTTCTTCATTTCGAAAGTACGAGACGTTAACGTCCTTTTGCACCAAATTCCATTCTTTTAATTGGGATGCAAGAAGCTCAGACTTGTTTTTTGAGAGCCTTAATTTACGAACTAAGTTATTTATATCAGTTTAATTCGGAAAATAAGGTGTACTCGTTGGACTTCCAAATGAACGCGAAGAAACAGCCATGCTGGCGTAAGTGGATTCAGTTGCTGCAAGAAAGCCCATCTTCTTCATCGTCTGTAGGAGGCAATGGAGGTAAAAATTTACTTGTAAACTGGAAAACTGGTCGTTTGACGCATGAGGTATTTGGATATGTAACTTTATTTTTTGTTTTTTTTTTTCGTAAACCCACGTGTTTTAGTATGGCAAAAGTAGCAATAATTTTGATGATTTTGTGGTTCACTCCAAATCGCTGCCTTCATAAACGGCTTCATAAAGACTTATGACTTCCTTTTAACCAACCTCTTAAAGACTTACCACAGCTACTACAACATATTTTCGGCAGCCAATTTTTATCTCTATCATCGATAAGAAACCCAAAATAACGGCGATAAGCATCTTTAACCTTGGAAGATATTGTCTCCCGTTGTGTTAGATCACCACATACGTAACAAAATAAATTTGAAGATTTGTTACAAATCCTTGACATTTTGTAATATGAAAGCCTTTGTGGATTCTTTAATTTCTTTATTTCTATACACAATAACAAAGTACACTATAGGATCTATTTGCTGTTGCCGATTTTAACCGCACAATATTCAAATTAAATTGACTTACTGTCCATTAGCTTCTATATATACAATAAATACCAGAATCTACCCTAATGTTCTTAATTTGAAATCACGGGTAATTGAAAAATACTTTTATAAATTTTAATTCCAACAACTATGGAAAATACCGTTGTACTTTAGTTCCATTACCTGCTCACCTAACGAAATGTTACACATATCGTATGTACGGCTGGTTGCATTATAATATCGGGTACCTGCGGTAAATTGGCAATAAAATCTACGTTATTTAACCGATTTTTCTGGTTTATGGTTTTTTTTATTTCCAAGATAAGTAGCTCTCAGTAAAAAGTTTAAAATGTTGAATATTTGCCTTATATTTTTGTTAATTCCATTTTTAAATTGAAAAATATTACGAATTTTGCAGGAAAAAATTTTTTTTCTCCATTAATTTCTAAATAACTCCAAAACGATAAAAGATATAGAAAAATTGTATTCCACTGAAATAAATACAATTTTGTTACACATTGGGTGTTTTATTTTTGAAAATCGGATGACTGGTTCTCGAGTTAGGATGAAATATGTCTCCGTACCTGACTAATTTAGGGGGGGAAATTTGCAACGCCCATAAAAAAAATCCCGATCTGATGGAAAAAAAAACCGACAACGGATTTGAGTTCAGCGCGTCAAAATCCATATAGTCCACATAGTTTTATTAAATGGGAAGACAAAAAATAATTTTTTGCAGAGCAGTGTAATTAACAGAAATTACATCTAAGTATGTGTAGTATTTATTAGCAAATTTTTTAATGAAATTGTAACAATTTAACTGGCAAACATTAAGTAAAACAAAATCCAATAAACCAAACATAGCAACAAACTTTATTATACCTACATACATATCAAAAACAACCAGACAGGCGTCACGTTTAATATTTCTTTATTAATATTTCCCCCCCATCATTTTCCTTATTTTTGTAACCATATTGGTGGATAACTACTCTTTATACCCTTCACCAGTGATGCACAAGGGTATATATAGCTTTGTCATTCCGTTTGTAATTTCTACAATTTTTATTTCCGACTCCATAAAGTATATATTTTCTGAAAGCTTATGAATAGAGGAGTCGATTAAGCCCTGACCGTCTGCCCGTGTGTTGGTTGAAATCAACTTTTAGAAGCAACCATATGTTCCCCAGATCTGTGTATGGTATCAATCTTTTGGAAATATCCGGGAATGAATCGCTATTGAAATTCAGTACAATCGCCCGATAACTTTCTGTGATATGAGCAAATAAACACGACTGCCTCTGTTTTTTCCTCTATTTTTACAACCAAAATTAAAAGTTTTCAGCCATAGAATAATTTAGAGGTACCTTTGTTACTATTTATAGATATAAGATGCCTAGAGAGATATTCGTGAAAAATTTTAGATAAATCGGGCTTTAATCGGTAAAGTTATAGGCAAAGATTTTTTTGAAAACTATATATTGTTAAAATTTACAAACGAAAATCAATTTTTTTCAGCTTCTAGACAACCGAGAGAGACAATATTGGTATCATCTGAAAGGACTTGACTAGCACAATAAAAGTGCTATAAAAAAAAATGGCGGACAATAAATTTATATATGAGCTAAATCTGGTATTTTAAAATGTAACTTCTTGAACCCCCTCAATATTGGTATCAAATTAAAGGGCTTGACCAGTAGAATACAGTAAATTATTCTAAAATATAAAATCCAAGATGGCGTCTAAAACAAAATGGCGGATAAATTTTTAACCCCATCAATATGGGTATCAAATTAAAGGGCTTGACTAGTTGAATACACTTAACTACCTAAAAATTCAAAATCGAGGATGGCGTCGGAAATAATTAAGAAAAATGGGGAATAACATGAAATATAGGTTAAGCTACGATGATGGTGAAGGGTATTATCAGATTCGGCACGGCCGAATATAACACTCGTCCTTGTTTTCAATTCTAATACACACACATGCACCCACACAAACATTTACATTTAAATGTTTAAGCAATGCAAAGAATAACAACAGCAAAAACAAATGATGGTGATGGTGAAGACATAAAAAAATCTTTTATTTTATTATCATCTTCTTGTTTTATTACTCTTTTGTAAAAGAAAAAAAGTTGAAAAGAAGCAAGGAGAGGAAGGAAGTGTGGTAAAATGTATTCTTAACTGAGTTTTTTGTTTAAGCTGTAGCTGTTGTAATTGTTACAGCAAATGTAAAACATTTGTTTATTTTACATATTATTTTGGTAAATTAAGCAATAAAACAACAATTTAATGTATTGCAAAAAAAAATATTTTTTCTTATTTTGATCTTACTTTTATTGTTACTAAGTAAAGTTGTGTTAACGTTATTTTACGTTTCATTGTTGTTTTTGTTAACATGACTGTTGTAGCCGTAGTTGTAATATGTAGTAGCAGTCTGAGTGAAAAACTTAGTAACCAATAAAAGAGATGATGTTTCTCCTTGTTTGTACCAGTGATGGAAAATTTAGTACTATGGTACTATTTCCAGTACTTTTTCATTTAAAAAATACCACGGTGTGTTTTAGTACTCTTTTCTTGTTATGCTTCCTTGTTTGTTTTGAAGTTTTGCGATGATATTTTTTTAACATTGACAACATTGCTTAAACACCCAGCCAAGTAAGGAATCAGCAAAAAAAGATAGAAATAATGACTTAGCAGATTATTTATATCTGTGAAAGTGAACATAAAATTTAACGTCTAAAATTTATTAGAAGTGAAATTTAAAAAGTTTAAACAAAAATGTATTTTTTATTTTTGTCATACATTTTAAAAACAATAAATAATGTGAATATCTAAATGCAGTCCGAGGAAGCAAGGATACACATTTTGCACTCCAGAATGATATATTTATTTTTACAAGTGGCAAGAAACTTCATACAAAATGAAGTTTTAGATAACACGATTTTAGTAAGTTTCAACTTAGATGAAAACCATTTAGATGAAGTTTTTTGCGCAACTGCGTTTGTACATACTTATAGTAACAAAACAAGTAAGAGCACTATATTCGGCTGTGCCGAATCTTTTATACCCACCACCAATTTTGTGGACATTTAAAGCACAATATTTATTATTTTGTTAATCATTATGGAATAATCTTTTTATAATAAAATATGTATCACTTTCTTTGTAGAGGGTGGTTAAATTTGTTGAAGGTGAACTTTAAATTTGTTTTCTGCATTTCACTTGACATTTCTCAATCTCAAAACTTCCTCAATTTGATCCGTGGAAAGATACGCAAATGAGCAACGCTTTAAAGTTATTCAGGTTTTTTATAAAAATGGGCGTTCAAATCAAAATGCATTTTGTGCACTTCGTAATTCTTTTGATCTAAATAATCGTTAAAATTCGTCCAAAATCGGGAGAATTGTAAAAAGTATTTAAATTTCTACAAAACAGGTCTGTATAAAATGTTAGAAAATCTGTGAATGCCTTCTTAGTTCGTTGAATGGGAACCACTGCTGGTTTTTGCGATAGTGTGGCAAAAGAGCAGTCAACCTCGCCTCATCATCATGCCCCACAATTGAGCATCAACAGTGTCATTGAAAATTTGGACCAACAGATAGAGGAGTGGCGCCAAGGATGGGGGGGGCATTTAGTCGATATTTTGTTAAATACATAATTGAACAATACAAATATTATAATTACAAAAAGAAATAATAATAATATCCTAAATAATTTGTGTTGTGTTTAAATTAAACATCGGTCCTTAAAATTTAACCACCCTTTATAACTTCGATATGCTTCTTAAATGATTTTGTAAATGTAGTCTTTCAATGAAAGTGGGCGTTGAAGTAGGCGTGTCAATAAAGTTTCTGCTAATAAATTTCAATATAGTCCTTTATTTTCCCAAAAAATTTGTCAATAGAGAAATTACATGAATTTAAGACAAACCGTTATATGGGAGGTAGGCGTTAAAGTGGGCATGTCACCTCAACTTTTTGGCACAACAATTACATTGGTTAGAAGGATATACGTAGCAAATTTGATCATCATACCTCTAATTTTGGCGGTTTTATGAGCTTTTAAATTTCATTAACGGTAGATAACGTGAAAAGTGGGCGTTATAGTAGGCGTGTCAAAGTTGTCTTTGCGAATGAGTACAACTTAGGTGTTTCAATATAGCCCTTAATTATTCCAAAATCTTTATTAATATAGCAATTATATGAATTTTAGGTAAAACGTTATATGGAAGGTGGGCGTAAAAGTGAGCGTGGCATCTTAATTTTCTGGCACAGTAATGACATTGCCTAGGGGGATATACGTAGCAAATTTTATCATCATACCTCTAACTCTGGTGGTTTTATGAGCTTTTAAATTTTATTAACGGTAGATAACGTGAAAAGTGGGCGTTATAGTAGGCGTGTCAAAGTTGTTTTGCGAATGAGTACAACTTAGGTGTTTCAATATAGGCCTTTATTGTTCCAAAATCTTTATTTATAGAGAAATTATATGAATTTTAGGTAAAACGTTATATGGGTGGTGGGCGTAAAAGTGGTCGTGGCACCTTAATTTTCTGGATATACGTAGCAAATTTTATCATCATACCTCTAATTTTGGCGGTTTATGAGCTTTTAAATTTCATTAACGGTACATAATGTGAAAAGTGGGCGTTATAGTAGGCGTGTCAAATTGTTTTTGCGAATGAATACAACTTAGGTGTTTCAATATAGCCCTTTATTATTCCAAAATCTTTATTAATAGAGAAATTATATGCATTTTAGGTAAAACGTTATATGGAAGGTGGGCGTAAAAGTGGGCGTGGCATATTAATTTTTTGGCACAGTAATGACATTGCCCAGGGGAAAATACGTAGCAAGTTTTATTATCATACCTCTAATTTTGACGGTTTTATGAGCTTTTAAATTTAATTAACGGTAGATAACTGGAAAAGTGGGCGTTATAGTAGGCGTGTCAAAGTTATTTTTCCGAATGAGTACAACTTAGGTGTTTCAATATAGGCCTTTATTGTTCCAAAATCTTTATTTATAGAGAAATTATATGAATTTTAGGTAAAACGTTATATGGGAGGTGGGCGTAAAAGTGGGCGTGGCACCTTAATTTTCTGGCACAGTAATGACATTGCATAGGGGGATATACGTAGCAAATTTGATCATCATACCTCTAATTTTGGCGGTTTTATGAGCTTTTAAATTGCATTAACGGTAGATAACGTGAAAAGTGGGCGTTATAGTAGGCGTGTCAAAGTTGTTTTTGCGAATGCGTACCACTTAGGTGTTTCAATATAGCCCTTTGTTATTCCAAAATCTTTATTAATAAAGAAATTATATGAATTTTAGGTAAAACGTTATATGGGAGGTGGGCATAAAAGTGGGCGTGGCACATTGATTTTCCGTTAGAAAAAAGCGTCTCCCCAAAAATCAAAGTGTGCAAAATTTCAGAGTCGTACATGCAATTTTGTTGCTTTTATGACGTTTTTGTTTTTTAATATACCAAAAAATACACTGTGCGGTATAAATTTTCGTACATTTTGATCGATAACTCCTCTCCTAAAGCATAGATTTAGATCATATTCGGGGAAAAATATTGTTTCGAATATATATTCAAAGTTTCATGAGTCTACCTTAATCGGTTTGGACACAATTCCATTTTATTCGATGTTCGAAGGACACGGTTTTTTCGACCTACTCTTGCTTTTCGAGCTATAACTCTCTTCCTAATATTCCGATTTAGCCCATTTTCAATACCAAACAAACCTTGTCTATAAGAAAGATTCTGGCAAAATTTGAGCCCCCTAGCTTTTTCGGTGCGACCTCTATCGTGCTTTCAACAGACGGACAGACGGACGGACATAGCTAGATCGTCATAAAATCAAACCCTGATTCAGAATATATATACTTTATGGGGTCTAAAATGGATATTTCGATGTGTTACAAACGGAATGACAAAATGAATATACCCACACCATTTTTTTGGTGGCGGGTATAAAAATTGACAAAGAAGTTATTGACAAAGTTAAGGTAGTTGCAAAATCGCTTGACTTAAAACTTTGTGATACACTTGGAAACAAATTTAATTTCGAAAATAAAACTTTAACTATGATTAACGATTTTACGCCTGAAAATGTTATTGTCAGTAAGACCAATAACATAGTTCCATTATTATTGATTTTGTTTCCAAATGAGCAACATAAATTGAAGCTATCAATTCCCAATTTCGTGTGTTAGCGGATCTCCCAAAAATAAAACATTTAAAAAACTAAGATTGCTATCGGATTTTTGCCAATACGCCATTCGTCAGCTGCAGTTGAGAGCACGTTTTCAATGCCAAATGATACAAAAACGAAAAAAAGAAATCGTTTTCAAGTACAAACTCTTTCAAATTTAATTAAAACTAAAGATCTTTTAAAATCAAATGATTTTTGTTGTTGCAATTATAATATTTCTAATCAAGGTCTATTAAATAAATAGACCTTGTTTCTAATGATCTTTTTAGTGACTAACAGTCCAAGACAGAAATGTGTTTACTTTATATTAAATTATAAGAAAATACATGTGTATGTGTATGTACATATATGCATTTACATTAATGTTTATATCAAAAATAAAATAGTTTTAAGTTTCTTAACCAAAATATATACTTTTTATTAAAATAAATTAGTTTATTAATTTTATGTATTTCTGTTTTTTATTTTTAAGTTTATTTTTCAATAAAAAATATGTTTGAAAAAGTACCAAAATGTTAAAAAAGTACTCTTTTGCTTGGTACTCAGTACCATTTCAAGTTTTTAATTTTCCTTCACTGATTTATAAGCAACACCACCCTAAACGATGAAATGGATGTTATGCTTTTGTGCTAAAATTGTTAAGTCCAAATGCAATTATTTTTTAAACTTTAAGTATAGCTTCTTCTTGAGTTGTATTAGCGTTGACCGTTACTCTATAAACCTATGTAAAGATTGTGAGCAAAATTGAGATATAAGGTCCGTAAGTTAAGTACAGTAACTAAGTAATCACGTAGTAATTAAAAAAAACTTACTCTCACAAAAAACATTTAAGTCAAAAATTACGGGAATGAAAATTTCAATTTAATTCACATTTGTCTAGGTAAATTCAAAAACAAGCAACAACAAAAAAATTTATTTAATTTGAAATATTGAATACCCAAAAAAATTTATAAAACTGAGTATCCAAACACACATCTTTTGTACAACTCAAAACGAAATGTAAATCACAAAAGTTGCAATGAAAAAAACCTTTTTCCTTTTTTAAAAATTAGTATATTAAAAAGCTATCAAATTTATTAAAATATGTTTATACCTATATTTCATTTGTTGTAGTTTTTTAAATCGATTTAAAAAATTCAGACAAAAAAATGTTTTTCTATTTTTATTTATTTGTTTACATTAGAAGAAATTGTATTTCTTACAATTAACTTCATAAGTTAAAAAATGTCGAGCAAAAACTTTGAAATACTTAGTAACAGAACTGTCACTTTACTTTCTTAATTTGAACTCTCATTTACTGGATTTTTTAGAAACGAACGCAATTCTGAAAAGTTGTCACAATTTTTTAATATATTTACCTACGAATGCACCTACAATATGTTATGTTTTTTTTAACATAACAGATGTTTTTGTTTCTATTGTTAATTTCTAATTTTTTAAGCTGATTTTCAAATATTAGTTTAAAATTTCTGCTGTAAAACATATTTAATAGTTTTGTTAGCTACATAAACACATATTTCCTATATCTGTGGCTTGGAGCTAAAAGGGCCAATGTCACTTTTTTGCTCTTTTGAATTAATCATTGCATTAGATTTGTTTTCTTGCTCTTTTTCATTATAGTAAAACAGCTAAAGTTATACTTAACCCAGAACAGCTTAATAAATAAAATGCTGGCCAATGTCACTATGAAAGCATATATAAAAGTTAAAGTTCAATTCCAATTTTCTCAAAAGTAAATATTTTGACATTGGCTCTTTTAGCTCCAAGCCACAGATATATAGGTATATATATTCATATTGGGTTGATATATAGGTATATATATTCATATTGGGTTGATAAAAGCACCTTAACATGCAACAACATTAACATGTTTTACTGAAAACGTCTCAGTCAATTTAAAATAATTCAATTTAATGTTGCCAAAAAGCAATAATTACTCACTCCAACGTTCAATCATGACTGACTACAAATGTCATGTTGTCGCCCATCACTTAAATGATTGCAAAACATTTATTATGTTTTTCCTTTATAATTTTAAAAATTTTATACATACAAACATAGGTTTGTACTTTTTTCTGCTTTATCAAAAACGTTTGACGCATTTTTAATTAATTATACAATGGCGCTTGGAATAATTAATTTCATGTCGTTATTCTTAGTTGACACTTGGTATTATAGACATACGAAAAATGTTAGTAGTGTGAATAGGGGTAAATTACCCACAAATGTCAGCAATTAGGAAAATTGTAATACTTTCATGTTTTGCCATAATAAAACAAAAATACTAAAATTTAACAACTCACTCATATTATGACAATAATGTAACAAATTTTGAAGATGCTAGATAAATTACCGACAAATTTATGTGCATATGAATCATTGTTCGTTATCCGAATAAGTCCGAATAAGCTAAAACCTAGTGTTAGGTGTACAAAATTTTAAAATATAATTTCCACTTTTTAAAGAGAGAAACTTTTAAGTTTCTGTACATGAATTCATTATTTACACAATGTAGATAATACGCAAACGAATTGATGTTGAACTGAAAATCTATATTAAGAAATTTATTTAACACATAACAAATTATAACACTCTTTATATGTATTTACTAGAGAGCTGCGTAAAATGTTCTAAAAGTTATGTGTTCTATTTCACACTGCTCCTAATCACTATATTTCAATGTTATCATAAATAACCAAATAAAAATAACAAAACATTACATTAATCTTACTAAAACAAGTAGTGGAGTAGTGTTGCCGGGTGAGGTATTAAAATATCAGAAATATTCGGGAGTAGATCGGTATTGAAAATCAGAAATATCGGTACATAAACAACTGAGATATGAGCAAAAAACCACGACCACCTAGATTTTTTATTCACAAAAACAACATTACAACAACAACATACATACGTACAAACGTGTATACTGGTTAGAGTAAACGTGGCATCGAATCCCAACTGAGCCAAAAAATTTTTTTTTTTATTTTTGTTTTTATTTTTTACTTAATATTATTTATATTTTTTTTTTACATACAAACGTAAATTTATAATTTTACAATGGTATGTTTTTATATATGTATGTTTTTTATATGTATGTACGTATTTCATATGGGATGAATGGTGATACAATCTACTGTTATTGCATGACTACACGTTGTGAAGGGTCTATAAAATTCGGCACGGCCGAATATAGCACTCTTACTTGTTTACTTTTAAGTATTTTTTTTAATGCATAATGATTTTGAACAGGCAAGTTACCATCTAAATTCATAATCAATTCTTCAATTACACAAGGGCTTATACAATGAATTTTGTATACAAATTGTATTCAATAAACGTTTGTTGCTCAAATTTAAAAATACAGTCAAATCAAATTCGTACCCCAATAAATCGTAATTCCCAATAATTCGTAAAAAACTGTCGGTCCCTTGAAAAAATATCGTTAATTTGTAAAATTTCCATGCATTTTGGTCCCCTCGCTAATTCGTAATTTTTTTTTTCAAATAAAATCTTCTTTACCTCTTAAAAATTGTAATTGTCTGCTAACTACCACTTACATATCTTCTTCTTCTATATATATAAAAGTGAAACTCTGTCTGTGTGTTAGCTATAGATTCCGAAACTGTAAAACCGATCGGACTCAAACTTTAGAAAGTTGTTGTACACATTCCAGGGAGTGTTTATGGGTGGCAAAAAGTGGGCGAGGCCACGCCCATAAAAAGTTAGTTATCAGTTTTAGCTACTTGCACTTGACCGATTTTCCTAAAACTTTGCACACATATTGAGCTGTCATGACTATATAATTCCGTGATTAGAAAAGTGGGCGGGGCCACGCCCATAAAAAAAAAGTTATAATATTCAGCTACTTGAACTTTAGCGATTTTTCTAAAGCTTTGCACACACATATTGGGCTTTCATAATTATACATTTTCGTGATCAGAGAAGTGGGCAGTGCCACGCCCATAAGAAATAAGTTATCATTTTTAGCTACTTACACTAGATCGATTTTTCTGAAACTTTGCACACACATATTGAACTGTCATGAATATATAATTTCGTAATTAGAAAAGCGAGCAGGGCCGTGCCCATAAAAAAAGTTATAGTTTTGAGGAACTTGCTCTGCACCGATTTTTGTGAAACTTTGCACACATATTGAGTTGTCATGACTATACAATTTCTTGATTAGAAAAGTGGGCAGTGTCACGCCCATAAAAAAATCATCATTTTCAGCTACTGGAGCTTCACCGATTTTTCTGAAACTTTGCACACATATTGAGCTATCATGACTATACAGTTGCGGGACTAGAAAAGTGGGCAGTGCCACACCCATTAAAAAAAGTTTTAATTTTTAGCTTTTTGCACTGGATATGCAATTTGAATTCAGGATGCATTTGTATTCATTAAGGGGCGTAGCAAAGCGCGCCGAGCTTTTCTAGTATCTGTATACATATATAATTGTGAAACTCTGTGTGTGTGTGTGTGTGTGTTAGCTATAGACTCCGAAACTGTAAAAGCGATCGGACTTAAAATTTAACAAGTTGTTGTACACATTCCAGGAAGTGTTTATGGGTGGCAAAAAGTGGGCGGAGCCACGCCCATAAAAATTAGTTATAATTTTTAGCAACTTGCACTTGACCGATTTTTTTAACCTTTGCACACATATTGAGCTGTCATGACTTTATAATTTCGTTATTAGAAAAGTGGGCGGGGCCACGCCCTTAAAAAAATTTATAATTTTGAGGTACTTGCACTGGACCGATTTTTCTGAAACTTTGCACACATATTGGGCTGTACTGACTTTACAATTTCATGATTAAAAAAGTGGGCAGTGCCACGCCCATAAGAAATAAGTTATCATTTTTAGCTACCTGCACTAGATCGATTTTTCTGAAATTTTGCACACACATATTGAACTGTCATGACTATATAATTTCGTCATGAGAAAAGTGGGCAGGGCCACGCCCATAAATAAAGTTGTATTTTTGAGGTACTTGCTCTGAACCAAGTTTTGTGAAAATTTGAACACATATTGAATTGTCATGATTATACAATTCCTTGATTAGAAAAGTGGGCAGTGTCACGCCCATAAAAAAATATCATTTTTATCTACTTGAACTTTACCGATTTTTCTGAAACTTTGCACACATATTGAGCTGTCATGACTATACAGTTTCGTGATTAGAAAACGCCCATTAAAAAAAGTTATCATTTTTAGCTTTTTGCACTTGATGTTCAATTTTGATTCAGAATGAATTTTTATTCATTAATAAGCGTAGCAATGCACGCCGGGCTTATCTAGAAGAAGAAATTTTTAATTCCTTAATATAAATAGAAAATACTTTGGATATCCTCCGTGAGAAGTCTGAAACAAATGCAAATCACTAATTTTTGTAAAAATTAATTTTAGATAATGTAAATATATACATTATGTATTTTAAGTTAAGGAAATGAGTTTGTCAGTTTTATTTTTGTTTGCTATTAAAATTAGACGTATTTTACGCTAAGTAAATGAATTTGCTATTTGATTTTATGTATTTATTTCATATATTTTGTATTTTATTTTTAGCAATTGTTTTTTATGTTTGTTTTTATCGTTTTAGTAAATAAATTAAAATTCGTATTTATTTTATTTTAACTCCGTTAAATCGAAATCCCGCTTAATGTAAAACCCGTATAATTCGTAAGAAATGGTCGGTCCCTTGCGATTAAGGTTTTTCCCTGGAATTTTTCGTTTCCCGGGAATGTGAGATTTATTTTTTTATTTCCCGGGATCACGCAGCAAAATATAAAGGGTGTTTTTTTAAGCCCGATAGAACTTGAAATTGTAAAAAATAACACAAAAAATTAAATTGTAATCAAAAATTTTTTTTTATTCGAAAGATCAATACGTGACATTAACATTTGAAAATGATTTCGGGCATATGGGTACCGCGGCTGTTCTTGACGAAGCGCATTCTGGACGTCCGTTGTTTTATCGCAAAATTGTGTTCAGCGATGAGGCGCATTTTTGGATTAACGGGTTTGTTAATAAGCAAAATTGCCGCATATGGAGCGAGACCAATCCACAAGAGACCCTACAGACTCCATTACATCCAAAAAATGCACCGTTTGGTGCGGTTTTCACGCTGGTGGCATAATCGGACCTTATTTCTTCAAAAATGAGGCCGGAGCTCGCGTTACGGTCAATGGAGATCGTTACCGCACCATGATCAATGATTTTTTGTTTGAAAATATGGATGACATTGATCCGGAGGAGATGTGGTTTCAACAGGATGGTGCTACGTGCCATACGGCGAACGCAACCATCGACTTATTGAAATCAAAATTTGGCGATAAGTTGATTTCGAGAAATGGACCTGTCAATTGGCCTCCAAGGTCGTGCGATTTGACACCTCTCGATTATTTCCTGTGGGGCTACGTGAAGTCACTGGTTTATGCTGATAAACCAGCAACAATTGACGCCTTGGAGGCCAGCATTGTTCGTGTTATTCGTGACATACGGCCAGCAGTGCTCGAAAAAGTGGCCCAAAATTGGACGTCCAGAATGCGCTTCGTCAAGAACAGCCGCGGTGCCCATATGCCCGAAATCATTTTCAAATGTTAATGTCACGTATTGATCTTTCGAATAAAAAAAAATTTTGATTACAATTTAATTTTTTGTGTTATTTTTTACAATTTCAAGTTCTATCGGGCTTAAAAAAACACCCTTTATAATTAATAAAAAGCTTTTTATTAAATAACATAAAATAGTCTATAATGTAAAGGAAACACTTAAAAACTATAAAAATTAATAAAGAAACTTGAACTTAACATAAAAATTGGGTAAAAATATTTTTAATTGAAATATTATACTCTAGATACGAGAACAAATATGAGCATAAAAAACAAAAAATACAAGTACTTCAGCAATGAGATCAAAAATTAAATCATTAGAATTCATTTTCAAAAATATGTAAATACAATGTATAATTAAAAAATATTACGTAAAAATTGTTATCGACTTAGAAAATAACCTTTATATGTGCTCAAAGCGTTTATTGACTGGTCAGAAAGTCCAATTCTGATTTTATTAACAAATTGCCCTGTTACAGAAAACACTCTTTTACTTTCTACCGATGTTGGACGAACAGTTGATAGTGCATTTAACATATTTATAATATTTTGAGTTTCTTGACCACTTTCCTCAAAAAATTTTAACTCTTTCTTTAGAAATTTTGATGCATTGGTAACGTGGGCTGAGTTTTTTTTTACTTTTTGACGGCAGTTCTCAGTTTCGTTTCTTTTAATGTTAAAAAAAAATTATAAAATTAACACATCACCTCAAAAATTATATCAAATTATTTGTAAAAATATTTTTAAACATAAAGTTAAAAAATAACCTTGAAGAAAATATTTTTATGAAAATGAAATTTCACAATATAAACATATGCATTCGATTCGTAGCTACTTTTATTATTTCCGGGATCCCGAAAAATAATCCCGGGAAAACGGGAAGATTAAATAATTCAAATTTCCCTACTTGCAATTACGAATTATCGGGATTTGACTGTATACAGTGGTAAATATTTAAGAATTTTTCAAAATGTATGTACATTTTTAAAACAATTTTCATTATTATGAAATTATATATTTATTATACAAATTATTTTTGATTCAAATCTGATTCATTGTTGGTATTTTATTTTTTTTCTTCTAAATTTATTTTAATTAATTGAGTGGGCATTTTAATTGATTCATTTAAAAATATCTACATTTTTTTTTGTAATTGTCATCATTAATGAAATATTCTTTATAATTATGAGTATTACTAGTTGAGTTTACCTGCGGTTATTGACAAAGACGTGAAGACCTCTTATAAAATGATGAATGTGCATGTTTGCTATCGATAATGATGCTTCTAATCGGTTGGCTGTATAAGTAAATTGAAATGTATATTCATAATTGATTTATTATACCCTTCACCTGTGGTGCACAAGGGTATATATAGCTTTGTCATTCCGTTTGTAATTTCTACAATTTTCATTTCCGACCCCATAAAGTATATATTTTCTGAAAGCTTATGAATAGAGGAGTCGATTAAGCCCTGACCGTCTGTCCGTCTGTCCGTCTGCCCGTCTGTCCGTGTGTTGGTTGAAATCAACTTTTAGAAGCAACTATATGTTCCTCAGATCTGTATATGGTATCAATCTCTTGGAAATATCCAGGAATGAATCGCTATTGAAATTCAGCACAATCGCCCCATAACTTTCTGAGATATGAGCAAAAAACCACGACCACCTCGTTTTTTTTCACAATTACAACAACAACATACATACATAGATACATGTAAAAAACATACCAAACAAAAAAAAATTACAAAAAAAAAAAATATTAAAAATAAGAAAAAAATAATAAAAAAAACTACAAAAAAAAAAATTTAAAATAATTAAAAAAAAAATTTTAAAAAATTTTTTAAAAATTTTTCTAAAAAATTTTTTTAAAAAAATTTAAAAAAAATATAAAAAAAATAATAAAATATAAATAATATATTAAATAAAATAAAATAAAATTTTTTTGGCTCAGCTGGGATTCGATGCCACATTTATTCTAACGTGTACGTATGCACGTATTTTATATGGGATGAATGGTGATGCAAACAATTGTTATTGCATGACTACACGTTGTGAAGGGTATATAAGATTCGGCACGGCCGAATATAGCACTGTTACTTGTTTTTATGTTAAACTTGTTACTAAGAATTAATTAGTAATAACTTCCTTATACACTATTTTACATATAAGCCCAATGATTAAAGATGCAGAACATTTAATTAAACACAAGTAATTAAATTTTTGAAAAAAAAACTTTATTTTTTGGGGTTTTCAGGATGTCTTTAATTCAAAAATATTACCAGCAAGAATGTTAGAAAGAAGAAATCCAAATATTATTCTGTGGCGCCACATGGCAATTACATTAGTGAGTGTTTTTCTTTTATTTCATATACTTTTTGGGTTTGGTTTTTTTTTTTATTCCTATGTGTAGACAAATGTATCACACAGCATCGATGAAATTGTATTCGTGCCATCCATCGTTTGCAGCAGATATTCACTATCAACATCATCCACATTTAACCTCCCATTTCATGCAGTACTTATGTACTATTTTTTTTCGTAATTCTTCGTTTCAATAAAAACCCACATTTATGACATACAGCTGTGTCATCTCGTTTTGTATGTGTTTTTCTGTTCTTTTCGCCAGCTTCTGTTTTTATGTGTTGTATAAACAAGATTTTTATTTAAGTTTTTTGTTTTATTTATTGGGATATGAATTTATGGTAGCAGCCGCACATCTACTTCCTTCTTTGTTTGCCACCAACAACACCACCACCCATAAACCCTATATTTTCTGCCACATTGTTATTTAAAATTTCCATACAGCTCACAACTGCTGCTTGCTACTCATTTGGGGAATGAATGAATTAAAGAAAATATATATGTATGTATGTAAAATAGAAACGTCAGTGTGTCTATAAAATGTTTTCGTTTGGATTTTGCCAATTTGTTTTTTCTATGTTAAAAAGTTTTTCTTTTTGTTGTTAATTTTTTTTGTTTTATTTTTTTTTGTTTGAGTAATAGACCCATAATTTGTTAAAGTGTAAATTTTTGTAGCCATAATGTTTTGTATGACTGTTTTGCGTGCATGTATGTGTTTATTTTGGCGCCATCTGTTTTGTAATATTAAGTAATATAATCATTGAAGGAAATAAGGGAGATGAAATTATGCAATATTAATCATTTTGTTCGTTTCATCATTTTGTAAAATAATAATAAATAATAATATAGATATGTTTTAAAGCTTGAGCGTCTTCAAAAACAATTAAATATTTTATGCAAAGAAAATGACAGAAATTGAAGCACGATATAGCTTAGAATTTAAGTTAAGGATTGAATGATGGTCGTGTGAAAACCTTTAAGCATTCTATGCTTTTTGTAGTCAGAAAGAAACTTAGCACAAAAAAGATATAATATTTACACACACAACTTTTAATTGGCAACACGCCTTATGGTGTATTCACTATAAGCCTATCCTTATGACGAAAACAATAGAGTAAAACTGGGTTTACATTAGAGAGTTCTTTAAATTGTTGTCTCAGTTAAAAGTTCAAAGGTCACTTAGCGCATACATTTAGGGTTTTTTAGTCTAGCCGCAGTTTATTAAAACTCAAAATAAAATCTAAAACTAAAAATTTCAAATTTATTTGTTAAAACATTATTAATTTTTCTATATTCGTATTAAATGTTTTTTTTACCATTTATCGATTTAGTTGACTTACTGTCAAATGTTAGCATAAGTCAAAAAAGGTAAAAAATATATATGTATATTGACATATATTGGAAAATATTAAAATGAAATAAAATAGTATCAGATTATTGGAAAATAAAGCTAAAGTACTTAAAAAGTATTCGAAAAAAATCATACATTTTTTTCTTAAATTTTGTTTTACATAAATAGCTGACACCTGTAGAGACTTTTTTGCGTGTGTAATTTATACAAACAGTCACTTACTGCCACCGCCAAGCGAATGAAATGCAAAATATATAAAATTGTATTGAACACATTGTTTTGTTGGAATTTGCCTTAAAAACCCAGACTAAAAAAATAAACTAATTTTAAATAAGTAAATTGGCACATTTACTTATCGAATTTCAAGAAACATGAAAAAAAAAACTTTTTTGTTAATGAAAAAAATGTTTTCAAAATTAAAACTATTTTTGCTTTTCCTACAAAAAAAGTGTATAAAAAACCATTTTATTTCTTTTTCTTTAATTCATCCATAATTAAGGTTTTTAAGCCTTTAAAGGTTATATTTATTCAAAGCAAAGCAAAACAATGTATTTAAAAAAATTATTTCAAATGTCATACATAAAAACGTTTTAAATTTTTGACTTGGAGTAATTTTGTTTTTGAAATTTATATTTTATTTACATATTTTAAGTTCATTCAACAATTTATTCAAAAACTTGATTTTCGCTACGTATTATGTATGTATGCCTGAGTATGTGTTTTGCAAAACAAGAACAAAATACAAAGAAGCAATAATTAATACAATAGACATGTTTTTGTTTTTATACCCTTCACCTGTGGCGCACAAGGGTATATATAGCTTTGTCATTCCGTTTGTAATTTCTACAATTTTCATTTCCGACCCCATAAAGTATATATTTTCTGAAAGCTTATGAATAGAGGAGTCGATTAAGCCCTGACCGTCTGTCCGTCTATCCGTCTATGCGTCTGTCCGTCTGTCTGTGTGTTGGTTGAAATCAACTTTTAGAAGCAACTATATGTTTCTGACGCCCTATGTTCAACATGAACTTTTATATAATTTGAAGATATTTATAATGTCAATTAATTTATATAAATAAAAGGAAATATATATATATATGTTTCTCAGATCTGTATATGGTATCAATCTCTTGGAAATATCCAGGAATGAATCGCTATTGAAATTCAGCACAATCGCCACATAACTTTTTGAGATATGAGCAAAAAACCAAGACCACCTCGTTTTTTTTTCACAATTACAACAACATACATACATACATACATACATGTAAAAAACATAACAAACAAAAAAAATTACAAAAAAAAAAAATATTAAAAATAAGAAAAAAATAATAAAAAAAACTACAAAAAAAAATTTTTTAAAAAAATTAAAAAAAAATTTTTCTAAAAAAATTTAAAAAAAATATAAAAAAAATAATAAAATATAAATAATATATTAAATAAAATAAAATAAAATTTTTTTGGCTCAGCTGGGATTCGATGCCACATTTATTCTAACGTGTACGTATGCACGTATTTTATATGGGATGAATGGTGATAAAAACAATTGTTATTGCATGACTACACGTTGTGAAGGGTATATAAGATTCGGCACGGCCGAATATAGCACTGTTACTTGTTATAACAAAAATTAAACACACGGAAAATTACAATTAAAATTAGCTTAAGTAAAGATTAAAGAATTAAAATATATAATACTAGCATATTACCTGCTACTTCGATGCCGCAGTTTTTACTATTTATTTAATACTCAAGTAATTTTTTTTATTACTGAACTTTTTTAATCGTAATTTTGTTTTTTTAAATTGTTTTTCTGATTCACTTCATTTAGAAAAATAAAATGTAAGGATATATAGGGAATATATTTTCTATCTCACCCACCCATAACATTTTCAGCTCAATTCGTATCAATAGACACTAATTTTGAAACTCTAGCTTCATAAACGTAGAAAATACCAAAAGCACCACACCAATTAAAAGAGCTCCTTTTTGGTCGCCCTTAACATTTTCAGTCTCACCTCGTATCAATAGTCACTAATTTCGAAATTCTAGCTTCGTAAACGTTGAAAATACAAAAAGTACAATAAAAAATATAAAAAGTACCTTTCTGATCGCACCGAACATTTTCAGTATCAGCTGGAATCAATAGACTTGATTGTACAATTCCAGCTTCATAAACGTAGCAAATACAAGATGTACCATAAAAATGCCAAAAAGTACCATTTTGGCCGCTCATAACATTTTCAGTTTCAGCTCGGATCAATAGTTTCTAGTTTCATAATTCTAGCTTCATAAACGTAGAAAATACAAAAAGTACCAAAAAAAACAGAGAAGTACCTTTTTTGAGTTCTCCATATCAATGTATAAATTCTAAGTTTAAGATGTTCAAATATCTATGTAATAAAATATTTTAATAGACATGATTAAAGTGAGTAATGCCACCCTTTATTGCATAAAAGTAATTATGTTCTAAAAAGTACCAAACTGTTTTCCCGAACTTTCCCTTTTCTACCATTTTATGAATGTTTGTAAATTTTTACCAAATTATTAAATTTTTTATGTCTCGTAAATCTATATTACAATTTTTTCCGAATTGGCTCCGTAATTAGGAATTATACACATTTTCCGGTATTTTCCTCTTTATGGTACCTTTTTTGTTCCCCGAAAAGTTTCTAAAAATTTCACCTAATTAATTGTCCATATTCTATTAGGCAATAATAATTATCAAATTTTGTCCCATTGAATAATATTAGAATTTTTTTTTTTTAAAGTACCATAAACAGAGAAAATTTTAACCCTTTATACATGCGAACTTGAAAAAAGTGCCGAAATCCTATTTTTCGCGAATTAACTAATATAGTTCAAATTTTTTTCCTAGCTTATGTGTTTGGAAGTTACATAGGATACCAAAAAAGTACTAAATTATAATTTTTACCCGTTTTTCCCCTTAGGGGTTGAAAATAAAAAAAAAGCTATACACTCGGCAGCAATACCTTTTCAAGTTAATTTTTTTTATTTTTAGTTTAGCAGACTAAACTACCGATTTTACCCTTTTTTACCCCTTTAAAGTACAAATTTCCAAAAACCTCTTCTTAGTGGAGCTAAACACCGAAAGATTTCTAATCTTATCTAATTTTTATGCCTCTAGCACTTTGCTTTTGGGCTGTGCGATGTCAGTCAGTCACGTAACTCTTTTTTATACCCTTCACCTGTGGTGCACAAGGGTAAATATCTGTGGCTTGGAGCTAAAAGGGCCAATGTCACTTTTTTTCGTTTTTGAGTTAATCATTGCATTAGATTTGTTTTCTTGCTCTTTTTCATTATGGCCGTAAGTCCGTGTGTTAGTTGAAATTACCTTTTAGAAGCAACCACATGTTGCTCAGACCTGCGTATGGTATTAATCTTTTGGAAATATCCGGAAATGAATCGCTATTAAAATTCAGCATAATCGCCCCATAACTTTCTGAGATATGAGCAAATAAACTCGACTGCCTCTGTTTCTTTTCTATATTTATACCACAACAATTAAAATTTTCCAGCAATAGAATAATTTATAGGTACCTTTGCTACTATTTGTAGATATAATATGCCTTTAGAGATATTCGTAAAAAAATTTAAATAAAGCGTGCTCTAATAGGTAAAGTTGTAGGCAAAATTTTTTTTTGAAAAATATATGTATATTCCAAAACTTTACAAACAAAAAAATATATACAACCGAGAGAGTCAATATTGGTATCATCTGAAAGGACTTGATTAGCACAATATAAGCACTATAAAATATTAAAATTCATGTTGGCCGCCACTACAAAATGGCGGACAATAAATTTATATATGGGTCAAATCTGGTATTTTAAAATGTAACTTTGCAATATTACAATACCCTCAATATTGGTATCCAATGAAAGGGCTTGACTAGTAGAATACAGTAAATTATTAAAAAATGTAAAATCCAACATGGTGTCTAAACAAAAAAAATTAAACCCCATCAATATGGGTATCAAATGAAAGGGCTGGACTGGTAAATACAGATAACTACGTAAAAATTCAAAACCGAGGACGGCGTCGGAAATAATAAAGAAAATTTACATGAAATATAGGTTAAGCTACGATGTGGGATTATACCTATGTACATGATGGTGAAGGGTATTTTTAGATGCGCACGGCCGAAAATAACACTCTTGTTCAAATATATAGATGATGCCTAAGTCTGGTTTTACTTTTTAGTAAATAATTTTTAAAAATCCGTTATTATAAATAAATACAAGGCATATTTATTCATCAGGTAATTGCAGTTCGGAGAGAATTTTTTGTTTATATTTTTTATATATGAAGTTTGACATTTGAAATAAATTAGAAAAGAGGGAAAATTGTTTTTTATTTATGCATTTTGACAGCTGAAATTTAAAATAAGTGTTGAAAAAATAATCAGCTGGCGAATCAAGAGTACCTGATGAATAAATATGCCTTGAAATAAATACATAAAAGAAAAGGAGAGCAAACTACAGTGTTTGAAGGATGTTCATCTGCCTACCCAGGTGACTCAATAAAACCATACTAAATGGTTGACAACAAGTATAGGACATACGAAACAAATTATCAGAAACTTTTTTAACAAGACCACAAGAGCGAAAATTTCGCTCATTTTGTTGTTGATATACATACATATTAAACGAAATTAGGAAAACACACTGAAGACAATGTCCTAGTAAAAATGATAAACTTTGATGCAAGGTTAAATCGAATTTAAACATCTAAGCAAAAGGAAATCGTTTTTACAGATTATCAAAAAACGATGTATGTATGCAAAATTGAACATTTTAAATTAAAATATTTAATTAAATCAATAAAATATTAAATATTTAAGGTAATCCTTACTTTTTTAGGTCCCAAAAATTGATTTTTTTTTAAATTATTTATTTATTTACTCCTACATACCGACATATGTACATATTTACATACATACAAACGTGTTAAGTGTTTACTAGTTTCTTAATTATTTCAATTTAGTTCTAACTTTTAGGAAATTTTTACTGTATCTCAATTTGCTGGTTTTAAATTGTTATTTATTTATTTTTTTTTTTTGTTGCACTAACATTTAAATAATTTTTTGTTAAGTGAGTGTTTTTTATTATATTTTAAATATTCTTTTCCTAATTTTAAATAATAACAAGTAACAGTGCTATATTCGGCTGTATCGAATCTTATATACCCTTCACAACGTGTAGTCATGCAATAACAATTGTTTGTATCACCATTCATATCATATGAAATACGTACATACATATAAAAAAAAATACATATATAAAAACATCCCATTGTTAAATTTTAAATTTACGTATGTATGTAAAAAAAAAAAATAAAAAAAAAATTTAAAAAAAAAAATTTAAAAAAAAAATTTAAAAAAAAATTTAAAAAAAATAATTAAAATATATATAATTAATATAAAACAAAAAAAAAATAAAAAAAAAATTTAAAAAAAAAAAATTTTAAAAAAATTTTTAAAATATAAAAAAAAAATTTTTTTTGGCTCAGCTGGGATTCGATGCCACGTTTTCTCTAACCAGTATACACGTTTGTATGTATGTATGTTGTTGTTGTAATGTTGTTTTTGTGAAAAAAAAATCGAGATGGTCGTGGGTTTTTGCTCATATCTCAGTTGTTTATATACCGATGTTTCTGATTTTCAATAGCGATCTACTCCCGAATATTTCTGATATTTTAATACCTCACTCGGGTCCAAGCGATGTCGGGGGGCTTCAAAAAGTTGATTTCAACATACACACGGACAGACGGTCAGACGGACAGGCGGACAGACTGACAGAGCTTAATCGACTTCCCTATTCATAAGCTTTCAGAAAATATATACTTTATGGGGTCGGAAATGAAAATTGTAGAAATTTCACACGGAATGACAAACCTATATATACCCTTTTTCACTGTGTGAAGGGTATAATTAGGTGTATACTGTTTTTGATGGCTGCATAAGTGAATAAATTTGTAATAGTTTATTTCTTCTAATTCCTTAAATTGATTGCTTAATTACTTTAATTATCATGTGTGTACATGCAAATTAATTTGGTAAAATTATTAATAGTGTAAATAGTTGCCCCTTTTTGGACAAAGACAAAAAAAATTTTAATAATTTGTAGTTCTTAAATGCATTTAAAAAAAATCCTACGGCTTAATTTTGAAGGGTTAGTCGGTTAATATTCAATTCCATGGTTGTGTGCTAGTTTGACCGCCTTATAATTGAGGTTTCAATTTGGAAAACTCGCCTCTAATGCATTTACAGAGATTATATTTATTTTTTTTTTTAGTAATTGAACAATAAACTATTAAAATAAAACTGAAACAAAACAAGTAACAGTGCTATATTCGGCCGTGCCGAATCTTATATACCCTTCACAACGTGTAGTCATGCAATAACAATTGTTTTTATCACCATTCATCTCATATCAAATACGTACATATGTATATACTGGTTAGAATAAATGTGGCATCGAATCCCAGCTGAGCCAAAAAAATTTTATTTTATATAATATATTATTTATATTTTGTTATTATTTTTTTTTATATTTTTTTTTTTTAATTTTTTTAAAAAATTTGTTTGAAAAAATTTTTAAAAAATTTTTTTTTAAATTATTTTAAAATTTTTTTTTTGTAATTTTTTTTATTATTTTTTTTTTTATTTTTAATATTTTTTCTTTTTGTAATTTTCTCTTTTTTTGTATGGTTTTTACATATATTTATGTATGTATGTTGTTGTTGTAATTGTGTAAAAAAACTAGGTGGTCGTGGTTTTTTGCTCATATCTCAGAAAGTTATTGGGCGATTGTGCTGAATTTCAATAGCGATTCATTCCTGAATATTTCCAAGAGATTGATACCATATAGAGATCTGAGGAACATATAGTTGCTTCTAAAAGTTGATTTCAACCAACACACGGACAGACGGGCAGACGGATAGACGGTCAGGGCTTAATCGACTCCTCTATTCATAAGCTTTCAGAAAATATATACTTTATGTGGTCGGAAATGAAAATTGTAGAAATTACAAACGGAATGACAAAGCTATATATACCCTTGTGCACCACAGGTGAAGGGTATAAAAATTAAGTCATAGTCTCTAGTCTGTTTCACTTTAACGGGCGAATAGTTTTCGTTACTTCGCTTACTTAAAGGGTGTTTTGTAGACCTATAGAACCTCCAATATGGATAATTATGAAAAAAGCTTTCATACTAATAAAGTGTGTATGACTTTTTTAGTACACTTTAGCAAATTACCATGCAAAGATATACACCAGATTAACAGTTGTGTTTGAAAGATAATTTTACTTTTTCTTATTCATAATAAATAACACGGTACTACAGTCAAAAAAAATTTGGAAAACGACCTAGCGTGGGTTACAGGTCTTGTTGAGTACATTTCAAATTGTGTCAAACAACTTCAGAAAACTCAGAGTTATTCAAAAAAAAAAAAAAAACCCCGTTTTCAGTGATGTTTGTCAACTTATCGACCTGTAACTCAGTCAGTTTTTGTCCGACTTAAATTTTTTTATGGGTTCGGAAAGAAAACTAATTACGCTTTAAAATGACGTGCCTTTTTTTTAAACACTTGTAAGTTTAAGTATTGTCTTTGTAAAGAATATATAAAAAAAGAACGAAAATTATAAACTTTTTTGATTTTAGTAGCTTTTCATTGTTTATTTTAATATGAAAGCTTATAAAAATTTATACCAACATATAAAGAAAATTTGGTTCTTAACAAAACATGGTTTTCGTTTTTTAAATCGGATGAAAATTGTAAAAGTTATTCAACTTTTCATTAACACCTGTTTTTAGTATTTTCTTCCCCAGCAAAAACATATGAATAAAAACAAGTAAAAGCGCTATATTCGGCCGTGCCGAATCTTATATACCCTTCACAACGTGTAGTCATGCAATAACAGTAAATTCACGTATGTATGTTAAAAAAAACAAAAAAAAAATAAAAAATAAAAAAAAAATTTAAAAAAAAAAAATTTAAAAAAAAAATTAAAAAAAAAAAAATTATTATATACATATATAATATATATAAAACAAAAAAAAAAATAAAAAAAAAATTAAAAAAAAAAAAATAATAAAAATATATATAATATATTAAATAAAAAATAAAAAAAAAATAAAAACAAGTAAAAGCGCTATATTCGGCCGTGCCGAATCTTATATACCCTTCACAACGTGTAGTCATGCAATAACAGTAAATTCACGTATGTATGTTAAAAAAAACAAAAAAAAAATAAAAAATAAAAAAAAAATTAAAAAAAAAAAAATTTAAAAAAAAAATTAAAAAAAAAAAAATTATTATATACATATATAATATATATAAAACAAAAAAAAATAAAAAAAAAATTAAAAAAAAAAAATAAAAAAAAATAATAATAAAAATATATATAATATATTAAATAAAAAATAAAAAAAAAAAATAAAAAAAAAATTAAAAAAAAAAATTTTAAAAAAATTAAAAAAAAAATTTTTTTGCCTCAGCTGGGATTCGATGCCACGTTTTCTCTAACCAGTATACACGTTTGTATGTATGTATGTTGTTGTTGTAATGTTGTTTTTATGAAAAGAAAATCGAGGTGGTCGTGGGTTTTTGCTCATATCTCAGTTGTTTATGTACCGATGTTTCTGATTTTCAATACCGATCTACTCCCGAATATTTCTGATATTTTAATACCTTACCCGGGTCCAACCTATGTCGGGGGGCTTCAAAAAGTTGATTTCAACATACACACGGACAGACGGTCAGACGGACAGACGGACAGACGGTCAGGGCTTAATCGACTCCTCTATTCATAAGCTTTCAGAAAATATATACTTTATGGGGTCGGAAATGAAAATTGTAGAAATTTCACACGGAATGACAAACCTATATATACCCTTTTTCACTGTGTGAAGGGTATAATAACAATTAACTAAAAAAGCAAATCTATCATTTTAATAACGAAATGTGTTTTGTTTGTTGTAATTTTACAGTCACGTTTTTGGTATTTACCTAATAAGTGAAGTTTTTGTATTCGATAATGCAGAATTAAATATACCCTGCTCTATTGTTAATATGGTTTATTGTGTCCTATTTTTTTTTTTTTTTCTTGAATCGTTAAAAAGGTTTAGAATGTTTTTATAAGCAATTGTCAGTTATATATATTTGGATAAATACATAAACTAATCGAATTTAATACCAACACAATGGCAAAGTTTAAATACTACCTTTGGTGAAGGGTACTGTTTTTAGATAAGAGTAAAAAAAGTGTAACTAGTTTAAAATTTGTAACAAGTGAAGTGCTATTAATATTTAAATTTATTAAAATAAGAAAGTTTGTAACTTTTGTAATCCTTTAGCAACTTTAAAATTGAGTTTAACTTTTCTGCAGTGTGTTATAATCTCTATAATTTTCGTTATGTTTGCGGTTTATACGCTGACAAAAACATCGCTTGGATCTGAAGAAAAATAAATTCTTGGTAAATGCCTTCAATGCAGTTTTTAACTGCTCATATAGTTCTAGCAAATGGTATGAACCCGAAAGTATTTGTACAAGCTGTTCCAGTGTGCTTAAAAAAACTATGTCCGAAAAGTTTATAAGCCAGCCATTGCCATTATCTTTCTCAATGATTTGCCATCATCAAATATTGCATAAACCACAGGACTGTTATTTATGCCAAACAAACATCATTGGTTATCAATATAAAAATCGTGACAGCATTAAGAATGCTAATGTGTAAACTGTTACAAAGCCAGTATTAATGCAATCAAATGTAATAAAACACATCAACAAAGTGATGATGAATCTGAAAACGAGGAATGTGATATGGAATATTTACCAAAATCGGGTGAGCCACATTTTGTGACAAATGGAGATTTTTGCGATCTAATGCAAGATTTGAAACTTTCGTGGAGACAAACAGAGATTTTGGGGTCGCGACTAATATAATTTTTCTAAGAAGCTAAATGAGATAGAAAACAGAGCATAGAAAAGTTTTATTTTCTTTTGCACAATTTTTTTTGAAGCAAAAAAAGTCCTAACTACGTTAAAGCGGTAAATGAATTTCTTGAGTCTTATGCTGAAATGGGATGTCGAATGTCCATAAAAATCCATTTTCTGCGTGGATATTTAGATATTTTCCCTTGGTCAATTTAGTGACGAGCAAGGAGAACGGTTTCACCAAGAAATTTTACAAATAGAAAAGCGTTTCGATTGAAAGAGCCATATAAGAATGATGGCAAATTATTGCTGGTCTCTCACACGAGAAACAGATGGTTTGTTGAACACACGTAAGAGGGCTAGTAATCTTTTTTAACTATACAGGTTAACTTAGATTAAGCTGTTTGTACAGTTTTTAATTTACGTTTTTAAGTCAAATGGTTTACCAAAAGAAAAGTCTGCAATCACAAAATTGTTTACTTTAGAAAAAGTTAAGTAACTTTTGCAAATATGAACCGATTTTAAAAATAATATCTCGAATTTAAATAACTCTTGTTGAATTTGAAAATATAGGGAAAAATTTTAAAAATTAAAAACTTTTCATTCACACTTACCCAATTTCTTAGAATATATATTTTTGAATATATTTCATGAAAGCTTTGCCTTTCCAAAACTGTTTAAAATTTTAAATCGGTCGAAAGGTGTGTGACTTAGAGGTACTAAAGTGCTACGAATTTTGAGGGTGTTTCAAAATTTTTAAAAACGGTTTTTGTATGTACTCACCTAGGCCTACAACCCCCACTAGGTCGATTTTCAAGTTCTGACAAAACGTTTTTTATGTAGCAGATGCTTTTCGTTTGTAAACACCAAATATAGCTTAACTTTAAGTATTTGATTAACGAATTCGAATTATAATGATACAAGTTACCAACAATTACTTGCAATAACTTAAATTGCATTTTTTTAAATAAAATTTTAAAATATAGGATTTTTTATTACTAACGAAATTCGTTTGGGTTAAAAGAGATTTGAATACAAATCTTATTAATAAGAATTAATGGTTGGGAGAACATATGTACATAGAGAAAACAGTATCGGTTGTGAGTACCGCAATTGTTGTCAATCATATAGTTTAGTTGTGATAAAAGAAGGTTATATCTACAGAATTTTGTTTCGAAATATAAATATGTAGTCAGCACTAATAAATTATGATTCTTGCAATAGAAATTTTATAATCACAAATTTAAAGTTCGATTTCAGGAACCATTCGATTGGCAATGAATGTAATATTCTGTTTTCTGGGTGTATGTACTCTTTTAGATAGGCTGACTGCATAAATGCAGTTTGCAATGTAACCTTACAATGCATTGTGTTCATAAAAACATTAAAATTTGTTTTGACAATGCTTCATGTTCATTATTGCATGGCAATGCTTTTTAGAGTGCATTATTTGTCAATTTCTTGCATGGTTTTTATTTGTGATTCTTTGTAAACATTAAATACAATATTATATTGCCTTGCAAACAAATTTCTATATAATGTTTGCAATGCAAACTGCATTTGTGAAGTCAGCCATAATATTCATTCAAACCAAACCCGTACCATGCGTGCATAATAATAAGTTATCGCCTCTATCTTATGTCATGTTATCTTATGTTATGCAAAATATTAAGAAAAATAGTGGCATCAAGACGGCGCAAAATACCTTACAGCAACTAAAACTATAACATCGAGCCAAACGTTTAGTTACCTGTAAATTGTGGGAGTACGTCCAGTCTTTGGTCTATGCTCATAAATCTGCAATAATTTCAGTCGTTCCATTAAATTTGTTTTTATTTATTTATGTTGTATTATGTTTAACAAATTTTTCATAGGTACCTACCTCTTAAAAAACACTTTATACAATTAGAATATGATCTGTAATTGTATTGTAACAAAATATTTAAATAAAACCAATATCTTTTAGGAAGACGATGTAGAATTTCTTTTTAAGAAATAAAAATTATGATTGAATTCAAAATTTTCTTAAATATTTTCTGTTTTTGTTCTAAATAACTGCTTGTGGCTCAAAGTGCTTTAAACCTTATTGTCCGCTAGCCGATAATCTATAATTTTTAATTTGTTAACAAAAAAATTTAAATGCAGAATTTGCCAAGTAATTACTACCGTATGTTTTGTGAACTCCACTAGGCATATATATAGGTAGATCATTTACGTATTTTTTTTTTTAATTTTGAAAATATTTATCATTGTTGGAAGACAAAACTCAAAAAAAAATTTGTTTTCTAAAAATAAATAAAAAAAAAATGTACAACACACATTATTTTCGCGGCGAAAACATCTAATTTTTCAAGTTGTTGTCCTATTATATTAGCATAATTCACATAATTTAATATTTGTGCGTTTTAGCAAATTCCTTTCATATTTATATTTATTTAGTATTAGAACTTTTCTCGTTGTTTTGTAATCAAGGTCAAAAACAGTTCTCTTTGAACAAGTCGTGTTATTCTCTTACGCAAAGTATTTTCCGTGGATTATTTAAAAATATAACACGGATTTTTGGGTCAAATAATGGAGACACCTGTCACCTGTCTTATAAGTCGTAGCCTTAACGATGGGGAAATATGTCAGATTCATCAGATATTTAAAAATGTTTTTAAAACAAATTTGGTATAAAAAAAAAATTAATTTATAACATTTTTATACATAAGATAACAAATAAATATTTTTTTTTATATAAATTTTCATTTAATAAAATTTATAATTTTCTTTTTGTTTAGAATAGAATTATTTAAATAAATCATGAAAATGCATTTTATTTGTGTGGTACCTATTTAGCAAAAACATGGACACATTTTTCCGATAAAGCCATAACAAAATTTTGTTTTCGTTAGGAATATATGTATATAATTTTTTAAATGTATAAATAATGAAATAAAAATATGAAGAGAAGGTTAGTTAATTTTTAAAATCATTTAAAAGTGAATCTTTAATAAAACAGTAAAGCCGGCGCTTCACGTCTACTACAATCAGCTTGCTTGCATAAATTCTTAAGTAATTAATGTCAATTTTATATTTCGAGTGGAATCGAATGGTTTAAAAATTCAATTCTGTTATGTTATTTATAACAATTCTGGAAAATTTAGTTCCTCTCGGAACACAGAAATGGCATCATACCCCTAAAGAGTCATTTTGCGATGAAATAATTTA
This sequence comes from Phyto melanocephala, assembly GCA_941918925.1. Lineage (NCBI taxonomy): Eukaryota > Metazoa > Arthropoda > Insecta > Diptera > Rhinophoridae > Phyto > Phyto melanocephala. The sequence goes on from OW799236.1 coordinate 59,637,581, forward strand.
TAATAGCGCAAAGTTAACAAAAAGTTAAAAAAAATGAAAATTTTAAGAGTTTTATAATAGTTTTATAAGTCAAATTTCTAGAGAAAATCAGTTTAATAAACTCTTCATAAACCTTTAATAACTTTTATGAATAAGGCAGTTAATAAATTAAATTGATCTAAGTACGATTTTAATAATTTACAAATTAAAAAAAAAACATTTGCATAGGAAATGATCTTCATAAATTGACCTACATATGTATATTGAAAATAAAAATAGTTAAAATATATGTTTAAAAAATCCGTACTTCCTATTTACTACCTTACTATTACCTATTTACTGTTTACTAGAAAAAAAAAATATATTTTTAAACTGCCATAAATAAAAAGTATGGTTTTGGAAAATATCTTCCATTGAACTCCAGCATCAATAGATATTATTAGAAAAAAACATTAAATGCCCAACAAAAACTTTTAAACATTAAAAAAAACCTATTTAAAAATTTCAAAACTTACCTTTCATTATAATCGCCGTTAATTCGGAAGCATTTAAATGCATGTAAAGATTTTCCGCAGATGTAGATGTTGTTAAATTTGCAGCCATATTTTTGCGAGGTATTTGTCAAAATTATTGAAAATACTTGTTTTAGCAACAATATAATAATCCAAAATATGTTTATGTTTCTAAAACGAATAGCGCGTAATCCAAATGATATACTATATGTATGTACGTACGTAGCTTTCTTGTAACAAAATACGTAGCTCTTGTTATACCTATGTACCTGTAATAACTTTTTTTTTAAATTGTTTGTTTATATATTTTTTGTAGTTGTTTTTGTTTGTATTTTAAATTAACACACTTCAATCATTTTTGTTAAAACTGAACAATATATGGAACATTATTATTGTATGTTAAAAACCTTTTTATACTTATTTTTAGTAACTTTTGCACTTTGTTTTCACTAAATAAAATTATATAAAATTTTTTTTTTATTATTTCCGATTCAAATACATTTATATTTCTAGAACATGTGTCTCATTAAATTTTATACACACGCGATACCAACATCCGCCAGCATTTGTAGTCGTTAACTGACTGAAATGTTTTCAACCACGACTATGCGACAAATGCTGCGTTAACATTTCACACAGTAATGTATGGCCCGGCAAAAGCAATTGAAAAGGCCCGCCAGGCTTCAACTGCAACTTATTAAATAAATATTCATATATATTCATCAAACAAGAACTATGTATACTAACAAACACACACAAGCCCTTTAATACAAACACCCACTCTATAGTAAAAATATAAACTCGCCTTCGAACTCATGCATGTTGCTTATTGCTCAGCTACATGTTGAAGTGTTTGAAATGACTCAACAAATGTTTTAGTTGTATGATGTCTGCCAGCGTTGCCACAACCAAAAAAATATTACAACCAAATTTTCTTAAAAATGTAACCAAATGAGGAAAATATAACCAAAATCAATAATTATTCTGATATTATTAAATTTGTTGTTTTATTTTATTTCACATTTTAATGCAAAAAAACTAAATAGAATTGAAAATATATATGTATCGATTTTTTTAGAGATCGACATATTTAAAATGCATACTATGTTGAGAAAAACAACATTTTAGAAGTTTTTAAAAAACAGTTTTGCCAGACCAGACATAATGGGAGTCATTTTGATTTTTGCACAATTCTTTTGATTACATAACATTGTTTGGAACTCAAGCTTATTTCTAAATTTGCTTTTTATCTAACTAAGCAGTGAAAAAATTCTTTCTGCAGCAGCTGAACTATGTGGCAAAGACATTAAGCTTTAAATAAAATAAATAAATTCTTCGAAGCACTTTTCGTTCATTGCATTTTTATGTTTGGACACTTTATCCTAAAACTCAACAATACTTATATCAATGTCTAAAATAATATTTTAAAATCTAAAGTTTCTATTGGGATAAAAAATTTTTCTTCATTACCAACTGTTAAATTTGGGAATGGTAATAACAAAGGTTTCAAACTCTTCTCTGAAGTACTTAAAACTTTATTTGGTTTAATTATCTCAAATTTTTTTAAATCTTTTCTTGAAAATCGAATTGTTTCAGAATCACCTTAAAAGTTCAGTATAAAATTGTTGTATATCTTTTTTTATACCCTTCACACAGTGAAAAAGGGTATATATAGGTTTGTCATTCCGTGTGAAATTTCTACAATTTTCATTTCCGACCCCATAAAGTATATATTTTCTGAAAGCTTATGAATAGGGGAGTCGATTAAGCCCTGTCAGTCTGTCCGTCTGTCCATCTGACCGTCTGTCCGTGTGTATGTTGAAATCAACTTTTTGAAGCTCCCCGACATAGGTTGGACCCGGCTATGGTATTAAAATATCAGAAATATTCGGGAGTAGATCGGTATTGAAAATCAGAAATATCGGTACATAAACAACTGAGATATGAGCAAAAACCCACGACCACCTCGATTTTTTTTTCACAAAAACAACATTACAACAACAACATACATAGATACAAACGTGTATACTGGTTAGAGAAAACGTGGCATCGAATCCCAACTGAGCCAAAAAAAAATTTTTTTTTTAAATATTTTTTAAAATTTTTTTTTATTTGTTTTTTTATTTTTTATTTAATATATTATTTATATTTTTATTATTATTATACCCTTCACACAGTGAAAAAGGGTATATATAGGTTTGTCATTCCGTGTGAAATTTCTACAATTTTCATTTCCGACCCCATAAAGTATATATTTTCTGAAAGCTTATGAATAGAGGAGTCGATTAAGCCCTGACCGTCTGTCCGTCTGTCCGTCTGACCGTCTGTCCGTGTGTATGTTGAAATCAACTTTTTGAAGCCCCCCGACATAGGTTGGACCCGGGTAAGGTATTAAAATATCAGAAATATTCGGGAGTAGATCGGTATTGAAAATCAGAAACATCGGTACATAAACAACTAAGATATGAGCAAAAACCCACGACCACCTCGATTTTCTTTTCATAAAAACAACATTACAACAACAACATACATACATACAAACGTGTATACTGGTTAGAGAAAACGTGGCATCGAATCCCAGCTGAGGCAAAAAAATTTTTTTTTAAATTTTTTTAAAATTTTTTTTTTAATTTTTTTTTTATTTTTTTTTTATTTTTTATTTAATATATTATATATATTTTTATTATTATTTTTTTTTATTTTTTTTTTTTTAATTTTTTTTTTATTTTTTTTTGTTTTATATATATTATATATGTATATAATAATTTTTTTTTTTTAATTTTTTTTTTAAATTTTTTTTTTTTTAATTTTTTTTTTATTTTTTTTTTGTTTTTTTTAACATACATACGTGAATTTACTGTTATTGCATGACTACACGTTGTGAAGGGTATATAAGATTCGGCACGGCCGAATATAGCGCTTTTACTTGTTTTTTTTTTAATTTTTTTTTTATTTTTTTATTTTTTTTTTTTGTTTTATATATGTATATTATATATATAATACTTTTTTTTTAAATTTTTTTTTCGTTTTTTTAACATACATACGTGTACGTATTTCATATGGGATGAATGGTGATACAAGCAACTGTTATTGCATGACTACACGTTGTGAAGGGTATATAAGATTCGGCGTGGCCGAATATAGCACTCTTACTTGTTTTAGTTTTAATGTTTTGGCAAGCTTGATAGGCTACTTTCTTGCATACGTACTACTTCATTGCAATGGGAAACATACATATTTTAAAGCACGATTTGAAAAATCATCATATCAAATACATAATGTACATACATTCATATTAAAATTTTAGTAAGAAGTAACCAAAATCAAAAAAAAGTACACATCTACACATTAGAAAAAAAATAACCAATTTTGGTTAAAAGTAACCAAAACGGCAACGCTGATGTCTGCATCATCCCTTTTAAATACATAAATATGTTTTTTACATACATATACAGTTCTTTTTATACCCTTCACACAGTGAAAAAGGGTATATATAGGTTTGTCATTCCGTGTGAAATTTCTACAATTTTCATTTCCGACCCCATGAAGTATATATTTTCTGAAAGCTTTTGAATAGGGGAGTCGATTAAGCTCTGTCAGTCTGTCCGTGTGTATGTTGAAATCAACTTTTTGAAGCCTTCCGATATCGCTTAGACCCGGGTGAGGTATTTAAATATCAGAAATATTTGGGAGTAGATCGGTATTGAAAATCAGAAACATCGGTACATAAACAACTGAGATATGAGCAAAAAACCACGACCACCTCGATTTTTTTTTACAAAAACAACATTACAACAACAACATACATACATACAAACTTGTATACTGCTTAGCGTAAGCATGGCATCGAATCGCAGCTGAGCCAAAAATTTTTTTTTTAAATTTTTTGTTTTTTTAATTTTAATTTTTTTTTTTATTTTATATATTATTTATATTTTTATTATTTTTTTTTAAATTAATTTTTTTTTTGTTTTTAAATTTTTTTTATTTTTTTTTTTGTTTTATATTTATTATTTATATTAATTTTTTTTTGCTTAAATTTTTTTTTTAATTTTTTTTTTAACATACATACATACTTACGTAAATTTATAATTTTACAATGGGATGTTTTTATATATGTATGTACGTATTTCATATGAGATGAATGGTGATACAAACTACTGTTATTGCATGACTACACGTTGTGAAGGGTATATAAGATTCGGCACGGCCGAATATAGCGCTCTTACTTGTTTTTTTTAATTTTTGTAAAGAAATTTTTTTTTTATTTTTTTTTTTTATACATATAATATAATTTTACAATGGGATGCTTTTATATATGTATGTTTTTTATATGTATGCACGTATTTCATATGGGATGAATAGTGATACAAACTACTGTTATTGCATGACTACACGTTGTGAAGGGTATATAAGATTCGGCACGGCCGAATATAGCGCTCTTACTTGTTTTATCTTATAAACACTACCAAAAAATGGGGAGTGTATATTTATTTCCTCATTTTGTTGTAACACATCAAAATATGTATTCAATTAAGATTACTCATATCTTTCTATAATGATCTAGATATCTTTGTCCATTTGTCTTTTAAAGAAAGTACACTCGAGTCGAACAAAAATTAAAATTAGTCTTAAATATTTTTAATGCAACATTAAAATGAGCAAAACCGACCCAACAGAAAAACAAGTAAGAGCGCTATATTCGGCCATGCCGAATCTTATATACCCTTCACAACGTGTAATCATGCAATAACAGTAGTTTGTATCACCATTCATCTCATATGAAATACGTACATACATATATAAAAACATCCCATTGTAAAATTATAAATTTACGTAAGTATGTATGTATGTTAAAAAAAAAAATTAAAAAAAAAATTTAAGAAAAAAAAAATTAATATAAATAATAAATATAAAACAAAAAAAAAAAAAAAAAAATTTAAAAACAAAAAAAAAATTAATTTAAAAAAAAATAATAAAAATATAAATAATATATAAAATAAAAAATTAAAATTAAAAAAACAAAAAATTAAAAAAAAAAATTTTTGGCTCAGCTGCGATTCGATGCCATGCTTACGCTAAGCAGTATACAAGTTTGTATGTATGTATGTTGTTGTTGTAATGTTGTTTTTGTGAAAAAAATCGAGGTGGTCGTGGTTTTTTGCTCATATCTCAGTTGTTTATGTACCGATGTTTCTGATTTTCAATACCGATCTACTCCCAAATATTTCTGATATTTTAATACCTCACCCGGGTCTAAGCGATATAGGATGGCTTCAAAAAGTTGATTTCAACATACACACGGACAGACTGACAGAGCTTAATCGACTCCCCTATTCAAAAGCTTTCAGAAAATATATACTTCATGGGGTCGGAAATGAAAATTGTAGAAATTTCACACGGATTGACAAACCTATATACACCCTTTTTCACTGTGTGAAGGGTATAACAAGTAAGAGCGCTATATTCGGCCGTGCCGAATCTTATATACCCTTCACAACGTGTAGTCATGCAATAACAGTAGTTTGTATCACCATTCATCCCATATGAAATACGTATGTATGTACAAGCATATAAAAAACACACATATATAAAAACATCCCATTGTAAAATTATAAATTTACGTCTGTATGTTAAAAGAAATAAAAAAAAATTTTTTTTAAAAAAATAAAAAAAAAAATATAAAAAAATATTTAAAAAAAAAAATAAAAAAAAATTTTTGAAAAAAATTTAAAAAAAAATTTTTTTTAAAATAATTAATATAAATAATAAAAATATAAAACAAAAAAAAATAAAAAAAAATTAAAAAAAAATTTAAAAAATAATAAAAATATAAATAATATATTAAATAAAAAATAAAAAAAAAATAAAAAAAAAATTAAAAAAAAATTTAAAAAAAATATAAAAAAAAATTTTTTTGGCTCAGCTGGGATTCAATGCCACGGTTACTCCAACCAGTATACACGTTTGTATGTATGTATGTTGTTGTTGTAAAGCTCTGTACAGACGGTTGTCAGATTTTACTTAATTGCTACACCTAAACATATGCTAACAATGGAATGACAATGAAGAATTGCTTCCATAAGGTAAATTGTCAGTTCTGACGGTTGTAAGACTTTTGTCAGAAAAGCTGACAATTTCATTGGCAGATGTTGTTCTGTTAATAACATTATCTGACGATGTTGTCCGACAAAAAATTGTAAGTTAAGATGGTTGTCAGATGACGGTATAAAAAAAATTGGCAGATCTGTTGTCAGAAATTGCTTTGGTCATGTTTTTTTTACAATCTTAGATTCCGATAGCGTCTGGGGATCTAGAAAAGCTTTCACAAATTTAAAAATGGAATACTCTGTACCGTCCTCTTCATATTTACAATAATTTTTATTATTTTCATTTTGTTCTCCACTTATTGACACAAATCTAAACTGAAACAAGAAACACGCAAGAAAATTTACAATTTTTTTTTGCACATTGAAAGAGCGTTTTGCAGTGATGCCATATGAAGACACATGCTTAAAATTCCCACGTTTTTAAAAAAATCTCCTAAATTTTTCCTAGTATACAATTTATGTAAAAAAATTATGAAAAAGGTTCAAATTCAAGATGGCCGTCATGACAGAATGGCGAACAAATTTGTATAATTATTAAAAATTTATCTAATTTACCCCCTGCAATATTGGGATCAAATTAAAGGAACTGACAAGTAGAATACAGAATATCATGTATAACCTATAAAAATCAAGATGAACGCCATGACAAAATATCGAACAAATTTGTATACATAAGATGATTTTTGTAATTAAAAACTTACCGCCATCAATAGTGGTATCAAATGAAAGGGCTTGACCTGTAAAATACAGTAGGCTTAACAAAAATTGTTTATTTAAGATGGCGTCCAATACAAAAGGGCGAATTACATATTTGTAATTCAATATGGGTATTAAATAAAAGGGCTTGAATAGTAAAATAGATTACGCTATAAATCAATAAATATAATTATATTTTGATAATTAAAATTTTACTCTCTACAATATTGGTATCAAATGAAAAGGCATATTTAGTTAGCATGTATTATTTCGTATATGCAAGTATGTATGAACGTATAGAAGTCCGAGATTATGTAGTTTGTATATGTATGTATAGACGTCTATGATTATAGTGTTTATATATATTTATGCATATACTACAAACATATGTATGTATATTTTTGCTATCAACTTTTCTCTGTAAATTATGATAAAGTTAATATCTGCATAATTCAAGCGAGTGCTGGTGACATATATAGTAGATTAGTCATGGTCGAATATAACGTTCTTAATTGTTTTTATGTATAAATATAATAGAAAGTACAAGAACATTCCTAAAAACAACATTCTATTCAACAATACCAAAAACAACATTTTATACATCTGACATCACTAACTTGTATGACAATGACGCCATTGTCATATGCACAAACCTTGTACATCTGCCAATATAAAATTATCTGACAACATGTTTCAATGGTCTGACAATAACGATGAAGGTTGTTCAGACGATTGCAATATATCTGACAATATTGTTGTCAGGTTGCCCTCTATCAATGGTATGACAATGACTTTTCTGCCAACATTGTTATGCAAACATTGCCAGTTCACACGGTTGTAAGGTATTTGCTACCAATTTTTCACACAATATTGTACGATCTGACAACCGTGTGTACGAAGCTTAATGTTGTTTTTGTGAAAAAAAAATCGAGGTGGTCGTGGGTTTTTGCTCATATCTCAGGTGTTTATGTACCGATGTTTCTGATTTTCAATAGCGATCTACTCCCGAATATTTCTGATATTTTAATACCTCACCCGGGTCCAACCGATGTCTGGGGGCTTCAAAAAGTTGATTTCAACATACACACGGACAGACGGTCAGACGGACAGACTGACAGAGCTTAATCGACTCCCCTATTCATAAGCTTTCAGAAAATATATACTTTATGGGGTCGGAAATGAAAATTGTAGAAATTTCACAGGGAATGACAAACCTATATATACCCTTTTTCACTGTGTGAAGGGTATAAAAAATTAAAAAAAAAATTTATAAAAAAAATTTAAATATATATAAAGCAAAAAAAAATAAAAAAAATTCAAAAAAAAATATAAAAAAAAATAATAAAAATATAAATAATATATTTAATAAAAAATAAAAAAAAATAAAAAAAAAATTAAAAAAATAAAAAAAATTTTTTTTTGGCTCAGCTGGGATTCGATGCATGTTGTTGTTGTCATGTTGTTTTTGTGAAAAAAAAATCGAGGTTGTCGTGGGTTTTTGCTCATATCTCAGTTGTTTATGTACCGATGTTTCTGATTTTCAATACCGATCTTCTCCCGAATATTTTTGATATTTTAATATCTCACCCAGGTCCAAGCGATTTCGGGGGGCTTCAAAAAGTTGATTTCAACATACACACGGACAGACGGACAGCCTGGCAGAGCTTAATCGACTCCCCTATTCATAAGCTTTCAGAAAATATATACTTTATGGGATCGGAATGAAAATTGTAGAAATTTCACACGGAATGACAAGACTATATACCCTTTTTCACTGTGTGAAGGTTATAATAAATATGCATTGTATGCAAGAGGAGGTTATGTAATAGAGTTGTATCAATCCTTTACATTAGATCATCTTTTCCATGAACCACAATGAAGTTTATATGGAGTCGTGGAAAAAATAAACAAAGTTGTTGACAAAAATATAAAAATAAATAGAGTGGTGAGTGGAATAAATTTTGATAGCACCTAAAGAAAATTATCTCAAGTAATCATATTATTTAGCTACACAAATTATACTTTCATAAGAATTTTTTTATAATTCGTCGTTAACGAAGAGACGAAGAGTTATTTGTATATTAAATATACTATAGATTATACTGCCCTCATAAGTAAGAAAGTCAAATTTCCATTTTAGAAATTTTGAGATATTTAGCTTTTAAGCTTTTTTACTTTCGTGCCTTAAAATTATATACATTTTAAAAATTTCAGAAATAGGTATTCGTTTAATTAAATTTTATTATCGTAACAAACAGAGACAATTTTTATGATAAAGCAAAGGAAATGGACTTTTTTCTTATTCAGGACCATCAAATTGTTACCAAGAAGTTCAAAATTGTTTTGCATTTGTTCACAATAGTACTTCTATATATAAAAATTTATTTTAGTTAAATAAAACCATATTCACAAATAAAACAGAAGAAAACGAAAAGAAAAATAAAGTTAAAAAAATAAAAGGGTCTATCGCAGACGTGGGTTCATTCACATGTAGTTTTTATTGATGCATCTTTTAAGAGATTCAAGTTTGTGTAATTTTTATCTGTAAACTTAGCTCTTCATAAAAAAGGGTTATTGGTCCTTTAAATTGTAAAAGTTTCCACTTTTCCGCTTTTCAACCACTACACACTTTCTCTTATTACTTCTTTGAACGCAATATCCGCAATATTGTATATCATACTTACACTTGTTCTTGTTTTAATGAACTTTAAACTTACTTAAATGTATGTCCTGAAAACATTATATTCCATGGAATCAACGTGTACGTAAAATAAACACAAAAATTTAAAATCATAGTTATATAAAGATATCGACTTATAGAGAAAAGATATCTTAAAACCTACCATTTTTGTCTTTTTAACACAGTAGGAGGAAGTTATCATCTTTCTGACTTTAAAACATGCTAGAAATGTAAGTTGTTGCCATTAGTTTTTAAGTCATTTACAGTTAAAATTATTTTAAGCTTGATCCCAAAAATCAGAGACTCATTCATGTTTTATTTTTAGCATTTTGGTGCTTGTTTTACTTAGGAGTGCAGGATAGTTCGAGAAAAATTTACCCACACATTGTTTAGTAAAGTTCTCATATCAGATGGACAAAAGTCACCGTCGTTTCGCCTTTAAAATGTTTGAAGGACTACCACGCAAGGAAAGTAATTAAAACACAAAATTTTATTATTTCAACTAAAACAATATTTTATTTTAATTCTATTTAAGGTAAAACAAGTATTCTTTCATTAGCCTAATTTATAAAAGCAGGTATTAAAAGTTCATAGTTCAAATATTTTGTGGACAAAAGTCACCGTCATTGCATCCCCAGTTTGTTTTTTACTAGAAATGTTAAAATTGAAATGTTTAATTAAAGCCATTTTACCACTCTGAACTTTTTTCAATGAATTCGTGTAGTATGGTAACTTTGGGAATGATCTGTAAACATTTTATAAAGGTACTTGCTAGGAAAGAAGCGATAACTGAAGAAAAAGAAATTATATTAAATGCATAAAACCAAAATAAATCTATTCGAGATATATGCTCATTTACTAATGGCCTCGTGCCACCATTTCTGGATAGTAAATCGCTTTAAAGACGACCCAGAGTAAGTATATACACCAAGATGTGGCAGGCCACAGGCACTATCTATTCGAGAAATGCGTAAAATAATTGACATGATTAAAAAAGAGCCCAAAACAATATCATCAGAAATTGCTGTAATGGTTAAGGAAAACACTGGTACGGTTGTTCCTCCTCGCACTGTACGCAGAGCGCTTAATAGTGCTGGTTATAAAGTCAGGGTGTGTAGAAGAAAACCACAGATTATTAATTTGTTGTCTGTATGCATGTTGATATAAAATTATTTGAAGCCCCACATACACTTCAGACACTTATATTGAACAAAATCAGTTATGTGAGCACATTACGAGCTAAAATAATACAACTTTCAAACGACAAAATCATTTTTGGAAAAATATGTAAATAAAAGTTCAGAATATTATGTACATATGCATGTATATGATAGTACAAGCTGTGTGAAGGGTATATAAAATTCGTCACAGCCGAATATAGCGCTCTGAATTGTTTCTTTATGTGATTATAAACATATAAAACATACAAAATTTCAAATGGCTTATTTTTTAAATAAAAAACAACTTGAAATCTTCCTTTAGTAAAAAATGCGAAGCCGACAATTGGGTCAAAAAGTGCTGAAATTATGTAAACGGGTGTCGACTACTGGCAAAAATTGTACATTTTAGAAAAAAACGTAAATTACTCAAATTAAATAAAAACTTCTTTAAAATAGTTAATTGAGTCTAAAACTATACCAATCAGTTAGTAACAAAAATCCGTTGACAACCTAATATCATGTTCGCACTCATAAGAGCATCAGTTTAAAAATTAAAAAAAGTTAAAGTGCCGACTACTGGAGAACTCATCTCATATCACGAGGAATCGTTTTGCAGATTTTATTGATGCATTTTTTTAAAGATTCAAATTTGTGTAATTTTTATCTGGAAACTTATTTCTGCATAAAAAGGCTATTGGTCTTTTGAATTGTAAAAGTTTCTGCTTGCTTCTCAACCACCACACACTTTCTATTATTTTTGTCAATGCGTCTTTTTATACCCTTCACACAGTGAAAAAGGGTATATATAGGTTTGTCATTCCGTCTGAAATTTCTACAATTTTGATTTCCGACCCCATAAAGTATATATTTTCTGAAAGCTTATGAATAGGGGAGTCGATTAAGCTCTGTCAGTCTGTCCGTGTGTATGTTGAAATCAACTTTTTGAAGCCCCCCGACATCGCTTGGACCCGGGTGAGGCAATAAAATGTCAGAAATATTCAAGAGTAGATCGGTATCAGAAACATCGGTACATAAACAACTGAGATATGAGCAAAAACCCACGACCACCTCGATTTTTTTTCACAAAAACAACATTACAACAACAACACATACATACAAACGTGTATACTGGTTAGAGAAAACGTGGCATCGAATCCCAGCTGAGCCAAAAAAATTTTTTCTTAATTTTTTTAAAAATTTTGTTATTTATTTTTTTTTATTTTTTGTTTAATATATTATTTATATTTTTATTATTATTTTTTTTAAATTTTTTTTATTTTTTTTTTTGTTTTATATTTATTGTATATATATTATTTTTTTTTACATTTTTTTTTTAAATTTTTTTTAAAAATTTTTTATTTTTTTGTTTTTTTAACATACATACGTGAATTTATAATTTTACAATGGGATGTTTTTATATATGTATGTTTTTATATGTATGTACTTAATTCATATGGGATGAATGGTGATACAAACTACTGTTATTGCATGACAACACGTTGTGAAGGGTATATAAGATTCGGCACGGCCGAATATAGAGCTCTTACTTGTTAAGACAGTACTTAGGCGGAAGTTTACATCTTTCTGACTTTGAAACATGCTAGAAATGTAAGTTGTTGCCATTAGTTTTTAAGTAATTTACAGTTAAAATTATTTTAAGCTTAAACCCAACAATTAGAGTCTCATTCATGGTCTTTTAGCATTTTGGTGCTTGTTTTTCTTAGGAGTGCCGGATAGTTCGAAAAAATTTACACACGCATTGTCTAGTTAGGTTTTCATATAGAGGTTTAATCAATTTTGGAAAATATTTTATTTCCAATTTTATCAGTGTGACGTGAAAACTTTAGCTTAAACTTGCCATGTAAAGCAGCTAACCATTTTTATATACATACATATATTTTTGACATTTAACAGGTTTAAATTATTATTATTATGCTCTACTGCTTTTTATTCAATTTGAATTAAATTAGCTAAATATAATTATGTAATATCAATTGTAACACTTACCATCTGTACTGGATGTTTTGCTCAATTAAACCAAACAATATTAATGGTGTTTATTAAAAAGTCTTCAATACCGAATATAGCGCTTTCATTTGTTTTTTAATTGGCGCCTGCATTGAAATCATTTAACACATCATTGTTGAGTTCATTGTTGCCAATTTAGCTATTTTCTCGTCAAATCTAGCTATTTTTATTTACATATTACGGGAACGAATAGGATTCAGCTTTTAGCGGGAAATCTAGCGATTTTTTACATTGCCGTTTCTATTAATATTTTGTTGACAATATTGTTATATCGTCGCTACAAAACAAGCTGACTGCGTTAGGGAGAGGATTTTTAGTACCCTTTTTTTATTGTATAAAGCAGTTTATTAGATATATCTTGCTACAAAGTGAGTCTTGAATAACGGTATTTATATACACATACTAACAAAGTAAATTATTTTCATATTATACTACATTTACACCTGAGCGAAATCTAGTAGATTTGATTTAAAATCTTTTTTAAAATCTATACCGTTTATACCACTGTTTTTTGACATTTTTCAAGATTTCGTTGTCAAAACAGTAGATTTATTTACAATGTGGTCTGAGAGGCTCTTTATGCTCTACTTCTCCAAAATTCAAACTCCATGTAAAAAAAAATGTAAGCAATAAAGAACTTGTGCAATTGCAACCACCTTATATATTATGATTGAATTTTTCTTTATGCAGCGTAGTATATTTTATTACAAATTAATAAAAACCACAATTGCATCACAAAGTAGTACTAGATTTTAAGTGGATTCTGCCAAAATCTAGTGGCGAAGTAGATTTCGTTTTGTATGGGAAATCTGGTAGAAATTAACAAGATTTCGCTCAAAATCCCTTAAGTACTAGACTTTGTGTAGGTGTAAATGTAGTATTAGAGTTTATTAGATTAGTTTGAAGTGTGCTGGGCTAATGACTGATACCGTTAATACAGTTTTACACCTAAGGTAAGCGTCAAAAATTTTTAGTTGTAAGTTTTGTATTAACTTTTTATTTTTGTTTATATATATTTACGGCTTAAAATTAAACAATAAATGTTGATGGGATTACAAAGTACCGAAATCAGTTTTACAAAAAGTACATAGGTACCAATTCAACCTACGAAAATACGTATGTAGAAGCTTGGCTTCAAGTTTTAATTATTAACGCTGAATATCCTTAATATACATATGGATATATTTACAAATATATATATTTATATATCTGTGGCGTGGAGCTAAGAGGGCCAATGTCAAAATATTTACTTTTGAGAAAATTTGAATTGAACTTTAACGTTTACATATGCTTTCATAGTGACATTGGCCAGCATTTTATTTATAAAGCTGTTCTGGGTTAAGTATGACTTTAGCTGTTTTACCATAATGAAAAAGAGCAAGAAAACAAATCTAATGCAATGATTAACTCAAAAACGCAAAAAAGTGACATTGGCCCTTTTGGCTCCAAGCCACAGATATTTATTATATGTATGTATGTATGTATATTTTTTTTTGATGGCTAGAGCAGGACAAAAATAGTGATATAAATGAAAAATAATAACCAACAAAAGTAAAAGGGTTGCTATTTGGTTAAAAATTTCAATCTAACTCAATAAATATATGAAAAAGGGAAAACTAAAAGTAGTTACCGAATTCAATTAACTTAAGTCCCGGTAGTTAAATAGATGATATTTACAATCAACATGTAACCACCGATCAGAGAGTGCTGATGATGAAATCGTAGCTGGTTTCGAAACTGCATTCCACGCGGCTAGTGTCAAGATTTAAATATAAAAATATTAGTTTAAACAGAAAAGTTCAACAAAATAAAAATTCAATATGTATATATTTTGTTAATAAAATACGCCTTTAAATACCTTACTGTTTTGTTTGTTATTAATTTGTTTAGAGTTAACGATAAAATTTAGATATTTTTTTGTTATAATTTCAACAGAATTTTAAAACAAAAAATCTTTTGGTGATTTATAGCTAAATTTTAAAAGATTTTTTAAATTGAACTATTTTCTAGCTATTTTATAATCTAACTTAGCGATATTTGTAGGAAAAAAGTTGACTACAGTGGTTGAGTTGTACAAAAATGTACATATATTTTGTAAATATGTTTGGATTGCGTTCGGGTTGATCTCGTCGAAAACTTTTAACACAGGGATTGAAAACATAGTACCATTGTACTTTTTATAGTACATTTTTGACCTTGTTGGTACCGTGGTACTACCGCGAACTACGTAGTACAATTTAAAAATTCCAATGTCTCACTATATGGCAACAATAATTTTGTCCATGTTCTCTTTAATTTTCTTTGTGTCTGTTTTATTTTATACTGTCAACTTCTCTCTTTTTGTTACAATGCTGTTGTCAAAGCGAATTCACGTACCAGGTGGTGTCAATTCTACAACAACAAAATCTGTCTAGTACTTTATTTCAAACTTCTTACAAAAATCACCTGTTAATTTGGCACCACCTGGTACATGAATTCCCCTTGGCTGTTGCTGTTTTTTGTTGTTATTTTATTTTACTTATATAAATACGTAGCAAATTTGATCATCATACCTCTAATTTTGGCGGTTTTATGAGCTTTTAAATTTCATTAAGGGTAGATAACGTGAAAAGTGGGCGTTATAGTAGGCGTGTCAAAGTGGCTTTGGCGAATGAGTACAACTTAGGTGTTTCAATATAGCCCTTTATTATTCCAAAATCTTTACTGGTAGAGAAATTATATGAATTTTGAGTAAAACGTTATATGGGTGGTGGGCGTAAAAGTAATCGTGGCACCTTAATTTTCTGGATATACGTAGCAAATTTGATCATCATACCTCTAATTTTGGCGGTTTATGAGCTTTTAAATTTCATTAACGGTAGATAACGTGAAAAGTGGGCGTTATAGTAGGCGTGTCAAAGTTATTTTTGCAAATGGGTACAACCTAGATGTTTCAATATAGTCCTTTATTATTCCAAAAGCTATATTAATAGAGAAATTATATGAATTTTGGGTAAAACGTTATATGGGAGGTGGCCGTAAAAGTGGGCGTGGCACATTGATTTTCCGTTACAAAAAACCGCCTCACCAAAAAACAAAGTGTGCAAAATTTCAGAGTCGTACATCCAATTTTGTTGCTTTTATGACGTTTTTGATTTTAAGTATACCGAAAAATGCACTGTGCGGTATAAATTTTCGTACATTTTGAAAGATAACTTCTCTCCTAATGGATAAATTTAGATAATTTTCGGGGAAAAATATTGTTTTTACACAGGAAATATATATTCGAAGTTTCATGACTCTACTTTAAATCGTTTGGACACAATTCCATTTTATTCGATGTTGGAAGGACATAGTTTTTTTGACCAACTCTTGCATTATGAGCTATAACTCTCTTCCTAATATTCCGATTTAGCCCATTTTCAATACAAACCTTGTCTATGAGAAAGATTCTGGCATAATTTGAGCCCCCTAGCTTTTTCGGTGCGACCTCTATCGTGCTTTCAACAGACGGACATAGCTAGATCGTCATCAAATCAAACCCTGATTCAGAATATATATACTTTATGGGGTCTAAAATGAATATTTCGATGTGTTACAAACGGAATGACAAAATGAATATACCCCCACCATTTTTTTGGTGGCGGGTATACAAATTTTATGTACCTACATATGTATGTGCACTCGCGATAACGTGAACTAATTAAAACCAAAGGAGTTCATGTTAGTGAAATTGTTTCCGTTAGCGATTGATGAATTTCGTGAAAAAAATTTTATACCCGCCACCAAAAAAATGGTATTCTGAATCGGCGTTTTATTTTATGACGATCGAGCTATGTCCGTCTGTTGAAAGCACGATAGAGGTCGGACCGAAAAGTCTAGATGGCTCAAATTTTGCCAGAATATTTCTTATGCACAAGGTTTGTTTGGTATTGAAAATGGGCTAAATCGGAATATTCAGAAGAGAGTTATAGCTCATAATGCAAGAGTTGGTCAAAAAAACTGTGTCCTTCCAACATCGAATAAAATGGAATTGTGTCCAAACGATTTAACGTAGTCATGAAACTTTGAATATATATTTCCTGAGCAAAAACAATATTTTTTTCATGTAAATTGCTTAAATCTATGCATTAGAAAAGGAGTTATAGATCAAAATGTACGAAAATTTATGTCCCACAGTGTATTTTTCGGTATAAGTGACAGCGCATAGAGAAAGGGACCTAAGCTTAAAAAAAAAACAATTTTCACTTTTTTTTTGATGTGGACAACATCTGAGCATCGAATGAGACCGATCTTATGCCCCAAAAGTGTTCCCTCCCAGAGATATGCGCGTTTTATAAAAGTGAAGTCGACGATTCTAAGCGCAAATATAAAGGGACCTAACCGTAAAATTTATTTATTTTCATTTTTTCCCCTACTACTTAAATTAACAAAATAACTTGATTTTACGAAACTACAAAAAATTTATTTTTATACCCTTCACCTGTGGTGCACAAGGGTATATATAGCTTTGTCATTCCGTTTGTAATTTCTACAATTTTCATTTCCGACCCTATAAAGTATATATTTTCTGAAAGCTTATGAATAGAGGAGTCGATTAAGCTCTGACCGTCTGTCCGTCTGCCCGTCTGCCCGTCTGTCCGTGTGTTGGTTGAAATCAACTTTTAGAAGCAACTATATGTTCCTCAGATCTGTATATGGTATCAATCTCTTGGAAATATCCAGGAATAAATCGCTATTGAAATTTAGCACAATCGCCCCATAACTTTCTGAGATATGAGCAAAAAACCACGACCACCTCGTTTTTTTCACAATTACAACAACAACATACATATATACATATATGTAAAAAACATACCAAACAAAAAAAAATACAAAAAAAAAAAATATTAAAAATAAAAAAAAAATAATAAAAAAAACTACAAAAAAAAAATTAAAAAAAAAATTTTAAAAAATTTTTTAAAAATTTTTCTAAAAAATTTTTTTAAAAAAATTTAAAAAAAATTTAAAAAAAATATAAAAAAAAAAATAATAAAATATAAATAATATATTAAATAAAATAAAATAAAATTTTTTTGGTTCAGCTGGGATTCGATGCCACATTTATTCTAACGTGTACGTATGCACGTATTTTATATGGGATGAATGGTGATACAAACAATTGTTATTGCATGACTACACGTGGTGAAGGGTATATAAGATTCGGCACGGCCGAATATAGCACTGTTACTTGTTTTCCTTATGAACAATTTAAAAAAATAGAAAAATCATTTAATCTTTAAAATGGCTCTCCTGAACAAAACCTGTTTTTACCCTTAGGTCCCTTTCTCTATGCGCTGTCACATACTTATTTAAAATTTAAAACCTAATAAAACAGACAAAATTAAATATACCATTCTAAAATTTTGCAAACATTGCTTATAGGTCAAAGGCCTTGTTCTAATGGAAAATAATGTGACACGCCCACCTCCCATATAACGCTTTATCTCAAATTCATATAATATCTACATGAATAAAGATTTTGGAATAATTAAGCAATATATTGAAATATCTCAGCTTTATTTATTAGCAGAAACTATATTGACACGCCTACTTTAACTCCCACTTTCATTGAAAGACTTAATTTACGAAAAAAATCTACTAGCATCGAAGTTATACAATAAAAGTGATACATAGTTTAGTATAAAGTTATTTTTCCATAGTGATTATTGTTAATAACAAAATAATACATTTTGAGCTATAAAAGTACACAGAATTGGTGGTGGGTATAAAATATTCGACACAGCCGAATATAGTGCTCTTACTTGTTTAAAATAAACCTGTGTTTTACACTCTTGAATATGAAGTTCTTTTATTACTATTTGTAGTACTAAAATATACAACTAAAATTATTTATTGAACTTCATTACAAAGGTCATGATATTTCTCTTTGCAAACTATCTAAAATGCCTGCCTTTTTCATTAACTCCAAACATTTAGATGTTTTTACACTAATGACGATTGATTCAGCTCTTCTCATAATAAAAATACTTAAAACTTCGTTCCCATACAAAAATACTAAACTTTAAAAATATTAATTTTTATATTTCAGTATTGTCCACATGCTTAAAAAACATATGCAAATTGCTCACGTTAAAGAGCTTTTTGAGCTTGTTCATGTTACAGAGTAGTCAACGTTAACAAAAGATTGTTCACGTTAGGCGGTTTTAACGTTTCACAAAATTTTTAATTTATTGATAAATTTTGTTTTACAAATTAACTAAATCAGTTTGGGAAAAGAACATATGAATTATTATATAGACCAAAAACTTTTTTATGATTTAAAAAAATATATATACATACACTTCACAGAAAAAAATATTGCTTAATATATTTTAAATATTAACTTATTGATCAGTTTTTAGATATACATAAATATTATTTATATTTAATTAAAAAGTCTAATTGATATTAAAAACTTTCGAAAAACTAGGAATTTTCTGTCAGTTGATAACAAAATATGTATTTAAATAAAAAAACAAGAAAAAGAGCACTATATTCGGCTGTGCCGAATCTTTTATACCCACCACCAATTTTGTGTACATTTAAAGCACAATATTTATTATTTTGTTAATCATTATGGAATAATCTCTTTATAATAAAATATGTATCAATTACTTTGTAGAGGGTGGTTCAATTTTAAGGGCACATGTTGAAGGTGAACTACACCTAGTCTTTAAATTTGTTTTCTGCATTTTACTTGACATTTCTCAATCTCAAACTTACTCAACTTGATCAGTGGAAAGATACGCAAATGAGCAACGCTTTAAAGTTATTCAGGTTTTTTATAAAAATGGACGTTCAAATCAAAATGCATTTTGTGCACTTCATAATTCTTTTGATCAACATAATCGTTCAAATTCGCCCACAATCGGGAGAATTGTAAAAAATATTTAAATTTCTACAAAACAGGTCTGTATAAAATGTTAGAAAATCTGTGAATGCCTTCTTAGTTCGTTGAATGGGCACCATTGCTGGTTTTTGCGATAGTGTGGCAAAAGAGCAGTCAACCTCGACTCATCATCATGCCCAACAATTGAGCATCAACATTGTCATTGAAAATTTGGAACATCAGATAGAGGACTGGCGCCAAGAAAGGGGGGGGGGGGGTTAGTTGTTCCAATTGGCCGATATTCTGTTCCATACATAATTGAAGCATACAAATATTATCACTACAAAAAGAAATAATAAAAATTTCCTAAATAATTTGTGTTTTATTTAAATTCAACATAAAATTTAACCACCCTTTATAACTTCGATATGCTACTAAAATGCTTTTGTAAATGTAGTCTTTCAATGAAAGTGGGCGTTAAAGTAGGCGTGTCAATAATGTTTGTGCTAATAAATACAACTTAGATATTTCAATATAGTCCTTTATTTTCCCAAAAATTTTGTCAATAAAGAAATTACATGAATTTAAGATAAACAGTTATATGGGAGGTAGGCGTTAAAGTGAGCGTGTCACCTAAACTTTTTGACACAACAATAACATTGATAGGAAGGATATACGTAGCAAATTTGATCATCATACCTCTAATTTTGGCGGTTTTATGAGCTTTTAAATTTCATTAAGGGTAGATAACGTGAAAAGTGGGCGTTATAGTAGGCGTGTCAAAGTTGCTTTGGCGAATGAGTAAAACTTAGGTGTTTCAATATAGCCCTTTATTATTCCAAAATCTTTACTGGTAGAGAAATTATATGAATTTTGAGTAAAACGTTATATGGGTGGTGGGCGTAAAAGTAATCGTGGCACCTTAATTTTCTAGATATACGTAGCAAATTTTATCATCATACCTCTAATTTTGGCGGTTTTATGAGCTTTTAAATTTCATTAACGGTACATAACGTGAAAAGTGGGCGTTATAGTAGGCGTGTCAAAGTTATTTTTGCGAATGAGTACAACTTAGGTGTTTCAATATAGCCCTTTATTATTCCAAAATCTGTATTAATAAAGAAATTATGTGAATTTTAGGTAAAACGTTATATGGGAGGTGGGCGTAAAAGTGGGCGTGGCACATTGATTTTCCGTTACAAAAAAGCGTCTCACCAAAAAGCAAAGTGTGCAAAATTTCAGAGTCGTACATCCAATTTTGTTGCTTTTTGACGTTTTTGTTTTTAAATATACCCAAAAATACACTGTGCGGTATAAATTTTCGTACATTTTGATCGATAACTCCTCTCCTAAGGCATAGATTTTGATAATTTTCGGGGAAAATTTTTTTACTCAGGAAATATATATTCGAAGTTTCATGAGTCTGCGTTAATGCGTTTGGACACAATTCCATTTTATTCGATGTTCGAAGGATACGGTTTTTTCGACCTACTCTTGCTTTTCGAGCTATAACTCTCTTCCTGATATTGCGATTTAGCCCATTTTCAATACCAAACAAACCTTGTCTATAAGAAAGATTCTGGCAAAATTTGAGGCCCCTAGCTTTTTCGGTGCGACCTCTATCGTGCTTTCAACAGACGGACGGACATAGCTAGATCGTCATCAAATCAAACCCTGATTCAGAATATATATACTTTATGGGGTCTAAAATGGATATTTCGATGTGTTGCAAACGGAATGACAAAATGAATATACCCCCACCATTTTTTTGGTGGCGGGTATAATTAAAACATTTCAATTTTGGTCAATATTAGAATGTCTGAAATAAATTTAATAAAATTTTATAAATCTTATAAAATAAGGAGCTAAGCAATAAAGTAATAGGCAGGACAAAGTTCTAGTAAGTACTCACATAGCTATAAAAATCCCTTTGTTTTTAATAAAGATGTTTCTAAAATTAACACATTTTATAGCCCGATACATCATGTTGGATTCTCACCTTAATATTCAAGTAATTATTTATATATCTTTACTCCCTTTAATCAATCATTCTGTTTAGGTTGGAAATTCCACTTACATGTATAATGCGTTTGATTGTGCCACCAGTTCCAATTACATATATTGTATATATAATAAGCGAAATGCAATTAAAAATTAATGTATGTTAAAAATAAATAATGTATATCAATATGTATTTTTATTATAGGCGCATTTTTATTTGAATCACGTTCAATCTATATATATATATGTATAAGAGTAACGTGACTAACTGACTGATTCATCATCACACAGTTTAAACGCAAAGAGCTAGAGACATGAAATTTGGAAAATCGGTTCCTCTTTCAATGTATAGCTCCACCTGTCAGCTTATTTTTGTGCAAATTAATTATACTTTTTCTGGCCTTTTTTTGAAATTTCAACCCCTAAGGTGAAAAAACGGGTAAAAACTGCAATTCAGTACCTTTTTGGTACCTTATGTAACTTCCAAATTTAAGCTATATTCCTTAATCCGCGAAAAAATATTAATAGGATTTCGGAACGTTTTTTAAATTGTCGTGTAAAAGGGATAAAAATGTTCCCTATTTTTGGTACTTTTCATTTAAAGAAACTTTTCTAATATTATTTACATTTTCTAATTTTTAAAGTACTTTGTGTGTTTTCAACTTTGCGAAGCTAGAATTTCGAAATTAGGGACTATTGATACGAACTGAGACTGAAAATGTTATGGGCGATCAAAATGGTTATTTTTTGAAATTTTGTTGTACTTGTTGTGGTTTGTACGTTTATGAAGATAGAATTTTGAAATATTGGTTCAAACTAAGGGCGAAACAAAAAGTACTTTTTCTCATTTTTATTGTACGTTTATTGTTGAATTTAAAAAATAATCCCGATATATCCTTACTGTCCTTTTTTTCTAACCAAACCAAATCAATTAACATAAAGGGTACGCCATCTAACGTTTATTTTTCAACTAGTGCTTATTTCGTGAATGGTAACACTTAGCTCATGTCTGATTTGACTGATAATTAGTTTTATCCTTCCGCTGAACGAATATGGTTGTGTATACGCTTGAACAATGCTGGGATATATTGCGACATTACTTTGGCCGATTTGCCAAAAAAATCATCTTTTCAGATGAAGCTTATTTTGATCTTGGCGGGTATGTAAACAAGCAAAATTGTCGCATTTGGGGCACATAAAACCCGCACGCATACATTGAAAAGCCGATACACCCAAAACGAGTTTGGTGCGGATTTTGTCCAGAGGTATAATTGGGCAATTTTTCTTCGAAAATGAGCAAGGAGTGGCCGTAGTCAATGGCAATCGTTATCGGACGATGATGAATGAGTTTTTGTTCACAAAAATTGAAGAGAAGAATATTGTCAACATTTGGTTTCAACAGGACGGCACACAGTGGCGCCTTTTGACTTTTTTCGTTGCAAAAACCATAACTTTTGAAATAATAAAGATGTTTTAAAGATTTAAAAAGATATTGACAGAGGACACTTTAGGCTTCAAAATAATGTTTACAAAGTACTGCTAGAGGTACAGGGTGCTCCAAAAATTGCGGTTAAAATAGGATAATTTTTCCAGTTAAATAATAACATGTTTTTTTAAATATAAGTTTTTTATATGTATCGCAAATACACATTTTTATATACTTTTAATATTTAAATCTAAGTAAATTTATATAAAGTAACTAGTTTTACCCGGTGTGCTTTGCAATGCACATTGTTCAAATCCGAAAGTTTAGAAAAAAAACACTCTAATATAACATTTTAATCCAATAATAAATTTTTTATTTCTATTACAGAAACACATTCTTAAATTTTTTTAATATTAATATATTTATGCTATAGATATGTTTTCTAATATATATATTATTTAGCTAGAATAATTGGGTTTTATTAGTTAGTTCTCTTTGAAATAGTCATCAACATTGGAAGCCTTATCTAATAGACTTAACATATCGGGGCTATAATTATATTCTTCCAAATCCTTTCGAGATCTTATCTTATGTCTTCGTGATGAAATTAGTGGTTCTGAAGAGGCCGCCAACATATTGAAGAGGTCCGCATTCTGTCTAATCCATGCAATTTTCAAGTATTCGTGTATATAAATTTTTTCTAGTCTTTGTTTTTGCATTTCTGTGATTCTTCTGACAACTCTCCAATCGGTAAGCATTGATATTCAATCAAACTTTTACCATGAGCCAAAATCTTATGAACCATAGGAGTAAGTTTTTAATGCATAATCATCAAACTTTGGGCCATTTACCATTTCTCTAGAGTTTATAACATTTAGGAAAACTGCCAACCTTTTTATAATATTATTGTCGACCCCGTTAATTCGGGCTGTTACCTCATCATTTTCAAAAAATGTACTGGACATATTACTATCGCTAGTGTTTCCATACCCCTGCTTTTGCAGTCTACTTTCAGCCCAAGCTTCTTAAGAAATTTATTTTGTATAATTTTTTTTTCGAGCAGATAGTTTTTCTTTTTGTGTTGCGTTCATATCAAAACATTCACCTTCATTGTATACGCTAGTTTTAAAATAAACTCCATGCACCCAATTCTGGCATGTAATGGTGAAATTCCATATTCATAATTTTGTTTATCACTTGAGTCACAAAATATTTGAAAGTCTTTCTGTGACTTTTTGCAAATTGCACACTTTAAAGTTGACGAGGTATCTGTTATTATATTTAAGACTTTGCCTTCAATCATTGTAAGAAAAAATTCATAATCAATCGAAACACTCTTTCCATTCTTTATTTCAACAACAGAAGGCTTTAGTTCCGAAATTTTCTTTTTTATATCGTTTACTGTAGATTTGATTATTTCTGAAGACTTCTTTTCATATTGAAAAAATATCGGACGGCAAAAATTAACTGATGATGGGCGAGGATTTTTCCAATGCTCAGCGATTTCACTTATCAATGTAAGCCTATCTGGAAGTGATACTGCTTCCTCTTCAGGCAAACTTTGAATAAAGTGTTTGGCTGTATGATCCATTAAGTCTTGCAGTTTTACCTCTACCGATACTTCAGTAACCTTTACATTAGGTGGCACTGCTTCTTTTTTGGCAGATGTAATCTTTTTGTATTGAGAAAGAATATTCACGTTATGATTCTTTAAAGAGCTTTGTAAAATAGAATATTTTTCCTTTGACAATCCCAATTCCATAAACAACGCTAAGGCTTCTTCTATATTATACTTTGTGGGTAAAGCATTTTGTGGAGTAAAAATACTTCCTTTGATTCTCTGCAGTCGATCGGGGGCCGAATTACGGCATTCGATATCGATCGAAATTTTACTCGAACGATCGAGTTCGCTGTGCTTTAGGTATAGAGATTCTTATAAGAATTTTCAAATTTCGATCACGTTCGAATGCCGTAATTCAGCCCCTGATCTTGCAAGTACCACAGCTTTTGTAATCTCGGACCTTGATTTATCTTTATCTTTTGCAAACTTAAGACATAATGCTTCTGAAAGATGCGATTTAGATATATCTTTTGTGGCATTTTCAAGTTTATGTTTCTTGTGTACTCAGAACACTCGTTTATAGTCTTTGCTGGTCTTCCTCTTTTGCTGTCAGAGGATGTATGCGGTTGTTCGATGTTTTCAAAAGTTGTAACTCCATTTAGCCAGTCTGGGTTGTTTTTCATAAATGCTTTTTTCATACGGTGTGAGGCAAGCCATTTTTTTTAATTGTTAGGAAAACGAAGTGAATTTTGCTATAAACATCCATGGTGTATTAACGAGAAGCAATAAAAATATGCAACAAGTAACTTTATTTTACACTAAAATTGCTGCAGTGAAAAAAAATTTGGAAACCCTTTTTAATTTTTTGCACTCATCTTTGTTACATACTTTTAAAATTAGAAAAAAAATTTTCTCGTTTTCGCTATGAAGTTGTAACAGTTTTCTTCTTATTTCACTTACAGCGGCAACCTACGGCAGCTAGACTTATTTAAATTATTTCAAGTATTATGTAGCAAATATGCTCAGAAAATATGGGCGAGACCATTTTTGACCATTTTTAGATATGCTCTATTTTATTTGTAAAAATGACCTAAATATAGGGTGTCTAAAAAGCGGCTACTGCTGAAAAAGTAGGGCATCTGCTGAACATTTTACTACTTATTTTAATAAAAAACAAACATACCTTAAAAAAATACCAAAAAAGTAGTAATCAAACGGCAATGTTTCCGACACTTTAATTCTAAAGTTCATTAATTTTTTCAAGATCACCCTGTTTTTGCTTTTTAAAAAATTGTCGACTTTGAGCAGCTTCACAAACTATAATTTTTATGCAATTAAGGAAAACGTTTTTGAATTGTGATCAGTAAGTAGTTCCTTATACGATTTCATTCATTTCACAAAATTTTGTCATGAAATTTTTTATTTTTGCCACTGTGCGGCGCTACGTGCCACACAGCCGAAGCTACACTTTTTTTATAGAATTAAAAAAAAAAAAGTTATTTGGCGGACCCCCTATTTGGTACTGCCATTTGCGACTTTGTGAGAAAAGATAGGCATAAAATTAAAGTAAGTGCCAAGTACTGTCAAAGATAGTCATGTCTAGGAACTTAACGTCTTGATGTCCGTTGTGATTACAGCTGAGTAATGTACATATATTTATTTTAATGGCATCACGGTTAGTTGTAGAGTTACTAATTATAATACGGAGTCTTACTGCTACGAGTTAGCCATAAAAATAAAAGAAAAAACACCAATACTAAGTTTCCGGAAACAATAAAAAATTATTAACTGCGTTTACCTAATTGGATTTTTTCTACTTTTTTCTGCAACTATAACTTCTTGGATTTCAACATGATGGTAGTAGTAGCAATACAAGTAGTAAGAAATAATTTCGAAATTCAAACATTTAGGAATTGAAATGGAATAAAATAAAGATGAACTTTTAAGACTGAAATGAAATTTTCTTTATTTAAAAGTAAATCTTCTTGCAATATAATTTAAGTATGACTTCTGACATGAACAACCACGGCAACCTCAATTCTCAATGAATTTTTCCAACAATTGTTGTCTACCGTTTAGGGCTTATCGACCTAGACTAGCGACTTCAAATATTCCCACAGAAAATAGTCTAGCGGCGATAAATCGCATAATCTAAATAAAATTATAATCCGCAGAGAAGACATACATTGTTGCACAGTCGTATGCAAACAATTTTAGCAATATGGTAAGAGAATAGAGTCTGCATTGCATACGAAAGTCGAACATATAATGTAGTTTTTTATATTAAAAAGTAGTAAATAAAATATCGCACATCATAGACATGGTCCAGTAAACCGATAAACTTTGATGCTTTTATTTAAGATCTCTTGCAGTCGATCGAGTAGCTCTACGGAAGCATGATTCTATTATTTGTCAGATATAGGTGGTATAATTATTAATCTCAGATAAGAAATATTTTAAATAGTTTCAAGATCCTAGTTGTATGATTGCTTCTTTATAAATAACGAAAATTTACTGGGGCCAAAATATTTTAAACGGCATTTAAATCACTCGGATTACTAAAACCGACCCTGTTCGTATTCAATCCTCTCATGAATTGTTCTTGTTATGCCTCTAAGTTCAATAAAATAAATAGTAAAGGAAATGGTCTAGAGTTTAATGAAACCCAAATGTATACGTCTTAAAAAGGAGTAAAAAAAGGAAATCTTGCAGCGTCAAAGTAAAATTTATATATGATGACAATTTTAAATTTTTAGAAAATTATATCTTATAAAATCTGCTACACTGAAAACAAAAATCAAGTAATCCGTACTTGAATCAAGCCGTAGCGGTGTCAGAAGTACGGTAAGTACGGATTTTCTTAAACCAAGTACAAAAATATATTCATAATCAATTTTAAATTTATTAAAGGTTTATAAAACAAAACTTTCAAATAAATTTTTTTTATAAGCATTTGATAAAATTAAAAAATTGATTACAAATGTTATATATGTATATTGTTGTTGCATAAATTTATTTTTCTTTTAGTGATAAATTTAAAGTTTAATGACTAGAAGTCAATGCACTTTTTCAATTTCAATGTCAAAAATATGATTAGATATGCATATTGGTATCATTAATAGGTTTGTACAACATTAGTTTCAGGAGTGGTTTTTGAAATCAAGATAAAGTTATTTTATTGAAATAAATTCTTCAATAATACTAAAATTTACGGCAATGCTTTTTACATTTAAGTTAAAATTAATAATATGTACTAAATTAATTCGACGCCTAAATTGAAAATAATGAATATGAAAGTCCACTAGATGTAATGAGTTTTTGTAAGTATATGTTATATGTTAAATATCTATTCAGGTTGTGAATTCTTTATGAGTATAGAAGAACAGATGCGATGTTTCTCGAATTACTTATGATATCCATCAAAATCAAATTATCATTTTTATTTCGCATTTTCTCTGTCCCCTTTTAATACAGTCGAATTTTACTGTGCATCAGAAGATTATTATTGGAGATGAGAGCTTTAGCTGCTACTAGATTAATAGCAAGGGGTGAATATCTTCTCCTTTATAATAGCACGGAAATCGTTAACTCACCATAACATCAGTGTATGGAATTTGGGATGAAGTAATAACAATAATAAATACTAATTTTAATACGGACGCACAGAGGAGTATTTGTCCTGAAAAGCTGGCCAAAAAGGCAAAACTGAATTTTAAGAAAACTTGAAAACTAAGTACGCAGCTCAACAGACAACAATATTTTACATTATATTGTAAATTTTTAAGACTTTTAGTTGCGATTTGTAGCTCTGAGACCCTGCTAAAGTCAGGAAAGTGAAGAAAATTATATGAGATTTAAAATTTTTTTTCGGTTTCTGAATGTTTATATGATATTTATGTTTTTGCGGCTAAACGAATAAAGGTTTAACAATGATTTTTTTTCGCTGAAAGGCTTGATCAAAAGTTAAATAAAAACAAGTAACAGTGCTATATTCGGCCGTGCCGAATCTTATATACCCTTCACAACGTGTAGTCATGCAATAACAATTGTTTGTATCCCCATTCATCTTATATAAAATACGTGCATACGTACAAGTTAGAATAAATGTGGCATCGAAACCCAGCTGAGCCAAAAAAATTTTATTTTATTTTATTTAATATATTATTTATATTTTATTATTTTTTTTTTATTTTTTTTAAATTTTTTTAAAAAATTTTTTTAGAAAAATTTTTAAAATTTTTTTTTAAATTTTTTTTTAAATTTTTTTATTGTAGTTTTTTTATTATTTTTTTCTTATTTTTATTATTTTTTTTTTTTTTTTATTTTTTTTTGTTTGGTATGTTTTTTACATGTATGTATGTATGTATGTTGTTGTTGTAATTGTGAAAAAAAACGAGGTGGTCGTGGTTTTTTGCTTATATCTCAGAAAGTTATGGGGCGATTGTGCTGAATTTCAATAGCGATTCATTCCTGGATATTTCCAAGAGATTGATACCATATACAGATCTGAGGAACATACAGTTGCTTCTAAAAGTTGATTTCAACCAACACACGGACAGACGGTCAGGGCTTAATCGACTCCTCTATTCATAAGCTTTCAGAAAATATATACTTTATGGGGTCGGAAATGAAAATTGTAGAAATTACAAACGGAATGGCAAAGCTATATATACCCTTGTGCACCACAGGTGAAGGGTATAAAAAAAAAACACAAATATGTTGAATATTCATGTTGAAAAAAGCTAAAAACAAAAAAAATTATGCACTTTTTTTTGAAAAAAAAAGAAAAAGAAGAGGTTTTTGAAAGTGAGTTTAGCATCTCTACGAATTATGTTTGACACCAAAATAAAATTTGGAATCTCTAATTTTAGAAACAGGAAAAAAAGTGTGCGCAAGTTTGCGCTATTATTTTTGACGATTTTTTTAAATTTTCACATTTCTTCTATTTTTGCTCATCAGGCACTTTTTCTTATACATTTATATCGTCATCAACTTTTATGTATTTTGAATTATTGATTTCAGCTGTTATTCATATCACTTTAAACACTTCACAATGTTAAAACCTGCCTATAGTTATAAATTTAAAAAATTCTTATTATCCATAATAGTTATAAGAGAATGTCCCACGCATCCCCATAAAAGATATTTTTATATACCTGCTCTACAAAACATTATTTATTAAAAAAATAAATATACGTACCTAATAAGAATAATTATTAAAAGCATTAATTACATAAAAAAAACATGGGCACCCAGGTATCAGGCTACCATACAATTGTCAGAAGAAGTTGCCGAGGCCAGATATAAGCCCTTACAATTATATCGTACGAATTATTCAAGAAAATTCAGCAGAAGCGATACAAATCGAGATGTCTTGAATAGATTATTTCTGAGCAGTGACCCTTTTATAAGCTGCAGTGAACCATCACACTTTTTCTTCCTGACACCGATGATGCAGCTAATTAGGATATAATACATACGACATAATAATTATTAAGGAATTTTCTATATTAAGTATAAAATAATATAAAATAAATAATATAGCTTTTTTTAATAAAAAATACTGTTTTATAAGAGCCTTACAATATTAAAATTTAATTTTTTTAATTAAACCGTAAATCATATGTATACCTTTAAAATCAACATTAGTTAATTGAGTTTTACTATTTATACCATCTTTTATTCCTTAGGAATGCGGCTTTTGGAAAAATCTTAAAAATTTTAACTTTTTGGTTATTGCATTTTGAAAACAAAAAAAAAAAATATAAAAAAAAAATTTCGCCATTAAATTTTTAATAACTCCGAAATAGTAATAGATAGAAAGTAAATGTGTTAGTTAGTTTAAGCATAATTTTCCGGTGCATCTTTTGATTCTCTTGCTATTAAAATCGGAAAACCCGTTTTCAAGTTATGACAAAAATATTAGGCAACCCAACGATTTAGGGGGCGAAAATCCTTACGTACTAGAGAAAAACGGAAAACAGATTTGAATTAAGGGCATCAAAATCCATATAGTCCACATACTTTTATTTCTAGGGTACACAAAAATTTTTTTTTGTTGCGCAGTGTAGTTTTGTTGCGCAGTGTAATTTTTTCAAAATCTGCCACTAGTCTTTTTATATCAACTACATTTAAAACTAGCAAAAAACTAAAATTTTAAATTAAAAAAAACACGTTTAATAATTTTGGCCAGCTTTTCAGGCCAAATACTCCTCTGTGGGACGTATCGGAAATTAGTGACCGAACTGGAATGGCTCTGTATAAGAGTAATCAAATATAAGATAAACCGGCTTTCGAATGATTCGAAAAACCCAGATTTTTGCAGAACACGGTTTCGGTTTTTTACAAGTAAGACCGGTTAGAATAATCGGTTTTGTATTTTATGTGTTTATTAATATAAACATTAAAAAAACACACAATTCTATTTAGTTTATTTTTTATTCAAAATTGAGAAGAATTTAAACAACTTAGTCTTTGGAATTTAAATAAATGCATGAAATAAACGTTTAAATAAATTAAAAGTATAACTTTAACTATATATGTGCTTAGAAATACACTATTTGTTCTTAACTTAACTATCTGTCCTTTTTTCATATGTAAAACTATAGAGGTTAAGATTAGGTTGCTATAAGAGCTCAACTAGTTCAGTTGTATAAAGATTCATACTAGTTTTGTACAACATATATTAAAAAAATACCGTTTTTACCAAGGCGAATTTACATCAGGTGAAGTTATAAAAGCAGCTGTTTATTAGCTGAGCACTCTTTTTAATATTGAAATGTCAAATTTTGTTTGGGTTTTTTTGTGTGCTTCTACTTTTTTATTGTTTACATTTCTGGGCGCCATTAGTTGAAAAATTTTTTTAGTCGTGAAAAATTGTGCAAATTCTCTTAAAAATTGTAAAAAAAAGAGATAAAAAAATTGTGAATTGTGAAAAATTTAATAAAACGTTAAAAAAAATAAAATTAAATTGAATAAAACAGACTATTTTTATTTGTGAATAAAATTAAATTGAATAAAACAGACTATTTTTATTTGTGAATAATGCGCGTGTGCTCTTTGTGCAAAAAGAAATATTTGAAGGGCAATGGAACTTTGTTCTATGTGCCCAGAGATCAAGCCACCAGAAATAGGTGGAGCGAAATTTGTGGAGTGATTTTTTTTTGTGACTCATTTTTATTTTATTGCACCTTTTTAATATTTTATTTTATACAAATTATTATGCATATGTAAGCAAACGTGTTTTTTATTTTTGATTTCGTAAACAACTTTTTGACAGCTCAAGTTAGTTTACACTAGCAAAATACACGTTGTATTTTTTCCCTTTGTAGTTGTTTTAGCGACGAGTTCACCATATTGAATTCGCCTTGGTTTTTACCTAATATATTCTCAAAGAGAGAGAATGGCATGCAATTTAGATAGAGCATCATTTATAAAACAGAGCGCTCGAAATTTCTTTATCTATATTTATATATTAAGCTGCAGGGTATTTGCAAAACAAACATTTTTAAACTAAACTAGTAACAGTGCTATATTCGGTCGTGCCGAATCTTATATACCTTTCACAACGTGTAGTCATGCAATAACAATTGTTTGTATCACCATTCATCTCATATAAAATACGTACATACATATGTATATACTGGTTAGAATAAATGTGGCATCGAATCCCAGCTGAGCCAAAAAAATTTTTATTATATTTAATTAATATATTATTTATATTTTATAATTTATTTTTATATTTTTTTTTTTAAAATTTTTTTCAATTTTTTTGTAATTTTTTTTTTATTTTATTTTGTATTTTTAATATATTTTTTTTTTTTTTTATTAACGAGGTGAAATCATCGAAATACCCTGGTACTCAGGTCAACCAGGAGTGCGTGACTTGAACACGCTAAAACACCTCGGTACACTAGCCCAAAATCCCTGCGGAACTACCACAAAGCTACACCTCGCAGGGGGGGGGGGGAAGGTACAACACCCAAACTATAACATCCTATTACGGATTTTCTCAACCCTACGAAGTTCAATGAGAACCAATCTAGCATATTCACATACATACTCCCAACTGCGTGCAGAGGACAACATAATCTCCACTATATTACTGTGATCAACACTAAAGGCGTGAGAGAATTCACTATAACCTCCCAGTTCGCCGAGTTAAATGCATTCCTGACGTCGAGCGTTACCACTACGCAATACTCCTTTGTGCCATTCCTCCATCGTTTGCCCCCAATCGCCTCAGTGGCCGTATGAACCACTACGTTCAAAGCATCCATAGTCGATCTTGCCTTTCTAAAACCAAATTGATTATCAGATAGACCTCCTACGCACTCAACATATTCCTCTAGTCTCCTACAAACTATGCTTTCCAACAGTTTTCCAAACGTATCAATCATACAGAATGGTCGGTAGGAGGAAGGATCCTCCTGAGGTTTTCCCTGTTTCAATAACAAAGCTAGCTTTTGCCTTTTCCTCATACTCGGAAATATACCATGGCGTAAACACGAATTGATCAAATGGATAACCTGATCAGGGCAATACTTGAAAGTCTACCTTACTACCGCATTCGGTATGCCATCCAAGCCAGGGGTTTTCCCGTCCCTAAATTTGCCCATGGCAGCTTCAACCTCAACTGTCGTGACAAGCGGAAAGTCAAATACCATATGAACAGTAAGAGTCTGCCAAGATGTCACACCTTGGTAAGGAAATAAGTGATCCACTATGCGCCTAAGTACTTCAGCATCCTTAGGTGGTGGAGAATTTAGACACTTTAGCCTTTTTGTTACCAACTTATAAGCCAGACCCCATGGGTCGTTTTCAACCTCTTCACTCATCTGTATGAAACATGCCCTCTTACTCCTACTGATCGCCATTTTCAAGGATTTGCGGATGCGCCTATATTGGTCACGGTGCTCGTCATTCCCCGGCCTACCTCGGCTTCTAGTATACCGTCGTCTAGCCCGGATACATTCCGACCGTAGTTGAGAAATTTCCCCGTTCCACCAATATACCGGCCGCTTGTTCCCACTCATCCTCCTTTTAATCATAGACGTATCGCATGCCCCTGATACCCTACTTATGAGTTGCGCAGCCATTGTTTCAGGCTGCCCTTGCAACCTCATATTTTCCACCACTACTCCAAATAATTCCCTATCAAGGCTATCTGTTTTCCATCCCGAAATTCGTTCCGGGTGTATAATCATTGCATCCTCTCGCAATTCCTCCCTAATATCAATCAATATAGCATTATGATCGCTATGTGTGTATATCCCGGGCATGCTCCATCCTACCCTTCCCATAATATTAGCGCTAGCAAAGACAGCGTCAATAATTGACCCCGCTTCGCCTCTTGAGAAAGTGTGCTCAGCTCCGTTGTTTAACAGAATCACATTAAGTGTAGAAAATGACTCCACGAGTATCCGACCCCTAGAATTTGTGCATGGGCAGCCCCATTCTATCGCCCACGCATTGAAGTCGCCGGCAATAACCACGGGACCTCTTGAGCATGCATCAGAAACGATATTGTGAACAATTCGTTCAAACTCCAATAAGGAATATCTCGGAGGAACGTAGCAGCTATAGAAGCAAATCCCATGCACAATAGCCCGAGTAAAACCAGTAAACTGTAAGGCAGGATCTCGCAGCCCCAATTCACTGATTAACCATATCGCCGACGTCTTGGTAATGTCCGATAACCAATTAACCGAGTCCCGGCATTGATACGGTTCACTTAAGAGTGCTAAGTCTATATTCATCTTCCGAACACTCTGTTTCAGCAGATCCTGTGCCGCCTGACAGTGATTCAGATTTAGTTGTAAGACTTTCATCCTCGATGTCTAAGGCGTTCGATCGCTTTCTTGTAAAATGGACAGACAAAACAGCCAGTTACATGATCACTCTTTACCCTAGGGTTTACACAACTACACAGAACACATGATGGTCGGTTATTACACACCCCAATCCTGTGACCAGATACGCCACACTGTAGGCATTTGTCAGCGTAATCATTCTGACTTTGGCACCTACTCGCAGTATGACCAAAGTCCAAACATTTGTAGCACCTGATTGGTGCCATTTTCCCTCGTATCCCACATATCACCCATCCAATACGTATCTTAGCGGTCTTAATAAGGTAGCTCGCCAACTCAGAACTCAGACCAATAGTGGCAGTCTGTGTTCCCCTATACGATTTCCTCAAAGACTTAATCACAGACGGTTTCAACGCACTACATTCATCGGAAACTTTCAAAAGAGAATGTAATACCTCGTCTTTCGTCGTAACCTCATCTATATCCCTAATCTCCAAGAGCACCTCATGCGTCAAGGCACGTACTTCAGCCGTATCGCCCAGCACACCCTCGACAGCTGTCTTAAAATCGGCCGTACTATTATGTAGGGGTTTATTTAACTCGAAGAGCAATTCACCCCTACCTGTCTTCCTAATGTTTCTAACACTCTGCCCAAGTTCACTTAACCTTGGGTCACTCTTAACCTGCTTCAAAATATCCGCATAAGATCTTTCCCCACAATTTCTGACAACCAATGCGTCCGGTCTCATTGGTTTCCTTCTTCTATGCGCTCTCGGCTGTACCTTCCTCCATTCCGATCCCTTATCCGTCACTGAGAGTCCCTCAGTATCGGCACGAGGATTAGTTCCCTCAGTATCGGCACGAGGCTTAGTTCCCTCAATATCGGCACGAGGTTTACTTCCCTCAGAATCTGCACGAGGCTTAGTGCCTAGAATCTCTACCCCACTATTAATGACCTGTTCATTCATAGTGGACTTTTTCCTCTTCTTCCTGTTCCCCTTGGGACTCTGAGTAATTGGTCCCCTTTTACACGATGGGGTTGGAAGAAGTGTCAACCGAGGTTGCTCCGTCTGGGCTTCCTTATCAACCATTTGAGCCTTTGGCGCACTATCTTCCGTACCAATCACCTCACACGTAGCCTGCATATACAATGCCTGGATTTCCCGTGTGCTCGTCTGAATATCCTTATGGATATTGCTTCTTGCCTTTATAAACTGCAGAGGCTTTTCTATCCTATCACCAAGTTTTCTCATCACTTGGGTTTTACCACTCTGAGCCACTTCCGTAAGTGGCGTCCTCTTATCAGCATCAGAAGTAGAAAGTTCCCGTGGTGGTGATGTACAGTCGCGTTTACAACCCCATGGTTATCTATGCAAGCAGGGAGGCCATGCGAGGGTTGACATAAGATTCTTATGGAACCCCAAGCCAGAGCCAGGTCCGCGTTAGTCGGAAATTATCATCCGAGCCTGTACCACCAACTTAATGGCGACGTTCTTCGAGCGCACTTTGAGACTGCCAAGTTTTAATAGGAGGAGGCGGTTGTAGCATTAGCCTAGAAGCCGTTTCTGAGCAGTGTCACCTCCACATACCAATTCTCTAGAATACTACAGACCGTCGGCCCAGGGTTCAACAAATCCATACCATGTTCCAGAAATGCCATAATTAAGATCGTACTGGACTTGATCTTAATTCCTTTCGGCGGGTTACATACACAGCGGACCCACTGGTGTGAGCAAACAGGTCCCATAGCCGCGAAACAAAAAATTTCACAAGCCTCTGTGCTTTAACCGGGGAATCCACGAAGGCATCCCACCTCCATCTGCACCTCTTTTAAGGGCATCCCCGGTGGATACCAAGCCAAACGGCGGCATCCAATTGCAGTTCACCATCGAGCTCTTGTGTTAATTCACAGTATGCTCTCAGAATCTGCCGCTCTTGGTCGGGGACTGCTTATTCTTCGCAGCTGACCCGTAGGTCGTTCAGTTATCCGCCACCTACTGACCCCGATAGTAGCCTGAGCTCAGCCGTATCATGTATGTATGTATGTATGTATGTATGTATGTATGTTGTTGTAATTATGTAAAAATACGAGGTGGTCGTGGTTTTTTGCTCATATCTCAGAAAGTTATGAGGCGATTGTGCTGAATTTCAATAGCGATTCATTCCTAGATATTTCCAAGAGATTGATACCATACACAGATCTGAGGAACATATATTTGCTTCTAAAAGTTGATTTTTTTTTTTTTTTTTTTTTTTTTTTTATTATCTTTTTTATTCAATATAATATTTATACAATAATAAGTTTAACGCCTCAGCGCCATTAAGGCTTTGTAGAGGCTAAAAGGCAACTCTGTCTATATTACATATAGAAGATTTATAAAATATAATTTTAAAATTTACAATGCATATATACAATAAATTTAGACTTAGGGAAAAGAAAAAAGAGAAGAAGAAAAATAAAAAATAAAAAATAAAATAAAATAGTAATAAGATAATATTTTATACTAGAAGTGTTTCAACATTACGAAGTAAAAGATCTTTAATGGATTTTTTGAATGTAGATAAAGCTTGTATATTACGAATATTGATTGACAATTTATTATACTCACTTGGTCCGACATAAGCAATGCGTTGTTTTGTTAATTCTAAACGACATCTTATAGTATTTAGATTTAGAGCTTGTCTAGTATTTCTTCGAGTATGTAAAATATTTTGAGTAAACTGCCTGGAACCACGGACATCTCCTCCTCTAATTTTCCTGAAAACGTATGTTAAAACTTTTTGTTTATATAAGCCTCTTACTGGAAGAACCTTTTTAGCATATTCTTTAAATAAATTTAACGTTGAAAATCTTATCGGAAGATTAAAAACCAGCTTTAGAGCTTTATTTTGAGCAGATTGAAGGGACTTTAGTGAACTGTTAACTTTACAGCCATAAATAATAGGAAGATAAGTTAAATGAGAATGTATAAGTGATTGATATATAAGCATTTTAACATCAGAATTAAGTTTATTTTTAAATTTGTATAAAATACCAATTCCAGATGAAATTTTAGTTTTTAACAAATTTATGTGCTCATCCCATAATAAATTATGTTTTAATTGAATGCCTAAATAGTTAACCATCTCGGATTCAACTATTGACGTTCCACCAATATGAACCACCATCTCACCATCACTCCTTGATCGGTATGGTTTAAATCTTACAAATTTAGTTTTATTTGGATTCAAAATAAGTCGATTACATCGTGAAAACTCACTTAAAATAGCCGCATCATATTCAATTTGAGTTTGTAAAACTTGTTGGTATTTATATCGGTAAAAAATACAAACATCGTCAGCATACATATACAGTTTTCCATTAAAATGTATGTTTTTTATATCGTTGATAAAAATTTTGAACAATAATGGTCCAAGGACACTTCCCTGTGGGACTCCACATTGGACTGGACGCCTAGAGCTGCTACATCCACCAATTTGAACAAATTGCATGCGGTTAGTCAAATATTGACGAAATACTTCCAGGGTTGTGTTTGTTACGCCTAGTATAGAAAGCTTTTTAACCAAAAAGTCATGATTTACGAGATCAAACGCTTTTGAATAGTCAAAAAATACTCCTGCAACACCACTAAACCCAGCATCAAGCTCACCACATATGTAATCAATAACATTCACTACTGCTTCTTCGGTTCCTGCTCCTTTTTTAAAACCATACTGTCTTTGAAATAAAATGTTATTATCATCAAGATAATTAGATAATTGTTCGCATATAATTTTTTCAAAAATTTTATCCACAGCTGACAAGACAGAAACTGGTCTAAAACTTTCAATACTATTAGATCCAGTAACTTTTGGTATT
This sequence comes from Phyto melanocephala, assembly GCA_941918925.1. Lineage (NCBI taxonomy): Eukaryota > Metazoa > Arthropoda > Insecta > Diptera > Rhinophoridae > Phyto > Phyto melanocephala. The sequence goes on from OW799236.1 coordinate 59,676,255, forward strand.
GGAATTACCTTATGTACTTTAAGTACATCAGGATAGTTCCCTTCATCAATCATTTTATTGAAAATCTCAGTCAAAATATCAACTACCACATTCTCACTTATTAAAAGCATTCTAGGCGTAATATTATCATAACCCGGACTTTTTTTATTGTCCAGAGTATTCAAAATATTCCCAACTTTGGTTCTATTTACCTTTTTGAGCTCAAAAGTTGTCCTTTCAGGAATTAAAGTACGGAAACAGTTTATATCATCACTTGCATTTGTCGTAATATTGGCTTGCATATTATCAACAATATCAACGAAAAAATCATTTAAAGCTTCAACTTTATCTTTATCTTTTGTTAAAACACAACCATCTTGCTTTACAACACTTTTTATTCCAGTTATTTTTCTACCTAGCGCTTTATTCAAAAATTGCCAAGTTTTCTTTGGGTCTCCACTACAATTTTCTAAATTATATGAATAATAATCATTCATTAGTTTATTGTTGCTTATTCTAATGATTCTGCTAATTCTTTTTAATCGTTCCGATATGGATTTATCACTACGATTTTTCCTTCGTGCCTTTAGTAGATTGTCCTTAAATGCAATTAAGTTAAGTAAGTTGTCAGATATCCATGGTGTAAGTTTTTTACGATCATTAAAACGCTTGGTAGTAATTTTCGTACTATGTATAACAGCTGCTGAAAGATTGTTTATTAAGCCTTGACACAAGTCAGATGAGTTATTACAAGATGAATTACCTTTTAATAAATTATTATCTAAGTAGCTTTTGAATTTGCTGTAATCAATTTCATACTTTTTCTTAATCATTACATCCTGAAACGTAAATTCCAAATCCAAATAACAACTTATCATATTATGATCACTTAGATTACTCTCAATAGAATATATATATACTTGGTTAGTTAAATTCGTAAAAACGCAGTCAATAGACGTTTCACTTAAAGGCCTTGTTACAAGATTGTGGCAAGAATGCATATCAAATTCGGAAAATAGGTTACTTAAAAGATTTTTATCCCTGTCATTACACAACATATCAATATTAATATCACCTACGAAAAAGCATGGAACACCATTATTCAAATTAAGAAGATCCTCAATTTGTTCAAGAAGTGTAAGTACGTTGCATTTTTGTGACCGATAAACTGATACAATCGTTAAAGGTTTGTTCATTATTTTAACATCTGACAACTCTATTGATATTATATCTAAAAATTCTCTACTTAAATTTTGTTTGATCTTATAATTCAAAACAGACTTCACAAATATAGAAGTCCCGCCATATCCATCCTTTCTGCAACAGTTAACAACTTCATAACCGAAAATTGAGTATAGATTTATACATTGCTTGTCGAACCAAGTCTCCTGAATAGCAATTATGTCAGGAAGTTCTTTAAACTTGCTAAGTTCATATTTAAATTTATTAAATTTGGATATTGAAGAAACACTCCTAATATTTACAGATAAAATATTCAAACAATTTTTATTGTATTTATTAATAAAACAATTATAAGAATTTAAATTTTTAAAATACTTTGAATTCATAATTTATGTAAAAAAAAAATAGTAAAAAAAAAGCATTTATATTTTATACAAGAAAAAAAATAAATAAATTATAAATTATAAATATTAAAAAAAAGGACTAAATATCACCTTCATCAACGTTACCATTATCATCATCATCACTTTCATCATCAGTTGCTTCAACATGAACCACAGAACCATTTTTTCTACCACCACCACCACCACCAGAAGAGTTAAGTAAAACCCGATCCACATCATCCATTGATTTAATACGAAATGGTCTTGAGTTGGAATCCTTTCTTGCAAATATAATTCCTCCTCTAGTATAAACAAAACTATATCCAACCTCTTTAAGCGATTTTGCATAATTATACACTTCCATGGACTCCTTGCATAGAAAATCATTGACATATACTTTTTTAAAATCATCCATATCTTTCATTTTTGCTTTTTCAGTCATAAATTTCCTTTTACTTTTATTATTTGAAAATTTTACAACAATAGACTTCTTTTTTGGTTCAGTAGATATATTGGAAGAGTTTCCTCTCGTATTCAAAAAATAAGCCTCATCAATTTCATCCTCACATATATCAGCACCAGTTTTCTGAGCAATATTTAAAACAACATCAATAGCTTTTGCTTTCTCATCTTTAACTTTTACTCCATTAATAACACAATCGTTTTGTACTCTGACATCGTTTAAAAATTTAATGCTCAATTTTAGTTGTTTAACTTCATTACGTAGTGATTTGTTTTCCTTTTGCAAATTATTAATTTTATTGTTATTATTTGTAACACCTTTTAAAATCGTATCATATTGGGAGGACATAAATTTAATTGACTCCCCAATATCATCCAGCTGATTAAGTTTAGATTTTATTTCAGTCAACTCACTCACAACACCTGCGCTCTCACTTGATTGGCAAAAATGACATGTAAACTCTAGAGAAGCATTATTAAGCAATTTTTCAATTTGCTTTTTATCCTTCTTCGTACATATTGAATGCAGCGTTTTATTACAAACATCGCACTGCAACGCATCTTCATTAGCTAACACTTCAGTTTTACATTGCAAACAAATAGTTTTGTTTTTATTATTTAAACTTTTACGTCTGTTTCCAGCCATAGTTTTTTCACTCCAATAAAAAAAGCACCTTTCAAACTTTATTTTAAAACCGTTTTATTATTTAATAACAACGATGATATAAAAGAAATTAATTTTTTTCAGAAAAAAATCTTCTGCACAATAATTTGACGTCTTTTACCATCGAAGGTTGCCAGACAGACAACCAACACACGGACAGACGGACTGACGGTCAGGGCTTAATCGACTCCTCTATTCATAAGCTTTCAGAAAATATATACTTTATGAGGTCGGAAATGAAAATTGTAGAAATTACAAACGGAATGACAAAGCTATACATATATACCCTTGTGCACCACAGATGAAGGGTTTAAAAACGAAATACATATACACTATGAAAGAAAAAGAATACTTTTTTGAATTTTTATGGTTTAGAATACATATACACTAAAAAAGAAGTATTTTCGAGTGTGTTGGAAACCCAAGGAATTTCTCAAGAGAGTTTACCAAATTTAATACAAAAATTGTTCATATGGACAAGGACATATGTATGTATTTAAGCGAACATTACTATTAGATATTGTCGAATAATTCGAAACAGAAAAAGCGCAAGCCGGTTTTGTCAACTCTATTTTACATGATACAAGCGCAGATTAAGCTTACGGGTCTGTAGGGAAATTCTTATTAAAAAATATGAAGTGTTAATCATAGTACGCAAATCATTCGAATAGATATTTATCGTGAATGATATTAATCCGAATGAATTAAATTTTCCACATTGTGACGAATCATTCTTTTTGTTTTCCGAATTTTAAAAATAAAATTTGCGAGACAAATGAAATTTAAAAAAAAATTAAAAATAAATTTCTCTCCACAATTTAAGTATAAAATTCCTTACAAGAACATAATTGAAAAATTAAAAAAAATCGATTCACAAATAGAATTTTTATTTTCCTTGAAGAAAAGTTAGCAGCGTTGCAATTGTAGTTTTATTATACCCTTCACCTGTGGTGCACAAGGGTATACATAGCTTTGTCATTCCGTTTGTAATTTCTACAATTTTCATTTCCGACCCCATAAAGTATATATTTTCTGAAAGCTTATGAATAGAGGAGTCGATTAAGCCCTGACCGTCTGTCCGTCTGTCCGTGTGTCCGTGTGTTGGTTGAAATCAACTTTTAGAAGCAACTATATGTTCCTCAGATCTGTATATTGTATCAATCTCTTGGAAATATCCAGGAATGAATCGCTATTGAAATTCAGCACAATCGCCCCATAACTTTCTGAGATATGAGCAAAAAACCACGACCACCTCGTTTTTTTCACAATTACAACAACAACATACATACATATATACATACATGTAAAAAACATACCAAACAAAAAAAATTACAAAAAAAAAATATTAAAAATAAGAAAAAAATAATAAAAAAAACTAAAAAAAAAAAATTAAAAAAATTTATAAAAAAATTTAAAAAAAATTTTTCTAAAAAAATTTTTTAAAAATTTTTCTAAAAAAATTTTCGGACGTTTTGATCTATAACTCCTTTCCTAATTCAAAGATTTTGGTAATTTTTGAGGAAAAATATTTTTTTTACTCATTTGGACACAATTACATTTTATTCGATGTTTGAAGGACACGGTTTTTTGACTTACTCTTGCATTACGAGCTATAACTCTCTTCCTAAGATTCCGATTTAGCCCATTTTCAATACCAAACAAACCTTGTGTATAAGAAATATTCTGGCAAATTTTACATACCTAGCTTTTTCGGTCCGACCTCTATCGCGCTTCCAACAGACCTAGATCGTCATAAAATAAAACCCCTATTCAGAGTATGTATACTTAATGGGGTCTAAAATTGATGTTTCGATGTGCTACAAACGGAATGACAAAATGAATATACCCCCAGCATTTTTTTGCTGGCGGGTATAAAAATCGGAATGGGTCCATTTCATTTCAGACATTTTTAGAACCAAGTAAAGGGCGTTTAAAACCAAAGAATATGGCATTATTAACTCACAATCATAAAAAATTAACATTCGCGGTTGCCCATGAAAATCACAGATGTTACCTTTTAGGATATTATGATAATAGTCATATTTGGATTTATTATCAAAAATTTTATAACAGATTTTTTTTCATTTGGAGATTAAATACTTGTGGCAACTTGTTTTTTTTATTTTTTTGCGACATCTAAATGCATACTCAATTTTATTACGAATATTTGGTGCCGGCAGAAATAATGTTTCATATGTAGGTTTTGTTTTTGTATTTCTTGCATTCATAACCCTACGTTGCCACAGGCAAGTATTTACTTGCAAGTAGTGTATACGTATTACTAACGAAAATCAGGAGAAATGCCAAAATAAACACAAAAATTTTTTGAGTGGCTACACAGCACAGTGCAAGTTCATTTTTAAAATGTCGTCAACAAATAAACTTCAAACAAATCTAAAACAAATGGCGCTGCTTCAATTGGTAATTAAGTGTTGTCAATAGCCACTATTGAACGTTACCTTTAGACATGTAACTTTTAAATATAATTTTTTTTTATTAAATTTTGATATTTATATTAAAACTTACATTTTAAATGAATATTAATATTTTTTCTTAATATTCTTCATATACATATATGCATATTTATTAAAAAAATTAGATGAATTATTTACCACAATTGTATGATATATTATTGAGTTAACAAAAAACTCAGTATTAGACAACACTGTTTTTCGGTTTGTTACTTTACTTGCCGTAACTGTAAAAATTTTACTTGCTTAAAAATTTCTTCGCAAGCTGAGTCGCAGGTTGCCAAAGTGTAGTTGTGTTAGTAAAAAAGTGTTAGTGTATTGGTTTTTTTTCACTTGCACTTGCATGTGGCAACGGTAGGTAAACGGAATATATTTTTTATGTAGGTTTTGTTTTTGTATTTCTTGCATTCATAAACGGAATCCTTTTTTATTGTGAGTTGGTTTTTTTAAACTGCTAAGCGGTGCATAAACATCATACCAAAGAATATAAATCATGTCGGATTCGCGTAAGGGAAATTGATAATTAAAAAATTTATTTTTTTGGCTTATGCAAGATTTTTATTAATAAAAAACTTTGGATAAATCGAAACCATTTTGGTTAAAAAGATTGTTTACTTTTTATATTGTTTTAAAACAAATAATAGAAAATGTTTCACTACAGTGCATTGGCATTGTATTTCGTCGTAGATTCATGAGAAATTTTTTCAACTAAGCAGTGTTTGCTTTATTGAAGTTTGTAGCTTTAAAAACAAAAAAGCTGTAAAACTGATTTTCCCTTAAGCGAACTCATTTTCTTTAAAATAATAGTAGAAATATTGAATTTTAGTTAAGTGATTTCTTCAATTAAACAGCGGCAGCTTAACCGAATCCATTATTATCCATATTACATATTATTTTTTTACAGACATTTTTTTATGTGGCGCCAAAAAGTTTTTGTGTTGTATTCCTTGCATGGGATGATTTTCACTACCTTTTTATTGATGCTATTTGTTTTTTAGGTATTGTTGTTGTTAAAAGAGGCATTGGGTACAGTGTGACACACAACTTTTTATCTATAGGCGCTTGACATATGCTTATATATAAAGTACCTTTTATAACGAGTTTCAATTTAAGACAAACACGGATTTTTACTTAACTGATTAAAAAAAATTACGAATAGGTATAATGAATTTTCTGTTTACATTTTCAGGTATATATGTTTATATATGTATTTTGCATATACGCATATACATACTTTTAAGACTTTTCCTTTTTATGGGTTGCTGTTTGGTTAAAAAAATCAATCTAACTCATTGTGGTAAAAATATATGAAAAAGGAAAAACTAAAGTAGTTACCGAATTCAATTAACTTAAGTCCCGGGAGTTAAATAGATGATATTTGCAACCAACATATAACCACCGATTAGAGAGTGCTGATGATGAAATTGCAGCTGGTTTCGAAAATGCATTCCACTCGGCTAGTGTCGATAAAAATATAATTTTCAGATTTATTCTTTCATTTATCACAATTTAAAAATTCTTTGTAAAAATAAAGAATGTTAATATGAACTCAAGCCTGATTAAAATTAAAAATATTAATTTAATGACTTTAAAAACAATGGCACAAACTAATACAGACTGGTAAACTTTGACGCTTGAAAAATGCATATGATATTAACACGATTATCGAAAGAGAAAGCAAATATCGTGATATGAGGGCAAGAAAATGAAAGTACAAGCGGGTATACATCACCTCAAACAAAAATAAAATAATAACAAGTAAGAGTGTTATATTTGGCCGACCCGAATCTTTATACCCTTCACAACATGTAGTCATGCAATAACAATTGTTTGTATCACCATTAATCTCATATAAAATACGTACATACATTCATGTAAAAAACATACATATAAAAAACATACCATTGTAAAATTATAAATTGAGGTTACGTATGTATTACGTATATATGTTTCTTAAAAAAAATATATTAAAAACAAAAAAAAAAACAATAAAAAAGGTTACAAAAAAAAAATTAAAAAAACTTAAAAAAATTTTTTTAAAAATATATATAAAAAAAATAATAAAAATATAAATAATATATAGAATAAAAAAAAAAATTTTTTGGCTCAGCTGGGATTCGATGTCACGTTAACTCTAACCAGTATATATGTATGTTGTTGTTGTAATTGTGAAATAAAACGAGGTGGTCGTGGTTTTTTGCTCATAACTCAGAAAATTATGGAGCGATTGTGCTGAGTTTCAATAGCGATTCATTCCCGGATATTTCAAAGAGATTGATACCATACACAGATCTGAGGAACATACAGACAGGCAGACGGTCAGGGCTTAATCGACTCCTCTATTCATAAGCTTTCAGAAAATATATACTTTATGGGGTCGAAAATGAAAATTGTAGAAATTACAAACGGAATGACAAACCTTTATATACTCTTATGCACCATAGGAAACAAAGAAAATATTTTGTCAAAAAATTGTAAAATATTTTATTTTCGGTATTGTTAAATGAATAAGTTATAAGTACAAATTTCAATATATCAAAAAAAAAAAATAAACTTGTTAGTGTTAAGTGTGATGTTAAATAAGTGTGTATAAACGTTGTTTGTTTGTGTTTTTTGTTTAGTTACCTACAGAAGATAAGTTGGCCATAAGCTGCTGTTGGAATTTCCAAATCCGGGGAGACAAGTCATCTAAAGATCCAAGGTAAGCTATAAAAATAAAAAAAGAAACAAAATAATGTTAACATGTTTATATTTTATTGAGCTTACTAATAAATGAACGATTTTTGTAAGGTTGTCGTTTAAAAAAAAAGTTGAAATTGCAAACACTAAGTGGCCTCAAGTGCCTGAAAATGTAAAAAACAAATCTTTATTAATATTTTTTAAATTTTGTAATATTCTTTAATGGTTCTATTTTGCATACCTATTTTTAAAAGTTTTATAGGATACTGACCAATTGGACTTTCTGGATTCAACGGTCAGTACCCTCAAGTGCTTAATAATGTAAAAAAATAATCAACAATTAATTCTTTTCATGCATACCACTGACACCCAACCTTTTACAAAAAAACAACTGGATACATTGTCCTAACGCAATGTAGTAATTTGGAACAATAGCTGGAAATCATTAACAATAATTATTTTGCAAAATTATAAATCTGCTTGAAAATGTTCCGGCTACTGAAGGTCTTCCACTCTAACCAGTAAATTTATAAATGTTCGCTACACTTTCACTTGGCAAAGTTGTGATAATGAAAAAAATCAAATAATGAAGAAAATTGCATCAAAATGTATAATTATTTGTGTGCCGAAGCTCTTTATTTAATTTTTTTTTGTGCTACTGAAATTTTTACACAAACACACATAAATTTTTTCGTGTGCACCCTGTGTCAGTGGAATTACAGCTGACAATACGTGATAATACAGCTGATAGGGGACCAAGAATTAAGCAACAGAAAGTATGTATACTTAATTTAACGATTCAACGAAACCAGGGAAAAACGGCTCTTAAACCAGGGATAAATATCTGAAAACTTCCACGCGGACGTTTTGGAGCTTGGCCAAAATTAAGAATGGCGATTCTATTTTAAGAGTTGAAAGTGAAAGGTAGAGTCGCGGCGAAATTTCAACAAAATAAAAGAAATAAAAATAAATAGAAAGAAACAAAAATCTTAATAAAAACAAGTAAAAGCGCTATATTCGGCCGTGCCGAAACTTATATACCCTTCACAACGTGTAGTCATGCAATAACAGTAAATTCACGTATGTATGTTAAAAAAAACAAAAAAAAAATAAAAAATAAAAAAAAAATTTAAAAAAAAAAAATTAAAAAAAAAATTAAAAAAAAAAAAATTATTATATACATATATAATATATATAAAACAAAAAAAAAATAAAAAAAAAATTAAAAAAAAAAAATAAAAAAAAATAATAATAAAAATATATATAATATATTAAATAAAAAATAAAAAAAAAAATAAAAAAAAAATTAAACAAGTAAGAGCGCTATATTCGGCCGTGCCGAATCTTATATACCCTTCACAACGTGAATTCATGCAATAACAGTGGTTTGTGTCACCATTCATCCCATATGAAATACGTACATACATATAAAAACATACATATATAAAAACGTCCCATTGTAAAATTATAAATTCACGTATGAATGTTAAAAAAAACAAAAAAAAAAAAATTAAAAAAAAAACTTTTAAGAAAAAAAAAATTTAAAAAAAAAAAAATTTTTAAAAAAAAAAATTTTTTAAAAATTATTATGTATATATTAAATAAAAAATAAAAAAAAAATAAAAAAAAAATTAAAAAAAAAATTTTAAAAAAATTTAAAAAAAAATTTTTTTGCCTCAGCTGGGATTCGATGCCACGTTTTCTCTAACCAGTATACACGTTTGTATGTATGTATGTTGTTGTTGTAATGTTGTTTTTATGAAAAGAAAATCGAGGTGGTCGTGGGTTTTTGCTCATATCTCAGTTGTTTATGTACCGATGTTTCTGATTTTCAATACCGATCTACTCCCGAATATTTCTGATATTTTAATACCTTACCCGGGTCCAACCTATGTCGGGGGGCTTCAAAAAGTTGATTTCAACATACACACGGACAGACGGTCAGACGGACAGACGGACAGACGGTCAGGGCTTAATCGACTCCTCTATTCATAAGCTTTCAGAAAATATATACTTTATGGGGTCGGAAATGAAAATTGTAGAAATTTCACACGGAATGACAAACCTATATATACCCTTTTTCACTGTGTGAAGGGTATAAAAAAAAATTTTAAAAAAAATTTTTTTGCCTCAGCTGGGATTCGATGCCACGTTTTCTCTAACCAGTATACACGTTTGTATGTATGTATGTTGTTGTTGTAATGTTGTTTTTATGAAAAGAAAATCGAGGTGGTCGTGGGTTTTTGCTCATATCTCAGTTGTTTATGTACCGATGTTTCTGATTTTCAATACCGATCTACTCCCGAATATTTCTGATATTTTAATACCTTACCCGGGTCCAACATATGTCGGGGGGCTTCAAAAAGTTGATTTCAACATACACACGGACAGACGGTCAGACGGACAGACGGACAGACGGTCAGGGCTTAATCGACTCCTCTATTCATAAGCTTTCAGAAAATATATACTTTATGGGGTCGGAAATGAAAATTGTAGAAATTTCACACGGAATGACAAACCTATATATACCCTTTTTCACTGTGTGAAGGGTATAAAAAGCTATATTCATAATAAAAAAAATAAATAAATAAGACAGACAAAAGAAAACCTTAATATAAACTAAACGTTAAAACAATACAACAAACTGCACCTCCTTGTAAAGAAAACTTCAAGCGAAAATTAATTGCCATCAGCCGTAAATGTTGGGAGCTGCCAAGAAGGAAGAGAAAAAACCATAGCCGAGTTGCCTGGAAGTTTTCGAGCTCATTGATCCTGGTTCGATAAGGGTAGTGGTCATTTTATTTTGAAAATGGAGAAATTTTATTTTGAAAATGTCGTCGAAGCGTAGAGTCGCAATAATTGCTATACATTTTACTACCTTTAGAGTTACCAAGAATATTTCATACACAAATTAAAAAAGCAATAGTTGAAAAAAATAATTTTTGTTAATTTTTAATAAAATTATTGTTTTAAAATTACATTAATATTATTCTTGATGTATATTTGAAGAATAAATATTATAAATCTTTTCATAGATACAAAAATAAGTTATATTTACAATTATTATGTTACCACAATCCTGTAAATTTGTATAAATTTTATTAGCAGGCAACAGTGTTTACCAATTGTCACTAAACTTTCTAGAAAACGTCAAAATTTATTTTCCTGCAAAAATCGTTGAAATCTGAGCGGAAAGTAAAATAAATGTGAGTGTGTTAGTGAAGAATTGTGAGTGTATTGCGAATAACATGAAGTTACTTTCATGTGTAAATGCTGGGTAACGTAATAATAATTGAAAAGACCTTTTTCATAGCCAAGTTTGTTTATAAAATCTTATCTTTTTTATAAACCTTTATTTTTATTATATATTTTTACATTATTTACATATGTTCCTATTTTTAATTTTCGTTATAATATGTAATAAATATAATTAATTCATTTTTTTATAATAAAATATACAGTAAATAATTATAATTTATCTATAAAAGTGAAACTCTGTGTGTGTGTTAGCTATAGACTCCGAAACTGTAAAACCGATCGGACTCAAACTTTGGCAAGTTGTTGTACACATTCTAGGGAGTATTTATGGGTGGCAAAAAGTGGGCGGGGCCACGCCCATAAAAAATTAGTTATCATTTTTAGCTACTCGCACTTGACCGATTTTTCTGAAACTTTGCACACATATTGAGCTGTCATGACTATACAGTTTCGTGATTAGAAAACTGGGCAGTGCCACGCCCATTAAAAAAGTTATAATTTTTAGCTTTCAAGTTTATTTTACAATGAGTGGCTAATAGAATCAAGGGGGTAAGTTCATAGGAGGTAACAATCGTCTTGACGGAGCCAATACAGGGATAGCCAAAACATCATATCCGCTATCATTGTGGAATCCCTATGGATACCAGTGCACTTTAGGTCAAACGACACATTTTTCTGTGCGAAAGTCCAAAAATCAACTTGCAGTTGTACTATTGTTGTTGTTGTTTTTTAATTCTAAAGACTTCAGAATAAAAAAAGTGATTTTTGTTTTGACTAAATATTAATAACCGTTATACAGCAGCGTGTCGAATTCAACTGATTAAATCTTTTCTAGTTATAATTGTGTTCCAAAGTTAAGTAGTGCGTGGTCAACTTTAAGTGCGTATATCTCGGACTGTGTTTGTGATAATTTATTAGAGTAAAATGGAAAAGAGAGAGCCAAGTAAGTAGATATATTTATACCCTTCACACAGTGAAAAAGGGTATATATAGGTTTGTCATCCCGTGTGAAATTTCTACAATTTTCATTTTCGAACCCATAAAGTACATATTTTCTGAAAGCTTATGAATAGGGGAGATTATTAAGTCCTGTCAGTCTGACCGTCTGTCCGTGTGTATGTTGAAATCAACTTTTTGAAGCCCCCCGACATAGGTTGGGGGGCTATTAAAGTGAAGTATTAAAATATCAGAAATATTCGGGAGTAGATCGGAATTGAAAATCAGAAACATTGGTCCATAAACAACTGAGATATGAGCAAAAACCCACGACCACCTCGATTTTTTTTCACAAAAACAACATTACAACAACAACATACATACATACAAACGTGTATACTGGTTAGAGAAAACGTGGCATCGAGCCAAAAAAAAATTTTTTTTAATTTTTTTTTTTATTTTTTATTTAATATATTATTTATATTTTTATTATTATTTTTTTTTTAATTTTTTTTTTATTTTTTTATATATATTATATATATAAAATTTTTTTTTTTAATTTTTCTTAAAATTTTTTTTTTCCGTTTTTTTAACATACGTACGTGAATTTATAATTTTACAAGGGATGTTTTTATATATGTATGTACGTATTTCATATGGGATGAATGGTGACACAAGCTACTGTTATTGCATGACTACACGTTGTGAAGGGTATATAAGATTCGGCACGGCCGAATATAGCGCTCTTACTTGTTTTAATTTTAAATGTTTTATATATATGTCGCTATACTTAATAAATAACTCATTAGCGTAAACATCTATAAATAGTTAAATTTTTATAAAATTTTTATTTTCTGAAAGCTTTTAAAAAAATATACTCCATTTCTCCACTCTCAAATTGCACAAAATAATTACAATATTATCTAGTGAGTTATATGGTATTTATCAAAAATTGCGATTTTTTGCGTTTTGCGAGTAATATCTCTTTTTATACCCTTCACCTGCACAAGGGTATATATAGCTTTGTCATTCCGTTTGTAATTTCTACAATTTTCATTTCCGACCCCATAAAGTATATATTTTCTAAAAGCTTATGAATAGAGGAGTCGATTAAGCCCTGACCGTCTGTCCGTCTGTCCGTGTGTTGGTTGAAATCAACTTTTAGAAGCAACTGTCTGTTCCTCAGATCTGTATATGGTATCAATCTCTTGGAAATATCCAGGAATGAATTGCTATTGAAATTCAGCACAATCGCCTCATAACTTTCTGAGATATGAGCAAAAAACCACGACCACCTCGTTTTTTTTCACAATTACAACAACAACATACATATATGCATGTAAAAAACATGAAAAAAAAAAATATATTAAAAATAAAAAAAAAAATTACAAAAAAATATTAAAAAAAATTTAAAAATATTTACAAAAATTTTTTAAAAACTTTTTTAAAAAAATTAAAAAAAAAAAATTAATAAAAAATAATAAAATATTAATAATATATTAAAAAAATTAAATTTTTTTGGCTCAGCTGGGATTCGATGCCACATTTATTCTAACTAGTATATACATATGTACGTATTTTATATGAGATGAATGGTGATACAAACAATTATTATTGCATGACTACACATTGTGAAGGGTATATAAGATTCGGCACGGCCGAATATAGCACTGTTACTTGTTGTTAGGTAACCTTTGTATAAAAAAGATTGATCTTTTTGAAGTATGTCGAAAGGAAAGTACAAAAAAACAAAAAGTTGATGCCGTTTTGAAACACGTATATGACAAACTTGAAACCTCGTCAATTTCTGATGAAATGGTGAAACAAATTACCAAAAAAATTAATTTGTTTTGCGTGAAACTAGAACAAAAGTGGAAAAAGTATCATAGAAGGACAAATGTATTCAAAAACCAAAACCAGGCATGGATATATGCTGAATTAAATATTGTGGTAGATGGCATTTTAGAAAAGGCAACAAGTGGCGCTGTTGGACTTCCTCGTGTACGAGGACGTCCGGACTTCGCGTGGATATATCAAGAATAGGTGGCTCAGGATCTACTAACGACGGAAACACTGCTCGCCGAGCTTTCGCTGAACATGAAATTTTTTCAGAAATAACTGGTGTAGATAAGGATATTATATTTAGGTTCAAAATAATACTGATTTGTTTATCCTGTCAGTTCGAAATAAATTTAGAGAAATTTGAATTATACTGTTTCTAAACAGCAAAACTTTTTCAGGAGCGATATCCCTGGTTGCCAATGACTTCTACGGTTCACAAAATGTTAATTCACTCAAAGCAAATAATAGAAAATGCTCCACTTCAAATTGAATTTTTTGGAGAAGTTACTGCTGAATCTCGTCATAAAATATACGAATCCGATCGCCTACATCACGCGCGTAGAAACACCCGCACCAATAACTTACTAGATGTATTTAATAGGGCCATGGATACTTCAGATCCATTAATTTCCACAACATTTTTAAACAGACGCATTCAAAAAAGAACACGTTCCACGTTACCACCTGAAGTAATTGAACTATTATGTTGCTGCTAACCAACAGAAGAACTTCTCCATAACGAAGAAGACGACGAAAATAATGAAAGTGAAGAAGCCTCCTTTGAATTAATTTTTCAAAGTGAATTGGATATAAACAATTAATAAATATTTTAGTATTAAAAAACAAATTAATTAATTCTATACACTGTGTTTAAATTAATGGGTGCTAGAGGGTTAATTTTTGGTCACTTATGGGTTAAATTCCATTTTTTTATTGGAACCATCCATAATTATATAATTCATACAATAACTGTTGCGATTACTCTTATAATGTAGTCGTAATTAATTTTGCACAAAAAAGTAGTCATTTGACCTAATGTGCAGTGGGAGGGGTAAGCCGTTGGCGTAACATCTTCCGACGCTATAGAAACGCAGAACACAGCGAGCAACTGGTATACAATGGTAGTGTTTGCGTTTCTTTTAATTTAATTTTTTTTAATATAATTTTTTCATTTAATTTTTTTTTTGATTTTCTTGCGCCAATTTTTAAAACAAAAATGTAAATAAATAAATTACTTTAACACCATCAGAAAAAAGGGATAACATAATAAATATTTCTACTACTGCTACCTATTTTGTATAATTGTGTTAAGGAGTGATGCCATTTTGACAGTTTTGATCGAAAAAAAGCCCACGTCAACATTGGTTTCGTTTTATTGTATTCTGTGACAATGACTTGGAAAGGATGAGAACCACGCTTATTATGATATAAGTCGAACCGGGAAAATGCTGTTTCCCATGCTGAGACTATGTAAATTAATAATAAGTTGATAATAAAGCGCTGGTCTTTATGGAATATAAAAGTTTGATGCCTGCAGATGACCTTGTCGTCTGCTGCCTTGTGGATTTCATTCAATTGCAGTTTAATTGATATCTCCGTTAAGCTTTGGTAAATGCTTGAGCTGCGTTCCATGATTCACAACTATATAGCAGTGTATATTTCAAGCATGAGTTGAATATTCTTAGTTTAGTGTTGACATATAGATATGCTTGAAGATACCGGATTTAGTCTTTGTAGTTATTGGTTTTCAGCATTTTTATATCTTTGATGTGTGCGCTTGATCCACCAGATGACGTTAATACACTTCCGAGGTAACAAAAGGATGCCACATATTCCAGATATTGATTGTTTATCTGATATCTATTTAAGTTTGTGGTTTTAATGAGTAAAACTATTGTTTGGGCGATGTTTATCTTTAGATTTGCTTTGGATGCTTATAGCTGTACGTCATTTAAATTTTTTGCATATCAACAAAACTGTGCGTGTGCAGACAAAATTTACCAGAGTATTCATGATCTTCAAGCCTAGTTAATGCCCACAATATTCTTCTGAGTAGTGATAGAGCTTCTTTACGCGGTCCATGACAATATTGAAGGAGTGTAGGTTAAAATATATTGGGTCAGTGACATACCCGCCATATACATAGTATTTGGCATTTTGCTTGATGTAGGTTGTATAATATTTATTATTTTTCTGGGTTTTCCTTTGCAGGTCAGAGTGTGTCAGTGTATAAATGCCTTATTAAAATCTTCCAATTTTAGATATAGTGGTAAACGTCATTCGATAATCTGTAGTTATCCTTGGACTATTAACGTGAACAGAGCATGATTTCAGTATTCGAAATCCTACTTACTCTATGTAAAATTTTTCCTACGCCAATTTCTGCAACGCGATAGGTATCTTTTATTGGACAGGTCGTTGGAGTCCCAGAATGGTTTTATTGGAATGAACAATATTCTGGAACAAACTTCAGTTAAAGGCCTATTAGACACGCATATTTGTCTTAAGACATGTACGATGGCATACCAAATCTCACTGTGTAATAGCATGTATGTTTAGTATGTTAGACATGTACATATGTTGGTTTTCAAACATTTTTGAAAACCTGAGTCTGTCGCATACCAACATACTCGTCTAATAGCGTGTCTGTCATACTTCATACTAAAATTCATTCAAATTTTTGACGCTGCTGTGTGCATATCGCAAATTTAACAAGTAAGAGCGCTATATTCGGCCATGCCAAATCTTATATACCCTTCACAACGTGTAGTCATGCAAAAACAGTAGTTTGTATCACCATTCATCCCATATGAAATACGAACATACATATTAATATCATACATATATAAAAACATCCCATTGTAAAATTAAAAATTTACGTCTGTATGTTTAAAAAAAAAATAATAATAAAAAAAAAATAAAAAAAACAATTTAAAAAAAAAATTAAAATATATATAATAAATATAAAACAAACAAAAAATTTCAAAAAAAAATTTAAAAAAAAATATTAAAAAAAATAATAAAAATATAAATAATATATTAAATAAAAAATAAAAAAAAAAAATAAAAAAAAAAAATTTTTTTGGCTCAGCTGGGATTCGATGCCACGTTTTCTCTAACCAGTATACACGTTTGTATGTATGTTGTTGTTGTAATGTTTTTTGTGAAAAAAAAAATCGAGGTGGTCGTGGGTTTTTGCTCATATCTCAGATATACCGATGTTTCTGATTTTCAATACCGATCTACTCCCGAATATTTCTGATATTTAAATACCTCACCCGGGTCCAAGCGATGTCGGCACGGCTGAATATAGCGCTCTTACTTGTTTTTTTATATATTTTTTTTTTAAATTTTTTTTTTAATTTTGTTTTTATTTTTTATTTAATACTAGCTAATACCCGGTGTGCTTCGCCACCCCCATCGTAATGAACGATGTCATTTGGAAAGACGAATTATATTTCCTTATTTTACTAAGAAAATGTTGTGAATCCACATTCGTTCCTAAAAATTGAATTTAATATTTTGGTTATATGATAGATTTATATATATCTAAGGCCTAATTTATAAACATCTTTTAAATTTATCGAAGGTTTATAAAGCAACATTTTAATACTTATAACATTTGATTTGTAAACCTATGATAAATTTCAAAGTCGTTTATGAATTAGACTATGAATGTCTTACCTGAAATCAATGACTGTAAAGGTTCTGGTGGAGGAAGCAATTTAGGCAAAACAACTTTACCGTTTGCACAACACATTCCAGGTGTTTCATTTTTGTATTTGAGTGCACTACAATATTGGCAAACTTTATTCATGCCACCTACTGCCACTAATGGGTCTTCGGCATAATCAATATCAGTCCTGTAATTAAATGCAATACGTGCATATGTGTGAAATGCATTCCGATGACTAACCATTCGATTTCGATTTTGTTCACGGCGTAAGTTCAATTGTTCTATCCTCTCTGTTGCTCTCCTTGATGAGGTTCGAACCCGCTGAGCTTCTAAATGTTCTTCACCTTCCAACGGTGTCTCGGTGGCTCGTACTGTTGTGGCGTGACGTCGAATATCTTCAAGGCCTTCCTCACGCTGTAAAAAAGTTTCTGTGGCTCGTGATGATCTTGTACGATTTCGCTGAGTTTGAATACGTACTTCACGTTCCAACGATGTCTCGTTAGATCGAACTGCTACAGCATGATGTCGAAGACCTTCAAGGCGTTCTTCGTGTTGTAAAGGTGTTTCAGTGGCTCGTGATGTTGAGGTACGACTTTGCTGACTTTGAAGACGCCCTTCCCGTTGTGACGGTGTCTCGTTAGCTCGTACTGTTTCAGCATGATGTCGAATACCTTCTAGGCGTTCTACGCGTCCTAACAATGTTTCTGTAGCTCGTGATATTGAGGTACGACTTTGAAGACGCCCTTCCCGTTGTGACAGTGTCTCGTTAGCTCGTGCTGTTACAGCATGATGTCGAAGACCTTCCAAGCGTGTTTCGCGTTCAGATCGTGTTTCAGAAGCTCTTGATGTTGATGATCGTGATCTTTCTCTTTGAAGACGTTCGTTATGCTGTTCATATGTTTCGGCAGCTCTAGAGGTTGAAGCTCGACTTCTTTCAGTTCTAAGGCGATCTTCACGCTCTTCTGAAGTTTCATTTTCTCTTTGCGATTGCAATGATTCTGCAGATTTGGTGCGTTTAGAAAGGGATGTTTTTTTTGGAGGCATTTTACTTGTAATTTTTTACAGTATATATTCACAAAAAAAAAACTTGTAACTTGTTCAGAATCAAAGATTCAATTAAATTTTAAATTGAATGTACGTCAAATTTATAATTTTTTAAATCTTAGGTAAGAAATTTCTTACCAGGTCAGAAAATTTTCTTTAACAAAAAATTACGGATAATAAATGTTTAAAAATGATTTTTTGAACCGATCGCAGGTAAAAAAATTATTCACTTGCGTTGCAAAATTTAATGGGTTACAAATTTATATTTTTGGAATATTAGGTAACAAATTTTATTTCAGGTCAAATAATTTCTTATACCGAAAAAATTACAGGTAATAAAATGTAAAAACGTTTGCGGGCATCACAGATTTGGTAATTACGGATAATAAATGTTTAAAAATGATTTTTTGAACCGATCACAGGTTAAAAAATTATTCACCTGCGTTGCAAAATTTAATGGGTTACAAATTTATATTTTTGGAATATTGGGTAACAAATTTTATTTCAGGTCAAACAATTTCTTATACCGAAAAAATTACAGGTAATAAAATGTAAAAACGTTTCCGGGAATCACAGATTTGGTAATTACAGATAATAAATCTTTAAAAATGATTTTTTGGACCGATCACACGTAAAAAAATTATTCACCTACGTTGCAAAATTTAATGGGTTACAAATTTATATTTTTGGAATATTAGGTAACAAATTTTTTTTCAGGTCAAACAATTTCTTATACCGAAAAAATTACAGGTGATAAAATTTAAAAACGTTTGCGGGGATCACAGATCTGGCAAGTGTCACGCCTACTATTACTAAATCAAACATTTCTTATTCAAATAATCATATAGACATAAAATTGTCTCTTGAAAAATTTGGGAACTTTAACTATTATCGCTTCCTTTATATACGATTTTTTGTATTTAATTCATATGAAAAGTGCCACGCCCACTATCATTAAAGCATTCGTTTCTTAACAAAATAGTCATATAGATGTCAAAGCTTTTCGTGCAAAAATTTGGGTACTCTAACTATTATCGCTTCCCGAATATACGAATTTTAGTATTCAATTGCTATGAGAGCTGCCACGCCCACTATTTCTAATGTACCCATTTTATTCCAGAAATGTTTATTTAGGTGTCAAAGTTGCACTGGCAAAATTTTAGTACTCTAACCGATATCATTTTCCAGATATAAAAATTTTAGTATTTAATTCATATTGCAGGTGCCACGCCCACTATATCTAATGTACCCATTTTTTCCAAAAATGTTCACTTGGGTGTCAAAGTTGCATTTGTAGAATATTGGTACTCTAATCGATATCGTTTTCCAGATATACAAATTTTAGTATTTAATTCATATGGCAGGTGCCATGCCCACTACTGCTAATGTACCCTGCTAATGTGCTCTTACAAAATTTTAGTACTCTAATCGATATCGTTTTCCAGATATACAAATTTTAGTATTTAATTCATATGGCAGGTGCCATGCCCACTACTGCTAATGTACCCATTTTTTACAGAAATGTTTATTTGCATGTCAAAGTTGCTCTTGCAAAATTTTACTACTCTAATCGATTTCGTTTTCCAAATATACGAATTTTAGTATTTAATTCATATGGTGGGTGCCACGCCCACTACTGTTAATGCACCCATTTTTTCCAAAAATGTTTATTTGGATGTCAAAATTGCTTTTGCAAAATTTAGTACTCTAATCGATATCGTTTTCCAGATATAAAAATTTTAGTATTTAATTCATATTGCAGGTGCCACGCCCACTATATCTAATGTACCCATTTTTTCCAAAAATGTTCACTTGGGTGTCAAAGTTGCATTTGTAGAATATTGGTACTCTAATCGATATCGTTTTCCAGATATACAAATTTTAGTATTTAATTCATATGGCAGGTGCCATGCCCACTACTGCTAATGTACCCATTTTTTACAGAAATGTTTATTTGCATGTCAAAGTTGCTCTTACAAAATTTTAGTACTCTAATCGATATCGTTTTCCAGATATACAAATTTTAGTATTTAATTCATATGGCAGGTGCCATGCCCACTACTGCTAATGTACCCATTTTTTACAGAAATGTTTATTTGCATGTCAAAGTTGCTCTTGCAAAATTTTACTACTCTAATCGATTTCGTTTTCCAAATATACGAATTTTAGTATATAATTCATATGTTGGTGCCACGCCCATTACTGATAATGCACCCATTTCTTGCCTAAATGTTCATTTGGGTGTCAAATTTGCTCTTGTAGAATTTTAGTACTCTAATCGATTTCGTTTTCCAGATATACTAATTTTAGTATTTAATTCATATGGCAGGTGCCACGCCCACTATTGCTAATGTACCCATTTTTTACAAAAATGTTTATTTGTATGTCAAAGTTGCCCTTGCACAATTTTAGTACTCTAATCGATATCGTTTTCCAGATATACAAATTTTAGTATTTAATTCATATGTTGGTGCCACGCCCACTATTGGTAATGTACCCATTTTTTCCAAAAATGTTTATTTGGATGTCAAAGTTGCCCTTGCAAAATTTTAGTACTCTAATCGATATCGTTTTCCAGATATACGAATTTTAGTATTTAATTCATATGGTGGGTGCCACGCCCACTACTGTTAATGCACCCATTTTTTCCAAAAATGTTTATTTGGATGTCAAAATTGCTTTTGCAAAATTTAGTACTCTAATCGATATCGTTTTCCAGATATAAAAATTTTAGTATTTAATTCATATTGCAGGTGCCACGCCCACTATATCTAATGTACCCATTTTTTCCAAAAATGTTCACTTGGGTGTCAAAGTTGCATTTGTAGAATATTGGTACTCTAATCGATATCGTTTTCCAGATATACAAATTTTAGTATTTAATTCATATGGCAGGTGCCATGCCCACTACTGCTAATGTACCCATTTTTTACAGAAATGTTTATTTGCATGTCAAAGTTGCTCTTACAAAATTTTAGTACTCTAATCGATATCGTTTTCCAGATATACAAATTTTAGTATTTAATTCATATGGCAGGTGCCATGCCCACTACTGCTAATGTACCCATTTTTTACAGAAATGTTTATTTGCATGTCAAAGTTGCTCTTGCAAAATTTTACTACTCTAATCGATTTCGTTTTCCAAATATACGAATTTTAGTATATAATTCATATGTTGGTGCCACGCCCATTACTGATAATGCACCCATTTCTTGCCTAAATGTTCATTTGGGTGTCAAATTTGCTCTTGTAGAATTTTAGTACTCTAATCGATTTCGTTTTCCAGATATACTAATTTTAGTATTTAATTCATATGGCAGGTGCCACGCCCACTATTGCTAATGTACCCATTTTTTACAAAAATGTTTATTTGTATGTCAAAGTTGCCCTTGCACAATTTTAGTACTCTAATCGATATCGTTTTCCAGATATACAAATTTTAGTATTTAATTCATATGTTGGTGCCACGCCCACTATTGGTAATGTACCCATTTTTTCCAAAAATGTTTATTTGGATGTCAAAGTTGCCCTTGCAAAATTTTAGTACTCTAATCGATATCGTTTTCCAGATATACGAATTTTAGTATTTAATTCATATGGTGGGTGCCACGCCCACTACTGTTAATGCACCCATTTTTTCCAAAAATGTTTATTTGGATGTCAAAATTGCTTTTGCAAAATTTTAGTACTCTAATCGATATCGTTTTCCAGATATAAAAATTTTAGTATTTAATTCATATGGCAGGTGCCACGCCCACTATATCTAATGTACCCTTTTTTTCCAAAAATGTTCATTTGGGTGTCAAAGTTGCTCTTGTAGAATATTGGTACTCTAATCGATATCGTTTTCCAGATATACAAATTTTAGTATTTAATTCATATGGCAGGTGCCACGCCCACTATTGCCAATGTACCCATTTTTGCCAGAAATGTTTATTTGGATGTCAAAGTTCCTCTTGCAAAATTTTAGTACTCTAATCGATATCGTTTTCCAGATCTACAAATTTTAGTATTTAATTCATATGGCAGGTGCCACGCCCACTATTGCCAATGTACCCATTTTTTACAGAAATGTTTATTTGGATGTCAAAGTTGCTCTTGCGAAATTTAACTACTCTAATCGATTTCGTTTTCCAAATATACGAATTTTAGTATTCAATTCATGTGGCCACGCCTACTATTCCAAGTCCGCCCATTTTTTACCCAAATGTTCGTGTGGATGTCAGAGCTTACCGTACTTAATTTAAAGACTCTACCTGCATTAACTTTCGTGATATATAATATTTAATACTTATTCTTTAATAGGGCGTGGCACCCCGCCCACTTACAATTTCAAACGAAAGTATAGCCTATAGTTCCTTCCAGACATACAGAAAGATTCTGTGAAAATTTCAAGGAAATCGGTCTAGCCGTTTAGCCGTCTATAAAGCACAAACAAACATACAAACATACAAACACACATTGATTTTTATATATATAGATATTACTTATATTTTTATTATTTTTTTTTTTAATTTTTTTTTGTTTTATATTTATTTTATATATTTTAATTATTTTTTTTTTAAATTTTTTTTTTAATTTTTTTTTTAAATTTTTTTTAAAATTTTTTTTTTTAATTTTTTTTTTTAATTTTTTTTAAATTTTTTTTAAAATTTTTTTTTAAGATACATGCGTTAATTTTTAATTTTACAATGGGATGTTTTTATATATGTATGTTTTTTATATGTATGTACGTATTTATATGAGATGAATGGTGATACAAACTACTGTTATTGCATGACTACACGTTGTGAAGGGTATATAAGATTCGGCATGGCCGAATATAGCACTCTTACTTGTTCACTGTGTGAAGGGTATAAAAAATGTCTCTCTAATATTATTTTCTTGAAAGAGTTTATTGAGAAATATAAAAGCTTCCTACAATTGTGGCAAATAAAATCAAATCTGTACCACAACAAACAATTGAAAATTAATGCATAAAATGCATTAAAAGAAAAATTAAGTGAAATAGATAAAAATGCAACTATTGACAACTTTCCGCTTCATTGCCATGTTTGCGCTGCAAGAATTTTTGTGTAATGAAGTATGTCGTCAGCGTTCGACAGTGTAATAACTAAACCCAAAATATGCCAAACACATGTGTTAAGACAAGTATGCGTGTCTAATAGGTCTTTTAATGCCATCAGTAAATCAGGTTGAATGTCATTTAGTCCTGTCACCTTGCTATATTTTAGGCTTCAATTATATCGGGAATTTCAGGTGGACTACATGGAATATCCTCTCTAACAATATGTAGTTCTTCTGCTTCGTTGGATTCGAGTGAAAAGTAGTGTTCTACCCAATTTTTTTTTTATTGTTCGCTCTAGGGGTAACTATTTGAAGAGAACGAAAAGTTGGAAGTTATTCTTTTCCAATGTCCTGCGTTTAAGTGTATTATAAACCAGAGTTTCAAAGTGAACTCTACCCTGAACTTGGAATTCCTAAGAACATTGGACTGGTAATTCTTAAAGAATTATATTGAGAGTACTTATGTTTTGACCTAGTCAAACTTTAAATTTATTTTGATACGTTTTTAGAGCGCACAACATGCATATTTTATTGGTTTGGGCTTATATATGCCCACTTTTATGCTTTAAAAATCAAACCATACTCCTCTTGATAAAAAATTTACTTCTGCGATTGGTTCCTGCTATTAGAATCAAAAATAAAGTTTTTCGCCATCTAACTTAATATTTATTGTTATAGAAAATTTGAAAGGCTTAAAACATGTTAATCGAACTTAAATTCCATACACAAACTAAAACATATCTTAATGAAAACCCCTCTAACATTAACTCCATGCTTTTACATCTATGCTAATTCCGTTCATTGCTTAAAATGCAGCCATGTGGTGTTATGTAAAAACGCACCCAAAAGCTGGACAATTGATTTGCAAATCATAGAAGTAAATTCCCAAATGAAATTCTAACAAATCTTCAAATAGTTACTATTCGAAACAAAATTCAGTCTCATGCAAATAGATTAATATTTATCTGTTTAAACCGTTGCAAGCTTAGATTATACAACATGATGTAGAGTTTGCAATGTAAAAATGTAATGTAATCATTCTAGAAAATATACATTTATGCAGGCATGCTGTTGTTGTAACTGCATTTGATATAAAGAACTCACACACCGCCTTAATGAATAAAAAAAATCAAAAACACGTTGGAGTTTCTTATTTGTTTAAAGTCGGTTGCTTAGGTTTGGATCTGTGAACTGATAATCCAAAAACCACATCAAGACGGCATCAAAAAATTTAAAACAAAATTACAAAAGAGCTTTCGTAAGAGAGAGCAAACTTATAACAGAAATTAGCAATTGATATTTTAATGCTAATTCCAAAATATGCAGAGATGGGATTATCCATATCATCACTTGTTTTAATTATTCATCTACTTATAAACCACAACCTAAAAGGCATACATTACCGCAACTGTTGTGCAATTCGAAGACTATATTGCTATTGCTGTGGATAACGACGTTGTAGTTGCATAGAGAACGTGCTGGTTTGGTGGCTTGCAACAACGTCGAAAACATCATAAGCATTTGTAAAGCATCAGCCAGATAATTTTTAATGATTATGTGAGGATGTGTTTAAGTAGGTATGGATAATGCTGGCTGAAGAAGAAGTTTTTTATTTTGTATTCATTTTAAAATGTTATAAAAATACTGCCACCGTCATTGCGGCTCTTTTCTTTAACACAAACACATCACTTCAATGGTCATACATATCCATGCACATGTAGAGGCATGAGTACGTTTGTTGTTTATAACAGCAACAATAACTAAAAAAAGAACAACAACCACATTAGCTGTTTGCAACAATATGTATTTATATGACTATGATCAGTGCAACATGCGGCATTTGTTATATGGTCGCGAAAACAATACAAAATAGCAACAAATATGAAAATAAAATTAAAAAATAGAAATGTTTAACCCTTTGACGACCAAAGGCAAACATACTTGCCCAGAGGATTTCATCATATAATTGTTTTCGTAGGAGATCGATTAAATTTGTTCAATACTGGTTTACAGCAGACGATAGTGGCAACACAAATGTGGTAGGTGGTAGGTTCATATCTGCCCCATTTACCCGCTAGGTGGCCTCAATGCTGGTCAAAAAGTCAACTTACTTTGGAGGGGTAGTGTGGAGAGACCGTAGGATGCATCTGTCTAAAACTAAGGCATATTTTGGCGGCACCTCTTACCTTTAAAAAAATATATTAGCCAGGTTTGTGTAAGTTTCGAGCTGCCCACAACTTTGTCAAACGTTTTTGGCAAGTATGTTTGCCTGTGGGCTGAAATGGAAAAAAATGCACCTAAAAATAATCAAATGTTTGTTGCTTATTTTCATCATTATATGTATGTCTGAGTATACAGTTTTAAATTTTTTGGTGCATGTCTGCTTATAATTGTTAATGATGAAATTCAATTGAACAAAACGGATTTTGTTTGTTATTGTTCTAAGTTGCAAGCTTTTTCTGCGCTGCTTGTGTCTTCGTTTTCATTCGCTAATTATTCGAAATTAATCAGAGAAAACTTTTTTCGTGCATTACTATTTAATATTGTATTATTATGGTATTTCGAGTGTTATTTTTGATTAAAAAGTGTTAAGTAAGTTATTATAAATAAAAAATTTATAGTGAGTGGACACGTCCGTGATCGTTTTTCTTCCTTAATACGGATCAAATTGAACAACTTTTGTTTTGCGACAGCAGTGACAATGGGGAAGAAGCTGCTATACTTATGGATGTAGAGAATATTATTTTTCTAGAAAATTATGCTATGGAAATCCAAGAGGATAAACCGATAGAAATTGTTATCGAAGGCAATAATCCCGTAGAGTCTCCTGTAATTAAAAAGATCCGCAGTAGTCGTAACCCATTCACAGTTGCTGTAGAGGCTGAGCCAATCGCAACGACTTCTAATGCTTTAGTTATACTAGAAAAGCCAACACTTTTTATACCACCAAAGAAGACTTTCCGGTTCAGAGAGACGAGTGCCTACAAAAGCCCCGTTTTTACTGGATTTCAGAATTGCACTTATGATTATTCCCAAGTTCTAAAACCTACTGTAATTATACATGAGGAAATGTCATCAGCATATGATGTATTTAGTACTGTTTGTAATCATGAAGGTTAGTTTTTACAATTGCAATATACTAGTTCTTATTTTATGTAAAATTTTTGGTTTCAGAAATGTGCATAATAATAGTGGAGTAGTCCAAACTGTATGCTATCCCAAAAGGTCGTGTTTTCACTCTGACCGTGAAAAAGCTCAAGGCTTATAAGGGCCTAATCATACGTATGAGCCTAGTAAAACTACCCAGTATTCGAATGTATTGGTCCACAGATCCGACATTTCAGCAATCTCAAATTACAGATATCATGACGCGGCCTACTCCACCTATGGCAAATATAGTCGCACAAATGTATTTTGTACTATATGTAATGTATTCCATGTACCATGTATAGCACTTGTTATTTTTGTTCAAATTCTTTATAAATTATTTCCTTAATAGCTTAAATAAATAAAAAAGTATAAAATAACATACGTTTCAATAAAATCTTTTTATAAAAGAATTTTCTTTCAACCCATAGGCAAATACATTTTCCAGGAGTAATATTTTTTTCTTGGATAAAAAATTCCCTTTCAACCCAGAGGCAACTATATTTGCCAATTAAAATGACGGACAAAGCGAGTGCCTAGGGGGCCAAATTTTTTTTACGTACCTATTATTGGTGCATATATTATGAAAACACAAAAAACGAAAAAATCGCTTCAGTAGAAAAAGTCCGGTCCTCAAAGGGTTAATAACAGAAAGAAATGATTTTTTTAATTTTTTATTTTCTCAAATGCGCCAACTGCTTGTTTTGCATGAATTTTTGCCAATGAACAATGGTTTGTTTCACTGCTGGTGTATATTGCCGACTAGTGCTGATGATGTTGTCAATATATGGTGCTGTTTATAGCGCTCGTTTTTTCCTGTTCTTTTCTTACTTCCACTTTTTCTGTTAATCAAAGGTATTTAGCCATGCACTCTTTTTCTTTGACAAGGCAAATGTTTAAAAAGGCTTCTGATTTTTATGAATTTTTCAAGAGCTACAAAATTTAATATGGGCATAACTTGTTGAGTATGTGGACTTTTACAAGTTTGTTTGTTTGTTTATAATTATAATTATTATTGATCTAAGTCAATTGTCACGTGTTTTTACTATATTTTATCTCATCACAATAAAGAAAATATTTGCAAAATTGGTTGTCAATCTTATTTGAACGAATATTTAAAAAATTTAAAGGCAACATAAAAAAATATACCCTGGTTTAATTTTATTACGACCTAGCTATATCCGTTCGTCTGTTGAAAGCACGATAGAGCCCGAACCAATGATTAAGTTGACACGCCCAGTTTAACGCTCACCCTCCCTTCTAACGCTTTGTTTCAAATACATATAATTTCTCTATGGACAAATGTTTTTAAAGAATAAAGGAGTTGAAATATCTAAGATGAATTTATTAGCAGAAACTACTTTAACACGCCTACTTTAACGCCCACTTCTCACATAATTTACTGTTGATGTAATATAAAAGCTCATGAAATATAATGAATTATATGTATTAAATAATGAAATTTCACATATATATTCATAGATTTCTGGTAAATTTATGCCAATATAAAATTTAAATATTATCATCGAGTAAAACCGGTTAAGTAATTGTTTTGCTCAGAACATCTAGTCCTTATTTATAATAAATAAAAGAAATTTCTGTAAATAATTTGAAAGCTGGAAAATTTTAATTTTTATATTACAAATATAGGACTGCAGACTGCCGATTATATACCTATTTTTCTTCCGCATATTTAGGAACGTTTACTACATACAGTTATGTGTAACATATGGGGGCCTTTAAAAAGTTGATTTCAACAGATACACGGGCAGATGAACATCACGCAATCGACTGAATCCCTATTCGTTAGGCTTCACAAATTATATACTTGATATATATAATATTCTATATATAATACATAGTTAGCATTGACATTAAAGATGAAGGTTACTTAAACCAAGGAGTATTCCAGAATCTTAGCTAGGATTTTGAACAAACAGTATAATGGTGTATAGATTTAAAGAGCGCATATGTCTCAGTCATAAAATTGATCACCTTAGAAAGGCACTAAATCATAACTTTATAAAAATTTTAAGAAGGAAAATAATTGACTGAATGTTCACAATTTTTTTAAAAATTGAATTTTTGGGTAAAATCAAAGCAATAAGGTCAAATGTAATAACATACTTTTATATTGGTTCACACATCTGAGTTCTAAAACTCCTCCCACTTATTTTCTTAATATTATTCCTTGTTATACAATTATTTAAACAAATGCATTTACTAACCACTTTCAACCAATAAATGAACTCATACAAACACACTTAAAAAGGAATTGTGGTTTAAAAGTCAGTCGTGACTGCTAGGTTGGCTAAACTGTAGACCGCCTGACTGACTGGTTGCTTCGCTTTTGCGTTGGCTATGTAGCAATAATTCTCTGTGGTGGCACTGTTTCTGATATAGGCTATGTTATACTCATACCCTGATAACAAATCAAAGTATTACCTTAAATACTAGGGACATAATGTTCAATATTTTCTAACTGCAATTGGAGTTTTAAATAAAATAAATGTGAAATAAAGAAATTAAGATAAATATATTCGTTATTTAAGGCCTAATTACAAACCAAATTACTGAATTTTTTAAAAAAAATTTTTAACCCAAATTGATTAGAATAAATACTTAAAATAACAAGTAACAGTGCTATATTCGGCCGTGCCGAATCTTATATACCCTTCACAACGTGTAGTCATGCAATAACAATTATTTGTATCAACGTTCATCTCATATAAAATACGTACATATGTATATAATGGTTAGAATAAATGTGGCATCGAATCCCAGCTGAGCCAAAAAATTTTTATTTTATTTAATATATTATTTATATTTTAATATTTTTTTTTTAATTTTTTTATTATATTTTTTTATTTTTAATATATTTTTTTTTTGTAATTTTTTTTTTGGCATGTTTTTTACATGTATGTATATATGTATGTTGTTGTTGTAATTGTGTAAAAAAACGAGGTGGTCGTGGTTTTTTGCTCATATCTTAGAAAGTTATGGGGCGATTGTGCTGAATTTCAATAGCGATTCATTCCTGGATATTTCCAAGAGATTGATACCATATACAGATCTGAGTTGCTTCTAAAAGTTGATTTCAACCAACACACGGACAGACGTTCAGGGCACACAGGACTCCTTTATTCATAAGCTTTCAGAAAATATATACTTTATGGGGTCGGAAATGAAAGCTGTAGAAATTACAAACGGGATCACAAAGCTATATACCCTTGTGCACCACAGGTAAAGGGTATAAAAATAAGCTTTAAAGTAAAAGAGGAGAAAAGAGAACATTTAAATCAGACGGTCTATTGAGTATACAGAGAAAGCACTGTCTATATGTTTAAATATTTATTTTAAGGTGTTTTCCATCTACACAAGGAAACAAGAAGAATTGTCAAACTCAAGTTATCGAGAGTACAGGCTAATGCGCACAATTAATTAAAAAAACAAATTAAGTAGTCGTCAGAGTCGTTAAAAAATGCTGATAGGAATCGTATTTTTTGCTGCGGTTGACTGCCCCACTAAATTAGCCAGCGGTGTGTTAATTAAGGTTACAGGTTCTATTCCCGTCAATCACTCTAATCTGTTATATTACAAAAGGCAATGGTTCCTGTGAACACAATTGAAAAAATATTGTAACAATTAAATAGTCAAATACTTATTAAATATAACAGAGCTGAAATATTTTTTTTTAACAAAACTACTTTTTGTGTAAAAATTATATATAAACATATTTGATTAGTGTTAACTTAATTTCATTACACTTTAAAAAATATAATTATTAATAATAATTACAATAAAAAATAGAACTTGTAATAATGCAAAGCTACTTTCGGGCAGAAAAAATCCCACCTTAAACAAACGGCAATAATAAATAATGGCTCTAAGTATTTTTGAATACAGAATGTTTGCAGGGTATGTACATACGTGAACTTGCATTATGTTTATATGTAAGTATATCTGTGTTGTAGTTAAGCAATATGCAACAGTAACAGCAGCACATTCCATAAAAATATGACACAACTGGCGCCGCACGGACCATTGCCAACTGCTGTCGTTTGTTTTGTTCAATGTTGCAGGATTTTACTTACGTTGTTTTCTTTATGGTTTTTGTTATTGGTTTGTGCTGTGTATGCGAATTTGTTGTTGGCCGATTATTTTATGTTTGTTGTTATTATTGTTTGCAATATTCAATAAATGTGAGAGTTTGTTACTATTGCGAACAAAATATATTTACATGGTTAATATTCTGATTTTAAGGGCCAGCCAAAACTGAAGGAGTTATAGGAGGGTTGTGGGGAAAGCGAAGTTTGTAATTTGTGTGACTTGTTAATTTGTTTATTAAGTGCAAAATAAAAAAAAACGCAATGCAATTTTTTGTCTTAAATGAACTTTGTACTAATCGGATGCAAGGAAGTTATCGAGAACTTGAAACATTTTTTTATTACATAATTGACTTTATTCTAGAAGCAAACAACAACATTCGAACATAATCGTAATTGTAGAAGTCGTATTATTATAGTCTTAAAGCTCTGTACAGACGGTTGTCAGATTTTACTTAATTGCTACACCTAAACATATGCTAACAATGGAATGACAATGAAGAATTGCTTCCATAAGGTAAATTGTCAGTTCTGACGGTTGTAAGACTTTTGTCAGAAAAGCTGACAATTTTATTGGCAGATGTTGTTCTGACAATAACATTATCTGACGATGTTGTCCGACAAAAAATTGTAAGTTTAGACGGTTGTCAGATGACGGTATAAAAAAAATTGGCAGATCTGTTGTCAGAAATTGCTTTGGTCATGTTTTTTTTACAATCTTAGATTCCGATAGCGTCTGGGGATCTAGAAAAGCTTACACAAATTTAAAAATGGAATACTCTGTACCGTCCTCTTCATATTTACAATAATTTTTATTATTTTCATTTTGTTTTCCACTTATTGACACAAATCTAAACTGAAACAAGAAACACGCAAGAAAATTAACAATTTTTTTTTTGCACAACAGCTGTTGCATTGAAAGAGCGTTTTGCAGTGATGCCATATGAAGATACATTCGTAAAATTCCCACGTTTTTAAAAAAATCTCCTAAATTTTTCCTAGTATACAATTTATGTAAAAAAATTATGAAAAAGGTTCAAATTCAAGATGGCCGTCATGACAGAATGGCGAACAAATTTGTATAATGAGTGAATTTTAGTTATTAAAAATTTATCTAATTAACCCCCTGCAATATTGGGATCAAATTAAAGGAACAGACAAGTAGAATACAGAATATCATGTATAACCTATAAAAATCAAGATGAACGCCATGACAAAATAACGAACAAATTTGTATACATAAGATGATTTTTGTAATTAAAAACTTACCGCCATCAATAGTGGTATCAAATGAAAGGGCTTGACCTGTAAAATACAGTAGGCTTAACAAAAATTCTTTATTTAAGATGGCGTCCAACACAAAAGGGCGAATTACATATTTGTAATTCAATATGGGTATTAAATAAAAGGGCTTGAATAGTAAAATAGATTACGCTATAAATCAATAAATATAATTATATTTTGATAATTAAAATTTTACTCTCTACAATATTGGTATCAAATGAAAAGGCATAGTTAGCATGTATTATTTCGTATATGCAAGTATGTATGAACGTATAGAAGTCCGAGATTATGTAGTTTGTATATGTATGTATAGACGTCTATGATTATAGTGTTTATATATATTTATGCATATACTACAAACATATGTATGTATATTTTTGCTATCAACTTTTCTTTGTAAATTATGATAAAGTTAATATCTGCATAATTCAAGCGAGTGCTGGTGACATATATAGTAGATTAGTCATGGTCGAATATAACGTTCTTAATTGTTTTTATGTATAAATATAATAGAAAGTACAAGAAAATTCCTAAAAACAACATTCTATTCAACAATACTAAAAGCAACATTTTATACATCTGACATCACTAACTTGTATGACAATGACGCCATTGTCATATGCACAAAACTTGTACATCTGCCAATATAAAATTATCTGACAACATGTTTCGATGGTCTGACAATAACGATGAAGGTTGTTCAGACGATTGCAATATATCTAACAATATTGTTGTCAGGTTGCCGTCTATCAATGGTATGACAATGACTTTTCTGCCAACATTATTATGCAAAAATTGCCAGTTCACACGGTTGTAAGGTATTTGCTACCAATTTTTCACACAATATTGTACGATCTGACAACCGTGTGTACGAAGCTTTACACTAAAAACACAAAAAACTTAAAACGAAACGAAAGTAAGAAAGATAGTATTTATGTCAAAATATGTCTCCTGATGTATTCAAACATCAGTTTGGGAAATACATATTTATTTTAAGGAGCAACATTTTTAATTCTTTCGCATTTAAAAAAATTTGCGCCGGTTTCTTCGAATAAAGTTTAAGAAAAAAATTAAAGTGGATTTAATACAATTTCTTTTACTATTTAATTATTAGATTAATTCGGATTTTCATTTGATTGAGTATTTTTCCCCTAAAAGGATTCTTCAACATATCGTTTCAAACAAATTTGCTAGCTTCTTATTCCTTGTCTCTTCATTCGACAAGATAATTTGCTCATTAGAAAAATAGCAATCGCTGCTACGCCCGTACAAAGTAAATAATTTGTACAGGTAATGTGACCACATCACAGTGCAGCATAGATTTCAGATTTAAAGTTACATGCCATTTTGCTTTATTATCTCTGATACCATCTTAAATTTTGAATTTTAACATATTAAAAATAAATAAATATAAAAAAGAATATCCGCCACTATGTTTTAGACGCCATCTTGGTTTTTACACTTTTTCATAGCTTACTGTATTCTATCGGTCAGTCCCCACTTTTAAGGGTTATTCTGGAGTATGCATATAACATATGGGACCCTATAAAAATCATTCCAACATCATTAAGTCTGTTCAAAAGGAGGTTCTTTTTGTTTTACCTGCGGAGATTAAGCCCGTTAAAGTTACCTTTGTATTCTGCTAGACTTCCCTTATCTAACAACCAACTTTAAGAATTCATAGAATTGTATAACACATTTCGATTATTTTTTAACATAATCACTGGCAAAGTAAGCTATGGCTTCTTAATTAACAATATTACGTTCAATGTTCCTCAGCGACCATCACATAATTTATTCCACAATCAGCTTCATTTATCAGAGACTAGCATATAACCCGCTACTTCGATAGCGCGGTGCTTCTTTATTGAATACTCAAGTTCTATTTTGAATTAGTAAATATTGTTGGCTCAATTTATTAAAACTTGATTCAATTTACTTAGAAAAATAAAATGTAGAGTAAGGATATATGGAGCATATAATTGCTATCTTAAACCAAGATCAATGTTGTTGAGTTTCAAAAATTAAGATTCATATATTCATAATTTGCAAAAATTACCCTAAAAAAATAAAAGTAACATTTTTTCCTTCACTGAAAACTTCAACTTGGTTTTATTGCCTACATTCTCTGTTTACAAAACATAAAAAAAATGAGAAAAAGTAATTTTTTAGTCGTCCATAATAATAGGAGTTAGACCTCAGATTAATAAACACTAATTTTAAGAATCTATGTTCACACAAACGTAAAAATACAAAGAGTTCAATAAAAATTCGTAAAGGCTTTTTTTGTGTTGCAATATTATTTTAATTCTCAACTTAAATCAATAATCCTTTATTTCACAATTTTAGCTTCATAAACGTATAAAAACAAAAAGTCCCATTAAAAATTAAAAAAAAGTACCTTTTTGGTCGCCTATAACATTTTCAGTCTCACCTCGTATCCATAGTCACTAATTTCAAAATTGTAGCTTCGCAAACGTTAAAAATACAAAAAGTACCATAAAAATTTAAAGAAGTACCTTCTTGGTCGCCCACAAGATTTTTAGTCTCACCTACAATGAATAGTACTTGATTGTACAATCCTACCTTCATAAACGTAGAAAATTCAAAAAAGTACCATAAAAATTCAAAAAAGTACCTTTTTGGTCGCCCAAAACATTTTTAGTCTCACCTTGTATCAATTGTCACTGATTTCAAAATTCTACCTTCGCAAACGTTGAAAATACAAAAAGTACCATACAAATTCAAAAAAGTACCTTTTTGGTCGCCCATAACATTTTTGGTCTCACCTGAAATGAATAGTCCTTGATTGTACAATCCTACCTTCATAAACGTAGAAAATACAAAAAGTACCATAAAAATTCAAAAAAGTACCTTTTTGGTCGCCCATAACATTTTTAGTCTCACCTGGAATCAAAAGTCCTTTATTTGACAATTTTACCTTTATAAATGAGAAAATACAAAAAGTACAATAAAAATTCAAAAAAGTATCTTCTTGGTTGACCATAACATTTTCAGTCTCACCTTGTATAAATAGTCACTAATTTCAAAATTTTAGCTTCGCAAACGTTGAAAATACAAAAAGTACCATAAAAATTCAAAAAAGTACCTTTTTGGTCGCCTATAACATTTTAAGTCTCACCTGGAATAAATAGTCCTTTATTTTACAATTCTACCTTAATAAACGTAGAAAATACAAAAAGTACCATAGAAATACGAAAAAGTATATTTTTGGTCCAAGTTCCAAATTCCAAGTTTAAAATGTTCAAATATCTATGTAACAAAATATTTTAATAGACATGATTTAAAGTCAGTAAATCTACTCTTTTTTGCATAAAAGAAATTATGTTTTAAAAAGTACCAAACTCTTTTCCCGATTTTTACCCTGTCATGAATGTGCTTCAATTTTTATTTAATTACATAATTTTTTATGTCTGGTGAAATCCCAATAAAAATTTTTTTTTAAATTGGCCGTCTAATTAGGAATTACATACATTTCCCGAAATTTTCCCCTTTTTGGTACCTTTTTTGTCCCCAAAAAAGGTTTAAAAAATATAAAATAAATAATAATTGTCCATATTAGGCAATAATTATTATAAAATTTTGTCCCATTGAATAATATTAGAAAAGTTTCTTTCGAAAAAAGGGACAATTTTTACCCCTTATAGATGTGAATTTGAAAAATGTGACGAATTCTTCTTAATATTTTTATGTGTTTGGAAGTTACACAGGGTACCAAAAAAGTACCAAACTATAGTTTTTACCCGTTTTTTTCCCTAAGGGGTTAAAAATTCAAAAAAAGGCAAGATAACTGTCAGCTTACTTTTTTGTGCAAATTACAATACTTTTTCAATTTAATTTGTATCAGTTTTAGTTTAGCAGGTATAAGATTACCGATTTTACTATTTACTCCCTTAAAGTACGAATTTCAAAAAATCCCTTCTTAGTGGAGCTATACATTGAAAGAGGAACCGATTGTCAAAATTTCATATCTCTAGCTCTTTGCTTTTGGGCTGTGCGATGATGAATCAGTCTGTCAGTCACGTTACTCTTTTATATTTATAGATTATTGTTACGGTAATGCAGACCAGCTAATGAGTATACGTAAAGAATTTAATTTCATATATTTATGGATTTTGACTTAAACCTGAATGAAATAAAAAATAAAATTATGATTTATCTTAATTCTTAAGCTAGGATCACACGATTGCCGTAATGAAACAATTTTCACAATTTTTTATATCCCAATCGTGCGATTGCACAATAAATTGGTACATGTGACAATCGCAACCCTGGAACTCTGATTGGGCAACCGTGTGACCACTTTAAGGCCCCTTTTGCATTAGGCAACTATAATTGCGCAATTCTTGTGTTTGTTGGTGTGAGAGGAAAGGTCGGTGTAAAGGGGAAAGAGTTGCCGAGATTTGAGTACAGACTTTCTTGTACTTGGCAATTCTGCTTTAGCT
Source organism: Phyto melanocephala (assembly GCA_941918925.1). NCBI lineage: Eukaryota > Metazoa > Arthropoda > Insecta > Diptera > Rhinophoridae > Phyto > Phyto melanocephala. Next base: position 59,712,901 of record OW799236.1, read on the forward strand.
GTCATTCTTGTATTGGAATATTTATTTGTTTTTGACATTGTCTTTTATTTCTTCTTCGGTGTGTTGTGTAATTTTGTGTTTGTGAAAATTTTATTTGTTTATAAGTGTATCAAATATTTAAAAATAATGAGAATGTGGAAAAAACTGGAAGAAATTGAGCAACCAAGTTGCTCAATGTGAACATAAAAGCAAGTTCAAAAGAAAATAAATAAAAATTAAAATTATACTTGCGCAATTATAGTTGCCTAATGCGAAAGGGGCCTAAATACAATAGCGCGGCAATAAAAATGTCAAAAGTGTGCCAATATTTATTTATTGTATTCTTTAGCAGCAATCAAAGTTTACAATATGCGCCAACATTCTTATTTTTTTGCGTTCTTCAATTATTTGTGATTAATAAGTTTTTCTTTTATTCATATTCATATTCATATTTGTACTTTGTTTTTATCACTATAGCATTTTACGCCATCTTGCGACAATCAAATTTGTATAAAGTGTGTCAGATTGGTGCATTTCCCTTAATGTATATTTATAAATAAAAATCAAATGTCGTTCGTTGGTTGGTTGGTCCGCTTTTGCAAAATTGTTTTATTTAATGTTTGTCATAACCCAACATAGGTTTTAACTAAAATTAAATTTAGCGAACGGCTGGACTAATATGTCTATTTTCTATTTTCGTAGTACTTAGTGCAATTTATGTTTTTGCAGATACCGGTTTAGTTATTTTTGGTCAATGTTTGTATATTCTGCTTCTTCCCTATAAAGAAAAATTAAGTGGTGTCCGTTGCTAAACGTCGCACCGGAGAACTGATGCATTGATTTTTCTTACTTTTTCTTTTTATGTAAAGTGGGCGTGTTATCTCTGATATAAAATCAGCTATATTTGCAGCATATCCAGAGTACTATAATTCCTAAATTATCTACAATTAGTGTGAGGTTTTATATTTTGAATAGTTCAGCTTAAAATAAGCTAAAAAGTAACAGTAGGCGTGGCGTCTTTAATAAAATACATGTAAAACTATTATATCTGAAATCTGTGTACTTTACTTTTATCTTAAATGACTTATTCCAGATAAACAAGCGATAAAGCTTGTTTATCTGGAGCAATACGATCGGAGCACGGGAATCAATACCTCCATACAAAAAACTCATTAATCGATATATTTCAGAAACTATAAATATACGAGTTTTTAATCCTGGTTTGAGACATTTTAATAAAAGTTATATAAATCATTTATTTAAGTTATTGGATAGGATCTGATGAGAGGACGTGGCACTTCCCATACAAAGAAAATATAAATATTTTATAACATATCTGCAGAACTATAATTGTAATAGGTTTTGAATTCTGTGTATGGCTATCAGCTCACTTTTTCGGGAACAAAATCAATAGGATCAGAGCAGTGGATATGACACCTCCATACCGAAAAATCTTGTACATTTAATGTGTTTCTAAAAAACTGTTACCTCTATTTGGTACGAGCTTCCTTTGCTAACAATTTTCTGATGAGAACAAAAATGCTAGGTTAGGAAAAGACAGGGTGAAACCATCATAAGAATGAATATATATTATTTATGCCAATCATGCATGGTATGCCTAAGAAATAGTGCAGATAATATTAATATTTACCTTCGAATAAATACAATGCAAAAACTTTGTTGGGGCCAGCACAGCGGTCGAGGTTCTGCAAGTTTCATTTAATTGTGTTGTTTTGTAAATTAAAAACAAATATATCGTCTAAATTTCTTGATCTTTTTTAAACAAATATTGATAATTTTTTTAAATTTAATTTTAAACAATCTGTAAGGATTATTTTTTATGAACAAATAAATTAATAAAGACATTATTCAATGCACTTCTTATTAAATTATCGAAAATCCCAGAACACTGACTTTGTGATAATTACACACTACTTATCAGATGCACTGTTTGATGAGAAATTATTGCTTAAGTATTATCCTTCAATTTCATTTCAAAAATGTTTGTAAGCAGCCAGAAATCGTATCTGGGGTGGTATACCAAACAATGTTGGAATATATTTACGCTTGGTAGATCTCAATAAGCATGTCTTATAATTTCAGTAAGATAAAGTGCGTAAAAATTAGTCAAATAAATATCGTAAAATAGTTTTCTAAACGGTAATAAAAACATCGGTTTATTACTTCGGGTTTTTAATACTTGTAGCGCACAACCCTCGCATTTCAGCGTACTTTATTATTGCTGTTCTTTCTATTAATTTTGAAATTTCTTTTTAGCCATCGACCAGAAGGTATTTTTTATGGTGGTGACTGAATATATTTCTCTGATCATTGTTAAAATTATTTGTTGTTGCAATTGCTATTCTTTTAGGAAACGTCTGTCCTTTTTTTTACTTTCATCTACATTTTCGCCTTTTGGTTCTACATAACCAACATCGACGGTCTTTCCACATTATTGTTTTGTTGATACATGTGTATCAGTGATGGTATATGAGAATTTCAGTCTTGTGCCAAAATTTTAGCTAAAAAGTGCCAAAACATCTTAAAAAGTGCCATAACAAACATGTCATGTCTACATACTTAAAAAAATGAAATCCATTTATTCAGTTTTATTATTTTATATAAAAAAATTTTCGAACTTCAATATTTAAAAAATGTATATAGATAAAATATATATAAATACTAGCTTGTGCCCGCGACTTCGTCTGCGTAGTTGTCGGGATAAAAGGTAGACTTAGTATTAACAACAAAAACAAAAATATTTACAACCCAAACAACCCGTTTAGGATGTGTTATGATGAGCTTGCCAACGACTTCCCGTTATTATCGCGATAAAAATTAGCCTATGTCAAATAAGCCTTTAATAAACCTAAAATATTTTTTATGAATACGGCCCTAAATTTTTTATAGGAATTTCATTATCCTGTAAAACGTTCATAATGGCATTACAAATCGATTGATTGGAACCATCAGGTACTTGAACTAAGATCAAAAATTGATCAACACATTTTCCAACATATAAATTTTCGCATTTTAGTATTTACAACAGGGAGAAACATCATTTATTTCTTAAAAACTAAGTAAAATTATATATTTTTAATTGTTTGAAAAAGTGCCAAAATTTTATTGAGCGTGCCATAGTGCCATTAAACAGTCAATAGTGACAAAAATGGCAGTTTTACAAAAATGCCTTCAATATAAAGAAAGGTAACAATTCCATAATGTTTCCTGTTTTACAAAAATTGTTTGTTTATTCATTTTCATTTCCACATAGTTCGGCTACTGTGGAACGAATTTTTTCAATAATATATCTAAACAAAACCAAAATAAGAAAAAGGTTAAATACTGATACACCTGAAGGGATTCTTCACGCAAAAACATTTCTTAATTCTAGCGACGGTTTAAATATTAAATCCAATAACAAACATTTTCTATATTTTGATCAAAATGCATACACGCAAAGAAAAACCATGGTTGCGACATGATCACGACGGTCATATTATTTTTTCTAAAACAATATTTGGTTGTCGAAAACAAGTAATTGTTATTTTTGTTTCATTTTATCATATATTTTGTCACGATAATCAAACATTTACTTGAATTGTATCATTTAATGATTACTTTTCGTAAAAATTTCAAAATGGTTATCATTTAAAAATAGTATGATAGTAATGTTCAAATATCTATGTAACAAAATATTTTAATAGACATGATTTAAAGTCAGTAAATCTACTCTTTTTTGCATAAAAGAAATTATGTTTTAAAAAGTACCAAACTCTTTTCCCGATTTTTACCCTGTCATGAATGTGCTTCAATTTTTATTTAATTACATAATTTTTTATGTCTGGTGAAATCCCAATAAAAATTTTTTTTTAAATTGGCCGTCTAATTAGGAATTACATACATTTCCCGAAATTTTCCCCTTTTTGGTACCTTTTTTGTCCCCAAAAAAGGTTTAAAAAATATAAAATAAATAATAATTGTCCATATTAGGCAATAATTATTATAAAATTTTGTCCCATTGAATAATATTAGAAAAGTTTCTTTCGAAAAAAGGGACAATTTTTACCCCTTATAGATGTGAATTTGAAAAATGTGACGAATTCTTCTTAATATTTTTATGTGTTTGGAAGTTACACAGGGTACCAAAAAAGTACCAAACTATAGTTTTTACCCGTTTTTTTCCCTAAGGGGTTAAAAATTCAAAAAAAGGCAAGATAACTGTCAGCTTACTTTTTTGTGCAAATTACAATACTTTTTCAATTTAATTTGTATCAGTTTTAGTTTAGCAGGTATAAGATAACCGATTTTACCCGTTTTTAACCTTATTTACTCCCTTAAAGTACGAATTTCAAAAAATCCCTTCTTAGTGGAGCTATACATTGAAAGAGGAACCGATTGTCAAAATTTCATATCTCTAGCTCTTTGCTTTTGGGCTGTGCGATGATGAATCAGTCTGTCAGTCACGTTACTCTTTTATATTTATAGATTATTGTTACGGTAATGCAGACCAGCTAATGAGTATACGTAAAGAATTTAATTTCATATATTTATGGATTTTGACTTAAACCTGAATGAAATAAAAAATAAAATTATGATTTATCTTAATTCTTAAGCTAGGATCACACGATTGCCGTAATGAAACAATTTTCACAATTTTTTATATCCCAATCGTGCGATTGCACAATAAATTGGTACATGTGACAATCGCAACCCTGGAACTCTGATTGGGCAACCGTGTGACCACTTTAAGGCCCCTTTTGCATTAGGCAACTATAATTGCGCAATTCTTGTGTTTGTTGGTGTGAGAGGAAAGGTCGGTGTAAAGGGGAAAGAGTTGCCGAGATTTGAGTACAGACTTTCTTGTACTTGGCAATTCTGCTTTAGCTGTCATTCTTGTATTGGAATATTTATTTGTTTTTGACATTGTCTTTTATTCTTCTTCGGTGTGTTGTGTAATTTTGTGTTTGTGAAAATTTTATTTGTTTATAAGTGTATCAAATATTTAAAAATAATGAGAATGTGGAAAAAACTGGAAGAAATTGAGCAACCAAGTTGCTCAATGTGAACATAAAAGCAAGTTCAAAAGAAAATAAATAAAAATTAAAATTATACTTGCGCAATTATAGTTGCCTAATGCGAAAGGGGCCTAAATACAATAGCGCGGCAATAAAAATGTCAAAAGTGTGCCAATATTTATTTATTGTATTCTTTAGCAGCAATCAAAGTTTACAATATGCGCCAACATTCTTATTTTTTTGCGTTCTTCAATTATTTGTGATTAATAAGTTTTTCTTTTATTCATATTCATATTCATATTTGTACTTTGTTTTTATCACTATAGCATTTTACGCCATCTTGCGACAATCAAATTTGTATAAAGTGTGTCAGATTGGTGCATTTCCCTTAATGTATATTTATAAATAAAAATCAAATGTCGTTCGTTGGTTGGTTGGTCCGCTTTTGCAAAATTGTTTTATTTAATGTTTGTCATAACCCAACATAGGTTTTAACTAAAATTAAATTTAGCGAACGGCTGGACTAATATGTCTATTTTCTATTTTCGTAGTACTTAGTCCAATTTATGTTTTTGCAGATACCGGTTTAGTTATTTTTGGTCAATGTTTGTATATTCTGCTTCTTCCCTATAAAGAAAAATTAAGTGGTGTCCGTTGCTAAACGTCGCACCGGAGAACTGATGCATTGATTTTTCTTACTTTTTCTTTTTATGTAAAGTGGGCGTGTTATCTCTGATATAAAATCAGCTATATTTGCAGCATATCCAGAGTACTATAATTCCTAAATTATCTACAATTAGTGTGAGGTTTTATATTTTGAATAGTTCAGCTTAAAATAAGCTAAAAAGTAACAGTAGGCGTGGCGTCTTTAATAAAATACATGTAAAACTATTATATCTGAAATCTGTGTACTTTACTTTTATCTTAAATGACTTATTCCAGATAAACAAGCGATAAAGCTTGTTTATCTGGAGCAATACGATCGGAGCACGGGAATCAATACCTCCATACAAAAAACTCATTAATCGATATATTTCAGAAACTATAAATATACGAGTTTTTAATCCTGGTTTTAGACATTTTAATAAAAGTTATATAAATCATTTAAGTTATTGGATAGGATCTGATGAGAGGACGTGGCACTTCCCATACAAAGAAAATATAAATATTTTATAACATATCTGCAGAACTATAATTGTAATAGGTTTTGAATTCTGTGTATGGCTATCAGCTCACTTTTTCGGGAACAAAATCAATAGGATCAGAGCAGTGGATATGACACCTCCATACCGAAAAATCTTGTACATTTAATGTGTTTCTAAAAAACTGTTACCTCTATTTGGTACGAGCTTCCTTTGCTAACAATTTTCTGATGAGAACAAAAATGCTAGGTTAGAAAAAGACAGGGTGAAACCATCATAAGAATGAATATATATTATTTATGCCAATCATGCATGGTATGCCTAAGAAATAGTGCAGATAATATTAATATTTACCTTCGAATAAATACAATGCAAAAACTTTGTTGGGGCCAGCACAGCGGTCGAGGTTCTGCAAGTTTCATTTAATTGTGTTGTTTTGTAAATTAAAAACAAATATATCGTCTAAATTTCTTGATCTTTTTTAAACAAATATTGATAATTTTTTTAAATTAAATTTTAAACAATCTGTAAGGATTATTTTTTATGAACAAATAAATTAATAAAGACATTATTCAATGCACTTCTTATTAAATTATCGAAAATCCCAGAACACTGACTTTGTGATAATTACACACTACTTATCAGATGCACTGTTTGATGAGAAATTATTGCTTAAGTATTATCCTTCAATTTCATTTCAAAAATGTTTGTAAGCAGCCAGAAATCGTATCTGGGGTGGTATACCAAACAATGTTGGAATATATTTACGCTTGGTAGATCTCAATAAGCATGTCTTATAATTTCAGTAAGATAAAGTGCGTAAAAATTAGTCAAATAAATATCGTAAAATAGTTTTCTAAACGGTAATAAAAACATCGGTTTATTACTTCGGGTTTTTAATACTTGTAGCGCACAACCCTCGCATTTCAGCGTACTTTATTATTGCTGTTCTTTCTATTAATTTTGAAATTTCTTTTTAGCCATCGACCAGAAGGTATTTTTTATGGTGGTGACTGAATATATTTCTCTGATCATTGTTAAAATTATTTGTTGTTGCAATTGCTATTCTTTTAGGAAACGTCTGTCCTTTTTTTTACTTTCATCTACATTTTCGCCTTTTGGTTCTACATAACCAACATCGACGGTCTTTCCACATTATTGTTTTGTTGATACATGTGTATCAGTGATGGTATATGAGAATTTCAGTCTTGTGCCAAAATTTTAGCTAAAAAGTGCCAAAACATCTTAAAAAGTGCCATAACAAACATGTCATGTCTACATACTTAAAAAAATGAAATCCATTTATTCAGTTTTATTATTTTATATAAAAAAATTTTCGAACTTCAATATTTAAAAAATGTATATAGATAAAATATATATAAATACTAGCTTGTGCCCGCGACTTCGTCTGCGTAGTTGTCGGGATAAAAGGTAGACTTAGTATTAACAACAAAAACAAAAATATTTACAACCCAAACAACCCGTTTAGGATGTGTTATGATGAGCTTGCCAACGACTTCCCGTTATTATCGCGATAAAAATTAGCCTATGTCAAATAAGCCTTTAATAAACCTAAAATATTTTTTATGAATACGGCCCTAAATTTTTTATAGGAATTTCATTATCCTGTAAAACGTTCATAATGGCATTACAAATCGATTGATTGGAACCATCAGGTACTTGAACTAAGATCAAAAATTGATCAACACATTTTCCAACATATAAATTTTCGCATTTTAGTATTTACAACAGGGAGAAACATCATTTATTTCTTAAAAACTAAGTAAAATTATATATTTTTAATTGTTTGAAAAAGTGCCAAAATTTTATTGAGCGTGCCATAGTGCCATTAAACAGTCAATAGTGACAAAAATGGCAGTTTTACAAAAATGCCTTCAATATAAAGAAAGGTAACAATTCCATAATGTTTCCTGTTTTACAAAAATTGTTTGTTTATTCATTTTCATTTCCACATAGTTCGGCTATTGTGGAACGAATTTTTTCAATAATATATCTAAACAAAACCAAAATAAGAAAAAGGTTAAATACTGATACACCTGAAGGGATTCTTCACGCAAAAACATTTCTTAATTCTAGCGACGGTTTAAATATTAAATCCAATAACAAACATTTTCTATATTTTGATCAAAATGCATACACGCAAAGAAAAACCATGGTTGCGACATGATCACGACGGTCATATTATTTTTTCTAAAACAATATTTGGTTGTCGAAAACAAGTAATTGTTATTTTTGTTTCATTTTATCATATATTTTGTCACGATAATCAAACATTTACTTGAATTGTATCATTTAATGATTACTTTTCGTAAAAATTTCAAAATGGTTATCATTTAAAAATAGTATGATTTAAAAAAATTAATTTGACAAAAATAACATGATATTAAAAAGCATTAAAAATTAAAAATAATCATTAAATAATAAGTGAGACAACAGTATGATTACAAAATAATCAACCTCTGATTTTTTTTAATAATAATTTGATTTCAACTGTTCTTCTTCTTGCTGAATAAATTTTTATTATTTTAAAAGTTTGAGATGTCAAAAAAAGGAACAAAAATTTTGAAAAATTAAATAAAATTTAAAAATAAACGAGAAAATGTAAAAAAATATTGGTAAAAAATTGCAATTAAATTGGTGAGTACAATCAATATGAGTGTGTTATAGCAAAAGACAATAATTTGCCATAAAAAAGCAGAGATTGACGATTTCAATTGTAGTCATATATATGATTATTGAATGATACTTAAATTAAACATAATAATAATAACTGGTAACCATTATTATTTTTAACCATAATCATACAATTCAATCATAGCATGTTGCTCTTCGATTATGGTTACCACAACCATATTTTTTCTTTGCGTGTATGATCACAAACAATTAATGCAATCAAATCAAGCTTTAAATTAGACAATCGCAAGTAAAATAAACCTAATCCAAATGTATAACACTAAGCTTTAAATATTACAAAAATGTAAACAGGGATTTTACTGAAAGTACAAATTTTAATTTATTTTATTATTACTAATTATTTTATAATTTTTTTTTAAGTTTTGTTGTTTTTTAAATAAATATATTGAATTACGAATATAAACTCGTTTAACAATATTATTTTTGTACAAGGCTTTGTGTACGGTAATTTTACCTTAAAAATGGTAATTTTTTTAGGGCTGTACGGAAATCGAAATAAAAAAGTTAACATCACTGGCTGTGTGTGCCCTCAAGAGTCGCATGCTGTTTTTGGCAGTCTGAACAAAGATGAAACAAAAGCTTTGAGGTTACTAGTACTCTTTTTTGCAGTTTTTTATATAATTTTAAGTTTAATTCAAAATTTTATCAAAGGAGTTTATTTTTTTTTTTTACTTTTTTCCATTACTTTTATTATAATGCGTTTTGTATTTTCAATTGTAACTTTATTGTAAAAAGCTTTGGGGAATTGTTTTATTATTTTTTTCGATTTCAATATTATTTTTATTTGTATTTTTTAATTTTTTTGTTATCAGCTTTGAGTAAGCATTGATGTTACAAGTTTAGTTTTTATACCCGCCACCAAAAAAATGGTGAGGGTATATTCATTTTGTCATTCCGTTTGTAACACATCGAAATATCCATTTTAGACCCCATAAAGTATACATATTCTGAATCGGGGTTTGATTTGATGACGATCTAGCTATGTCCGTCCGTCTGTTGAAAGCACGATAGAGGTCGCACCGAAAAAGCTAGAGGGCTCAAATTTTGCCAGAATCTTTGTTATAGACAAGGTTTGTTTGGTTTGTATGGGCTAAATCGGAATATTAGGAAGAGAGTTATAGCTCGTAAAGCAAGAATAGGTCGAAAAAACCGTGTCCTGCTAACATCGAATAAAATGGAATTGTGTTCAAGCGGATAAACGTAGAGTCGTGAAACTTCGAATATATATTTCTCGAGTCAAAAGAATATTTCTCCCCAAATTGCGTAAATCTATGCATTACAAAAGGAGTTATAGATCAAAATGTACGAAAATTTATACCGCACAGTGTATATTTGAAATTTAAAACGTAATAAAACTGACAAAACTATATGTACGATTCTGAAATTTTGCAAACATGACTTTTTAGTCAAAGTCTTCGTTATAACGGAAAATAAATGTGCCACGCCCACTTTTTTCTTTAAATTTTTATAAAAATATATTAGTCATATTCATTAGCATTTATTCATTGCAGACGGCAACATCTGTTGAAGGCGCCACTACATTTTGCAAACAGTGAGGATGATGTCTTTGCTAAATATCACGTAGAACACTAGATGACTCTAGTAACATTTTTGATAACATCCTAAAAATGTGCATCAGTAGATTTAAAATATGTATTTGAATATTTAAAATACATTTTTTATATAAATTATTTTTTTTATCTATCTATTCTTTTGTTAAGGGTGTTTAAATTTTAAGGGCGATTTTGGTGATTTTGAATAAAACACAAATTATTTAGGAAATTATTATCATATCTTTTTATAATGATAATATTTGTATGGTTTAATTATGTATGAAATAAAATATCGGCGAAATGGCCGCCACACAGTGGACCATTCTACGAGAAGTCGGCCAAAACTCATTTTTTCATTCGAATGTAGACACTAGTGTACCTCGTGAGCCAAAAAATTTAAACTTTATTTCACATACATATATTACCGAGAACAGGGTGATTCAAAATAAACATTTTAAGTATTTTGCTAAAACGGGAAATTTATTAGTAAGATAAGATTTAGATTTTTAAACTTCTAGTTTTGTATAATTTTAAAATTTGTTAACCATTAGTACATGAAAATAAATTGTTTATAATGTTTAGAAATAATTTTTTTTTATTTTTAGGTTAAAATTTTCCTAAATTCCCATTTTTAATACACCATAACTTCTAGAGAACATAAGATAACAAAAAGAAATTAGCACCATTTGGTAGATTTAGTTTTTATACCCGCAACCAAAACAATTGTATATATATATTCTTAATCGGGGTTTTATTTGATGACAATCTAGCTATGTCCGTCCGTCTGTCCGTCTGTTAAAAGCACGATAGAGACCCCATCGAAAAAGCTAGAGGGCTCTAATTTTGCCAGAATATGTCTTTTACACAAGGTTTGTTTGGAATACAAAATCGGAATATAAGGAAGAAAGTTATAGCTCGTAATGCAAGAGTCGAAAGAACCGTGTCCTTCCAACATCGAATAAAATGGAGTTGTGTCCACCAGCATCAACGTAGAGACATGAAATTACAGATATAAACTACCTGAGCAAAAACAATATTTCTACCCAAAAATTGTTTAAATGCATGCGTTAGGAAGGGAGTTAGAGATCAAAATGTACGAAAATTTATACCGCGCAGTGTATTTTTCAGTTTGTTCAAAACTTTAAACCTAATAAGAGTGACAAAATTTGATCTGAAATTTTGCACGAATTGCTTTTTGGTCAAAGGCTTTGTTCTGACGGAAAATAAATGTGACACGCCCACTTTTACGCCCACCTCCCATACAACGTTTTTTCTCAAATTCTTATAATTTCTCTATAAGTCGAGATTTTGGAATAATAAAGGACTATATTGAAATATCTAAGTTATATTTATTAGCAGAAATTTTACTGACACTCTTACTTTAACGCCCACTTTCACTGAAACTCTAAAGTTACGAAAACATTTTAGCAGCATATCGAAGTTATAAAGGGTAGTTAAATTTAAAGGGCCGATGTTGATTTTTAATAAAACACAAATTATTTAGGAAATTATTATCATTGCTTTTTGTAATGATAATATTTGTATGGTTCAACTATGTATGGAACAAAATATCGGCCAAATGTCCCCCGCGACCTCAACGGCAACACTCGATCCGATAGTCCAAATTTTTAATAACACTGTTGATGCTCAATTGTTGGGCACGATGATGAGTCGAAGTTGACTGTTTTTTTGCCACACTATCGTAAAAAACAGCAATGCTTCTTATTTAACGAATTAAGAAGGCATTCATAGATGTTCTAACATTTTATACAGACCTGTTTTAAATTTAAAATTTAACCACCCTCTACAAAGAAAGTGATACATATTTTATTACAAAGAGATTATTCCAAGCGATTAACATAATAAATATTGTGCTTTAAATGTACACAAAATTGGTGATGGGTATAAAAGATTCGGCACAGCCGAATATAGTGCTCTTACTTGTTTTTTATTAATTTTGTTTTGTAGCTGGGGCGGCATTAGCTCTATTGTAATCAGCCTTCAATTTCATTTGTTTATTATGTTTTTTTGTTAGCTGGATGGAGCAAGAATTAATGGGTGTTGTTTTAGGTGGTTCGTTTGGCTACTTGGCAAAATGTTAAAATATAAAAAAGATAAACTGTGAATGTAGGATAACACATTGTTTTCTTATGTGTTTTATGTTATCGCGAAAATGGCCACATGGATTGGCGTTTTCCTTTTCAATTTTTAGTGTATTGTATTTTTTTTTAGAAGAATTTCTTTGTCGTGATAAAAGAGTTTTGTTTAAATTTTTGCCACTTTTTTTCTTTTAATTAGAACAAGTAACAGTGCTATATTCGGCCGTGCCGTATCTTATATACCCTTCACAACGTGTAGTCATTCAATAACTATTGTTTGTATCACCATTCATCCCATATAAAATACGTACATACGTACACGTTAGAATAAATGTGGCATCGAATCCCAGCTGAGCCAAACAAATTTTATTTTATTTAATATATTATTTATATTTTATTATTTTTTTTTATATTTTTTTTAAATTTTTTTAAAAATTTTTTTTTTTTTTGTAGTTTTTTTTTATTATTTTTTTCTTATTTTTAATATTTTTTTTTTTTTGTAATTTTTTTTGTTTGGTATGTTTTTTACATGTATCTATGTATGTATGTTGTTGTTGTAATTGTGAAAAAATACCCTTCACCTGTGGTGCACGAGGGTATATATAGCTTTGTCATTCCGTTTGTAATTTCTACAATTTTCATTTCCGACCCCATAAAGTATATATTTTCTGAAAGCTTATGAATAGATGAGTCGATTAAGCGCTGACCGTCTGTCCGTGTGTTGGCTTCAATCAACTTTTAGAAGCACGTAAAGAAAAAACATGGATGTGGTAATCATAATAAGAGCAACATACTATGATTAAGTTTTATGATTGTAGTTAAAATATAGAATGGTTGCATATATATCATTATTGTGTTTAATTAAAGTATCATTCAATAATCATATATATGACTACAATTGAAATCGGCAATCTTTTCTTTTTACGGCAAATTATTGTCTTTTGCTGTAACATACACATATTGATTATTCTTACCAATTTAATTACAATTTTTATACCACCATTTTTTTACATTTTATGGTTTATTTGTAAACTTTCTTTAATTTCTTAAAACTTTTTGTTAATTTTTTTGAGATCTCAAACTTTTAAAATAATAAAAATTTATTCAGCAAGAAGAACAGTTGAAATCATAATAGTATTTAAAAAATCATTGTTTGATTAATTTGTAATCATACTGTTGTCTCACTTATTATTTAATGATTATTATACCCTTCACACAGTAAAAAAGGGTATATATAGGTTTGTCATTCCATGTGAAATTTCTACAATTTTCATTTCCGACCCCATAAAGTATATATTTTCTAAAAGCTTATGAATAGGGGAGTCGATTAAGCCCTGTCAGTATGTCCGTGTGTATGTTGAAATCAACTTTTTGAAGCCCCCCGACATAGGTTGGACCCGAAAAAGATATTAAAATATCAGAAATATTCGGGAGTAGATCGGTATTGAAAATCAGAAACATCGGTACATAAACAACTAAGATATGAGCAAAAACCCAAGACCACCTCGATTTTTTTTTTCACAAAAACAACATTACAAAAACAACATACATACAAACGTCTATACTGGTTAGAGAAAACGTGGCATCGAATCCCAGCTGAGCCAAAAAAATTTTTTTTTTTGAATTTTTTTTTTATTTTTTATTTAATATATTATTTATATTTTTATTTTTTTTTTTAATTTTTTTTTTATAATTTTTTTTTTTATTTTTTTTTTTTTGTTTTTTTTAAAATTTATTTTTTAAATTTTTTTTTAATTTTTTTGGTTTTTTTGTTTTTTTAACATACATACGTAAATTTATATATGTATGTTTTTATATGTATGTACGTATTTCATATGGAATGAATTGTGACACAAACCACTGTTATTGCATGACTACACGTTGTGAAGGGTATATAAGATTCGGCACGGCCGAATATAGAGCTCTTACTTGTTTTAAATCTATAATGCTTTTGAATATAATGTTATTTTTGTCGTCATAATTTATAATTTTTTTAAATCATACTATTTTTAAATGATAACCATTTTGAAATTTTTACGAAAAGCTATCACTAAATGATACAATTCAAACTAATGCTTGATTATCGTGACAAAATATATGATGAAATGAAACAAAAATAACTATTTACTTGTTTTCGACAACCAAATATTGTTTTAGAAAAAATAATATGACCGTCGTGATCATGCCGTAACCATGGTTTTTCTTTGCGTGTAGAGATTGACTTTTAATTCGATGAAGTTATTATGAGAACAAGGAAGACTGTAAAATATCTTGGAATACGATTGGATTCTAAGCTTACATAATCTGCTCAAATATGGTACGCTACTAAAAAAGCTGCGGAGATAACAGTTAAGTTAAGCAGATTAATGGAGAGTATCGGGGGTAGGGTAGCCAGAATGAAATTCGAAAAAACAGTACAATCACGATAAAAAATCAGTAAATAAAGAAAAAAAAACAGTAAATTTTTTTAAGAAATCATAACTATTTATTTCACTGATAGCCATGGTTTTTTCATTAGCTCTTGCAAGCCAGTTGAAGTGGTTTTTCCAAATTTCTTTAAATTTATTTTTACGTCGATTACCAATTTGCTTCCTTCGTTTATAATACGGCGTGCAAGCTATTTCTTCGATATCTGCAGTTGAGATACATATCAGATAAAGGTTCGTCGAAAATGGGTTTTTCTCAATCCATTTCTAAAAACAACTTTTTTTTAATCAACTATAAACTATATATCTTACCGTAATGTTTAAATGTAACACAAAATTTTGTAAAGCTGAAGTTTTTTCAACCATGAACTTACTGTTTTTTCAAAAATGTGAATGCACAAAAAACAGTAGCAACATTTTTAACAAGCGATGTGCTTTATTTACTATTACAGAGTGTTTTAAATTATCTTAGGTTTTTTTCACACTGATAAAAATTTGTTATCATATATTAAAATAAAAAATGTTATTGTTTTAAAAAAAATATTCATGAAAACAGAACATTTGCTTACTGTTTTGGGTGTTGTGCATAAAAAAGTACAATTAAGAAAAAAAAATTTACTGCTAAAAACAGTACGTCTGGCACCCCTAATCGGGGGACTCCTTTCAAAAAAGAGAAAACTACTTATGGAAGCTTGCAACAGTATCCTCCTTTATGAATGTGAAATCTGGGCCAGAAGCCATTAAGAGGTGCCTTCGCTTATCGCACAGTATCGGCAGCGGCAGTTCAAGTCATAGCGGGAATGATACCCACTGACTTACAGGCAGAGGAGCGCATGAAAATGTTTATGGCTAGGCATATTAAAAGTGCAGATACGTCATATCTGGCAGCAAAGAGGTATATAACCTACCAAAAATGTCACACACGATGAAATAACAATGAGTATAGAAGGTGCAAAACTAATCCCACAGGTTAGAAAATGGGTTACTAGGAAAACTGGAGACATAAAATATAACATAACTCAGATGTTATCAGGACATGGAATGAGGAAAAAATATAGCTCACCGATGTTCCTATAAGAAGAATCCGATGTTCAGGATGATGCAAAGCATACTTTTTTCAAGTGCAGTTGCTGGGCTGAAAATCGGGAAAACTTAACTCAGGCGATAGGGAGAAGATTATCAAGGATAAGGAAACCTGAGCTGACATATCAAATTACTGTGAAAGTATTTTAAGGACAAAGAAAAAGGATCTTGATGAGGACCACACTCGAGGGATGATTATGACTTGGACGCAAGCTATGTTTCGATGACGGTAAAATGACCGCAAAGAAAAGCCACCTCGAGGTAATGCGAAAGCGGTGCCGAGGTGGATATAGCTCCCGTAGGTGACGAGGAGGGTTTTAGTCGGTAGCACCTGGAGTGAGCCCTGCATAACACGCTGAATGAAGATTCAGCGAGTATGCAGCAATGCATTTTCCCAACCTTACAAAAAAAAAAAAATAAAGTTGTCTTTGACTGCAATTATATATAGCATCTTCCGGAACGGTGATGATATTTACACCGCCTTGTATTCATGTTTGTGTGCTTCAACAATATTATGGTTTAATGTTTAATAAAAAATTGTTCCATTAAAAGCGAAGATGAAAGGATGATTGTCTTTTGGCTGTGCCATGAATGTTGCCACTCTTAATGTAGTGGTCTTTTAGGGTTAGTTGCAGAACCTACCCCCAAAAACAAGGTACTACACTGGTGTTGTGAAAACTGTAGAAAAATTGGCGTTAACTTCTATCGATTTTTTCAAGATACTAGAAATAAATTTCTTGAATTACAAAATGAAGCTGCCAAATTAAATGAACACATAAATGCGTATGGTAAATTGTTTGATGATTTTAAATCATTGGATAACTTAAAATCGCCACCTATACCTTCTCCAAAATGTCGTAAGTCAGTTAGAAATAATAAAAAAGAAAAACGTGATAATCTTCCTATTGTTGCTGTAACTGTATCTGACCCAGTTTCGTCTGTCTCAAACGCCTATAATATAAGCTCACCTAATGATATTGAGTTAATTAGTTCAAATTCTCAATCAAATAATGCCAAGTGATACTACCACCGATGCTATTGATTACTATATAAAAAATAAAATTGGTACTGATGTTAATACTTCAATACAAAAGTTTAATTTTTTTCAACCACGTTCTATCTCATCTTTTAAAATAACGGTTTCCGCTAATATTTTTGCAACTATACTCGATCCAAATTTCTGGCCAAAGAATACAGTGGTGCGGGAATATGTATACAAGACTCGATCTCAAAATGTTGTTGTCATTCCAGTACTAGATCATTCAACTCCGAAAAACTAACATCATCTAATGATTACATTTCTATCATTTACCAAAATGTTCGTGGCTTAAGAACTAAACTTTCATCTTTATATATAAATAGTTTTAATATTGATCATCATGTCTTAGTATTTACAGAAACTTGGCTTGATGCAAATTTTTGAATTCGGAGATTCTATGTAATAAGTTGAATATTTATCGTCGTGATCGTGGTAGAAGAACTACTGGTGGTGGCGTCCTTATTGGAGTTTCTCGTAATTTGTCATCTGACCTTGTTAAAATAAGCTCATCATATGATATTGAATTTATATCTGTCTTGATAAAACTTAATTGTAAACGAATATTTGTAAATTGTTCGTATATTCCGCAATCTTCTCCTCCGATTATATATATATTAATCATTCCGAGGTTTAAGATCTATTACCCGTTCTGCTTGTAGTGCTGAATCCGTTTTTGTTTTTGGTGTTTTTAACTTACCTTCAATAGCTTGGAAATATCAACCGGATGATAATTATTTTATTCAAACGAGGCAAAATTCGAACTACGGTGAATTCTTTAATATTTTATATGACATGTGCCTTTTCCAGATTAATGACATTCCTAACGATTATTCTAAAATTTTGGATTTAGTATTTGTTAAAGATGTTGCTGATTGTTTCGTTAGACGCTCATTTCCCATTACAACGCCGGAAGATTGTTACCATTCTACAATTGAAATAGTGCCATCCATTCCATATAAATCTGATACTCATTTTATGGATAAAAATGAAAAAGTTTTTGCATTAAAACATACCAATTATAACATGTTAAATAAACTCATTATGGATACAAACTGGAACAACATATTATCGTCTTATAATGATGTAAATCAAATGTGTAATGCATTCTACAAAAAGGTTTACTCTTTTTTAAATTTATGTGTCCTGAAACAAATTTCTAAACATTTATCTTGTCCACCATGGAATAGTAAACAATTGGCCCTGGCTAAGGATAAAAAGAATAAATGCTATAATAAATTTAAACAATCTGGATCGCATGTTGACTATCTCAGGTACTCCACGAGTCGTGTCGTGTACACATCACTCAATAAACTATGTTATAATAACTATATATATAAAATGAGATATAACTGTAAACGTAATACGAAATAATTTCTTAAATTTGCTAATTCTAAGAAAAAAACTACTGGATACCCTTCTCTATGAGGTTTCAACAATTTGAATCCACCGATGATGCCATTATAAGCAACTAATTCGTTGATTTTTTCTCAACAACTTATTCGGATTCAACTTATATGGATTCTAAAAATTTACCGTTATAAAATAACAGCAAATCATTCGATATCTATTCCATTAATTGATATTTCTAAAATCTATATGGAATTTAAGAATCTTAAATTTTCATTCAACATTGGCCCTGATAAAATTCCCAGCAATATTTTAATAAATTGTGCTAAAGCTATTGCTATTCCCTTATCAATTGTATTTACCACATCAATAGAATCCGGTAATTTTTCTGACGCTTGAAAGGAATCTTTTATTTTTCCTTTGTATAAATCAGGAAATAAATCTAAAATTGTAAATTATCGTGGTATAGCAAAATTAAGCATTATACCTAAAATATTTGAAAAAACCATAACTGAACACATATCTTACCAAGTTTCAAATTTGATATCACCTTGTCAGCATTGATTTTAAAAACGATGTTTTACTATGACAAATCTTTAGAACTTACAGTACTTTACATCGAGGATTTCTTCAACAACAACAGACTGATGTTATCTATATTGATTTTAGACAAGCTTTCGATTACTACTCAAAACGAAGTTATCTTTAATGGGGTCTTCAGATGTTAGTATAAAATGGATTTATTCTTATTTAACTTATAGGAAGCAAACCGTTCGTTTTAAAAACACTCGTTCTAAGAGTATTGATGTATTATCTGGTGTGCCGCAGGGAAGTCACCTTGGACCGCTTCTTTTTTCATTGTTCATTAATGACTTACCTTATGCGATTCAAAATTCCAATATTTTGAAGTATGCAGATGATGTTAAAGTTTTTCTAAGTAATCGTAAAGTAATGGAGCAACAACGTCTTCAAGAGGACCTTAGTTCGTTATACACATGGTGCAAGTTAAATTTGATGGAGCTTAATTTCAAAAAATGTAAATATATGCGATTTGTAAGAATGAACCCGATTCGTGCATAATATGTTATCAATGGCAATCAGTTGGAATTGGTAGATAACTTCATTGATCTTGGAATTCTGCTTGATTCAAAACTCAATTTCGTTCCACAAATAACTATGACTGCCAATAAAGCCAGAGGTGTACTTGGTTTTGTAAAACCCTGGGCTAAAGAGTTTAATGATCCTTACATCACTAAAAGTTTCTACTGTTCGCTTGCAAGGCCTATTCTAGAGTATGGATCTATAATATGCGACTCCATATATACAATACATTCTGATGCTATTGAATCCGTTCAAAACCAGTTTCTGCTTTTTAGCTTCGTGGGTTAAACTTTAACCCGATGAATTTGCCTTCGTATTCAGCTAGACTCTCTCTTATTAAGCTGCCAACTCTGAAAAGCCATAGAACTACACTCAACATATCATTTATTTTCAACATAATTACTGGTGAGATAGTATCTAGTTTCCTTATCAACAATATTTCGTTTAATGTATCACAACGCCCATCACGTAGTTTTACCCTTCTAGTGGTTCCATTTTCTAGAGTTAATTATTCTAATATGGACCCCTTAGTAAGAATGTGTAATAACTTCAACAAATATTTTAAATTTATAGATTTTTCTTTAACTTGAAATGCAATTAAGAACAAAATAATAGTCTATTTAAATTCATAATTTTTGTAAATATAATTGTTTTATTTCATATTGCATTAAACGTTTAATTATAACTTTATGTAACGTATATATTTTTTAATTGTCTGTAAGGACTTATTTTCATAGACAAAAATAATAATACATAAATAAATAAATACAAATTTTGAAAAATTTTACAGAAAGAAATGTTAGACATAATATAAATATGAAAAGCTTCAATTAAAAAGGCAATGCAATCGATTAATCCAATATAGAATTATTATATGATGGTTAGATTACGTAAGATAATACTGTGGTAATATAAAAGTATTTTTTGGTTCTGTGGTATCATTATATGGAAAAAAATACTGCATTAGATTGTATAAGTATTGGCGTCTGTCATGCATGTGGCCCCGGTGTGAACCGCACCATGCAATATGCCCAATGTAAACGTACACTTACATAGTGCGGTGAATCGGCGCTGAGCGAACGCCGTCAAAAGAGGCAACCGGCACAGTACTTACAGCCTTTGATTATTCTTCGTAAAATCTTCGACCAATACAGACGCCAACAAGTGTATTAAATTAAAATTAAATTGTAAATTTATAAGTGAAGCAAAAGGTTTAAATAAATCTAACTAAGAAAAAAAAGGAGTAAAAATTGAAATAAAGAAAAGAAATCAAATTAAAGATAAATAAAAGAACAGACAGTGTTTTATTTAAGAAAGAGGCACAAGGCGTAAAGAAAGTAAAAGGAAAGAAGCATAACCTCCCCCAACAACTATCAATTGTAGTTCTTTGCAACCGGACACCATTCTAACAGGTATACATTTTGGTCCTTCTCCCGGCATTTTGGAAGAAAAGGTGCGTAAAGTGAATTTATTTTTGGAATTATTAATAAAGACCAACGGTACACTTTACTGTACAAACCGCTATAACGGATTTTTGTTGTTTTTCAAAAAGTTTTGGGCATATTTCGGCTGCCATTTAAATTTTTGTAGTTCAGAAAAAATTTTATCTGGAAATACATTGGAATTTTAAGAATTTTTTTGGCGCCTTTTTTCGTTTTACTTTGTTGTTCTAGCCTTTCATTTTTACGATAAGTGTTTCCCAAACTTTTCTGTCGTGGTTCTCTCTAATTATTATTAAATAAGATTAAAAAAGTGTCAACATTTGACAAATATATCCGCGCGGCAGGTGAAGTAATTACTTTTGAGGCTAATTTAAAAGACCAAGACCTTTCAGGATATACTAAAGAGGCCTTTGATTTTGAGAAAGAGGAACTTGGGAAAATTTGGGAAAAACATAAGAAAAATTTTAATGAGTGCTCCGATGAGACGGTAGAGTACAAACGAAACACCCACAGGTGCGTAAAACCTATATACGGTGTATAAATTTAATATCTAAGGCTGAACAAAACATTAAGGAAATTATTCAGGTAAATGTAAATACAGTAGTTCCCAACCTTTGTAGTTCAATATCTGTCCCTCCGTGTGATACTGGTGTTTTTCATGGGGATTACGTGTCATGGCCTGCATTTAGGGATATGTTTACTGCAATATACAGCAGAAATACCAAACTCAGCCCTGTAGAGAAATTGTTTTATTTATTTCAAAAAACTGATGGAGAGGCTCGAGACATTAATAGAAATATCGCGTTAACGGGAGAGAATTTTGACATGGCTTGGAACAATTTAAAATCCCAGTACGAGAACAAGAGAGTTTTAATCAATAGTCAACTTAAGTCACTTTTTAATTTAGCCCCTTGCCTACAAGAAACTGCTTCTGAAATTAAAAGACTTCAGAGGGAAATAAATAATTGTATGGCAGTATTGAAGTTATATAAAATTGATATTGTCTCATGGGATCCAATTTTTGTATTTCAATGCTCTTTGCATCTCTCAGAATGCACATTAAACCTTTGGGAACAATCAGTGAAAAATAAAACAGAGGTTCCCAAAAAGGAGGAATTAAATAATTTTCTCACTGATAGATATCATGCCCTTGTAAGTGTTTCGGACATAATTGCAACACATAATGTGCCGTTATGTGGTTCCCAATCTGTAAATAATTTCAACAATCAGCCAAATAAAGTAAAACAATTTAAAGATTATCATACAAAAGTCGACTCATTGCAGTGTAAATTATGCAAAGAAAATCATAGAATAAGTGTGTGTCCAAATGGTTGTTCGAAATGTAAAAGAAAGCACCACACCTTAATGCATAAAGATTTTATACGAAAAGAAAACAGTAGTCAATCAAATTTTGTTTCTCAGGGTGAAAATCGAAATAGTTCGGTAACAAGAAAACAGTCCGCTAATACTCCAGGTCCATCAGGAGTTATTCAATCTCAACACACGTCTGTTTCGAAGAAGGTTATGCTGTCGATAGCTTGGGTTCATATTGTTAGTTTTGGTTTTTATTGCAAGGTGCGAGCTCTAATTGATCCATGTTCTGATGAGAGTTTTATTTCCGAAAGAATACAAAAACTTCTGAGGTTGCCCACTAGTCCAGTATCGGCTGAAGTTACGGGTCTAGGAGGAGATATAATAAGTAGATCTTCTAAGTTGGCAACGTTTGTTATTGTATCACTTTTTAGCCCATTAACTAGCAATAAACTTCCAAAATTGGATTATGCTGATCCGAAGTTTTACGAAAGCAGTGAAGTAGATTTATTATTAGGAGGTGATTTGTATCCCTTCATTCTTCGTGATGGAGTCCAACACGGTATTTTTGAATCCTTAGTGGCTCAAGAAACAATTTTCGGTTGGATTGTAACTGGCCCAATACCCAATGGTGGTTCCACACGATCAGTCAGAATGTCTCATATGACAAGAGTCTCCATAGATGACCATTTGACAAAGTTTTGGGAGTTAGAAGAAGTTTCTCGTAAAAAGGTTCTATGAGAAGGGGATAAGAAATGTGAGGAGATCTATCGTTCTACTACCACAAGAGATTCTAAAGGGAGGTATGTTGTTAGTCTGCCCTTTAAGAATAATATTGCTTCACTTGGTCCAAATAGGCATATTGCTCTTAGTCAATATTTAAGAAATAAGAAGTCATTAATTCGTAGATCAGAATTTAAGACTCAATACGATAAGGTCCTTAAAGAATATTTAACTTTAGGACATATGGAGAAACTCAGAGGTTCTGAAAGTGGTCCAAGTTATTATTTACCTCATCACGGAGTTTTTAAGCTCGAAAGTACAACAACAAAATTGAGAATAGTTTTTAATGCCTCTAGTGCGTCTTCTAGTGGTAAGAGCCTCAACGACATGATGTACGTAGGCCCCATTTTGCAAGCTGATTTGGTATCTTTGATTTTGAAATGGCGATTTTATCAGTTTGTATTTAATGCGGATATTGCGAAAATGTATCGCCAAATTTTAGTAAATCGGGAACACAGACCTTTTCAAAAAGTTGTGTTTCGTAGTTCAGTTGATAGTGAAATTGAAGATTTTCAACTGAAAACGGTCACTTTCGGCGTTAATTGTGCTTCTTATTTGGCCCTTAGAACAATACTTCAATTGTCTGATGACGAAGAACTACGTTTTCCACTCGGCGCTCGAATATTGCGAGAGTGTATGTATGTTGATGATGCTCTTGTAGGGGCTCATTGTATTTCTGATGCTTTGGTGGCACGAGACCAATTAATTGGTATATTGCAGACTGCAGGGTTTGAGTTAAGAAAATGGAAAATTTTAAAAAATTTGCCCCAAGAGCATTTATTAAATTCAGATTTTTTGTCGCTCGATGATAAGAGCACAACTAAAACGCTTGTCGTACGCTGGAATGCAGCAGAAGACGTATTTTACTTTACGACTGAAAAAATAAAACTTAAGCAGTCGTACACAAAGCGGGAAGTTCTCTCAATTATTGCTAGACTTTTTGATCCAGCAGGTTGGTTAGGCCCAGTAGTTGTCAAACCCAAAATTTTAATGCAGCCAATGTTGCTTGATAAAATAGATTGGGATGACCCGATAAAACCACTGGCTCTTACTAAATGGCGGTCTTTTGTTACAAAATATAATGATATTGACGCAATTAAACTTCCCCGATGGATTAATTATACCCCAGACTGTCATATTGAGTTTCATGGGTTTTGCGACGCATCTGAGTTATCTTATGCGGCCACAATATATGTTAGAGTAAGTTTTGCTGATGAAGTTTACACAAGTTTGCTCACTTGTAAAACGAAAGTGGCTCCAGTAAAAAAACCATCATTACCACGCTTAGAATTGTGTGGAGCAGTACTTTTGGCAAATTTGTTTAATAGTGTGGTTTCAAATTTAAATCTAAATTCATATATTTTATATTTGTGGTCCGATTCTACAATTGTGTTAGCTTGGCTACGAAAATCACCGTGTAATTGGAAAACGTTTGTGGCAAATAGAATCGCTACAATTTTAGAAAAAGGTTGGTAACGAAAATTTTTATTCATGTACCTACGAATTACAACCCTGCCGATCTAGCAACCCGGGGGCTGACTCCTTCTGAACTACGAGAAAACAACCTTTGGTGGCAAGGACCTGATTGGCTCAGGTTAGATAAATCTTTGTGGCCCCAAACTCCTTTTGAATTTCAAACTTCAGAAGATTCAAAAAGAGTCCAAGTTAATGTTGCTTGATCGTCTGAAATAGAAGATGTACTTGACCGCTTTTCGAGTTTACCCAGAGCTCTTTATGTGATTTCGTACTTATTTCGATCCTATCATCTCACCCGTAAAAAACTTTATAAGGATGTTAAGTATGATACAACGATAATTACGGCGACAGAATTAGCCTTTGTGCGTAATCGATTGTTTTTCTTATCTCAGCAACAGCACTTTCTCAAAGAATTCAACTGTTTGTCGTCGAAGAAAAAACTTGATTCTCGAAACCCTTTATTAACCCTTTCTCCATTTCTGAATAAAAATAAAATCATTCGCGCTTGGTTCAACCACTTGTCTGTCCTACAATGAAAGACACCCTATAATTCTGGCGTATGGCAGTAGGTTATCGCGTCTTAATGTAGAATTTGTTTATAAATTAGTTCATCATGGTGGTACTCGTTCAGTCTTGAATGTTGTCCGTCAAGAGTGCTGGATAATAAAGGTTAAAAATTTGATCAAAACAGTTGTCCACAATTGTAAAATCTGTGTTTTGCATCGTAAAAAACTTCAAACGCAGATAATGGCAGCGTTACCGCAAGAAAGAACTACGTTGAGTCGTCCCTTTTCCAACACAGGTGTCGATTTTCAAAAATTTTACTGGTCGATATTGCCGTATTACTAAAAGCTACGTGTGTCTCTTCGTTGTTTCTCTACAAAAGCGATACATCTCGAAGCTGTCCGCGATTTGTCCACCCCTGCGTTTCTTGCCGCTTTAGATCGCTTTATTGCTCGTCGTGGTTGCCCAAACAAAATTTTCTCTGATAATGGTAGAAACTTCGTTGGCGCTGCGAGACAAGTTGAAATTAACTTTGAAAAACATGTGAAAGAGCTTCGAGATACCGCTATTGAAAAATACGGTCATAGTCGGTTAGAGTGGCACTTTATTCCTGCAGCGGCACCTCATATGGGAGGTTTGTGGGAAGCGGGTGTAAAAAGTCTTAGGACGTTATTTAAAAGGTCTGCTGGCCAGCTAAAATATACTTTTGAGGAGTGTACTACTCTTTTAGCGAAAATAGAGGCGTGTCTCAATTCTCGTCCTCTTGGTCCCATGTCCGAAGATGCTTCTGATCTGTCATCTCTCACTCCAGGGCACTTTCTGATAGGTTCTGCGTTGCTCACTCCAGCTGAACCTGAAGAACTTGATTCGCCATTAAGTATAATTAATCGTTGGCTCAAATGCCACAGGATATCTGCCGCCGTTGGAGGAAAGAATATTTGATTGAGTTGCATAAACGAAACAAATGGAAGTTTCCGCAAAATAATTTAAAAGAAAATGATCTCGTAGTCTTGAGAAATGAGCCTTGTTGCCCTGTCGAATGGCGTTTAAGGCGTGTAACAAAAGTTTGCCCAGGTTCTGACAGGAACGTTCGTGTAGCTGAACTAAGAACGCAAAGTGGTATAATAACTCGACCGATACACAAATTACTGCTGTTACCGAATCATTCCAATTAGACATCTACTTAGTTCTCGAATTGAAGCCTTTCACGTCAGTTAATCTATTTATTTACGCTTTCACTCAATATATTTTTAGCTTAATATGTGCGACGGTTTTTTCAACCCGATTTTGCCTTGCCCACTCTGTAACCGGTTCCATGCAGTACGTCAGTGCACTCGCTTTATTGTCATGGACATGGAGCGAAAATTACGAGCCGTGGCCCAGCATTCACTATGCTACAACTGCTTGGCTCAATCCAATAGTCGCGCGGATTGCCCAAGTATTGACCATTGTCGTCGACGTCTCCAGGACAACAACACTTGGCTCCACCCAGTACCTGAAGGCTCTATTTGATTTCCCATGACAGCTATTGCGAAAATCGCCACCCGTAAGGAGACTGGTTTCCTCGTCAGAGTACGACTAGATCCGATAGCAGCAAAATCATCTATTACGACGAGAATGGTTAAAGAGTTGAAATTGGTAGTGTGTGAAGGTCGTTCAATTATCACTCTCTACCCTTGTCACGATGACAAGCAACGCGTAGCAATTGAGTGCGTGGTTGAGGACAAGGAATATGGCCGAGCTCCCCAAGTTGACATTGAGTCACTCATCACACAGTCTCGTCACTCTGTTGACTTGAACCTGGCTGACTATCAGTGGTTCTTAAGCCGCCGATATACGATGGTGCTGGGGGCCGACGTTATAGGCCGTATTTTGGTGGGCCCTGCAAAATACCGTCATCCTCATTTTTACGCTCAGGAGACCGTTTTTGGGATGGCCTATTTTGGTGAAGGCGTTAAGAAGAAGTAAAATGACATGAACTTTATCTTTATTTGTTGGCTCTTATATACTACTTAATTATCACTAAAGACTGAATTTTTATTGTTTTTCTTATATATACATTAATGTTAATATGTACTCATTTCTCTTTTAATTTTATTTTTATAATATTGAATTAAAATTAAAAACAAAGTTACCTGGATTAGAGGAAAAATAAAATTTTATGTTAATATTATTGTAAAGTATCTACATTTATACTAAATTTCTGAAGAGTTGTCTTAAGTTGCACCATCGTTGCAAGAGAGGCGATATGTTGGCGTCTGTCATGCATGTGGCCCCGGTGTGAACCGCACCATGCAATATGCCCAATGTAAACATACACTTACGTAGTGCGGTGAGTCGGCGCTGAGCGAACGCCGTCAAAAGAGGCAACCGGCACAGTACTTACAGCCTTTGATTATTCTTCGTAAAATCTTCGACCAATACAGACGCCAACAAATGTATTAAATTAAGATTAAATTGTAAATTTATAAGTGAAGCAAATAAATCTAACTAAGAATAAAAAGGAGCAAAATTGAAATTAAAGGAAAGCATAACCTGCCCCAACAACTATCAATTGTAGTTCTTTGCAACCGGACACCATTCTAACAGGTATACATTTTGGTCCTTCTCCCGGCATTTTGGAAGAAAAAGTGCGTAAAGTGAATTTATTTTTGGAATTACAAAAAGTGTCTCAGTGCGGAATAAAATTTGTGTCTCGGTTGAAATATATTATTAATAAAGACCAACGGTACACTTTACTGTACAAACCGCTATAACGGATTTTTGTTGTTTTTCAAAAAGTTTTGGGCATATTTCGGCTGCCATTTAAATTTTTGTAGTTCAGAAAAAATTTTATCTGGAAATACATTGGAATTTTTAGAATTTTTTTGGCGCCTTTTTTCGTTTTACTTTGTTGTTCTAGCCTTTCATTTATACGATAAGTGTTTCCCAAACTTTTCTGTCGTGGTTCTCTCTAATTATTATTAAATAAGATTAAAAAAGTGTCAACATTTGACAAATATATCCGCGCGGCAGATGAAGTAATTAGTTTTGAGGCTAATTTAAAAGACCAAGACCTTTCAGGCTATACTAAAGAGGCCTTTGATTTTGAGAAAGAGGAACTTGGGAAAATTTGGGAAAAATATAAGAAAATTTTTAATGAGTGCTCCGATGAGACGGTAGAGTACAAACGAAACACCCACAGGTGCGTAAAACCTATATACGGTGTATAAATTTAATATCTAAGGCTGAACAAAACATTAAGGAAATTATTCAGGTAAATGTAAATACAGTAGTTCCCAACATTTGTAGTTCAATATCTGTCCCCCCGTGTGATACTGGTGTTTTTCATGGGGATTACGTGTCATGGCCTACATTTAGGGATATGTTCACTGCAATATACATAAGAAATACCAAACTCAGCCCTGTAGAGAAATTGTTTTATTTATTTCAAAAAACTGATGGAGAGGCTCGAGACATTAATAGAAATATCGCGTTAACGGGAGAGAATTTTGACATGGCTTGGAACAATTTATAATCCCAGTACGAGATCAATAGTCAAGTTAAGTCACTTTTTAATTTAGCCCCTTGCCAACAAGAAACTGCTTCTGAAATTAAAAGACTTCAGAGGGAAATAAATAATTGTATGGCAGTATTAAAGTTATATAAAATTGATATTGTCTCATTTGATCCAATTTTTGTATTTCAATGCTCTTCGCATCTCTCAGAATGCACATTAAACCTTTGGGAACAATCAGTGAAACATAAAACAGAGGTTCCCAAATAGGAGGAACTAAATAATTTTCTCACTGATAGATATCATGCCCTTGTAAGTGTTTCGGACATAATTGCAGCACATAATGTGCCGTTATGTGGTTCCTAATCTGTAAATAATTTCAACAATCAGCCAAATAAAGTAAAACAATTTAAAGCTCATCATACAAAAGTCGACTCATTGCAGTGTAAATTATGCAAAGAAAATCATAGAATAAGTGTGTGTTTTAAATTTTTGCACATGGACTACAGAAATCGTGTTTCTACTTTGAAAAAGTTTAAATTTTGTTTCAATTGCCTTACTATCGGCCAAATGTATGGTGATTGTACTAGTCCAAATGGTTGTTCGAAATGTAAAAGAAAGCACCACACCTTAATGCATAAAGATTTTATACGAAAAGAAAACAGTAGTCAATCAAATTTTGTTTCTCAGGGTGAAAATCGAAATAGTTCGGTAACAAGAATACAGTCCGCTAATACTCCAGGTCCATCAGGAGTTATTCAATCTCAACACACATCTGTTTCGAAGAAGGTTATGCTGTCGATAGCTTGGGTTCATATTGTTAGTTTTGGTTTTTATTGCAAGGTGCGAGCTCTAATTGATCCATGTTCTGATGAGAGTTTTATTTCCGAAAGAATACAAAAACTTCTGAGGTTGCCCACTAGTCCAGTATCGGCTGAAGTTACGGGTCTAGGAGGAGATATAATAAGCAGATCTTCTAAGTTGGCAACGTTTGTTATTGTATCACTTTTTAGCCCATTAACTAGCAATAAACTTCCAAAATTGGATTATGCTGATCCGAAGTTTTACGAAAGCAGTGAAGTAGATTTATTATTAGGAGGTGATTTGTATCCCTTCATTCTTCGTGATGGAGTCCAACACGGTATTTTTGAATCCTTAGTGGCTCAAGAAACAATTTTCGGTTGGATTGTAACTGGCCCAATATTTTTATTTTGTTTTTTTATATATTTTTATATTTTGATTATTTTTTTATATATTTTTTTTTGATTTTTGTAAAAAAAAATTTTTACAAATTTAAACAAACTTTTTTTTTTATTTTTTTTTTTATTTTTTTTTTTGTTTTTAATGTATTTTTTTTTTTGTATTTTTTTTTTAAAACATACATACGTAAACTCAATTTATAATCTTATAATGGTATGTTTTTTATATGTATGTTTTTTACATGTATGTGCATATTTTATATGAGATGAATGGTGATACAAACAATGACTACACGCTGGGAAGGGTATATAAGATTCGGCACGGCCGAATATAGCACTGTTACTTGATTATATTCTGATGATCTAGAAATCAATAATCCACTAGGATCGGATCCCAGATGAGAAACCGCAAGAAAATACAATACAGCACCTGTTATGTTACTGGGACTTGAAGCATTTAATCACTTCTCTTTTCTAAAATAATTACGTATATACATATGTATGTATATTACTTTTCAGAAAAAAAATCACAATTAAAGTACTTTCCTTGATGACATGCAATCACGTTAATGAGCTCACACAGTTAATGGAATTTGTCGACAAAGTTATGTTTGAGCACTTTTCTGAAAAATGGAAGACCGAACAGCAAATACAAATTTTATCATAATCAAATTCAGTAGAATATGAATACTCAGCTGCCACATCGTCTTCCGTTCCACAATCTTCTTGGATTGAAAATGGCGTAGATAAGTCTAAAGAAATAGTGTCAGACATTTTAAAGCAACACAAACTTGGCCGCAAAATTCTAGAAAACTACAAAAATTTTCAGAAAATATCTGCTTAATAAACATTATTGTCCAGCATTTCGAAGCAAAATATATTCACATGTCTCTTTAAAAATGTTACCAGATTGAAACCGAAGCTTTACAACTGTTCCCAACAAAAAAAAAATAGAATACTATAGAACTGATCGGCCTGGAAAGATATACATATATAAAATATTATAACAAAAAAATTTAAAATTTTCAGTCCAGGAGTATCTACTGCAGAAAATTCTACTGATGACAATGACAATCGACATTATTATACATTTCGTTTTTATTAAATTACTTATATACAATTCCAATTAGTTTTTCAGTAATAGTAGACGATGTAAGAAAATATATTCAGGGCTTGAAATTTGATAATCTGTCCGCTAAAGAATTAAATTTCGCATGGGCTGCTTCTCAGAAATTCCGCTTAAATGAAATAAGAAGCAATTGTAAAACTATAAAAGGGGTCTTGAAAACGTGGCACCAATAATTCGGCTCAAGCGAATTAAAGCTAGTAAGTTTATTTTTTTTAATGGATTACCTATATACAAAATTCGCTAGGTTAAAAACTTAATCTAATAAAAACAAAAATCTAAAAAAATATATTTGATTAAAGATATTTTTTAATATGAAAAAAATTGTACATGTCAAAAAATATATCGTTACTTAAATACAGAAAAGCCCTAACTAATGTACAAAAGGCTTGAGAAAGGCCCTATTCTATATTAAACTAGCATTTAACCCGCTACTTCGTTAGCGCAGTTCTAACTATTTATTGAATACTCAAGTTATATTTATAATTATTAAATATTTTTGGTTCAATTTATGAAAATTTGTATCTCTGATTCAATTTACTTAGAAATATAAAAAGTGCTACTGAGTTTCAAAAATTAAGATTCATATTTTGGTTTATTATTTATTACCTTTATTTAGAATTCTATGTATCTATATATATAAAAGTGAAACTCTGTGTGTGTGTGTGTGTGTGTGTGTGTGTGTGTGTGTGTGTGTGTGTGTGTGTGTGTTAGCTATAGACTCTGAAACTGCAAAACCGATCGGGCTCAAACTTTGGTAAGTTGTTGTACACATACCGGGGAGTGT
Source organism: Phyto melanocephala (assembly GCA_941918925.1). NCBI lineage: Eukaryota > Metazoa > Arthropoda > Insecta > Diptera > Rhinophoridae > Phyto > Phyto melanocephala. The sequence continues at coordinate 59,744,527 of OW799236.1, forward strand.
TTATGGATGAAAAAAAGTGGGCGGGGCCACGCCCATAAAAAATTAGTTATCAGTTTTAGCTACTTGCACTTGACCGATTTTTCTGAAACTTTGCACACATATCGAGCTGTCATGACTAAATAATTTCGTGATAAGAAAAGTGGGCGGGGCCACGCCCCTAAAAAAGTTTTAATTTTGAGGTACTTGCACTGGACCGATTTTTCTGAAACTTTGCACACATATTAAGCTGTCGTGACTTTATAATTTTGTGATTAAAAAAGTGGGCGGGGTCACGCCCATAAAAAAAGGCTACAATTTTGAGGTACTTACACCAGACCGATTTTTCTGAAACTTTGCACACATATTGAGCTGTTATGACTAAATAATCTCGTGATTAGAAAAGTGGGCAGAGCCACGCCTATAAAAAAAAGGTATCATTTTAAGGTACTTGCACTTGACCGATTATTCTGAAACTTTGCACACATATTGAGCTGTTATGACTTTACAATTTCGTGATTAGAAAAGTGGGCAGGGCCACGCCCATAAAAAAAATTTTAATTTTGAGGTACTTGCACTGGTCCGATTCTTCTGAAACTTTGCACACATATTGAGCTGTTATGATTTTACAATTTCGTGATTAGAAAAGTGGGCAATGCCACGCCCACAAAAAAATTATAATTTTTAGGTTTTTGCACTTGATATTTAATTAAAATTCAGAATGCGTTTCGATTCATTAAGGGGCGTAGCAACGCGCGCCGGGTTTGGCTAGTACAAAATATATAAAAAGAGAAAAAGTAATTTTGGTCGTCCATAATATTAGGATTTAGACCTCGGATCAAAAAACACTAATTTTAAGAATCTATGTTTAGAAACGTAAAAATACAAAGAGTGCAATAAAAATGCGAAAATGCTTTTTTGTGTCTCCAATATAATTTTAATTTTCAAATTGAATCAACAATCCTTTATTTCACTATTTTAGCTTTATTAACGTAGGAAATACAAAAATTCCCATTAAAATGCAGAAAACTGCCCTTTTGATCGCCCATAACATATTTAGCCTTACCTTGTAACAATAGTCACTAATTTCGAAATTCTTGCTTCGCAAACGTTAAAAATACAATAAGTACCATAAAAATTCAAAAAAGTACCTTTGTGGTCGCCCATAACATTTTCAGTTTCACCTTGTATCAATTGTCACTAATTTCAAAATTCTAGCTCCGAAAACGTTGAAAATACAAAAAGTACCATAAAAATTCAAAAAAGTACCTTATTGGTCGCCCATAACATTTTTAGTCTCACCTGGAATCAATAGTCCTTGATTGTACAATCCTACCTTCATAAACGTAGAAAATACAAAAAGTACCATAAAAATTCAAAAAAGTACCTTTTTGGTCGCCCATAACATTTGTAGTCACACCTTGTATCAATTGTCACTAATTTCAAAATTCTAGCTCCGAAAACGTTGAAAATACAAAAAGTACCATACAAATTCAAAAAAGTACCCTATTGGTCGCCCATAACATTTTTAGTCTCACCTGGAATCAATAGTCCTTGATTGTACAATCCTACCTTCATAAACGTAGAAAACACCAAAAGTACCAAAAAAATTCAAAAAAGTACCTTTTTAGTCGACCATAACATTTTCAGTCTCACTTTGTATCAATAGCCACTAATTTTAAAATTCTAGCTTCGCAAACGTTGAAAATACAAAAAGTACCATAAAAATTCAAAAATGTACCTTTTTGGTCGCCCATAACATTTTTGGTCTCACCTGAAATCAATAGTCCTTGATTGTACAATCCTACCTTCATAAACGTAGAAAATACAAAAAGTACCATACAAATTCAAAAAAGTACTTTTTTGGTCGCCCATAACATTTTTAATCTCACCTGGAATCAATAGTCCTTGATTGTACAATCCTACCTTCATAAACGTAGAAAATACCAAAAGTACCACAAAAATTCAAAAGTACCTTTTTGGTCGCCCATAACATTTTTAGTCTCACCTTGTATCAATTGTCACTGATTTAAAAATTCTACCTTCGCAAACGTTCAAAATACAAAAAGAACCATAAAAATTCAAAACAGTACCTTTTTGGTCGATCATAATATTTTTGGTCTTACCTTGTATCAATAGCCACTAATTTTAAAATTCTAGCTTCGCAAACGTTGAAAATACAAAAAGTACAATAAAAATTCAAAAAAGTACCTTTTTGGTCGCCCATAAAATTTTTAGTCTTACCTTGTATCAATAGTCCTTTATTTTACAATTCTACCTCTATAAACGTAGAAAATACAAAAAGTACCATAAAAATTCAAAAAAGTACCTTTTTGGTCGCCCAAAACATTTTTAGTCTCACCTTGTATCAATTGTCACTGATTTCAAAATTCTACCTTCGCAAACGTTGAAAATACAAAAAGTACCATACAAATTCAAAAATGTACCTTTTTGGTCGCCCATAACATTTTTGGTCTCACCTGAAATGAATAGTCCTTGATTGTACAATCCTACTTTCATAAACGTAGAAAATACAAAAAGTACCATAAAAATTCAAAAAAGTACCTTTTTGGTCGCCCATAACATTTTTAGTCTCACCTGGAATCAATAGTCCTTGATTGTACAATCCTACCTTCATAAACGTAGAAAATACCAAAAGTACCACAAAAATTCAAGAAAGTACCTTTTTGGTCGACCATAATATATTCGGTCTCAACTTGTATCAATAGCCACTAATTTTAAAATTCTAGCTTCGCAAACGTTGAAAATACAAAAAGTACCATACAAATTCAAAAAAGTACTTTTTCGGTTGCCCATAAAATTTTTAGTCTTACCTTGTATCAATAGGCCTTTATTTTACAATTCTACCTTTATAAACGTAGAAAATACAAAAAGTACCATAGAAAAGCGAAAAAGAACATTTTTGGTTCAAGTTCCAAATGCCAAGTTTAAAATGTTCAAATATCTATGAAACAAAATATTTTAATAGACATAATTTAAAGTCAGTAAATCTACTCTTTTTTGCATAAAAGTAATTATGTTCTAAAAAGTACCAAACTCTTCCCGATTTTTCCCCTTTCTACCCTGTTATGAATGTGTTTAAATTTTTACTAAATTACATAATTTTTTATGTCTAGTGAAATCCCAATTAAAAATTTTGTGAAAATTGGCCGTCTAATTAGGAATAACATACATTTTCCGGAATTTTCCCCTCTTTGGTACCTTTTTTCTCCCCAAAAAAGTTTCCAAAAATTTCACCTAAATAGTTGTCCATATTTTATTAGGAAATAATAATTGTCAAATTTTGTCCCATTGAATAATATAAGAAAATTTTATTTCAAAAAAAGTACCAAAAAAGGGACAATTTTTACCCCTTATGCATATGAATTTGACAAAAGTGCCGAATTCTTATTAATATTTTTTCGCGGATTACTTAATACAGTTTAAATTTTTTTCCTAGCTTTATGCGTTTGGAAGTTACATTTGGTACCAAAAGAGTACCAAATTATAGTTTTTACCCGTTTTTTCCCCTTAGGGGTTGAAAATTCCAAAAAAGGCCAGACACCTGTCAGCTTATTTTTTGTGCAAATTACAATACTTTTTCAATTTAATTTGTATCATTTTTAGTTTAGCCGATATAAGATTACCGATTTTACCCGTTTTTACCCTTTTTTACCCCCTTAAAGTACGAATTTTCTTAGTGGAGCTATACATTGAAAGAGGAACCGATTGTCCAAATTTCATGTCTCTAGCTCTTTGCGTTTGGGCTGTGCGATGATGAATCAGTCAGTCAGTCACGTTACTCTTTTATATATATAGATTGACGATATATACATACAAATGTACATACATGAATTTCCTGACACTTTTGTAAAAAATGTTGAACAATTTATTTGTATTTATAATTATTTAAACTAATGTTTTATTAAATGTATTCTATGTTACTTATCATTTTGTCAAAATATCAATAAAAGTTTGTATACTAAAAAATATATATTTTTTTATATCAAAGTCATTAATATAATGATAAAAAATCATTATATTAATGACAACATGTGGTAGTATCAATCGAAATATTCATTACGCAGATGTTAAAGTTGTAACATTGATGAAATATGACATTGTATTAATGACATAATTCATTGTATTAATAACAAAGTGCAGTAAATAGAATGAACATATTCATTGTGTAGATGTAAGGGTTGCATGACATTGATGAAATTTATCATTATATTAATGATAAAGTTCATAGTATTCCTTACAAGATATAAAAAAATCGATGAAAAGTTTCATCATGTAGATGTAAAACTTACATAACATTAATGAAATTTGTCGTTGTATTAACGTTATAATATTAATTAATGAATGTATTTTCTATATAATACTATAAGTTGTAGATACGTAAAATATGTTGTAAAATCATTTCATCACATTAATGACATATTTTCGTGTTTTAGATGAAGCCTGTCGTAGGAGAGATTTTAATTACAAAATCATTACAAAGACGTAAGAAATCATAAAATGAATGAAGCTTTTTCTCTGAGTGTTTAAACACCATTACGAACTTAATTCACAATACTGGTGATGATAACGTACTTACATATATTTAAATTCTTGATAAAATTTTACCTTTTCAAAAGCGTTTGAATTTCTCCAATCGCTTGACAAATGTTTTATTTGTCATTATGAAAGTCCTTTATTTGTGTGAAGAAAATATGAAAACTTTGCTCTAGGTTGATATAAGTAGATTTAAAGATAAACTTGGGTCTGTTTTTTGTAGATTTTATAAATTTTTCTTATCTGAGAGGGTAATATAACTAACACTATCCTTTTCGGTATTACAACTCGTTTAACGAAAACCTAAAAATTGTCTTCCTTTGGTATATGATTTTTAGGGTTTCGTCAAATAAAAAAGTACCAATCGTAATTAGCATAACGTAGTCATGATCTTTTCAGAGTGATTTGTCACCATATAGTGAATGAGAAAATTTGATTGCCAAATTAAAAAAAAATTTAAGTTTTACTAGGAATAATCGATACGTCTTTTTGTCAGTACGATACCGTTACAAAAAAAATATCTACGATACCAATAAGCGTATTGTGTTTCATTTCAAGACGTTGAGATGCGCAAAATCTGTTTTCTGACTTTTTTTCTACCACTTATTCTGACGCTATATTCGACGAATTAATATCCTTTCCACTAATGGAATTGTCAAATTCAGCTGTATCAATACAATTTCTTGATGAATCAACGGTTTTCAACAGTTTTAAAATTCTAAAATTTTCCTATAAATATGGCCCTGATGGAATTTCGAGTAGCCTTTTTATTAAATATGCTGAGGATTTCGTTTCTCCTTTTACAATACTTTTCAATATGTCAATAAAATCCGGTTATTTTCCTTCTATGTGGAAGGACTCTTTCATTATTTTTATACCATTATTTAAGTCTGGCTGCAGAAATAATATCGCTAATTATAGAGGTATTGCTAACCTTAGAACAATACCTAAACTGGTCTGCTTTACAACTTGGTTTTCGTAAGGGTTGTTCGACTGTTACAAATCTGTTGCAGTTTACTACGCTTGTAAATCGTGGTTTTATTGAACAAAAGCAAACTGATGTTATTCGTACCGACTTCAGCAAAGCCTTTGATAAAGTTAACCAGAAACTTCTAATAAAAAAACTTGATGTAATGGGATTTCCAAAGAACTCCCTTAAGTGGATTTATTCGTACTTGACAAATAGAAAACAAAATGTTCGTTTTAGAAACATTATCTCTAAACCAATAGCCGTTGTTCTGGTGTTTCTCAGGGAAGTCATCTTGGTTCATTGCTGTTTTCCTTATTCATTAATAAGCTACCAATTACTATTAAATTCTCAAACGTTCTTATGTATGCTGACGACGTAAAAATATAGCTAAATTATTATGATAACGCCGATCACACCCTCTTACAAAAAGATATAGAAGCTTTTTATTTATGGTGTAGGCCTAACTTAATGGAGCTAAACCCTGAAAAATGCAAATATATGTATGTGTTTCTTTCGTAGATGTTATATTAAAGTTAATCATGTTTTAAATAGTTATACGTTAAATAGACTAAAATCCGTCTCCGATCTTGGAATCTTATTAGATGCTAAACTAAATTTTATTGAACATATCACCTTAAGCCGGGATCCCACTATCGGCACAATGTACCGATTTTAGTCGCATTTCATGTGCCGATAATGTGAACGCACAATTATTTGAAAAATACGACGATCTGCGCCGAAATCGTGCTGGCTATGGACAATCAAAATCAACTCTGATGTGCCGATAATGTGAACACTATTGTGCACAACATCGAACCAACAAATTGCTAAATATGCGCCGATTTTTGTCGGCCACTTGTGCGCCGACTAAAAAGACCGATAAACGCCGATATACTCGAACAATATTGCCAGCAATGGTTAATTTTCGTCAAAAGTGGGAATTTATTTTTTTATTCATTTATTTAAAAATTTATATATGTATATACATACATACATATATATTTATACATGTTTCCTTTATTTATAAATATATATTTTTTAATGTAATTTGTGTACCATTTTATATTTAGATTTTTAAATTTACTTTCGAAAAACAGGTTTTAGCCTCTACTTAAAATTTTATAATTTCGAGAATATAACCTCTTGTTAATCAAGTGCGATATGTGTTTTTTAATTTCTTAAAAGGTTCATGATTACTAGTCAAGCCCTTTGATATATTTTATACCCACATTGATGATATGTTATCTGCCAACCTTTTCATTCTGCTGGCAAACATTTGTTCACAAAACAAGAAGAAGAAAAAAAATAGTTTACTCTGTAAGTAATTTTATTTATATAAATTTATTTTTAAAAATACATTTATATTTTAATTATCATTAAAATTTTTATTTTTCATTCTCACATAATTTTTGAAAATAAAACTTTAATTATCAACTTCACTAAATTCGCGCAAAATTCTCTCATACGCACCATATTAATTTCTCTTTTTTAATCACTCTTTCCCTCAAATACTTCGTTTTTTGAGTATTCAAAAGCAAATAAGGAAAAACAATTGACTTCATTTTGCGAATAAGGCACGATAGTGTGACCGTATTTTATTAATTACTGTTGCAATTGCGTTTTTACCGATATGAGCCAAAAAAGTTTGTCACAATATGCGACGATAATGGGACCGCTCAAAAATACATCGTTCAATTTTTTTGAATGTGTACCGATTAAGCACGACAAAAATCGGTACACATTGTGCTATTTGCGCCGATAGTGGGTCCCGGCTTTAGCTGTTAATAAAGCACGTGCTGTCCTTGGATTCATAAAACGTTGGGCGAAAGAGTTTACAGATCCATTTATAATAATACAATTGTTTATTTCTCTTGTCAGGCCAATTCTTGAGTATGGTTCAATAATTTGTGATCCAACTTACAATGTTTAAATTAATAGTATTGAATCTGTGCGAAAACAGTTCCGGTTATTTTGTCTTCGTGGCTTACATTTGATCGTTAAACCTGCCGCACTAGTGAAGCCACCAACTTTAAAAAGTCGAAGAACAATGCTAAATGTTACGTTTGTTTAAAACTTAATAAAAGGATGTATGTATATGCTCTGATTTCCTAAAAGCGAATACAATGTCATTTTTGTCCGCTATCAGTTAAAGTTTTTTGAACGAATTATGCCAACTTCGATCCATTTTTAAGGATTTGTACTGAGTTCAAAAAATTTTATCAACATATTGATTTTTCCTTAAATGTTAATATTGTGAAAAGTTAAATTATTTTGTTTTTGAATAACTAATATAAACCATTTATATGTAGAATCTATAGACTCAAATAAATAAATAAAACAAAAAAATAAGTAAAATTCTATATTTAGGTATCTCTCGACTTCTGCCTTAGCAGAACCTAAATACCTAGGATGGACAAAGGCACAAACACTTTACGATCGTATACTTATAGGAACTTCTACTACAGGTCAAATTACGGAATTCGATTGCATTTGACTTAGCTGTGCTTTGCTGTGACCGCGTCCGTAATAGTTTTCAAAGCCTGAGCCATGTTTTGCTACGTTTAGAGACCTGCATTGACTCATGAATGCTTTAAATAACAATGAATTAAGCTTAATACTGTGACACAATTCACCACACAGCACACACCATATGAAGAAAGTAAATGTGGTTGAGAAAAACATGATTAAAAAATATTGCATTCACTTAAATATGATCGTATTTTTTCTGTACACTACACAGCACAGCACTAAAAACAAAAAGCTATACACCACTTTAAAATCATGCATTCACTCAAAAAAATAATGTACACTTTTTTTCTTTGGCTTTTCAGCAAAGAAAAACAAGAGCAAAAAAATGTGTAAAGCGAGAGTAGATTGCAAGAAGAGAAATTAACATTGAATGGAATTTTTTGCAGGGATGCCACTTTGGTGCGATACATTTTTTTTATTTGTGCATAACTTGGCGCTTGGTTGGCTTGGTTTATTTTTTTAAGTTTTGGAAGAATATTATTATTTCTAGTTGTAATATACATATAAAGTTTACTTATTTTTTAACTTACTATTTTAAATTAATAATAATAATTTAAGAAAAATGGTAGGTTTTGGTAGATTTGGTATGAAATTTATTTATGTTGTGGAGTCCCCGATTGCTTTATTACGTTTTTGTATGATCAGTTTATTATATTCGTTTGAAGTTGAAGTATCAGGTGAATATTGTGTTTTTACTATTAATTAAAATTTAAAGATTAATTACTTCAATTGAGAATATACATATAAAGTTTACTTATTTTTTAACTTACTATTTTAAATTAATAATAATAATTTAAGAAAAATGGTAGGTTTTGGTAGATTTGGTATGAAATTTATTTATGTTGTGGAGTCCCCGATTGCTTTATTACGTTTTTGTATGATCAGTTTATTATATTCGTTTGAAGTTGAAGTATCAGGTGAATATTGTGTTTTTACTATTAATTAAAATTTAAAGATTAATTACTTCAATTGAGAATATACATATAAAGTTTACTTATTTTTTAACTTACTATTTTAAATTAATAATAATAATTTAAGAAAAATGGTAGGTTTTGGAAGATTTGGTATGAAATTTATTTATGTTGTGGAGTCCTCGATTGCTTTATTACGTTTTTGTATGATCAGTTTATTATATTCGTTTGAAGTTGAAGTATCAGGTGAATATTGTGTTTTTACTATTAATTAAAATTTAAAGATTAATTACTTCAATTGAGAACGTAAGTCCTTTATAACACTTTTATGTTTATTATCTTTGTGATAGTTCGGTGTGTCAACGTTTTTGTGTTTATACTTAAGTTTTTTTATACCTAATACCCAGTTTTTAAATTCCAATTAATTCCCAAAAATTCCCCTATGATTTATTGTATTATACTTAAAAATACATATGCATGTGAGTTTCTTATTAAATTAAATGAAATATCATTCACAAGTAGTACTTGTATTAAAAAAGGTTTTCTTTCTTAATAAATTTTTTAATATAGATCAGTTTAAAAATTAGTTTGATTTATATGTATTTAAAAAAAAATTAATTATATCAGTACTTAAAAAATTTTTTCAGTTATCAAAACAAAAAAAAGATAAAAAAATTAAATAAAAATATATAAAATAATAATTATAAATTAAATTAAAAGAAATAACAGTTTTAGCAATTATATTGTTATCTACGAAATTTCCAATCCCAATTACGTTAAAAATTTCGTTAACTGGCAACGCTTTACCTCTATTGATATCTTTATTTAAAAGAAACGGTAAAACACAGTGAATGCATACTGTGTAGTGTGTGTATTCGTTGCTGTTTTAAGTTACTGTGCTAATCAGCGTTGTCAACTTTAAAATTTCAAAAAGCACCATAACCCAGGAAAAAACGCGTCATTCTCAAAAAAAAGCACTAAATTTATAATTTGTAAATTATTTTTTTATTTATTTAACAAAATTATACATTTATATAAATTTCTTTGCAAATAAGACATTTTTAAATGAATATCAGAATAAATAACAAAAAAATTTACAAAAATCAAACAACGAATATCTTTTAGTCAGTCAGTACAGATTTACATAGATACATATATTTATATGTAAATAAAAATAAACAAAAACATTGGAAAAAAGAAAAAAAATATTTAATTATTAAAGTAATTATCAATTCACAATATATCACAGGAGTGATGCATTGTAAGAAATTTATTTCAACATTTAGAAAAAATTACGACAGGATTAATTTTTCCATACCTGATGCATTTAAACGACGTTTAATAAACATATGTGAATTTGTTGTACAAAATATTAAAGAAATTATTCACCAAATAAGTACAACTATTATTTAATATTTAAATATTTTTATGTTACATATTAGAGTAATTAAATAGAACTATATCTAACTAAAAATTATGAAAAATTTTAATAAACTTGCAGTTTAATAATTCGATTAGGATTTAAGCTTTTCTCTGTGTAAATAATATCAAATATCAATGTTAAAGTCAATTATTTCTTCATTATTATTACTATCATCTTGCAACAACATGGTCTTAATTTCAAATTGTAATGCTTTATAAATATCATTGCTATTAATCAGAATATTTACTTCATCAGCTATTTGGTAGGTTTCGCAACAGGAATTTTCCCGTTTAAGCCCATTTTTAATGTGAAGTAAAGCATTAACTGAATTTAAAGACATTCGGTTGCGAATTTTAGATTTAAGCACATTCATAGGAGCGACAAAAATTTAACGTTTAAGTTTAATGCTTCAAAGGGATTTAAGTTAACTGCATCTTTGTACGATTTAACTTCAATCCAAAAATCGACTGGATTCAATATTTTGCCATTGGTAACGGTAAAATATCTTCTTTTGTATGTGATAAAACATTTCTAATATTAATTATGTTAATTTTACTCAAAATTTCAAGGTTTTCTGGTAAAATTTTTAAACGTTTAAAGTTGTGGGACGCTAAAAGTTTGCTTTAAGGTTTAATCATTTATAAGATGATCTCAAAAGAAAGCGGAATTTCTTTTATTCACATTCACCTCAAATGCATATACATATGTATAAAGTTAGACATTTTGAAACAAAAATTTCTGGGCAATCAATTATCTTATAAATAATTAAATTTTTAGTGTAATATTATTTTCTTGCCTATTTTCTTGTACTATAAGTTACATTTTGGTAGTATGTATATAAATTTACACTTACAAAAAATTTTGTTCAATTAGTGTTTGGTGTCACCGAAATAAAAAGAAAATCACTAAAAACTAAAAAAAAAATCACCAAGCACTGACTCACAATTTTTCCGCTTTCTAAATGTTAAAAATCACCAAAAACGGTGATAAAATCACCGAGTTGACAACGCTGGTGCTAATGATTCACTTAACAAACAACATGTGGCTGAATGTAAAGAATTATTAACATAGAAGTGTACGATGTGTTTCAAAGAGAGCAACACGCAGTATTCACATTCAACAATATATGTGACATGGCAAGCAAGATTCATTTTGAGAATGAATGCACAATTTTTCGATTTAATGTCATTCATGCAGGAGTCTAGCTACGTTAAATAAGATCCTTTTTTTGATACTGTGGTTGAAATATTTGAGATTTTTATCGAGGATCACGTACTATAGATAAAGAGTATGTTTCATGATTTTCAAATCCATAACGTTGTTCATTAAGAGTTAATACTAATTCATTCGCTAATTTTTTTAGTTCCAACATAAATTTTTTTTTAATATTTACACAGCCCGACAAAATTAAAAAAGATTTTTGCTTCTGTGAATTTATTAACTGATTCTAGTTAATTTGGGTGCGCTGAATTCAAATCTGTAATCAGTTTGTCTCTATCAGCTCTAGTTTTCATGATATAGCTTTTTTATACCCTCCACTGTAAGTGAGGAGGGTATATATCAGTTTGTCATTCCGATTTTTAAGAAGCTTTACATCCTGTAACTAGAATTATATTTATATTATGTTTTTAATGCTTTGTGCGAATTTTTTTATTTTAATAAATCTGTACGAAACAGTTTTACTTCTTTGCTTTTTTTTAAATTCCTATGGAAAAGTTTTACGTTTTAAATACTTAAAAAAAGCTATATCATGAAAACTAGACTAGAAAACTTGATAGATACAAACTGATTACAGATCTGATTTCAGTGCACCCAAATTAACTAGAATCAGTTGATAAATTCAAAGAAGCAAATTGAGTGTTGGCCTGTGTTACAATGATTTAGTTAACAATCGTTGTGTTGGATTTTGTAGTGGTTGTCAATAGTGAATTGACTTTTAGCCGTTCATTCATTCTTCAGCTGAAAGATCTATTTTTCATTTTATATGAAGTAGACAAGCTTGTACTGTGACCTTTTTTGACCATTATTGAGGGTGTTCAAGAAGTTATATTCTAAAATACCAGATTTGATCCATATATAAATTTATTGTCCGCCATTTTGCAGTGGCGGCCAACCTGAAGTTTAATTTTTATATATTGCGCTTATAACTTTACCGATTAAAACCCAAAATTTTTCACGAATATCGCTAGAAGCATAAATTATTCTATGACTGAAAAATTTTAACTTTGGTTATAAAAATATGGGAAAAAACAGGATATTTCCAAAAGATTGATACCATACACAGACCTAAGGAACATGTGGTTGCTTTTAATTTCAACCAACACACGGGCGGACGGACAGAAAAAAGATCAGTGTAATCCGTTAAGCCGTTCTCGAGTTATGCTTACATACATGCAGAAATTGTATATAAAATTAATTTTGTAAGATACCTCACATGTTTATCAAGAAATTTGTCTATATAAACGTTATCCTGTTAATTACGAATACAACATGAATAAGATTGTTGAAATTCGCTATTTTTCAGATATGCATCCACGACCAGCCCTAAATCTTGTCTCGGTAATTTCGAACACAACAGAAAAGGAACCAGCTAAATTGGTTAAGCACTGCTGAAGTTATGCTCTTGCGTACATGAGGCAATTGTGTTTTATATATGTATATACAAGGCTGTCACAAATTCCGATCGGAATGGTTTTAATTTCGTACTTTCAATTCGGATCTACATATATGTTAAACCTTATTCAGATTCGCATATCTTAATCTGCCATCTAAAGTTTTTATACCCTTCACCTGTGGTGCACAAGGGTATATATAGCTTTGTCATTCCGTTTGTAATTTCTACAATTTTCATTTCCGACCCCATAAAGTATATATTTTTTGAAAGCTTATGAAGAGAGGAGTCGATTAAGGCCTGACCGTCTGTCCGCGTGTTGGTTGAAATCAACTTTTAAAAGCAACTATATGTTCCTCAGGTCTGTGTATGGTATCAATCTCTTGGAAATATCCGGGAATGAATCGCTTTTGAAATTCAGCACAATCGCCCTATAACTTTCTGAGATATGAGCAAAAAAACACGAACACCTCAATTTTTTTACAATTACAACAACAACATACAGAAAGGAACCTAAGGGTTAAAAACAATTTTCACTTTTTTTTTTTTTGAGCATCGAATAAGACCGATCCCATGCCCCAAAAGTGTTCCCTCCCAGAGATATAAAAGTGAAGTCGACGATTCTAAACGCAAATAGAAAGGGACCTAACGGTAAAATTTATTTATTTTAATTTTTCCCCTACTATATTAACAAAATAACTTGATTTTACGAAACTACAAAATATTTATTTTTTCGTTATGAACAATTTAAAAAAATAGAAAAATCATTTAATCTTTAAAATTGCTCTCCTGAACAAAACCTGTTTTTACCCTTAGGTCCCTTTCTCTATGCGCTGCCACATATACTGGTTAGAGTAAACGTAGCAGCGAGTCCCAGCTGAGCCAAAAAAAAATTTTTTTATTTTATATATTATTTATATTTTTATTATTTTTTTCTAATTATTTTTTTCGTAATTTTTTTTTTTAGAAACACATACGTAAACTCAATTTATAATTGATACAAACAATTGTGATTGCATGGCTACACGTTATGAAGGGTATATAAGATTCGTCACGGCCGAATATAGCACTGTCACTTGTTTTTTATACAAACCATGCGGAGAAAATATTTATATAACGCTCCTAAAAATGTGTACACTGAGATCTGTTTCATATAAATAGTTTTATTATTTATTATTTTCAATAAAAATTCCACTTGAGATATTAAAAGTGGTTTAAATGTTGATTGAACTTTTCCCAGTGAAGAAAAATGCGAATTAAATTTTACTTTCGAACTAAATTTATCTTAATTTTATTATAATACATTTATTAAAATAACATATATTGGTATAAAAAAAATCTGATTTAAGAATACCTAATTTCTATACATTAATTTTAGTGAAAGTCATCTCATTTCTTCTTTTGCACTTCTCTTTTTAACAGATTTTAGATTTTCTTGTTGACAGAATATTCCTAAAATCACAAAAAAATTTTCATTCATTTGGTTGCCCAGAGTTGCAGAGTAGTTCATTTAGCAGTATTTATTTTTAATAAAGGAAGAACTTTGCCGTACCTACAATTTTTTTCTAGGAATAGCAAAAACTTCAAAAAAATTTTCTAGGGAACGCAAAATTTTAAACTGAGTTAATTTAATATGTACTTTTATTAATATTTAACAGTTGATTTTTCCGAAATGTTGGAAAAAAAAATTCTAAAAAAATCCATGAGTTCTTTACTGCATCACTGCAAAGTTTAAATATTTTCAAATATGCATTTTTTGCCAATAGATTGATTTTTACATTTCGTCGTTCGTAAATTATTGTGTTCTATATGTATAGGTTTTATATGTCACATAGAAGACATACTCAAAATATGACCAAATATTTAGCGACATTCTAACTAAAGATTTTAGACAACTTCATCATCATACATAGCACTGGTATGTATTTATATTGCTTAACTTGTACATACATACATGCATGCATGCATGCACTAAGAAAAATTGAAAAAAAACAAAAGATCAAATTCAAAATGCAAAAAAGACAGAAAACATGAACAACGAACGCATTTGGAAAACTTAAAAAAATCCTTCAGAGCTCTATACAATCAGAGTACATGTGGCAGCCACGTAATAGTTAAGCAAACTAGCAACATGTTTGTATGTATAAAGATAAGTTTTGTATACATTACGTGTAGCTGCATTCAGAAGTACATAATAGTAGCGATAGTTAGTAGCAGTCATAGTCGTCGTTGGAGTTACTCATGTTGGTAGTTTTCTCATGTAGCACAAATGTGCTTTATCGGATGCATGCAACCACGTTTTTTGTACAAGGAACAGCAACATCATCGTCAGTAGTATTCGCAACAGTAACGATTGGCGGCACTGTCTTCTTTTATTGTTATTGTTGTTTTCATTTGTTTACTAAAGAATAGGTGCTTTTTATGGCAGAGATGTGTGAACAGTAGATTTGGAATTGTTATAACGAGAGTATAAGTATAATAGAAGCATGGTTATGGTAGACACTGCTGCCATACAATTACTAACGGTCTAATTCAGTGCTATTCAATCTTTTTGGCTCGTGTACCACTAAATTCACGACAAACTTTTCGCGTACCACCAAAAAAAAAAATATAATGTAAACAATTTTAAAATTTTTAATCTATTTTATTTATTAATAATATAAAACAATAAAATTAAAAAAAAATAATAAAAATTACAAAAAACATAAGAACATGTACATTAAAGGTATACTTTTAGGATGATTTTTCTTTTTGTTTCTAATTGCAAAATAGAAATCGTTAAAATTTTAAAAGAATTCGCGTACCAACTGGAAATTTTTCGCGTACCACCAAGTGGTACGCGTACCATAGGTTGAATAGCACTGGTCTAATTCATAAAAACTAAAAGAGCTTTATAAGAGGTTTATTACTCAAATTTTTATAGAAATCAGTTTAATAAACCTTTTATAAACCTTTAATAACTTTTATGAATAAGGCAGTAAGCGAAAGCAGATTCCAATTGTTGCAAAACAAAAACTACAATAAAGTCAATACAAGTTTGCTATTCGTTTGGAAATTTGTACGAAAAGTAATGAGCTGCGTTTTTGAGATTAAATCATTTGTTGTTTTGAAGTTCAGCTAACTCTCTAACTTCAAATACAATTGCCCTTAAGTTATTTAGACATTTTACTACTTACATTCAGAAGGTCGATTATCACTATTTTTAGATGCTTTTGGGGATGGAAATGCTTGTGTTGGGTTATGGCGGCAGAGATGACCATAGTCGGTGTTGGATTTTTTGCAGCATGTATGCATCTCAACTGCTGTGTGTGCAAGCTAAATGATTGGTTGGCGGCCTGACAATGATTCGTACTTTGAATTGCTGTGTTGAGAAAACAAATAAACGACGAACGTCATGGATATAAATTCAATGTAACATTAACAGCACGTTTCATATGCAAACAACATGCACATGCATGCAAGCATGCAGCCATGCACGTGAATAAAGTTAGAACTGAATTTTCCCCAACACTACCGCCAGCACCAGCAACATACCACCATGGCTTATATCATCAACAACATCATTTCCATCAGCGCCACTAGTCTATAATCTGGCCAAACAATAACAACAATAAATAAAAACAGAAGAGGCACTAAACAACAACAAGGGTATTTTTCTCTTCCACAACAACAGCAGAAGCAACATGCTTCATTATTCAACATTCGCCTTCAGCATCATCTACATATGTATATCTCAGGATATAAGTGCCAGTTGTCGTATCACTTAAGCATGCATGCACTGCACCAACAAAACTACAACTTTGTGTGCAAACACATTTGGTCAACAACAATCACACAACCATATTTTTCGTAAATTTTTTAAAACCAACCTAGCAACTAACAACATGATGCTAATACAGCCTACGCCAACTTGATTCGTACGTTATAAAAAAATACATATACATTAGGTCTGTCTGCGTACTTTTCCAGTCAGTAAATTTTTTTGGGAGAGTAAGACCAATTTTACTCTGTCGGCTAAAAATATATCAAAAAGTACGCAGGCAGTATCCAGTAAAATCTTGCAAGAAAACAGCTGATCGGTGTGTAAACAATTAAAATAACAAAGCAAAAGAATTTTAGCATATGTGTACGCAAAAGTGAATTCTCGCGGTAAATTAAAAAAATATTATTTAAAGTGAAGCCTAAAGAGTATTGTAAATTAAAAAACTTGTTTATTACACTGTTATTAATTTGGTAAGTTCAATTTCTTCTTAGTTTTTAGATTTATTTGTCGGGTTTTTATAAAACTCCTTTTGCTTACATTGCCCAACATATTGCAAGATTAACAATGGAGAAAAATAATTTGGAAGTGAAATGCTCACCAGGAACGTTTAAAAGGGTTGAAGATGATAAGTATAATGAAATTGCAACTTAAATATTTGAAAATATATTTTATGCTTACAGATGAAGAATATAGACAAGTTCTGGCAGCCAAAGTGGAGGGCATGAATGAGTACAACGAAATAATATTTAAAAAAAACGATGGCAATGAGATGGATGTAAAAAAAACAGTTTGGATGGATGCATCCACCAAATTGTTAATTAGTTTGGTAAAGGAGATGCGTCCAAAGTT